>OX376235.1:2367304-3737431 GCA_947364205.1 Agrochola lota | reverse complement strand
CGCATAAATCAGTCCCTTCGATATCATCCCATACCCGTGCACAATGATCCAAGAGCTTCAGGGCTTACTTCGTTCTAACAATCTGAGCGTTGAACCATTATGCCCATCAGATCTTCAGTCGGGTTCATGTCTGCTGACCAAGTAGGCCATTGAATGAGACAAATGTCACGGTGCCCGTTGAAACTCGCCATAGAAGACCGGGCCGAGTTTATCGGTGCATTATCCTGAACGTAATCAAATTCTGCTGCAGGATACACAACGCGCACAGGAGGCAGCATCAGATCTTCCAAAAGCATCACAATTATAAGCAGAAGCCCTACTTTCTAACGACGTCAGTTCTCCGTCATCGCGTCGTCGTGGCACATTCACCCCCATAAGTGGACTATAACAGTCAACAACAGCGACCAGATTAATTTAAAAGCACGACAATGAGCCATATAGTTCATGTTTGATTTCCACTTTAATAGCACGATCTCTGTATTGTAGCTTCGCTAGATGTAAAGTTCGTCGAACCGTCCGAGGATTGACATAATACAAAGCAGCAAAATGATCAACTTGATCTGAAGCCGTGCTCTTCGTATTGTCGAACCATAATGAGACGGCGGCGGTTAGTATCGGCCGTCGTCATCCTGAATTGTTTCTATGATCAGCTATTTGCCCATCTTCGCCATGACGCCGCTGAGTCCAAAATCTTACAGTGAATCGGGATATATTGAGTTCTCGTGTTATAACACTAATATTCAAGCCATCTTAGCTAATATTTTTTTATTATATTTCACACATATTTTTGATAAATGTCAGTGTAACAAATCCAATTATGTCAATATGTCAACTTTAAACTAAGAAATCAGTTTCATCATCAAAAAGTCAATAATACTTTTTTGTTAGAATAGAAGCTTCACAACTATTAAAAAGTATTATGTGCCTAGATATAGCAATTGCGTCTTTACTGCACAGAGTGTGATAAAGAATCTAATTTGAAAACTGATAAACATTTTTAGACCGCGACTGTACCTACCGCTACAGCAAAAAATTATCGAAACTATTATTTTAGAACATCGACATTTTAGAACGACATTTTATCGTATACAGTAGCGCTAGTCTAGTGACAGTGACTTTTTGTGTTTAAAACTGAAAGTTGTTCACACTGAGCCAATACGATAAAATCCCGGATTCAACAAAAAAATCGTGTGTTGCTAATTTGCTCCGCTATTCGAAAAATATCATTACGATTTGTATCGTGTTCCATACATTTGGTCGTGTTAGTATAGCACTTTTCTTTGAAACAGCGATTTATTTCTAATAGCCATTGTTGTTGCCAGAGTGAAAGTTGTTTTAAATATTAACGACAACCGGAAATATTGTATATTATGTATTTATTCATGTAAGACATGATAGTAGCAAACACAGTTGGAAGGAAAGTGAATATACTAACATGCATGAATCTGATTAAAAAATCGTAGAAATATGTGTTTTATTAAAACTTCTTCACAAACGACGATAAAAATTATATACGACTCGACTCGCACTTGAGTATAATTTTATCGATAATAATCTGTAATGTGTGTAACACTATTTTAAGATGACAATTAAACGTCATCATATCACATACAAAATATCACACTTTTGAAAACAATATTATGAATTAAAACTTTAATATAATTACGAGATTTTTTTTTTTGAGCTATCCCAATTACATATCTAATGTGTTCTTCTAATATTAGATTTTTTTTTAACAACGGCAGAGAGAGCGTATTTTTAAATTTTTTGACACAGGTCTTCCCTCGATGGCGTCCCGCAAGACTCTGCGCGCGAGCCGATTTAGTCTGATTTACTAATTAATGGGTTTATTTAAAAAAAAACCGGTCAAGTGCGAGTTGAAGTCGCGTGGAGAGGGTTCCGTACGATGAATATGTTATATATATAAAAGTATTATACGTTATACGTATATTACTATGTTTTATAAAATCTGACCCAAATTTGTTTGTGGTAACTAAAAAAAGTATGTATGATACCGGATTGTAGAGGGAAATTGCTGAATATATTGTCTATTATTGAATTCTGTCTTGTCGTGTATTCTTGAATACGTGGACTAAGACCGAGTGACAGAAGGTACTCCGATATTTCATTTTTTAATTTGTCCTTAAAATTAATATTGAATCCACACAAATCATTAATATTGAACACATTTTAGTGATTTGTATACGGTTAAGAATGAATAAAATACACTTAGCAACTTTAAAAAGTGATTTTCTCCTACTGTGGTAATTGTAATTTTATGTTGTTACGAACATAGTATTTTGGAACCCACATTAACATGAAATAGGTCTTATCTCAAAGTTGCAGTCGTTATTCCATGCGAAAATCGCTTTTGAATTTTGCTAAGTGGATACATATTGGTGCTCGTGACTGAACACCAAATGCTTTGAATTGGAGGCATTCACAATGCCCAATCCCTTTTTTTTTTGGGGTGAGAAATTATTGTATAACTTCTCCCGCTCTGGCCGGAGCGGGAGGGCGTGTCAAATATATACTTAAATGAACAACTACTTTTTCCATAGTAGAGCCTTGAGATTTATGAATCGTCATTCCTTCAGCTGGTACTACTGGAAATTGAGACCGATGTACTTTTAGGTTTGACGACTTCCATTGCTTATCAGTAATACGTAGAGGTTTCTAGCGGTGTCAACTGCGATTCTATATATGCATGGTGATTTCGAGTATGAACTTCAAATTTATTCCTTGTTGCAGTGCCGACATTTCTATCAAACTGTAACCATAATCGCAAAGACCCTCACACACACACACTTTAAGACCATAGACTTCTTATAGATTTTCCTGTAATTTATGAGTAAAGAACCATTCTCAGTTTTTTTTTCATAATTTTAGGCTCAGTAGTTTCGGAGATACCGGGGGTAAATGGAATGGTAAATTTTCATCTATTTACTTAAATATCTTTTAAACAATTTATCTTAAAATTATAAAATAAATATATTTAAGATTCTCATAACACGTCCTTTCATTTGATATATGACACGATACAATTTGCAAAACGTTTTTTTCTTAATTTTCTTATTTGTCCCCCAAAACTGACCCCCATATTCAAAATTCATTTATTTTCGTTACACGTCTGTGTTTGGGTCACAGAAATACATATATGTACCAAATTTCAACCTAATCTGTTCATTAGGTTCGGAGCAAATTGAATGTGACAGACGGACAGACAGACAGACACAAGAGTGATTGTATAAGGGTTCCGTTTTTCCCTTTTGAGGTACGGAACCCTAAAAATCTTCCAAACTCAACAATTCAAACTTTAATTTCCCTCGAAAATACGATTACCTCATCCCACATGCAATTTTCATATTATTTTGTGCTGTAATTAGGAAATGAGACGAAAAATGGTTTTGAAATCGACCCTGTTTCGGATTTTTTTTTTATCGAGACAATTCAAATTTATCGTTTTTTGAACCTTTAATTTCCCTCCAACAAGGATGTATCTATAACATTTTTTTTTTCAGGACCTGCTCGTTAATACACTAATTTGACTATTTCAACATGATTCTAAAACAGGCAAATTCGGATAACCCCCCGTTAATAAAAACCCTATTCAACGGCGTTTCAATAACAGTACCTGGTCGACCGAGCTCTGCTCGGGTGAAAATAAAGAATGCTCATTTAATAGTATAGGATAGTTCATATCAATCACATGTATAGTTCATTCTAATTCCATGTTTAATTCATACTAATTCCCTGTATAGTTCATTCTAATTCCATGTTTAGTTCATACTAATTCCATGTTTAGTTCATACTAATTCCATGTATAGTTCATACTAATTCCATGCATAGTTCATACTAATTCCATGCTGCCATGATAGTACATACTTACTAATTCCATGCTGCCATGGCATTATTCTAAGGATTATCTATGGTAGTCATCTTTAGACGACCGAGCTCTGCTCGGGTGAAAATACGGAGAAAACGGTTTTTTCCAGATATGAGACCTAGCTAGATCGATTTTTCGCCCCCGTAAACCCCTATATTGCAGCTTTCATCGAAATCGTTAGAGCCGTTTTCGAGAACGTGATTACATATCTATCTATACATATAAAATGCTTTGTCCTGAATGACTGACTGACGGATCAACGCACAGCCTAAGCCGCTGATCGTGGAGACCTGAAACTTGGAGGGTGTGTTCTTTGTATGACGTAGGCATCCGATAAGAAAGGATTCCGAAATTCTACCCTTAAGGGGGTGAAAAAGGGGGGCAAAGTTTGTCCCATACAACGTGATTCCTTGGTCCAATCTACTTCAAATTTTGCGTAAACATTCTTTAACAGAATTGATGGAAGACTTGTTTCGTATTTTATTGAAATTCATCCCGTAACGGAGTTAAAAAGGGGTAGAAAGTTATTTTTGGGGTGATTTGCTTCGTAGTTGATATCAATACTCCTTAGTGCTTTTGATTTACCTTTTATTTTGACACATGTTTGAAAACTCAATCCGATTGTAATCAAAAAGGTTGAATTCAGATAAAAGCTTGGTGAAATGCAAATACTCTTTAAAATTTGAATGTCTCGAAAATCAACGTGCTATATTAGTACCGCATTTGAAGGTTTCTAAGCCTTACAGAGGTCTGTATTTATTCCTAGGATTCCTCTTACACCATCAAGTTACCCCATCGAATTCAAGAGAGTGCAGTTTCCCATCAAAGTCTGCTTCGCAATGACCATAAACTTGAGGAAAAGCTGCTTTTCCCACGGCCAGTTGTACGTGGCATGCTCCAGAGTAAGCGCGTAGAGTAGCCTGGTTATTCTAGCACCCGAAGGAAAAAATATTATTTACAAAGAAATACTTTGGTAGGTGTAGTATTTCGATTTCGTTATAAAAAGATAATACCCCCGTGTAACTTTCACCAGATCAAAGGCCGAGATTAGTGTTCATAAAATATAACAAATTTTTATTTTATTTTCATGTTTATTTAACCTTTAAATCGCTACACTATAATAAAGATTGTTATATTTTATAAATATTCAAACATTTTGACATAATAATTTATATGTTATAACAAAATTAATAACGTTTAAAACCAGTAAATAATCCTTTTCGACTTTTACGCTGACGGAGTTGCGGGAAAAAGCTAGTATATATATATATACAAATATTGCTCAATAATAATAATAATCTGGCCCTTACGTAGTTAGCATAGGACTTAAACATAACTGGCGAAATGTGGATGTACTATGGGTGTACTTCTACGCAACTCTTTGGAGAATACAAGAGTGATTTTATGTTAAATGTATGCGATTGCATGTAAAGCAGTTCTTTTAAAAATCATGAGTCCAAAATTCCCAAAATCTACCCTCGTAAAAGCACGAAATGCATTCCGAGATCCATTGGCACGTTTCGGACACAAAACACCCTAGAGGTACACAAACAGCAGCCATTCGGCAATTCTTCGCTAATTTCGCGCACACGTAAACGCATTTCGGCGTCCTCATTTCACTTAACACTGGAAACGATCTAAAATACGTTCCCACACATTCGTTCATGTAAATAGGAGAGAGTTGGCCCCCACGTTCTGTAATAAATGCAAATTGGCTCGAACTCTCGATTCGCGGAGTAAAACTTTTCGCTGTACACCCTAGTGGACCGAGTTTCCTGAATTCACCCTGTTTCTGATACGAATATTTCGTTCGAACTATTAACTAGTGAGGAGGTGAAATGAGCCGATTGCCTCTATTGCTTTTTGTTTTGATTTCTAGATAGTGTAGTGACATGGAACGGGTGGTAATACTTCAAAAAAATACGTAAGTACTTATCAATTATATGAAATTGCTAATAGCCCGGGAATCACGTATTTATACTTACTCGCTAAGTAAGCCGTAAGTACAAATCACTGTCCATTCCAAGGTTGCCTGGCCGCCCATTGTAGTGTTTGATTTATTTTCTGTTATGTATTTTTCTGGTGTACCTACAATAATGATTTAAGAATAAATAATAATAAAAAGAAAGAAAAGAAAGAGGGATATTTGTACCTTTTCCTTCTCTTTCAATTCTAATGTATATTGTACGCATTAAACAAACACAATAATACCGGAATGAAGGTTTCCTAAAAATTCACGCTGTCAGTTGGCGCCACTTTGACAACAGGTTCATTTCGACAGTGAATAGATTAAAATATGATGACGTTCGTCATTCGTTTCATTCATTTGTGATTATTCAGTCACGACTAAAAAAAATTTAGGCGCTTTGACACTTCAAAAAACCCTCATTCGCATTTTAGAAAACCCTCATTCGCTTCATAATAAATAAAATCTGCAATTATTCCCAGAGAAGTTACGTCCGTATTATTATTTGTTTATTATAGCAGCCTGCTGCAATTAGCAAGTAAGCTGCTTATGAAATGTGAACAGATTATAAGCTGCTTATTGCAACAGCTAGGCTATTTTAAGGCGCTAGCATTCAGGGGGTTTCGTGTTTGTTTTTTTATTAAGCTATATATATATATGCAAAATCATACCTAATCAAATTAAAAGTGTACCATTATGTCCAATATTGCAGTAAGGATTATAATGTCTTTGGGCTCGGGCTTGCAGTGAATCTATAGTCTTGACAATTTAAATAAGGCATTGCGTAGCGTACACTATTGTTAAAAGATTAAAGTTGGGCCTTGTATCAAAATATTTTTCTGTACATAACCACTTTATCTATGAGACTGTTGTGAATGTGCGTGCATCATCTTTTTAGTGTCTGCCTCAAGTCATGTCTCTGATTTGCACCTTACTTAAGGGATTGATGAAGACAAAACCAGTTACAGTAACAGTACCTAAATAAAATACTACATGGAGTACAGTCGCTGCACCACCGTCCGCAACGGGGTGCGGTTGAGCGGGTACCGCGCGGTGTCGCGGTGCCGCGTTGGACTATATCCATACGCGGTTTTGATCCGCTCGACCGCGTACCGCCGCGAAGGTGGTCACCGAGCCTCTTCATGTATTTATACTTACTCGTGGTCGCCCAGAGGTCAAAATTCGACCATAATTCATTTAAATGTCATGATTCTAAGGTAGCCATCTTGTGTCAAACGCGTTTTTTAATTTATTTATTTATTTCTAATGTACGTATATATTATACATATAAAAATATTGGCTTTCTGCACTTCTTCTCTTTATAAACTTTAACGTTGCCAAACAAACTTCATACTCCATCCGCGTAATTTTCGTAAAAAGGTACAAAGTTTCTGCTTCACTTTTATACATTAAACTAACCATTCTTGCATTGACAGTACTAAAGTGAATTTACAAAACGAAAAGGCATTTTCACAATATCTAACAAAAACCCAAGTCTCAACCCGTCAATAAGTTGGTTCTAATCGAGATCACGTGCACATAATCCCGTCCGCCAGTACAAAGGTTGCTAATAGTCATTAGTCGACATCACGCCCGCGGCTCGAGCCGCCATTTTAATCACAGCTAATAAGCGAGCTCCCTGTAATGGCGGCGAGTTCGACCGTGACAGTGACGGTCAGTGAATTTTATTTTTATTGGGCTTGTAAGGATTTTGGTGCCTGGGTTAATTGGCGTTTGGTTCTAGGTTACTTTGGCGAAATGATTGTGACACTGGATCTGCTTGCTTTCTCTGCCTGAAGCTTACAATTATGTAAATGACTGCGAAATTTGTTCCACGTTTCTTGAGAAATGTCGGAAACATAAAAAATATTTAAAACTAGTTTAGTGGTATGAGGAACAGGGTGTAGAATTCACTCATTCACTATAGAAAAATATAGCATTCTCCCGGTGACAGAGTTTTTTGAATCGGTCCAGTAGTTTTTGAGTTTATTCTTTACAAAAAACACTTTTTTTTTCTCTTTAAAATATTAGTGTAGATAATATACAGAAAAAGCCTAAGTCGGCATCAATGTAGAAAGTTAACACATATTTCAGTTTAACTGTCATCAAGTAGAATAAGAGATTAATGGGGGGTTATCCGAATTTGCCTGTTTTAGAATCAATTTTAAATAGTCAAATTAGTGTATTTAGGTCCTGAAAAAAATATATATTATAGATACATCCTTGTTGGCGGGAAATTAAAGGTTCAAAACACGATAAATTTAAATTTTCTTCATAAAAAAAAAAAACACCGAAGCCAGGTTGATTTCAAAACCATTTTTCGTCTCATTTCCTAATTACAGCACACAATAGTATGAAAATTGCATGGAGGATGAGGTAATCGTATTTTCGAGGGAAATTAAAGGTTGAATTTTTGAGTTTAGAAGATTTTTTTTAATGTCCTGTGTACCTGATGGGCGTTTTCACATTAATAACAGATAATGACACCAACCCGATATCGATATGTCGGCAGCTATACTGACATCGATTCGATACCGATATTATTATTAAAGTTTTGATTAATTAGAATGGGCTAAAATTTGTCTTACTGTTTCGCTTAAACTGTGACCATATTCTTTTGTTTTGGGTGTTTCCCACCGCTCATGAAGATCCGTAAATATTGACAGCTACATATGAAGTAACAATAGCCGTACTTTATTGCCAAGGGAATTACAGTCGCGGTCTGAAAAAGCTTACCACCTTAAGGTTTATAATTGCATGCACACATCTATGTCACAACGTCGATGATATTCTATGTGATTTGATTAGGTATAGAGCATAGATTATTTTTTATTTACACGTCATCGTCATGGGGGTAGCTATAGAAAACCCTTTTTTGTAAAAAAAACTATTAAATATTAACTGGGATAAATACGGACATTAACCAAGCGAGGTCGAACTTATTACTGAAAATGCAAAAATAGGAAGAAAATCGCATAGAAAAACATCTTTATTTATTTGAGGAAATTTATTTTTTGAATTCTATCAACAAATTTATTGTCTATTATAAAGACTCCATCAGTAGCTATGACGGCACGTAGTATATCTCGCATAGATGTGACAAGGCGCGCGCATAAATCAGTCCCTTCGATATCATCCCTTACCCGTGCACAATGTGATCCAAGAGCTTCAGGGCTTACTTCGTTCTAACAATCCCAGCGTTGAACCATTATGCCCCACAGATCTTCAGACGGGTTCATATCTGCGGACCAAGTAGGCCATTGAATGAGACAAATGTCACGGTGCACGTTGAAACTCGCCATAGAAGACCGGGCCGAGTTTATCGGTGCATTATCCTGAACGTAATCAAATTCTGATGCAGGATACACAACGCGCACAGTAGGCAGCATCAGATCTTCCAAAAGCAACACATAATTATAAGCAGAAGCCCTACTTTCTGACGCCGTCAGTTCTCCGTCATCGCGTCGTCGTGGCACATTCACCGCCATAAGTGGACTATAACAGTTAACAACAGCGACCAGATTAATTTAAAAGCACGACAATGAGCCATATAGTTAATGTTTGATTTCCACTTTAATAGCATGATGTCTGTATTGTAGCTTCGCTCGATGTAAAGTTCGTCGAACCGTCCGAGGACTCACATAATACAAAGCAGCAAAATGATCAACTTGATCTGAAGCCGTGCTCTTCGTATTGTCGAACCATAATGAGACGGCGGTGGTTAGTATCGGCCGTCGTCATCCTGAATTGTTTCTAAGATCAGCTATTTGCCCATCTTCGCCATGACGCCGCTGAGTCCAAAATCTTACAGTGAATCGGGATAATTATATTGAGTTCTCGTGTTATAACACTAATATTCAAGCCATCTTAGCCAATATTGTTTTATTATATTTCACACATATTTTTGATAAATGTCAGTGTAACAAATCCAATTATGTCAATATGTCAACTTTAAATTAAGAAATCAGTTTCATCATCAAAAAGTCAATAATACTTTTTTGTTAGAATAGAAGCTTCACAACTATTAAAAAGTATTATGTGCCTAGATATAGCAATTGCGTCTTTACTGCACAAAGTGTGATAAAGAATCTAATTTGAAAACTGATAAACATTTTTTAGACCGTGACTGCACCTACCGCTACAGCAAAAAATTATCGAAACTATTATTTTAGAACATCGACATTTTAGAACGACATTTTATCGTATACAGTAGCGCTAGTCTAGTGACAGTGACTTTTTGTGTTTAAAACTGAAAGTTGTTCACACTGAGCCAATACGATAAAATCCCGGATTCAACAAAAAAATCGTGTGTTGCTAATTTGCTCCGCTATTCGAAAAATATCATTACGATTTGTATCGTGTTCCATACATTTGGTCGTGTTAGTATAGCACTTTTCTTTGAAACAGCGATTTATTTCTAATAGCCATTGTTGTTGCCAGAGTGAAAGTTGTTTTAAATATTAACGACAACCGGAAATATTGTACGAGTATATTATGTATTTATTCATGTAAGACATGATAGTAGCAAACACAGTTCGAAGGAAAGTGAATATACTAACATGCATGAATCTGATTAAAAAATCGTAGAAATATGTGTTTTATTAAAACTTCTTCACAAACGACGATAAAAATTATATACGACTCGACTCGCACTTGAGTATAATTTTATCGATAATAATCTGTAATGTGTGTAACACTATTTTAAGATGACAATTAAACGTCATCATATCACATACAAAATATCACACTTTTGAAAACAATATTATGAATTAAAACTTTAATTAATTAATTACGAGATTTTTTTTTTTTTTGAGCTATCCCAATTACATATGTAATATGTTCTTCTAATATTAGATTTTTTTTTAACAACGGCAGAGAGAGCGTATTTTAAAATTTTTTGACACAGGTCTTCCCTCGATGGCGTCCCGCAGGACTCTGCGCGCGAGCCGATTTAGCCTGATTTACTAATTGTTGGGTTTATTTTAAAAAAAACCGGTCAAGTGCGAGTTGAAGTCGCGTGGAGAGGGTTCCGTACGATGAATATGTTATATATATAAAAGTATTATACGTTATACGTATATTACTATCTTTTTTTAAATCTGACCCAAATTTGTTTGTGGTAACTAAAAAAAGTATGTATGATACCGGATTGTAGAGGGAAATTGCTGAATATATTGTCTATTATTGAATTCTGTCTTGTCGTGTATTCTTGAATACGTGGACAAAGACCGAGTGACAGAAAGTACTCCGATATTTCATTTTTTAATTTGTCCTTAAAATTAATATTTAACCCACACAAATCATTAATATTGAACACATTTTGGTGATTTGTATACGGTTAAGAATGAATAAAATACACTTAGCAACTTTAAAAAGTGATTTTTTCCTACTGCGGTAATTGTAATTTTATGTTGTTACGAACATAGTATTTTGGAACCCACACTAATATGAAATAGGTCTTATTTCAAAGTTGCAGTCGTTATTCCATGCGAAAATCGCTTTTGAATTTTGCTAAGTGGATACATACTGGTACTCGTGACTGAACACCAAATGCTTTGAATTGGAGGCATTCACAATGCCCAATCCCTTTTTTTTAGGGTGAGAAATTATTGTATAGCTTCTCCCGCTCTGGCCGGAGCGGGAGGGCGTGTCAGATATATACTTAAATGAACAACTACTTTTTCCATAGTAGAGCCTTGAGATTTATGAATCGTCAATCCTTCAGCTGGTACTACTGGAAATTGAGACCGATGTGCTTTTAGGTTTGACGATTTCCATTGCTTAACAGAATACGTAGAGGTTTCTAGCGGTGTCAACTGCGATTCTATATATGCATGGTGATTTCGAGTATGAACTTCAAATTTATTCCGTGTCGCAATGCCGACATTTCTGTCAAACTGTAACCATAATCGCAAAGGCCCTCACACTCACACACTTTAAGACCATAAGACTTCTTATATAGGTTTTCCTGTAATTTATGAGTAAATAACCATTCTCAGTTTTTTTTTTCATAATTTTAGGCTCAGTAGTTGGATAGAATGGTTGGAAATGGAATGGTAAATTTTCATCTATTTACTTAAATATCTTTAAAAAAAAATATCTTAAAATTATAAAATAAATATATTTAAGATTCTCATAACACGTCCTTTCATTTGATATGTGACACGATACAATTTGCAAAACGTTTTTTTCTTAATTTTCTTATTTGTCCCCCAAAACTGACCCCCATATTCAAAATTCATTTATTTTCGTTACACGTCTGTGTTTGGGTCACAGAAATACATATATGTACCAAATTTCAACCTAATGTGTTCATTAGGTTCGGAGCAAATTGGATGTGACAGACGGACAGACAGACAGACACAAGAGTGATTGTATAAGGGTTCCGTTTTTCCCTTTTGAGGTACGGAACCCTAAAAATCTTCCAAACTCAAAAATTCAAACTTTAATTTCCCTCGAAAATACGATTACCTCATCCTACATGCAATTTTCATATTATTTTGTAATTAGGAAATGAGACGAAAAATGGTTTTGAAATCGACCCTGTTTCGGATTTTTTTTTTATCGAGACAATTCAAATTTATCGTTTTTTGAACCTTTAATTTCCCTCCAACAAGGATGTATCTATAACATATTTTTTCAGGACCTACTCGTAAATACACTAATTTGACTATTTCAAAATGATTCTAAAACAGGCAAATTCGGATAACCCCCCATTAATAAAAACCCTATTCAACGGCGTTTCAATAACAGTACCTGGTCGATCGAGCTCTGCTCGGGTGAAAATAAAGAATGCTCATTTAATAGTATAGGATAGTTCATATTAATCACATGTATAGTTCATTCTAATTCCATGTTTAATTCATACTAATTCCCTGTATAGTTCATTCTAATTCCATGTTTAGTTCATACTAAATCCATGTTTAGTTCATACTAATTCCATGTATAGTTCATACTAATTCCATGCATAGTTCATACTAATTCCATGCTGCCATGATAGTACATACTTACTAATTCCATGCTGCCATGGCATTATTCTAAGGATTATCTATGGTAGTCATCTTTAGACGACCGAGCTCTGCTCGGGTGAAAATACGGAGAAAACGGTTTTTTCCAGATATGAGACCTAGCTAGATCGATTTTTCGCCCCCGTAAACCCCTATATTGCAGCTTTCATCGAAATCGTTAGAGCCGTTTTCGAGAACGTGATTACATATCTATCTATACATATAAAATGCTTTGTCCTGAATGACTGACTGACGGATCAACGCACAGCCTAAGCCGCTGATCGTGGAGACCTGAAACTTGGAGGGTGTGTTTTTTGTATGACGTAGGCATCCGATAAGAAAGGATTCCGAAATTCTACCCTTAAGGGGGTGAAAAAGGGGGGCAAAGTTTGTCCCATACAACGTGATTCCTTGGTCCAATCTACTTCAAATTTTGCGTAAACATTCTTTAACAGAATTGATGGAAGACTTGTTTCGTATTTTATTGAAATTCATCCCGTAACGGAGTTAAAAAGGGGTAAAAAAAGTTATTTTTGGGGTGATTTGCTTCGTAGTTGATATCAATACTCCTTAGTTCTTTTGATTTACCTTTTATTTTGACACATGTTTGAAAACTCAATCCGATTGTAATCAAAAAGGTTGAATTCAGATAAAAGCTTGGTGCAATGCAAATACTCTTTAAAATTTGAATGTCTCGAAAATCAACGTGCTATATTAGTACCGCATTTGAAGGTTTCTAAGCCTTACAGAGGTCTGTATTTATTCCTAGGATTCCTCTTACACCATCAAGTTACCCCATCGAATTCAAGAGAGTGCAGTTTCCCATCAAAGTCTGCTTCGCAATGACCATAAACTTGAGGAAAAGCTGCTTTTCCCACGGCCAGTTGTACGTGGCATGCTCCAGAGTAAGCGCGTAGAGTAGCCTGGTTATTCCAGCACCCGAAGGAAAAAATATTATTTACAAAGAAATACTTTGGTAGGTGTAGTATTTCGATTTCGATATAAAAAGATAATACCCCCGTGTAACTTTCACCAGATCAAAGGCCGAGATTAGTGTTCATAAAATATAACAAATTTTTATTTTATTTTCATGTTTACCTTTAAATCGCTACACTATAATAAAGATTGTTATATTTTATAAATATTCAAACATTTTGACATAGTAATTTATATGTTATAACAAAATTAATAACGTTTAAAACCAGTAAATAATCCTTTTTGACTTTTACGCTGACGGAGTTGCGGGAAAAAGCTAGTATATATATATATACAAATATTGCTCAATAATAATAATAATAACGAAAAAAAAAAAAAATGTAATAATAATAAAAAATAAATAATAAAATAAAAAATAATAATAATATTTAATAATTAATATAATATATAATTAATATTGTATTGCTTATTGAGCAATATTTGTGAAGTGGTCAATGCCATCGTTGTACGAACAAGGATGGCATTGACCACTTCACTGTACGACCGAAGCCGCCCATCAAACCATCAATATTTATGGCACAATAGCTTATAAATTTTGCGTTGTATAGAGCCATAGGAAAGCCCATGTTGACAGGAGCTATACCCAACAATTTCTAGTTCAAATCTCCATACAAATCATGCAAGTGGCAACGTCAATACATCTGAGGGGCTCGGGGCTATTCTCCGTACGATACATTCTACGAGTATTTGTGTGTGGCACCGTGGAGCGTGAACTTGCATCAATCGCATATGTAGAGGAATCAACCATATTGAGAGTATGTGCTGAGTTATGTGGAGGAATTTTGTGAAAGAAAAGTTATTGAAATAGTATTTTTTGATTGCTTGTATTTGACCTTGCCTGATTTAAGGCTGTTTGCCATTCTACATGCAAGCCAAAAAAAAATCACTGACACCACTTTCTACCCATCCTACAAATTTACAGCTTGACCGGTGTTGCACTGGCAGCGAGTGATCATACATATCTTCATCTGTCCAGCCGTTTCGGTCGGCTTCCAGTCTAACCGGATGCAGCTGAATAATATTTTACATGGAGCGACTGCTCATCAGACCTCTACATCCTCAACCCAGCTACTGGGTAACACGACCATCATACCTATATTATTAAAAGAAAATAAATAACTTGACATCTGCGTCAAGTTTTCACAATGGTCTAATCTACTTTTCATACCGCGAGTTCCACCGATCGCGTCGTGATATCGCGTAACAGCGCACATTAATGCGATGTAAACGTTACGTGTGCGTTGTGCTGCCAACAAACACACCACGTAGCTAATACACAGATGATATTATAAGCACATGTCCTATCCCTCAATTCTCATGCACTCGATGTTTTCCAGTCGATGGTTAGTCATCATTCCGACCTCATCAAAAAATTTTTTGGAGTGCTAGTATTCATACACCTTTATTAGTACTCATCTCTCTTAGTGTTCATTTACTTCCCAGTCACATCCTCTTTTGTAGAAGCCGACCATCTTTTCTTTAGTCTACCTCTTTTCTGTCCACATTTTCTCAAAACCTTAAGAGTAGTCACTCAGCAAGTGGTGCTGTCTAGCATGGACGCGACATTGCTCATCATTTTCAATGAGATTGCAATGGCGGCACTGTATGATGTCTTGTGACGTTTCCACATTTTATGAAATTCCATTAATATTGACGGCTAAATGTGAGGAAAGAGATGCCATTCAACATTGATGTACGGGCCGCAAGTATAATGTACCGCTGGTCCAGTATTTTTTCAACACTCCTTCCACATGTAGGTGTTCTTAGGTGGTAAACTTATAATTAGAACATAGGGACCCTGTCGGGCACAGCAAAATAAGTGAGTTAAGAGAGAGGAAGCCTTTGTTAATTATATAACGTTAATTAGCAAACTACTAAATTATAATAATGATGTAGGTATTTTTTTTATACAAAATATAAACATGTATCTATTGAGAGATGTAATAATAATGATAAAATCAAATAACATTTAAAGTCTTAGGTACTTAATTAAGTTATGACTTTATATGTCTATCACTAAGGTATTTCTATACCGAGTAAAACACACAGATAAACTGTATTTTATTATTTGTTTGCTGTCACTGGCGGCTCATACCGTGTTGCTGGTTTACATTAAAGAGCCTCCACAAGTAACAATATTACTATTACCCAAGCATTCTTTCGGCGCACCCTGGACAGCCAGTAGATCAACCTGCTGACTGACTAACATTCTCAACATGGCTTAATATTGGCAAAGGTAATATTTTCTGATCAGTGCCAAAACGAGTAAAGACCAAAAATAATTATCGTCTGTCATTCAGAAAATTGAATTTATAAATAGGAGGTTTACAAAAGTAGAAATTAAATTTCATAAGAGCAGTAACACCTTATAAAACAAAATTGTACCCAAATAACGTGCCCGGTTTCACTTTTTAAATTACTCCAAATATTCTCACCGCTCCGAGTGTTATTAACTTTATATTTAACACCTTTAATCCTCAACTTGAAAGCAGCACGGCAAAAAGGTTTCAAGTACTTAAAGTTAGGAGCGTTGAATTCAAGTAATTTGTATAACAAGTTGCAGTGAAAAAGTTGTGTACAGGTAGCTTTACCACGGCCACGGTAATAATGGAAGTTTTGTAACTTAACCCTTGTAGGTGCGTGACGGAAGTTTTTAGTTTTGACCTATTTTTAAAATAGGAGGTGGTTAAAATTTACTTAGGGTCACAGGTATTTATGTCACCGTTATATAGCAACTATGTCAAAAGAGTTAGTAGCATCTTCTTGACAGCGAAAAATTGCAAATGCGAACGTTATTCGTCTGTAAAGTGTATGATTATGAAAACACAACTTTTGATTGTTTACTAGAAGGTTATAACTAGGAATGGATGTATATGATTGGAAATATGATGATGGGGACATTTTAGATCTTATAATAAACAGAAGATAATGCTAATCAATCAATCTGTCTAGCTTTTTCCCAATTATGTTGGGGTCGGCTTCCAGTCTAACCGGATGCAGCTGAATACCAGTATTTTACATGGAGCGACTGCCTATCTGACCTCCACAACCCAGTAACTTGGTGTTATGATACGCCTTGGTAAGACTGGTTGTCAGACTTTCGGGCTTCTGACGACCAGTAACGATTGTCAAAGATCCACGAATTACAGCCGGGACCAACGTTTTAACGTGCTTTCCGAGGCTTGGAGGAGTTTCGGTATGTAAAGATTGTCACCAATGCACGGACCTACCCTGGCAAGCGTAACTTAACCTGATGAACCGACCCGTGCGGCTGTTATTACTTAGCCAGGAGCTCCTCAGAAAGTAATGCCAATCCTAGTCAGACTGGTCATTCACAGTCTGTGACCCAGGAAGTAAAACTAACGTATTTATTTAAATTACAAAGAATGTAATCACGAATAACAGACATCATCATAATATTTCTTTCTCAGGTTACCACAATAATTTCAACTTATTCTCTGACCATAGGACCTCATAACCACCAGAAACAAAACACATATATGTATATTTATACAATATAGGTATATATTATAGTAAATATGTATGTGTATGTAGTTTGTAACCTATTTATTTACTGTTGTACCTATTTTAGTTATAATGCATTCGGTATTTTTTAGCACCTGCCGGCTGCCATCTAATCTCTTCACCACCCTTGGTTGCCTGGTAGAGAATGCCTAAGGCATTAAGTCCACGTTTGTACTTTTTGAGTGTCAAAATTTTAAATAAATAAACATCTCCCTACTCCATAAACCCTGAACCCTCAATCTTCAAGACCATAAGACCTCCTATGACGCTTATCACTGCCAAAAAAAATATAAACAAAATAAAATTTATAAGATTTCACGACCGCGCCGACTCCACAAAAAGTTCCAACCTTTTGTTTTGTGGCCTTACCTGTGAAAAGCAGTAAATAAATGCAAATTGTTCGAAGCACTCTCTTGGACCCCTACCTACCCCTGTACTGACACCCGACCTCCTTTCGAACCAGTAGGGCCGTTTGATTGCTCCTGTTAATGTCTTAGCATTTGGTGCAAAGGCTGGGGCAATTTTAGAAGGTAATTAGGTTAGGTAGATGTAGTTTAGATACCTACCTTACACTACTTTTCAGTCACTAATAAAAAATAAAACACGTGATTATTGCAATGGAGTATTCTTTGTTTTTTTTTTTTTAAACGTTCATACGTTTCGTTCGTTCGTTTCGTTCGTTGTTGGTATTGATTCTTTAATGTTTTTTTTTTTTATATACCACATTAAAGGCAGTTGTTATCGTTATCCATAGTACGGACGGACCATCCATTTAATTACGATGGATGAAGTCATAATAACCATAGAAAGTTACTGTATTTCATCTAAAAGACTTTGACCAGGAAAAGCTACTACCGTACCTTCATCTTTCCTTTTTTGGGTTCCGTAGCCAAATGGCAAAAAACGGAACCCTTATGGATTCGTCATGTCTGTCTATCTGTCTGGCCGTCCGTATGTCACAGCCACTTTTTCCGAAACTATAAGAACTATACTGGTGAAACTTGGTAAGTAGATGTATTCTGTGAACCTCATTAAGATTTTCACACAAAAATAGAAAAAAAAAACAAAAAAAATTGGGGGTTCTCCATACTTAGAACGGAAATTGAAAAAAAAAAAACATGAAACCCATACGTGTGGGGTATCTATGGATAGGTCTTCAAAAATGATATTGAGGTTTCTAAAATCATTTTTTTCTAAACTGAATAGTTTGCGCGAGAGACACTTCCATAGTGGTAAAATGTGCCCCCCCCCTGTAACTTCTAAAATAAGAGAATGATAAAACTAAAAAAAAAATATGATGTACATTACCATATAAACGTCCACTGAAAATTACTTTGAACGAGATCTAGTAAGTAGTTTTTTTTTATACGTCATAAATCGTAAACCGCAATTTACCTTTCATTCAATCAACTCAAATATAAAAATAATAATACGAGTACTCAACCTTAATTTGTTTTTGGGATAAATGAATCCTATCTACGGAAGACGGAACCCTTCATTGTGCGTAGTCCAACACGCACTTGGCCGGTTTTTTGTTGTTTGCGCTAAATTAATGTATTTCCTTACTTTTCTTTATCTTCCACCAGGCGTCTCAACTTCCTTCAGTATTGATGCTAACTATCCTAAATAATATTATATCCTTATCCTAACTAATGTTGTAACTTATGTCGTATCTATATTTATTTTACTGTGTAGACATAAATAATAAAATAAATAAATAATTCACAGCGAATTTCTGTGTCAATCTACACTAATATTATAAAGCGAAAAAATATGATTTTTTGTATGTTTGTTTGTAATGAATAAACTCAAAAACTACTAGACCGATTTAAAAAATTATTTCACCAGTAGAATGCTATATTATAACTGAGTAATATAGGTGATCATTTATAAAGATAATATGCGGGCGAAGCCGCTGGCGGAAGTTATAGAATATAATATAATAGAAGAAAGATAGAGAAAGAAGAAGAGAGTTTGAGAGAGAGAGAGAGAGTTTGAGAGTTTGTTTTGAGTTGGAGAGAGTTTTAGCGATAAGGCCGCCCATTGTATATTTTGTAGTGTTTGATTAGTATTTTTTTGTTATGTATTTTTGTGGTGTACAATAAAGTATATATAAATAAATATAATAAATAAGAGAAAGCTAGTAAATAATATACAGTGAAAGGAACCTAAAAAAAAAAAAACCCGGGTGGAACAGAGACCTCTGTCTCTGTTCCAACCGGGTTTCTCACAGCGTTGGAGTACGAGTGATAGCTAAAGTTTTTCGTGATAAACTGAGGCCTATTATTTTGTTATGTAAATAGCTTTTAGTGACAAACGAGGATTAATTGGTTCTATTCCTAGCAAACTAGACAGACAACTTTATTTCAATAATAATTTAATTTATGGCATACATTTGCAATATTCACTAACGAATATGAATTATTTATAGTCGACACTTTTTTAAGTGCTAACATTGAATAATTCTGGGTAAACTTTAAAACGTTTACTGATAAATTATTCACGAAAATGGCCTTGTTTTAAAGTACTCATTAGAATGAAAACTAGTGGATTCATGGTTATTATTTTCTCATTATTATGGGTAAAGTTATAGGTACAAACAAATGTCCAGCCGTGGTAGGACTTTGGGTCAAGGTCATGTTAGGATCAAGTTTATCGTCAGCTACAGTCCGGCCGTCGAGAGAATGCGTCCTTGACACCTGTCAGTTTCATGCTAACGAATATGTGTTTTGCGAATTTGATCCTTATTACTACTAGAAATTGTCCAACTGACAGTTGTCAGGAACGTATTCTCTCGACGGCTAGGCTGTAGGCACAATTAGAACTCTTACGGCCTGCGCAGTTTAGCGGATGGGATGGCAGAGGGTTTTTTATCAATTGAATTTAATACTTATCCAGCCGAAATAAGTTTCGGCTGGATAAGTATTAAATTCAATTGATACCGAGCCTTGAAATACGAGTATATACCTTAGTATATACTCGTATTTCAAGGCTCGGTGATCGACCTTGGAATATAATAATAATATATTCTTTAATTCGGACTACACATACAAGTACACACAATCCATATGGTATTAGTAACAATGACTTAAAAAACTATGTTAGTAAATTTTTACAAAACTAAAAACAATTATATGACGTGGCCCAACACACGTTGGCACATGCCTCTGTACCCAGTGCCTTATAAAGGGACTGTCTACTTTGTCTAATAATGTTTTCAGGATGCTGTTGGAGCTTCCGCGTAACCTACCCATTATTGACACTGTTGACTTTCTTATAAAGAAAGCGAACAGCGAAAACAGCGTATTTTTTTCTCGCCGTGGTCGCAGACGCAAGACGCAGATGACTCGAGCGGTCATGTCATGCCTTTTTTCAACCTGAGAATTAAACTCGTCACCTTTCCCTACAACAACTACACAAAAAACTTCAATCCAATATTCATCACTATCACTTCCTATTATAAAACAAAGTCCACCCGCCGCGTCTGTCTGTCTGAACGCGATAAACTCAAAAACGACTGAACGAATTTGCATACGGTTTTCACCAATAGACTGAGTGATTCATAAGGAAGGCTTAGGCATATAATTCATTAAAGGTTTTGTAAAATACAATAGACGACGTATATTTAGTAACCTAATCCGCTTAAATGTTGTTAAAGAGTCATAAACATAAGCGAATTAGGTTACTAAATATACGTCGTCTATTGTATTTTTTAATGGACTTCCGCAAAGTCATGCCTGAGTCAATTAACTATCTTAAGGTTTTGTGTAAATTGACTGAAATATGACGATGTAAAATACTCTACTAGAATGAGCATCAGTTACATTTTAATCTACACGATGCAACAGGCCGATACGACACTACGACAGAACAAAATTGTAGGCGTATAATGGTCTGCTATCCGTGCGTATCCGCAACGGGTTGTTAGCCTGCCAATAAAACACATTCAATCTACTCACACATCTACTTGTTCCGAACGCTCGCTCACTTAGCACGATTGGCGAGTTCTTTTGTTTTTTGCAAGCCTTCTAAGCAATCAGTTGAATAGTTAGACCTAATGCGCTGACATTAGCAGGAGTGCGGTTAAAAGGGTGTTGAAGCTTGGTCGTAAATTCTAGCCAGCGCAATGGTGTGAGCAAAGTATTGGAAGGCTTCGGGTAAAAATCTTGGACATGGTTTGTCGTTAGATATTGCAAGGGAAATAAGTGTAAAGCAAATTGACACCCTACGTCAATTAGCCGTGTTATAGCAATTTCATACAACTGACAATGAAACAAAGTTGTGATTTGAATATACGGACACTTTAAGTTGGTAGGTAGTCAATTTGCTTAGTAATCAATTTCCAAGAGTTTACTTGCATTGATAATTTTAATTATTCAGAACTACTAAGGTAAACTACTAGGTACCAATTTCTACCTTCTACGGCGGATTCTGTACATGGAAGAATAAAGACGGCAAAAGAACATCAACTCTACGACAGGCAAACAAACACAACAAACAAATAAATAACTTGTTCAAGACTAGCGACCCGACCTGTCAAAACATCAAGATTTCTATAGTAAGTGTAGATTACACCAATGAAATCGAACGCGTTCAACACATCTAAACGCGTTCAAGAGCTGTCAGTGCACAATATTTCATAACAGTTTTGACACTGACAGCTCTTGAACGCGTTTAGATTTGTGTTGAACGCGTTCAATTTCATTGGCGAAATCCGCACTAAGTAAATGAAGTTTTATAGTAACGTTTTATACACACACAACTTCCGGAATACATTCTCTAAACAATGGTGAAAACCGCATCAAAATGCGTGGCATAGTTTCGAAGAACAACGCAGTCACATTATGCAGATACAAAAAGCAACTTTGATTTATCTACACTTATAATATGTTATACACTAATAGGTCAGTGGGTCGTCTTTGGGATTTAATACACCAATCATCATCATCATTATTTTAGCTAAAGAAATGCACTGCTGGCCATAGGCCTCCCCCAAGTACCGCCCTTCGACAGGTTCTGTGCTTCTCGCATTCAGCGGATTCCTGCGGCCTTCACAAGATCATCGGTCCACCTTGTGGGTATTCCAAACGTTGCACACGTGCAAACTGTGGAGCATTTACATTAAAAAAAGCCTGCAATGCCCTGCGCGTCGAGTATAATAATGCGTTCAGGGGTTTGTTGGTGCTACCCCGGCATGTTCGCCGGCCACAGCACGGACGGCTTCCAGGCAGTGCTTCGCAAAAGAACGGCTTCCCTGTGGTCTCGGATAAAGGGTAGTACCAACACGCTTCTGAGCGTGGTGTCGGACAGAGTGGACAGCCAAATCCTGAGGCATTGGTCGCTCATGCATGTCCAAAATAATAATTATTTTAAATTTTACTAACATAGCTATAAGTATCTACTTTCTAATAATAATAATAATGGACCTGTATCAATTACTGTATGCTTGGTCTGAAATAAATATTTTCTTATCATTTCATTTCATTCCAACGCTTCGTCTTCCGGTACGCGGTCGCCACTCCAGAACCTTTCGGCCCAATCGGCCATCTGCACTGATAATCCCATATGGGCCTGGGCCCTATCAGAATACCAGCGCTGCGATATTTATTTTTAAATATCGCCGCATTATGCTGAGATAGTGGCCTTTTTGGCCTCGTACAGGTCGTTACTATTCTGTTTGTATATTAATTGTATATTTTTTTATTATTACTTACTATTTGTATTTCCTGTGCGTGTTTCAAATAAAATATTATTCTTTTCTTTTCTTTTCTTTCTTTCTTTTCTTTCTTCAATATAATATTATAAAGAGAAAATATTTGCATGTTTGTATTTTTGTTTGTAAAGAATAAACTTAAAAACTACTGGACCGATTTAAAAAATTCTTCCACCGGTAGAATGATATTTTATCAGTGAGTAACATAGACTATAATGTATGAAGATATCACACGGGCGAAGCAGCTGGCGACAGTTAGTAATATGTATAGATCTTACAATTGATTATTTCATTGAAATGAACATCGACCGCTGGTCACATCATCATGTGGTCTGGCTAGATCATTGAATACTCAATACTGACCTGTTAAACGCAAGACTACTTCATGATGTGGCCAAACACTAGTCATCATATCGTAAAATACTTAGATTATCCACCCGTAGAGGCGTTGATGTCGCTTTGTTTTTTTTATGAATCATGGCCGCGGCATACAACAAACTAAACAACACATCAATTTGTGTTGTCAATATATAGCCCTGTATGGAAGCAGAAATTGAAAAAAAAAATAGTTTGGAAGTTATGAGCGTCGTAACGTATACTCTAATTTTAACTCGTTTTGGGCGTAAAAAAAACGCCAAAATAGAAAGCGTACAGGGATAGATCATTTATTCAAATGTTCAAATAATTTTATTTTTTACTCGTACATCCAGTAGGTTTTCCATAATATCAATACGCTCAAAGGTCTGTTCATAAAACTTTATGCGCTCGTTTTTGTTATAAATCATCGTGTATTTCACTAAATAAATAAGAACTAGATATATAAATATTAAATAAATAATTAGACTATTTTGCATGCATATTGCTCACGCCCGCCAACGAGTTCGAGCCGTCGACTAGTGCACCCGTAACGTTGACATTTAACCGATACGGACAATTTTAGCTGTCCATTTCATGAAATGGTAAATTCTAAGATCTGGCCACGACTTAGAAATAGATAATCGACATTCAGATCTTCACTAAAGACTTCCTACATTCCTCTCTCACACCACAAAATGCCACTTACATATCACACGTATTTAATCAACCATTGACTATTCCCCTTTCATATCGCAGTGCTTCTGACCGATTTAACTATTTTCAATACATGCCCTCATTCAGAAAGCAACCGCTTCCTATTAGTTTCCGACTACTATAGCCTCCAGGACTTTGCTGGCCTTTGAAACTTGTATTCATGGATTTCCTTGATCTTGATGTATGTTTTGCGATAGTTTGGCTATGTTGCTTTTAATTTTGGAGTACAGATGGATGTATTAATTGGTTTTCCGCATTGGTTTTATATGCATGTGTGAAGAGCAATTATTCAAGATGGCTTTACATGTAATATTTATAAATTGTTCACATCAGTTTTTAACTAAGGTTGTTACAGTCTCACAAGCCCTTTTGCTAAGCTATCGAGCCAGATAAGTTTGTTACAGTACACTATAGATTTCGTTAACTGTGCGTTTGCTCTGGCGAACGATTCACAACAAAACATGTTGAAATCTCTGTTTCGCCAGTGCAAACGCACAGATATACATATAGAAACGCACGGACAGAAAAATAAATATTCACGTTATGGAGTAAACTTAAGACACACCTTTCAAGACGAGAAGAAGACAACATTCACAACAATGTTAGGTACTTTTATTTAATTTATCATTTTCTTTTTAACCGCTATGTGTGTGTCTGTCTGTGGTACCATAGCTCTTAAGCCGTTGAACCGATTTGAATGCGGTTTTTTTTATTTGAGTCTAGCGATGGTTCTTAGACATGTTTTATCAAAATCGGTTCTATTGTTTGAAGATTATCAGTTCTTTTCTAGTTGATGAATGGATGTGAGCGTCTTCACAAACACAACACACGTAAACACTGTGATAGTGGTGTTTTAGGTGGGTACAATGGTGATGCCTGCGGATAATTTATATATGTTATTTAGTAACTTTATTCATACTGGTGGTTGTTGCATTATATAATATTCTATGTACTATTTGTTTTATTTTATATTTATGTATAATTCTGAATTTTAAACCTGACTTGGTTTCCGTACGTTTTTTTCGGGTGACCACTGAAAATCAGCGCTGTGCTGTGGGTCTCCATAGCACAGCATCATGCTGAGTGGAAGCCTTCTTGTCACAGTCATGACGTGCCAGCAGCTGCCTACTATTTCTGTTTTGTACTCGTTATTGTATACGTATTGTTATTGTTTTGTTACTTACTCGAGTTTTTATTATTTTTTTATGCACGTGTTTCTGTGACGAATAAAATAATTTTTCTTTCTTTCTTTCTTCCACAGTTCTAATCGATTTGAAATTTGGTATTCTGATACTTCAATGATAATAGAAGAACATAGTAACCATGAACTGATGCTGCAGCGTCACCTAGCATTTGCAGGATACCCAACTCCCTTACCAACTTACAGCACAAGTATCGTGTTTGGGCTGATTAGAATGGTCTCAATGAATAGGTACTACTCCATCACCAGACCCTGTTCATCATCTATCCATAAATGATGAACAGGGTCTGGTGATGGAGTAGGAAAGAGAAATGAGGTAATGTTTGTGTCGGGGGTTTTTTAAATTTTAATATAATTACCTTGTAAGTTGGCTCCACATTTTCTGTGTTACTACATTTTCTTTTATTCTAATTTTAAATCAAACTTTTGTGTTTTGATTTTTTTGCAATATATAAAAGGCTTCTTTAATCGTTTACTTTCTTTAAAAAAATATGAATTTTATTCATTTTCATTTATTATCAATGCATTTAATTTTTGTTTTTTATAAGAAACATTAATAAAAAAATATAAAAAACTTGTCGTCCGCCGGTGTCGGGAGCAGGGTCCAAGCTACCGGTGGTTAGGGCTGCAGAGACAGGAACCTCCTCACAATGCGAGCCGTATCGAGGAGTACTACTTAGTATTAAATTTTTTACTGTTTGCTTTCATTGTTTAGTCTAAACTTTGCCTAAACTCACCATAAACACAACTTGAACGTCGCATAGCTCCTATAAAGGGGAAACCACATAATAGTTTGAGAAACTCTAAAAGTTATAGAGAATGCGTCAAGTTGAGCTATCCCAAACTTTTCTGCCCCCTTTTGGGGAATACCTCCGCAGATTGTTGGAAATCAAATGTGTTTACTGTCATTGTTACTTAACTATGCTCTTTGATGAAGGAATTTTGATTCTTATTCAATTATAATAATATTTGAGCAAGTCTAACGCTGCTCAGAGGTTCAGAATTTGAGTTTGAGCAAGTTTTAGTGTGTAATTTGAGAGAGGGTTAGGAGTTTGTTGGACTAGGCTTATCCTATGACAGAGACATGGAGTTATGCAGCAATCCTATGCAGTCACCCACCTAAGTATGATGGCTCTGCTTAAGACGCTGACAATTGGTAAACCGCGGTCATACACGAACTGCATGGAAAAGAAAGAAAAGCGCGATGACACAACACTTGTAATTTATTGCAAAATATCAAGCAATTATCTATTTACTCAAAAACAGTTGAGTAATCCTATCCTAACAAATACGGGTATTATAAATGCGAAAGTGAATTTGTTTGTTACGCTTTCACGCTAAAACGGTTGAACGGATTTGGATGCAATTTGGCACATGGATAGACCATGACTTAGATTAGGACATAGGATACTTTATATCCCGATATTTCTATGGGATTGAGATTTATGCGGTTGGAACCGCGGGGCGTAGTTCTACATTCAAATAAAACGTTCTTGTTATTAATTAAGTACGTACCAGGGTACATATCTGAACGTCGAAAATTAAAATACCTACAGCTAAAATGTCAATGTTCAAAACATAGAAAACTTAAATATCGAACGGCCTTATAACCGAAAATTAAAATAACGTAAGTTTATAATGTCGAATAGTTAGATAACCTACGTCCAATATATCTAAAATCAAATGATCTGCAAAAGTAACATCGAAATACATAAATAACGAAAGTACAGAGTATCGAATGTCCTAAATATCGATATTTATTTATTATGTATGTCACAGGGTAATTTGATCATTCGGATATTGCGAAAACCCGGATAATTAGAAAATGGTGAAATAATATCTGCGAGCAACTTGGACGTAGCGTTCGCCGGCCGCTGCCGCGGCACCGCTCGCTTCGCTCGCTCGGCTCACGCGCGGTTGGTCACAGTTCTAACCTAACCTAACCTATTTCACCCAGTTCAAAATGATGAATGAAGTATCATGTGTCATTGGTACTATTTTACCGAACTATAATTCGCCGATTTACTTAATAACTATTTGCTATTGGCCTATGCCTCTTTTGAACTTTTTCATTTGCCAAATGATTTATTTGCCATATTTTCACCACACCGAAACAACATTTTACGGAATATTATTTTGTTACAAATAGGTATATAGCCGGTTATTTGGTAGCATTTTCAATATTAAATTAAAATAGTGTCATTGAATTTTAACGGGTTGGTATTTTTAACGTAAATATAATGAACTTAGGTGTATTAAGTGTTGACATTTTGAACTTAGGTATAATGACTATCGACATTTTTAATCAGTCGATATTTGAATCACTCGGCATTTTAATATTAGATATTTTAAGCTTAGGTATAACAATTTTCGATATTTCGATACAATCGTTATTAAAATTTTCGATGTTTTGAACAGTGATATTTTACCCGTAGATATTTTAATTTTCCACATTCAAATATGTACCCACATACCAACGTACGTTGATATTTTAAACAGATTCGAACTCAAAGTATAAAAAGGTTAGTTCATTTGTATCGAGTTTTTATTTTCAAAACGGGTTTTCGTAACAACGACGTTCTAAAAAATATGTTTAAGATTAACATATATTTTTTCCGCTATCACAAACTATGTAGATAAGGCAACTTTTTTTTTAAGGCATTCCTTCTTAGTACCTTTGCCTCTTGTCAGCGGCTTTAGATCGCTGCATGCTTTGCTTTGACCCGGTATGACGCTGCCCAGAAGAATGCTATCAATTAATATTTACATACGTCAAAAAATAACTTTGAACCTTTGTAACTACCTACTAACTTCTTAACTTTGAACTTTGGTAGACTACCAAAATATAATCTAATAGCTTTCATTCATTTAAACTAAACCAGAAACTCCAACACCATATCCAACATTTCAGAATTACGTGTCCTTATAAATAAGCCATTTAGATACAAAGTTAGTAACTAAACGTTATTCAGGTAAAAATGTCCAACGCGCGGCTAAGCTAGGATAACAGAACAAAAAACGGATATCCAGGATTACAAGTGGCTTCGTTTTGTCGAGATATTTTTGTGGAAAGCATAACGAGTTGTAAAAGTTCCCGGACTTAGGTTTAAGCGTGAATGAAAATGACTTTATTTTTGTTTTGGTAATGAAGTCATAATTTTTGTTCAAATTGGAGTTACTCTGGTTGGTAATTGGGTTTGTCCAATAGGTATTACTTAGTAGCAGCCCGGAGTCTGGATTTGTGCCCGGTTGATGGCAACATGGGAGTTAAAAATAACTTTATAGCATATGTGTGAGCACTGTGACCATGTACCTTCTACAAAACTACCATTTACTGGGTACGTCTTTCATCGACTTGAATGTGCCCTGGCGGCTGAGAGTATAATATCATGCTAGCTCAAATGTCTCGCTGGTGGTGGCGTGTGTGTTGGATCGTTAAGTTCCCTTCAAAGTGGTTGAGCTAAATGGTGCTGATCTATGCGTCATAATCATGACCGGGCGTCGTTAGTAGGGACTGGTCATCCCTTAGATGCCACTGCGGCTTATTTTAAGTTATTTCTATTTTTGAATTATTTTTATCTTTTTATTACGGATGCTTTTAACGTGCACGTCTTTCTACATTGTGCTCACATGAATAATTTCAACATGAATGATGAAACCAATATTTTGTAACAATATTTTGATTTAAAAGAGTGTCCGTGGAGTTTCTTGCCCGTTCTTCTCCATAGGAACCTACTACGCTTTGAAATAGGCAACTAGCTTCATCTTTCTGACTGACCAACCAACCCCTTAACAATTCAAAAGTCTCTGTATTTTTTTAGTTTGACTAGCGAAATGCGGGTGCACTACAGGTCACTAATCTTTCGGGGATTGCAGGCGTGATCTTATGTGGAATTAGGTAACTGTTTGAAAGACAAAATATATATATATATAATATATATAATATAACCTTCCGTGAGCATATCAATAAGATATGTAAGAAGGCATACAGAAACCTAGGTTTCGTACTGAGGCAGTCCCAAGGATTCACCAACATCACGACACTAAGGGTACTATATGACGCATTAGTCAGAAGTCACCTCGAACATAGCGCATTCATTTGGGCTCCTCATGAGGCGAAATATAGCGTTATGTTGGAACGTATCCAAAATAAGTTCACGAGACACTTGTATTACAAGCTGTATGGGGTATATCCATTATACCCATTGATGTACCCTACACTATTTGTTCTGGGTATGGTAGGGTATAACACTCTAAGAGTACGACGGGAGTTTTCGCTCGTAGCGTATGTAGTGAAACTACTACGTGGCGTGGCGCATAACCCGGGAGTGCTGCGACACCTACAGCTGTACGTTCCCGACCGGTACGTGTGGAGGCGGCAACGCCCGCCCCTGCTCGCTGTGCCTGCAGCCAGGACCAACCTACTGGCGAGAACTCCTCTCACTAGAGCCATACGCGTGGTGAATTAGGTTTACGGGAGGGTTGATGTATTGTGGTGCAACTTGAGTGAATTCGCAAAAGTTACACTATATGTTATATGTTATTTAGATTAAGATATTTTTTAACTAGGTATAAGGTGTAGATTTAGGATTTAGTTAGTAAGGCCAATCTGTCGCATTGGATCATAGATCTGTAATGATAGTGTAGGTAAGATTTTTATAAATAAATAAAAAAATAAATAAATAAATAAATATAAAAAGATTGGTTTAACACTAGCAACCCGTGTTATGAAGAATTGTATATTCAACTAGCTGACCCAACAGACTTTGTCTTGTCAAAATTTCAATATGGTCTTGAGTTCATACATAGTTTCACAGAAAAAAAGCACTATTTTCCGGGCAACATTTCCAATTTTTCTTTCAATAACATATTTCTGTAATAATTACCTGTTTTTTATTTATTTTATTTAATAAATAAATAAAATAAATATTTGTTATCATTATCTATTATCTAACACTAATTTATGTCATGTACTCGTAAGTATGCATACTATTAACTACCGAAATAGAAAAGCCGCTGGTTCTTGGTAATGAAACAAAAGTATATTCAAGTCAATCAAAATAAAAACCAATAGGTAGCAAAAACATAGACAAAAGGTAAAATATTCTATAGGACTTAGTTCAGACTTGCACTCATTGAAGTATTAAACTGATTTACTTACATCCGACACACTTGAGGTCCAATTGAAAACCAGCGACAGCGCACTAACATTTTTGCTGAACGGCTGCGTCAAATAGTCCTGACTATTTGACGCAGCCGTGAGGCACATTCCTGCTAAATTCGTTGCATAGCCCTTTACACTTTTTATTTAATTTTGTTTATTTGTACAGGATGGCAGTACATGATTCTGAACTTCTGTGTTGAAAACTTCATTCTTTATCAAAAAAAAAATGCTGTTCCATACATTTTGTCGAAATATCTCTACCCTAGGCGGTCTAAAATCATGAACTGGATTCATGGTTACGTTTTCGTGTCGATGTCCCTGCCACCCTGTATCTATGTTGTGTGTCTTTTAGTCTGTGCTAAATAAATGTATTTTCTTCCTTTGTTTCAAATATCTAATCGCCTCTGTAGTTTAGTGGTTAGACCACCTGTCTCAAACCCAGAGGTCCTGGGTTCGATTCCCAGTTAGAGCTAAATTTTCTGCTCGGTTTGGTTGGTTGTAGGGTTTGTTCTAAATCCGTCTGTCTAGCTACCACCATCTTGTCTAAGTTTGTTGCCATGACAACAATCTTAACAGCTTTGTTGTGTTTCGGCAGTCAGAGACTGAGGATTCCGGGTGAAGTTCGTTTCCACCTTTGGCCTGATCATCACTTACCATCAGGTGAGGCGCAAGAACTTCCCCGTCGTGGATTAAAAAAAAACAATAATAATATGGTCATATCTATTGTTTTAAACCTTCTCTAAAACTTACCTTATTCCATTTCATCTCCAACCGTTGAGGTTATTATCACTAATAATTTCCTAGCAAACTCAAAATATCTCGTCCAATAATAATAGAATTTTATTGGAATAGTTATCGGGTAAAACTTCACAGATAAAATGAAACATCCAAAGCGAACATTTTCGAATATTTCCATTTATTTTCGTTTCCCAATAGTTTAGTGAAAACATTCCGACAGTTAGAAAGACTCCATTTTAAACTATTTACAATTATTTAACATACAAACTTAATTGTTTTTTTAATTATAAAATTATTAACTAGCAACAGAACAGGATATTTTATATCCGCTAAAATTAAAAGTTGCAAAAATTTAAAATTTTAAACTAATATCGTGTAATTGAGTATGTACCCATTGTTCGATGATTGCCGTCTTAGGGCGCCGTTTAATAATGAATTTGTGAAATATATCTATAAGTATTTATAACATAACAATCTATTATTTGCAAATAGATGTACTAAAATTCCATTGTTACTAATTAATATTTTTTTGTGAAAACATTTATTTTCTGCAATCAGAATTCGGAAACGCATAAATTTTACACGATATTTATTAAAAATAACTGTATTTTTGGAAGTCCACTAAAAAACAGAAACAATAAAAAACTACAGAGCAAAACGTGATTCTCGATATTTGGTATAGGTTGCTATGCAGTTTTTACTTTGCCTCTTGAAGCACCACTGCATAAAACACTCCTCTATTTTTTTTTTATTCGTACCAGACCAAGCTATTTGCTAATGGCCCCATTTCCATTTAGTTCCAATAGTTTATTATTCCCCAGCATAACAAAAAGGTTGACTCAAGGACCCTCTAACTTTGAGCATTATAATTTAACTCCATAACTTTGCAGACTATAATAATTCTCATAGCAATGTCTTCTGTCACTTCCAAACAATTGCCATGACATGTAATTAAGACAAAGAGGTACACTCACAGGTATATTTCACAAAGCCATATTTTCATTAAGAACGTTGTTTACACCACTTTAAGACACAAATAGGATTATAACCGTTATAATACAAAACATATTTACATTGTTGCTGTATGTACAAAACCCTTAATGGACAAAGTAATATGAACTATATTGTTAATGGCTTAAGTCTCATGTTCATTTGATAGAGTTTGCTGGTTGATACGAAGTAAAATGTTTTATGTGATGTGTGTTTTAATACGATTTAAATGTCAAGGTGTGAAGTTTTTATAGAATTTGATTAAACACAAAAAAGTTGATGCTTCATGACAGTCCACTAAAATTTTAAAATATTAAGTAGATTAATAAAACTTAGATATTAAAAAATTTGCTGATTAAAAGCGCAGACAATCTTTTTATTACTGTACATAGTAAAACACTAGTACCTAGTGCCAGTTAAGTTTTAATCAAGGTAGGAAAATGGCGGTCACGAATCTAGCTTACAGAAATCCGTATCTTTACAGCTCTCTCTCACATATTTCAGTGCATCCATCTTTAAAATTGTCTTCAATAAACAATGTTTGACAGCTTTCTGTTGCATTCATGAAATAAACTAACAGATTTAACAGACTTACAAAACAAAACACCAAGAAATGGTGTCAGTACTATATTATAAAAAAATTAGACAAGGTAATTGCATGCAGCTGAGATGAGAATTCTAAGAGGGATGTGTGGTGTTACACGAATGGACAGAATAAGAAATGAGTATTGAAGAGGAAGTCTGAAACTGGCACCGGTGATTGAAAAGTTTTGCGGAAATCGGTTGTCATGGTATGGGCATGTGATGCGGAGGAATGAGGAAAATGTCGTGAGGAAAGTTTTGAGTATGAATGACGATGGCTATGGAGGAAGGGAGGACCAGAGAAACGATGGATGGAATGTGTGGAAGATGATATGGATAGAGAGGGAGTGACTATCGAGATGACGGCTAATAGAGAAGTGTGGAAAAAAGGGACATGTTGCGCCGAACAAATACGAAAATTTTGATAGGCCCTAAAATTAATACACAGTAAGCTAAAAACAACAGTGAATTCTAAAATAATTTATAGTCATAATCTTACATTTTTATTAACCAAACATTCCTAAAACTTTGCAGGTATTTATCGTTCAAATATTGTATGAAAAAACATTACTGCTTCTCGTAAAATTCACATTCGAATTTCGCTTACTCTCTACATACATCATTTTCAATCTGTCTGTACCTAAGTAAGTGCACAGCACATAAAACGTTTGCGGAATCAAAGATGATTTGAATTTTCAGAGTTTTATTAAAATTCGTGAGTATGTGACCCGTATCAGCAAACACTACAATGAACTAAAGAATTGAAGCTCACCCCTTATTCATAAAAATGTGTAAAACGCTCGAAAAATGTTTACCTGACATTTCAATATTACGAGTTTTTTTTTTCTATAGATTTCAGGAGCGTTTTTATCAAATATTATTCAGGAATAAGGGGTTAAATTATCACATTTTAGTGATTATGTTTATTAACTAGAATATCAGTTTCATACTAACTATAGTGCAGTAGGAAATATTAGTCCAATCTTCAACACATTTTTTAATTCCAAACTTTAAATGGTATTTTCTGTGGGTAATCAGAATGTAATGGAACTATTCAATGTTAAAAACCTTTATATTTGAACAGAGATGAAATAAAGGAGAATTAAAATGCAAAATACAGTTTATGATGCGTTTTAAATCTGCAAGTAGCTTGCACGTAAGTGAAACGGATTTATGGAAAGACAACTTGCATGTGAGTTTATTTCCAGTATTTTCTAAACAGATGCAAGTAGCGCGCAAGCAAGCTCTGTCTCTGTCTGTCATGTTAAGGCTACATTGTCACGATAACGCAAACTATAATTCGCGGGCTCTCTGTTGTACAGCCACACGTCGAGCGGTGTGCGAGAGAGAGCGCGCGAAGTGTGATTCGCGTTATCGCGACAATGAAGCCGTTGCATTGGAACATACTTGCGCAATGCTAACATATAACTTGCACTAAGTACAAGCAAGTTTCGATTATGACGCAAGTATAACGTGCAAGCTACTTGCAGCAAAAAATAAATGTGTTTTAACTATCATCAAATTCTGACCGCCCACGGATTACAATATATTGATATTCATATAAACTAGTTTACAAACGTGGCTTGTTTATTTTCACAACCATTTATAAACGGAAAATGAAAACTTTAAAACAACGACAATCCGATTTACACTGTTTTACATTTTTTGAGTATAAATATTGTTTTTGAATGTATTTTATAACTAGAGTTTATATTGTGTTATATTTACATTTTTATGATTTACAAACGAATCGTAACAGAATTTTCAATTATTTTATCCTACCTAATCGGAATTCGACTAACAATAATATCAAGTACGTGCTTGGAGTGCTGTCATTTTTATTATTATTCGATTTAAAAATAGACATTTACACGAATCCAGTCTTTAGTAGAGTGCATGTAATTAGTGTGCAGTGTGGTGGATGGCGTAGACCAAGTTTTAACACCATCAGCGTCACCCCTTATGTGGACGTTCTTTTAATTTATGACAAATTTGTGACAGGCCCGCGCTTTCATTTCTGCATAATAAATGTACAAAGAACATGTGCCTAAAGGATACACAGCGCTTTCACCAAGCAGAAAAATGTGTCATACTTTTGGATACACAATATTCCAGACACTTACAAAAAGATACACATGGCGGTGAAGATGTTTAAGAACTGTTGGAGAGAAAAAATGGAGAGGAAAAGCTGGAAATAGGTCATGTTGGAGAATTATACTTGACCAGAATAAGGCTGTAAAGCCTTAGGTGATAATGACGATAGTATTAGTCACTGCAAGTAAACAGTCACTTAACTAACAACTAACTTAGTTGCTTGGCCCTCTATATTTCAGCAATCATGAACGCCTTCATCTCTACTAATGACTGGAAACGTGTGAACCATCCACAAAAACGAAGTTGCTAGTTGTCCGCACAAAGGTTTGTGTTAACCAATCCAAAAGCCACATTCCAGCTGTTACCCAATCAGACGTGTCCACATCACAGGTCGGAACGTCAAATTGGCTGATGTAAACTAGTTTTGGCAGTAGGTATGCCAGCTAGTTTTCCGGGGTGTCTAAAAGCTCGACCACTTTATCTGCTGTCAAGTGTCATAACCTCGTTTGACCGGGTGCTTCTATTTTGGTCAACGAATGAAAACAATGACGCATCGTAGTGAAGTTAATTTTGTTAAAAACAAACTTAACATTGTAGTATTCGTCCGCATCGCTGTCATCCGGAAACGTGCCCAGAAGACTGGCAGCATTGCCACGTTGAATGGCAATGCTAATTCTTTGGCCAAAGAACAAGCCAGCCCTCTGGTCGCGTGAAGTGTCGACCAGTCGGCGAGAAATTTCCTTAAAAAGGACACGCGCACTCGGACCCCATGACCCGAGCGTTTCGACCCCAAACGGCTCAAAACTGTAGCTACCCATGAGGTTACAGTATTGGATGACAGCGATGCGGACGAATACTTCGACGCCTAAGTGTCCTTTTGTTTTTTGTATCTATTCGTGTAGTTAGTTATTGTATTTCGTACCTAGTGTTAATAGTTTGTAAATAATTTATTACTACCACTTGTTAATAAACATTGTAGTTAAAAACCATGATCTCCCATAATATCGATATACGTCTCGGTTAATCAACGCAAAAAAAAAACAAACTGTGATAAACCCACAAATTAACGATTTCAGTCTCTTCCTTTTTCCTTTACATGTGCTGTAAAACCCTTGCTTCCTGCTAAATTTCATGATTCTAGTTTAACGATAAGTACCTCGTGGGTTTTGATTGATTTGCGAGTATCAAAATATGTCACATAAATGGCCGTAGTTTTTTTATTGCGTGGACTTAGAAGCTTGATTTTCTTAGAGCTCCAAGGGTCGATAGACCTCCCGTATTTGATATTAATTTCAACTTGATACCTCTTCACATTCCTGAGAAGAAGACTGACGGACAACGACCTGATCCTATAAGGGTTTCGTTTTTTCCTTTTAGTTACGGAACCCTAAAATTGAAAGTAGTATGCTTAGATGCTTTGGTCATGTTGAATGAATGAAAGGTGACTTCCATAAGATATTTATAAGAGAGATGTGAGTGGAAACGCCGGGAGGGGAGGACATAATAGTGACCTTATTGCTGATGTGCTTCAAAAAGGTCATGTGTAGTACTCGCAACTGGCGTGCGTGTATGTCCAGATGCATGGGCGTAAACGAAGTAAAAGGAGTATGTAAGGATCGTAGCAGGTGGCATTCTGTAGTTTCTACTTACCCCCAAGCATGAAGCTATGAAGCAGGCATGAATTTATGTATGTATGTTTTGGTGTAACTTACGAAATTACTACTTTTGGCAGTAGATAGCTTTACAAAGTGAAATTTAATTAAACTGATCTTCTTTTTCTTCTTCGTCTTTGAAGAAGTATTGAACCGATAACTGGGTGCTTTGTTTGTCTAGTGGCCGTCAGCGTTACTACTGAGCATGAGGTTCTGGGTTCGATTCCCGGGTCGGGTAAAATGTTATTGGGTTTTTCCAACTGGAACTTCTCAGTAGCAGCTTGGAATCTGGATTTGTGTCCGGTTGCTGGCAATAGGCTCGCCCCCTGTTACATGGGACTTAAACATTACTGGCGAAATGTGGGTGTACTATAGGGACACCTCTGCCTAACTCTTCCGGGAATACAGGTGTGATGTCATGTAATGGTATGATTACGGAGTCTAAGGCCGCTGGTGTATAAAGTCACTTGAAATTATGAGTTTAAAAAATCATTTTCTTTTTTATTTTGTCGTCTATGAAGTAAGTCAAGTCAATTTAATTTTGTGTCATGGTTGTTATTTTGTGACATGGTTGATATTTTGTGACAAGGTTGATATTTTGTGTCATGGTTGTTATTTTGTGACATGGTTGATATTTTGTGACATGGTTGATATTTTGTTACAAGGTTGATATTTTGTGACATGGTTGATATTTTGTGACTTGGTTGATATTTTAGCTACTCAATTTTACACGGTGTTAAACGGGTCTTCAAATCTGAACCAATATAAATGCGAAAGTGAGTTTGTTTGTTACGCTTTCACGCTAAAACTGCTGAACAGATTTTGATGAAATTTGGCACAGATTGTTTTTCTCCTTGACCTAGAGAAGGACAAAGACTACTTTTCATCCTGGATCGCAGACGAAGTCGCGGGCAACAGCTAGTAAATAATAAGTTGGAATATTGAATATCACGAAGACTTAAATATTGAACACTTAGCTAGAACTTCAGTAGTGTCGTAATAGAGAGCTTTCTTCGCGACGTCATCTTTTAGTTCCTGTTTTAATTTCAGTTCATGAAGTCATTGCAGCGAAGTTTATTAGCTTGGTTTTATATAGCTTTGGACATTGAGCAAAACCATTTGGAAAACAGTTTGTTTCATAATGTCATAATAATTATTATAATGCGCAATAAATGTGAGTTATAATAAAAATTCTGTTATTAATGAGTTATGATGCTTAAGTAGATAAGTACAGATTTTAGTATTCAAATGGCAGCTCATTTACAGCTTTTAAAGATCAGTTTGAACAGCACAACAGCAAGTACCTGATATCAACAACAAAATCACTAATCACTCGATTTAAAAAAAGTTTTGAGCACTTGAATAACACAGTCGTATTTACATGTCCTATAGCTGCGTGGTCTGTCAGAGCGGAGTGTCGCGGGGGGGCAAGCGGGGGCCCGTCGCGGGAGCCCCGGGCGGGGGCCCTGGCGGCCCCGCGGGCCCCGCCGGTCGCGGCAGCGTGCGCAGGTGCTGCATAGGGATGCCCCCCGCGGGGCCGAACGTGGAGCCCCGCGGGAGGGTGCACGAGCCCGACGCGAACCGCGCGGGCGGCGGAATGCCCGATGAAGGGTTCTGGACGAAGAGAACACCATAAGAATATCCTTCTTCGATCTGCTGGAGAGATTTTTTCTGGTACATTTTAAAGTTTTGTGGTTTGTGAGATTTGTTTCTGACTTATATGCCTATGTAGGTAACTAAAGATTCACAATAATAAATTGCTTATGGTAACAAAAGTTTCACAATAATAAATTATTATACTTCCACTTAGATGTCCAAAGATAATCTATCCATGGAGGTAAGACGGCGTTTTTTGTCCAAAACGTCTTACGTCCGTGGATCGTAAGATATCCAAAACAAAAGTTTTAAAACAACGTCATTTAATTCATTGGGCACTGGAAATTAGAGTGGACATCGCAGGAATACGGTGAAATCGTCGAGTGGTAAGTAAGAGTGGTAACTAATTCTTATATCTTTGTATTAGATTTTGTTTCCCAAAACTACACTTCTACCACTACTTGATCAAATCAAACAAATTCACTGTAGTAACTTTACCTAGGTATAGTCTGTTCCAAAAGTATTTCATGAAAGTGTCAACAAATTTTTCAAGTCAAATTCTTACGCAATCACTCACTAAAGGGAATTAGTAACACATATAAATGTATTTAGAAGGTTTTTTAGTTTTTCCAAAAATGTTATTGTAAAATCATCAACGACAGTTTAAGTTATACAATTAAGCTTAACTGTCAAATGAAAAACCTCTTCGAGGTGATTTAAAATTACAATGTAGGGTCTAAGTAATTAAATAATCAAACAAAGCACTCAATTTCAAAGTGGCACTACAAATTGGCGTCTACAGGTACACGCATTTTCTGAACCATTTGTTTATATTTTCAACAAATACTTTCGAAACAAACCATATCAGCAATACTCACCGTAGGTTGGTCATGCATGGCCCCGTGGTTGGGCGGCGGCGCGGTCCGCAGCGCGCAGTAGGCGGGCAGGCCGCCGCGCACGCCCGCCACCGAGCCGCGCGCGCCGCGCGAGCCCAGCGGCGGGGAGATCGTGGACACTTGCTGCTGACGGTAGTAGTCCATCTGGGGTAATATGTGCTGTAGTTAGGGTAAGTAAGACCCGAAAATATAATTTTGGATTCTAAACACTAAGTAAACTTATACGTAACTTTAACTTAGAAAAATGTGTGGTTAAGGCAAGGTTAAGTGGTGTAACTTTTCTCGAGGTTTATTAATAAGCTCAGTATAAATTATTCTCCCTTGAATTTTAAGTTTGGTCAAATCATTGGGTATGACTACGAAAACAGCATAATACTCGTATGTCGGCAAAATCATAATATTTTATTTAAATTTCATAAGTGCCCATGTAGGTAACATGGGCACTTATGAAACGTCAGAAGCTAACACGGTACCAATTGGTCGTTTCCTATGGAGAAGAGCCAGCATGAAACTCTACGGTTACTCTTTTAAAAATAATTGGCTTTTACAATGTTTTACAATTACAGTCATAGCTAGTTATCGGTAGTAAAATAGAAAATGGCCAGCAAATAAAAAAATCTATGAGTCTAAGCCTACAACGTTCTCACATTCACAAAATAGAAGAGAATCTACATACAAGATTAATAAAATAAAAGTAATTAAAAAAACTATTTAAGCAAAGTGGGTTGTCATTACAACTGTAACAAATCTGGGTGGGGGTACCTATACTGAAAGTTTTGCGCAACTCAATTTACATGTAAAGTAATATATTTGCTGCTTTTCAAAGTATTCTCCATTACATTTTAAACACTTTTTCATTCGTACAAATCACTTTTGAAAATATGAGGACCATTGGTGTGAGGGCATGTTTTTCACGTGCTGGTTTAAAGCTATTACGGCCTCTTCTGGCCCCGTAAATGTCAAACTTCTCATAAAATCTTAGATTTTTGGGAAAATAAAGAAAGCGCATGGTGCTAGGTCTGGACTATGTGCGGGATGGGTCTCAAGGTTTGCCTTTTCAAAACCCAAAAATTGCTTCGTCTTGTTCGTGGTGTGCGCCGAAGTATTGTCATGGTGCCATAGGATGCGAGTTCTTGGTCGTGTTTCCCAAACTTTTTCAAAGATATTGGGCAAACAAATGGTGGTGTACCACTCAGCATTAACTGCCTTTAATTCTTCAAGTAGGATCGTGCAGACAGGTGGTGTCTGAGAGAAATGAAACGTAATAATTTTGCCTACGCTTCTCGCCTGCCTTAATTTTGTTGGTTTCTTGGCGCCTTCGAACACCCATACAGAAGACTGTTGCTTTCTTTCGGGCATGTATATATATCCATGTTTCATCTCCTGTCACAATAACATACAAAGTATTTAAACGTTCTTTGCTTTGCAATATTTTTTTACATCAACTCGATTCCGTTTTTGTTTCATCAAACTCTGCGTACCAACGCCTTATGGTGTTCAAATGAGGTGCTTCTCTCCCAAAAGCATTTTGAAGGCTGCACAGTCTTGCAGAGACTGAACCTTTAAAATCATAAAAAATCATCGCCCTAAAATCTTTTCGCGTTAATTCTATTTTTGCTACGGACGACGAACTTCAACTTGTGATAAAAAAACAATTGACACACGACTTCCCGCTAAAATATATTTTAATCAATGAATGCGTTTCCTATGTTAAAAAAAAAACTTTTTATATTAAAACGATTATGACCTGTCAGGAGCGCAGAACTTCCTTCTTGGGTTGCGGGTTTGTCCGAGAGGGATATCGCGGCCCCGGCACACGGGCAACGGAAGGAACACGGGTGGGTTTTAGTCAGTAAAAGTCTGACACGCCCTCTCGCTCCGCCCAGAGCGGGAGAAGTCATTTGATGATTTCCCACCCTCAAAAAAAAAAAAGGAGCGCAGAACTTTCAGTGTGCTCTATTTCACATGTCTATAAAAGCCATTAATGAAGAGTTATAGTTAGAATAGCAGTGGGAACGAAAAACGAAAAAAACTAAAAAAAAGATTTGTGTCAGCTCCGACCACGCCTGGAGTTTACTCCATAATACGATTGTCTTTGAATAGGCAATAGGCAAAGAGGGTAAATAAAGGCAACGCTTAAAAAACAAAAAATAAACAATATAACTCAAATAAAACATAATTAGATAGACTTTTCTTTGCGATTTGATTGGATGCACTAAAGTGCAAGTTATCGTGTATCGCACGGTCGAAATATCTAGATTGAAGTGTGAAATATGTAATACTTTTTTTTTTACTTTTTAGTCATTCTGCAGATTATGTTGTAAACGGAATCATCACTGCTAATCAAGTTGCTTACACCTGTTCTAAGGTCCACATAATGTTCTTATCATTTACGATTCTCACCTGCATCTGATCAGTATCCGACGGAATAATATCAGGGTTCCTGTCGTCACTCTCGCTATCCTCCTTGTCCCGCAGCTTGTCGGGGCTGGCGGGCTGCGAGGCGGCGGGCGGCGCCGAGCGCGGCTTGCGGCGCGCGCAGCGCTGGCGCAGCGCCACCAGCGACAGGATGAGGATCACCGTCAGGATGATGCCGCCGCCCACGGCTACTGACATCGGCCCGGTCATTTGGAAAGCTGTTCGCGGTAGATCTGTTGAGAAAACGTTGGCTTTTAAAATGGATTTGGAAAAAAAGCCCTTGCGTCTTCAATAAATTACGAGGAGAAAGTTTTAAATCCGGACTAAAGTCGTGTATTATTATTTATTATTAAGGTCTTTTGTTTTATTGACTACAGAATTTTCCCGTAATATGTGTCATCATTTTATTACACGTCACGATTAATCAACGACCTTGACCTTGAAAGCCCAAGGTCAAGGTCATTGAAGTAAATTGAAGCTTGGAATTCAAAAAAGAGCAACTGTGTGACTGTAATTTGAAGTCAAGAAATAATAATTTAAAGAAAAACTGGCACTAGCAGCGTCTAAAAGACCGCAGTGCTTATAAAATTTAGCGAGTTTAATAATACGTATTTTAACATATCTGGATGACGTTATGTGAATGTTCTTGTCACTGTTATTTACATAGCAGATAACGGTATTCGAATTTGTATGAGGTAGGTACCACAACTCAAAAGTGAAAAACGCAAACTTGGTGGCAAAAAAAAATATCTAAACCAAAGACGAAGAATTTATTTTACACTAAGTAGTGTTTTTTTAGAAGTCATTTGTTTTTTTTTTTTGTAAAAAGACCTAAACACTTAGCTCTTGTGCACAAAATACTTACCTAAACTCTTATCATGAACATGGTGTTTTTCTGGTGGCCTCAACGTGCTGGCTCTCAACGGATAAGGATCCCCTCTACCCTTAGCATTATAAGCCAGTACAGCCGCCGCGTACGTCCGGCCTGGGGCCAGACCCACCGCGGTGAAGCGAGGCACGGCACTTGATACGTTGGCTACGATCTCCTGTTTGGGAAAGATGGTGGATATAACTGTAGGTAATTAGCGCTCTGTGACCAGAATTGCACTTTATTGTGTCGTAGCAAGAGTTGTTTTTTATTTAAATGTTTTTGCGGAGTAACCCATCTGTACTAATATGTGGTGTTACTTCAATTAAGATTTTGGGTACACAGGGTAGGGTTTTTAAAAGTTCCTTTGCTTTGCTGCTCCATGTGTACTCGTATTCACAATGTGATCACTTTTCGGGGTCGTTTTTTTTGTATTTTGTACTGCGGTATCAATCGAAAGTGCTCAAGCAAATCAAGAATTTTACTAAAGACCAAAGAACATTCAAGTTAAATAATAATTTTATACTGAAATACTTTCATTCGGCACTAAAGCACTTTAAAAATTATTTGATTGTTTCTGAAGAGAAAAGAAGTTATTTGAATTTTAATCCCTAGAGAAATACCTTGGTAAATATTTTCTGTAATTTACTTTCTAACAGATTCTTACCTGCGTTACAATCTCCCGTACTTCTAGAAGAAAAGACTGGGGCATTCCACCGTTGAAGCCTTCTGAACACCGAACCCCAAACGATGTCAGTGATGCATTTACCAATGTGCAGTTGTGAACTTGATCAGGACGACCTGCGATCAAAAAAGATAATGTAAAATGTCCTTGAATTTGAAACTATTCATGTTAGAAATGACCTTGAACTTTTGAAGAGGAGAACGTTAAAATGACCTTGACCTTTAAAAAATTACATTGTTAAATTTTCACAATAATATATCAAGTGGATACCTGAAACTCAACTTAGTTCTCAAGTGAGGATAAGTAAATTAAGGCTTTGCGTAGAAAACTTTAGACGTCCTTGTTGATTTTGGAAATTAAAGAATAACTTAGTGTTGTTTGCTTAAGGGGATTCGCTAACGTAGCCCGCGAAATTAAAATTTTCTTACGTTTTTTGCAATTTGCAGGTCAGTGTGAGGTTGTATGTTGATTAAATATGATTCGCGACCGTAACAAATATGGCTATACAGAATTATAAAAGAATTAGCAATACAACTCCTGAAGTTATAATTGGCCTCAAATGTCATGATTTTATAAAATACTCATTCAATAGGGTAATATTATTATGAACTACGATGGCCGTATTGATAAATTTAATTATTATAATTATATTAATAACTATTTAATACGACAAACAACCAGATACTATTACGTTTTATGCAATTTCAAGTGACCTTGAAATTGCAAAAAGCGTAAGAAAATTAGAATTTCGCGGGCTACCCTGACGCTTTCGCCTTAACTAATTTAGATAAAAATGAGCTTCTTTATCTTTTCCAGTGTATTTAAAGATATTACGCGAATAAGCTCAAACGTTTTTACGAGTAGTTTAAAATAACATCTTTGTTTCGGAGCTCATACTTACTAATCCTTTCTTTACGTGTTTCATTAAAATTTATCCATCAGACTTAAATAAAGTTCATTACAAAACTTGTCGCAAAAACTTCACAAAATAATCATTGATATAGAACGGTAACATTGAAAAATAACAAATTACCCTAAGGCTTTCCAAAGTAAAAGAAACAAGACACAAGTACATGAACAAAGGCTCTCGTAAGTCGTTTTCAAATGATCTAGTCCAAAATGCCCCAAGCTCTAGTACAGTAGGACGCACGTCAGTGGTAACAAAACTGGTATAATCTGGCCTTTTATTCTACTGAAACTCAGTAATACCACAGTATAAATATGGACAGTAGAGACACTACGTAGTAAACGTTCGAAACGGCACACTCACACAGACGCAGTCATTGACGAGATCCCAAGCGATTGTCGCGGTGCTATCAGTTGCGGGTGCCGTGTCGAGATGAACGGTCGCCGCCATCTTTTTAAAAATGGAGTGTAGGTAAATAATCAACAAATAAGCTTAGTTTCCATACTGTCCATATTTATATTGTGGTACTCTATTGGTCAAAATATTACCCGACGTGCGGGCGACTGTACAAGACTTAAAATTCCTAAATTGAAAGAGATATATTATGTTATACGTCTGCCAAGAGATAACAAGTAATGTTTTCCATCTAAAATTAGATTATTTTAGTGTACACACAAGTATATCCATCAGAACTTATGAAGGTTTCACAGAGAATTTTGAGCCTCCCTCAGGCAAGATGAGGCATTTGCGGGATAAAATATACAAATACATATTTTGGAAAGGTATTACATGAAACTATGTAGCGGCACAGATTAATATAGATGGTTCAATCCGCAAAATCATTTAAGTAAAAAGCGAATCTTGCTACGACATAATAAAGTGCAATTCAGGTCGCACAGAGCCGAACTTACAGTTATATTCACCTAGAAGTTGCCTCTCTTTCTATCACATAACTCTTAGATCTTCTACTACGTTACACTCACTGAATTGGCCCGACAAGACGACCCCGCCGCGTACTTGTAGCTTCATACCAAGTTTCTCTCTACAAAATATGGCTCATAGCATTAATACATAAACCTTTTTGAAATTCCGAAATTATTTATAGCAAGTGTGTACCAAAGTAATAATACTTCTTTAAAAAAAATTAAGGTACCACGATTTTTTTGTTATGTCTATGAAAAACTATACGTCATGCCTATTTTGCTGAAAATATTTTATTGCAAAAGTACTACTCAGTGACTCTTTGATATATTTACCCGAGTAAATGATTTTTATTTGCTAGAAACTAATAAACATAGATGGGTCTGAGCTGTGGGTTAAAATAACCACTGATTGAGTCCTATTAAATGCTAGACGACATCGCGACAGACTAAGACGAAAATGGAGGGACGAACTTGATTCCTACCGAAGGGACTGACCCACAATGATAGAGGACAGAAGCACAATATAAATATGGACAGTATGGGAACTAGGCCTATTCGTTGAAAGAATAACTCACATTTGATTTTTAAAAGGATCGCGGCGACCACTCGCCGCAACTGACACCGCGACAATCACTTTGATGGCTCGTCAATGAGCGCGTCTGCACTACGTAGTTTTTGTACTGTCCATATTTATACTGTGACAGAGGTGTGTGAAAAAAGGAAAAATATAAATTACGGGGAAAATAGATTACATAATATTATAGAAAAAAGATCTAAAAACTTACCAGCTGCAATAATATGGTAGACACACGGCACCCTCTGCTTCCCGATCCTATTATGTGCCCAACAGAGTAGCGTGCCATAGTCCATCTCAGTATGAGGAGTGTAGGTGACGGTGGAACTGGTACCAGCTCGGGAGACGTACGTGTCGCTGACCTCGTTACTGTTCGCTGTGTTGTTGAAGGTCCAGCGGAACTGTGGGAAAAGGTAATGGCTAGTACAGGAGGAAATGGTAATAGATCTCATGTCATTTGATTTAAATAGGTTTTAATTTATTCTTATTTTCTTTTCTATTCCATTTTGTTAAGTATCCAGTACTTGTTAACAGGACTACACTGTCCTTCCATGCCCATTAACAGTGTACTTCGTGTAGTGTAGCGTCATGAACTTTCTTGCTGGCTCTTCTCAATACGAATCGACCAATTGGAACCGTGCATCGAACTTCTGACGTTTCATAAGTGCCCATGTAGGTTTATGTGAAATAAAATATTTTACATTTGAATTTGATGGGTAAAATATGATTGATAGTACGATATATTAGTAAAACAGCTTATAATCTATCTTTGCTGGTATTAGGATGTCTTCGCATATGACGTTGGTTTATGACGCGTCGACGCTGTGCAAGCACTGTGAAGATGTGAGTGTAAGGGCTGAGTCACACCGGAATGGCGGCGACACCAGCGGCCCCCGGAGTCGCCACTGGCGGCCTCGCGCGACCTCCCGACCACACGCGCCTAGTTTCCTTTTGACTAGTTTAAATGGTGCGCTCAGTGTTCAATTCTCAATTCTCAATTCTTTATTGCGTACCATAATGTATAAAGGTAGGTAAATAGATAAATTAGTCACAATTATGGACCCTGTCGGGCACAGCATAGATCAAGTAGGAGAGAGGAAGAAGAGCACTGGGTGTTTAATGTGATAAATTTCATTATTAGTTAAATAGTTAGTATGTTATTTTCTTTTATTAAAACAGAATTTAATTTAAGAATTATAATTATATTATTATTGTTGTGGCGGGGGTGACAAGCATGCGGCCTCGCGTCGCCGCTGGCAACCGCGGGCAGAACCACCGACAAGATATGCATGGCGCGCGGCCGCTCGCGTCACAAAAGTAGTCGCGTCTAATAAAATACGTAGGCGCACATAATACATTTTTAGTTTTTCTATTCTATTCTATTTATTACAGAAATAAAGATGTTGAATATTGATACGGTCACTATAAAATGTTGTTAATTAGTTAATTAGGTTACAATTTATGACAAAGTTGTTGGATAGATGCTCCCATAGATCGGTACTAACCGACCTGGTTTTACATTAGGTCTTACAACTTTTTACGGTAAAAGAGCTGCGTTGCGAGACTTGCATTTGTATACATGATGTTAGGTTTTTGATGGGATATTAATATGCTGTAGGTGCGCTACACTATCAATTTCAAGCGACATGAAAACGGATCAAAATCCAATTAATTACTTTTGCTTTTAGACTAGACAAAACAGAGCTTTATTTAAGACCTTACACGTCCTAGTTATACGAATCCTATCCTTACCAGGTCTTTATAAATAATAATCTTCTAGGAAAGCGGCTCCATTTAATTTCCTTGACAAAAATAATATAAAAAAATTATAATCTAGAATCATAACTGGAATAATAAGTCTATTATAAAATATATTTTTAGGATGCACAACAAAATAAATATTAAAATGGTTTTGGTTTCCACATACAACTAAACGTAAGCTAAAACTAAGTCATACTGCAGGAACACAACCTCATCTAAATTTATTACAAGATAAAATAAGTAAATAAGTAGATTGTTTGCCCAAGGTGCAAAGAACTATTTAAAGGCAAAGGCAAAGGTTGTTTCTTTGGATTCTAAAGTAGAATCCTGAGCGCAGCGATGGATTCAAAGTACCTCACTCGAGCTTAAAATAGTCTTGCTCCCGAGGTGGACACTCTACTTTTTATCACCCTCTATGAGAAAACAAGTAAGTGCAACTTATGAATAAGAATAGTACATAGCGTCCGATACAATGCTCCCTGGAGTTAATATAATTCTTTCATCCTCACTACTTGAGGAAGACACAATATTGTTTTACAAAACTAAGTAAAATCCGAATTTAAGTAAATCATTACGAGCGAAGGCGGAATGCATTACGTGCGTTTTTAATTTTTACGCAGACTTTTTTTTTTTATTTGACTCGCGCGCGGTTTTTTTTATCATAAGTACAGCCTTTTATTTGTTCATACAATGTTCGTGATTGATCTTTTTGTTGATTGGTACTTTTACTAACAATATCCACATTCCAAATTCATATCACTTTTACTCCCTACGGATTAAAGAGCTATGTTAGTCCCTGTTTACGAAGAGTTAACTAGCTCTTTTTGAATAGACATGATAAAAATTGTATATTGTTTGCCTAGGGAGTAAACAACTAAAGGCGAGAGTGTTTCTTTGAATACAGAGCGGAGCGATGGATTCTAGAGTAGAATACTGAGCGCAGCGAGGGATTCTAAATTACGTCAATCGAGCTTAAAACAGTGGTGCTCCCGAGGTGGACACCCTAGTTTTTATCACCCTCTATGAGGAAATAAGTAAGCTTTTTAATTTATCTCGCGCGCTGTTTAATTTATCATACAGCCTGTTACTTGTTCATAAAATGTTCGTGATTGATCTCTTTAGTGATTGGAACTCTTATTAACAATATCCGCATTCCAAATTCAAATCACAATTCCCTGTTTAAGAAGAATAAACTAGCTCTTTTTCAACATATGTGATAAGAAAAAAAAAAACCTGTAGATAAAAAATATTTTTAATCTTAGTATCTCTGAAAGGAAAATGAGGCGGAGAAGAATGAAGGAGGATGTGAGTACCAACATTACAAATCAGTGACTAATTATGAAAGAAAAAATAATAGCTGAGATTACTTTATGGGTGACTCAACTGGTTGGTAAGTAGCTAAGTACCAATTACTCGAAGTGATCATATTTAGCAAAACGATCTCGACAAATATTTCGTGAGTATTACTCTATTATTATTGTCATTAGCACAATGGTTAATCCGAAAACAATAAAATATTATCTATTGAGATCGTGACCAATAACATAGACGAAATAATATCATTTCCTCAGTATTAATAAGTAACGGTATTATATCTTAATAGAAAACGCCCGAAACGACGCGCTTCGAAATCTCAATATATATCAGTACGCAACAGTATCGAATGCGAGGCAGTTACGCACGGACGCGGGAGGTTTATTCACCGACCGGCCGTAGGTAATTATTTCAAGGTCACTGCCGAGATATAATACTGTTACTTATTCATACTGTGAGATTTCTATCAGCTTTTTGCAATTAATTCCATCTTGATAATAAGGTCACATTACTTATTCATGGTTGCTTTTAATCAGAGTTTGAAACACGATGATTTTGATCAACTTCACACTTAAAAGTTATTGAGTTGTCTATTTAAAATTATCTATTTTCGACGGATGAGTTAATTATTGATGAAAGAGTATGCGAAATCTTTTTAAGTGGAAAGTAAGACAAATTAGGTACTGGTTACTTTGTGATAATTAAAAATTAAGGCTAAGATTTTGTAGTTCTCTTTGTTGACAAGGTTGAACAAGGTAGTTCTTTACTTCTAAAAATTAACGGTAACACCCTTTTTTTTTTGAGGGTGGGATATTATCAAATAACTTCTCCCGCTCTAGGCGGAGCGGGAGGGTTTGTCAGATTTTTACTGACTAAAACCCACCCGTGTTCCTTCCGTTGCCTGTGTGCTGGGGCCGCGATATCCCTTTCGGACAAACTCGCAACCCCGGCAGGCATTGGCCCTTAAGGATCCCGTCAGTTGGTGCTGACATCAAGCCCGCAAGCCCCCGCCTACGGTGGCCGGAAGTCGGCTCGCGACTCCCGACGCCCGGGGCGTCTCCTGCGGCGACTAGGGGCACGAGGGCGCGAATCTTGCCTCTCCCTCGCGCGCTTCGCCCCCTCCTTCCCGAAACGGTAACACCCTTACAGTATCTGGTTCTAATCAAGATTGGGATATTATTTTCCAACAAAAATCCTCTTGCTTGTAACTTTGCATCTTTCCATCCATCCATTATAAGCCTCGGTACATCAAATTCTACCTGATTCCCCTGCCCCTGACCGCTGCCAAAAACTTAAGTAAGTAAAGTAAAGAATCAGCTAATAGGTAAACTGGTAAACATTTTTTATTCGTATGTTACCTTTTTGGTAGTATGGTCGGCCGCACGTCAGAATCAAACCGGTATAAGCTTGGTTCTTATTCTATTAAAAGTTCGTACTACGCTAGGCCAGCTTAAGTTCAGTGTTGTCCATGACGAGCGACAAATTGTACGTATATTTTAAATCTCGGAACGTGACGGACTGCTTTGCCATATCCTACCACAGGAGTTTTTTGCAGAAAAAAATAAAGAAAAATAAGAAACGTTACAATTGAATTGTTATAATTGAGCCAATGTTTTAGGCAGGGAGAGGGGGAGGGGGTTGGGTTATAAGGAAAACCACATTGTAATTCCCTCTTGATTGGCAAATTTACCCTAAACCTATAGATATTTATGTGAAGACGGGTTTTGTATAATTTCTAACTAAATTAACAAAGCATAAACGAACTGAGCTAGCGAGCGTCTTCCAATTATGTAGATTGTAAGGTGGAATATTTAATTGATTTACTTACACCTTTCTTGTATTGGTTTTGGTGGGAATTACAACATCCTCTTATTTAATGAGACTGATAACTATTCAGAAAAACAATATTTGTCTTTATGGCAAGTGGTGTCTAGTCAAATACGGTTAAACATATTTATTTCTCAAAATGCCTCCATAAACACCCTATAATTTTCCCACTGCTGGGACACAGGCCTCCTCTCTTCGAGAGGGAGTGGGCTGTAATCTACCACGTGGGCCCAGTGCGTGTTGGTACATGTCACATGTCTTCGAATTTTCGGTTCTAGGACATGCCGGTTTCCTCACGATGTTTTCCTTCACCGTTTTGAGAGCAGTGGTGATGAAATAATTTACACAAAGTAAAGCGCCTGTCTGGGTTCATACCTACGATCTACAATTTGTCAGTCACGGCCGTTACCACTGGGCCACCACTGCTCTCCAATATGGGATCCTGTCGTTTTACCGAAAAGATTTGGCCAAAATTTCACTACCCAAACAAATTTTAGCAACCTTTTTTATACCAATGCAATGTTTAGAATTATTAGTACGGACATTTTCATTTGGTCAAATTTTTACTTGGCAGAATATTATCAAGGATAATGTCATTTAGCCATTTGGTCTTTAATCAAATAATTTATTACAGCAAACAATCTTTAGACAATAAACGTTTGGTCAGTTGGTTATGGAACTAGTAAGATTAGGTTATATATTTAAAAAAAAATGGTTAGGTTAGGTTATGTTGTTACGTGCCAGAAACGACTAGATTATATAGAAAAAAAAAATATCGAAAAAAACAGGCTACCCGAAACTGAAAATTGTTTGGGAAGTGATAATTTGGCAATTTCTTTTCGATGAAACAAGGGAGACCCCTCCAATATGCCTCAGTTATAGTCAAACTTTCAGCGTGATCATTTGGCGCTTTATGCAATGACAGTTACAAAACTGCCCCAGGTACGGTTACCATTTATTTAAGGGAGGATGCCTGTCTAGGATGTACAAAATGCCTGATTTTTCAGAAAAATCCTTTTCCTGTCAATTGTAAAAGAACTGTAATTCTTAAAATAAATAATACGCAACAGATAGTTTTAAAGTATGACATTTATGAAAATTTTTAAAGTTTGAACAATTTACGACCACTAAAGTAATTTGAAAAAAAAAAAAACGAATTAACTACACTGAATGATATTTTTCCGAAGACATATTTTTTTTCTAAAATAATACGAGTAATCTTCACACGAAATGTTTTTAAAGTTTTCTTGGTACTAATAACGCTTTTACCGATTCTATTATCAGACAGTTCCTTTCTTTATTCAACTGTGCATTTATTAGGGAAATTCAAAAAGCTTGTCTCATCTTAGCGCCGCCAGTCACCGTAAATGCCTGTCAGATAGCCCAGGTGGGTCATGGGCCTAATTCGTAGCAAAAACATACAGTTTTGAGTTCAAAACTGGACTGGTTTTCACATAAAACAGCTACATATTATTTCCAATTCTAGCCGGCTCCATGTACTATCGAAAAACTTCATATCTAAGCAATTTGAGAACAAAATCGCGTGAACACGATGACCACATCTATTACCGCCCGGGTACTATAGCCGCCGAGCGTTTCAAGCAGAAATAGTCCTTACGATGTATAGATATGAAACTTCATATCACAATGATAGAAGTACCATCGAAGAACTCTTCGATGGTACTTCTATCATACTCTCCAAAATTGGTTGCCAAATGTTTGATACATAATTATTTTATGGCGTATACTTGCCACAACTTCAGGAGGGTTAGCGTCCACATGGCAGGTGATGTGAGCGCGCTCTTGTTTAGCCACGCCGTGTACCCTCTGCTGGGAACTCCTGCAGGTTGGTGCATCTGTTGTTCAAAATAATTGAATTGGTGAGTAATGTTATGAAAGAGAAGGGAGTGAATAGCGTGACGGTTGACAGGGGAGAATGGAGGAAGAAAAAGTGTTGCGCCGACACCAAGTATTATAGCACAAGGGCAGAAAGATGATAACGATGGACGATGGGATTTATACGTGGTTCCAGCTGTTGGTGTTGGATTTATCCAAATTGTTTATTTATTTATTTATGTACACACAATAAAATAAACACAGATACATAATTGTAATTTTGAGTACAAAGGTACTGCTTATTTCTTAAGAAATTTCTTCCAGAAGACCTGCGAAAGGAGAAATGAGAAAGAAATGTAGACAATAGCGTGTGAGAACAAGAAGAGAAGAATATGATGATATATGATATTATTATAAGTACCGTTTAAACTTTCTTATGCATTTCGTAAAAAGCTGTTATTTCGACATTACAAACATACACTTCAACTTTTTTAAATAAAAAATTTAAAATATTGTGTAGATGAACTAAATTTTGACTTTCACGGGCAAAAAGTACATAAATATCCAAAGTTTAGCCAACTGTGCTGTCTGACCGATTTAAGGCTTGTGCAGACCAGCGCGACTTGTCGCGCGACGCGACACCGGTTATTGTTATACTGTGAAGTTTTCTTAGAAATTGTATTGTTCGTGTCGCGTCGCGCGACAAGTCGCGCTGGTCTGCACAAGCCTTTAATCTCTTAAAAGTCTATAAAACTATTAATTTGAAGTAGTTGGTAAGCTCTCATATCATAAGTGAGACTATGAGCTATCTAATTGCCTCTTCAAAGTCCTTGCAATCACAAAGTGAACTTGAGACATCATTAGACAGACAAGTGGCCACAGAGGCATTCCGACACATGCGTTCTACTTGAAGCAATAATTCTAGAATAATTATATAATATTTTGTATTCTAGAATAATTATATAATACGAGTATTTTAATAATATTTAATATTTTGATGAGAAGTTAGCCTGGCTACATTATTTTATCTCTGTCAAACAAGATATTTTTTTAATGTTGTAAATAAGTTAATACTAGTTTTTTTTCTAAGATAAAGTTGTACAAGTGGTTTAATGAGTGTAGCTTCTATTGCTTAAAAGGATTTATATATTAATATTATAATATATATATTATAAAAAATATTGATGTACGGTTTAACATTTTCAAATACCCTCAAAATTCGCATGCTATGTTTTTTTTTTTTAATATTTATCTTAGATAAACAAATGGCAAATGTTTGTGCCATGTTTTATGCATTTTTTTATTTTTATTTAGTTATTCTTTAAATATGTTATAATAAACCATTACATTGAAAAAATTTTTATATAATATAAATTTAAAGAAAGCTTTTTGGCAAATACTTCGAAATTGAAAATTTTACTTTAAACTTGTCCGCTTCTAAACGCTGCGTAAGAAAGTGTAAAAGATTGTTTTTGTGTCTTATCTTAAAATCAACACAATAGGGGTGTAGACAATTTTTTTTAATGTTCCGTCAGGTTAATTATTAAAAAATATTGGACACGTGTTTTTTAGTTTTTTACGTAATAAAAAGATTACGGCAATACATTGAGTAGGCAATGCGTTAAAATGTAGCAAGACGTCTCCGGCCGGTTGATTTCATACTGACTTGTGACGTAGCGAGCCCCCACTCCTCAACTTTAATGCGTTTTATCTAAACCATTTTTTATTAATTTGATAAAGCAAAAATACGTGTCTAATATTTTTTTTTTATCTGAAGGACGGACTAAATAGTTTCTTTTCCCCACTCAATATTCCTATTCAGTAACCTTAAAACAAAGTAAAACTTACACAAAACATTCAAAGAGAAGGGTTTACTCTCCCCATCTCCCTCCGCGTTGAACCCCACGCACGTGTAGTTGCCGGCGGTGCGCCGCCCCACCCCCTGCAGCACGAGCGACTGGTTGCTGATGATGACGCCTTGGCCCACGTTGTGGAGAAGAGTCTTACCCTGGTGGAGGAAAAAGTTGTTTTTTCAGTTCGCATTATATTATACAGGGTGTAAGCGACATCGATACATACACTTTTACCCGATATAAGAATTTATTATCGGTTACTAAAAAAAAGCTGCTGTTTCATACAATAGTCCAATACCTCCACATCAAAATGTAAGGAACATTTATTTATTTAAAATTCTCGGACACAATAAGGTACAAAGGCGGACTTAATGCCTTAGGCATTCTCTACCAGTCAACCAAGGGTGGTGAAGAGATAAGATGGCAGGTGCTCCGATTTAGAGGAACATTACATTTTTTTTACTAAGCAACGGAAAATTTCATCGCTGGCGTGTCTAGAATCAGTACTGAAAGTCTTGGTAAAAGTTTACGCGTCTATGACCTTACACCCTATTTAGTGTTCCAGTATTTTTTTTAACAATAAACTATTTGGGCTCTAATGACAGTTTTTCTAATGTATCAAAGCCAAGACATTTTTTTTTGTGAAATCAAAATTAACTTGATTGTCGTAGCACCGTGTGCTACGACGTAGCATAGGGCAAGCTACGCCGTAGCTCATCTCGTAGCTTTGCAAATGCAAGCGAACATGACGCGTCTTTCTATTTTTGTATTAGTTTCTTGAATATCTGTTTTTTAATTTGTATAGGATCAAACCTTCCAGTAGGCAAAGAAAAATTATCTTCTTTTCCCAATTCGAAAGGATGGTAGGTACATAATATAAGGCATCTGTACATGATGTCATGGCAAAACTAAAGTTAGTTTCAGAGTTAAGTCGCTGTTTCAACCCTTTCATGGGCCCCATGGGGTTGAAACTTAGCGTTATGTCTCTTCACTATAAGATACATGGCTTGAATATAAGTTTGACCCTTCCGAAGGGACATTGTTGAAGGGTTTATCCTGTTACGATAGTTGATTTAAAAATTTCGTGAAGAGTTTTTTTATTGTTAAATTGCATAGTTAAAAGCTGCGTTGTTGTTTGTAAATATTTGCTTGCTCTGTTAACTATTTCAATAAGTTAAAATAACAACGAAATGTTGACTTTATATTTTTTTTTCCGTAACATATCATAAGAAAACGTCATAAATATTAAATTGAATTCCTGAAAAACAGCATAATTACTAACTGTGATAGCCTAGTGGTGTAACTGTCGGACTGCCAAGTCATAGGTCTTGAACACAAGGCACGCACCTCTGACTTTTCGGATTCATGTGCGTATTGTATAATTATTACTTGCTTCAAAAACGGTGCAGGAAAACATCGTGAGGAAACCGGCATGCCTGAGAGATATTTATCGACTGCATGTGAAGCCAAGTCAGAAGCCCATGGGCAGCTTTTAAACTCTGACACCAGGTTAGTCACTAACCACACGAAAAATAAGAATGAAGCATAATTCAAAACATAGTTAACCTATTTTATTCCACGTAAGAATTCCGGTATTATCAGAGATAAGGATATTGTTAAACAGCATCAAAGAGGACTTTGACATGTGTCATATTTATTCTAATCATTTAAATTAATTTAATCTGAAAATTTTGTGTGAAAATGATGTAATTTTTTGACAAACATGTAGCATTTTCAGTTATATTTCCCCTGTTTTAAGTAGGGAAACACATGGATTTGTATCATCCGTGTTCTTGTTTATAAATAGATTATGTTGCTTAATTATTATTAAAGTTTTACAATTATATACTCACATTGTGCCTCCACTCGACTTTATAAACATAAGGATGCGCTCTGATGATGCAATCGAAGTAGACATCAGTGCCTTCTCTGATGTTTGAGGGATCCAGGTTCGTTCCTAACCGGACTGTCGTTTCGGGAACATCTATATGAAAACAAAAGAGAAATGAGTTATGTAAGCCTATGTCGGATGCTTTTGTGAACCATTCACTTGAGTGAAGGTCATTTTTATTTCATTACACGTTTCACAAAATTATATGGGAAAGAACCTTCATCTTTAATCTCATTTTCGATCATTCGGCAGGCGAGTAGAAGATGCCGAGTGCTGAAATCCAATATCGTGGGATCGGTTCAATTAATTAATTTTTCTCTTTTGACAAATTTTGCGTTCGGACGTTTTACTCCCAGCGAAAGATGTCGAACGAAAGGTAAAAATTAACAAAAAGTGAAGCGATATCAGCACGTGCTTTGGCTAAGCATTAGGTAAGTATTAGGCTAAGCGTATGCTGAGACGCAGGTGGGGCAGGTCCACGCAGTGCAGGGTAGAGTAGTTTTTGTTATGCTTGAACATACTGACAGCTGCGTACGCTGCGGCGCACGCATGTGCGACACAGACATGTATCTGTCCTGCTCTGCGCCTCGTTGTAGTGCTGGCATAGATTTTTGCGCGACGCGTGCAGTTCGACACTTGTTTTTTACCACTAATTCATAATTTTGTTGCAATTACAGAACATTTAATTGAATTAGTAGATTTATGAACCTTCTTTGTATGATACTAATCATCCAGACTATTCGAAAAAGACATTAACGTCTATTGTTTGTACTAGCTAGGACGCGAAAGTGTCTGTGTAGCTGCGTCGCAGGATGCGCTCGCGGCCTAAGTCTGCTTCGCCTGTCCTACCCCGAAAATCTGTACTGTACTGACCTGCAGCACCTGCGTCTCAGCATACGCTTAACCTTATTCCTGTCACTTTCGCACAACTGTCCTACAAATGCAAGATAGAGACGAGCATTTCCAAGCCAAAATAAGTGTTTAGTAATGTTTATTAATCGTGTGTACATTAGTACATAAACTAAAGCGTTTTTCTCATAGTTGTAGTGAGAAAGTACAGAACGTCATCTGCTACGACCATTAGGCTGTGCGCACTTTGGACGCGTTTTTTTTTCGTGCGAACACATACGACCACGCACGATCGATCCCGACCTTTCAAGTACTAAGGGAGCGCGCAGACTAAGTGCGAGTTAATCGTACGTATATTTCCGACGTCCGAAAACAATACAAACTTGTTGGGATTTTTCTTGCGTTCGATGCGATACCACCGGAACACTACCTATTTGACGCACAAAAACGTATTTACTGTGCGCACTCAATTCATACGACCACGATCATACGTTTACGTACGATACATACTCGTGGCCAAAGAGCCCGCGGCCATATTCGTCCATATTGAGATATTTAGTCCTACACGTGTAATTTCTGGGGTTGTCCTATGTTATACATGAATAATAGTAATTTATTTCCAAAACTTCAGTACACATTACATCACTGAGGTCTCGACCGCTGAACTAGGATATCTGTTATGACAGGGGTCGAGGTTTCTCCAGTTACACGGATCAGCATGAGAAGGGTTAGAGTAAATTATAATTAAGTTACTTCTTAAATAATGAAAAAAAAAATTGAAATAAAATGAAAAATAGACAAAGTTTATGAACAAAAAAAAAATTACATTCTGAAACATTATCTGTTTTAGAACAGAATGGGGGTAGCATGTGTATGGTGATATGTGTGGAGGTAGGTGTCTGGATGAAGGTGAGTGAATGTGTGTGTGTGTGTGTGTACTCCGAGTCTATCCACTAGGTGACATTACTGTTAAGTTTTCTGATAATAGATAGTAAGGCTACTATCTATTATCTTTAAACATAAACATTACATCAGAAATTACAAAATAAATTGATGTTGAGGAGCATTTTAATGTGCTTTTACCTACATCTAATAACAAACACCCACATATTGGAAAACCTAATTCATACATAATTAATAATCGTTAACCAAGCGTACCAAGTTTTTCACTAAAAATGTAATACGCAGGCTGTTATTTCAGTCTTCAATATCAAGAAGTTTTTGTGCTTTCGCAAAATTTTCATTCTCAGCCATAAAATCTAGAATTCAAGAAAAACAAAGTTGTGTAAAGTTTCAAGGCTCGCTCGTAATAAAATTCGGGAAATTTCGGATAAGCTTAATTTTTCTTTGCCGTTTTTACTTCCTCATGGGACTTAAGATTAAGATGTTCAACGTACTCTAGAAAAGCTTACAATTTTGTAATGGAACACTGTGATAAAATAAAATGTTAAATTACCTATGCTTTGAAGAGTATTCTCGTCAAGTGCGACACGATTTAGATGTAGCAGAAATTTGAAAATTTGCGTTCTTTCGTTTCAATTTTACGAATGTATTTGGTTATATGACATTACAAGCTATTGCGGTTGCGTTAAGATCATTTTCACCCAAGCAGTAATAAAGATTGGGAATTTTGAAAGCGAACTCATTTCGGATGGTGATCGGTTTTACGAATTTTACCGATACTACATCTAAGTTGTGTCGTAATGTACATTGATATCAGCCACGAAAATATTGATACGAGTATTCCTTCGATTTCCTGGGAAAACCTAAGCTAGCTAAGAAGTTAATATATCCAATTGTTTAATTATATACCTAACATCTTCATTAGTATTAATGCAGTGTTAGCCTACTGGTGTGACAGTCGGACTGCCAAGTCATGGGTCTCGAGTTCGATCCCAAGGCACGCACCTCTGACTTTTCGGATTCACGTGCGTATTGTATGATTATCACTAGCTTCAAAAACGGTGAAGGAAAACATCGTGAGGAAACCGGCAAGCCTGAGAAATATTTCTCGACGGCATGTGAGGCTAAGTCAGAAGCCCACGGGCGGCATAAAACTCTGACACCAGGTTAGTTTCTAACCAGACGAAAAACAAGAAAGAAAAGTATTAATGCATTAATCTGTCATGTCAAGCCTTCTTAGCATATATCACGACGAATTTGTACGGTTTATCCTCGTAGGACCAAACATCTTTCATAAAAGCCCTAACCCGTCTGCAAGGACCACAAAATTAAATCTAGAAGACGTAACAGAAGCTCACTTACACTGTATATCTAAAGTCCAGTCATCTTCTAAGGCTGGCACTAAAGACATCTGAGGGTTGGATGCTCTGCACGCCAATTTAGCTCCAGCATCAGACTTCGTCAGCTGTAGGGATACTGTTGATGTTGTCGTGTTGCCATCTGTTGATAGCTGTGAAAAAGAACAATATAAATCTCTGGTTTTAAAATATTATTCAGGATAGTTTGCTTTTGAATTTCATACTAGTAGGTAACGTTTAACTAATTTGGTTCTACTCGTAAATTTGATCAACCAAACATGAAAAATCTCGCCACACCTCGCCAAATTGTAGTAAATTAAGCACTTTATTTGTATCTAATAGGCACGATAAGAAATGTCATACTTTTTTGCTTTATTTAAGCGTCGGAGTATTATTTACTATGTACCTACTTAATAATTGAAACTATGCGAACATGATATTTAGTTTTCTAATTTTGCTCCTTGCATTATAAAATATTTATTTAGTTCACAGACAATAAAATAACAAATCAATCCGATTGGTCATGTACCACAACTTTTCTCTCTCAACATAAATAAATAATTACACAACTTAAAATATCCCGGATCGATTAGTTAAAAATAACTTTGAAATACAAATCCTTAATAAATCTACTAATAACTTTTAGCTATCAAATTTTACTCGAGGAAGATAATAATCAAGTATCATATAACAGATTTGAAATTACACTCAAAATCCTTTGAAGTCGCATTTCGAATCAAAATTGGCTTTAATTAATATCGTTTTAAAATTTTAAATCAAAATTCACAGTAAGAAGGTCATCTGATTAATGGGGACTTTAAAAGGTCATAATCATTGTACTTGGCAGGTAAATTGGTCTTTCGTGGCACGATTCTATCAGTTAGACGTAATGCTGCTCCGGTCTACTTAATAAAATCCTTTAGTCAAATTTTCGAGACACGAATAGAAGGGTGACTTATTTACCTTGAATTTCAAACAATGGAACGTTTAAGCCGCACACATTTCGTGTCAAAGACTTTTCATAAATGAATATAAACGTTCGTAAATAAAGAATCTGTAAACTTCGATTCTGCGAACAATGTGTTTTGAGCATAGTCTAGAATAACGCCCAAATATTAACTCCTAAACAACTTGCAAATAAAAAAATACAAAACTAAGAATTTAATAAAACCATCACGTCCAAGGTCAAAGACCTAAATCAAAATCCAGACGCATAAATTGAAATCAAAAACACCAATCGCGAGCCTTGAAATCCTACGGCGAACAATTCAACCAATCACAGGGCTTAACCCTTTGAATTTGTATTCAGAATTGATTTTAATTAAGTGTTGTTAATATTAATTTCTAGTTGGCATGTTGGCTGGTTTAATTAAATTACGTAGGACAATCAAACCGGTTTGAATAGCGTGTGTGAGACTTGATTGACGTTCCCGCGTTGTGTTGTAATCAAGAAGCTTGAGTTCCAACTGATATTTCGGCTTTGCCAATGTAATCTAGTTAGATCGTCACTTTTGTTTAAGGAAGCATGGATGCACGGAATTTAATTTTAGTGACGCGTTCGTTGTGCTGATGAGTTTGATGAAAGAGAAATATTGGGTTTAACTTTGTATTAAACAAGGGACTGTGACTTCATTCTCCAATATTTGCTATTTGGGGTGGAGATTTTAACAATTTTCTCTTAACGAAGATATCGGACCAAACCGTAAGCACGATTACACCATAAATTTTAATCTCATAATGCGTTTATCGTCAAACATACGATTTAAAACATCATTCTATCATCCTGGAATGGTTGACAGAAACAGACAAATGTTACTTTAATTTATATATTTCTGGAGATTACGAACAGCATTATTTTATCAGTCAGAGAAGGTTAAGTCTGATGAGTTATTACGATAATTTTAGAAAAATCAGTATGATCTAAGGAATCAAAGGCAGAATTGATTGGCATCACCGCTGGCCCAGATTTGATGACTGATTGGACAGTGCAGCATATGATCCGTAAAGAAAAACTAGCGTGAAATATACCTTCAAAGGATTTTTTGTTAAAGCGAGCCATATGTTAGCTTCGTTAGAGATTGGGGAATTTCGCTGAAAAGTTTCCTATGAAATACTGTTTGTAACAAGAATTCATGGAGCATGATAGGGATATGCTGATATTTGGTTATATTTTGCTGTGCCTTTTATAGACATCTATTTTCGGGCACCATTCTCGGATAATTTCTGAGAATTTTTTATTTCCACAACTCTCTGCTTGGACATCACTAAGTCGATGCAAGAATTAGGAAGCAAAGCAAATAAAAAAAAAACAAAATTAGAGACAAAATCAATGAATATCCCATAGGGGTATCAACAATTGGAAGCAGTTTCGAGGAATCCCATTTAATTAAATACATTTTGAAAAGCATTGCTCATGTTTCAACATCATGTTCATCATGTTTCATGTTGTTTTTTTTGTTGTTTGTGTGTTTTTTTTTGTTTGTTTGATTTTAATTGGTCTGAAAACATGATAATTATCGACTTAATTAAACTCCAGGAAGTGTTTTTTTAAATATTTAAATATGTTATTTCACAATCAATTTTATAATATGCTGTCAACGCCATGCACTTTATGTATAACTTAAAATGTTCCGATAAGCGTTATAAAAAAATATCCGTATCAATTATACATAAATAATATTTTAATATCATAATTTTTATAATACCATTGTTAATACAGTTAACAAGAAGGGACAAGAAAACATCTAGGAGTCAGCCTTTTGAGTGAGTTCGCGCCTAATCCTTTTAAGATGTCGTCAAGGATACTAATATTATTGTGACCAAAAGTATTTATAAGGTAACGTTCAATGACCTCACAAAAAAAAGAAAATGTGGCCCAAAAATTAGGCGAGATACCGCTCGAAATTACATTCCAGAAAAAATCTCAAACATAAGAAAGATCCTAGGACCAATTTTTCAAGGCCTAGCTAATTACGGTACCGAAGGACCAACTGACAAATTTGCCTGAACGTAACTTAGCGTAACTTTCACTTGGTACATTCACAACAGGAACCCTGTTGGTCTCTTACGAGCGATTTGTGCACGCCATAAGCAGTCTCTGTCCCATTCAATCTACATTTATTACTTTTACGTGCCCCTATTTCAAGTTGCTACACTGACGCCGTATAAGATGGCCACTTTGATTAAATTTCTATGCAAAATTAGCTTTTCCCTCGAAAAGTTTGGGAATTGATGAGGTAGTTGGTCTTATCTGTTTTTGAGTTCGTTTGTTGTCAATCTCGATAACCCCGCGACTTGAAGAAATTTTCTTTTGATCGTACAAAATTAATCGCTAAGTTATTATAATCAAAATAATATGAAATAGGTTTTATTCTCGTCTTATCGTTTCCTTGAAGGGATATGAGGTATATTAACTAATGTTATGGTTACAACTTTATAGAAGTTTAAAAGGAAGTTTCGGAAACAAAGGAAGGTTATTGAAGTTCTTGAAGTGTCTTAGTTAATTATATTTGTGTAAATAGGTAAACTGGTATAACTTGTGACTAAAGTATTGCTTACCAAGTTAAATTAATGACAGTTATTTGTACCTACCAATACCTCTGGACCAAAATGTTAAACTATAATCAAAATAAAAATGCGTGTTCGGTCCTAACTAACATTATTACTTTGAAAGAAAGAAAGAAAAAAAGTTTATTTGTCACAGAAACAAGTGCATAAAAATAAACTTGAGTAGACCAAGAAAATAAAACACAATAGATTTAAATATAATCACGAGCTCAAACAGAAATAGTCGGCAGGTGCTGGAACGTCATGAGTGTGAAAAGAAGGCTTCCACTCAGCATGATGCTGTGCTATGGGAACCCACAGCACAGCGGTGATTTTCAGTGGTCACACTTTAAGGTACAGAAGTCACCAAAAATCACAACTCACAAAATTTATGAGGTTTTTTTACTTAGTCTTTCTTTTGTCTCGTAGACAAATGTGACATTTCAAGTTATTGGTGTTTGTTTTTTCTTTTTGGCGTTTGACATTTGCACCTGTCAAATTAGTCTACCAGAATAAAAAACAGACTTTAACTAGATGACACACGGGTAGGGCTAGTGGCCAGTAATCATCAACATTAAATTTTCAAACGCTCGCCAACATAGAGCTCTCCCTTTCCTTCAATTCGCCTTCCTTTTGCACGTTATTCAAACGAATAACGTGCAAAAAGAAGAAAATAAAACTATTTTCATTGATGCTATGTTATGATCCGTGACTCCGGTAAATGACCTCTGCGCTACAGTTGTTAAGTACAGGTTGCTCCAAAATGCTATTATAGAAAATTGTAACTAAATCAATTAATAATAACGTTTAATGAAATAAAAATATCTTCATAAAAAGAAAACGCTAATCCTTATACGTGTGTTAAATGAATATCATCATTAAAGTCCTACGCTGTATATAAAGAAGATAGATAGATGATGGTTCTTACCGTTTCCTTAGCATTGTTTATCCTATGTCCATTCTTCCACCACGTTATGGACGCGGGAGGTCGTGACCCTGAACTCTGGCAGAGCAGGTCGTATCTTCTGCTTGCTGATAATGGCTGGTTGGACCCGAGGATGTGGACTGTCAGTGGTGGAACTGCAAAGAAAGTTGGTTTTAGTAATTATGCCAAGAGCAGCCTAGATGACCTTCGGTCCTTTCCTCTCCTGTGAGAGGGAAGGACCAAAGGTCACTCAGGCGCAGGTATCATACCTGTGCATAATACCTAAGTCTGAGTCCCAGCAGTAGATAGATTAAAGGCTGAAAATGCTCTATGACTTATGAACCTAAACAAACTAAAACTATACTATAGATATTTTAGTGTTAGCTGGTATATTGTAATTAAGGTTTATATCTGAGTAAATAAACAAAATGTTTGGCACATAAATAAACGAACTAAAACCTGTGGTATGAATAACGTACTTTTATCTAATAATTGTAACATTAATATTTTTAACAAATCATTGTAGGAAAACTTAGTAAAAACTGGGGCATTTTCTTAATAATGGAAGAGAAGTTTGATATTCGTTTATTGTAATTTATGATAATCTTCGTGTTATACAAATAATTAAATATTATTATGTTTGTAATGCTGAACAACTGGTCTGCTGTATAACGGTTTAATCCCTTTACAAGGGTCAGTAGAGGGTCAACTTAACAGTTGTCAAGTTAATGTTTTGTTGTTGCCCGGTTTGACTTGTTGACAGCTTGTTTTTGACCGGTTCGACAGGGAGAGTAGCACACCCTTTGAATTTGAAAATAAATGTAAATACTTAAAAAATATACGTCTTGCTTTTTATATAACACATTTTACTATGGAAGAGCGGACTGTCCTAATACAGGCACTATTTGCCTAAAAGGAGAATCCAATAAAAATAAATTGTTTACACCGATACTTGTTTTACCAATAAACTTTTTTTTTTTAGGTAATGTACTGTAAAAAGCCATTTTAATAAGTAGGTATGTAAGTAAATCACAAATTTAAATATACATATCAAAGCCCTCCATCAGACGTTATAACTATTAATTATCTTTCAGACCTAAACTTAATTAAATTAAGGTCGTAGAACCATTTTCAGACTATTCTATTTTTGGGGAACCCGTGCGGACATTAATACTATCTTTGTTCTACATAAAAGGGCTGTTCGAGCCATTTACAACCTGGGTCCGAGAGATTCCCGTAGAGGAAAATTCAAAGAAGTAAATATTCTGACTCTAGCCTCACAATATATTTTTGAAAACCTAATGTATGTACACAAAAATATATAAAATTTTAAGAAAATGTCCGATATTCATAGTTTAAATACCAGGAATAAACACAACCTTGCTGTACATCGCACTCGTCTCCACAGAGTAAGCAACTCGTTCATGGATAAATGTATACGCTTTTACAACAAACTTCCCATTGACATTCGAAACTTACCCATTAAACGATTTAAAATTTGTATTAAAACCAAACTTTGTAAAAAAGGGTACTATAAAATTTCAGATTATTTAGAAGATAAAAAAGCTTGGGATTGAGCTGCTCGCTCTGCTAAACCTTGTGATAAAACCATAAAACTTGACATTAGAATTATTTAGTAAAATCATTAAAATATACCAGTTTTATTTAAACATTAAAACAAAATGACATGATTACTTTGTAAAGTATGATATTATTTTAATTACCTATTGTGAATGTGAGGACTATGTGGATATTTTTTTTATTTTATTTTTTCGTTACTCCTTTTTTTTTCCTTTTTCAGTTAGTTTTAATGATGGTCTGACAGTTTGAGTAGTTTATGCGGCCAACCCAAATTTCCTTTCTTTGGTATTGTTCGTCGAGTTGAGCTCCTTATGTTCTGAGTTGAGCTCCTCGATTACGGACAAATGCTTGCACTGACTGGACAAGTCCACTCAAATCTGTGTGGTTCTTTTCTCAACACCATTTCAGACACTAATCTACATGGTCCTCATATGGCTTGACCAAGATTATGTTTGGATTTTAAAAGAGACTGTGACCTCTGAGTTTGTTTCGTCCTTTCTTCTCAGAGTAATCGGATAGGAAACGCCGAACTCATCTAGCAAAATTTAATATATTTTTAATAGGACGTGTAAAAGTGATTCCTATATCCTATTTACAGAATAAACAATTTAATTTAATTTAATTTCATTCAATTTTCCCCAACGGAATTTAGGCTGCGTATGAAGTCAAACGGATAAAGGAAATTATTTGAACTTCCGTGTCCACAAAAGAAAATATTATTAAGACCTCCAAATAAATAATTTATTTCTGTTCTAACGTAAGACATTATTTCTTGGTATTAATATGACTTTATCATTTAAGTAATCACGCAATATTCCGTGAGAAAGCTTTTCTATCAAATTGACTTGGTCAGTAGGAAAAAGTATTACATAATAAATATGATAAAACCTCTTTCGGTATAATTGTACTATATGACCTCGCCTGTCATTCGTAGTGAGATAGGTAGACAAACCCGTTTACGAAATATATAATTTGTTTTCTTGGGAAGGACGGAAGGACCAATTTTTTTTTTTTTGACAAGCAAGAGAATATTCATAGGCAAACCTTAATCATTCAGAAGGTCAAGGACTGATCTGGCTATGGATTGAAACTCATATAGATAAAATAGAGGGATAATTCAATGATAAGTGCAAAACTATCATTTAATGAAATTAAAGAGCCCAATAGTCCAAACGGTTAATAGGCCTATGTTAAATGCTGGTATTCAGTTGCATCCAGTTAGACTGAAAGTCGACCTCGACATAATTGGGAAAAGGCTAGGTAGATGAGTAGTCCAAACGGTTAAGATTCAGACTGGTTGTGACTCGTCAGTTCGAAGCTCAGCTGATGCACTATTAATGTCGGTTAACGTTCATCGTTCACTTCTATTAGAACTTCACTTCTTACTATTGGTTTCAGAAGAAAACAATGGAATATTACAGACTATCATACGAGTATCTTCTCTTGAATACTAACTGAACCGGATTAACTGGAGCTTATTCATAAACGAAATCTGTCAAATTTTATAATAATATTTAAAAAATACTGTAGACGACGTGTATTTAGTAACCTAATCCGCTTAACTGATCTTAAAGAGTCATACGTCGAGAGCAGAGTGAAACTCTACTCTGCTCTCGACGCTTGACGTGTCAACACGTTGGGTCTGGGTTCACAGCAATTCAATTGTCATCCTGAGGATGCCTCGTTGAAAGGAGAAACACGTGTATATTTCTTACAGGGGTTTTTTATGACTCTTTAAGAACAGTTAAGCGGATTAGGTTCTAAATATACGTCGCCTATACTATTTTATAATGGATTTCCACAAAGTCACGCCTGAGTCAATTAACTAATAATATTACACTTTTTAGCGACCAAACAGAAGTCAAGGTTGTTCCAGTACCTACTTTTTCATTTCCTTGTTGCTAAATACACATAACAAAGTACCGAATACTTACAATTCATATCCAAAGTGAGTGTGGTCTCAATAGGGTGAGCTCGCGGATGATTAGATGCCCTGCAAGTGAATGCGGCCCTCACATCCGCGCGCGTTAGAGGACCAATGTGTAATACCCCTCTGACGCCATTCGCGGATAGCGGGGTCGCTGGTGTGTCGGTTTCTACCTCGTCTCTGAACCATTTCACCCATGGTCTGGGACGACCTGTGAATAAAATATGGATTAAAGTTATTTTTTGTCGAAGATTTTTAAATGGTAAAGGCGATGTATGGTTAAAATAGTTTTTTATATTTTTTAATTTCTACAAACGCTATAGAAGATACACAAATAAACACGTTAAAGAAAACACCTGTGAGAGTTGGTGGCGGTTAGGATCATACCTATTAAGAACGGAATCGAGATTACAGCTCCGATAATACGATATTATTTTTTTATTTCAGAAAAAAAATCTTATGTTCGTTTTTTGTACATTGTTCTCCCATATAAAAGCAACAAGAATAATGTACCCAGGATTTTGTAATTTCTATATTTAAAAGAGTGTCCTTGGAGTTTCTTGCCCGTTCTTCTGCATAAAGATTTACATTTTGGAATGGGCAACTAGCTTCAACTTTCTGACTAACTGACCGACATTTGACAATTCAAAAGTGCCTGTCAATGGTTTAAAAGAAATAAATGAGTTGAAGTAGTTTGAGTTGAGTAAAATTATTAATGATTTATTCATTATTATTATTTACAATTGCGCTATTTAATATCATATATTAAAGAAATTGTATTTTATCTTTCTTATTTGTCGGTAAAGTTCCTAGCATTAGTTTTATATGATTACAGGCTGCCATTTTACTTAGGTGACTATATTAAAGAAATATTTTTAGCAACTTTTAAATCAACTTACCCCCACTGACGTCACATTTCAACGTAAAGGTGTCTCCTTCGATGTAAGGCCCAACGATGGCTTGCTTCACGTCTCCTTTGTCATCTGTGATCACCATCTTATTTGGTGGCACTGTTGACAAACATTATTACGATATTATTTTTAATTTATCATAAACTTACTGACAATGGCTTGAGACCTTAAGGCTCAAAGCAATATCATCCTGCAGGCAATCATAGACACGAACAATTCAAAAAAATATTTTGGCTGTAATGAATGAAAAACAGTTTTACCGATAGGTCTGCAGTGGCCTATACAGAAAGCTCTCAATCGATTGCGTACCCCAGTAGGCCGCTGCAGACACGATTTTTCGAAGTAGGGGATTACTGACCCATCCAACACCCAGTGCGAGTGCAGTGTTTCTTATCAGACCATGCTCCACTTGCTGGAGTGTCCTAAGTGCATGTTCAACTGCACCTTGGATGACCTATAGAATGCCACTGATACCGCAATCAACGTGGCCACCTACTGAGCTCACACAATGTAAAATAAACAAGAAGAAGAGTATAGTAGTATAGTATCGACACGAAAAGAAGAAGACCAAGAGGTATCATTTTACCCAGCTACTGGATTGTAGAGGTCACATAGGTAGTTGGCCCACGTAAAATTCAGTTAGATATTATTTAGCGGCACATGTACCCTAATTGCATAATACGTGATCAATCACAATAGGAGGAGCTCGTGGCTAAGTAATAACAGCCGCACGGTTCGATCCTTCAGGTTAAGCTACGCTTCTCGGGGTTGGTCTGTGGATGGGTGACCATCTTAACATACCGAGACTCCTGTGTGCCTCGGAAAGCACGTAAGCCGTTGGTCCCGGCTGTCATTCGTGGATCTTTGACAGTCATTACGGGTCGTCAGAAGCCCGAAAGTCTGACAACCACTCTTACCAAGGGGTATTTATTGTATTACCCAGTTACTGGGTTGTGGATGTCAGATAGGCAGTCGCTCCATGGAAAATACGGTATTCAGCTTCATCCGGTTAGACTGGAAGCCGACCCCAAAATAGTTGACATAATATGGCTAGGCAGATTGAATAAAAAATATATAATTTTGCCTTGAGCTTGCGACTAAAGCGAAATTGAGGAGGGAAAGTAAGAGTATCCTAATTCCTTCCGAGAGTCTTTAGAGTCTTAAGAGATTATATCTGACGGACAAGCAGCAAATCTACCTGCATACTGATTATATTTAAAAAAAAACGTTTTCGTCTCCAGGTGCCCTTGACCCAATAGGGATGTTGACTATAAAATAATTAAAAATATATAATAATATTTCTTGACCCAATATGGATGTTGACTATTTTTTTTTTGTCCATCAGGTAGATTATAAAAACATATTTTACACGTATTTTTTCGTTTTTTACGTAATCAAAAGATGACGGCAATACATTGAGTTAAAATGTGGCATGACGTCACTCCCCGGTAGATTTTATACTGACTTGTGACGTTGCGAGCCCCCACTCCCCAACTTTAATGTGTTTTATTTAAACCATTTTTTATTAATATGATAAAACAAAAAATACGAGTCTAATATTTTTTTATTATCTGACTGACGGACTAAATTGAATTTCTATATATTCCCCAGTCAAAAACCCTATTGATAAAATAAAGCCTCTTCACGAGTTGGTCAAGGCTTTTGGCTTAGAACAGAGATTGAAACAAACTATGTGTTTAATGAACCATAGCTATATGTCCACACGCCACACCGCGTGTGCTAATAATCAAATTATGTTTTTTTTCTCGACTGGAAATTCTCGTCTGAACGATGATTTTTTTAATTTATTGGGTGACGTTTTCAATCGATATAAAATACTACTACAATTATAGCTGGCATACTCTTTAACACTTATTATATAACTGACTTTTTCAGATAAATGTATAGAGCAAATATGTAGCAGTTTTTTTTAATCCACAAGCTCTTCACAATGCAAAATAATATTATATTAATCATAATAATAATCCAAAACTCGATGAAAAAGCTGAATAAAACATAATTAAGCTGACGTAATAAAACCAGAGCACAAATCTAGCCGTAATTATAATTACAAAGTTCATTAATTGCTGTCAATTGGAGCTAAAGTAATTGGTTTCCATTGTTCGTTACATTCGACCGAAGTTAACAGTAACTAAATGAAATCCAGTCTGTTCTTCGTCAAAGTTTATTGCAGTACTTTAATTCAACGTTTTTGGTAATCTCTTGCAGTTTATTTAAAAGAGGGAAATGTGGAAAGAATCTTGATAAACTGTTGGTTTATTTATTTATTTGTATTTGTTTTGGAGTAAGTATATACATGAAAGCACTTCTTTTTTGGGCAGTCGTGTAAAAAATCAAGCGTGTTCTTTGATTACTTGCATACAATCATAAGTTCGGTATTCTAAGTTAGTTATTGTAATCAATACTATCTATAAACAAGTTCTTGTAAAATATCCCGGAAAAGAAATAGATTCTAAAGATGAAAACAACTATAGAACAGACTTTACCAATATTATTTTGTCTTTTATTATTTTTGCAGGGTTTATTCGCATTAAAAGTAATACACTTGAGAGCAATAAAATCGCACACCCCTTGTAATTTGGTTTATTACTGATTGTTTTCTAAAATCGAAAGATATTGAGTAAAAATCATTAGACAAAATTAAAGCATACAAGCTTAGCTTTACAAAAACATAAAATTAAAATCATTGACCTTCACGTAACTTACAAAAACCGACCGTACACCGAATTCCCCAAATTCACGCGTTTGCGTTGTCACTACTTGCACCCTTAGCCGCAGGTATAAAAAGGTCAGTTTATTGGAATTTTTATTCAGTTGCATACCGAAGGTCAACGTGATAACATCTCTACTGGAAGCATACGGATTTACTGGAAAAATATGGATACCACGCCCGCAGAAGCCGCTCAAGTTATTGCCTTGCTCGAAGCAGGCCATAACCAAAGTGAAGTTGCTCGACGGCTAAATTTGAGCCGCTACTCTGTTCGTCGTGTATACCAGAGGTTCCAAGAGACCGGTGGCTACATTCGGCGACCAGGATCTGGCCGGCGACGCACAACATCAGAGCGTGATGACCGCTTTCTTGTGACAAGGTCTTTGAGAAATCGGCAACTGAACGCGGTTCAACTGGGACAACAGCTTCGAGAAGTTCGCAATGTCAGTATAAGTCGGTGGACAGTTCGAAGAAGACTAGGTGAAGCAGGAATGACTTCACATCGCCCAGCAAATGGTCCCAAATTGACCACAGCTCACCGACAAGCCCGGCTACAATTTGCTAGGGAACATTTAAATTGGACGTATGACCAATGGCGGGCTGTTATGTTCTCTGATGAGTGCAGAATGACTTTACATGGTCATGATGGACGCTCTAGGGTCTACAGAAGGTCATCAGAGCGATTTTCACAATGCTGCATAAGCGAACGTGTGGCTTTTGGAGGTGGATCGTGTATGTTTTGGGGTGGCATAATGTTGGACACTAAAACTGACATTGTATTCATCACTACGGCGAATACCGGCCCGAGATCGAGAAGTTTGACGGCTGCACGATACGTCGAAGAAGTGCTCGAAGAACATGTGAGGCCGCTTGCGTGGCTTATGGGAGAAGATTTTCTCTTAATGCACGACAACGCCAGACCGCATGTCGCTAGAACAGTTTGCGACTACATGGAAGATGTTGGAATCACCGCGATGGAGTGGCCAGCTCGTAGTCCTGATCTCAATCCGATTGAGCATGTCTGGGATGAGCTAAAAAGAAGAGTTCGAGCAAGAAGCCCTGCTCCTACGCGCCTCCAAGAGCTTCAACTTGCCATTGAAGAGGAGTGGAACGCCATACCACAAGATTTCATGGTGAAATTAATACGGTCCATGAAAAACCGATTAAGAGCTGTAATCAAGGCTAGGGGAGGGAATACACCTTATTAAAAAACAATTTGATCAAGCATTTTGAGTTTTATTTTTATTCTTTGTTAAGCTAAATTGGGTAATTTTATCCGTATGTTGGGTTTTGTGCCCTAAAACTCCCTATGGGTACTTTTTTTACACTGTATTTGATATCATTAGAAAGGTACTGAAGTAAACATTCAAATAGTGTAAGTTTTATTTTAATATGTATTCACATTTATGAAAAAAACTGCTTTAACAACAAAAAGTCAACGTGTGCGATTTTATTGCTCTCAAGTGTATTATAATATATTATTATACCTTATCAGATAATTATTACGTACCTAGTAACTGATCTCAATATAAATAAATGTTACAATTTAGTTAAATAATGTTAAATATCATATTTAAAAATTGTTAATTGATGTCTAAATTCCGTTTATAAAAAATATTCTATACTTTTTGCTGTGTCCTAAAGGGACCGGTAGAAGCCGGCGAAATTCAAATTTTCTTACGTTTTTTACAATTCGCAGGCCAGAATCAGGTCGGGTATAAAAAATATTAATTTCCTTCGTAGAGTTATAAAGTTTTATGGAAGTGTCAATGTACAGGTACAAATAATGTAATGTATCAGGCTGTATCTTGAACAAAATATGATTCGCGATAATAACAAGTATGTTTTATCAGAATTATAATCATTAGAATAATTAATGCTTATCTCTCTAAGTTTGATTTGTTATATATTGAAATTTTCCTTAAGAGATTTGTTCATATGGAACAAATCTAACTTGGAGAGATATATTAATGATTCTAATTATTATAATTCTATAAAAACATATTTGTTATGATCGCGAATCATATTTCGATCAAAAAACAAGCCGACATTAGAAAAAAATAAATAAATATATAATTATTTTAAATTTTCTTACGGATTTTTTGTCAAAATGGAAAAGTTCTTATGGAACAATATTAACATATATAGAGATGTATTAATGATTCTTATGATTATAATTCTGATAATTCTGTTAATACATTTTTATTATGATCGCGAATCATATTTTGATCAAAATACAACCTGACACTGACCTGCAAATTGCAAAAAACTTAAGAATATTTGAATTTCGCGGCGTACAAGTGCGGATCCACCATCCATTTTTCATTTAATATTTAAACTTTAAAAAAAAAATCTGTTGCTTACTAGCATTCTACTGCTCAAGTTTTGTTAACACTCATTTTCATTTTTGTTTAGGTCCAAACATGGATGCCTATGCGATTTAAGCAAAATCGTTTAACAGCAAAAAGTATTGGGTTTTCTAACAAAAAATAAAATTAAATGGCCCAAAACCGTTCGGCTTTTACTCTGCTAACATTCTGCTGATCGCTCTCAAAGCATAAAATCTCGACTAAGAATATCGATAATAGCCTTAATATAATTTTCATAGCCCTATTCCTTTACTTTTTATTATTCATTTAGCATTAATTCCGTTTTTATTGGACAACTTTTATGTCCAATTATTTTATAATGCTTCCCGTTGATTTGTTTAAGTGAATATCGTAAATTTATTCAAAGGGAGGATGAAATTGAAAGTGCGTCTCATATTTTTAATGTGCTTTTTTGCCATGCATTGTTTGTAATTTTTTTAAATTATCACGATGTAAGGTAGGTAAACATTAATATAATAGATAATTCAGGCGTTTCAGGAAACGTTGATACGTGTACGTATCAACGTTTCCTGAAACGCCTGAATTGTATTTATTTAAAAAATAGACTCTATTAAATGCTAATATTAAGATTAATATGTATTTTTTTTAGTTAAAAAATACTAACTTGTCTTGAAGTTAAAAAGAAAATGTTATTAAAAAAAAATCTGCTATTTTTTGTATGGAAGTTGAAAAAAGTGGGTCAGGCATATGCCAAATAGACGATATAATGATGTTGATGAGAATCCATCAACATGAAAAGGAATAATTATAGCATCACAACAATAACAGAGTACTTCGAGATTAATCTTAGCCTGTTCAAGGGAACGTTCCTCAATTATTTTCCCATCTACCATGATATTGATTGACACTACGAACATAGTAATTAATTCTATTTCCACAACCTTAAACAAAATAATAATAAACATTAATTAAACGAGGGAAAATTTACAAAATATTTATCAGTAAATATTGCTAAATTAAAATGGATAAAATGAAGATACTCTGTGAATTGATCATAATAATTTACTGAACATCTAAGATTTTAAGATGTATTTGATAAAGGAAGAGATCGGATCAAAGAAATAATTCGAGTTCAAAGTCGGCTATCGGAAGAAATTCGTTTATATCGAAGTGGAACGCAGAATGAAATAAAAACAGAACTGTTTACTCGATGACTTATGATTGCAGGAAATGGATCAAGATGGCGTGGCGGTTCGCAAGTGGTTTAAAATTGCTCTTTTTTTTAAAGAATGAAGCAGACAGTGGGGAGGTTATATTTAAAATGGATTAAGCTATTTTATATGAAAACGGGGCAGTTTATACCTATTTGTAAGCATCCACTGACAATTCCATCTTTTCTTATAAACGTGTTTTTTTTAATGAAAGTATATCTTGTATACCTATGCTGTAGTGAAAAGACTATTCAGCGAGGTTGGTAAAACACCTTACTAAGGAGAAAATATAAATAATTTTTCAAAGAGGACTAAAGCTGATACTATGATATTAAAGTTCGTAACATTTTAGACTAGACATCATTAATAATTCTGCGTACTTTTGTAGCAAAGTAAGTCATAACAGAAAGTTATGTACAAAACTTAAAACAAGTTCAAAAATTAATTGAAACTAGTAGAACTTTGTAGTGTTCTTCAAGACAGTAAAAGATTCAGGTGATACAGCCCGTTATGGGGTCGACACGACTTGGAAATAAAACGACACGCAAGCAATGCAGGAAAATGCAGAAAAGTGTATTTTCTGCATTTTCCTGAATTGCTCTCATAACTTCCATAGCGAGTTATACTCAAAAAACAACATGGTTATGTTCGCGTGAATATCCTTATAGTATACAAATTACGTGAGTATCGTGTGAGTGTCGTGATGGCCCAGTGGTTAAGGCCTCGCCTCTCATGCACGAGGTTGTGGGTTCAATCCGGGGAAGTACCAATGTGACTTTTTCAATTTATATGTACTTTCTGAGTTTATCTTGGACATTACTGACATCGGTGAAGGAAAACATCGTAATGAAACTTGGACTTTGTAGTTAATATAAGTCTGAAATCACCAATCCGTCTTGAGCAAGCGTGGTGATCAATGCTCGTGCCTTCTCTGTGTGAGAAGAGAACTTTGCCTTGTAGTGGGTCAGTAACAGACTGATATTATTATTATACAAATTAAGTATGCATCTTTTATACCGTATGCATACTTTATACAATAAGTAAAAAAAACCTGTCCGATCCGAGAGAGGTGATTTCTTTTTCAATTTTCCTGAATCAATCAGTCTGCCTAGCCTTTTCCCAACTATGTTGGGGTCGGCTTCCAGTCTAACCAGATGCAGCTGAATACCAGTATTTTACATGGAGCGACTGCCTATCTGAGCTCCACAACCCAGTAACTGGGTAATACGATACCCCTTGGTAAGACTGGTGTCAGACTTTCGGGCTTCTGACTACTCGTAACGACTGTCAAAGATCCACGAATGACAGCCGGGACCAACGGCTTAACGTGCTTTCCGAGGCACGGAGGATTCTCGGTATATTAAGATGTTCACCCATCCACTGACCAACCGCGGCAAGCGTAGCTTAACCTGATGGATCGACCAGTGCGGCTGTTCTTACTTAGCCACGAGCTCCTCCTGAATATTACCACGTAAATAGACTCAGTATGATACGTAACAACACACTTACGGATCAGACAGGGTTTATTTTACATGTTGTATAGGTAAAATACAATAGACGACGTATATTTAGTAATCCGCGTAACTGTTCTTAAAGAGCCATAAAGAACCCTGCAAGAAATGGACACGTGTTTCACCTCTCACCGAGGCATTCTCAGGATGGCGATTGACTTGTTGCGAACCCGGGCCCGACGCGTGGACACGTCAAGCGTCGAGAGTAGTGTGAGCTAATTCGCCCGACAACCCCACTTATATAGGATTACTGCCCTTATCGCGCTGATAACGATCCTAGCCGAGGTGGGTGGGCGAATCACTGTATTTTATAATGGATTTCCGCAAAGTCACGCCTGAATCAATTAACTTGTTGTATAGGTTACTGTTTTAATTTAATATAATGACCCTAAAGGACCCCAGATACCTACCTAAAAAGTTGAATTTTCTAATACTTATCTGTAAATTTGAATTTTCGGATACCTATCTGAAAGTTTTAGTTTATTTGTTCAATACGAGCAAAATCAACTCACATATTATGTGACGACAATAATATGCTTGAAATAATATGTTCCTAAATATTATTTTGTTTATTTTTGTATATTAAGTAAGGCTATTCCCGCGACACTGACCACATGTCAGGTCAGTGTTAGGATACAGCCTTAAGTCTTAAGTTATGTTTAAGAATTGCTATTTTGAAACATGTCGATTCAATTTTTTGTCGTAAAAATAGATAGACTAGATTTTGATAGTTCAAAAACTGGATTTGTTTCTCAAACTGATGCTTAATTCAGTATGCAATTTAGATGTATTCCCACACATAATACTACTCATAGGTAATCAAAATAGAACCGTCTCAAACTACAGTCGCAAATATCACTCGTCTCATTTTGTTTACCGTGTATATGTCATGCACAGTAAAATGGACCTTCTGAATATAATATCTTATATAAAGGACATCGTCGCACTTGCCATAAATACATATGAACGTGTTTTCTTTGTCTTTTGTCTGCAGTTGCAAAGTAACGTAACGTTTTTAGTATCAAATTTGCATTTCAGTATTTTTGTGAAGCAGTTTTGGTAAGAGGACAGGACTGTGGTAACTTTAAGTGCATATTTTTGTAAGACCGCTTAATTTTAATTGTGTAAAATATATATATATATATATGCTGACTATTGCTAAAGAGCACGTAATTGTTTTCTAATCGATATGGTTCAGAACTGTCCTATTAAATCGATCCCTTTATGGGATCGATTTAATAGGACTAATATTTATAAGAATTTTATATTCCTATCAAAGTCATAGAAATTATTTAAATAATGGTTTGCATACAACGTTATAATATTACTAGCTGCGCCCCGCGGGTTTACCCGCATATGTCTCGATACCGTGGCAATATCGGGATAAAAAGTATTCTGTGTCCTAATCCAGATCATGGTCTGCACATGTGCCAAATTTAATTTAAATCCGTTCAGCCGTTTTAGCTTGAAAGCGTAACAAACGAAAAAAGTCACTTTCTCATTTATAGTTAGGATAGTTAGGATTACAATGTGTGCGCACAAATAAAAATCACACTCACATTATACAAAAACCACAACATAAAAAAACACAATATAAACTTCCCAAAAACACGTTTAGAAATTCAAAACGACGTACCAAAGAGACATTTTAATAATATCAATTTGTATACTATGGTCCCAAGAGTATTGCAATAACGGGGCCTTTGTGCTCGGTCCGAGAGTCGTACTTTGTGCAACAAACCTACGAATAATCTTATTCTGGCAGAGCTTGCCTCTTGAGATGTGAGACGTTGCTATGGTAACGATGGCCTGTTGGTAGTCGGGAGTGTTTGTTATTTGGCAAATTACGTTAGTGAAACGATTTATAGAATAGAGTTTGAAATAAACTAAACGACATTTAACTTAGTGTAAGAGTAAAATATACTTGGACTTTAGAATTGAGTAGTCTTTTGTGGGCACACTTTGATTTGACAGAAAAATGAATATTTATCTATGCAAATATTATAGAGAGGTAAAACATGTTTGTAAGTTTGTATATAGGCGGTAATCTCCGAAACAAACAGTCGGACTACAAAAAAAAAATTGCATTGGATAGCCCAATTCTTGAAGAAGGTTATAGGCTCGCGGACGAAGTCGCGGGCAGAAGCTAGTTATAGATAGATTCGAGTAGTAATGTTTCTGAGTTTATCTTGGACATTACTGACATCGGTGACGGAAAAAAATTCGTGAGTTTTTACGCCTATTATTATAATTAAATTTCTGTTTATTTATTTTTTAATTTCAAGCTTAGCTCTAGCTCTTAAATATAACTATTCTACTATTGAAACATTTTTTTCTTATTTGTTTTAACCTAGCCCCACTCAAATTCCTCAGTAACTAATGCTCGTAGCAACGCCTACGCCTACGGCGTAGCTATTTGCTACGCAGGGGGTATTCTTTCCAAGTTCTTTTTAATAGTGTCATGCCAACATACATAACATCACGCCTTATTTCCCCGATGGGTTGGACAGAGCGTGTACCTATAGTTGACCCACATTTCGCTGGTTATGTTTAAGTCCCATGTATTAGAGCAGGGGTCGGAAAGTAATTTTAAGTGGGATCCGGATACTGTTGAATTTTTTTATCGAGGTCCAGAAAAAAAACTTATTTTACTTACTTTCTAATTGTTTTTTTTATTTTGTACAAGATAATTATTATAAACTGTTTTATACCATATTTGCACCCGCATCCCCGCACTGAAACGCTCTCTCCTCTGCGCCACACAGCACAGAATATTAACTGCAGCTGTGTCTACCTACTATAACTAAACTAACTAATCAAATAAGATTCTACTTGGCAGTTATTGAAATATTATTTAAATTGAATAGGTAAGTTATTTAACAATATTTGGCGGTCCAAGTTCCGACCGTTCGCGGTCCGGATATGGACCGCGGTCCGCCTGTTGCCGACCGTTGAAATCGAGGGTGAGCAAAATTCCATCACCGTGGGCATGAGACCAGAAGGCTGCTTCTGAGAAATTTCTGATAGAAATACCCATTAACACTTTAGCGAACCTGGGAGTCGAACTCAGGACATGAGGTCCTTTTTTTTTTTTTTTTTCTGGATGGGAAATCATCAGATAACTTCTCCCGCTCTGGGCAGAGCGAGAGGGTGTGTCAGACTTTTACTGACTAAAACCCACCCGTGTTCCTTCCATTGCCTGTGTGCCGGGGCCGCGATATCCCTTTCGGACAAACCCGCAACCCCAGCAGGCATTGGTCTTTCGACCCCGTCGGTTGGTGCTGACATCTCTTTGAGGCGCGCGTGGAACACAACGCGCCGTCGATACGGGCCTGGTCCTTATCGGACGGCGAGCTGCCCATTGCTCACCGTCCGCAGGACATGAGGTCCTGGGTTCGACTCTCACTCGCGACCGCCTACGAGTAACGTAGCAAATTACGTAGCAGCCGTTTTTAGTTCTTCATGAATATGGATGAAGGTAGGGTTCTATGTAGGGGATCGTTAAGTCGTAGCGTTATGTAGCTTTCGCTGTGAGAATGATATGTATCTGTATAGTTACAAGCTTTTCCCACGGATCCGCCTACGTGATAAATTTGCTTTTCTTAACTATATATTTTTTTAAAGCCATTTTTCTTATAAGGTAAGTACCTAAATTGTTAAGGTATGCTCACTGTAAGATACGATTTTTATTATTCTAGTTTTACTTTTATTCAGTTTTCAGAATCTATTTAAGGCTTGTAACATAGATGTCTTATCTTAGATATAGACTTGATTTTATTCAATTTTTTTGTGTTCTTGGGTAGAAACGAACAAGTGGTCCCTTTAAAGGATCGTCAGTACCCGCGTTTTGGACAATCACGCCATGAGTGAAATTAGAAGAGATAAAAGAGTTCAGTACTCGCAGAGAGGTTTTAATAATTGTCGGAAATATAAAAATAGTAATTAAATTGATTTATTCCGCATTTGCCTCACAAAGTTCGCCCCACATTTGATATTCCTTGTTCGCCCCAAATTATGTTCCTTATTCGCCTCAGTTTTTTTTGTAAGAAAATTAAGGCTTATACATTTAAAAACAAATCGTTGCTGAAATATTTTTAAACCACTGCAAACAAGACTAATATAGTACATAAATATCTTTCTTGCGTTACAAACTACTTTGTAAATAGGTACATTTAAACTAGATAAACCAGTAGTGATTCAACTGTATAACGCAGATATTCTCCTCATTATTTATTTGTCGTACAATCACATTACATTACAAAGCAAAATTCAAATGGCAGTAACTAAACAGATAATATTTGATCTAAATTTACTGAAATGATAAACATTTACTTTGACTTTCGCTTCGTTCAGATCACCCATTGACACAAATCTGCCTAGCCTTAAAGTTTGGGTTGACTTCCATTCATGGAGTCAAGACACATGAAGCGACTGTCTATCTGGCATCCACATCCTAGTTACTGGGTAACACGACACTCCTTGGTAAGACTCCTTGGTAACTACCCGTAACGACTGTCAAAGATCTAAGAATGACGGCGCATCCCCCTTTGCCACAAACATAACAACCATTATCATTTGAGTTTGAGATTTTCATACGGTTTTACCAATGGACGGAGTAATTCATGAGGAAGGTTTAGGTGTATAATTCATTAGAGTTTGAGTAAATTGGGAAGGAAGAAAGAAAGAAAGAAAACGTTTATTTGGACACAGTTCGTGAAACACAAAATAAAAACAAACTAAAAGTGGAAGTAATCTTTTGGCAATAAGTGTATGCCTCACGGTTGTGCCAAAAAGGTTCATTTCAGCATTAATGCCAGACAAATGCTGCCTGATGCTGGTTTTATAATGAACCCATATGGACAAGTGACGGGGAGTACAAACAGTTTCTACATACCTAATAGATAATTATAATACTTCTAAATAAATAAATAAACTAGTAAACAAATAAACGAATTACAAACAAAAAAATACGAGAAAAACAAGAACTGTCCAAGCAAAACCTGTTCTTAGCGATTAGCTAGATTGATTCGTGCACCGTGCTGAGTGCACGGTTTCACAAAGCGCAACAGGCTGAAATATAACGATTTATAATATTCTAAGTAGGATGAACATCAGTTACATTTTAATCTAACTCAGATGCTCGACCCGACAGGCTGATAAGACACTAAGACAGAAAAAAAAAGTTGGAATCTATGCTATACGCTCTGCTACCCTTACGAAGCCGGGCGGGTTGCTAGTTATAAATATAATCATAGAACATAATATTAGAGCGTACTCAGTCGACTTTTCAACAAAACTCGAAAATGTCGAAGTTCATTCGGTTTATATGTATGTATCTATGTATTAGTGTGTATTAATTTTCAAGTTATCTATCCCTTACGTTGCACCTGCCATATTTTGTCTCTGCATCACCCTAAAGTTGACTGGTAGAAAATGACTCAGGCATTAAGTCCGCCTTTGTACAGTTTTTTACTTGTGCATGAAGTTTTAATAAATAAATAAAATGCCCAGATCATTTTAGAAAAAATACTTTATCATTTTACCTCAAAGTAAACTGTTGTTGATTTTTTTTCCTAAGGCACGTGTAAATTAAGTATTTTACGAACTATGACGTTTTCTAAAATTACCATTAAGCATCCGCCAGCGGAATCGATAACATTATAGATTACATATGTTAGCTTATGTTACTCAGTGATAATAGAGTATTATACTGGTGAAAGAATTTTTGAAATCGGTCCAGTAGTTTTTGAATTTATTCATTACAAACAAAAACATAAACACAAAAAATATAAAAAATATCTTTGTAATTTAGTGTAGATACAAGATATTCTAGAAACCAGTATCTAAATACACGACAGTCTTTTTTGTAAAGTATTTTCCAATGAAAATGTTGTGGAACTTATTCCTTTGATGATAAGAATTACTTTCGAAAAATTATGAAGTTGTTTTGCCTTTTCAATAGAGCTAATAATAACGTAGTTATTATTTCCAAGAATTGAGTACCTTCGGGGTTTTTAATTCATATAATTTCTCGGAAAAATGTTTCGATGAAATATTGATGAAAGATGAAGTGAGTCTATAAAGAAGTTATTAGCAGGTGAAGCTTATTTTAGGTACAAAAAATAAGTACATAAAGACGGCTTTAAGCATTTACACTATTGTATACGTATGTATGTATTTATTGTACATGTAAATGGTACAACACTGACTACCTGCAGTATTGTCTCTCCTCTTCCCTTTAATCCATCCACAGGTTGTCTGTAAACCTGCTGGGGTTGCGGGTTTGTCCCTGCTGGGGTTGCGGGTTTGTCTGAAAGGGATATCGCGGCCCCGGCACACAGGCAACGGGAGGAACACGGGTGGGTTTTAGTCAGTAAAAGTCTGACACACCCTCTCGCTCTGCCCAGAGCGGGAGAAGTCATTTGATGATTTCCCATCAAAAAAAAAAAAAAAAAAAAAAAAAAAGGTTGTCTGTAAAATATCGCTTTTAGGGATAAGACCGCCCATTGTGTCACCCTATGTAAAATGTCAATTTTTATGGTGTACTAATATTATAAACGTGAAAGTTTGTAAGTATGGATGGATGTATGGATGTTTGTTACTATTTCACGCAAAAACTACTGAACGGATTTGGATGAAATTTGGCAAAAATAAAGTTTATAACCTGGATTAACACAAAGGATATTTTTTATCCCGATATTCCCACGGAATCGAGACTTATGCGGGTGAAACCGCGGGGCGATGCTAGTATTCTATATATTCATCACTAAAAAATCAGCAAAAAAAAAAAAAAAAACTGTGTTCGTTTTAAATCAGAAGCAAAATATTTTTTTTTATTATGACAAAGTTAATTGAGACACAATGTATCTATTGTGGCGTGGCGTCTGGGACTTTTACGTAGTCGTACGTCATAAGTGAGTAAATCATTTACTAATAACAGTCAAATTGACTCTTCAAAGTTCTCACCCCCTGAAACCCCCCAACATCTTTTGGTCCTTCGAGCCGGATTTGATTGTTGCTCTTTTAGAATATCATCATGGAGAAGGTCGTGATGTTTGAAGTTACACGTGTGGCATGTTTTCGTAGTGGGATGTTTCAAAGATTTTTCTATTTAGCTCTTCCTTTACTTTTGCGATGCCGAAATTTCTATAGGGTGCAGCGCTAGACTGGTCTGATGCCTTCACCCGGTCTACTCCAAACTCAGCTGGTCTTCTCTAGGGAAGGAGGCAGGCTTCCGACGCGAAGATGCTCTCGTCTTACAAGCGTTCTGGGACGTCAAAGTCTCTTAAGACTCTCAGGAGTCCAACGTCGCTTTATGACTTAAATGAGGAAATTACTTACCAATAACTGTCAAATTGACTCTTGAGTTTCTCGTCTGGGCTTGTTTGAAGTCCACCCTACAGCGGTAGACGCCCTGGTCTGATGCCTTCACCCGGTCTACTCCAAGCTCGGCTGGTCTTCTCTCGGGGAGGAAGTAGGCTCTCGACGCGAAGACACTCTCATCTGACCAGCGTTCTGCGACGCCGAAGTCTCTTTCCCGGGCGTCGACGCTAGAAGAAATTGTATGTTATATAGATATCCTTAAGAAAAGTAGGACACAATAATTCTATAGTCTATTCAAATATTTGTTTCGAATTAGTTTTACTTTAGAATGACTAGTACTTTTGAAAAGCCACGTTTAGTACGTTTTTGAAGTTGTAGATCACTCTGAACTTTGTGTTGGAATTAAAGCTTTTTCTAAAATAAAAATCTAAGTTGCTAACGCAGATTATGATATAGCCTACAATACCCATGAAAATTGACTAAAACAGGTCTCTTTTGGAGTTTCTTTTGCACTGGTACATACGAAATCTTTAAAAAAACCGGCCAAGTGCAAGTCGGTGTCGCCCACCAAGGGTTATCACTTTTTATGATAGAGGCCACTGTAATACCTAATCTGTAAACAACTAGCTACTGAATAGTTGAAAGAAAGAAAGAAAGAAAAAGTATTTATTGTGACTCGCACAGGAAAAAAACAAAAACAATAAAAAACAAAGTAACAGTAACATAAAAAGAAGGAAGTCCTGTACGAGGCCAAAAGGCTCCTATCTCAGCACGATGCCGCGGTTAGGTAGTTTTGGATTAGTTTCACACTAAAATGTTTCGCAAACCTAGCGTGTTTCGCAAACCTAGCTTGTTTCATGTCCCTCATTCCAAGTCCGCGTACGACAGAATTCATTTATAATTCGTGCGAGCTGAAGATTTAATAAACTATCTAGTTTCAAATTCAAAGTCAAAAGTGAACATGATTTGGATTTGTTTCTCGGCAAGCATTTGTTGTACGGAAAGTATTTGTTAGAAAAATATGATTCCTAGTTTTTTAATTTATCGTGTATTTTATTATTTTTTTCCTAATTTATGTTTAATAGGTATTTTGTACCGACAAAATTTGTGTTTTTTTCGTTTTTATGTTTAGTGTTTATCAGTAGAAACTTGTAAATGGAAATTTCAATTTTATATTGTTTTAGAACACTGTAAATTAGCTGTAAGTTTCCCGACTAGAATAAAATAAAATAAAAAGGTACAGCCCTGGTACATACTCACAGAGAGAGTTTGGGTACGGTACTCTATAAAATTCGAGTCCCTTTTTTTTTTCAGGGTGGGTATTTATCAAATAACTTCTCCCGCTCTGGGCGGAGCGCGAGGGCGTGTCAGACTTTTACTGACTAAAACCCACCCATGTTCCTTCCGTTGCCTGTGTGCCGGGGCCGCGATATCCCTTTCGGACAAACTCGCAACCCCGGCAGGCATTGGCCCTTACGGACCCCGTCAGTTAGTGCTGACATCTCTTTGAGGCGCGCGTGGAACACAACGCGCTGTTGACCCGGGCCTGGTCCTTATCGGACGGCGAGCTACCCATTGCCCACCCGGTAATCCGGCAAGAAGGCTCGCCGCCTCACGGGAGACCAGCCTAATGGCCATGACCCTTTGGGACGCGTTCAACCGCTGGGCCGGTCGCAGCCTCAATGAACGCGCCCACACTGGTGCCCCGTCAAGGGCCATGGACCGCACGATCAAAATTCGAGTACCTAAGCTTATAGTTTTATCGCAAGCTAACTGCTCAACAAAAAATACTTCTACAAGGTTCACTGAGCTAACAAATGGTCCAATAAACTAAATTGTCCTCCAATTATCAAAACAGCCATACTTCCATTGGCTTTAAGCCAAAAAACATGAACCAGATACAATGTTTACAACAAGGAAAGAAGAAAGAAGAAGGAGAAAACAAAAATGATTTCTAACAAAAGCTTTGATCAAAACTATACATCTTCTATTAATAACTGAAAATCAAATTAACTGATTAAACTCGATCCCCTTGCTAAGTTTCAAGTTGTTCTTGTTCGAGTTTGAGAGGGAAGCCTATCCGGTTTAACTAAGAACTTGCATCTATAGTTCGAGTTACAGAAACCTAATATTTTATTGATTAAAGTTATATCGGTATATTCCTCTTACGCCTTGTTTTTGAAAGCCTTAGAGAATTTATAAACAGCTTTGGCTTAACTTTTCCCTATTTTTTGACCGAAGAATCAGCATCGCCATACAACGTGGTAAAGCTGCCAGCCTTTTGAGCACTTTTCCTGTAGACAGCGATGCGGACGAATCTTTTGTTGCTATGTGATTTGTTTTCCCTCTTTTTATTTAAAGCCCAGCCAATATCGACACCAAAAAATGCAAACGTCGCAAACGCGCTTGTAACTACGATTTTTTTATTATATTGTTTGGTCCTCTAAGAGTAGTTTATACCCAAGTTTGCAACCCTGAAAACCTTGTGCTACTCCCATGGTGCTCGAAAAACTGCGATATTCTGGCAGTTGTTTCAGTTTTTTTTATATCCCTTAGGGGCGCGTTTTTAGGTACCTATATTTTTTCAATATTTTTGGGAAGCAAGTTAATTTGTTACAACTTGGACCGAACTCAAGCACTCTGGGTGTATTGGTTGCGAAGATACAGTTAGTCAAAGATGAACAATTTTTTCACACACTTTCTCACAACACTTTAACACTTTCTCTAGGACTATTAATTCAGCCGGTACGTGTCTTGGCAAATGACCCGAAATCGGTAAGTTTTCACTTTTTGGAAATAAATGCCCATCTTTGACTATAGTTAACAACATATAAAAGAATCATCGTCGTCGTAAAATTGTCGTGACGGCCCAGTGGTTAAGACCTCGCCTCTCATGCACGAGGTTGTGGGTTCAAATCCGGGCAAGCACCAATGTGACTTTTTCAATTCATATGTACTTTTTGAGTTTATCTTAGACATTACTGACATCGGTGAAGGAAAACATCGTGAGGCAACTTGGACTTATAGTTAATATAATGAAATCACCAACCCGTCTTGAGCAAGCGTGGTGATCAACGCTCGTGCCTTCTCTGTATGAGAAGAGGCCTTTGCCCAGCAGTGGGACAGTAACAGGCTGGTATTATTATTATTAAAAGAATCGTAGTTACATGCTCGTTTGCGATGTTTGATATTGTTATGAACTGGGTTAATATACATGTACATATTATTGTTATAAATTTAAGTCTGTTAGCTTATGTATTACGTAAAAAATATTTATTTGGTCACCAATTAATCGCGTAGCGTGACTATGGATAGCTTTGGACAAAGTAACTTATTTGAGGCATGTTTTTTACTTACAGTTGTGTGAAGAGAGAGGGAGGTACTTGCCCCCGTGCAGTGGGAAAATACAGGCTCGTTAGATTTGATTAAATGTATTGTCTTTACAGTGTTCCGAAAGGCAATGTGCCAAGATGTTAAACCGCAATGTCAGTCATCATTCGGTTTTTTTTAAAATTATGTTTGGGTCAGCTTCCAGTGTAACCGGGTGCAGCTGAATATGACTGCCTATGTGACCTCCAGAAACCACAAAGCCACTAAGGAATAGAAATACCCGGGTTAAGGAATCCTTAAAAACCGGGTATTAGAGTACCTTGAGTGGAAATAATAACTGGCATTTAAGGATAACTTGATATTTATTATTATCTATTTGCTTACAATAAAATACTAAACAACTCCGTATCAACTCGGTTTTTACGTTTATTTTCCTTGACTATAATATTTTTATTGGATTACAAGCTTCTATTCTCTTTTGGGATAGGAGGAACAATGAGCCAACAATACGGAATGGATTGTAAATAATGGGTGACCGTCGCAAGACAGATGAATTGCTAAACCGAATCTTTATTTTAGTTCAATAAAAGTCCGAAACTAAGGCGAAGTCCGCGCGGGATGCAGGACGAATTTTGCTTGCGCCGATTGTGATAATTAACTTGTATTTAGGTGTTCAATCAGGCACGAATAGTCACGTGACTTCTTAATCATTAAAAGAATCATCGCATCCTGCGCGGAATTCGCGTCAGTGATGCCAAAGCTTAAAAGTGCCAGTACGATTTGATAACGCCTGTTGTGATGTACTTTTAGTGACTTCTCACAAAACGTCCTTCCAATGCAGTAGGTATAAATACTACTTACTTAGTGAGGCAAACGATATTCCAAGTTTCCATTTAGTTACAAATCAAAATAGCATACTGTGAGTTCAAGTTACTCAAGTCTGCTTTGTAAGAAAAGTGCATAGCGTGAATGTTTAAAAATCTGTTGAAACATTCTCGCTGTTTCCTCATGAAAGTTTAAAAGGCGATATTTGTTTTAAATTCCTACCTTCAAGTTTTGCTTGTTCTTTGTCTAAGTGAATGCCCGTTTATTATCTTTATTTTCATCTATTTTTTGAGGTATTTTACTTGAGAATACATTATTTGCCACGAAATTAAAAGATTTTTTCAATAACAACACAAAAATCTGTTTAAATTTAAAAAAAAAACATGAATATCTTATTATTTTCAATATTTTTATAAACTTTAATAATATTATATTATATTTCATATGATTAAAGGCAGATTATGTTAAATAGCCGTACACTGACAGAAAAAAAAAACAAATTAGTCAACAAAATGAAACAAAATGTTTTATTCAGCATTACGATAAGCCGGTCAAAAAGCAATGATATATACCAAAACTATGTCTTTTCCTTTTACTCAAAAGGCACCTTTAATCTACAAATAGGGTTCAACGAAGCGTGTTTGAGTCACGACCCCTTTAAGGCATCTCATCCATAGTTGAAACAGGGACTAGAGAAATTTGCTTTTGAGGAGTAGTGTAAGCTAAGTTGATCTTGTATTGAAATGACGGTTCGTGATTTTAGGAGGACGTCGGTATTGAAGACTGGTGCATACTTTTCGCTTTAAATCCGTATCAGTATAGCTTTAACACGTCTCGTCGTGTTATGCAGGGTAGTTTTTGGAAATTACACAAAATACATTGAATTAAAATCCTTCGGAAATTTACACTCCTTTTGATATTTTTAACTACCGCGACCACAATTTTTCTAATATTTCTGTTTTTTTTTTATATCGGTCACCTAAGTAGCAATGCTATCCACCACAATGCTTACCAGAATGCCTGTAAATTTGCCGTAGCAGTGTTCATACTTTTTTTACACCAAAAAAAAACTGAAAATTTTAAGGATTTTTTGTTATTTCAAAAAAAAAAAGATTTTATTTTTTCATAATTTTTTCTCGGGTAGTGATGAGCAGGTCCACCGTCTGGTGCTCGTTTATCGTTGAATTTTGGGACACGTTGTATATTTATATAAATAAGTTTATGCTTTATGTATTTATTGTGTATGTAAATGGTACACTACTGAATACCTGCAGTATTGCCTCTCTTTCTCCCTTTAATCCATCCAAAAGTAAAATAAATCTGTAAAATATCGCTTTTAGCGATAAAACCGCCCATTGTGTCACCCTATGTAAAATTTCTAAATTTGTTTCTGTAATTTTTATGGTATGCGTAATAAAGAATATTCTATCTATCTATAAAGGTCGAACAGCAACAACGATTGATGGCTAACTAACACTTCGTGAGGGCTCTGATTTGTTTTGAAAACACAGAGTACCAAGACTCTGTGTTTTCCACCTTCAATAGAAGTAAGGGCGATGAAGCTTTTCTTCGCTTATACAGTGCTTAAGCAATAAATGTGTGCCAACCATAAACAAGTAAGTTCACTTCTCCCGTTAGCTTCAAACGTCAAAGGCCACATTTAATACTTTTTGCAGCGATATACACAGTCGATGCACTCAAAACTTTTTCGTATGCATCGAGCAAAGCAAAAAGTAAGCTCAAAGGAAAAAAATACTTTCTCAAAGCTTTTTATCAACTGCAGTTCAGAAGTATGTGAAATGATTACAGATTTCATGTTGTCGAGGATGTTTTTTTTATTGGATTGGGGTGTTGAAATAAACTTGATGTTTCGCCCGTAGTGCGGTTGTTAAGGTGAACTTTTGCAAGGCTAGATTTTGTAAATTATAATAAGGTGTGATGAAACACAGATTTATAGTGGTTTTATATGTAAATCATTGCATAAGCATAAAACATAGTAAAATCAGTCTATAATAATCCCACTACTGGGACGCAGGCCTCCTCTCTGTGAGAGGGAGTGGACCGTATCCACCACGCAAGCCCAGTAAGGGTTGGTAGATGTCACATTTTTTCGAATTTTTGGTTAAAGGACATGCCGGTTTCCTCACGACGTTTTGTTTCACCGTTTTGAAAGCAGTGGTGATGAAATAATTTACACAAAGTAAAGCGCCTGTCTGTCGTTGCATACTGACACTTTATTTTAGGGCAACAAGAGCATCTGCTAAAATAAACGGGGAAGATTTAATTGTGTCTTAGCCACACCCTTGTTTTTCGGACTAGAGAAATTGTAGTTTGTTGTTATTTGATTGATAAAGACAGCTGCATCTTTGTAAAATAAAAACAAATGTGCACATAAACACACGCCCCTTTTAAAAAATTAGCCACACCATTTTTCTTCCTGTGGGTTTCGGTAAAAGACGACAAAGGGCGAATTTCACCAAACTGATAGCGATCACACCTGTGCCACGTTCAAGAGCTGTCACTGTCATCATTGTTGTAGAAATTGACATTGACAGCTCATGTACGCGGCTTAGATGTGCTGGTCGCATTCAGATTCATTTTGGTGAAACATTCGCCCTAAGAGACTATGCCATAGTATAAAAATTTTCAAAGATATTATAAAAAATATAGTCTATCGGTGACTGCGATTGCAAAAGTTTAAGCAAAACGAGTGTTTGCAAAATTAAAATGGTTATTGAAATTACTTTGAACTGACTTTAAGATGAACTTTGGCAAGTTTAGGCCCTCTTCACTGGGTTTATACAAAATTAGTATTAAAATTTAGATATTCGGCAAACTGTTCCAAAGTTAGATTTTGTTAAAATATTATGGCGTACATAGAGATTGGTTGGTAATAATATTAGATGAAAGTTTGTTATTTGGGATCATTTATTATTATAGTATATCTATAACGTGACTTCGTCTTTTCTTTCGTGGTACCATCTTTACACAATGTTGGAAAATGGTAGAGAAAAGAAGATTGACAGTATCACAACACCATATTCCCTTTGTGCTGTAAAAATCCTTTCGATTGCTATTTCGGATTAGACCTGTATGTATCTATAACGCCACATGCGAAATGCGCATCAAAGACCTGACGTCATACAAATCGTGCATCGCGCAAGCAGAGCACTTTACCGCCCGATCAACATATAGAATGTCGCCCATGGGCATTTGCCCACCCGTATTTTTCAGAATATTCATGAAAAATTATCGAAAATTAACTTTAAAAATATTTACCTGTTTTGATTAATTTGGCACTATTACTGTATGGAATAAGAAATGTAGCTAATTAGCGAACTAGAATATAACAAACACTGAATTTGATGTTGTAACCATTTTAGGTTTTAAAAAGGCATTTGGAAAGTTTCCAAATACTTTAAATAATATCGTAACACCGAATTTTAGATGTAAAATCAAAAATTCGGTGTTACGATATTATTTTTTGCATTTCATCAAACCAGTGAAATATTTGACATCTATTTGCAACGTGACCGACTTTCAGAACAAACGCTCTAAACAATAAATTTATTTGATGTTAAAAGTAAATAAATTACACGTCTTCCGACCTCAGTAATGTTACGTTACTCAAAGTGCGCCTCCGCACTGCCTCCGACGACGCCGACTGGCGAAGTTTTAAGCCAAAAACAAATTAAATACTGTCCTGCCATAAACATGAAGTAGAAGAACATGTAACAATAAAAAATAAAAACATATTATCAGGTATCAATGCCTATAGGGTGTTAGTATTACATCTTACCTAAAAACTATATTTTAATATAGTTAAATAAACCAATTTAGCCTTACCTGTAGATAGGTGTGCCAAGATCTTCCCTGTACCACAGCACCAGCAAGACGGCATCTTCTTCATCCTGGGTCGCGATGTCGCACGGCAGGTACACAGGCTCGCCGGCCACGGCTACCACTTGTGTCATCGGCACTGTGGACAAGGAAAGAAATGTTATTAATATTTTATTAGTACAACAGCACACATAACATGATGTATTATACAATATGTTCGGTTTCGGACTGTACAAACTTAAAGGGGTGGTAGTTTGCTCTATTCTATCAATAAAATTATTCTACATGTAGGGTCGGAAGCCATCCTCCCCTGAATGGCAGCCATTTTTGTGTTTAGATCGCCTTTTATGGAGCGTGCATACTAAGTATACAGTAACTTTAAAATTTAAAGTATTTTTTTTATGACAGATGGGCTTTAAATTTTAAAGTTACTGTACTTTTAGTATGCACGCTCCATAAAAGGCGATCAAAACACAAAAATGGCTGCCATTCAGGGGGGGGTGGGTTCCGACCCTACATGTAGAATAATTTTATTGATAGAATAGAGCAAACTAGCACCCATTTAAGTTTGTACAGTCCGAAACCGGACATATTGTATAATTAAATGTAGCACACAACTCAAAGGTAGTGCTTCAAGAGTGTCCCGTAGAGACCCGCTCTAGGGGTGCCGGCTAGACGTTCTCTTTGAACTGTTGTGTACTTACTGATCATTTGGTGGTTTTACTTTTAAACCAAAAGCCTTTATACATATAAACAAGTGATTCAAGTGAACACCACAACAGGACATAATGACGTTTCCATGATGGTATTTTGCGATTCACAATCAAACATTGAATTGTAATGTAATAAAATATGTAGAAATGCTTGATTATAAATGTTTACTAAACATTTTTATGTCGAAGAACGACGGCGACGTCAATTTTTTTTTAGCAATGTTATTTTTATCTTTGGTTCCCGCGCTTTTGGTTTTCATTGTCAAGGTATTGTAAAATTCAGCCTAATATTTCTTTAATCTTCTGTATTCTATTGTAGTGTTTTCATCATTTGAAATTGGAACACAGGACATAAAAGTTAACAGCCGTGATGGATGGTCTAGGTATTCCGTCAGTGAGCCTAATAAAACATGCATAATTTAAAAAACATTAATTTCGTTTTGCAGCGTTTATTTATGAATTTCTATTTGGAACACGGGACATCAAAATCCACAGACATATTTTATTTTTTATTTTTATAATTGGAACTATGGATTGGTTTTGTTTTATTTCAAAGTTAGAACTTTATAGTTCTTTGTCTTTCATACAATAAGTTCAACAGTTTATTTCTTAGAACTTTCTTTTGTTAAAGTCGTCTTGCAAACTGTAAGAACTTTTGTAGTAAAGAGAGTTCTTCGTCGACTATAGCCTATTAAATTGTCGTTTCACGTTAAACCATAATTTTTACAATGTACAGTATACGCCGTTTTACTGCACATAAAAGTGCAATGAATATAGTGCACGTACATTTTGTTTCATTTTAAGAATAATGTTTTTTAAATAAAATAATGTTAATTAAAATTTGCGAGAAAACCTTTTGTGTTTGACGTCGGCTAAATATGTGTATTAATTGATTCATTTAAGAGAATCAGTTTTCTATGAGACGTTTGTTCAATTCCGGCATGGAAAAAAATCGAACCAAATAACCATTAAATGCTTAAAAAAATAAATGTTTTATGGTTCTACTATCTACTACGAACTACAACGAACATCACAGAAAACCCAAAATCATGGTGCGGAAACATTGCATAATACATTTCCGTGAATAAGAATCGTTGGCCGCACTCCCTCACGTCGCCAGAGTGGACATGAGTGCTTTTTGCGCTCAACTGAGCAAAAGACTTGCAACTAGCACAAGCACATGTCAAGAAACTTACAAGTCCTTTGGAGTTTCTCTGAGGAGGTCTTAGAAAAGGATCCAGCGTTGAGAAATAAAAAATAGGTGGATGGCACGACTTTTAGTCTTTTATTCTTTTTATTTTTAACCCCCGAACCAAAAAGAGGGTTGTTATAAGTTTGACCGCTATGTGTGTGTGTCATTATGTCTGTGGCACCGTAGCTCTTAAACGGATCAACCGATTTTAATGCCGTTTTTTTCGTTTGAAAGCAGGTTTTCGTGTAATCGTTCTTAGACATGTTTTATCGAAATCGGTTCAGTTGTTTAAAGATTATCAACTCTTTTCTAGTTGATGAATGGATGTGAGCGTCTTCCACAGGTCTGATCGATTACCCCCTCACGCCCCTAGCCGCTGCAGGAGACGCCCTGGGCATCGGGAATCGCAGGCTGATTCCCGGCCACCGTAGGCGCGGGCTTACGGACGGTGAGCAATGGGTAGCTCGCCGTTCGATAAGAACCAGGCCCGTGCCATGTCAGCACAACTGAAGGGGTCTGCCAAGACCGATGGCTACCGGGATCGCGGGAAAATCTGAAAGGGATACCGTGGCCCCTGGCAACGTAGAGGCAACCGAAGGAACACAGGTGGGGTTTTCGTCAGTAAGACTCTGACACGCCCTCCCGCTCCAGCCAGAGCGGGAGAAATTATTCGATAATAAGGGTTACCTTAAAAATAAAATAAAAACCGGCCAAATGCGTGCCGGACCACCACAATGAAGGGTTCCGCAGTTGGGATGAATTTATCCCAAGAACAAACTTAACATTGTAGTTGAAAAACATGTTCTCCCATACGGAATGTATGGGAGATCATGTTTTTCAAACTGCGAATTTTAGTTGATTGATTATTTCTCGTTAACCTGTACAGCCTACTTAGCTCTCATAGTTTTCCTTTTAATTTCGGTATATATACTACTGCTGTGAATTTTTTCACAAGTCCAAGTACAACCATTTGGCTAGAAGGGGGGGAGGACACTTGACTCTAACAAAAAAATCATTTAAAAGCTTAATATTTCGCAAACGGATCCCTGAATCCAAAAATGGTTTTGACAAACTCAACTGAAAGACCTTTCTAACGATACCCCACAACATGGGGTGGATGAGGAAAAAAAAACATGCCCACTTTACATGTAGGGGAGGTACCCTAAAAAAATATATTTTTCTTGATTTTATTTTACCACTTTGTGCTTCGTTAAGACTGAATCTCTTTAAATAAGTAGGAATAGCTGTCACTTTGAACTGTCTATCGTTGTCCTGCTCTCACGTTGATACAACTGAAATCTATTTTTCCACATATCACTTTCGCGAAAGCAAAAGACTCAAAAGGAACATCCACGTGAATTTATTTCCTTTTTCCATTCCAATACACTTCTTGAGTAGGCGTTAGGCGTGCTACACACTTGGCACTTCGGTATTCGGCACAGCCGAACGGAACATTTGTATTCAAATTTGCCACTCGGCTGTGCCGAACCATGCAGACCCGAACAATTGAGTAGCACCCCGTACACGTTCTTGCGCGTCTAAAAATAAATCAAAGTAATCACCAAACTTCTTTTTCCAAAAAAAAACACAGTGAAGAGCTCCAATTTCCTTACATTTCGGGCATTATATTTTTAGGCCCGACCAACAGTATTTTCTAAAGGCAGATTTATCTCTGTTTTTGTTCCGCATCTGTGAGGATTTCGTCGATCGCTAGGATTTGAATTTAAATATTATTGAAATTGCTATTCATATTTTTAGCTGTTCAGCTGAATTAAAGGGACCAGAAGCCGTTTTTGTTGCTGTAGGCTCCGAGATCTGTATCTGTTAAGTTAATGAAAAGGGTATGTATTTTTGAATGTTAAATATTATGGTTTACCTGGGAAAAAAAATGGTTTAAGATTATGTTTTAGAAACGTGATGCTTGCTACTTGGAAATAATAGACAGTATCAGATGTCAGAATCATGACAATGTGACCATGTGACTGTTTTTCGCATACCTATCGATAACTTTTTAAGTAGCACGTATTTGTGAAATTTCGTAGTCAATCCAATAAAAAAAAAGTTGTTATCGGGTTCTCGACTTGACCGATGACTATAAAAAATTAATCATCAGTACCCTCTTATTATATCTAGACAAACAAAAGAGCATCAACCACTGAAAAATGCTCTAATATCGCAAGAAGTTCAAACAATAAATCGGGCGATGTAACGACGGGAATAAGTGACGTCTTCGCCACCCGGACATCCGTACGTCCGGGCGTTCTTATCCCTGTCCGGATACAATGAGACAATGTACCGAGAAAAGCGTACTGTATTTGTGTTAGCCCGGTAACAGTTTATCCCTAGTTCTCTAACAAGTCGCTGTTCTTTTAAGTGATTTAAAATGTTCTTAAGTCTGAATAAAATATGTAAGAGCTCGCTGCTTGTTTTAAAAATTGTTTTTAAGGAGTATCTAATTAATCTACGACGGTAAAGTGAATTGGATTTTTTAGAAATGCGTTTCAAATGGTAGCAAGTAGTCAGTAAATGAATTCTAGGGATTAGGTGACATGACCAGTGGTGCTATATCCGGATAGGTGACTAATCTTCACACATCCAGTTAATCCCTTTAGCCGTTATTGTTGTTAAAATTCTGACTGTTGGAACCGTTGGTCTTCTTCTTTTCGTGTGGTTAGTGAATAACTTGGTGATAGAGTTGTAAAGCCGCCCATGGGACTTGGCTTCACATGCCGTCGATATTTATCTCTCAGGCATGCTGGTTTTCTCACGATGTTTTCCTTCACCGTTTTTTAAGCAAGTGATGATTACAATACGCACATGAATCTGAAAAGTCAGAGGTGCGTGCCTTGGATTCGAACTTGAGACCTATGACTTTGCAGTCCGATGGTCACACAACTACGCTATCGCTGCTTATAGAAGGAACCTTTGAAAATAGATCAATAATGATCGAATGTAAATGTGATGGTTATCTTAGCGTCCAATTCTCCGGATTGAAGCACTTTCCAACATGGTAATAATGGATAACACAGTGTAACGCGTAAAACCATAGAGTCTACAAAGAAAAACCAAAACACACACCATAAATAACAAGTCAGTTTACTTTTCACAGAATTTCCGCCATTTTCATCTCAGATCATGAAACATGCATGCAGCAACTAAACGACTAGGAGCCGCCATTATTGAATATCCTGGCTATTGGATGTGGTTGCAATGGAAATCGGTTCTCGAAGCGTTGCGTCGGCGTCACGGAAACGTTATTAATTTCCGAATGTCGATTCGTGTCAGTTTTGCGTGCGGTACGAGACAGTTTCGGTTATATTTAGAATCGCAAATGATGTGGGTGTTCGGTGTAGCTAAAAATCTGGTGGGGAATTAATATTGAGTTTAAGGTTTGGGGCGTTATAAAGTTCGAGATTCATTAGTTTGGTATTGTTATTTTAACTTGGTGATTGCGAAAGTTTGTTTTGAACTATGTTTACAAAACTCAAGCTCAAACTCAAAGCATTTATTTCAATTAAACCATTTACAGACACTTTTGAATTGTCAAATAGTCGGTCAATTAGTCAGAAAGTTGAAGCTAGTTGCTAGTTAATAAGTGAAAACTATACTGCGCAGTTGATACAATCAAGACAAGGAGGTTTATAAAAATGAACATCAGGTTATAGATTCAGGGTAAAGAGTTTAGGTTATCATAATCTTAGGACCTAAATCGTCTACTTTTACAATGTTTGTAAATATGTGAGAACCATGTATTGATCACATAAGTAATTAATTTATCTACCGTTGCTTTCTTTTTATTAAAATTCTTTTTACGTATTGTGGTATAGTCTTTTTTTATTTTTTTGTTTAACAAAATATTGTATAACATTTTAAAAGAGTAACGGTGGAGTTTCTTGCCCATTCTTCTCCATACGAAAACTACCTTTTGGAAGGGGCGACTAGAATCAATTCATTTTTTTGTAATTTGTGACGTTCAAAAGTGCCTTACAAGTGTCTATTTGAAATAAATTATTTGACTTTGACTTTGGCCAAAAATATTCAAAATTTGAAATATTGTAATTTTATAACGAAGGTGCTGTGTATGCACATTAAGGCGGACCACTATGGCTCTCTATTACACAGCGCACTTTTTGTATAGAATCAGCCTATAATGTTCCCACTTCTGGAGTGAGCTGTAATCTACCACGCGTGCCCAGTGCGGGTTGGTAGATTTTACATGTCTCCGAATTTTTGGTTCTAGGCCATGCCGGTGTCCTCACGATGTTTTCCTTCACCGTTTTGAGAGCAGTGGTGCTGAAATTATTTACACAAAGCAAAGCGTCTGCCTGAATTCGAACCAATGCCCTAAAAACTCGTACGTCAGGGCCGTTACCACTGGGCAACCACTGCACTGTAATATGCGCTTACCTTTTAACATAAGACCAGATAAGGCGTATTTACAATGAAAGATTACGAATACAACAATATTTTAAGCGCTCTTTATTCCATAAATTATTAAAGTCATACACGAAATCATCACTCGTAATGTCACGGAGTCAGTTCAGTTGAATCCAATAATCTTATTTGGGAACCTTTCCAGTGCAAACGTGTTCGAATAAATCCTATTTCGTAGCTGTGACGTCGGCATCCCTGAAAATACCCAAAATTTGACTATTCAGAGTATTCAGTGCAGACGTACAGGAAATCGAGTTAAGCTCTTCTAATTTGGCTTTGATGTTTAGACATCGTTCGTGTTGATGTTATTTTGAAAGGACGGAGGACGTAGTTAGTTGGAAATTGTTATGAAGCGATTCAATATGTCCGGACGGACATTATGTATGTCTTGTTCCTTGGTCATATAGCGTTCTACGGTGAGTACCTACTACATATTGAAATTGTGAATTACTTTGCCAATCTTATTTATTTATTCATTCTTTTGTCGCAAATATTAAATACACTATACAATCTAACACAATAATATTTATATTATGTACAAGTATATGAAGGAAGAAAAAAAGGGGAAGTGCTCATTGGGTATCAAAAAATTCGTCCGAATCGCTGTCAGTGGGAAAAGTGCCCAAAAGGCTGGCAACGTTGCCACTTTGGATGATAATGGTGATGTTTGGCCTCAAAATAGGTCGACTCTTCACATGACCATGGTCACGTGAAGAATCGACCAACCGCTTGGTAATGTCCCGAAATACACGATAAGCACCAACCCCAAACGGCGGTATTACGTATTGGATTGTCAAATACAAAGTAAGTCATACAAGATTTTGCGTTGAACTAAAAGTTGTCTAGGCGACCTCGTAATTGATTTACCATTTTTAAGAAAAATTCTCCGTAAGTTGAAACTGCACTAAGGTTGAAACTATCTAATTGTCACATAGACAAATCGACCTTGTCGTTTTATGACGTGCAAGTGACATTCATGTCGTGATGGCCCAGTGGTTAAGGCCTCGCCTCTCATGCACGAGGTTGTGGGTTCAAATCCGGGCAAGTACCAATGTGACTTTTTCAATTCATATGTACTTTCTGAGTTTGTCTTGGACATTACTGACATCGGTGAAGGAAAACATCGTGAGGAAACCTGGACTTATAGTTAATATAATTCTGAAATCGCCAACCCGTCTTGAGCAAGCGTGGTGATCAATGCTCGTGCCTTCTCTGTATGAGAAGAGGCCTCTGCCCTGCAGTTGGACAGTAACAGGCTGATATATATATATATATAAGTGACATTCAACCTTAGGGTGATAAAGCAATTACGAGATCACAACGACTATGTTGAAGACCTGAGGATCATTTTCGTTCTGGTATCTAATTTTCTTTTTTTTTTCTCATCAAAGGAAAATATACGCTAAAGTCATACATACTTACTTGCATACCAAACTAAGAAACCCATATTTCAACTTTATGCCAAAGATTTTACAGGCCTGACGTACTTGGATGGCATAACTAATATCGATCTATATCCGCTCTGAATTTAATACTATTCAAAGTTCCATTCATCCGAAGTTAATAGAGTAATGGCAACTGCCCAAAGATAACATCTAACTGAACCCTAAAATTACGCCAACCTCTCGAATTGCTCTTTATTATAAAGGAACATTCTAGAAACAGTAGCTCTAAAATTCTACCTTGCCTATTTTACTAACGACACTATGTAAATGAAGTAATCAACACACCTAATCCAATCTTTTTGTCGTCGTACCAAATTGCCCAAAAACGATATTACACCCAAACTGCAAGCACAAACTGGCAAAAAGCTTAATAAAGTACCGATATCGCAAAAGGAAATGGCTCCACTTCTATTCAAAAACGTTGCTAACCCAAATTGATCTTTGACAATTGTATTATAAAGTCCAATGTGCTTCGCCATTTATTGTTATCCAAAGTTGGGATTCGAGGACGCTAGTGGGACATCATTTGAATAATTAAAAAGTGGCTTTATCTATTTATTCAGTTTCTCCCAAAAGTTGTTGAGTTGCATTGTGTCCAATCTATAGGCGAATTTGAGGGTGCTTTAGTTCGCTATAGCGCTGCTTTTCTCTGGAGGGCTTTTGACAAGAGTGGGCTTTGCAGCCGTAAAATAGATTCCACTGTACGTAAAAATGTTTTTAGATTTTATTTGTAGTGCAACATTTATTCGCGTTTCTATTTCTCGAGAAGGTGAAATATTAAATGCAATGCTGACTTCCAATTAAAAACGATTAATTGTGTTTTTTTTGTTTACTAACTATGTGCTTACTTCTGCGTCGTCTTACTAAGAGTAAATACAAATGTAAATGTTATTTTATTCCTAGACATAAAATTAGATTTTCTATTTTTCTTTTAGCTTTTCTTTTCTATTGTGTGTTCTCTTTGTGATGACAAGGACCCTGTCGACCCTTGAGACGTTGACCTCGATAATCAATACGTTTCTTGAAAATCAACAATCTTGAAAGTTTTCATCCAAAAACGGCTTTACAAATACTTTTTATTTTTATTATAGTCTAGAAGGATGGTGTCAAGTTCAGATATTATTTCAGTAAATATAAAAAAATAAGACACATAATAGATGCTCTTATAAGGCCGAGTTTTAGTTCAAGTATCAACTTATTTGTCCAAAAGTGTCAGTTTTTCATTGTGAAGAGTCATGTATCTGTCACAGAACTAGCTTTGTTAGCCCTTCAGTTAACAACCTGACCTTTTTACTAAATGGCGCCGTTCAACAAGTGTCCTGAATGATATTCAATATAGGTAAGGTTGAAACTGTGACCAACCACGTGCGAGCCGAATTGGTCGCAGTAACACCTGGACCAAACGGGTTAGGTTAGGTCAGAACTGTGGCGAACCGCGCGTGAGCCGAGTGAGCAAAGCGAGCGGTGCTACGGCAGCGGCCGGGGAGCGTTAAGGCTAATTCAGCTTCATATCGATCAAAAGACTTAACTCGACACTTATCTAAAATAAGATCGTTTTAAGAACAAGTATAGATATGTATCTAGAGTTCTGTCTGTGGTAATATTTTCTTGGGATGATAAAAGTCCTTAAACAGATTCTATAGTTCGAATTTTTGAGCATGCACTTCGTGAGTGTTTTTCAATCCGTTAAAAAAGCTAATGATCCAAATAGATAAATACATATTTACAAGTAATCGAAAACTTCGAAGAACGAGCCATTACCATTAAAGCATTAAAGCTTAAAAAAGCCACAACAGCCAGCAACAATTTCAAATCCATATACCAAATTTAAAAATCTCGACAACGATTCAAGATGATCAAAACTTGAAACAAAGCGTGTCCAAGACTAAGATAGCCTAAGTATCTCGTTCGTGTAATAGTTGCGGGTGGAATATAAAACGGGTGCACGTACAACAAACATTGGTTCGCAAACACTTCGTTTGAACATGTACAGCAAACAATTGGTCTTGGTACTGCTTGGACGCTGGCCGTGTTTGGTGATTGGTGATCGGTTGGTTAAGAATTTGCTGTTTGTTCGTGTTTATGTTTACGAATGAAGGAGGAATTCCTTTGATGGTAATTGTAAAGGAAAATTTAAGCTGAATGCAGTGTAATGGAATTCAGAATTGTCTGTAAGGCTTATGTAATAGCTAGTCTGCGATATGCTTTTATTTAGTGGACGTAAAGAATATTAGAAACGAGTCTCTTCAAAATCTTCTAACTCTGTAAATAGTAATAGATGAGAGTCACAAATACTCAAGACGAAAATAATAATAATCATAAACCTTTATTTCATACCACAGAGAACCCATACAGTAGTGTTATTAAAGAAAATAAAAATAAAATAAAAACCATAAAAATCTGTCTTGATTTTAATTCAAGATTCATCTACAGTATTCTCTTCAATGTTCTCAATTCTGTAAGGAAAAAAATTCACCACAATACGACTCAGATCATAACTAAATCCAGCTGATCATAATCTTATCCAAAACTTCCATAAATGACCTTGTGGTGTCCTGAGGGAAATCTCCCTATGTCCCGGGCTTGTCACGCCTGAGATATGAAAGGCTGACTGTGAGTAATGCTGGTTTCGTCTAGATGAGGCAAAGGATTTCCCGGATTAAGCCAGACGTGTTATTATTGCGTGTGTGAGAGTTTGTGAGAGTTACACGCTTAATTTGGCTTTGAATTTTTAAGGGCGTTTAGGGGTGTCTCGGTGAGATTTGAGACGGGATTAGTTAATGATTTAGTTGATGTAGTAGGAAATGACATACGTTCTACGAACAATATACAACATACACAAAATGATTACACAGTGGAATAAAATGGCGTCTAGAGTTAAGAATCATCATTCCTACTAAATTAGTCTCACAGTTAGACGATAAAATACCACGAAGTACTCTTTATTCATAAGTACATGAAGGACATCATGAGCCAGACATTATTCACATACCCAATTCCTATCTTTTTTAGTCTCAGATAAATAAAATACAACAGAAGTCCAGTATTTTTTGTCAAAATATTTTTACAAATTCAAGGAGAAAATTCCAAGAACCTTAGATACTAAGACGTATCAATCAGAAGCGCACCAGTTGGCATCTGTAAATAAGTTAGGAGCTACTCATGTTTACTGCGACCCACACGCTGACGGACATTGAAAAATAACGGCACGGTTACGTCAGAGGCAGAATAACAGTCGGTAATAATAAATGTAGGCTTTCAAGGATTCGAACAGTTGCTACCAAGAAGCCCCGACAGGAATAACGGGACAAGGAAGCAAGAAAAGTAATACAGGACGTAGTCGGAATATTTTTGCTGAATTCCGAAGAACATTTTAGTTGGAATGTAAATAATAATGTCTAGGAATCAGTTATGTAAGTATTGTGACGAGAATGGAATCTTATGAGTGTTTCTTTATTGAGATATCATAGACATCGTTTGTGAGAAATAAAAGGTAACAAATTAGGAGCTTATAACCGATTTCAAAATGGAGAAGGTTCTCAATTCGACAGTAGTTTTTTGTCACGCCGTTACGCCGCCAATTATGAATAGATTTTGATGATTTTTTTTTTGTTTGGTAGGTTGTACTTTAGAGGTGGTCCTATATAAATTTTATTAATTTTCTTTTTTTGATTGATTTTTTTATTTTTCCCACTTAGTATACGTCGATAATAGGATGATAACTTCCTGTCACTGATATTTATAAAGCAGGTAGTAGTATTCGAATTTGTGTGGGGTAGGTACCACAACTTAAAAGCGCAAGATAAAGGCTTTCCAAAAAAAAACACTAAAAAGTGAAAAATAACTTTAAATTTGGAAGTCGGTGGTAAAAACCGAAGACACCCGACTTCCGAATTTAAAGTTATTTTTGACTTTGTAGTGGTTTTTTTTGGAAGTCTGTTGTTTTTAGACTATCAGAATAGTTAACTGCAGCATATTCTTCCGTTTCAATAACTTTTTTTGTGTTCGCACATTGAAAGTAAAACAGTTACCACCTGGCTCAGGAGTCAAGGCTTCAAATTAAAATGTAACAACTTTTTTATGTCAATAAAACATTTATATTTATATAAAGTTGTTAATATTTTATTACCTTTCTTCTCGCCCCTAACCTTAGCCGAAAATATTGTCATGATATAAATTCCACCTAAATCTTGCCCTCGCCTACTGTTACATACGTTCTATAATCACATTATCGGCTTTCACATCCAACACCCAGCTACAGCCTCCGAATCCTTCCCATTCATCAGCTCACAAACATAAATAACAGCTCCCATCCTAATCAACAGGACATCACATAAAATCCAGAGTACGTACTATGGATACGGCAAATATTTTTCCACCATTTATCCTGCCGGGCAAACATGGCCGTCCCCAGTGTAATTCCATTATAGATGGACCCGCCCGTCCTGTATTATTCAACGTCTCACGAATCTTTGTGTAAAGATTCTTGTGTTTCTGTTTTAATATTAGCCTGTTTACTAAGGAAATTGCCTGCTGTATCTTAGTTGGATCTGTCTCTGTCCTTATCTGCTTGTCACTTTGTGTTTTTGAAATTTTTATGCCGTCATTCCGTCCGGGCGAAATTATGCCGGTTGATAGATGTCAAATATAAGCGAAATTTAACTGAGTCTGGCTCTCAAGTGTTTTTTTGGTGGAGTTATTATGAAAGCAGGTGGCTTATATTTGGCAGGGCGTAGTAGAAGTATTTTTAGCTTCGACATTGCTTTTCCTGTTGACTTTATTTTACGTATCCATAACATTAGTTACAGTGCAGTCCAGTATGTTACCTTACGTAATAGTGTGTACAGAGATACTGAAATTGTTGCTGTGGGAACAAAAGTTACTTCAACTTTAATTAATTTTTGATTTTGGTTATATCAATCGGAGGTGGTTAACTGTGACTAAACAATAATAATATACTGCTTATGTCTAAGTTATTTAACCCAACTAATTCAAAGCACTCCAGACAATTCCCGTAATTACATAATAAGATTAAACACAATCGTTGTATTACAATCAAACCATTGATTATCGTTTGAACCAATCATGTGTAGGGTGCCCTAACTAGTCTATTACTAATTACAGGACTGAATATATTATTAAACGGGAATGCATTAAACGTGTTTGATTGGCGCAGTGAAGCGGCTGACCGCGAGGTTGGTTTCTGGATGGGAGAGTTAGTAGTAATTATAGTATTCTGGAGACAATAATATAGACAATTAAATCGCATTTCGCTATTATTGAGCTTCAAATGTAGCTTTATTTGATTATGTACAAACGATGAATTGGACTGGACGTAATTCATGGAATTGAGTAGGACTACGCCATAGATTAATACAGATGGTTTACTCCTCATTTTAGATATGAAACTACATGTACGCGGTAGGTTCATCTTCTCGGGTCAATTTAGTGAGCGTAAGGTAGTCCTTGTGAAGGCCGCAGGAATCCGCTGTATGCGGAAAGCACAGAATCGGTCGAAGTGGCGGTGCTTGGGGGAGGCCTATGTTCAGCAGTGGACGTCTTTTGGCTGAAATGAAGGTAGTCGGAAGATCTTCGAGTTACGCGATAGAAAGAGAGCCAACTTCTGGGTGAATTAACTGTAGGTAATTATCGTTGTGCGATCTGAATTGCACTTTATTGTTTCGTAGCAAGAGTCGCTTTTTATTTAAATTATTTTTCGTTTTCCTCTGTATTCATCTGTGACTACGCACAGAATTGTGACTAGGTACTCTATTTAAAATTATGTCTCTCAATTGATCCAAATAACATAGCACGTACATAACATAATATCACGCCTTTAATACTTGAAGGGTTAGGCAGAGTCAAATAACATAGAGGTAGATAAATATACATGTCGGAAATACGTTACTGAGTTGACTAATCGGGACTCCAGCGCCGCAGGCGGCGCTCTACAGAGTCTACAACATAACGCTCGGACCGGCCGGAGCTAAGCAGGGTTCGTCGGTGGCGGTCAAGCAGTGAACACGTTTAGAAACTGTCACGCGTTCAGAATAGTTGTGTCGTGTACCTGCAGTGTGTGAATTGCTAGTGTGATTAATTTTACCGTAAATTATAATTAGATCTGAACTGCAAACGGTTTTTCTATTATGCAATAAACAAAAATACCCACAGTAGTAGTTAAAATATGGCTGATAATAACGAAAGAGACACCTACTTTCCTCCTTTGTACATAATTAGGTAATAAAGTTTTATATTGCAGAAAATTAGGCATAATAATTTGTCTGTTTTCATTGTAAAATACTTTGTGTTGCTTTGCTGCTCTAATTGTATTCACGTTGTTTCAACCGCTTTTGTTTTCTCGATATTCAAGGTCGCTCCAGAGTTGATTTATTAGAACCTAAAATTGGGTTAACTCACCGCTTTGTTTGCTACAGGAAACTTTCAAAAGGAAAACAAGTTCAGCGTAAAAAGCGAATTCTGTAATAAGATTCACGAGAGAGAAAAAAACAGCGGCCAACGAATTCACTTAATTCAAAATAATAGGAAGTTTCTGGGCACAGTTGCTCACAGATTTCGCAATCGAGGTCCAACCTTCGAGCATTTTGTTTTGAAGATATGCGAAGAAAATTTACGCCCGGAGGCCGCGACTGGCTCGGATTGCTCGCAAAAGACCCGAAGTTAAATCGACTTCAGAATTGTTACTCCCTTCGGATGTGAGCTCTGATAGGGGCCTATCGACGGAAAATTTTAGGATCCAAAAGGTTTTTTTCGACGAGAAAGGTTGGAATAATAGTTATAATCAGTTTTAGGGTTTAAGTACTTTGAGTTTGGGTGTTCACTTTGAAACGTGTGATAGGTTTTAAGTTTGATTTGGGTAAAGGAATGTGATCGACTGGCCCGTGATTAAAGTCGGGTAAGGTTAAGTTGGGTCGAATAAGGAACTGGAATTTATATTCCGCCGTGTTTTTGGGTCTGGGTTTCGTTATTGATTCTGATAGATTGGAAATATTTTTGAGTGAAGTTTTCTCAGGCCCTGAACTTTTAAATGACGTAGCTGTATACGTATTATCCTATACTATTAAATGAGCAATATTTGTATATATATATATTTGTAATCAAGTTCTCGAAAACGGCTCTGACGATTTCGATGAAAGTTGCAATATAGGGGTTTCATATCTGGGAAAATTCGTTTTCCCCGTATTTTCACCCGAGCAGAGCTCGGGTGACCGAAATTTTGAACAAGATCCAGGACCAATACCTTAGAATAATGTCATGGCAGCATGGAATTAGTATGTAGTATACATGGAATTTGTATGAACTTTCCTATACTATCCGTGTGATGCCGGACGTAAAGAATAGTGCCATCCCAATTCTTCCCGTGCGTGCCGTAAAAGGCGACTAACGGACTTACTAGATAATGAGCAGCTGCGTTCTCTATGCATTTTAACACCATACTGCGATCGCCAATCTGCCTGCCAAGCGTGGCGATTGTGGCAAACCCCTCCATTTGGGGGAGGCCTATGTCCAACAGTGGACGTCTTTCGGCTGAAATGATGATGATGATGATCCTATATTATTAAATGAGCATTCTCTATTTGCACCCGAGCATAGCTCGGTCCACCAGGCACCACATAAAATTGAGCTTAATTACTACCTAATCAATTAATTAAATGTAGAAGCAGAAGTACAACGATCAGATTGGCGGCTAAATTTACCCCTCTATTACACTTTAAAACCTCAATCCAAAATAAATACCCGAAACTTCCTAAATAAATAACCATTGAACTCCGACCCTATATCACGGACAGCCATTAAAATTTAAAGGTATTTTGGCTCGAAACAGTAACGAATGTTTCAATATATCTTACGTAGGAACAAAATAGAAAATGTAGTGCTTCACCCCCCATTAGCTTTATAGCTGGTACATCGTGCTGGCAAACTATTGTACTTCGGGATGTATGGAGCTATGTGGGCGATGGTCCAAAACTGAGTCGCCAATGAGCCAGTGAACCGAGATGGCAACGTCAGGGGTGAAATGTGGAGTTAGTGATTGATTCGTGAGAGATTTTGGGGTGATAATGAAGTTGGTTTGCGAAGAATTGCAACGGTAATTTTGTCTGCATTCCCAAAATGGCTAAGCAGTTCACTCATATTTGCAAGTTATTTTAAGTCCTATGTTATAGAGGGCTTTGGCGATAGTAAGCGATAGATATCTTTGGCTACCTCTTTATTTAGTTTAGTAAAAATAGAAAATATTTATTCGACACGAACAAATCACATCAGCAACAATCACAAAGTTACATAGCACGATGTTAGTTTCATGATATGATGGCAAGTGAGGTAGTGTATTGAGTGTAAACTAGGATCTTTTGTAAATAAATTGGCAATTTTAATAACAGGCAACAAGCATTTTTGTTTTATTGGAAACAGTTTGTAATGCGAGCTAATTTTATCACAATATCTTACGTCAAGAAACGGTAACATGCTCAGTTACAACTATTCCAAATCTCTAACTTTCCAGTATACTGTGGGTGTGATTGATACCGCAGCTACAAACAAAATCCACAATCTAACATCCGTCAGAAACGACTTTGACATTTAATGTTGCGTATGGTGAGATGTCAGATGTTACACATCATTTGCGACTACTGTAAGACTCGCTTGTTTTTTTTTTTAAATAAACCTTCATACCTTGAAAATCACGGACAAAGAACAACCTTTTCTTGATGTAAGACAAAAAATATGATGACAAACATACAATATAAAAGTACAGTTACACTCTCCCCTCAATCTACATTTACGACTCACTGGGGCAGCAAGTTGATAAATTTTATGTTTTTCCTCCGTTTTTAGAGCCGTATGCAAATGTGTAGTAACGAGTAATAATTTCCAGACTGATGTAGGACAGAAACAAGTGAAGAAATAGGATGTTTGTTTGGAGAGTTTGAAGTTTAGTCTTTTTAATGTTCTAGGTTTGCAAGCTGGGTGCAGTCACACATGTGGTTTAAATGAAGATGCACCCATTCTATAGTGATCGAGGGAAACACCGAAAGCATTATAGCACGTATAGTAGAGGATCCGAACTAGGAACGACCTTCACCCATTAGTTTAATGGACGAAAATAATTTTGAATCAAATTTAGTATGTAATAAAATATATTACGAGTGTGTTAGCAAAAAAATCCTGACCTTACCTAATTAAAAATTCTAATAAAAACCCTTTTTTTTAAAGCCTTCAATCTATATATCAATGAAAAGAGCTTTTCAAGAAGGAGCTTTGTTACTAAGTAGACTTTTGCCAATTATTAGTCAATCACAGATCACAGAGAGAGTCAAATCCACGCGCAAAGCTCAACGCAGATGTCGCCAGCGGCGGGATGGCCGCTGCTTAAATTTACTGAATGATAGGTTACAAAATGTATGGAATTGACAGCTTTCAATGGCCATGTCGACGATGCGCCACCTATCGTGATAAAATGGTAGTAAAGATCTTCATTCGGAGTTAATGACCTAAATAGGTAACTACTTGGCCACCTAAGTTTAGGAATGTTCTTGGCGCCAAATAGCCATAAATTATATATCAATAGATAATGCTTTTTTATAGAAATATTTGTTACTAAAACGAACTAATCGTGAAAGGAATGAGAGTTAAAAAAAAAAAAAACATTTTTAGTTTTTAATTAATCAAAGTATGGCCAGGATTTTTTTTGCCAACCAGCTCGCGATATATTTTTTGACATAATAAAATACTTTTCATCAATAACCCGTCCAATCCTTAGTTTAAAGAACAATTAAAAAGCCATTGTGTCTCTCCGGAATCCCGTTCGCGGGAAGCGAGGTGTTAAACAGGGTGAAGGTAGTATTTACATCAGATGCAAAGACAAACTTCAAGTTCAAATCTTCATGATATTTATCGTCATGTTGTTTTGTTACAAGTTTTAATTCTAAGTAATAATAACGGCACGTTTGAGCATTAAAAAAATCTATTTCCACATCACAGCACACATGTCAATGCACTTCCCATCGAATTTATTTCACCATCTATACCAATGCATTTCACCCGCACCGCTAGCAAAACTAAACAAAAAAAATTTGCGCCAACATTTGGCCAACCCCCAAAACCTGGCCATACAATATACAAGCTAAATTTCGTTCCACTTATTAAATAAAACAGGCCAGTGACCTAACAGGGATTGATGGCTATACCCTCACGTTGTTGGCAAACACTTTGGTCATAGGGAGCCAAAACAGTCACATTTTTATGGTCTCCTTGACCCGTTAATATGGTTTACTTTGTCATTAATATATGGTCCATGTATGGGAACTAACGAAACTAGGAGCAAAGTGGTAATTTTTGCTGGTGTCGAAGTTTGTTTGATGGGGTGAGGGATGTGTAAGTTTCTTCCCGAATGAAGGTTGTGGAAATTGGGTTAATGTGGTTTTTTGTAATCAAGAAGTTGGCAGTCTGTTTGTCAAAGTTGCTGTTGTTGTTTTTTGCACTGGAATGTCATTCAAAATATGCGTCACATGCACGCAAAACGGCTAAGAGGATTTCCTCTTAGCCGTTTTGCGTGCATGTGAGATTTGGTTGTCTGACTTATTTATACATACCTATTTAGGTATGTATAAATAAGTCAGACAACCAGTCTTACCAAGAAGTATCGTATTACCAAGTAACTGGGTTGTGGAGGTCAGATAAGCAGTCGCTCCATGTAAAATACTGTTATCCAGCTGCATCTGGTTAGACTGGTACCCAACATAGTCGGGAAAAAGCTGGGCAGATTGAGTTAGCAAGCTCATCGGGTTTCGAAACTGTTATAGATCTTATTTGTTACCGCATTCGTTCTTTTGTATACCCACAAAGAAAACTACATTACTTTAGGGGTACGAGGAACAGGGTGTAAAGTTCACTCATCCACCATAGAAAAGGGAGGATCCTCCGACCAGACGGGTGTCGTGTCTGGCGGGCAACTGCCCAGAGTTTGAAGTTGGGAGATTGTATATATGTCCTTCGCGCGGTAAACTCTATATAATTGCGCGATGCAGGATTTGTGTGATGTCAGGATGTTGTGTGACGTCAGGTCTTTGATGTGTAGTTGAATGGGCGATTGTAGATGCCGCCACAATTACTACATTTCAAAGCCCCCTCTTTTCAAGACTTGAAAAAACACTGACCAACCCAACACCGTCGACAAAAAAAGTTGTCAAACCTTTTTTCGCGTCAGTCAAACGAAAATGAAAAATCCATTGCGTTGGGCCATCGATCTAAACCGGCCGTACATTGTGACGTACGAACCTTTTACGGTATTTATTACCGTTCCCGATTCGGGTAAGCGGTCAATGTCGGTTGATAGATGGTATTATGCAAATATCTGATGTGTTATGTTTGCTGTTGTATTAAGGCAGCTGTCCCACCGCCGACGAGAAGCGACTAGCTATCAATGATGTTCTCGCTCCAGAAACGTACAAAAGATTGTAGTTGCCATGTATGTAAAAAAAACCCTACCTACGTCAAAAAAGTCAACAATTAAAACGTAAAAAGAGATATTTATATTTTAATAGTTGGTCGCTGACTGTTCACAGAGCCGGCGAGTACTCGTTTGTCTCAGCGACAAGAGCTGACAAAGAGAGTACTCGCTCAGCAACGCTCGCTTGGCGGACAGAAAACTCATTAAGAGACTCACGCTTGGTACATACACATACCAGCGAGTTATCGCTCGTCATCGTCACGCACTCGTTACTCGCCAACTCATTGCTAGTTGCTAGCTCTACTCATAACATGTCATCACGCATTGTTTTCCCGAAGGGTTAGGCAGAGGTGAACTTACCTATAGTACATCCACATTTCGCCAGTTATGTTTCAGTACCATGTAATAGGGGCGAGCCTATTGCCATCAACCGGACACAAATCCAGGCTCCGGGCTGCTACTGAGGAATTCCAGATGGGAAAACCCAATAACACTTTACCTGATCTGGGAATCGAAGCCAGGGCCTCACGCTCAGCAGTAGTGTTTGCGACCACTAGACCAACGACTCCACTCACTTCTCGTTAAGAGCGTTTATTCTGAAAGTGGGCAACGTCGCAAATAACTGTCAAATATTTCGCTGTTTTGATAAATTTGGCAATTTTACTGTATGGAAATAAGAAATTCGGCTAAATAGTGAACTAAAATATTGAATATGAAATGCAATAATTAATATCGTCACACCGAAAATTTAGTTTCAGTTGTAAAAAAAATAATTGGATATTTTCCAAATCCCTTTTTTACACCTAAAACATTTACAACATCAAATTCAGTGCTATAATTCTAGTTCACTAGTTAGCCACATTTCAAACCATACAGTAATATTGCCAAATAAAACAAAACATCGAAACATTTGACATCTATTGGCGACGTTGCCCACTTTCAGAATAAAAGCTCTTAATCGTCTGCGGTGGGACAGGTACCTAAGGTCATGATGAATGAGAGTATAGGGCGTGGCTGGTGAGGTGGTTACGGCTATAACCGAACCGGTTACGGCCAGGCTCGTCGTACCTCATGGGTGTCGTAAAAGTTGATTTATGAGAAGATAATTTTAATAGGCGGCCTTTGTGGTTGTCTATTAGTAGGACTATGATTAGCTGAGAACAATAGCAAGTAAATAATACCATTATTTTGTACCATCGACTTGCTTACCTACACGTCTTCTACACTAATATCTACACTTAATAATCTAAACTAATATTTTAAAGAGAAAATATTTGAGTTTTTGCATGTTTGTTTGTTTGTAATGGATAAACTCAAACAATTTAAAAAATTCTCTCACCTATAGAGAGCTACATTATCAGCGAGTAATATAGGTGTATTTTATTTGTCATAAAATTTAGAGATTCTTGCGAAAATTGCACTATTGTAACCCAAGGTATCAAAAATATGTCAAAGTCATTATTTGGCGTGCGCTGCGAAAACTATTGATGATACATGAAATAATGTACTACATGTTTAAAGTACTCATCGTTATCCACAAAAACGTCCGCGAGGCTATAATGTCTAACTATTATATTTAAGTCACAATAACCGTTTTGTGTTCAAATAAGTCAATCAAAACACGGGTAGAATCGAAATTCAAATTCAAATTCAAAATTCAAAAGTAATTTATTGAAACTAGACTGAGAATCAGCACTTCTCGAACGTCAAAATTACATAAGACAGTCCCCCAAAACGCCCACCCTTCGCAAAGAAATACATATCATGATATGAATCCTTATCCGACTAAATAGCTTCACAATCAAGGTTGATTATCATCACGCTATAACCCTAGGAGCCGAGCAAAAGTAAAAATGAAAGACGTTATGCGAAAACGAAGTAACAGCGCAGGCGGGCGATAAGAAATTTCACGCGGGCGAAGTCGCGGGCAAAAGCTAGTATAATATTATAAAGAGAAAATATTTTATTTTTAGTATGTTTGTTTATTACGCGTTCACGCTAAAACGGCTGAACGGATTTGGGTGCAATTTGGCAGATAGCTAGACCATGACCTGGGTTAGGACATAGAATTCTTTATAGCTCGAAATTCCTACGAAATCGACACTTACACGGGTGAAATCGCGGGGTGCACCTAGTAATAATATTATAAAGAGAATATATAATATGTATTTTTGTTTGTAATGAATAAACTCCAAAACTACTGGACCGATTTGAAAAAATCTTTTACTAGTAGAATGCTATATTATCACTGAGTAACAAAGGCTATAATTTATAAAGATTTCATGGCGAATCCGCTGGCCAAAGCTAGTGTTAAGAGCAGTGATCCAAAAAGTTGACAATTTTACTGTATGTAAATAAGAAATATGGCTAACTACTGAACTAGAATATTAAGGCGCGATGCTACCTCAATATTCATAAAAAACTGTTTTCTTGGATAGTCGAGTATGACGTAACGCAATGAAAATATACGACGCAAAAAATACAGTGGACAGAGAAGGGTTTAAAGAACAATTTTAACCGAATAGAATAATAGAAAATAGTTTGATATTCCCAATAAAAAATACTTCACAAAAATAAACTTTGGCGTCGAATATCTCCGTATTTTCAGCGATAACAACTTTTTTTTTTAAGAGTTCAATAGAATAAACATTATTTTATAACTTTATCTAGACAATTATTTAATTTAATGTTTATATTCTGAATAATCTAAATAAAATCCGTAAAATAAATGCCCATTCGCAGCTTACTCACATCGTCAACCCAAATATTTATTCGATTTTCACCCTTATGCTCACTCGCTTATGCTCTGTAATAGGGATGATGACTAAAAAATTTTTTTTAGTCCGTCTTTGAGGTTATAAAAAATATTGGACACGTATTTTTTCTTATTTTACGTAATCTAAAGATTACGGCGATACATTGAGGTAAAATGTGCCATGACGTCACGAGTATGTAGATTTTATACATACTAGTGACGTAGCGACCCCCACTCCCCAACCTAAAATGCGTTTTATATAAGTATTTTTTTATTAATATGATAAAGCAAAAAATACGTGTCTACTAATATTTTTTTAATATCTGACTGACGGACTAATTAGAATTTCATTTTTTTTATCGAGGCGTCATCCCTATTGTGAAAATAGATATTGCGGTCATACTTTAGCCGTCGGGCTACCGTATAGCGCGCAGACGAAGTTGTGTGAGTGCAGCTGTAGCGTTTAAAATCGTAGTCAGTCCGCGCCTTAAGAATGAATTGCAATTATAACACTGAATTTGATGTTGTAACCGTTTTAGGTGTAAAAAAGGCATTTGGAAAGTTTCCAAATACATGAATATTCGGTGTTACGACATTAATTATTGCTTTTCATAATTAATATTTTAGTTCACTAGTTAGCCATATTTCTTATTTCCATACAATAATATTGCCAAATTAATCAAAACAGCTAAATATTTGGCAGCTATTTGCGACGTTGCCCATTTTCTGCATAAACGCTCTTAATATAAATTGTTTAATTTATTGTTAGCAGGTAATTTTAGATCTAGTCTCCATCAATACCAAAGGCCAACAAATCTTAAACGTTAAGGAAAAAGAAAATATATGAGCAACATAATCCCAAATATTTTAGTTCTCAAATATAAAGCTAGGAGTATACGAGAGTGCCTCGCCTAGCGGCTCACAGTATGTAGGGGCTTTGATGACGTATAAATTTGCGCGCCTCGCAAGGGATTTGCTGTGGGCAGCCAACCGCAAATAGCGCATTATTGGTAGTATTCTGTGTTTGTGAAATATGTGCTGTGGCGACCTATTTTGTAATGTTAACATGTTCGTAGATATGTTGGTTCGTGTAATTTTGTTCGGTTATCCGTGAATGAATTATACTCGTAGTTTATGCAGGTATTTCGATTGTAGTTTTACAAATTGCAGTGTTGATATTCGCGAAATGTTAGATAATGAAAATAAATTTGTTTGGTTGAACTTTCCAGAAGTTGTTTGAAGGCCTTATTAATTAAAACTTGCGTAATCTCAATGGCAATGTTTTTTTTTTCTTACTCCAATTTAGCTTCCTCTAACAAAATGTTTCACACTATTCATAAAACAAATAACAAATAAGGTCTACTAAGTACATTTACTTCTTTTTAAAAACAAACACAAAAATACATTAACATAAACAACTGCAATTTCCACTATCCCTAAAATACCTAACCTTTCTACAAAATTAAACCAACCCCAGCGTAAAATACATAACATTATGTTTTAAAACACTTTGAACTACATCTTCGTATCGAAAGGAGCTTTTAACTACGAAGGGTGTGGTATTAAACAGGCTTTGCCTTGTCACCGTGCTCGAGGCACTAGCCGTCGGTGGAACCTAAGCTTTATTTATGTTCCTACTTTTATATTAACGGTCTTTTCGTTTCTTGTAGACTTGGAAATTGTTTAATTATAGACAGCATTCATGGGGCGTGATTTTTATAAAGGAAAGTGCTTTTACTAACCTTTTAATCACATAACATAATATCACGGTTGTATTCCTGAAGGGTTAGGTAGCAGTGTATATACATTGCGCCAGTTACTTAACTCCAAGTAATACGAGCGAGCCTATTTATTTATTTACTTTAAGGCTCACCCACAGCACATACATATACATAGAGATAGTAAATCAGACGGTAATATTCTAATACATATACCAATTACAGGTAAACACAACATTGACAACATCGATGCCAGATTGCCGCTTACTTGCTAACTTAAGACTAGGTGTACAATTGATTAATTAAATATAAAAGAAATAAAGACAAATAATTAAGTTACGAAAATAAAATTAAAAATAAGACAGAGTAAATAAGATTGGATTTGCACCATTAATCATAAATTACGACCAAATTACAATTACACAAAAACGAGCAAAAATTCCAGAGTCCGGGCTTCTACTAAGTTTCAGATGGAAAAACCCAATAACACTTAGTACGAACCCAGGACCTCATGCTCAACAGTAGTACCAGTAGATTGCAAACACTAGACAAACGTCCTAGCTTCATTTATTTCCCTACTTTTATATTAACGGCTTTTTCGTTTTTGGTGGACTTGAATTTTTTTAAATTATACACAGCGTTCAAGAGGCGTGATATTTTTTGTTAAGGAAAGGGCTTTTACCCACCTTATAATTACCTTTTCTAGTACCTAAAAATGTAATGAAAATATCTGTACGTATTAATAAGAATTTTAACTTGGTTTCGGTTTTAAATGTTGAAATTTTTGAAAATACTGTTTAGAGCCACTTTATTTTGGGTTTAATAGATAAAACGTTGTTTTATTGGCAAAGATGACCTACATATACTACATAAGCTCATCCGAACGCCTGATGGTTTTCAGCAATATCAAATTCAAATTCAAATTCAAAATATTTTATTTCACATAAACCTACATGGGCACTTATGAAACGTCAGAAGCTAGGTGCACGGTTCCAGTTGATCGTTTCCTATGGAGAAGAGCCGGCGAGAAACTTCACGGTTACTCTTTTATAAATGATTGGCCTTTACAATATCCTCAAACAACAGTATTAATGGGAGGACAGTGTAGGTCTTTCAACAAGTACTATCCATATCTACCATCTTCCAATTTGTTAAGTCAGGTGAGTAGTACTCGCTACCAGCGTAAGTCTGACAACCAGTCTTACCAAGGGGTATTGTGGAGGTCAGAATGCGCTCCAAGTAAAATACTGATATGCGTGTGTATCCAGTTAGACTGGAAGCCGATCCCAACATAGTTGGAAAAAAACTACAAAGATTGATATTGTTTGATAAACGCAAACGCAGCAAAAAGAATGAGGTATTTCGGTATGACGATGAATGAATGATTTATTTGAAACAAAATGTAATAATTAAATAAAGAATGTTAATTAAAATGTAATGTATTGTAATAATTAGAATCAATATTATATTATGTAATTTAATCATTTGATATGAAACATTTGCAGTGCCCTTACAGGGTGCATGTCTATGGTCATACTAACCAGTGTTTTGCATGTTAGCAATCTATCTATCTATTCATATAAAAATGCTTTGACCTGAATGACTGACTGACTAACGGATCAACGCACAGCCTAAACCGCTGATCGTAGAGACCTGAAACTTGGAGGGTGTGTTTTTTGTATGACGTAGGCATCCAATAAGAAAGGGTTTTTCAAAATTCTACCCCTAAAGGGTGAAAAGGGGGGGCAAAGTTTGTATGGGACAACATGATTCCTTGAGTTATTAAACTTGAAACTTGGCACAAAAAGTACTAGGCTTGCATGAATTCAAGATAGTATTTCAATCATTAGCCGTTGTGTACAGTTTCTGAGCAGTATCCTAACAAAAAGTACGAGGCTTGCATGAATTCAAGATAGTATTTCAATCATTAGCCGTTGTGTACAGTTTCTGAGCAGTATCCTAACAAAAAGTACGAGGCTTGCATGAATTCACGATAGTATTCAATCATTATGTTATGCTACTAATAGGATTTGGATAAGATAGACAGATAGTTTATAACCTGGATTAACACATAGGATACTTTTTATCCCGGTAGAACGTTCCCGAGGGATAATTTCCGACATCCACGCGAGCGAAGCTGCGGGCAAAAGCTAGTAAATAAATAAACGATTGGTGAAGGAAAAGATCGTGAGGAAACCGGCATGTCTTAGAACAAAAAAATCGAAGACATGTGACATCTACCAACCCGCACTGGGCCCGCGTGGTAGATTACGGCCCACTCCCTCTCATCGAGAGGAGGCCTAAGTCCCAGCAGGAACATTATAGAATTATTATTTTGCTTGTTCTAATCTGAAGAAGGCAAGAGCTTATGTAAAATTTCTTTGTATTCAAAGCTTCCATAATCGATGATAACTTAATACTTCAAGTGTTCGATACTGATATTGACATCAAGCAGAAGCCTTTGATACTATTTTGCTACTATGATATAGAATTACATAACCAGTTACACTATGAACAATATATAATGTACTCTCAGTTACTCGTCGATATCAGAACCATTCGTTTTGTTTACCGACAGATTCACGTTCAATATTGTTACATAAGAACGTTTAAAAATAAAACAGTCTGTTTCATATAACATTGTTTGCGTATACTATGACGCATACGAGAATAACATTTTCATACTGATTTGGTGATAAATCTTATGAATTAATGAAGGACTAACAACGCAGAACATATTATTTGTCCTTTTGCGGCTTCGCCCATGTGGATGTCGGAAAATATCCCACGGAAACGTACTAACGAGATTAAAAGTACCCAATGTGTTAAAACAGGTAAACAATGTATTAATTCCGTAATACATTGTTTTCATATAACTCTATTGGTGTACGCAGCGCACGCCAGTAAAGCTCCCAGTCGGCATGATTTTTTCCGATATCTTCAACAATCATCGTCATATTTTAGCTAATTTATACAAAACCTTAATGAATTATATACCAAAATCTTCCTCATGAATCACTCCGTCTATTGGTGAAAACCGTGTGAAAATCCGTGTGGTAGTTTTTGAGTTTATCGCGTTTAGATAGACAGACGCGTCGCCGACTTTATTTGATAATTTGTAGTGATAAGATGTGTTAAGTGATTTTGATATAATTTAGGGTATATTGATACTTCTCTGAGTTTGTTCCGGTGTTTTTTGTCAAAGTTGTCCGTTAGAAGACACGGACTTCGTCTAATTTTAAAATATCATTGTAACTTGCTGACGTATAAAAGTGTTTTTGAAACCAATTAATGGAAATAAAATAGGGTAAACGGTACTAATGTTGGCACCCCCCCAATGATTGGCAATTTGCTAATTTATTCTGCATGCTACGAATGTTTTGTTTTTTATGTTATAACAACTCAATTATTTAGTAGCATATACAATTTTTTATACTGGCAACGTTTATTTATGCCTCGAACGTCAACCATCTTACTTTACCCGCTGTTTTAGAAATGTGTTTGGTCGAATCGGAAAAAAATTAAAAAAGTGTAGGTTTGATGGCTAGATTTCGAAGTAAAAAAGTGGTTTTTAGGTAAATTTTATACGCAAGTCTCTTTCTATTTATATTCATTCGCTTAATGAAAGCATATTAAACTATGTTTTAGCGATGTGAAAGAGATTCATCGGCTTATTTATTGGTGCCAATGACTATAACTTATTTTGTTTGACAAAATAATCATTGGTACTAATGCTAATTACTATACTTTCTGATGTATGGTCGTTTCGTAGCCAATTTTTAAGCAAACAATATTTTTATCGATTTTAAACTTTATCTTTTATCAATTTAAGGTTTCTTTTATCAAAAATCTATTATTAGCACTGCCAATCACTATATATTTTAATGATGCCAATGACGATACTTTACTCATGTAACAGTGGCGGATTTACTTTTAGAACCCCTAAAAGCAAATCCGCCAGTGTTGGTCTAAAATTAGTCCAACATATTATTGTTGATTAATGAAAGATGCCGAAAGTTCGGAGTGGTAGGAAATATTCGAAAGGATATTCAGATGCAGATCTGGAAAAAGCTTTGGTGTCTATAAAAAATAGTATGGAATAACAACTGCCGCGCGAACATTCCACGTGCTAGTTCTTCTTTCTTCAAATGCTTTATTTCGGGACGTTTTTGAAGGAATTACCGAAAAAAAATCTAAAGTGACTATAGATAACCAAGCAATTGCGGAACAGTCTTTATGCAAAAAATATCAAGAGAACAGGAAAGATTTTTACTAAAAACGAAGAATTTATAGAGAAAAGAAAAGCCGAAACAAAGGTATTTTTCTACAAATATTAATAAAACTAGAAAGGAAAAAAAAGCCAACAAAAATGTATCCGAAGAAAGAAAAACGCCAACTGGTGGACCAACTAAACCTCTATCAGATGAAGATCTAGTAAAAATATTAGAAGCTCATTAGATAAAAATAATAGTCTAATAACAATGGGATGGAGTTTAGTAAGATCTTGGTATTAAGTACTTTATATGACTGCCAATAGTGCCAATGATTATACATAATTTACAGTGCCATTTACTATGCTTAAGTGCCAATGATTGTAACAATCCGTGGAAATAAGTTAAATTAAATTTTTAAGCTTATTAAACATTTATTTTTAAACTTAATGCATCATTTTATTTGTGCCTCTGTAAACTAGAACCCGTCAAAATAATTAAAAAAAATTACCAACTTTGCTCATTTACGAGAACTCTCCAATTACTAGTAGAAGTCGGCATATAGTGCCAATTAATATACCGTTTTATAATTTATTATTTACCTCTGGTTTTGTTGTTTTAGTCAATTGGCTGGCAAATCTCATGTTTGCTATCGGTGATTGATTGGCAAAAATAATTAAAACTTTTGATAATGTACCCAGGATTTTGTAATATCTATATTTAAAAGAGTGTCCTTGAAGTTTCTTGCCCGTTCTTCTCCATAGACATTTACGTTTTGGAATGGGTTTCACCTTTCTGACTAACTGACCGACTTTTTCACAATTCAAATGCCTGTAAATGGTTTAAATGAAAAAAATGCTTTAAGTTTTGATTGTAAAATATTTATTATAAAGCCGGAGACGATTTCCTCAGAACAGATCATACGTATGATCAACTCATCATCATCATTTCGAAGATACTGGACATAGGCCTCCCCCAAGCGTCGCCACGGCCGGTTCTGTGCTTCTCGTATCTAGCATATTCCTGCGGTCTTCACAAGGTCATCGGTTCACCTTGGGGGACGCCTTCTAACGCTATTAGATTTTCCAGTACGCGGTCGCTACTCCAGTACCTCTCGGCCCCATCTGTTCAGCGAGCAATGCGCCCTCCCCATTGCCACTTAAGTTCAACACTTAAGATCAACTCATAATAGGCCATAAATCAAGATAAAGCTTGGACCAGACTGCTCAACATACCAAAGACTACGACGATCCCTCCCAAATCGGGACACGTCCTAATTTGATATCGGTACCCTTTCCGTCTGTCAGTCATAACGGAATTGAATTGTGCCCTATCATGCCTCATAATACCGACTCGTATACACGTAAAATTTTATTCATTTATTCAGTGGCCTTAATATCTGTGAGTTACGTTTTGTTCAGATGGGGAGATGGTGAGGCGTCTGCATAGTTGCGTTGCATCTCATCTCATCGATGTAAGATATGTGTAAAAGGGAAGTAAATGTCGTGGTCTTACAATATTTCAGGATTGAGTCCTTCGGGGTTTCATTAAGCCTTGAACTTTAAAAGCGTTTTTCCTTTTTCAATTATTAAGCTTTTTTTTTTTCTTACATTTAATACATTTTTTGCATGCTGTGTCTCTTGCTTAATATTGTGCACTTGGCTTGTATGTTAGCTTGTGTTTGTAATTGGTTGAACAGTGTGAAAATTGTAGATAGACCAATAAATCAATATCAGTTACATCTTTGTCAAAGAACACATAACAGAGGAGTTGATTAAATATTTCAAATATTTTGTTGTGTTCTCCGAAGAATCTTTATAATCAAATTAATAACTTTACGCAATATCGCTCGCTGTATACCTTGAAATTAAAACGAAAATTCGAGAAGCACGCTTTACTTGAAATATTAATAAACATAGTGGCTTTGTGTTACGATACTGTCAGAATAACTTTCAGTGAAGCGCTTGCAAAAAATAATAAAACTGGATCAAGCAAAAAGCAATTAACGCACATTCTGTAGTGTCAAATTGCCCGTTCGGTGCCGGGACGTATCGCCGTGTGGACCTGCCTTTATAACTCGTTTACTGAACAAAGGATACGTAAAAAATAACCGAAAAGAGACGAAAATGATAGAACATGGTAAATCGTCTATTTTTTACGATTGACTGGTATGTTGGGGCGTACAGGCATAAATATTTTGGCTCGTAAAATTTTATGCATGGCATAATAAAATGGGAGACTGTTCTCAAGTGGGAGTGGACATACCAAAATAATGGTAGAGATGATCGTAGATGAGGCGAAATTCTGACAAAATGGTGGTAGAGGAAATGAGAGAAGGGAAATAGGTCACTCTATGGCAAGATGTCTGGAAAATATTGTTAAACATGATTGTGAGCAGCTAAAGGAGTATTTAAAACCTGAATTACACGTTGCGATTTCATTGCCTGTGGTACACCATAAGTTGAAGCAATAATAAAACCGGTAGCACTCCTGTGCCGCGAAACCGCAGTAGTTCAATTCAACTAGCTCGCGTCATGTTCTGCTACGCGAAATTCGAGTAGCGGAACTTGACGCGAGCCAGTTGAATTGAACTACTGCGATTTCGCTGCTACAGTTTCGCGGCGGAGATGTGGTACTGGCGTTAAAGTTGCACCGTGTAATCAGTGTTTAGACGATGCAAGTCATTTGTTGCTACAATTGCATCGTGTAAATGGGATTTGAGAAGTGCGTTCTATAGTTTTGTCTATCCCCTTGGAGAAAAAGCGTAACGTATGTAAATGCCTTTATGCGGTTTTTACTAAAATAAATATCAAGCTCGTCGCTAAATAAGAGGGGCTCGTGACTCGTGGCACGGGTTGATCGTATTGATCGTAGGTTAAGCTACGTTTGCCGCGGTCAGTTCGTGGATAGGTGACCGTCCATTACATATCGAAATCCCTCCTTGTGCCTCGGAAAGCACGTTAAGCCGATGGTCCTGGCTGTCATTCATAGATTTTTGGCAGCCATTACGGGTCAGCCCAAAAGTGTGCCAACCAGTCCTACCAAGTGGGTATCTTATTACCCAATAGCTAGGTGGTGGAGGTCAGATAGGCAGTCGCTCCATGTAAATTTTGCTGCATCCAGTTAGACTGGAAGCCAACCAAAACATAGTTGGGAAAAGGCTAGGCAAAATCAGTAAATATCAAGCAAAAAAGATTACCAAAGCCAATTTTTTTTTTTTTTGAGGTTGTGAAGTCATCATATGACTTCTCCCGCTCTGGGCAGAGCGAGAGGGCGTGTCAGACTTTTACTGACTAAAACCCACCCGTGTTCCTTCCGTTGCCCGTGTGCCGGGGCCGCAATATCCCTTTTGGACAAACCCGCAACCCCAGCAGGACCGAAGCCTACTTGGATTCTAAATCCGAAATATTCTAATAAATTAATTCTTGAAACAGATCGTTAACATAGGCTCTCTAAAACCACACTAGTTTAGAGTTATATTTTGTTTAGGCCCCTAGTCCTCCCTAGTGGGATATTAAGTGAATTTTGCGTTGTACTGTAATTTATATGTGCGTGTATTTTGTATTTAAAAGTTTTAGGCTCCGAGAAATTTGGCAGCCATGTTGCTTGAATTTATGCTCAGAACGTGAGGGTTGTTGAAGTTATTCTTAATCAATTAGTGCGTTTATTTGCGAATATTCTTCTGGTTTTCAATTACAAAGAGATTTTGACACAATATTCGAGCATTATTTTGATAGAAATACCTATCAAAGGTAGTAAATAAAATACATCGCCTAAAATAAAGTCACTCCAGTTACTAAGAAATCAATTCCTAAGAAGAAACCGATTCTAATAAAAACAAACAGAAAGAAGACTATTAAATATATAAGAAAACAAAACAAAATTCTTTCTAAGATATCAACGGTCTTGTAACAGTCGTTCCTTCGATTCTCCGTTCCTTCAATTCCTCAGTTTCTCCATCCTCCATTCCTAGTGCATCCGAGATTAATTTTCCGAATCATTGGTCACTTTCACACTACACTGGACTTCAAGAAGATGTTTCCATTACTCCGCTATAACTTTGCAATTCTAATTTGCCTGCATCGGTGTCTGTCTATAAAAATGTATTCGTTTCTTTTGAGAGAGACTTATTTAAGACCTCATTGCGTTTGAAGTAGGGAATTAGAGTTTTGAAGATGTTTGAAAGGATTGCAAAATGTTATATATTTCTTGAATTTGATGTGAAACTAGCTTACAACCGCGACTTTGTCCGCATGAAATGTCTTGTTTTAAGATAAAACATATCCTATAATTTAATTTAATTAAAATCTTTTAATTCGGACCCATATGTAGTCCATTTGGTTGGTATACAAACGACTTAAAAACTAGTGTTAGTACTTACATCTACCAGAAAAACAACACAAACTATTCATTAATACGCCACAATGGCATGTAGGCGTATCCAATGTCCCAGTATGGGGCTGTCCCACCTATCAGCTATAGTTTTCAGGATGCTGTTGGGGTTGGCGCGTACCCTGCGCATAATGGAAGCGCAACGCTTGCGCATGATGGCGTAAAAGCCATTCTCGCCTCTGCGAACATACATAATACTCGGCAGTGTGGCTTTCCATCAGTGATTTTTTTTATGTAATCAGATCAGTACATCTAATATAGCAGTAATATATGATGTAACCGTTGGACTGCCAAGTCAAAGGTCTCGAGTTCGAACCCAAGACCTCTGACTTTTCGGATTCATGTGCGTATTGTATAATTATCACTTACTTCAAAAACTGTGAAGGAAACATCTTGAGGAAACCGAACGCCTGAGAGATATTTCTCGACGGCATGTGAAGCCAAGTTAGAGGCCCGTGAGCGGCTTTAAAACTGTGACACCAGGTTAATCACTAACCACACGAAAAGAAGAAGAAATACTTCCAGAGATTACCTTCTACAAATATACACACAGACAATTTTACCTCTTTACAATATTAGTTTTGGAGTGTGGAGTTCTTGAAGACTTATACCACTTATTGATGGACTGTGTTCGGTATGTGTCTGGGAGAAATGATTTGTTTAGGGTCTTGAGGTTGAACAGACTTGGAATAGGCACATTCAATAAAATCTTGGCTCAACCAAATGGCGATGATGCGCAGAATCTGTTTAGGTTCATGGCCCAGATATGACTAATGTGTATTTAGGTTACGATGGGACTGACATACGCACTGCGATTATAAATGTCCCTAAATAAATAAAGAATAAAAATATAATTAACAAATATTAGTTTAGATGACGTTGTGTGCAGGGTACAAGAAACAGCAGTATATTAATACTCGTAGATATGTCAAGAAAATGGTCAACAACATCATCATGATCGCATAATAAGATTCTACGAGTACAACCACTTTATAGTATTGTTTTTCACAACTGTAAATAAACAAAAATTTGATGAGATGGACTGCGATAATGATAAGACTAGGAAGGACGTTAACACTACGATAACAGCTGATAAAGATGTATGAAAGAAAAAGACGTACAGTACTGATCCCAAATCAATTTAGATATGAGCAGAGCCATGATTTCAGAATTCAGTGCCTACAAAAGGCCTATTTATAAACTCGATAACCTGAAAAATACATCAGCATAAAATAGATCCTGCTTGCACTACAATTCACTAAGGCTGAAATCCACGAATGAAACTGAACGCAATCATGAGCTGTCAATGCCATAATTGTTGTGGAATATTGACACAGGCAGTTCTTGAACGCAATTTAGATGTGTTGATCGCGTTTAGTTTCATTGGCGATATTGGCACTTAAATTGAGATGGTACTCTTACCCCGCGTTAACCAAATAGTATCCATCGCGTTCAATTTAATTGGTGAAATCCGCCCTAAGTTAAAACGATCAAATTAGTAAATTTTTCCTCAAAAATATGCTCCAAAGTAACACAATAGCCCAGAAAACAATATTTTCTTTTAAAAGCTACAACACTTAGTACCAATGTGATGTAAATTGGAATTGCTTAAGCCGCGCCTCAACGTAATGTATTCCGAATAATTTACGTAATCAGATGTATTATTGCACAGGCTGGGTCGGAATATTGCCACGAAGATGGTTATTGACTGTGGTAGAAAAATAATGTCGAAAACTAGTTCATATTGAACGTATTATAATATTGGCTTGTAACTGTCTCACTCATATGCAGGTTAAAGGTATTTTTTATAAAGAGAAATAGCGAACGTTTATCATCACGCTTGCTTACTTCCTACTTTCCACTTTCTGTGGTCTACTTGGAAATCAAAGTCAAATAATTAATTTCAAAAAGGCACACAAATGAATGTCGTGATGGCCCAGTGGTTAAGGCCTCGCCTCTCATGCACGAGGTTGTGTTCAAATCCGAGCAAGTACCATTGTGACTTTTTCAATTCATATGTACTTTCTGAGTTTATCTTGGACATTACTGACATAGGTGAAGGAAAACACCGTGAGGAAACCTGGACTTATATTTAATATAAGTCTGAAATCACCAACCCGTCTTGAGCAAGCATGGTGATCAATGCTCGTGGCTTCTCAGTGTGAGAAGAGGCCTTTTCCCTGCAGTGGGACAGTAACAGGCTGGTATTTTTAACATTTTTTTAGGGACACAAAAGGCACTTTTCTACGTCAAAAATTCCCTGAACCATCTCCGAACCCAAGTGGGAAGTTATAAATCGAAACTCGTAAGGTTACCTCGAAGGAACGGCAGCAGAGTGTGGATAAGGAGCTGTGTCACAAACTATGCTCTATGTCTTAACCTGCCCTCTGTTCCCAAAAATATGCAGCCAAAGTGACCTCCTTGCTGCCACCGACAACGCCGTGGAAGTGGCTAAGTTTTGGGACAAAAAATATGAATAACTGTCGTGCCAGCGACACGAAGATGAGTAGCTGTTTCATACCAATAACTTCAAGTTTAGACACATATTTTTTTAACCCGCCACTGGGATGCTTTTGGCCAGCATCTCGCCAGAAAGTAAGTGATGATCAGGCTGAAGGTGGAAGCGAGCTTCACCCGGAATCCTCAACCACAGATTAACTGGATATCTTACCTCTAACTGCCGAAACAACAATGCTGTTAACATTGTTGTTATGGCGACAGACTTAGATAAGATGGTGGTAGCTAGCCAGGCGGATTAGAACAAATCTTACCACCAACTAAACCGAGCAGAAAATTTTGCTCCCACTGGGAATCGAATCGAGGACGTCTGGGTCTGAGACAGATGGTCTAACCAGTAAACTACAGAGGCCGTTAAAGTAAAACATGAATTTCAGTAATAAACTTCAACAATAATTTAGATTGCCCATTTTTTTTTTAATTCTATAAGCACAAGTCTTTGTATGGCTACGCGGTCAACCATCTTGCATTATAAAATAAAAATAAATAATGCTTACTTTCAAATTTCCAAAAAGGAAATTGATATTTTATCTCAAAAACTCACCCTGCATTTCCTATTCACCCTCCATCACCTCAAAATGAAAATTAAACCATAATCCAGTAATTTTTTTCACTACCGTATAAATTGGCAATTTAATTTGAAATTCACATATCATATTATTTCTCGTAACGGTGGATCCCACCCTGTATTAATTTTCAGGGAACACAGTGTATTATACGAGGTCTGCGCTTAACGATTACATACATATTTATGTAGCTTTATAAATATTTATACTGAGGTGTCGCTCATGATCAGTTTCATGTGGTTTTAGTTTCATTATAATCGGTATTATTATAGGCTTTAGATTGTTGTAATATTTGGTGATAGTTGCTTAATTTGTAGGGTTAATATTGTTTGTATAGGCCACTATTAAAAAAGGAAATTGTGGTTTTTATCAAGCTTTGGTCCGTTGCGGATGCATTGTGATAAGCAAATGGAATGATATCGCTGTATGTTTGTTCAATGTGTAGGTACTTACAGAAGTTTTATACAATGTCGCCCATTGGCATGTCGTCGCCCGCATTTTTCTGAATATTCATGAAAAGTTATCGAAAATTTACTTTAAAAGGGGGGGTCTATCTTTAATATGTTTCATGTATTTTTTTTATTTTTTTTTGCGTTTGCCATATCTCCTATGTTATTGGCTAGATTTGGATTATGTTTATTATTTCTAAAAGCTTATAAGTTATTTTATCGGATTAACTAATAAAAATGTCGACTATGAAAAAAAAACGGAGGTGCAGACATTTTTTTTCTACAAAAACTGTATTTATTTTAAAAACACAAGTGTAAGTCCATAAAATCATAGCGGGACATTGAAAAAAAAAATAAGAAAAAATAATGAAGATAGACCTTTTTAAGTTTATTTTCGATAATTTGTCATGAATATGTAGAAAAATACGGGCTTGACATGTCCATGGATGACATTGTATAGTGTAATTGGCTGTTACAGTTTAATTTCAATGGTTATACATGCGACTAGTGGACACTTTGTGCAACGTTCCGTTACAGCCCAGCTGACTAAAATGACATAATAATGTAGGTAAGTAGCTACAGTAAGACACAACTTAGATGTAGCATCGGAAAAATTCGTAAAACCGATCACCATCCGAACTGAGTGCGTCTTCAAAATCACCCATCTTTATTACTGCTTTAGGTGAATATGATCTTTAAGAAAATGCAATAACGTTTAAAGTCATTAACCAAGTACATTTGTAAAATTGAAATGTGTGAATAAAAATTTTCAAATTTATGCTACATCCATATTTATCCTACTGAAAGGTTGACAAAAACTGAAATAGTAACTTAACGTCACATATCATCACAATACATCACGCCTGTAACCCCCAGTTAGGCAGAGATTTATCAGTATTACATTTCGCCAGTTATGTTTAAGTCCCACGAAAAAGTTAAGGGTACGCTAGTTGGTAGTTCTTCCATACAAGCGTAGTATGGTGATTAGTCGTCTGTTTGACGGTGTACATTCAAAACTAAAAATTATATCAATTTGTCTTGTTATGTATGGAAGCAGAATAGGAAAAAAAAATGGATTGGAAGTTTAGTTCTATATCTCAACTCTAATTTCAGCTCGTCTTTGGGCGTAAATAAATAACTTATGTAGAAAAAAAAATGGTAAAATAGAAACCGTACAGGGATAGATAATTTATTCTAAAGTTTATATAATTTTATTTTCAGTAAATACATCCAGTACTTTTTCAATAATACGAGTATCTATAGGCCCAAAGGACTGTTCATGAAATTTTACGCGCTCGTTTTCGTTATAAATCATCGTAAATCGTATTTCACAGAAAATTTTAAACTCATATAAAGTACACTTTGTAAACAAGCATATTACGAATTAGAGGATTATATCCAAGATAAGAATGCTTGGAAACATGCTGGTCCAGCTCCATAGGATAATCTAGAATCAAGACAAAATCAAACTGGTTGCTAATTTAAGTTGTATAAATTATTATATTTTATTATATGACATTGATTTTACATTCTGTGATTACTTCCTCACACACTGACTTATTAACTGTAACTTTTTTTTGGGCAAAATCGTCTACTTTTACAATGTTTGTAAATATGTGAGAACCATATATCTATCACATAAGTAATTAATTTATCTGTTGTTGCTCTCTTTCAAAAAATATTTTTACCTATATTGTGGTATAGTAATTTATTTTTTTATTTTTAGATGCATCGTCTTCACATATAATTATATAACTAATGTACCTACATATACAAAATATTGTAAAACATTTTAAAAGAGTAACGGTGGAGTTTCTTGCCCATTCTTCTCCATACGAAAACTACCTTTTGGAAGGGGCGACTAGAATCAATTCAATTTTTTTGTAATTTTTGACGTTCAAAAGTGCCTTGCAAGGGCCTATTTGAAATAAATGATTTGACTTTGACTTTGACTTCACAATATATAATTATATATAAATAAAAACTAAATAAATAAATAATTAATTAATAAAAGTAAATAAATTAATAATTAGACTCATTATCATGCATATTAGTCACGCCCACCAACGAGTTCGAGCCGTCGACTTAAGTAATGATGTTATTGAATAGTTTTAGTCTTATTCAACTAAAACGGTTTTACACCATCGTCTTATAATTTTTTTGATTTTGGAATAGAAAACCATACAAAAGAAAAAAAATCAAAGATATCTTTCCATTTTATCTACATGAAGGTTGACCATAAAGGTTCACACGGTACAAAGACTAGCCCTTTTGTCGATGTACCCTCAGCTTTGCTTTTTAGTAATGTGAATATAATAGAAGCGTACGTGAGGGACTAACACATAAAGTGTCAAGTTTGTGGTCGTGTGGCCGACACTAAGTGGAGTCAGAATGGTGTGTTTTTGTTCGGAAGTATTTTATCTGACAACGCTAAAATAGTGCGCTATGGTCTGGGGAAATATCGTTCGGATGATGAGGAAATATGTAGTTATGTTATCTTAATGGGCAAGGTGAAAGGAAAAGATTAAATGGACGCATTTAGGGGACGCATTTAGGGGACGCCTTTGCCCAGCAGTGGTACAGTATGGGCTAGTATATAAAAATATGCTATCAGCAGACTTTTGATGTCTGCAATGTGGGGGAGTGATTTCGTGAAAACGGACGGAAGTGTATTACGGGAAGTCGGAGAAGCGCGCGCTATTTGATTTGATCAATGAGTTCGCGCGATGCTATAGTTGGCCGTCAGAAACGACCGTGACGAGGCCCCGTCCCTTTAATGTTGATTATTACCAAGGTGAAATGTCAGATGTTACACTTCATATGCGACTACTGTATGGCTTGCTCGTTTTTTTAAATCTAATCCATACTGTAGTATAATTTATTATCATTACTTTTACATAGTAATGCAGGTATCGATTTTGGTCTGGATTATTTTGCAATAAGTACAGTGTTAATATTATTATTTGTCAATAATAATCAGGCATGAATCGCTGAAATAAATTACCAGTGTTGTATCAAGAGGTCTTTCCAATCATTTTGAACAATATGTAACCACTGTCATCTGTAATGAATCCTTTGTTCTCAATAAAGTATCATACATCACTATACATTACGTACAACATAGCACTGATAGCCTAGTGGTGTGTAGTATCTGAAATCTGAATACTATATTTCACAAAATATTTGTTGCAGAAACCTAGTGTAGTCGGTCCCCGGGATCGTTGCTGGAGAGCCATGTCTTATCATCGTTTATGCGCCCTGGGGTACAGTAATATGGAAATATGTGTAGGTCTTCTTCTTTTTCGTGTGATTAGTGACCAACCTGGTGTCAGAGTTTTTTATGCCGCCAATGGGCCTCTGACTTGGCTTCATTGCCGTCGAGAAAATTCTTGACGATGTTTTCCTTCACCGTTTTTGAAGCAAGTGATAATCATACAATACGCACATGAATCCGAAAAGTCCAAGGTGCGTGCATTGGGATTGAACTCGAGACCTACGATTAAAGGACAGGTTTCGTTTTGTTAGTAAATATTTAATTACCGCCAAATAATTACACACCACAATCGTAGTAAAAATGTGCAATCGTTTATTATTTTCAGCTTTGTGTAAAATAGCTATGGTTTTAAGTGTTTATCCTAAGTAAAAGTTGCGATTAATATGAAAAAAAAAACTATTTTTGCTCAATGAACTCGACCTAAGTAGGCAGCTTCCCTCACAACATATAAACCACGAACAAAACAAAGTAAACGAAAAATATCGCCATATTTACAAACATATTTCACCACAAGCCATACGTTTGTTCAAGCTCAAACAAATCTACCACTAAACATACTAAGTCACGTACCAAACATATTTACAAGGAATATCGTGGCAAGTTCTTAGTTTTAGTGCTCTAACTTGTGTGCTAACTCGCGATAACTCCTAAACTGATATAGGAAGGAATGAAAGTTATGTTTTAAGAGTAACTTGGAAGAATAAATTGTCAGTTGAATATAAGGAAACATTCCCAGGGCTAAAACCCACCCGTGTTCCTTCCGTTGCCTGTGTGCCGGGGCCGCGTGCTTAGAAAAGCATCAAAGCGTAAGAGTGTCTTATCTATACATATAAAATGCTTTGTCTTGAATGACTGACTGACTGACGGATCAACAAACAGCCTAAACCGCTGAGCGTAGAGACCTTAAACTTGGAGGATGTGTTCTTTGTATGACGTAGGCATCCGATAAGAAAGGATTTTCCGAAATTATATCCCTAAGGGGTGAAGAAGGGAGGCAAAGTTTGTATGGGACATGATTCCTTGAGTTAATAAACTTGAAACTTGGCACAAAAAGTACTAGGCTTGCATGAATTCAAGATAGTATTTCAATCAGTATACGTTGTGCACAGTTTCTGAGCAGCATCCTAACAAAAAGTACTAGGCTTGCATGAATTCACGATGGTATTCAATCATTATTTTAAGCTACTAATAGGATTGGGATGAGGTAGACAGATAGTTTATAACCTGGATTAACACACAGGATACTTTTTATTCCGGTAGAACGTTCCCGAGGGATAATTCCGACATCCACGCGAGCGAAGCTGCGGGCAAAAGCTAGTACTTTATAAAATTATAAAGAGGTAAAAGTTGTTAGTTTGTATGTAGGGCGTGATCTGCAGAACTATTGATCTGATTCCGAACAGTTTTTCACTTATGGAAATCTACACTATGGCCGAGTGTCATAGGATATATATTTTATGTTAAAACAAGAAATTTCACGCTGACAAAGTCGCGGGCAGAAGCATGTCTATACATTCGAAAAAACTCAGATTCCACAAAGTCTACAAAGATTGATAGATAGGTGTCATTACGAAAAAAAGTAAGCCGATTGTATCAATAATTATTATTACTCATTAATCAGTCAATCGGATCCGCCCATTACCGAACAAAAGCGGAGTTCTAATATAGGAAAGAAACGAGTATAGAAAATTATGTTGGTTATTTTAGATATCATCATCATGTAATGTTTTAATTCCGTTCAAAATTTTCATAAATAAGTAAAAAGTAAAAGAACAGTAAAATAACAGCGTAGGTAATCCTTCCCCACATTATTTCAGATCTCACTTAGAAACAGACAGCTCGGAACCTAATTATGCCACATAGTATATTCAGTATTAAACTGCTCCAGGTAAAGGGACCTTTGTGGTACAACTAAATCATATAACATCATAAACTGTATTCGTCAAGTGAACACACAGCCTAACCCTTTATCCACAGTAAATATAAACCAGAAAATCAATCACAGTCCTTTCACAGATATTTTTCCTCTGACAGCCACCTAATAGCAACCTTATTACAACGAAAATAAAGATGCACAATCAGAGGTAAAATAACTGAACGGACTGTATGCTATTTTGTTTTGATAACAAATGTTCTATCGGAGCGTTACGGTTGTCAACCTCGTGGGAAAGTCCGAAAGGGATACCGTGGCCCCTGGCAACGTACAGGCAACACTGAAGGAACACGGGTGGGTTTTAGTCAGTAAGAGTCTGATACGCCCGCCCAGAGCGGGATAAGTTATTTGATAATTAACCAACCAAAAAAAAAGGGTTGTTAACCATATTCTAAAGAGATTTGGAAAGACCGGGTGCCTGTCACAAAAACGAAGTAAGCACCTATTTTGATGCAACAGCCTCAGAATTGGTTTAATAACAATTTTATCTTGTGTCCAAACCAGCTTTGTTAGAAGATTTTAACTATTTGACTGTTTTATTGCGGTGGGTGTGCCATCATTGTTTCTAAAGAGTCTGTCTACCAGACATTCTTAAGAGCGTGTATTCTGAAAGTGGGCAACGTCGCAAATAGATGTCCAGTATTTTCGTTTTGATTAATTTGGCAATATCAAAAATTTACTGTATGGAAATAAGAAATGTGGCTAACTAGCGAACTAAAATATTGATTATGAAATGCAATAATTAATATCTTAACACCGATTATTTTGTTTTAGATGGAAAAAAGTATTTGGAAACTTTCCAAATGCCTTTTTTACACCTAAAACGGCTACAACATCAAATTCAGTGTTATAATTGCAATTCGTTATTAATATTCTAGTTCGCTAGTTAGCCACATTTCTTATTCCCATACAGTAATATTGCTAAATTAATCAAAACAGGTAAATATTTGACAGCTATTTGCGACGTTGCAAACTTTTAGGATAAACGCTCTTAAATCAGTTTGAGCACAGCCTCAATTCATTCCTAAACTCGCTTGTGGATCGTAACACACCGCGTGTCTGTGTGAGTTCGAGAATTTGGACGTTTGTTTGCAGTTGTTCTACTGCTTATTATATGCACTATGCTTCAGGCCTGAGGCAGTTCTAAGAACATCGATCCTGGGTATCCCGACCCTATTTCATACTATTCGGGGGTATGTTACTTTAGTTTGACGTTTTATCTAGAATTCCAACGCTATCTCGGTTTTATGTAAGATTTTGTGAATGCTGTAACTTTTTTTTTTTGTAGTATCCTGGAGGGTAAAGTTTTAGTACGCAGATTTGATTTAGTGTGTAGGTACCAAAATAATAACAACAATATTAAGTAAACATATTCTATTGACACCTATAAGCCTTCCACAAGACCTAAGACCTTGTGGAGGCCGCAGGAATCCACTGGATGCGGGAAGCCCAGAACCGGTCGAAGTAGCGGTGCTTTGGGGGAGGCCTATGTCAGCAGTGGACGTCTTTCGGCATTGATACCTATTTTACTTACTTTATCCATGATTTAGTTTAGTATGGCTTGCATAACTTTATTTAGAATTTAAATAAATGAGCAATAATAATAGTTACACATTCCATTAATTTTCCAGCCAGTGTCATCAATCTAGTCTCAGTTGACAAAGAGATCCACTAACCTACAATAAAACTACTTCAAAACGACTCCTACGACCTAAACTATTCAGCCACGATTAGGTAATTTCATGATGTGCTACTGGGACACAGGCCTCCTCTCGTTAAGAGGAAGAGGGCCGCAATCCACCACGCGGGCCCATTGCGGGTTGGTAGATGTCATATGTCTTCGTATTTTTGGTTCTGGGACCGGTTTCCTCACAATATTTCTTTCAACATTTTTAGAGCAGTGGTGATTAAATAATTTACACGAAGTAAAGTACATGCCTGGGCTCGAACTTCTGACCTACAACTCGTGAGTCACGGCCATTACCACTAAGCCACCACTGCTTTGCTACTAGTATAGGTCGAGTCAATCGATCATTTATACATATACCTACCTAACATTATAATCCCATCTTAGTATCTCGGTACAACAAACCCACTCAATAAATTCCTTAAGTGACTACATCACGTAAGCCTACACTTAGCAAGAAATTATGTCTAGATACTTAGACTATTAAGTCTAAGTATATAAGTCTAAGTCCTATACCATAGGTAATCAAGTAACAAATCGTTATCCATTTGTCTTTGGAACCTACATTATTCAGTTTCAATTGAATTTCTCGATTTAGGTACTCTAGGGGTTTGCCTTTACATAGGGTCAAAATGTACCTAACTTTTTACCTTCATGTAGGTATTGTTTATCCTCTCTAGCTTATATAATATCCTCTTTCTTCTCTTTAGTCTATACGATAAACCTTTGCTGAAATATTTAATTTACATTTCTACGAAGTAATACAAATATTGTATCCGTATCCTACACTATTAAACGAGCAATATTTGTATATATATATATTTGTAATCACGTTCTCGAAAACGGCTCTAAAGAATTCGATGAAAGTTGCAATATACGGGTTCACGGGGGCGAAAAATCGATCTAGCTAGATCTCATAACTGAGAAAATTCGTTTTCTTCGTATTTTCACCCGAGCAGAGCTCGGTCGCCCAAAGTTTAGAACAAGATGGCTAGTTTAGAATAATGACATCGCGACATGATATTAGTTAGTACCAATATCATGGCAGCATGGAATTCGTAAGTACCTATACCTAAGTACCTGTACCTGTACCTATGTATTTATTCATTTTATTTTTTGTTATTTTTCTCTGCTGCACCGGTTGACGTCATAACGTCAACGCCGGCTGTCGCTGAAAACCAGCGCTGGGGCTCTGTCTCGCATAGGGTCGCAGCTTTATGCTGAGCGATGGCCGTTTTGCGTGGATGTGACGCATGTTTTCCCCCAAACTGTTTATTTTCGTGTTTTGTTCTTACCTTGCGTCATGTGTACCGCAAATGAACGTATTTTCTTTCTTTCTTTCTTTTCTTTACCTACTATCATGAAATTGAATTAGTATAAACTATCCTATACTATAAGATGAGAATTGTCTATTTTCACCAGAGCAGAGTTCAGTCGCCCAGGTACTGTAGTAATATGTTAGAGTTAGTTTCCACGTTTCAAGTATCAGCAGCACTGGGACAGTAACAGGCTGGTATTATTATACCAACCTGTTACTGTCGCACTGCAGGGCAAAGGCCTCTTCTCATAGAGAGAAGGTACTAGCATTGATCACCACGCTTGCTAAAGACGGGTTGGTGATTTCAGACTTATATTGACTATAAGTCCAGGTTTCAGATGTCAGTCCAAGATAAACTCAGAAAGTACATATGAATTGAAAAATTCACATTGGTACTTGGCCGCATTTGAACCCACAACTCCGTGCATGAGAGCCGACGCCTTAACCACTGGGCCATCACGACATTTCCAACGCACGTTTCAATTACTTTAAAATTTGTATCATTGAATTTAATGTATATGACTTTGATTCAGTTTTTTTTGGGGTGATGATGTGACGTCTTTTGGTAAAATTTTTCGAAAATATAAAATGGCATAACATAATATCACGCCTGTATTTCTCCGAAGAGTTAGGCAGAAGTGTATCTATAGTACACCCACATTTCGCCAGTTAAGTTAAAGGCCCATGTAATAGGGGGTGGGCCTATTGCCCATCGGACACAAACCCAGCTAGACTCCGGGCTGCTACTGAGAAATTCCATATGGAAAACCCAATAACACATTTCCCAACACGTGAATCGAACCCAGGACCTCATGCTCAGTAGGGGACAATCTAGACTAATGTTGTAGGTTTCATTGACAAATAAACAAGATTTTTTTACAAAATATTAGGTTCATCTCGAAACACAGCCAACCCACGTCACAAAACAAATTAATGTAGCAAAATAAACCACAACAAAATTAATACTCATCAGCAGGCCGGCTGCACACGTAACCTCGATATGTCGCGCGTTTACATAATTATTAATGTATTACTCCGCCTCGTTTGTCACCCGCCTAATCCCACCTTAGTCGCACCTGTGCTCAGACAGCTCGGATAAGTCAAAAACAATTTTGTTTTAATGCCAACGTCATGAGGGGATCGATGGTTCTTACAGGATTATAATTATGTGGGATGTGGATTTGGCTATCTTTGCGCCATTTTTACCCTACTTTAACAAAGCTAAAGGAGGCTTATGATTTTAGCAGGCTAAGTTTTGAAGCCTGTTGGCCAGGGGTCTCGACAAAACTTTTAAAGCTCAATATTCTTAACTTTTTATGCGTTCAACTTTACAGAGAAGAAACCGAATCTCCACAGACAATGATCTACAAAAAGTACAAAACATCGTCATGCCTTTGAGAGTCGGTGAAGGCAGCGCGGTGATTTTCATTGGATAGGGCCGTGTTTAATCAGATTTTTATCAGGTAGCGACGGCCCTGCCATACGAGCCGTAGGTCGTGGTTTCGAACCCAGGCCCTTTACTTAGTGTAAATAATTTCATCACCACTGCTCTCAAAACGGTGAAGGAAAGCAACGTGAGAAAACCGGCATTTCCTAAAACCAAAACTTCGAAGGCATGTGACATCTACCAACTGGTTACTGGTAGGTACTGGTCCTGCGTGGTAGATTACAGTCCACTTCCTCTCGAAGAGAGGAGGCCTGTGTCTTAGCAGTGGGAACATTATAGGCTGATTATGTAAGCTTTGATACGTTCGACGATGATGCGTGTACGCATCTCTAGAAGTAACGTAATTCACCAGCGTTTGAAGACTCCCAGGAAAAAAATAACTATCTAGAAGGCATTGAACGTGCTCTACTACAGAAGAAAAACAAATAAAATAAAAACATTTTACAAAAAAAAACAACCGACTTCCGACAAAAAACACTACAAAGTGAAAAATAATTTCAAAGAAAAAAAAAAAAGAAAGAAAAATTGTGTATTCTGCACAAACAAAACGCACATATAAAGATAAAAACACATAAAATACACATTTACAAAAGTAGCCAAAAGCCTCGTGTTCATCCAATAAATAAAAATATAAAAAGTAAAATAATGTTTTTCATTGGTTGTGTTGGTTTTCTTTAATTTCGGAAGTCGGTGGCAAAAACGAAAATTCAAAACCAAAGACACCGGCTGTAAAAAGTTTTTATTTTTCACTTTTTAGTTGTGGTACCTACCCCACACAAATTCAAATACCAGTACCAGCTATGTAAATAACAGTGACAGAAAGTTATCATCATATCATCCACATATACTAAGTGGAAAAAGTACGTATTATTGAAGCTTACTCAAAAACTATCCAAGCAAAGTTAATAAAATTTATATAGAACCAATCCGGGAGCATACCCTTTCATACAAACAAATAATTTTTTAAATCGGTCCACAATTGACGGAGAAATCGACGGACACACATAAAAATAAAAATAAAACATACATACGCGTCGAACATATAACCTCCTCCTTTTGGAAGTCGGTTAAAAATTCCCATGAAAACAGATTAAACACTACCATTTCATATCATTTCTACCATTGGATTACCCCATTTTATGCCAAAACACGTCACAACTCTCCCTTCACAATCATAACTCAGTCGGTTACATATCCTCGTAACACGGTTAACCATGATATTTATGTGGGAAATTGATATGGAGTAGGGTAGATATTAATTGATGTAAATTTTATGTTTTTGCTATGAGATGGCAATCCTACATTATTAACGTATGGTTTGAGCACTATGAAATGATACATGGGTTTATTGCATACCGACAAATATGCACGATTTAATTTGGAGAAAACAGCTGGTAGCTATTTAGTTTCGGGCAAAGTATAAATATATAAGTATAGTATATATTCCCTATCTGTCATGATACAATCTCATCAGTTTAATAATAGGAGTGATGACAAAAAAATTTTTTTTAGTCCGTCTTTGAGATTATAAAAAAAAATTGGACACGTATTTTTTCTTTTTTTACTTAATCTAAAGATCACGGCGATACATTGAGGTAAACTGTGCCATGACGTCACGAGTATGTAGATTTTATCCATACTACTGACGTAGCGGCCCCCACTCCCCAAATTAAAGTTGCGTTTTATCTAAGTAATTTTTTATTAATATGATAAAGCAAAAAATAAACGTGTCTAATATTTTTTGATTATTTGACTGACGGACTAATTAGTTTTTTTTTTTTTACCTAGGCATCATACCTATTGTTTTCATGGAGTGGTCGCTACTGTCGTAGGCGCGAAGATCTTTATAGCCTTTTGTTGAGAATGGGCGGATTTTGATGAGATCAGGTGGACCTGAAGGTAGAACTAAGAAGTTTGGTAGCCTTATAGATTTAGAAAGAAAGAAAGAAAAATATTTTATTTGGGACACGCACAGGAAATACAAACAGTAAGTAATAATAAAAAATAAAAATATAAAATTAAAATACAAACAGAAAAGTAAAGACCTGTGCGAGGCCAAAAAGGCCACTATCTCAGCATAATGCGGCGATATTTAAAAATAAATACCGCAGCGCTGGTATTCTGATAGGGCCCACTGTGAAGTCACGGACCTTATTAATCTGTGTCACGGACACACCTACGGACATAGATAAATCCCATTAAGGGATAGACCAAATAATAAAGCATTAAAAATAATAAGAAATAAAATAGTACAAATAAAAACTGAAACTAAGTAATAAATAAATTAATCTATACACGCCCGACGTTCCAACATCACTTGTCCATAGTATAGACTATTTATTATCTATGGTGACAAGCGAAGGGACGCGGGCGCACTGCAAGTACTCTGTGGCTGCGAATCTTCGATGCATTCGACAGTATAAATGTTCTGTGATATATTTTATTTAACAAGAAATATCTCTTGGAGATTGATAGAAATTATAATTTAGTGTGGTTCAAAGAATATAATACGCTATAACGAAAGGTATAAATAGAAATAAAACGGAGGGTGAATAATATACGGCAAGAAAGCGGTGCAGATGAATAGTGTATACTGTATAGTGTCGTTGTGTTGTGTTGTGACTGACTGATGTGTAGTGTAAATCGGAAGAAAAAGATTCAGTCACCGAGAAAAACAAAGCGATTGAAGCAAGCTCACACTGCTAAGAATACTTAACACCTCGCTAAGGCCACTAATATCAACTGCGTGCAGTCCCCGGGTGAGTTCATCCGCGTCATGAGGATGGGCGGTAGCGTTCTCAAGTCTCCTAATTAAGTACAACAGAAGAATAGTGCCATTTTTATCTATGATAAAGGTGAAATTTGTGGGGGATGGTTAACTTTTGAAGTTTTACGAACTAATTCAATGCTACATGTATTAGAGCTTTAATAAAAATACATATTATCAGATGAACACTCAATCAACATTGACTCATAATTTCTTTTTACCTATTACTAGTTATTACTCATATTAATCAAATACGGTACTTCATCAACTGAAATCAAATTAAAGATTCTTACTTATTTCTTACTTAATTAATCGCAACAAATTGTAAGCAGCAATGAACGTTAACGAACTCCGATATGTTAGAGATAAGTTAAGGATCTATTACGGCTTAAGTTAGTAATCTTAACTTTACTTAACTTAGTTTCACAATCAGAGTTTCGTTCGAGAAGTATTTATCACGTGGATTTCATTAACTATCCAAGTAAACATTTTAGGAGTCAAGATGACATTCACATGACATATCATGACAAGCCATAAAATTAATTAGAAAATAAAACAGATGTCAAATATTCACATAACAGAAACAGTCGGCAGCTGCACGTCTTGACTGTTACGAAGCCAGCATGATGCTGTGCTGTGCGGCACCCCATACCTACGTAATTTTAAGTGGTCACCCGCAAACGACGTAGGTACGGAAACCAAGTCAGGTTTAAACAATTGTACAGATTCAACAAATAGGTAATAAAGTTAAAAAAAATAAACAGTAGCTACATAGAATACAAAATAACTATACAACAAATATGATTCCAAATTCCAAATTTTACAGTTCCTTCTAGATAGTCCGTAGAAGGTTTTCAACAATCTTTTACAGTCTGAGTAACAAGTGATGATACTTATGTAAGAAGGAATAGGGCTGTCAGCTACAAACCCTACTGACAGGTTAACCTTTTCAAACCTGCATTAAACATTTTCGACTAGTTTGTGCTGCCATGAAAATAACAACTTGAAAACCCACTTAGGTCATAATAAGTACGTACATACCTATACTGCCCTAAGCAAGCTGAAAGGTGCTATCTCTGAGTTACGGCCTTTTGGTTTTTGTAATACCATTAAATACCTCTAACAATTTCGCATCTAATGGTATAAGACAAATAGGGCTATCTAACTTAAAACATAAAAGAACCACTAAAACGTTTTTTTAATATCCTTAAATTACAAAAAGTCTATTTTCTCAAAACTTACTCCAATTGTGATAGCGCCTTTTGAATTAGCAGGGCAGTACCTATATTAAAGTAGGTATGAACCGAAAAGCCTCTTAGATACTTCCTCCTTCCAAAGTCATATATTGAATGTCATGTGACTGATGTGTGTTGATGTATGTGTGTGTGTGACAGGATACCATATAAAATTTTACTTTCATGGAATTGTAACATAATAATGAAGCAACCGAATTAAAATTAAAATAAAAATGCCACCATAATAAAGACATTTCCCACCAAACGGCATCAGGAAATTCGGAATTTTATACAAAAAAGGGTTTGCACGAGTGCGTCCGATTTCCCAAATCTATTGAACAATCCGATATTTTAATCGGACAGTACCAACTCGATCGTTTATCGAATACCGTTCAAATCGCATCGCGGTTCGAAAATAAAATGAACAAAATTTACTGACTACATCCGATGGAAATTAAAATACCATTTTAGGGTTTTTTTTTTCCGATTGAATGCCTTTTGTTTATCAATAAAACTATGTAATGTGTGGTTTGTTTTTTTTGGCGCTGAATAATTTGATTACACAAGACAATTACTGGTACCTACAGCTCTTTTAAAAGAAGAGGGTATGTCTGTAGTCAGAGCGCTAATAGCATTTTTTCATGCTTGAGAATTTGAGCAATGACCGCACAGTCAGCAATCTGAAATCGTCGTTTCTTCGTCTTCTTTTCGAGTGGTAGAATTTTAAAGCCGCCCATGGGCCTCTGACTTTGCTTAACATGCCGTCAGAGATGCGTGTCTTGGGTTCAAACCCGAGACCTATGATTTGGCAGTCTGACGGTACGGCTAAAACTGACTGGCTGACGGCACTCTTGACTACTAGGCTATCACTGCTCAAAGTCGTCGTTTGATAGCCAGAGTCCTTACTAGAAGATTTCAACTACATCAACACAGCCTGTGTTTACGCCACATCCGCGTCTCGTCTCATGTGTACTTACCTATCAGAATACCAGCGCTGCGACATTTTTATTTATTTTTAAATGTCGCAGCATCATGCTGAGATAGGAGCCTTTTGGCCTCGTACAGGACTTCTTTCTTTATATGTGACTGTTACTTTGTTTTTTATTGTTTTTGTGTTTTTCCTGTGCGAGTCACAATAAATACTTTTTTCTTTTTTTCGTTACTTTGAACCATTTTGTTAACATGCATTGAACAGATTTAGTGTTTATGTTGCAGTGCAAGGTAAGTAGCAATTATCTCTCAAAACTTACCGTATTTTATTACATATTTTGTACTATCCTTTAATATAATTATTGCTGTATATAACATGGACCAATTATTTTGGTAATGCTGTTCAGTTGAATAGAGCGTATAGCGAGCTTAAAATAAACCTATAGCCTAGATAATATAAAGGAGATACTTGAACAAAAACATACATGCTCGCTGCGAACCGTTGAAATTTTCGTACCAACGAGTTATTTACTAAATGAGATGAATGCAAACGCTCTTATAATTTCGCGAGTCAACACTAAAAACACATAATACTTAAATTTTCATACTAATTAAATGGGCCCGAGGTTCCGCACAAAATTAAATTTGGCAAAACGCTCCGCGTGTCGGAACGAGATCGACCTGCCGTGTAAATTTATGAGATAAGTTTGGATTTTGTGACCCCTTTCAACCGCCCCCTCCCCGCCCGTTGCCATGACAACCCCTCCAGGGAACCTACCAGTTTTATGCCGATTGGATTGTCCTCTCCGAAATACGAAACCAAACTTTTTTCACATTTCCCATCCATCTCTCGTACTATTTATTACCGAATATATCTCTAAAATTCAATTTGACCAAAAAATTCTGCGGTAAATGTGGGATATTACAATTTTTATGATGGTACGAGTATCATACCCGAAACAAGGTACTTACCATAATTTAGGCAAAAAATGAGCTTTAATATTAATCTTACGGCCGTAGTTTTTACAGACCGTAATAAAGGCTAGCTCATATCGTGAGTGACACTTAAGCCGGAGCCCAGGATTTTATTAAAACTCCTTACGGGACCCACCTTTATTCATCCAGAATTCCTTAAAAAAAGTGGAGCGAAAGTAACCTTATTAACGTCTGCTTATTGGCGGTACTTGTAAGAATGAAAATGGTGGACCAAATTCTGAATTCAAAATAAAATTCTTGCCAGTCAGTCTTTTTATATAATTTCGAAACCGAACGCAAATAATTTAAACGTTTCGAATTTCGGATGTAATTAACGGAATTCTAAATGTATTTGAGTCCCAAGAAACCGTTGTTTTCTCAAAGAGAAAAGAATGCACTGCGTTGTAGGTTTGTATGAATAAAATATATTTATTTAGAACTTTGTTTTCCTTATCTGATGATCCAATCTATAAATAAGTTTAACATGACAACATGCTGTGACAGCTTCAAGTAAAAGACACAAAACAATCATGGCGGGGGTCGCGTAGCAAGTTTCGTAGCCCCGTAGCAAGTTCGTAGCCTCGTAGCCAGTTTCGTAGAGTTGAGTTGGTAAGCGCAATACTGACTTGTAAGCGTGGCCGTGGGTATAGTTTGCTTATTATCATAATTCTATATGATCAGCTGGTGTTCCTTCCTGGAACAATTTTCTTTTCTAATTAATTTCGGTATAGGTTTTAATTTCATTGTTAATTTGAAAACCCAACGCAAGTATGCAAGTAAGTTAAACCTTTTTCATTATTTAAACATACATTGTACCAACAGGAGTGAAAAAACTAATTGCAATTATTTTTAACCGACTTCCAAAGAGGAGGTTCTATCTGTGTAGCGTATGTATGTTTTTTTTTAAATGTAGTCCACCGATTTCTCCGTCAATTGTGGACTGATTTTGAAAATTCATTTTTTGGTTTAAAGGGCTATGTTCCAAGTTGTCTTTGGTTTTGTTTTTTCGACTTACGAAATTAAAGTTATTTTTCAGTATGTAGTGATTTTTTTGGAAGCCGGTTGTTTTTTATTTTGCAAAAAGTTTTTACATTTTAATCGTTTTTTTTTTGGTGGAACGAAACGCAAAATCAAAACGCGTCATCTTCGACAATGCCGGAAATGACGTAAAAAGCCACGTGAGTAAACATTAATTTATTCTTAGCAAACTGCTTGAAATCACACTAGGTTGAGTAAGTAAGTGCGATTTCTGCTTCAATAAAGCACAAAAAAAAAACATTTATATAATTTGGGGCTAAAAAAAGAGATGCAAACATAACACTATCGTGGATTAAAAATGTTGTAGAATATTATTGCATTTTAATTTAAAAAAATAGTAACATGTAGAACTAGAATATGACTTATATTTTTTTACATGGGTTTTAATTATGTCTTACATTGGTTTAGTGGAACAAAAATACATGCATTTACACACTTTAACCCAACAACCCAACACTAAAACCCAATAACACTTTTCCAAATATAAATGATAATAATAAATTATCAGGAAAACATTGGTATCCCGTAGTGAAAAATATTTTGGCAACACTGTAAATACCTCTCACGTATTCCAAATCAGCTTACCAATAAAACCTTCACATACAAATGAATTCACAATGACTAGTCTTCAATACGCTCTCGTCTCAAAGAATATCAAGGAAAGTGGATAAAAACATCCACCACAAGCGAGTAGTCTGCAAATGCACCGCATTATTACTGCGAATGGATTAGAAGGGAAAGAAATGCAAATATCCATTCGTTCGGAAAATATCTGTTTACGTACGAACATTTTCTATGAAAAAGTATTTCAATTTCTCTTTTATGTCGTCTGCAGTATTTAAACGGTTTGTTAGGTAGCGTTGAAATAAGTTTATTTATTTTTGTTAGAGTGTTTGGATAAAAAATTATAATAATGTGGAAATGATAATACGACAATAAATTAAATCACTGTCAATACTAATGCATAGGAGTTTTTAGGAACTTTGAAATAATTCCTAACATCAAAATATGAAATTTTGTTTTTTTTTTCTATCGTTGGGGAGATAAATAACATACTCCGATGATGGTTGATGTTAATCGTTTTAAATCTTGAAATTCTTGATGACACGGTAACGTATATCATTCAGTCTAGTCGAACAATGAATTATTGGAGACCGGCCGGGTCCCGCGGTTCTTTTGACGTATGGTTGACAATTGAAGTTGGTGACATTGACAGTGTCAAATGTGCGAGCAGTGGCGCCAACATATAATAAACTTTATTTAGTTTCGGTTTTTATCTTTACATATAATTATATACAATCTAACATTAAATTAAATGACTAACTATACAAATAAATACGAAAACAAAAGAATTCTGAGGCGTTAAAGTACCGACCGCATTGCTGTCATCCGGAAACGTGTCCAGAAGACTGGCAGCATTGCCACGTTGAATGAAAATGCTAATTCTTTGACCAAAAAACGAGCCAGGCCGCTGGTCTCGTGAAGTGTCGACCAGTTGGCGAGAATTTTTTTTGAAAAGGTGACGCGCACTTAGGCCCCATGCCCGAGCGTTTCGACCCCAAACGGCTCAAAACTGTAGTATAACATACGATATAGTAGTGATGAGCCAACTATGGGTATCTTTCGTATCTTTGACTGGCTATAGTGACTAAACTATTGGATATTCTTTGGTTGAAATTTTGTATGCAGACTGGGAACATCATTACATATACGAAGTTTAATGTATTGTCATATTGTCGTCTCCAACTTGTTTAGTTGAAGCGTAAGTTGAGGCAACTTTCAGCTTATATGAAAAAAAGAATGCAGAAAGACAGAAAAATGCGTTAATTGGCATTACAGCAAAAAAACACCATAAAGCTATAAATAACAGAAAACAATGATTCTAATGCCAAAAGGGCCTCAGCTCAGCATAATGTCAGATGACAACACAAGGTCACCACCTGACGCTGATTTTCAGCTGCAACCCACGACGTGCCATACGCTAGAATAATAAACACACAGTGAAGTGCATGTGCCCGTTTTAATCAATTAACAGAACATTAATAATTTAAAATTGATAATTTAAAATAGCTCATACAAAAACAAATAAAATTAATCGTGTAAAGTAAACGTGCCTAGTGGCAATATTACACAGTTCAACCAAATTAATTCACTTTGATCTCATATTTTATTGGTTTATTGGCGTGTGCTAGCTGACATATTTCAAATAATATAATTTAATGTTCTGTGTTGCGTAATGTAAATTATTTTGGATATTATTGTATAGAATCAAGTTTTTCCAACAACGGCTGTGCTGCTGGGGAGTTTGTTGCGCCACTTCTTCTCAGCTAAAGCATTAGGCAGTGGCGAAGGCCGAACGGGGTACTATTCATCTCTCTTGGCAGAAATACAAACAAAACATCTTAAAAGTATTAAAAAAAAATCTTATGCCAAAGGGCAAAACGGTCTCAGCTCAGCATAAAGTCAGATGGCAACAATAGGTACTACCACTTGACGCAGATTTTCAGCTGTAGCCCACAAGTGTGAGTGTTCTTTCAATATTTACTTTGAGCGTATACCATAATTCCAGCTTTATTCACACTTTGCACAAGAATTATCCTCTTGAGAATTTTACTTTCTTCTTCCTGCTTTTGGACTATGTTATTTGGGCCATTCTCCTATCAACTATCAAACTATCATTCACTCCCTTTTCATTCCATAGGTCACCATTCCTATTACTTCATCAAACTTCGACGAAGTTCGGTTTTCTTCGGTTTTTTTCCTCATGAATTTCTCAAAGGGTTTTTAATTACAAGATGTCTGACATCTGTGTTAGTAATGAACTTTTTTTAGCGTTGCTATGTTAAGGAATCTTTTAACGTTGCAGCTGCTTTAAAAAAGCATATAATAAATTATTATTCATTTTCTCAGGGGATTTTTAAAGATGTCTTTGGGCCTGGGGAGAATAAGAAATGGGGGATTCTGAAAGTGGCACCGCTAACTGAAAAGTTGTGAAATCGGTTGTCGTGGTATGGGTACGTGATACGGAGGAATGAAGAAAATGTCGTGAGGAAAGTTTTGAGTATGATTGTGGATTGCAATAAGATTAAGGGAAGACAAAAAAGCGATGGATGGACTGTGTGAAAGATGATATGGCTAGAAAGGAGGTCACTACCGAGATGACGACTAATAGAGGAGTATAGAATAAAGGGACCTGTTGCCATGACAACCAATAGATTGGAATAAGGGCAGGAGACTGATGATGTTGTCTTTCTTTGATCCTGATATCTGTCTGGTTGGGGGTCGTGTGAATCAATGACTTTTATGCTTTTAGTCATTCGGATAGAGATGTCATTTGATGTGCAAATTAATCTGCATTCGCAATTCATTTGCCAAACATGTAAACAAACACGAGTTATAGGAAAAACAATTCTACTGCCTACACATAAGGTTCAGTTTGCGCTACAACTTCTAATTTTTTATGACTTTCAACGGTACTTGTCGGTCTAAAATCAACTTTATTTACACTTACATAAAGTTTATGTTTGTCTAAGTAGATAATTCGTGTTTGTCAAATAAATGGCGAACGCAGATTAGTTTGATTGGGTGGTTAGACAAAAGACTACTTAAGAAATAAAACGGGGTCATCATTTCAGAGCAGAAAAAGTCAGAAGATCCGTCCTCCGTGCTGATAGAAAACTTGCATAAGATGCATAATCTGCGTTTAATTTTTTATTTACTTTATTAGAGGAGCTCGTGGCTAAATAATAACAGCCATCCGGGTTGGGTCGATCCATCAGTTTAAGGTACGCTTGCCGGGGTTAGTCCGTGGATGGGTGACCATACTCCTTCGTGCCTCGGAAATCACGTTAACCCGTTGGTCCCGGCTGTCATTCGTGGATCTTTAACAGTCGTTAAGAGTTGTCAGAAGCTAAAAAGACTGACACCAGTCTTACCAAGGGGTATCGTATTACCCAGCTACTGGTTGTGGAAGCCAGATAGGCAGTAGCTCCATGTAAAATACTGGTATTCAGCTGCATCCGGTTAGACTGGAAGCCGACCCCAACATAGTTGGGAAAAGGCTAGGCAGATTGATTGACTTACCTAAGGGCACATGACTTGTTCACATCGCCAATTTACGTTAGGTACATCTGCATGATGATAATCAGAATGAATGTTAAGTTTAGCTCAGTGGTCGGCAAACCGCAGCGCGCGAGCCGCATGCATCTCTTTGGCCTATAGAGTAAAACTCTGTAATTGTACAAATCTCTGTGAATGCGAGAGTAGATACGCGCGGGGGTCGGGTTGCGGTCATTAAGCAAGGTATCAAGTTTTATTCAAAATTCAAACTATATTTCAAAGATTTATTTCCGAAGTATTTTCACCAAAAATTAATAGGATTTCGAAAATTAATCATTTACAGTACCTTTCAAAGTTTTCCAAGGTCAACTTGTAAATAAGTAAGATGCCTTCATCATAGTATTATCAGCCGATATGCTGAAGATGATGGCATCCTACTTCTTAGTTAATTTTAGGAAACGTTGTGGAGTGAAAGAGGATGAGTTTTAAGGATTAAGAAAAGTGTATTGAGACAGAAACGATTGGCTCTCATAAGAAATCTTAGTCGCTATAGTATTGTTGTTTGACTCTATTGACTAATGAGTTTGCCGACCACTGGTATAACTGAACGAGTGATATACCTATCATTCGTTCAACAATGTAAAATATTCTCGTAAATTCAAAACTCCTACTTATTTCTATAGCTGAAACTTTCCACTTTGTCCGAACTCCGGCCCTCACATTCCGATAATGTGGACTCAAGTGTCTGAAGTAAGGCCAGGCCCAAATGCCAGGAGTGTCAAGTGCCAATTACAGAAAACGTTTATACCGTCACGGTGAATTTGTTTTTATCTTTATTCCGGATTTCACCAATTTGGACGGAATTAGAATGCCCGGGTTGTTTTTTACAGTTGAGTTTTGAGTCAAAAGAGAGTGCAAAATTGGTTTGAAGTGCTGAATTATGGGATAAATATCGTAAGGGAATTACCAAGTTTTGTTCATTAAGTGTTGATTGATTTGACGCATATCAATTGCATATCTTAGATCGAATTATGTTTGATCTTGGTTTAACGTTGTACACTATACATAAGTTAGCAACTCTTGAGAAGATGCCCTCATTTTTGGAAATGGAATTATTATTAATTGCGACTATGACATTTGTGAAATACCAAATTGTAAAATACATATCTTAAAATGATACGCTATAGAGTCTACAAGAAGAGACCATCGTAAAAGAGTGGCGAATCTATTGCCAGAAACACAGAAAAATTATGCAAAACGGTCTAAAACCCGCCCAAATGTGCGTTAATTCTGGCAGCGACCACTTAACAGATGTTTTATTTAAACAGAATAAAATAATAACTCCAAATATACACTAAAGCACTAACCGGAACATTTTTTCTTATTCACAAAAATAGTTATAGCCTTAGAAAATCAGGTGTAATATTATGCGCCACCTAGTATAAATGTAACTGTCAAAATATACTAAAAGAGCGGTTCTAACAAAGCATTAAGTTCAAAAAGATTTCCAAGATTAACACAGAAATGAATACTGTTTAAAACTCTAATTACCTTTGCAAATCATACAAGAATCCTCACAGCGTGAGACTTAAATCCAGTCATAAAACGCTCACTTGGAACCGCCGTAAACCGGTTTCGTACCAGTATAAACGGGATCAAAACCGGTATTCTGCCCGCAGACGCGACAATATTAAGATGGCGCTAGGAATATGAACGCCAACGTCACAGTTTGAGTGAGTTGATGTTTGATGATAGAGATATTGCTATTTTGGTAAGCGGAACACAGTGAATTTCAAAAGAAAAACAACTTTCTTGAATAACTAGTGCCATTACTTATTGAAGCTTTGAATTCGGTATAAAACAAAAATATTGATGTATCGTGTGATTCCTTTCGTAGAAATAACAGCAATATGATCACATACAGATAGAAAAGAAAGACATACTCCAATTCATCGAAAACCACCCATAGTTACACAAATATTACCAGCACAACTCTTAAAAATTACAAAAGCCTAGGCTAGCCAAAAAAAACAAGAAATTCAAGTGCAGTTATATTCTCAGCCGCAGAGGGCCAACGTTCCCGGCAAATAGATACCCACGATTGCGTACCACCCAGTAAATGGAACAAAAATATTTTTGTTACGTTTTCCCCTCCGAGGTCGCCTCTAGAAATTTGATTCGTAGACGGCACTAGAATATAGAATTTCCTTTGAACAAGTTACCTTTTTTGCTAAGGAAAAATGGTTTTAAAATTAACGTCGAGAATACGAGATAGTCTTGTCCATTACTTTTTCTTTTTTTGTCGTTCGTTTTTCGAATAGAATGCGCCGGTAACTGCAATTTTCTTTTTTTTTCGTTTAGACTTTTATCAGTGTTGCAAATATATTTTTGATAGATTTGTTTTTGTCTGCGCTGGAGTATCTAGTGGTTACCTGTGATTATAAAGTTAGTTTGTTGTTCTATACTTCGTGGAAATGTTATTCATAGACAAAAATGGTAATACATCAAGTCTATTTTATGCGAATCCGTCGCCTAACGTTTTCAGTAAGCATAATTATATTTCAAAACCTTTTTTATTCAGATATTCGGCCTAAATCTATGTTGCCAGCTCATTGCTTAGGGCCCAACCCATTCACCCCTTTAAGTTATGAAAGATAAGCAGACTACACAAGTAAAATATTAAAGCGAAAACATAGTTATTGGTAAGTCATCCCATTTTACGATTCAACCCTTAAATGGCGCGTTAGGATAACACCCTGCGATCGTAAAATAGTGTTTAAAGATTGCTTTTATTGTGTTTGTGTAGTGTACATAATAGCCTAGGTATAGATCTAGGTAAAACGTGACTTTTTTACTTCAACTTCGCTGAATCGAGCATCTGGAAATCATAAAAAGTTAGTTTTATATTTTCAAGAGAGTGTCACCGAGAGAATTCAAGAACAGTCGGGGACGCGTATTTATAAAATAGTTTGAGAAGCTGAACGAAATAATTATATCCCAACTAATATTATAAATGCGAAAATGACTTTGTTTGTTCCGCTTTCACGCTAAAACGGCTGAACAGATTTGGATGAAATTTGGCAAATGGGTAGACCTTGACTTGAATTAGGGCATAGAATACTTTTTATCCTGACATTCCCAAGGGATCGAGACTTATGCGGGTGAAATCGTGGGGCGGAGCTAATTCAATATATGTTTTAATCAATCATGTCAAGCGCTATAAACTGCTGAAACATTCTATCAATCGATTTCACACTGATTCATGTATATCTACCTACTTATTTTATTCAGAAAAGTGAATGTCAAAGTTATTCTTATTGGTCCCTCCACAGAGCTCGTGCAAAGAAAGAATGCAACAAAAAGGGTTAGAGTCTAACCTTTTTTGTTTTATTCTTTCTTTGAGCTCGTTAGAGCAAAGAGTCTTTCAACTCCCAGCAAGATGCCATTAGATATTACCCATGAAAAATAAACTACAAAAACAATTGAAGACCATTAATAAAACATCCATTCTGATTTAAAATTCCACAATTCAAAAACTCGTAATAGAGAACTCAATTCTTAAACAAACATAAACAAAAGCCATATAAATATGAAAACACGGATAAAAAATTAATTTAGCTTCAGTATTGCGGTCCCTTGGGCTAAGGAAACATAGCCATGGTGCCAAAGTATAATTTTATTATCATTTTATGCTAAAATGCACGCCTGCTCTCAGATGGTGTAGGATTTTATAGGATATTCCTTTTCCACAAAATTATTTCGCTGACTTCTGATAGCATTTTGTAATATAAATGGTCGATACGCATGGTGGTTTTATTACTGTTCTTGAAGGGTACATGTTATGGCATATGGTGGGTACTGAGAAAAACATATTTTTTATCAAAAAGATTATGACTTTTTGAATATTTTTTTATATAACATAGTTTGGCGCCTTTTATGCATAATCAGCTGTCTTATTGTATAGCAGATCAACATAATCTAGTTTTTTTTTAAATGTCCTACAATAATATTAACTACACTTTATCGGTAAATATGTATAGCAAAATTGTAACGAAGTCAAAAGTGAACATTTAGAGAAAACGTAATTGCTACCAGAGAACGAGTCTGATGCCGAAAATTTGGTTTTTGTGTTTTTGCGTCCGTTTGTCTAGATGTATGTTCCAGATTGGTGCAAAAACGGCTGAATGGATTTGAATTTATTTGGCACACACATAGTTTTTAACGTAGATAATTAATCCCGGTAGTACGATATTATTATATGATAGATTATTAGTCCTGTGGGATATTTTCCGAAATATACGCGGGCGAAGCCGCGGGCAAAACGTAATCGGTAATAAATTAATACCTGGATATGAAAATAAGAAATATGTCGGCCGGTAAGGTGTGCCACCTGGCGCAGACAAACCCGAATTTGGGTCCAACAATATGTTTTCGACTTTATCAGTGACTAGCTTACGCTAGCGGTTTTACCTGCGTGATGTCTTAATAAACTATAGCCTATGTTATTATTCAGAATAAAACATTGCATACATTGTTAGTAAAAACTACTTATAACTAAGTTAGTAAATTATTTTTATTTTTATTTTTTATTATTAACAATTCCGCTATTTGATATTATATAGGACACCTGTAGATCCGTGAACGCTGTTCCAGTGCCTCACAACCGGGTAATCAACCCTTCCCAATATGATATTTAGAAGGTCGTTGGAGCTGCCCCGCAGGCGGCGCATCAGGGAGGCCACCCTCTTACTTACTATTGTCCTAAATGTAGCAGCCTACTAGTGAAAGAATTTTAAAAATCGGTCCAATAGTTTTTGAGTTTATTTATTACAAACAAAGATACAAATCTTTTCTCTTTATAATAATATGTGTAGATAGATAACCAATGAATGGTAAGACTACTCATCTCCTATTTTTCTTAAGGCATCTAAAAACAAGAGGTCCTAGATAAATGACAATCTCGCTTCATATTTTTCCAACAGCTTTACTGACTAACAGGATTGTCAAAGCTTTTCGGTAGCTTAATTCAATCCCTTTTTGATTTTTTCATCATTGTTATCGCTGTTAGAATGTCACTTTGTCTAGGTCCCAAGGGCATAAAAAAGCATTTTAATTTGAAAAGAATCCCAATTAATGTAATAAAACAGAAAGATATAAAGTTTTTTTTTTGCTTTCATATTTTGTCCCACTACTAGGCAAAGGCTTCCCCCGTATTTTTAAAGATATATTTATATCTATTACAACAGCAGAAATAATATACGAGTGACTAGGCGAAAACTTAACAGCTGACGGAAGAGCGTTCGTTGAGAAACACACTGTTATAGGGCGCGCGAATCGTTCAGAAACAACGAGGTTCGGTTTATGTTCATATTTCAATACCAATAGACACTTAAATCATAAACTCTGAACTACATTTTTTATCTGAAGGATCCACAACCATTTCACAACAGCTAAAGCGCGGTCACTCCGGACTGCATAGAAAAGAAAAATAAGTGCGATAACACAAACCTGGTAATTTATTGTAAAATATGAAGCAATTATCTATTTATAAAAAATCTATTCATTTGACTCAAAAATTAAAAAACTATTACATTAATATGTTGAATAATCTGACAAAAAATCTGAATGATTGCATGGAAATGGTTTTTAATGGTTAAAAGATTTTGTTTAGAGATATATTCGTGGTTTTTTTTTATCGTATCAAATTAGTTGTATTATATTTTCAATACACGATCTAACTAGCATATATCCTGAAGAATATCATATATTTTTCTGATTTTGTTAACTGCTGTGGGTCCTATACTTATATGCATTATAAAAGTTGCATTTAGCTCCTGCAGTCCCCTTACGTGTCGAGTATCTAACACGTCCCCGATAGACAACAGGCTCAATGAAGTACACTCCATTCTAAGTACCATTTACCGTTTATGAGCACAAAGACTTTATATTTTTAGGTTTTTTTTTCTACGTAATATTAATATCACATCTACCTATTGGTTTTTAAAGATTAAATATGAATAGTCGATCTCGTGTTTAAAAGCATTGATAGCCGAGTGGTGTGACCGTCGGACTGTCAAGTCATAGGTCTCGAGTTCGAACCCAAGACACGCACCTCTGACTTTTCGGATTGATGTACGCATTGTATAATTATCGCTTGCTTCAAAAACGGTGAAGGAAAACATCGTGAGGAAACCGGTATGCTTTTTTTTTTTTTGAGGGTGGGAAATCATTAAATGACTTTTCCCGCTCTGGGCAGAGCGAGAGGGTGTGTCAGACTTTTACTGACTAAAACCCACCCATGTTCCTTCCGTTGCCTGTGTGCCGGGGCCGCGATATCCCTTTCGGACAAACCCGCAACCCCAGCAGGCATTGGCCTTTCGACCCCGTCAGTTGGTGCTGACATCTCTTTGAGGCGCGCGTCGAACACAACGCGCCGTCGACACGGGCCTGGTCCTTATCGGACAGCGAGCTGCCCATTGCTCACCGTCCGCAAGCCCGCGCCTACGGTGGCCGGAAGTCGGCTCTCAACTCCCGACGCCCGGGGCGTCTCCTGCGGCGACTAGGGCCGCGAGGGCGTGCAGCTTGCATCCACCTCGCGCGCTCCGCCTCCTCCTTCGCAAACATAACTGCTTCACAGAAGGAGGTGACGGCCTCCCATGCACTCTCGCTCCGAACCATGGCATGAACCAGGGCCGGACGCGAGAGATCGCTGCCGCCGATCGCCTCCGTGAGGACACGGCGGTGCTCCGCCCAAGCCGGGCAGACCTCCACCATATGCCTCCACCGTGTCCTCCGGATGACCCACACAGTGGTGGCACCCGGGCGTTCCTCCCGCCTTACGCGGAACAGGAACCTCCCAAAACAACCGTGTCCGGTGAGGACCTGCGTCAGGCGGAAGGTGAGGACGCCATGGCGCCTCTCAAGCCACTCCTCAAAGAGGGGACTTATCACCGCAATTGTGGCGTGCCCAAAACCGGTATGCCTGAGAGATATTTCTCGACGGCATGTGAAGCCAAGTCAGAGGCCCATGGGCGGCTTTAGAACTCTGATACCAGGTTAGGTTAGGTTAGGTTATGCATAATAGCATAATCAGTCTATAATATTCCCACTGCTGGGACACGGGCCTCCTCTTGGTGAGACGGAACGGGCCGTAATCCACCTAAACCAACGACAATCTAAGCAGCCCGATTTGACGTTTCTCATTATACATGCCGCGATAACTTTGTATAAACGTCTACGTAAGAAATCTAAATATCAAATTCATTACCCTAATGAATCACTATGTTATCCATACACTATAACAATGCGTATCATTCGTAAGTACCAAGTTTCACTTTATATTGCAAAAACGCAGTCAAAAACACGAATTAATCGTTGATTCATATTCCGACAGAACGTTATTACAATGTCATGTCTTTGGGTTCGTATCGGTAGTGTTGTGACCATTTTAAGTCGTTTTTTGACCGAATAAAATCGATATACTGAAAAATCGATAGGTACTTTTAGAAACATTACATTAAGAAAAGAGAAAAACCTATAAGTACTGTATCATTAAATGTTCAAACATATAAAAACAAAATCGATCAAAAGAAAATTATAACGGAAGAATTTAGAAGAGATGTACATTTTACAATATGATGGAAAATTAATTTATTATAATGGTAACCGACGAAGACAGTTCAACTGATGATATATAATTTTTCTGGTTCATCCGAAGTGACGAAAGTGAATATTTTTTTTACAAAAGTGAATTTATTTATTTCCACGTCGTGATCATGATGATGACGTGTAATAAAAACAAATGCCCCGAGAATCAGTTTTAAGCAATGTAGGTAAATTGACGATTACAAATTCTAAGTATGATAAATCGATATGTCTCAAGAATTGGTTATTAAAGCAAGCGATTTTTTTTTCCGTCACTACATAAAATATTTTGATAGATGTCAAATCGGGCTTTTTAGATTGTCACACGTTTACAACTCGTAAGTTGCGGGCGTTACCACTGGGTCACCTACTCTTTAGGCAAAAATTCCCAGTAAATAGAAACTTCACTAAGTTGAAACTATCTAGCTGTCACTTAAACAAATAGAATTTGAGAACGTTTTGTGGAGTGCAAGTGATTTTCAACCTGAGGGTGATAAATTAATTACGAGGTTGACCATACATTTATTATATGCTTGTATATTGTTATCAAATGTCATCAAATATATGTCACCATAAATAATCCGGTATTCAGACAGCTGCTATCTACTATTTAGACAGCAGCTGTCTGAATACCGTACTCTTAAACAAATAAAACTTGTCGTTTTGTGGAGTGCAAGTGATTTTTTACCGGAGGGTGATAAAGTAATTAAGATATCATTATTATTGAGTTTAAAGAGAATAAATTATATTTTGGTTAAAAAAATCTGTATGCTTTTATATTGTCATCCAATACATCCTATGTCACTAAAAATAATCCGGTGTTCAGACAGCTACTGTCTATTATTTAGACAGCAGCTGTCTGAACACCGTATTCTTTTATGCCTTGCATAGTAATTTTAGCAATTTTAAAGGAACAGAAATTGCTCTAAAACCGGAAGAGTATTTGTCCTGAGCTGGACATCATGAAAACTGAAAACTTTCCCACAGAAGTTTATCAAAATAACATCGAGCTTAAACCACGACATCACCTTCAAAAATATTTACCTACCTATGATCGTTTCTTTTGATATCTCCATCCTTTTTTTACCCTCTGACACACCAGAAACGGAAGATATTTTAACTAAAGATAACTCTATCGACCCACATCTAATAATATACGTTTACAAAAGTGTGTCACCACGATCTGAGCTTCCTCGCTTCTCGACCTTTTTCGGAGCATTTCGTGTCATTTACTCCCTTTGATCAGAATACACTTGATTTACTCCTGAATATTATATTATATTACGGTTTACATTGAGATTTTCGGTTTCTTAGGAAAGTCGTTTTGCGTGGTTGTATTTAGTAGTTGTGGGAGAACTTTATCAAGAGCATTTTTTCTGCTCAGTTTGGTTGGTGTTAGGGCTTGTTCTAAGTCCGCCTGGCTAGCTACCACCATCTTATCTAAGTCTGTCGCCATAACAACAATGTTAACAGCATTGTTGTGTTTCAGCAGTTAGAGGTATGATAGCCAGTTCCTCTGTGGTTGAAGATTCAGGATGAAGCTCGCTTCCACCTTCGGCCTGATCATCACTTACCATCAGGTGAGATGCAGGCCAAGAGCTTCCCAGTTGTGGTAAAAAAAAAACAAACTCGATTGCGATCAGTTTGACGACTGTGTAAATATACGGTCTGCTTAACAGCTGTATTATCTGTATTGTATCTGCTATATACGTATTGCGTGCCTTTTATTCTGTGCTAAATAGGTATATTTTCTTCCTTTCTTTATGTATTGGTCAAAGATTGGTAACGCAGCAATACTTACTATTGTTGTCATATTTATACAAATATTTAAATTTAGTTACCTGACTAGAATGTGCACAATTTTTTGCAGTACATAAAGATATAATTGGTACGGCATGGTAAGATCGAGCTATTAGGCCGCGCTCCAAACTGCGCGTGAAATGTTATTACCGTTTATGCACACCCAGCCTTATTTTGAAGCTCTACGCTGTAGCCAAAGTGGTAAAAGGCAAGAATATTCTCAACTTTTTCTTATAAAATACTAAATTATTCAAATAAAAATGTATTGTTTACTTATAAATAATTAAGTTGAGAGGAAATTGCAACAAGATTGCAAAACCACTTTCTTATCCTTTTAAATGTAGCGAATTCTATGAGTAGTTTCGTAAAATATTGTTCATGATTTAAAAAAACAATATACGGGGCTAACCTCTGATTCACACCGGACCGGCAAAATCAGGGATATTAATTGCTAAGCAAATTGACTACCACGTTAAATTGTCCGTACATTCAAATCACAACTGTAAGTCCACGTAAGCACAGACGCAAAGATATCCCGGCGGTATTTATTTATTTATTCATATAACAATTCGCATTGTGTTTGAAATATTTTGTACATTAATTAACTTATTAGTTATAGCAAAAAATTATAAATTATGAATTTCAAACAGTAGTTTCACCAAAACAGAAAAAAAAGAAAACAAAATCAATAACATGTGATAAATATTAAAGCAATTATGTCTATAGATCATAAATCGAAAATATGTCAATACATTTTAAATAGTTATTAAATTATTGTAAATATTATTGTGTTAAATAATTATAAATATTATTGTGTCAAATGATAAAAAAAACTATTCTCTATATTGTATAAAATCTAATAGTATTGCATATATTTAATGTCATAAGCTAATGAATAAATATTAAAACTATCTACCTACTATCATTCGTCACCAATTCAGATACAGAGTATAAACATTTATTTAAGAGGAATGCTTTAAGTTTAGCCTTCAATAGAGTACCTTTGTAAATCAATCAGTCGACAGGCAACCTATTAAATAGTTCTACTGCTTGGTATTTTATCATGCACTGGATGTTCAACTCTTGGTGTCGAGCCGAACGTTGAGAATCCCATAGTGTCCCCCCTCACCGCGTTGAAAAGACAAACTGTTGGATTAAAAAGTGCGAAAAAAAAACGCTGCGGGAAACAATCGCACGTGCGTAACTGGGCTAATTCTTTGACAGTTGTAAAAAATTACGTAGGCTGTTAATTCCTTAACGATTAATTTCGCTGACAGCGCCAAGTAATCAACTATTTTGTTTCAGTAATTGGTATAACAGAATTACTTACCAAAACAAAGATAGCCAATACCAAAAAAATGAATCAGAAGATTGATATCTCTTAGATTACGAGCACTGCACTCAATCCTAGTCACGCAATACCAACATTACACGCTTCGGAAAGCATCGAAAAACCTCGGCGAGCCTTCGGCAATTTTCGGCAGCTTCTGATCGAGTAACGTTCGACGATATTGGAACCGTAATGAGCTTTGACGGGTATTTTAATTACACTTCTTACTGAACTTTGCAGCCTTGATTTACTTGCATATTTTTATTTTGGTATATTTTGTAAAGAAAATTGATTGCACAAGAGGAAACTGCAATGTTTACTTTGACATTTATACAGCGTGTATCGGAAATATGTGGTCATATTTCGTCTTCTTTGTATGATAAAAACGTATCTCGATGCTAACCAATTTGAGAAAACAGATAACCCAGATAAAAACTCGCGCGATACAATACAATAATGAGAATATAATTGCTACCTTTCAAAGCTATTTTGTTTACGTTTAAAGCATATTATAATATGTTAACTATGTGTCTTATTAAGAGCCGTTTTACGCATTAATATAGATACGTCAACCACCATTTTAGAAATAAAGTGTCATCGAGATACGTGGCTTTGCGACAAAATAGAGCCTGTTATTTTGAGATAGATGATATAAATTGATCAAAATCGATATACATTTTTGTGTTACTAAGGGGACGAATTAAGGGTCACTTTCTCCACGGGACCAAAATCGTAATCGCAAAAAATAATCAGCTCCCGCACACTTACAACATTTGGGCTCAGCTCTCACAACATTTGGGTCGAGTTGGTACCTATTGAAGTTTTGTATTGGCCAGCTGATTATATATTTATTCCTGATTACGATGTTGGTCCCATAGAGAGAGTTGTTCAGTTTGATGGTGTACAGTGCGTTAATTATAACTTGACCTGTGATACGATTGGTAGCACTGAACTATAGTCTTAGTTAACATGCTAATAGGGTTCAAAATGCGACTGACAGAACAGTACTACCGATCACATGACTGCAAAATTCAGTGCTATCGTGGGCGGGAATTTCAAAGCGTCTTGCGTTCGTAAATTTTGATGTATAATTTACCGAAGTAAATTTTACTTCCCTTTGTTATCGTAATGATGTGACGTGACGTGGACGTCAACGATATATATACGAGTATTATTATCACGTTAGAAATTTCACATGAAGATCGGATATCAGTTGTGGTTCAAAAACATTTAAAAGTAAATAGGTACTAAAGCAAACCATGCTGACCGTATGTTTGAGATTTTATTTCTAACCATAACAAGAAAAGTGTTCAATAAATTCCCTTTTATGTAAAGTGGACCAACATGGGCTATTGTGTACGGAACTTGAACATTTTCATGAAGAACGTTAAAAACTTACACGGTTCTCAGTTTGCACCATGAAAAACGAACAAAAGCGAGGTGCCATACATTAAAACATGCCTATAAGCCATCATGAACATCCCCATTAGCAGCTTTGTTCCACACACTAATGGGTATTAGGTCTCCTCAGATTTGTGGCATGCTTGCCTTATCTGTGCGAGTCTCACACAGGCCTTCTCCTCTATGCCATAACAAGCCTCAAATATTATTTATTAAACACTTCGAGTTTTGGATGCAGAAAACTATCTCACGGGAACATTCTACCTAGATAAATACTATACTAGATAAATGGTATGCCAATTGTTAATCTAGGTTATAAACTATCTGTGTGTCGAATTTTATCTAAATCTGTTTTAGCGTGAAAGCGTAACAAACAAACATAGGATAGTAGGATTTTATGGACCAAAGTAATGTATATTCAGATCGATGCGCTAGTTACGCTTTGAATTTCTAATCATTCCATTCAAAATTAGTATCGACATGCGAATCTTGCATACATTCATAATGTAGTTTGATTAATATATGAATAGTTGGAGTTTAGAGAGAATTTTATTTTATTACTAGCTGCCCGCCCCGGCATCGCACGGTAGTAAGTACTTATCTACGGCGCACCTACCTACCTACCTACCTAAATACCTAATTACATACCTAGCTAGCTGACACAACAGACATCTTTTGTTTGTTTAGGTTTTAGAACAGTTTGCATTGTAAAAAGAAAAGTGGGGTTTTTACGTTTTTCCAGGCAATTTTTCGACATTTTATCTTCTTAAGAACCTTCCTCGAACTTCAAGGAATATAAAAAACAAATAATAACTAAATTAGTCCAGCCGTTCTTAAGTTTTGCGCTTAGCAATACATTTAGTAATAAATTTTTATTTATGTAGAAGATAGATTGTTACAGAGGATAACATTGATGATGATGGTTTCAACATAAATTTTGATCAGAATCAAAACTAAGTTTAAATAAAATATGTTGATAAAAAACACAACACTCAAAGCATATAGTTCAATTAAACCAATTACATACATTTTTGAATTGCCAAGGGGTCAGTCAGTCAGAAAGATGAAGCTAGTTGCCCATTCCAAAGCGTAGCGTTCCTATGGAGAAGAACGGGCAAGAACCTTCACAGACACTCTTTTAAATCGAAATATTGTTACAAACGATTGGTGACAACATGCATGTGAGGACGACGTAGAATGGCGTGCACGTTAAAAGCGTCCGAAAAAAAAAACATAAATAATATAATGCAAATAATCGAATTTATTATATTATATTTTTATTTATTTTTATATTTTTAGAATTTTGTAGAGCGAACTACTTCCTCTTTCATTTCCCGATCAGACAAAATAGACCCATCATTACTCAAGAGCAAGAATTAATTAAAACTATACAAAAGGAATATCTACATTTCTTTTTCGCAACAAAGATGATTTTTACACATGAACATACGGGCCACGGCAATGATATTGATATTTAGGAACAACCTTGTTCGGCAAAAAATCACAATTCAAGCTTCATTAAACCTAAAAATAGGATTAGCTAACCCAAAAAAAAAACTTTTTTAATCACACAAAATGAGAGGGAGCATAAAAGTCGCTCACGCAAATGTAACATCGTTAGAGGCTTTTGCGAACTTTAGATTTTTTAATTAAAACTCCAAGCTTTCATTAGTAAAATGCTTACTTTTAGGTCTTTGATTCGAGTATTCGGATTATATTGTTTCGTAATATGTGCGTTATTTTTCATCGACATATTTTACCAGCTTTTTCCGGCCTCATGTTGGGTATCGTGTTCAGTATACTGAAAGATTTATTTATTGGCATTAGCGACCATTTTCCGCTGTGTACATAAATTTATGTTATTTGACACATCCTGTTTAAAAAACAGTGTATCGCCGTATGGTAATCAAACAAGATGCTAAAAATATCTTATTTTTGGCTGAGTGGGACTTAGGCAAAAATCTAAAACATCGCAATAGCTATATTGAAGCTTTATACACAGTTTCTGAATATACTGCTAACTAGGACGCTCTAGGCTAGGCGGATCAACAATCTTTGCAAGGTGGCTAGAAATGAATAAAGAGATTGGCCAAAAATCGTATTACTTCGAATAAAGACAGTAAATCCACCCCTTCCTCTATTTCGTGTGGTTGGTGATTGAACTGATGTCAGAGTTTTTATGCCGCTTATGGGACTCTGACTTGGCTTTACATGCCGTCGAGAAATATCTCTCAGGAATGCCGTCCTCACGATGTTTTCCTTCACCGTTTTTGAAGCACGTGATAATACGCACATGAATCCGAAAAGTCAGAGGTGTGCCTTGAGTTCGAACTCGGGACCTATGACTTGGCAGTGCGACGGTCACACCACTAGGCTATCACTGCTTAGTTAATCTGCTAAAGACTGACGACGATACTGTAAGATTAACTTGTATTTCTAGCATTGTAATAATCCCATTACAGAACAAAATACCACAGTCTAACATCGTTACACCAGACCATTTGTCACAGCAATAACAAACGATTGCTTATGACCAAAGCGATATAAATTTATAACGCTCAATGATTAATCGAGAGGAAAACTGTTTTAATTAAAAATAACTGCGATATCCAATCCCGGAGTTTTCATTAAAAGGAATGGGATTAATCTTCAAAAGTCGTGTTTCCTAAGTCGGATTTAGATGCTGTCTCTTTTGCACACCCGTTTTGGGGGTTGATATAAATGATCGGCTGGAATTGGGATCATTTTATGTGTATCTAAAGCGAGGATATCGGTGTTGCTCAGTAATTGGGTTGTGGAGGTCAGATGGCGTTGTAATGTAAATACTAATATTTGGCTATTTTTGGTTGAATGGAACTTGACCCTAATATGATTGGGGGCAGCCTAAAGTATTCAAAGGCTAGGTTTAAAACCATTTGTATAAAAAATATTATGTTTGAAAGTTCATGCACTTGTATTTTCGATGAGGCGTTCATATTACTGTTACATCTCCCTTTAAAGCTAGACTCTAAAGAGCTTAGAAAAAAAAAACTCTAATAGGTAGGTATGGTATAGATATGTAGGTACCTTTCCACTTAAAATAATTTTAATACTCACCGCAGATTTTACCCTAACCCACGCCACGTCTCTAGCAACAGACATAATATGGCTACATAGGCGGAAAAAGTAAAAAAAAAAAAAACACCGGTTCAATAGCGGACTTAATTCCGGCCACCGCAACACTAATTACGGTAAAAGGGCGAATCTCTAAGGTAAGGATAATCCTTCCTTGTACGTACTTCGTTTTAATAAATGCTGCGTATTTTACGTATATTTTAATTAAACATTCTCACGTCGTAACCCCTGGGTGTTCGCACCTCGGGCACGGAATGATAAATTATTGTGAAGACGCACTTCTATATTAAGTTTTTTTTCGGCGTATTTTTTTTTCGTTTGCGTTGAGTTAGGGATTCCGTTTGGGGAATTAATTGAGTTGTGTTTTTAGTTGGGAAAATGTAAGGTTTTACAGTGAATTTGAGTATTTTAGGGGTAAATGAGTACCTAGGTTGTTTAATGGTTTTGTATTGAACAGTTTTCGTAAGTTGCACATTAATAAGGGTCCTTACCAGGAAATCGTGTTAAGGGTTGGAAATTTTCTGAATTTTCACCGTGAAGTCAATCTTTCATTTTTGAGGTCGTGAAAATTCAGAAACTTTTCGAACTTTTTACGCAAAACAGATGTTGTGCAATGTTATGAAAAACAGAAACAATCTGTGGGTTCACTGTTCTTTGTTGTCTTTATTTAAGTTAAGTTGACTTCTTAAAGTTATCCAAATACGGCAGTGCTTTATTCACTTTTTTTTTTTTTTACAATCATCTACTAGGTTTATTCCTTAATCCGATTTTTTCACTGACTGGTAAAACTCTTGAGCTAGCCAGACGTTTTTTTTCATGGCTACTACTTTAAGATTTCTATATAAACGTAAAAGTATGCTTTATTGAGATTTAGATTTTGAGAAAATAAAGTGTCTAAGGTATGGTAGTTTTAATGTGGTTTTTATAATGGTAACTGATGTGTTTCTAACAAAAAGTAAGACATTATTATCTAACCTAGAAATATCGTGTGATTCTTACGATAACTCGTGATTGTCAAAGTCAAATCATTTATTTCAAATATTGTAAGGCATTTTTGAACGTCAAAATTTACAAAAAAAAATATTTTATTCACCCCTTCCAAAAGGTAGTTTTCGTATGGAGAAGAATGGGCAAGAAACTCCACCATTACTCTTTTAAAATGTTTTACAACATTTTGTACAGGTACATTAGACGTAATTATATGTGAAGACGATGCACCTATAATAAAATTACTGTACCGCAATAGGAAAAATTATTAAAAATGAAGCACCCATAGATAAATTGATTATGTGATAGATACATGGTACTCACATATTTACAAACATTGTAAAAGTAGACGATTTTCCTAAAATTGTACAATTAATAAGTCAGTGAGTGAGAAAGTAATCACAGAATGTAAAATCAATGTCATATAATAAAATAAAATAAAATATATAATTTATACAAATAAATTAGCAACTACTTTAATTTTTTGTTTAGATTCTAAATTATCCTATGGAGCAGCCCGTTTCTTTACCAAATAAGAGATGTAAGGAAAAATACACAGTACAAATCTTCTCGTTGTCCGTCTGAATGTGGCACGAGCATAGTGGTGGTTTTAGATAATAATATAATAATAATTTATCTAGGAACATAAAGGTTTTGTAGTACAAGAGGGACTTACAAAGTATGCATTATTTATAACATGATGAAGGTACAATGAATCGTTAGGTGAATCGCTGCTCTCCTAGCTAGATCACTGAGTAATCTATATTTAGGAGTAGGAGAGGAGATAGTAAGATTCCGGTAGATTAATAGTCCTTGTGTCCTTAGTATCCTTATCGTGATACAGTTTCGACTCGTACGGAGGACAGCGTGAATCAAATGCTACAACCTAAATAACAATATCAGTGTTAGTAATTTTTGGTGAGTGATTAGTGCTTAAATACATACTAAATAATTATCATGTGACGTAAGTACTTAACGAACAACACTTATAAGACTTTAGAAAAGTGAGAAATATAAAATCACATTATTGGTTAGTCTCCTATTTACTATTTATGTACGTTTATTTTGTCTACCTACCAAATGTTAAAAATACCTAATGATATGGTTGTACTTTTACGATGCAAATAAATAAAAATATTATTATGGATTACCAACCCTATGGAAAAAAAATGGATTACGATATTTTACTCAAAAATCAAACACCGTTAGATCTCCACGTTTTCCTAACCACCACATCACAAACATAGCTCGAGGCGGCATTTATTCACTATGATTTACCGCTTGCCTTTCTACTGATCTCACTTTATATATTCTGTTTGTCTTGACCTGAGAAAATTGAATGATACTCAAACCCACCCACGCCTCACCCCTTTACTGAAGTAACCTTTAAACTTTAACAGAAATAACAAACAAATAAAACGTTCTGTTTTGGTTTCAATGTTTCTTTTGAAAACTTCCAATCACGTACCGAAGATTTTCTGAAAATTCTACAATTCCCTTAAATTTTGGAATGTATGTAATCTCTAATAATTCATATTTTGCGGTTCTAAAATATGATTGAACACTCTAATAATTATAATGATTGCGCCTCTTTTTGTGAATTTCAAATAATTCCCGTCTTGGGGTCCTAAAAATACTAAATAGTAACTAAAGGCCACCTGGATGTAGCGCGGTTGATCACAGTTCTAACCTCACCTAACCCAGTTTTTTTTATTTTTATGTAGCAGGAGTGGGAAATCCTCATGGACGCCCAGACTGCCTCACTGGTGAGCCAGTCTGGGCAGTGCCGGACTCTTACCGGCTAAAACCCACTCCTGCCTTTGCTCAGTGTCCCTCTGACATGATCAGAGACCTTGTTTTACAAAAGTGTTCTGATTCCTGTCGTTTTGTTTTATTTAATTTTAATATGTCAGTCCTGTTAGGAAGTGGAGAATTCCTGGGAGCAATCGCCTCACTTCATCTAATTATTTCCATATATCTAATACCGTATATTTTAATAACTTACATATCTAATAACTTATTATCTTATTTCATTGTTCTATTTATCTTTTATGTTTTTAGTTGTTGTTTAAAATTTTTTGAGTCTGTCTATGCTTTATACCTATTATATTTATCTTAATCTTTATACTTCTTCGTTTATGCTATGGCTATCCTAATATATATACAATATATCATATAGACATATATTTTCTTATTCCATATCTAAGTTTATTTCTTATCCTATAAATTAATAAAATGTTGTCTTTGTTTATTTGTTATTAATCCTAGCAGACTCAAAGCTGTTGTTTTTAAAATAGTTTTTAATTTTAATTTGACCGGTTTTTCAGTAACGCATTTTCGGCTCTTAACCTGTGCGTCTTTCTGTTTCAGGTACTGCTCGACGACCTGTGCACTCCGCACTGGTGCAGCGCTTTGGTTACGGCATCCGAAAGTGTCATCGTGCTTCTGCATAACATCAGGCGCGTTTGACCACAACGGTAAGGTAAGAATATTTTTAATTTTGGGTGAGTTTAGTTTGTTATCTGCTTTTAATTGGGCCAATTTCTCACGAAGTTGACTCCAATTTGCTTGTTTTTTATCATAATTACTTTTGTTTCTAAAAATGTTTGTTGTCTTGATTTTCTGAAGATAAATTTTGAATACAATACCGTTGTGGTTTTTACTTCCGGGAAACGCTGGATGGACCTCAGCAATAGGCCACCGACAGGCGTGCCAACGCGTCCCATTTAAGGCATATTGGGCACTCGTTGTCGAAGGCGTTGTGGTCAATCTTGTCCCCTTTGGCCAATACACAATTGTGGCACTTCAGCGCTTCCGCTGCCAGCCTTGGTCACCGCAGTGGATGCAAAGGTCGGCGGGCTGCGTGCACAGTTTCCGGCTGTGGCCGAAGCGCAGGCAGCGAGTGCACTGCACCAGTGGCGACTGGTCCTGCACTCGCATTCGCTGTAGGTCAATGTGCACACGACCCGCCATCGTAAACCTCTGCCACACAGTAGGGGACACCTGCAGGATGACGTGACACATGTGGGGGTTCCTCGTCCTGCGACGGTACTTCACCCCCATCCTCCAATCCTCCGCAAGTATGTCCTCGACCAGGTGAGAGTTTTGCCGCTGTAGGGATTGGATTATCTCCTCATCTGTGTGGCAGGAGAGGACGTCTTTTATGATGACAAGCGGGTCTTTATTTTTCACCTCCTCTACCACAAGGTTACCCGTCCTCCTTATACGCTCTGTGACTTTAGTCATTTCATCCGTGGTTCTAAAACCGATCACCACCTTTTGGTCCGTCGCCTTGCGCAGTTGTTCAACCCTCGTGTCCTCATTTCTGGCATCGACCGCTGTCCTTAGCTTCTCAATCACCTCTTCACCGGTGTCCTGATCATTTACTGAGGCTCTTGGATGGCTGCTTAGGGCCGGCGGCTATTTTCGCGAAGATTGGGCCTTGGCCTGTGACGTAGCAAAGGATCAGCTTGAGTTGCTCTGAAAGAGCCCGGGTGTGTTGTTGGTACTCCTCCAATCCCTGCTTGTGTTCTTTGAGGTCTGCCACCAGGCTCTTCATCAGTTGTGTCGATTCATCTGTGGTGAGCTTCAATGACGCGGCTATCGGTGTGGCTACTGGTATGACCACGGGTTCGGTTGCGACAGGGACTTTGCTTCTCTCTGACTCCTTAACCAGCTCATACAGTCGGTTTATGGCGTCGAGCACTGCCGTCTTAATCTCCGTCTTGAGGTTGCGAGAGCGGACCAAATGAAGCTTAGCTTTATTTAGACAAGCTCTCGCCTCCGCTGTGATGTTGGGGTAAACGGTTTTAGACTTTTTTGACGGTTTTGCGGTATCCACCAGTACTCGGCGCGTCTCCAGAGTGCTGGTAGTTTTCTGAGAGGTAGTTGGTGTGGCGTCGCACTTTGGGTTGGCTGGGGACTTGGCCTGGGACTCGGCTTTTCCGGCCCCCATTCCCCGATGCTACGCCTCACACAAGGAAGCAAGGGTCCAGCCCTCTCTGTTGAACGCGGCGAGGCACCGGGGCCCGACGAGCTCGCGTCTTTGGCCGGTGTACGGAACATGTTGGTAGTTTGCGTGAAGGTGATATTAATACACAAACCAGTCAGAGGACACTGGCGATGATTTTGGGTCCCTGTGAAGGGGGGACAAACAGAAATTATCCTAGAAATAAAATAAAATAAACTTGTCCTACAGCCGCACGACCGTAAGGTCAATAAAGGTACTAAATATATAGGACTCCGTCAATGATACCTACAAACGTCTTCATTAAATGGACTAAAATGTATCTATAAGACAAAATTAAAAAATTAAAAACAAAATTTTAATCATTTGACAAAACCGAAAAGTTCACCTGGCTATTGAGAAAAGGATGGGTGAGAGGTCAATTTTTCAAATTTCTATGTTAACTAGGCGCACGTGCGAGGTATCAAAAGACGCGTCTCCGCGCGGGCTAACGTCTTGTGGTGTTATTGAAATTTAAGCTGAACAAAAGTTTTGACTTTTGGTTAAAAAACGGGTTTTTCGACCGAAAAGTATGTTAAAACCGGGAATTACGACTACCAAACGGGACTCGAGCACTCGGAACGCGCACCAGAATACAGGTAAGGCAGGCAAGTATCTATTTAAACTAATAACAAATGTGGTTTTGGAGAGAAAATTTTGAGATAAAAATTTATAAAAAAAATCGTAAAGAAAAATATTGAATATTTTTCTGTCCTAAAAAGTAAAAGTCAATTAAAATTAGTCAGATAGTAGGACGGAACCTATTTAAGATCAAATTAGCTGAAAACAGCTTCAAAATGCGTCACCTGGTTGCAAAGTTACGAGTATAACCCACCTAACCCATTTAGTCGAGGTGCCGTAGCTGAGCTACTGCGACCAGTTCGGTTCACGTGGTGGGTCACAGCTCCAACCTAACCTAACTCGTTTGGTCAGGGCACCCTAGCTTAGTTACTGCGACCAACTGCAACTGTGAGAAAAAGCCAGAATGATAAAAGAAGCTTCATTATTAATAAAAAAGTGCATTAGCGATGCACACTTGTCATGGTCAAAAATTTTAGAAGATGTGTTAAATATTTCCCTTTAATTTTGTTGTAATATTTGAATGCGAGAAATCATTAGTGAAAAGTTAGCTAGTAAACAACTTTTTACCATCACACAAGTGTAAGTAAACCGGGTTTTGTGTAAACATTAACATTTTAATTAATGTTTAAAACTAAGCTGTTTATAGAGCTGTGTTACAGTGTTTATGTGCGTACGCTCGGAAGCAAAACTGTGTATGAATATAATTAATTTATTAAAAGGAAACATGTTTTAAAGAGTTTTATTTTCGTATTTAATAATACATGTGTTTTTTTTAATGAAGTACTCTTTCGCAGATCATAAATTAAAATATAAAATCAAAACAAAAATCATTCCAGTGTTTGTTAATTACTGCACATAGTTAGTACAGTACTTATTTATAGTTTCACTAGCACATAATTATGAAGTGTTGTCAAACTTTTTAATAAAAAAAAACAATTTCAATACTTAAACTAAGGGCTGCCTCGTTGATCTGGTGGACTCAAGCGCTACTGCTGAGCATGAGGTCCTGTCTTCGACTCCCAGGTCGGGCAAATTGTTGTTAGTTTTCTATCAGAAATTTCTCAGTAATAGCCTTAAGTATGGAATTGTGCCCGGTTGATGGCAATAGGCTCACCCCTTATTACATGGGACTTAAACGTAACTGGCGAAATGTGGGTGTACTGTAGGTACACACACCTCTGCTTAACCCTTTGGGGAACAGAGGCGTAATGTAAACTAAACGCATAACACGTTTTTCTGGAATAAAAACTTCTTCCATCCATTCTTATAGAAGCCTGCGTTCAATTACTGTGGAATGAAAGTCATGGCTTAGTAATATAAGTATATATTATTAGACCGTGACTCAGTATGGCCATTACTCAGTAGGAACCCTTAAGTAAGGGTCGGTCTTTCACCGGTTTCGGAAGTCTGAAGGATATTGTCTTATTGGTTTGTTTCAGACTTAAAAAGCGAACTGGTAAAAAATACTTAATTATTTTTGTAGGTGCTGTTAGAGCTCACCTCATTGTGAACTTAATCACAACTACATAGACCGTGATGACTAATTGTATTTCAATCAGTAAATCTCAAACAAATAATGACCTACCTAGATTTATTTATTTATATTTAAACTCACAATAAGGTAAAAAGGCGGACTTAATGCCTGAGGCATTCTCTACCAGTCAACCAAGGGTGGTGAAGAAATAAGATGGCAGGGATGATTGAGAGGAGATAACAATAATACAAAATATAAAAAAGATAACATAATGAATTACAAATAAAATAGGTAAACAACTACATAAATAGCTAAATAAATAACTTATAATACACATACATACATATTTACTATAATAAGATTCGTATTTTTACGAAAATAAAAATGATTACGCCTGACGCATCAAAAACAAAACCAAAAGTCATTACTAGTTACAGTTAGTAGTTATGAGCGAGGTGTGAGTGTGCTGGGTTCAATTATCGGGTCGGGCAAAGTGTTATTGGGTTTTCCCATTAGGAGTTTCTTAGTAACAGCCCTGAGTTTGGAAGTTGGTGGTGTGATACCTCCGTGCCACGGAAAGCACGTTCAGCTGTTGGCCCTGCACCTAATGTTAGATTGCGTGCCGTCATGACTATGAGAGTGAGGGAATAGAGAGTGCACCTGTGTCTGCGCACACACTTGTGCACTATAATATCTCCCGCGCCGAATGCTGATCTCCGCTGAGATTGGTCGCCATTGCCGTAATTCGATCTAGAGGACTATTATTATTAAGTATTTAATTTGTTAAAAAAAAACACTTTTTTCCTTTTTTTTCTTTTTTTACTTGTTAGGATTTATTTGATAGTTCCTAAATGCTCATTTGTATTAGTATTGCCAGTGTTTTCAGTTATTAACATATGTCGCCACATTGTACAATACCTATATCACATTTCTTATACGTTCAAAACACTTTGCCGCCCGACTGTACCCTGCAACCAGTAGTTTACGTGCTAAGGCATTTGCCGTAAAACTCGCTCATAAGGTTATAAGGCAACGGTTAATGTACGGGTTAATGGAAATTAACCACTTTCGAGCTGGCTGTAAATTATATGAGCTGTATGCCTATGAAGTTAATAGTTCTGGAGGTACTCGTAAGTGTTTGTTTTGACTTGATTTAGATTTAAAGAAAACTTTTAATATTATTTTTTTAATTCAAAGTTACTAGGAATGTGTAAAAAAAGATTAAGGTTGACGTCAATTGTGTTTCGGGTGAAGTTCTTACACAAAAACTCCCAAATCATTTATTAAACTTATACAAATACATAGTTCTTAAACGTAAAGAGTAAATAACGGCAAAAAAAAATTACTAACAGAAGACTTTTTGACAGATTTATCAGCGGGTTCCAAACTGAGCAAAGCCTGTATCTTGAGACCTAAACAAATGAAAATGCGAATAAATGCGAGAGTTGACTTTTTATCACCTCTCGCCTCATGACATTAAACTTTCTATTATAAATACAGAGCTAAATAAAGCCCATACTTTTTACCAAACCCTGGCAAAAGCTAATGGCAAAAAAAAAATGCACAAATCTATAGGAATAGCATTGCCTTAAAACTAGGTCCCAACGTAAGTGTGTCACTAAATCTACGACATCAAATAGAACCTCTTTGTGATCGCTGCTCGCGATACTCAATAAAAGGAAATATTTTACATGCTCACGAGCTTTGTAATAAATGTATTGGAGCGAAAGAATCCCGGTAGTGAACTGATAGTGTTCATAGAGTGTGAATTGACACGCACACTCCATTTAGCACTCATAGTAAATATTCTATCGCCCAATTAAACACTATTCGTGTACAAAGTATATCGATATCAGCTTATGAATTTACTAGCTGTGCCCCGCTGTTTCACTCGCGTAAGTCTGGATCCCGTGGAAATATCGGGATAAAAAGTATCCAATGTCAGGTTATGGTCTATCCATGTGCCAAATTTCATCCAAATCCATTTAGCCGTTTTAGCGTGAAAGCGAAACAAACGAACTCAATTTTGCATTTATTATATTATAGTAAGAATTCCACATCAAAACAAAGGCGTTTTCTCATGTGGATGCCATACTTTCCCAAGGACCAAGACCTCTATACAAATGAGGAACGATTTTTCAAGCCGCTCTTCCCTACGCCATGAAAATTATCTCAGACCATTTGGAAATCTACGAATTCTTACTAATGTTGTGTTTCTTTAAAATATGACACTGTGACCAAGATTTTGGCAAGCTGAATAAATTACTTAAGACATTTAAAACATAAATCCGCACTTGAAAAGTTTTAATTCCCTAAGCGATTTAATGCCTGTTCTTGTGTTTATTTATGTACTTATGGTAAACATTACAAGCAATTTTACTAGTAAATGATACCTACAAAATTTCCTATTGTTCCTAGTTGTATGTTGTAATACAACATCGAAAGCATTAACTGTATATTCACTACTAGCTTCTTCTCGCGACTTCTTCCGCGTGAAATTTCTTGTTCCCCGACTCACTCCGACGCATCGCCTTGCCTGCTCGCGCTATTATTTCGTTTTCGATTAGCGTTCTTTCTGACCTTTTTTTCTTTTTATTCGGGTCCTAAGGGTCCGAGCGTGATGTTAAATATCCTAAAGCTTTTCTCAAGAATCGAGCTAACAAATGCAAAAATATTCTTTCAACTCCGATTGGTAGTTCCACAGATTAGCGCGTTCAATAAACGAAACAAAAAACAAACTCTCTCAGCTTTATTATTTGTAAATATCGATAAATTCTGAATATAGATCCAATTAAATAGTAAAATATATGAAGATACCTGGAACATATCAGAAGGAAAGGTTAACAGAAAGTGTAGGTACACAAAGTTTCATCTTATTTTAGTAATAGGAATAATATTTCATTCTATTTTGACGAAGCAATTTCAATACCTTGTTATCATAGGTAAAAGGAATTATTCATCTGAAAAGGTTCTATAAAAAAGTTCCGAAATATAGTAGGTAAACTTAGGAAGATACCTATTTATAACTGGAATAGGCCTTTCATGGTGGAAAAAATAATCTTTCATACTGCTATATGAAATAAGATAATATTGTGTGCTTCTACAAAAGAAAATTACAGTATAATATTATACATTGATTTGAAAATAAAAGATGATATTAACAATCTCAGTATTGGCATAGGATGCATGAAATCGTGATGTGGTAAAGTATGTTTGTATCTAACTCTAGTAACTAGTAAAATCCAAAGTATTTAGAAAACAATAAAAGGTACAATCTCTGAACCACTTAATCGTTACACATTTTTAGTCAAATTAATACGGTGATTGGAATGCACATTGCATGATATTTAATATAAATGTGCAGAACTGTAACTTTCTTTTCTCTCATCGGCATGAACTAGAGTATAGCTCATGTCAAATGTGTGTGTTAAATGAAAGCCAGGCCGGTTGCAACTACTGGTCCTTGGCAGCACTGGACAGAGAGAGGTCGAAGAAGAGTAGTGAGAGAAAGGCTTTTTCCTAGCAGTGAGACAAAACAGGCTAGTAAACAGGGCTGCCTAGCCAGACAACCCCGAGTATCGCTACTCGTGGAGAATATTTTAATTCCTCCAAAAGAAAGCTAAGACAAAGAAAAACTCAAAAACATTTCCTGACTTTGACAACAGACGGGAGCTAATCTCTCTAATACTGCTTAGTAGACAAAGTAAGTATAACAGATAATACAAAACAATACACCGAAGCATTTTTCCTCTACTAAATAATTACAAGCAAAAGATGAAGCACTCACAGTAGGCTATTTTGCGAGGGCAACCATAATCGTTTCCACTTCCCGCTGTCATTATCTCCTGAGTAAATTGATGCTTAATGTCTATCATTTTGTGGCGATGTTAGGCTTGAATATAACTATAAGTACCTGGGAATTGATCCGGTTAATATGATGGCCTTGAGGAAATAAATAAGATATGTAAACAGAAATTGGAAAGCTGTATTGGAAAACTGAGCCAAGTTTTTGCGTTTGGATTGTGTGAGGAGTGACATGAAAGAGAAAGGAAATGATACTGTGACGGTTGACAGGGGAGTATGGACAAAGAAAACGTAGGGGTAGAAAGATCATGAAGATTTTTGCGTTTTAAGGCCATGTGGTTTCAGGAAAAAATAAATCCACTTAAAAATAGGCACACTTTATCACCACTAACTTGGTCATACTGACGGTTCAGACCTTAGATATTTAGTTGCATCATCTTCCTTCTAAAACCTGTAGCGGTATCCATATTTTGCTTCGGTTTGGGTACAACGAATCCTACAGTACTGAAATCATCCACTGTTTATCAGTTAGCCACATTTCCTTTAACTCATTCCATGTCATACATAGTTACAACAATATTAATTAATTGAGATACCGCCAACAAACAAAATATTTCACCCATTTCATAAAGGGTCATCGCATCCAAATGCGCAAGCTTCAAAGGCTTTTGTAGCCGTAATTTAGGAGTAACTACAAAATAGTGGTTTAATTGCTAGCCTTCCCCTGAATAGCGGGGGGAGGAGCAAATGGTGGTGCTGAGTTTTGCATTAAACCTAATAGTGCATAATGTTTTAGAAGCTTCCGCAAAGAATGAAAGCCCTGACGGGTTTATGGGCCAGGGGTGGAAAATTACCGGTCATAAGTTTCGTTATTGTGAGTTAAGACAATGCTTTTGGTTGGTTGTACTTTTTCATTTATTTAATTAAATGAAAAATATTTTACTGCTTCTACTTCAGCATTTATACTGGCAGTTACTTACTCTCATTTTCTCTTCTTAGGTTCGCGTTACATTATAAGTCCATATTATCTATCCTAATGTCTGCTAAGCCCACAGAACACTCTTTTATCTGTTCTGTGGCTAAACCCGACAGTAGCTTTGTATTGGACTACCATTATTACCATCGATACTATTTTTATTGAATTACCGCTAAATCCTCCAAATAATATTCCTGTAACAATTCTCCGAGCCACAAAAGCCCCTTAATATCTCCGACAAATCGACGAAAAATGGTATTTCCTGCTACGGATCGATGCCAGTCAAATTGACATTAGGAAAAGCCGGTTCTGTTCCTAATGTAATAAATAATACAGAAACATTCTCTCTAATTACACCAACAGAGTTAACCTTGAAAGTTTACTACAACACCAATTATTTATAAGTTAGCTTTGGGTAATAATACCCTTTTCGACTCACACATGTATCGCTTTAAAAATGTATGGTAAACTGATAATTTTTATATAGTATCGAAAGTTTGAATACCATGGAATTATTCATGGGCATTAAGAACAAGTAATAAGTTTTGTAATTTTTCATCGAAAAATCATAATTATTTGGTTTGTATTGGGTTTCCTTATTGGCGCCCAAATGGGACAGTAGTGTCTACTTTTGTTTAACTACCCTTAATAATGCCTGTTTCTAATTATACGTTCAAAACATGACATCAATACTTCAAGGTCGTTTGTTATTTTACTGATCGTAGTCTAATTATATAGGAAGTGCTATTGAAGGACTACAAAGTACTTACCATAATTTCTTTTGAAACACGTGTTTTGTATTTTTTACACTGAGGTACAAGAGCAATTTGATCAAGTTTCTAACTTTTTAGTTTTTCAATCAATCTGATTAGATAAGTGAAGCTATCTTGCTTTATTTAGCTTCTTACTTAAAACCACTTGTAAGTCTCATACGTGAACAATATTATTTGAGGAGTAAACGCCATAAATAAATACACATAGGTATAATCAACAGAAACAGTAATCAGTTAGTGACATAATGTTAACCGGGTTTTTGTGTGGACATGTCGGTTGATGTTTTCACAATGTAAGGTTTAATCATTTTGTTGGCTTATGAAAGTCATTTTGTTGATAGTATGTAAACAATATGTACTGTCACAATGTTTCCAAATTATCTCTAATTATAATAATGACCATATTATTTAGCTAGACAGTACAGAGATACAGTAGTCCAGCGGTGGATGTTTCTCGGCTGAAATGATGATGATGACCCAAGATTTAACTTTATTTTATAGAAAGAAAGTTTTTTTTTATTGATACAGGAAGACGCACATAAAAAAGAGGCAAGTTAGCTCGAATATTTAGTAACGACGATGACGTTACGTTTGTGACTGTGAATGTTTGTCTCCTTACAACGCCACACGACTCGAGACATTTATAAAAAGGGTCGAGGGCCTAAAGTCTAGCCTATTTGTTTCAACACCTACTATGTAAGCGCATTGCTAATAATACAAGGTCAAAGTAAATTAGCTAGCGAAACCCCGCAGACGTGATATTTGAACACGATAAAAAAAATAGAACACCATTTTTTTGTGTATTCACCATTTCTTATGTATTTACTTGAAGTATAAGTTGAGAAAATCTGTTTTTTTATTGTTTTATCGTGCTTTGATATCAATACCCATAATTTCTGTGAAATTTACCCAAAAAACTGATATTTCAAGTAATTACGGTCGGTGACATAAAAAAAAAACCGGCAAAATGCATGTTGGACCACACACAACAGAGTGCTGTGTGCGAATTTATCCCAAAATAAACTTAACAGTATCGTTGAAAAACATGTTCTCCCATACATATATACGAGTATACGTCACGGTCAAATATCCAACTGCAAATGTTAGTTTGTAATCGAAAACTTTTTTATCTGATAAAACTACAAATTAACCACGTTTGAACTTTTTCTTTTACTTGTGGTGTGAGACTTGCTTCTTGCCTAATTTCATGATTCTAGGTCAACGGGAGGTACGCTTTAGCTTTTTATTTATTTGCGAGTATCAAAATATCAAATTAAATTTTTCTTATTGCAATGTCTTAGAATTTTGAGTTTTTTTTTTACCTCCATGAGACTTTCGTATTTGATATTAATTTCAACTTGATACCTCCTCGCGTTCCTGATAAAATGTGTCTTGACAGACTGACAGACATACAGACGGACAACGAAGTGATCCTTTATGGGATCCGTTTTTTCCTATCCTAAAAATCATGTAATTTTTTTTTTGACTGTGATGTTTCGTTACTTATTTTAATTTATTATGTAATCTTTTTGAAATTTTACGCCTGTCGGTGCCTGAGTATAAATTCAAAATGAGCGTCCATTTCCTTTAAAGGAAAACAAAAACTACAAAATGCCACATGCTACACTCCCTACTAAATATTTATACTACACATAAACAAGAATTAATTCCACCCTAGATCACATTTATGCGACTTACTACGTTATGACGGGTACAAAGAGAATACTTAATAGGGTTTGTCATAGAACTTATAAGTTTTAAGGTATGTACGGCTATTGGCCACGACCTACACTACACGCTCAAGCGACACGAGTCTTGCGACAGCCACTGTGGAGAACACAATTACGTTGTTCAGAGCAGACGACGGTTTCGCGCATACGGCTAAGCGTATGCTGAGACGCGGGTGACGCAGGTCCACACAGCGCAGGTCAGAGCAGATTTTGTAATGCATGAACGTACTGACAGCTGCGTGCGCTGCGGCTTAAGCACGTGAGATGTCTGTACTGCTCTGCATCTCGTTGTGGAGCCGGCACAGATTTCTGCTTAACTGCATGCAAGTCGACTTGTGTTTTGTTTTGTCCGTCATTTGTTTATACACACGGCTACACATCAAGCTATAAATTTCCAGTATAAGCTAACCTCGCTTTGTAAGGAAATCCTTTACAATACGAGATCAGCATAAACTGGAGATGTATAGCTTGATGTACTGATCATGACACTAGCTAGGACACGAATGTGTCTGCGTCATCTGCGTCTCAGCATACGCTTAGCCTTAGACTTACACGACGGAAACAGGTGAGGAGCGATTTGGCGCGACTTCAAAGCGAGTGCGACTGGCGATCGCGGTCTGTCAAGTTGCCGTCGCCACCGACGGGACGTGGCATGACATGGCGTCGCACGCGCGTGTCGCTTGACGCAAATCTCCTCGCAAGTCGTATCGCCCGAGGTCGTGAAAGCCCTTAGAGAATTGTAGGACCTACTTAGAACTTAGAAGTTGTTATTCTATGTTTTAGTCTTGTCAGGATGTTATTAAACAAGTTTAAATTACTTCGGTAGGTCACTTTGGAGTACCTAGAATAATAATGTTGGTAGAAGTACTCTTTGTGAAAGTGGCTCTCATGAAACATTGAAGACTGTCTGATTCTGTCCCAATTTGTTATAATCCAGTATGAAAATGGACTCTGATAAAAAAACTGACAACCGGCTTGGTGTTAATTTGTAATCTACAAGACATTGCAGGGATTACCAATTAACCCCAAATCGGTTGTTCTTTTTTTTTTTGACCGGTTGCCGGAAATGGTTCACACTAAATACTGGATTAATATTACAAGCGGCTTAGGGCAAAACACACTTAAAAATCTGCTTATCCCTTATGGGTACACAGTGTGACTTCTTCTTCTTCTTCTTTTCGTGTGGTTAGTGACTAAACTGGTGTCAGAGTTTTTAAGCCGCCCATGGGCCTCTGACTTGGCTTTACATGCCGTCGAGAAATATCTCTCAGGCCGGTTTCCTCACGATGTTCTACTGCTACTGTTAGCCTGTATCATCCCACTGCTGGGCAAAGACCTCTCCCCATGATTTCCAGTGCTTTCGATCCAGGGCTAATATAAACCTCTGGTCATCTGTTTTGTCCAGCTCGTCCTGCTACCTTCTAGGTGGTCTTATGTAAACCTTCAACAAATCATCATCTCCCTGCCTTTGTCCCATGTTCCTTGAGGTCGGCGCAACACGTTTTCTTCTTCCATTCTCCCCTGTCAACCGTCACGCTGTAATTCACTTCCTTCTCTTCTCTTTCATATCATTCCTCACACAATCCATCCATTTTTATCTTTGGCCTTCCTCTCCCTCTCCATCACATGCGTTTCCTCTCTTCTCATCACATGCCCATATCAGGCCAAACTATTTCCTTTGAACTTTTCTGTCACTGGCGCAACTTTTAAACTTCCCCTTATATACTCATTTCTTACTTTACCCAGTTTCATCATCCACACATCCATCTCAATATTCTCATCCCCGCTTCATGCAGCCTTTTTCATCCGTCTTCTTCACGGCCCAACATTCTGATCCATAGAGTACGACAGGCCTTAGCACGGACTTGTAGATTTTTCTCTTTAACTTTAGGGGCATCCGTGAGTCACAACTTGTTCCTGTGACCTGTCGCTATTTCATCCATCCTGAGTTGATCGGCGCGTTACATCTGGGTCTTCTCCGCCATCTCCTTGGACAAGCGTCCCGAGGTACCGAAAGTCGGAGCAGATCGGTAAGGGCGTTTCAGCGAGAGATGGATACAGACACAGACAAACCTTTAACAAATATTGACTCAAATATCAGATTCAAAATACACTTATGACTTATCCAACCCCTCTTATTAACCTTAGTGCACACATGTCTAAACAGACATTTTAATTATTAATACGAAATATACTAAGATGCTTCGCGAAGCTAAGGTAAGATGCTTGCTTTAATTTCCGGGCTGCGTCCTGGCGTACTTTAATCTCGGCGCCATCTTGTATATTTCGTCTGTTTGTATTCGCTACAGTCTATTTACTGCTTTAGTTTTGTTTGTTTTTCTTGTTTGCTGATTGGAAAGTTTTTAATTTAAGCTTAGTGTCCAATAAGGCTGGAAGCTGTTGATGTAGTGCAATTAGCGGGAAAGTAAGGCTGTTTGGCTGTTTTAGTAAATGGACCTTCCACACTGTGTCAATGATGAGAAGCACTTTCCTGAGGTAATAAATTATTAATTTTATTTATAGATAGAAAAGCGTAATTAATTTATGAGTACACTACAAAAAAACAAAACTAAAAAAGAAATTGTTTGATGATAGTATATTGTTATTTATTTATTTATTGGATCTCCAACAGAGGTTATACGATTTCATGCAAGTTTACAATCTAAGAACAGGGAAAAATATAGTGCACGCTTCCAATTATAGGAGACCACATCATTATCTTATAACTTAGGTAGATACGTTAAGTTTGACAAAGCGAAACTAGTAATAATAATAAAATAAATAAAAACATAAATAATAATAATATCAGCCTACTATTGTCCCACTACAGGGCAAAGGCCTCTTCTCATACAGAGAAGGCACGAGCATTGATCACCACGCTTGCTAAGGATGGGTTGGCGATTGCAGACTTATATTAACTTATAAGTCCAGGTTTCCTCACGGTGTTTTTCCTTCACCGATGTCAGTAATGTCCAAGATAAACTCAGAAAGTCAAAACAATCAAAACATACAACACGAAAATCAATGTTGTTTTAAGAATATACTGTAACTAAGATGGAGCTAAAGCCATTATTCTTTTGTTGTAATTATAACAAAATGAGTATATTAATACAGTGGCATGTGCCCACGATTGAACGTTACCCTTACTTCCTTTAAACTCGATATATCTTTAGATTTCAACAATGGATCTTTCAATTTAAGAACTTGAAGTGCATCCACAGGCCCCTACACAGTTATAACAGCAAATAATCCCCTCGATAGCTAAAACTCAAAGGCTGTGCGACAAATAAGCAACTCACAAAGGTAAATCTCAATCAAACGTAACAAAACAAGCTTAGTACACGTACAAAGGAGGACTTGTTAAAAATGAGCGTAAAAAACATCGGGCCCCGCAGGCGTTTCATTTGTGCCTTTTGTTTGCACAGCCAGCTCCTTCATTAAACGTTAGGGGTGACAATATTAGCTGGTGTACTACAGAGCTCGATATTACTAACATTTTCAAAGGGGTTTTTGAAACATTGAATATGGGAGTGGTTGATTGATTGTTTACAAATAACCCATGGAATAGTATGCTTCGGTTATGTAGGTCAAGAGACTAATGACAACGTTTATTTTTCGATAGTAAGTAGCGCTATTTTGTTTTCCATGACTGAACCATTTGTTTATCTTCTTGACTAATGTTTTTATGTATCATCTCCAGTATTTTTTTTTTTGAACAGCCAGCTTCTTCATTAAACGTTAGGGGTGACAATATTAGCTCGTGTACTACAGAGCTCGATATTACTAAAATATTCAAAGGGGTTTTTGAAACGTTGACTATGTGAGTGGTCGATTGATTGTTTACAAATAACCCATGGAATAGTATACTACAGTTATGTAGGTCAAGAAACAAATCACAACGTTTATTTTTCGATAGTACCTAAGTAGCGCTATTTTGTTTTCCATGACTGAACCATTTGTTTATATTCTTGACTTATGTTTTTACCGACTTCAAAACAAGGAAAAATTGATTGTTTGTTCGTTTAAATTTGGCACACAGATAGACCATGACCTATGTAAGAATAAAGGCTATTTTTCATCCTAGATCGCAGACGAAGTCGAATGTGAGTGGTTGATTGCAGGAATTAATAATGTTAATTTTTGCCAAAAATGGTGCCCTAAAAAAAATTAAGTTCCTTATAGTCTACATTAATAGCTAGGTTTACATTCTTTAATGAAATAAGACGCAAAGGAAGTACTTTTGCTTATGAAGTCCACACTAGGACGAGCCTGTCTCGTGGAGAATTAGAAAGTCATTTTTGGTGGAACTTAGGTACAAATAAATAGTACTGGTTTTGTTAATAATAAATAAAACAGAAAGAAGCTATTCACTTCATGCAAATGTTTGGGGTGACAATATTAGCTGGACTACGGTGCTCAATATTACTAACATTTTATTGTATAGTAATTTTGTAAAGTACAGTAAAGTAGAGTAAAGTAAAGTAAAGTAAAGTAAAGTAAAGTAAAATAAAGTAACGTAAAGTAAACCTTTATTTGCATAGATTGACAGTAAATAAGATGTGAAAGGGGTGTGATTTGCAAAAGAGATTTTGATACCTTGGGAATGTGAATGGTTATTGTAGGAGTTATGGCAGATCATGATGCGATAGAGTATCCACTAAATATTAATAGAGAAATTACAAATATTATTGTGTGGCAAGATTTATATTCTAAGACTTGAGCAATCTTTAAAAAAAATCAACGTTATTATAATTGTTTACTGTTTAAAAAAAAATGTACTATTGTTGTGCGAAGTGAATAGGTATTAGAGGTTTTATATTAGGTAATACCTACTTCACTTCAAATTGTGAATCTACTATTCATGAGAAAAGTAGAGCCACAATTTATAAACATACGGTGTGAACTTACCTTAATCCGTAAAAGAAAACATAGTACAACAATAATCTTTAAAGACCTCATATCTCAGCATAACACTACACGTCTAACCCTTCAAAAACCGCGGCAGAACTAGGCCCAACAATTCTAATTTTAGCTTTACACGTCAACGGTATGACATAAAACAAAACAAGCGCGACAATTCATAAATACGCACCTAATTACCCTTCTTACTTGGCAAAGAAACCTCAAAGATTTAACCCGACACAGGTAAACCACCAACACGTTTTAAGGGCTGTTACTCGACGAAATTGGAATTGAAACTGAGCATGGCCCAACCGAGTATGCCTGAGCGTAGCGCAGCATTGAAACGTAGAAATTATTTCGACATCGCCCTTTAATTTCACCGACAAAAGGTATCATTACTTTTTAATTAAATTAGACGAGGTTTGGTGTGGTAATGGTGTACTGCTTTTAGGAGAACTGGGATATTTAGGTTTAGTACAAACGTGTTTAGATACGGTAATTTGTAAATAGCTGTTGCTAAGCAGGGATGTAAGCTAAAAGCGGGAGGAAATTGTAGTGCTGGCCGTGAATCTGAATTTAGCCAAAACGAGGTTGCTTCAGAATACTTGGAGCGGATACATACTAGTGTAACCTTTATTTTATTACTAGCTTTGTCCGCAGCTTTGCTGGCGTGACTGTGTTCTTTTGGCGTCTATTTAAAATTATTAATTTATAGTAGCATATCGTGTCTGTGTGACCGCGTAGTCCTTCTAAACTACGAAAAATATTTTAAATAGATTTGATTTGATAGTGCTAACCGCATCAAAATCTTTAATTCTCTAAATTTTAGAGACTTTATTTCAGAAGATATATATGTTTAATATATTAAATATTAATATATTACACTTAAATATAATAAAATAAGATGCGAGAAGCACCGAATCGGTCGAAGTGGCGGTGCTTGGGGGAGGCCTATGTTCAGCAGTGAACGTCTTTTGGTTGAAATGATGATGATGATAATAAATAAATCTAATTTTTTTGTCAAGTAGTAGAAACCATGTGAAACAGGAGCGGTTCGCTAGTTAGATATAAATGAATGGAAATGGTAGTGATATTTTTTCAATATTTGTATTCAATGACATGTCATTTTATTTTATTACGTTTAGGTAGGATTTTCCGCACGTGTTTTGTTGCCCGATTCGAATCGGCATCAAAAACCTTTGCTCATTAGCTTGGAATACTGTGAGATCGCGAGTAGAATAAACGTCGAGTGTTCTCACAGAAAATAATTTTGGAATACTACCCACGTAGTTAATCTTCATACATTGAACACGTTTTCTATGAACAAAAGCCGAATCAAAGATCACCTATATTTTGTAGTTTTTAGGGTTCCGTAGTAAACAAGGAACCCTTATAGTTTCGCCATGTCCGTCTGTCTGTCTGTCCGTCTGTCTGTCGGCAACTTAGCTCAGAGACGGTTAGTACTAGAAAGCTGTAATTTGGCAAATGTATACATATTAATCATGCCAACAAAGTGGTAAATTAAAATCAAGAAAAATATTTTTTTTAGCGTGCCTCCCCTACACGTAAAGTGGGGATGATTTTTTTTTCCTCATCTACCCCATGTTGTGGGGTATTGTTAGAAAGGTATTTTAAAAATATTGTGAGTTTGTCAGAACTATTTTTGGATTCAGGGATCCGTTTGCGAAATATTAAGCTTTTAACTGAATTTTTTTGTTAGAGTCAAGTGTCTCCCGCCCATTCTACCTAAATGGCTGTACTTAGACTTGTGAAAAAATTCACAGCAGTAGTATATATACCAAAATTAAAAAGAAAATTATGAGAGCTAAGAAGGCTGTACAAGTTAACGAGAAATAATCAACCAACTTAAATTTGCAGTTTGAAAAACATGATCTCCCATACATTCCGTATGGGAGAACACGTTTTTCAACTACAATGTTAAGTTTGTTCTTGGGATAAATTCATGTCAACTACGGAACCCTTCATTGTGCGTGGTCCGACACGCACTTGGCCGGTTTTATTATATTCAGAATTTAGACGGTAAGAACATAGCGATTGTCGATTATTATCTTTGTTATATTTTAGGCTCTATTAAAACTACCTATCATAGTGTAGTACACTTCCTGATTGCTTTATCACTTTTGACAACGATTAACACTAAACTGAAATGACCTTAAGGTGGACACTACAGAATAAGAATAATTTATTGTTTAAGAAATTTCATTCGAATGCGTTGATTCCTGGAACTCACACTAGGATTCCCTGTGTCGTGAGATCCAGGGTCCTTCGTTGCGTTAACATTTATTGCTATACATTTAATAGGTATATACATTACAATAAATTACTTAATTTAAATTAATCTACTTGTAATATACTAGAAAAGGAATATACAATAAAAACTAATTCACAAAGGAAACAGTAGATAACCAACTATGCATGTAGGTATATTGTTATATTGTGTGTGATTGTGATGGTGTCTATGTGATATGGTGTGTTATAAATTAAGATAGTTGTGTTGGTGTTGAGAGTATGTCTAAATGTATACCTGAGGATGTATATATATAATTATGTGGATGTTTGTGATAAGAATAATAAATTATATATAAATAGAGGTATGTATCAGTAGTCGTCCGAAGTTACGTGCATTTCCTAAATCGTATCACATATGCGATTATATTAGTTTGAGGTCCAAACTAAGAATTGATGACAACACGATTAGACATTTATTCCTACAGCCGGTGTATTTTTCCCATCCGAAAAATTTAATTTGACGCTTGTTTTGAAGGTATAACTACTTTCGGACGGGTCCGTATCTTCGTTGATGGAGTTAGAGACTAGGCCCCCCAGTTACGAGATTGTCTACGTCACCCTTATGAAAACTATGTTTTATTAACACAATGTTAGGAGCTGAGGTGATGAAAGGAAACGACCAGTTCAAGGCACTAATTGGTACTCGATTTATTTTAGGAAAGGTTAGCTACTTATACAAATTCTTATAAATATAAAAATCAATTGTGGGCAACTTAATAAACATAAGATTTTGGATAGACCTATCACTGCACAGCACGTATTTATCTGTAGTTCTCGAAATTTACAACGGGGTCACCACCAGCCACCAGCGCTAGTGATCCGCGGTCATCCACTCGGCCGGTGCACGCGGCGCGCGTTTGTGTGATGATGATGCAGCTACAACAATATTAGCAATACAGGATGTTACCCATACCCATACAGGCTGCTTTTATTTAGACATTGGCTCCCCCACGTATGTACACGTAACATGTCATACTGAGGTGGAGTGGTTTTTAGTCATGTGCTCTAATTCTGAGGACCTCTTAGCACTTTGTAAAAGTAATCTCAATGATGTCATTTGCATAAATTTTTATTTATTTGTTTCAGATATGCATGGACTTTATAATGTAGTTTATGACTTAATTATGTACCTATGGATTGAACCACACTCGTGGAAGACCACAGTGACTACGTAATAACAGTCGCACGGGTCGATCGATCAGGTTAAGCTACGCTTGCCGGGGTTGGTCGGTGGATGGGTGACATCCTTACATGCCGAGACTCCTCCGTGCCTCGGAAAGCACGTTAAGCCGTTGGTTGGTCCCAGCTATCTTTAGTGGATCTTTGACAGTCGTTACGACAGAAGCCCAAAATTCTGACAACCAGTCTTACCAAGGGGTATCGTTACTGAGTTGTGGAGGTCAAATAGGCAGTCGCTCCATGTAAAATACTGGTATTCAGCTACATTCGGTTAGACTAAAAGCCAACCCCAACATAGTTGAGAAAAGGCTAACCAGATTGATTGTGACCGCAGTAAATACAGGCAGTTGTCACCACACCGCAGTAAATTCTCTAATGAATGTTAAAATATTTATATTTTACTTCATCAGAGCAAGCCTGTTTAATACCGTCGAATTTACGGTGGAACCCGCATTTGAATTGAGCAATACCGTAGATTATTTTATGTGGTACAGTATCGGTGATTTGAGTGGACAATAAACAAAATTTAAAATTATGCTGTGTAATTTCGATTTTCGAGGCAGGTATAGGTAGGTTTTTGATTGGAGTATAGAATAATTATGAAGCTATTAGTTTAGTACTAATAGTAGTTTATGAAACTGTTGCTTAAAGAGGGATATTAAAATAAATACGAGTGTGTGTTTAATAGTATCACACGAGTGTTTTAATACCTAGTAATGTGCAGTTTCATACACTACTTTATCTACTCTCATACATTGGGATTGAACCTACTAAATAAAAGATCAAAGTTAAAGATCAAGAATAAAAAAATCCCACGAAATTCAGTACAACTTCACGTATGAATGGCGCCTGCATCCAGCACATCACCGCGCATGCGCTAGAGCGGTGCTGCTGTCCCCTGCTAACGTTCTATTGCAAAAATAGATGGATACTCCTAGGTGATATTAACTTCTTGGATTTGCCCTGTATCGTAATAGAAAAAAATATATTTTATAGTAATATGTTGTTAGAGAAAAAGTGTTATAATATGATTCTATTTTTAAATTTCGGTATTTTGTTTATAAAGTATGTCAATATAAACTAGTTTTGAAGTTTATAATTCGAATATTACGATATGAGAGTATATAATAGTTATTTATGCTTCAAGTGCGGAAGAGATTTCAGGTGATTTCATCTTACGCACGTACGTACAACAACGACAACGTTTACCAACAACAACAACAACGTTTACAACGTTTTACTATGCATTGTGCGAGGAAATAAAAAAAAACGAGCGAGCCTTACGATAGTCGCCTATGATGTGTAACATCTAACATATGACGACGTATATAAATGATAAAAACAACATTCATGACTTTGAATTTTGACTTTGACTTCGACTTGGACTTGGACTTGGAATTCGACTTGGACTTGGACTTCGACTTCGAATTTGACTACGACTTTGACTTCGACTTCGACTTCGACTTCGACTTCGACTTTAACTTTGACTTCGACTTCGACTTCGACTTCCACTTCCACTTCGACTTCGACTTCCACTTCGACTTCGACTTTGGCTTTGACTTCGACTTGGACATGGACTTCGACTTCGACTTTTGACTTTTGACTTTTTGATTTTGACCATCGTCATAATCATCGCCATTGCCATCGTCAACGCCATCGTCATCGCCATCGTCATCGCCATCGTCATCGCCATCGTCATCGCCATCGTCATCGTCATCTCCATCGCCAGCGTCATCGTCATCGTTATCATCATCATCTGATTTGTAAAACTTTTCTCAAATAATAAAATCTCTGAGACGGGCTGACGATGGCCTCAAATATTTAAAAAAACACAGAAAAGTAAAAAGCACTAGTGAAAAAAAGTGACACTCCGCACAAATTGACTGCTTGGAAAACGCTCTTTTCAAGCAAATGATTAAGTATTTTTGAGTGTAATAGTTTTAGAAAAACGATCAATAATATTATAAGCTTCTTCTTCTTTTTCTTTGCCCAGCTTTTAATAAAAAGCAGGGCAAGGCTCGTGGGTTAAATAATAACAGCCGCATGAGTCGATTGAAGGTTAAGGTACGCTTACCGGGGTCGTTCCGTGGATGGGTGACCATTCTTAACATATTATCGAGACCCCTCCGTGCCTCGGCAAGCACGTTAAGCCGTTGGTCCCGGTTGTCATTCGTCAATCTTTGACGGTCGTTGCGGGTCTTATTCCAATCGGATCCAACAATCCAATCCCACTTTGTGGGATTCATTACGTTACGGTTACGTCGCGCACTTGGTCGCAACGGGCAACTAGCCGCAGACCCGGGCCACGGACCACAGACTTTTCTTCACCGTTTTGAGAACAGTGGTGATGAAATAGTGTCTATTTGTATAATACAAAGTATTAATACCGAAGTCCAGTGTTCAATAATTCAAAGGACTCATCAAAAACCTTCCAGAATAGAGGTCGATATAATTACCGATAGCTTTTGAATATTTGAAATATTTACTTAAATAATTATACCGTGTCAAACAAGGAAATAATAAGCAGGTACTTCTGTTGGTAGTAAATAAGTAAAATATGTGTCAATAATATTCAAGTATGTGCCGTGAGAAACGGGTCAGTGTCAAGTGTTTTTACCCGGCTTTGGAGCAAACTCAATGCATTTATTTCAATTAAACCATTTACAAGCACTTTTAAACTGTCAAATAGTCGGTCAACTAGTCAGAAAGTTGAAGCTAGAAAGTTGAGCTCATAAATTGCTATTAATATTTTCTTTGATATTGACATTCAAAAGGTATTAGGTACAACTAGGATACATATATAATATTCTATTGTGATTGTGATTACATAATATTCTACGACACTGACAGTTCTTGAACATGCTTCATTGGTGAAATTCGCTCTTAGTTCTTCTAATTTATGACTATAATTTAAAGATAGATTAGAAGAACTATTGATTGAGTTATTTATTTAGTAAAATTCGGTGCCCAACCAGTTGACTAGGCGAAGTAGGTTAGCATTTAACTTTCAGCGTTACCGGTCGTGGGATCGATTCCCACGGCGTTCCACCAGTATAAGTGAATCTGTGATCTGTATTTGTATTTGTATTTTCGTTCTTTTAGCAATTCATTTAAACATATATTTATTTTCCAATTACTACATTATAAACTTAATAATACCTACTCGTGTGGTTCATTAAGCAATTAATTAACATATAACTGTCTGTCAAATAAAATTTGATTGATAAATTAATCAATATAATTGCCGTGTAATATAATGAACAAATAACTAATTTATAGTTGGCCCCGTTACGTATGCGTAGCTCGTTATTAATTTGTTAAATTAATATTATGAACATCAATATGCCATCATTATAATTTCAAACTGTTATTTGCTACTGCTGAACATGGGCATTCAGAGTAAACAAGTAGCAGTGGGCTGGCCATGTTTGTCGAAAGGCCGATAGCCGGTGGACCAGACAAATCCTGGAGTGGAGACCGCGTATCGGCGAGCATATTGTGGGACGCCCCCCGCCCCCGAGGCTAGGATAGACTGGATGCGGACGGCGGAGCACAGGGTGTTGTTGCACAGCCTGGCAGAGACCTATGTCCAGCAGTAGACTGTGCTAGGCTGAGTTTATTGATTGAATATCGGCATAAAAACTGTGGAGGGTTATTTAAATCCCTGAAGAAGTCGCCAAAGGATACATGGAAACAGAACTCTAAAATTTCTTAGAAATTAATCATTTAATACCCTATCCAAAACGAACGTGTTCACGATTATTATTCCGAACCTTGTAAATCCAGTAACCAATGTTCTAATCTCACTAGAAACACAAAATGAAAAACACCTGGTTCTGGAAAGTTGCACGCGTTCGTTGGAAAATGTTCCATTCTCTGTTAGAGTTTGAATAAAATCAAACATTAACTTGCAACAGTTTGTGTGAGCTTTCCATTATATTGTTGCTGTAAAGGTGTATTCGCTTTTTAGGGACCTGAAATTAAATTCCTGTATTTCGCCTACCAAGCGTGGTGTGGAAATGAAAATAATTGCATGATAGTGAATTTATAGGTTTTTTGTCGTGTATGTAGATTTGTTTTGATCGTCGGTCGGTATATAAGGAAAGCAGTGGTGGCCCAGTGGTAACAGCCCCGACTTACGTGTTGTAGATCGTGGTTTCGAACCCAGACAGGCGCTTTACTTTGTGTACCTAATTTCATCACCACTGCTCTCAAAACGGTAAAGGAAAACATCGTGAGGAAACCGGCATGTCCTAGAACCAAAAATTCAAAGACATGTGACATCTACCAACCCGCACTGGGCCCGCGTGGTAGGTTACAGTCCACTCCCTCTCGAAGAGAGGAGGCGATTAAAACTTCCATTTGCAGTTAGAGAATTGACCGTGACGTATATCGATGTATTGAAGAACATGTTTTTCAACTACAATGTTAAGTTTGTTCTTGGGATAAAAATTCATCGCAATTAGGCCGGTTTGTCATACTACCCACTAACCATTCCATAATCCAGACATTATCTAATATCTCGCTCGTCTATAATGTTAGCTCAATATAGCTCTATAATGTTAGCTCAACCGTGCGTATCTATCCATTCAAATGTACAACTTCTTGTTTATATGTACTTATAGATTGTTCTGAATCAAGTATTTAGCCAAAGAGAGAGGAAAACGAAATTAATTTTATGTTCTTTGTTCTGTTTAACAATTTTCCTTTTGCGTCCTTTCTCTTTATTTGATTTCAGAAATTTTACTATAGGTGTTCCAGTAATTTCATAGCGAGTATTTAAGATATTTTTATATTGCAAATCTCACTCGTATAATATCGTTGAATATTTTTGTTACCCTTACTGTGTTTTAATATGAATGTTTTTGATGAATATTTCTGCTTAATTTATAGGTGTATCTCCGAAAATATATTTATGAAATGTCGGTATGTGGTAGAGCGTGATATTATTAAATGGCAGCAGATTTTATGATCATTGTAACGACGTATTTAATTAGGGTTTGTGTTGATTTGAACCAGCTTTTGATATTGCTTGCTGACCAATAAATTAAACATTTAGGAATTGAGCTAATATCAACATAAATTAAACAAATGATTGTTGTTTGTTTATCTGTTTATAACCTCGCTGTGATGTAGCCCTCAAAAACGTTATTCAAAATTATTTTGCAATTAGAATTATTATTGTATAGGTAATTTTCAATTACCTGAAGCGGTAATAAAACATTATAGGAACAAGATAAATGTTCCCGGCTAGTACTAAGTTCACGAATAACAAGTGAATCTTACGTAAACATATATCAACCAACGAAAAGAGTCAACAATTCATAACAACATCACTTACAAACCTCCACCAAAAAAACCGAACGGCCTAACGAATCCATTTCCAAAAAACCATGTTTCATAAGCCAATAAAAATGAACATTTTTACAAACAAACCACAACTCTATCCAGGCGTAATATTGTTGGAAAAATTCATAGTAACCAATAAACAACTTGATGGCTGTAACCCGTCGCCACAAAATAGATAGATCAGAACGCCTGCTCCATACAACGAGTAAACAGATGCAATTATAGACTTAGAAAGAAAGAAAGAAAGAAAAAGTATTTATTGAGACTCGCACAGGAAATCACAAATTAAACTAAAAACACACTAAACATAAATATAAAAATTAAAAAAAACAAAAAAAAACAAAGTATACTTAAAAATTAATGCAGTCCTGTACCAGGCTAAAAGACCCATATCTCAGCATAAAGCTGCGACATTTAAAAAATAAATGTCGCAGCGCGGATATTCTGATAGAGCCCGCAGTGATGTCTTACGTCTACGTACAGCGAGAACATAAGCGCACTGCTGGCTGGCATTCGTTTTGTGGCAGCATCTACATCGCCACATGCGAACTACGCATCAAAAACCTGACGTCACACAAATCCTACATCGCGCAATTAGAGTTTACCGTGCGAACGACATATATAAGACTATCCGACATCAATCGTGAGGTCGGAGGATCCTCCCTTTTCTATAGAGGATGAGTGAACTTTACACTCTGTTCCGCATACCTCTAAAGTTTAATGCTGGCCACACACGTAACAATATACAAGCTCCAATCTGAAATAAGACTTACACTAGTCTGCATAATGCAGTCGTGCCCGCAAATGGCTTAGATATCAGTCCTAATTCATCCCTCCCAAGTTACCTGATGCATAATGTGCAAGTACCGCAAGTAAATCGTTACAAGTGTAGCCTGCAAACCTGCCTAGGGTCGTCGCTCGTCACACGTACTCGTCTATATGTGCGGGAGTTTTCGCTGGTCGTTTCGAGCTGGCCTTCTGACCTATTTATTTTGTCACGTTGCTGCGGGACAAAAGTTTCGGGCACAGTCACGCCCTTTCCCTGTTTCGGTCAGGCGGCGTGACATCTTCTGTTATTGCACTGCTCAGCGAAATGTGTTCTGATTTTCGGTAATGTCCGTACATTTATTTTGCAATGATTATGGTGAGAATGATGTAAGATCAGATAAGATTAATATGAGAGAGTCTTAATGAAACTACGTTCATTTGTTAGTACATGAATATTTTATTTTAGACGAACTTGTAAAGGATTAAAAAGGAAGATTTCAACAGAAAATAGCAATTCTACTCTGTATGAAATTACTGTGGATTAGTCCCCCATCAAAAATTGCCCAAAACACACGCGTCTTAGAGCAATTATGCATTTTTTGTTGTTTTGAAACATATTACAACTTTTGAACAAACATGATTTTTGCCTTAAAAAAAGACCAGACGACACAAAATTAAATTCCTTCACCAACAAAACGAGCACCATCAACTATAATTAGTTTCCCCACGCCACCACATAAACAACCTCGCACAAGAGCCTATTATGAAATATTAATAACTGGCTCTAGAAGCCATAGAGAGCCAATTTTTCTGTCCATTGTGCTCAGATAGCGTTGATAAGGACAAAGCGAGTGAACAAAGCCGGCAGTACAATGCCGACACTGCAGAAATGAATGTTGTGGCCATTGACTTGGACGGCATTTTAACGGGAAAGTAATCGGCTCTGTAACTGTTTTAATACTACTTTCAGAATAGAAATGAACCTGCAGTCATAGATGTAAGAGAATGGGTCGAAAAATGAGTGGGAGATAATGATTTTAAAAGTAATTTTAGTGGGAGTTTTTGAGAGAAAAACGTATATAGAGACAGAGACATAAGAAGTAATTTTGGAATTAAATGCATTGGCAGTTTTAAGGGTTAAGTAAATGAAAGGTAATTTTCGATAACAAACGAAATTGATTTCATACCATTCGAGTAACAAAATCATATATATGGTAAGAAAATACATATGTTCCAGTATTTTTCCTCAAAAACGTATTGACAATTACAATACATTTTCGAGGAAAAATACTGGAACATGTATTTTTTTACCACGAAAATGATTTTGTTACTTGAACGGTATGAAGTCAATTTCGATATATCAATTTATGTAAGCCAGCAATTGATATGAGTATTGTGATCGGGAAAGGATATAATTGTTATTAACCGTTTCCCCGTCCCATGAACCACATAGTGGTTCAGATTGATTATTTAACTATTGTGTCTACTTTATGGTATGAACCGAACAATAAACTAGTGAGTTACTCTTATCATAAGTTTTTGAATGTGGAGATTAATGTGAATAAAGGTATTAGTTAGGTATGTAATTACCACTAATTCGATCACCACAAGAAAAAAAAAACCGGCCTAGTCCGTGTCGAACCACGCACAATGAAGGGTTCCGTAGTTAGGATGAATTTATCCCGAGACCAAACTTAGCTTAGGAGTTGAGAAACATGTTTTCCCATACATCGATATACGTAAAGGTCAATTCTCCAACTGAAAATGTAAGTCATGATTGTTGTCATTTGTCAATGTCGCAAGAGTAATTACGCAATATTATCTTTGGTCCGTGGCCTTGACATCAACCAATGAACAACATTGTCAATTTTTACTAATTTATATTTATTGGCACGTCTACGAGGCTTTTGGCTACTTTTGTGTGTGTGTATTTTATATATTTTTGTCTTTAAATGTGCGTTTTGTTTGTGCACATTACAAACAGATACAGCTTTTAAAGTTTGTAATCGGATTTTTTTTATTTGATAAAATTATAAATTATACATTTTTGAACTTTTTCCTTTACTTGTAATGTGAGACCTTGCTTCCTGCCAAATTTCATGATTCTAGGTCAACGGTAAGTTTTTATTTATTTGAGGTTTTGATTTATCTGCGAGTATAAAAATAATGTCACATAAATGGCCGTGATTTTTTATTGAGTTGACTAAGAAACCCGATTTTTTAGAGCTCCAAGGGAACATAGAACTATTTACGTATTTGATATTAATTTCGACTTGATATCTCCTCGCGTTCTTGAGATAGTGGGTCTTGACAGACTGACGGATCGACAACGAAGTGATCCTCTAAGGGTTCTGTTTTTTCCTTTTGAGGTACGGAACCCTAAAGGTACACCAAAACTATTATATTTTACGTTGTCTCGCATAAATAACTTTTATTTTTCCCAAACTTATTCTACAGAAGAAAAAGAAAAACACAATTTGACAACCAGCGCTAAAACAGAGGAGTTGACAAACTGCTTTAGTTTCATTCCACCGCAAACTCACAGTGACCACGGAAAATACATGGCGGACCACATTAAACTTAGAGTCGAGCAATAACCAGACGTTTTTGAATTTCAAATCGAGTATTTAACATTTTCGAGGCACGCGAAGGGTTAGCATTTGTTGCAAGACATAATAGGGTTAAGTTTATTAAATGCGACTCTTTTGTATGCAGTCCGGAATATCACGTTAAGAACTCTGTCTTTGTGTCTTTTATGTAAGTGTGATGTATTTTTTTTTAAAGAATAATCTAAATATATACAAATAAATGTCTGTTTGTAATGCCAAAATATCAGCTTTTTACTAAGTGTATATGAAAGTACTCGTATGTACGGTACTTACAACAAAAAACTTTTTTTTTTATTTTTTTTCTGTCTGTTTGCCTGTCTGTCAGTGCCTATCTGACCTCTACAACCCAGTAACTGGGTACCCCTTGGTAAGACTAGTTGTCAGACTTTCGGGCTTCTGACGACTCGTAACCACTGTCAAAGATCCACGAATGTCAGCTGGGGCCAACAGCTTAACGTGCTATCCGAGGCACGGAGGAGTCTCGGTATTTAAAGATGGTCACCCATCCACAGACCAACCCTGGCAAGCGTAGCCTTACCTGATGGATCGACCCGTGCGGGAGTTATTACTTAGCCACGAGCTCTTCCGTAGAGTAGATATAACACATGGCAATCAAACGAACATTATATTCATCCTATGTTTCATTCCACCTAACCCACTCACATAGTGTTATTACTACCTCAATATATCATATAACCCTTCTTTATTTAACGTTAATTCTGTACAATAAATCTTAACGGATTACATTCGGTATATGTATGGAGAGTTATCTCGCGAAAAGGGTCTGGTTTTGATATCTTTGCGCTTCTTTTTTCCTGCTTTATGGTAAGCAGGAAATTAGTTGCTGGTGCTGATGTCATTGCTTGGGAAATTATAAGACCAAAATCTTTTTTTTTTTAGGGTGGGAAATTATCAAATAACTTCTCCCGCTCTGGGCGGAGCGGGAGGTCGTGTCAGACTCTTATTGACTAAAACCCACCTGTGTTTCTTCATTTGCCTTACGTTGCCAGGGGCCACGGTATCCCTTTCGGACTTTCCTGTGACCCCAGCAGAAGAGCAAAATCCTTACCGGTAACAAAATGACTTGTTCTATGTACCTACACATGGCTACATTTAAAGCTATACATTTCCATTGTAAGCTGATCTTGCATTGAATAGGATTTCCGTACAAATGAGAGGTCAGCTTATACTGGAAATGTATAGCTTGATATGTCGCCGTGTTAACTGAATTAAAACAATAACTTCAACTTAACTTCCTCTTTAACTTTTTCTTTAACTTCTTCTTTTAACAATTACTTCCTTATATTAGTAATTGTTGTGTATCTTTAAATGTAGGTACTTGGAAATCTTCTTGACTAATAAGATTTGTACAAGTACCCCACATGTGGAATAATATCATATAAGTGTAAGGCTACCTAGTGCTTATGCTATCCACGAAATAAAACAGTGAATTACCTAATTAGTGTTTTATTGAACATAATAGTGGCGACGAGGAATAAACTTTTAAGAATGGAGTGTAGAGCAGTGAAGTTTTCGGAATTTGATCCTCAAATAGACAATTGGAACAATTACATAGACAGGCTAACATTTTGCTTTGAAGCAAATGGTGTTGTGGAGGACTTAAGTAAAAGAGCAAACTTTTACACAGTGTGTGGATCGAAAGTGTTTGATACGCTTCTTGCGTTAATTACACCTAAAAAAGCCAGTGATATCTCATTTACGGACATCGTGAACGTTTTAACGAAACATTATAGCCCTAAACCTAACGAAATATCAGTGTCATTTAAATTCTATAAATGTGACCAACAACAAAGCGAATCAGCATCGGAATATATTGCTCAGCTGAGGAAGATTAGTTCTGATTGTAATTTTTCGGATTTAGAACGTATGTTACGTGACAGACTCGTGTGTGGAATGAAAGATCATAGACTGCAATATGATTTATTGAAAAGAGATAAACTTAGTTATGACAATGTTGTTGAAGCTATGTTGTCTTCCGAGAATGCGGTAAGAGATGTTCGCATGATACAAAATTTCAATGGAAGCACCAGCAAGGTCGCAAGCGGATTCGATACGACGGCGAGCACATCAACGACCATGCTGGCAGCTCCTGAACCCATGGATATCAATGCAGTGCAAACAAACATGAAACATTGCTACCGTTGCGGTGATCGCCATGCTGGAGAATGTCGTTTTGCCAAGGTTACTTGTCGATACTGCAAGAAGGTAGGACATATAGAAAAGGTTTGCATTGCAAAGAAGAAAGCCTCGAACAGTAAAGTCAATTTCACAGAAGAGGATGAGTCACATGTTCAGTTGAATGGCATATACAACTTCGATAGTAGTCAACTGCGGGTGCCGGCTTATGATGTTAAGGTTCTTCTGAATGGGATGTCAGTGACTATGCAGGTGGACTCCGGTGCTGGTTTTTCAATTGTGAACGAGCGTACGTGGAGAGGCCTGCGCAACGCACAGCCGCACCCCGAACTGCGGGCCGCACAGAACAGTCTACGTACCTGGACGGCGACTCCGGTTAATGTGCTCGGTCAGACAGTAGTGCACGTAAACTTTAGAGACATTAAGTGTGTTTTACCGATTATTGTAGCTAGAGGCTCAGGCCCCAATTTAATTGGTCGTGATTGGTTTTCCGCTCTTAATATAAAAGTTTGTATTCATTTTGTGTCTAGTACTGGCATATCAATGACTAAAGAAATGTTAAAAAAACACTCTGAAGTTTTCAAAGAGGGTCTTGGTACTTACCGAGGCGAACCGGTGACAATACATTTAAAACCGGACGCTACTCCTAGGTTTCTTAAAGCTCGCCCAGTTCCATTCGCAATTAAGAAAAGAGTGGAAAAGGAAATAGATCGATTGATGACTGAGGGGGTACTACGCCCTGTTTCTTACTCACAGTGGGCAACACCAGTCGTGCCCATTGTTAAGAAAACAGGCGAGATTCGCCTGTGTGGAGATTATCGCAGCACGGTGAATCAGGCTACCGAGTCTGACAGTTACCCTATGCCAACTGCTAATGAGGTATTTGCTACAATTGCTGGAGGAAGGTATTTCACTACGTTAGATTTAGAGCGTGCATATACACAAGTCGTTGTGGATGAAGACACGGCTAAACTGTTAACATTAAATACATGTAAAGGTCTTTACACTGTTCACAGGCTGGCGTTCGGAGTAAAAGCATGTCCAGGCATTTTTCAAAGGTTGATGACATCTTTACTGGCAGGTATTTCAGGCGTCGCAGTACTAATTGATGACATTATTATAAGTGGGCATACCCTGACAGATATGAGTCAACGATTGGATGCTGTACTAGAACGCATACAAAAAGCTGGCCTGCGACTGAATGCAGGTAAGTGTAAGGTTGCTAAAGAACGTGTAGAGTTTCTGGGTTTTGTTATTGACGCCGACGGCATTCATCCAGCTCCTAGCAAAGTGGAATCGATTGTCAAAACTCCAGAACCACAGAGTGTTCAGCAGCTACAGGCTTTTTTAGGGTTGTACAATTTTTATGAGAGGTTTGTACCTCACAAAGCTACTGTCCTCGAACCGCTCCATAGGTTGCTTGATAAGTCTCGCAAGTGGCAGTGGACAGAACGCGAACGAGAAAGTTTCGACGCAGCGAAACGGTTACTATCGTCAGACATTACTTTAGTTCACTATGATTTAAATAAACCCGTAGTACTAACGTGCGATAGCTCTGAGTATGGTGTAGGCGCAGTATTGTCTCATGTGATGCAGGATGGGCAAGAACGACCAATCGCTATGAGTTCTAGAACATTACATTCACACGAGCGTAAATACTCTCAGCTTGATAAAGAAGCTACAGCAATCATGTTCGGGATTCAAAAATTTCATAACTATCTTATGGGAAGAACTTTTACAATAGTAACGGATCACAAGCCACTGGTCAGTATTTTTGATCCTAAGAAGCCAATACCCAATATTATATCGCCCCGATTAACTAGAATCGCTATCGTTTTGACTTCACATAGTTATCATATAATGTATAAACCTGGTAAACAAATAGGAAATGCAGATGGTCTCAGTCGCTGGCCACAACCGGTGCCAGAGGAACCTGAACAGCAGCTTTGTGATATTTTATTGATGGCAGAGGCTCCCGAAGACTTTCCAGTTGATGTTAATCAGATCGAGCTGCTCACAAAAACAGATAAGACTTTATCACGAGTCATGCATTACGTGTTATCTGGTTGGCCAGCTAAAGTCACAGAGGAAGCTTTGCACAGTTATTGGTTACATCGTACTGAACTTTCTTTACATGAAGGTTGTATCCTTCTGGGTTGTCGCGTGGTGGTACCACCACCGCTACGGAAAGATATTTTACGTGCTTTACATAGGGCACACAGTGGTATAGTTCAAACAAAAGCTTTGGCCAGAAGCTATGTGTGGTGGCCGGAATTAAACAACGACATTGAGGCATTGGTGAATAATTGCACCAAGTGTCTCGAAAATAGGCACATGCCTCCCAAGACAAGTTGCGACTGGATAGTACCGACAAGACCTTGGTCTCGCATAAATATTGATTTTGCTGGTCCATACCAAAATAAAGTCTTTTTGATAATTGTGGACTCATATTCACGATGGCCTGAAGTATTTGTAGTAAGTAGCATGACTACAGAAACTGTGGTTCGGCATCTAAGAATGCTATTTGCTACACACGGATTATGTGAGACATTGGTTTCAGACAATGGAACAGCATTTGTTTCAGCTGAAATGAAACAATTTCTGGAGTCTAATAAAATTAAGCATATTACTACAGCACCTTACCATCCTGCTACAAATGGATTGGCTGAACGAATGGTGCAGACAGTTAAGGACAAGCTACGCAAAATGGATGATGTGTCATGGGACGTGAAGGTACCTAACATGTTACTGGGACTGCGTGTAACGCCATGTTCAGGAACAGGCAAAAGCCCTTCAGAAATGTTAATGAACAGACGGTTAAGGACTTTATTAGACAGTATTCATCCAGTCAATAAACAGCACATGAGAGTCGAGAAACAAATTACCAAGAACGCACAAAGGAAACACAGAGAAACGGACATTGGTCAATGCGTGATGTACAGAAATTATGGAAGAGGGCCACGTTGGTTATCAGGCACTATAACAAGTAAGGATGGCCCGTCTAGCTATCAGGTTACATCAGACAATGGGAATGTTGTAAGCAGACATATTGACCAACTGATTCAAAAGAAGCCATTAAGCTCAACAACAGGAGAGGAGGAGAAGAAGGATAAGGAATCGGATGAGGAAAAGGAAGAAAGAATACAGGAGCAGGTGGAAGAGTCTAGTCAGGAAAATGAACAAATAATCCAAATTCCTAGCTCGGAGGAATGGGCCGAGATGCTTGGGATACCTAGTGGGGCAGAGACCACTTATCCAGGTGGTAAACTGAAATACAAAGTTTCTTCTTATGCAAAGTCACCATATGCCAGGCCTAGCCATAGTAACTATTTGGTGTAATGTCATGTGTTTAGGATTGCTTTTGTCCCTGTTTACTTAATCGTTATATTTGGTGAATTGAGAAGATTATGATACTTTATGTTTATGTTTTGTTTATATTTTAATTATCTTTTTACAATGTTCATGCATACTTGAGGGAAAGGTATGTTGTGTATCTTTAAATGTAGGTACTTGGAAATCTTCTTGACTAATAAGATTTGTACAAGTACCCCACATGTGGAATAATATCATATAAGTGTAAGGCTACCTAGTGCTTATGCTATCCACGAAATAAAACAGTGAATTACCTAATTAGTGTTTTATTGAACATAATAGTAATGTTAACACTAAAAGCTCTTACTAATCCTGGACAACAAAAATGTATAAATCAAGTAACTTTTTGTATTTATTTCTGTACAAGTGATTTATAATCTTTAGAAATAAATGAATTCAAACCGTAACCCTGACTTATGGTCACAGGTGTTACGAGGACGTCTTACGGATGTAAATCAGTTATATAGTGTGTATGTGTTCTATATTTAAATAAAAGTAGATAGAAATGTGCAGTAAATAAAATAAAATTCGATTAGATATTTGTTTACAAATTATTATAAATAATTATATAGCGCTTTATAAGGAATGAAATAAAATGATATGGTTGCACAAGAAATACTAGAAGGTCGTCAAAAACTAATAGATATAATCATGGATTCACAGCAATGAAACATTTAAATTAATCATCTCTAGCTTCCGTTGGGCATCCATGAGATACTGCCGTAGGCGTCTTCTAAATGTCTCGATCGTGTTAATAGATCGGATAGGTGTTGGCAGGATATTCCACACTTTGGAAGCCGCATAACGGAAGCTACCTCTAAAAGCGGCTGTACTATGCGGCTGGGTCGAGAGTTGCTGCGAGCATTGCCTTCTCCCACATTCTCGTTTACTCGCTATCCAACTCAACTTGTCGTACAGGTAGTCCGGTTTTTAGTATTTAACTACACCGAATAGAAGGCAAGCCAAGTGTAGTTTGCGTCTGGACTTAATTTTTAGAGTAAAATGCTTGTTTAGGAAAGGTGTTACATGGCTTCTGCGAGGAATATTGTAACAAAATCGAGCACAAGGGTTTTGTACCCTTTGGATGAGGCGGTCTCTACGAGCTAATAGGCGCGGGCCGTACACTGTGTCAGCGTTGTTCAACCTAGATAGAACCAGGGTTTCCACGAGCTGTTCTCGTAGTCTTTTGGACAAGTAAGGCCTAATCTTATACATAACTTTCAGGCGGTAAAAGCAGTTTCTCACCCAGTCGGCTACGTGCTTTTCGAAACAAAGGTCTTTGTCCATAATAAGACCAAGATTCCGCGCTTCATAGACTCTGTCAATTGGTTCGCCCATTAGCTCCAGGTGGAACGTTGCAGGTAGTTTTGGTAGTTGTTGTCTAGTGCCAAATACCATATATGTATGGTCTGGTTTAAGGTCCAGTTGAAAACCAGCGTCAGACACTAGTTGTCTGGCATTTATGATGAACTGGGCCTATTTGGCGCAGCCGTGAGGCACACAATATTATTTTAAGTTATCTTTATTTTTTCTGTTCTTTTTGTTTTTGTGTGAATATTGTGTGCCTTAACCTGAGTCAAATAAATTTATTTTCTTTCTTTGTTTTCTTTTCTTATGGAGTATTGAAATCATCGTAATGAATTAACTGTGGTATTTCATCATTCGGCCTTTGCCCAGCAATGGAAATTATTTTTATTATTATTATATGAATGAATGAATGATTGAAATCCACCGATTCCAGCGTTGTTTAAACAGACTCGATAAATCGAATGAACCCCAAGATTTGCACCAGCCCATGAAGCCTTCTGTTTCATGGGACTACAAAGGCCAAAGACACCTGACACCTGGTCTACTCCGTGATATGCAATTTATCACGGAGTAGACCAGGTGGCGCGTGGTAATGGTAAGGAAGACGTGCCCTTAGGAAATTCATCAAAGGAGACGATCATTATATTTATTATTATAATGATATATTAATCAGTTAGACCCAAAAAAAGGTGAAAAGCTCTAGTGCTAAAGGACATGAAAGAGTGTCATGTATCCGAAGACGATGTCGACGATAGAGCGAAGTGGAAGAGAAAGACCAGGAAGGCTGACCCCACCACCATGTGGGATACATGGCCAGGAAGAGAGAGAGAGAGAGAGAGAGATTTGGAGAAGGCAATGCTCTTTGACCTGTATTGGCGAATGGCAGCCTAGAATGTATCATTAACTACTTTTACGAGTTACGACGATTAAATGATTGAAGCTATAATTATCATGCATATTAGGGTGATTGGTGATTGCAATCAGTACCTAGGTACTAATGTGGAACATAGAAGGAAGCTTTTAATATTAAATGCTATAATAGCTGCGCCCCGCGGTTTCACCCGTATAATTCTTGATCTCGTGGGAATATCGGGATAAAAAGTATATTATGTCCTAACCTACGTCATGGTCTAGTCATGTGCCAAATTTCACCCAAATTTTTTTAGCCATTTTAGCGTGAAAGCGTAACATACAAATAAACAACATCAGTTTCACTTTTATAATATTGGTAGGACAAGTTAGGACTACTATGCGTTATTCAATGAAACGACTAAAATTAACTATGTTAAAAGTCGTGAAATAAGAGCGCATAAAAATTAAGATGATTATAATAATTAAAAATGTCGTCACATCGTACAAAAGCCATCATAAAAAGCAGCAGAAATTTCTTAAAACTCCTCCAAGATCAAAGTCAAAAATAAACCATTTTCAAGGCTTTCCTTTTTAAATTTATACCAGCATAAAACTGAGGAAATTTCGAGTTCTCCGTACATGCCTTATTCACTCATGAATTATAAATGTGTAAGCTTAATTTGTGTTAAATTATACTTTAAAAGAGTACCTTTTTCAGGCGTTTTATATAAAAATTAGCATGATATTGTATAGAAAATTATAATTTCACTTGCATGTTTAGTAATCTGAATAATATTACGTCTTTTGTTGAGATGTTTATATTGTTTCTTTAGTATTTGCATGTATAATTAATTTGTAAAGTATTTTATTGTGAATGGGATGAAGCTGGCAACATTGTTTGGCGGAATTAAATTTTGAATGGGCTTTGTCAAGTTCGTGTGTTTCAATAAATATTGGATTAATGTTTTAACATTTTTGTGTAGGCAATTTTGTTCATTATATTTTTGTCGCTAACAGGGATTTGAGAGAATACAATTGGGTTAGAGCTGGATTTAAAGCTAGTGTCAGTTAGTGGATTATCTATTAGATTTTTATTGAAAAAAAAAAAAATGTTTTTTAGTATTTTTTCAAAGCTCTTTCTGGATTGGTAATTCTCATATGCATTGTTACAGTACCGAAGTTTTATTCTTTGACTACATACGGAAAATAATTTAAAACAAAACTGAATTTAAACTATGTTTTGTTTTTCAGCCATTTTAATTGTAACTGCATAATCAATAACCGATTTTGTAAGGTGAAAATGAAACACAATTTATAAATAATATTCCGTAACTCAATGTATAAGAAACATAAAAATTAGGTCACTCTAAAAATCGGCGACATTCCGATCAACTGCCGGCCGTGTCGGTGACAAAATATTATAAACTAGCTTTCGCCCACGGCTTCACCAGCATAAAGGTCGGAAATTATTCCCCAGGAACGTACTACCGGGATTCATATGTATCCTATACCCTAACCAAGGACATGGCCTTTCCTCTAAATCTGTTTAGCCGTTACGACATGAAAAGGTACCAGACAGACAGATCTTTTTTGAGGGAAAAATTGCAACCCTTATAGGATGAAGACAGATGGACTTGGTTGTCTGTCAAGACCCATTTTCTCAGGAACGCGTGGAGGTATCAAGTTGAAAGAGATGTCAAAAACTTAGATTTACAGTCCCTTGGAGCTGTACAAAATCAAATTTCCTAGTCGACGCAATAAAAATACATGGCCATTTATGCCGCATATGTTGACACTTGCAAATAAACGAAAGTCTTACCGTTGACCTAGCAGCATAGACTTTGGCGAGAAGCAAGGTTTTACAGCTCAAGGAAAGAGAAAATTCGGAAAATTGGTAATTTATAGTTACATATCAACTGCAAAGTTAAATTTGTTCTTCAATCTGTCTTGACGTGACGACACGGTTGGCGCACTGGCTGAACGATCGGTTGCTGCGCAACGTGTCGCGGGTTCGATCCCCGCACGGAGCAAATATTTGTATGATCTGCAAGTAGTTGTTCCGGGTCTGGGTGTTAGTGTATTTGAGTTTCTATGTTTGTAAACGCACCTTCGATACAGGAAGAAATTCTTAGTGTAAGGCAACGTTAAAAAAAAAAAAAAAAAAACTGTCTTGACGTAACATTTAGTCTGTATTTCATTCAAATCGGCGCACGCCACTGTTTTAAAAGTATTTTTTTCAAGTGAAAAGTTAAGTTTGCCCTTCAATCCGGAATTGGAAATTCGGGCATCCAAGCGAGCGCAGCTTTGAGATGGAACCCTTAGGGCACGAGTCCTACTCACAAATGCCCGGTAAAAAAAAAACAGTTTTTTTATGATTTATCTTACTTAAAGTAAAAATTATTAATTTTAATAATATCACCAATTATTTGTAATACTCTAGCACCTGCTCTAGTGCCGTCATTAACTACGTAATACCTACATGTCAGAAAGGTTATTTTATCACTTTAAATAGTAATAACTTTTGACCGAGTGGGACGATTTTAATGTAAACTATTTAATTTCTTAAGGTTTCTTAGTAAACAAGGAACTCTTATAGTTTCGCTATGTCCGTCTGTCTGTCTGTCTGTCTGTCCATCTGTCTGTCCGCGGCTTAGCTCAGAGACGGTTAGTACTAGAAAGCTGTAATTTGGCATATGTATACGTATACATATTAATCATGCCGACAAAGTGGTAAAATAAAATCAAGAAAAATATTTCTTTTTAGGGTACCTCCCGTACACGTAAAGTGGGGACACACCATTCAAAGTCCAAGATTGTATGTAATCGTTTCCGTCTCCTTTGGACAGGATAAAGTCTGCCGGGCCAGCTACTGTTTTAAGTAGTCTTCGTATAAAAATTCAATCAAATAATTATATCCAATAGTTTAGTCACCATAGCTAGTCAATGATTGGCAACACCCATAGGCAGCCCATCACTACTATTCAGTTTGTTTGAAAAAAACACTTTTTAATTTCGATGCTAGGATTTATTTGATAGTAGTTCCATACGACTTTTATGCATTAGTATAGTTTGTGTTATCATTTATTGTTGTACAATTTACTTAACATTGTATATTCTTAGTCACACAGTCTTAGAGATTAAGAGCGTTACTCTAAAAGCGGGCAACGTCGCAAATACATGTCAAATATTTCAATGTTTTGATTAATTAGGCAATATTACTGTATGGAAATAAGAAATGTGGCTACCTAGCGAACTAGAATATTAATAATGAAAGCAATTATAACAATGAATTTGATGTTGTAACCGTTTTAAGTGTAAAAAAGGCATTTGGAAAGTTTCTTAAATACTTTTTTACATCTAAAACGAAATATTCGGTGTTACGATATTAATTATTGCATTTCATAATCAATATTTCAGTTCGCTAGTTAGCCACATTTCATATTTACGTACAGTAATATTGCCAAATTAATCAAAACAGGTAAATATTTGACAGCTAGTTGCGATATTGCCAACTTTTAGGATAAACGCTCTTAACCTGAAACTGAAACCGACATCAGAACCATAATTGAATCCCACCGTAAAAAACATGACAATCAACTTAGCCTTAAGCAAATCCGTGGGGTATACAAGTACCCCAATAAAGCTGTCAAAAAATAATCAAATTGAAACAATAATCCGGCCGTGTCAAGGGACCAATGTCGGGTACATTATCACGGATTTTATCGCAAAGTGGGCTACGATTTTTTTCATAATAATCGTTCGCTTGATCAAATAGATTGGCAGCACGCGAGGTGAGGGAAATAAGGTAATATAGGATTAAATAGTAACGCTAACTATGTATTGATAGATTTTATTTGTTGTTTTTATATAATATTCCGAGTAATTAGTCTTTGTTGTGTTTGATGTAAACGTTTACATTAAATTCTTGTTTATTGTCAATAGTCATTGTCATTGTCAATTTTTTTTTCATTCCTCTTAACATTCTTTGTGATATGTTAAACTATAAATATAAATCAGATTATAAATTCAAGGCTAATCAAACGTTAAAATATTACGATTTAATATATTCTTTAGAATATGAAAAGAGGCCGAAATCTTTATCAATTATGTGGTTCTAGGAACTAATAGACAAAGCTTTTTTAAATCCTAGATTCCTGAAAACAAGAACTAAAATTTGTTCCATTTTCAATTATGTTTACAACTACACGATTCTAGTTTTCTTTTTTTTTTGTATTGTTCTACGTGCCCACTAGCTGGCTTTTTACAAAATAATTTTGAAGTAGCTAATGTCATTACAAAATAAAAACTAACGAAGGACAGCCTATCAGCCGAAAGAAAACTAGTGTGGCGGCCTCTACATCGCCACATGCGAACTACGCATCAAAGACCTGACGACACATAACATCCTGACGTCACACAAATCCTTCATCGCGCAATTAGAGTTTACCGCGCGATGGACATACATACAAGCTCCCGTCATACATACATACCCGTCTGGTCGGAGGATCCTCCTTTTTCTATGGTATGGAGTGACTTTACACCCACTACCTTATACCCCTAAACTAGGACCCAAACATCAAAATACCGACCACAAACATTTCACAAGCTGACAACATCGACACAACAACCTCCACCCACCTTGGCACAATACAATACAATACACGAAATATGTTAAACTAAAAATAAAAGTAAAAGAGTCGATTAATCATGCTTATCTCGAAACTGCATGTGTCAAGTATAATAGTTCCAGTTATCGTGACTCGTGGCTAAATAATAACAGCCAAGCTGCACGGGGCGATCGAAGGTTAAGCTACGCTTGCCGCGGTCAGTTCGTGGATGATTGACCGTCCTTTACATATCGAGACCCTTCTGTGCCTAGGACCAGTCTTACCAAGGGGTATTGTATTATTCAGTAACTGGGTTGTGGAAATCACATAGGCAGTCGCTCCATGCAAAATACTAGTATTAAAGGTTAAGCTACGCTTACCGCGGTCGAGTCGTGGATGGGTGACCATTCATGACATAGCGAGACCCCTCCGTGCCACCGGAAGCATGTTAAGCCGTTGGTCCAGGGTGTCATTCGTAGATCTTTGACAGTCGTTACGGGTCGTCAGAAGCCCAAACGTCTGACAACCAGTCTTACCAAGGTGTATCGTGTATCCAGTAACTGGGTTGTGGAGGTCAGATAGGCAGTAGCTCCATGTAAAATACTAGTATTCAGCTGAGTTCGGTTAGATTGGAAGCCGACCCCAACATAGTTGGGAAAAGGCTAGACAGATTTTGAGTTCAGTTGCTATCGTAATTCTTTGAAGAGTTAAGTGTTTAGTGGAATTGGTTCAAGTTTTAGAGTTCATTTGGTTTTCAAACTTGACTTTAGATGTTTGAAAGACTTATTTAGCATAGATTTTCTGATAAGTTTTTGAGTTTGCAAGATTAGATTTGTCTATCTTAGAAATTAATTCTGAGTATTGTGAAAATGCTTTAAGATTACTTGAAAATAATAACATCGAAGAATAAAGTGGTGCATTTTGAGGAGTGTTGAACTTGCCAATTCCTTTAGTTTACAATAAAATATATTGCCAATCATCAGAAAGAAGACTACTATACTATTAAATGAACAATATTTGTATATTATTTGTAATCACGTACTCGAAAACGTCTCTAACGATTTCGAAGAAAATTGCAATATCTTGCTTGGCCATATATCTAGCTAGGTCTCATATCTAGGAAAATTCGTTTTCATTATTTTCACCCGAGTAGAGCTCGATCGCCCAGTTACTGGTTATAGCAAAATTACTTAGTCACCATTTTCTAAAGAATTTATATTGACATTACGAAAAAGAATACCTTAGGTAGGTATTCTTTTTTGTAATCTCAATATAAATTCTACCTACATTTGAACTTAGCCATCTTACACTAAAATATGCAATAATGTACAATAAAAGAGGAAAAAAAATAAAAATAAAGGAAGAGCTCATTGGGCATCAAAAAATTCGTCCGCATGGCTGTCAGTGAGAAAAGTGCACAAAAGGCTGGCAGCATTACCATCCAATGTGGCATTGCTGCCAGCCTTTTGGGCACTTCTTTGACCTAAAAATTGGCCAGCCCTCGGTCACGTGAAGAGTCGACCAACCGCTTAGCGATGTCCCGAAACACTCGATGAGCACTCGGACCCCACGGCCTTAGTATAACAAGCCCAAACAGCTCAAAATTATAGCTTCCAATAAGGTTGTCATATTTGCGCCGTTTGAGGTTTTCATCATGCTTTACAAGCTGGCTACATACACAATACTAATTCACAGGATTGTTAAAATACAAACCAAAATACCCATATAATCAAGAAATTATATTTTATCATGTCCCATCAATTTTCGCCTACAACCTCCTAAGTATACGTAATCAAGAAAGACAAGCTTCGAATTAAAATTCCTGAAACTAATTAATATTCCAGATATGAACGAATGTTCAAGTTCGGAAACACAGCTGTCGTGAACACAGTACAAGTTTATTTTGTCAAGAAGTTTATTTTGCGAACAGCTTGATAAAATAATCTAAGTAAAAAGTACACATTACGTTTTATTGTTGAATAGTCAGGGATGGGTGGTCGCAAGCGCCCCTGCTGAGCATGAGGTCTCGGGTTCGATTCTCGAGTCGGATATAGTGCTATTTGGTGTTTCCATCTGGAATTTCTTAGTAGCAGCCCGGAGTCTGGATTTATGCCCAGTTGATGGCAACGGGCTTGCCCCCTATTCCATGAGACTTAAACATAACTGGCGAAATGTGAGTGTACTATAAGGGCAGCTTTGCCAGACCCTTCGGAAAATGCAGGCGTGATATTACGATATGTTACTACCAGAGTAAAGTATTTTCTTTCGTTTTCTTATTTAGATAACAACATGGTAAGTCTCTAAATGTCCCTAATTAAGGATTTAAATCAAGCTACCGAAGCTGCAATCAACGTGGCCACCTACTGGGCTAAAGTAATCTATGTAGTTAACTAGGCGAATGAATCATTGATTCGAAAAGAAGAGGAAACATAGTGGTAAGATATTCGGTTATTACCTCAATCACATACTTTAAGTTACTTTTAAACGATTTAATCTTTGGGCGAATGTCTTAATTAATAGACCGAATAATTAAAACTATTATATATTTTTCTTGATCATTTGAATAGAATAGAATAATATTTATTTGGACACAGTTTGTGAAACACTAAATACAAAATAAAAAAAGTGAAAATAATATTTTAACACAAAAAAAAAAAAAATTACTGTGTCTGTGTGTTGTGTATGTACTGTTGAAAATGTACTTATACAGCGTGTGAGCAACAACCCTGTCCGATCCGTGAGGGGGTTTTTTAGTATCGTACTGAGACTCTATATAAGTGGTAATAATTTGGAAAAAATAAAAAATTGGGTTTATTTTTTCTTTTTTGGAAAGTTCGGAAAGTGGGAAATTTTACCAGGTTTATTACATGAGGTGCGAGCGGCCGTCCTTTAGCGGGTAAAATTTACCAATTTTTTATGGAATTGGGATAATTTTGGTACTAAAACCGGCGAAGTGCATATCGGACCATGCACAATGAAGAGTTCCGTAGATGGGATGAATTTATCCCAAGAGCAACTTAACAATGTAGTTGAAAAACATGTTCTCCCATAAGTTAGTAACCACAAAAAAACGGACGGAACTTTTTTCAGACTTTTGCCTTTACGTGTGCTGTGAGACCTTGCTTCCTGCCAAATTTAGGTCGACGGGAAGTACCCTGTAGGTTTTGACTTCGCCGCATCGTCGCATTAATGGCCGTATTTTTTATTGTGTTGACTTAGAAGCTTGATTTTGTTAGAGCTCCAAAGGACCGTAGAATTACGTATTAGATATTAGTTTCACGCGTTCCTGAGAAAAAGGGTCTTGACAGACTGACAGACAGATGGACAGACGGATAACGAAGTGATTTTCCTATAAAGGTTCCGTTTTTTCCTTTTGAGGTACGGAACCCTAAAAATCTAACATACTATAGTTAAATAGTCATGGCGAAAATAAATAAAGCGAGACATCATTTCCCTTTTAACCTATCACATAAGTTTCCTTACCTACGCCCTACCTACCCTCATCAAAACATACCAAAATTGACCCACATCTTCGTTTAACATGCATTTGTATATTTGCGTTCCCATAACTCTGAATCGGCAGAAACACCCACTGTGCATAAATTAAAACGCGAAGACATAACATATTGTTTGAATAATTCATTCAATTATTGTTTATGTCTTATTATTGAGTTAGCAAATTAAACCATCCTTGTTAGTGAAGTCAAATATTTGTTTTGAAATTACTGTTGTTTAAAGCAACTGTTTGATTTACGTCTCGCTCTTTTGTGTGATGTAAGAAAGAGATGGAGGTAATTATATAAACTCATCCAATAATGATCGGAGAATATAATAATAATTTTATTTGCTTATCATATTTTTTTATCTGATCAGTCAATTATAGACAATACAAATAGGGATCCCGCGCTATACATGGCCACGACCACGACCGGGCCCAGGTAAACTATAGAAACTTTAGTTTATTTATTTTATTACATAGTTTATTACATACAGTATCAAGTTAAAATCACAATCCAGATTGTTAAAATGCAACACGAAACTTTAAATAACGTGACTTGTGATGAGTTGTTGGCCACTTGTTACTATTATGAATATAATTATCCACTTTATTTGTAATGTAAAAATAGAATTTTGAGCTGTAACTGGAAGGGTTTGGAAGAGGCCTTTGTCCAGTACTAGCAAGCATTCTCCTGCCCTTATTCCAAGTTATTTGTGGTTGGAGCAACATGTATTTTTCTTCCACACTTCTCTATTAGTCGTCATTTCGGGAGTCACTCCTTTTCTAGCCATATGTGGTGACTGTACTATCGTGGACACGCAAGGACCGTAAGGACTATTCCTACTTGCACCACTCGGCCGCTATAGTAATGCTTATCTAAGAAAAAAAAAGGGTCGCGTGCACGGGATCTTGTTTTGTTTATTGTGTTTTTTGTTTTTTGGCATTCAATCTGCCTAGCCTTTTCCCAACTATGTTGAGGACCGCTTCCAGTCTAACCGGATGCACCTGAATACTATATTTTACATGGAGCGACTGCCTATCTGACCTCCACAACCCAGTAACTGGATAATACGATACCCCTTTGTAAGATGGTTGTCAGACTTTCGGGCTTCTGACGACCCGTAACGACTGTCAAAGATCCACGAATCACAACCGGGACCAATCGCTTAGCATGCTTTTCGAGGTACGGAGGAGACTTGGTATGTTAAGATGGTCACCCATCCACAGACCAACCCCGGCTAGCGTAGCTTAACCTGATGGATCGAACTGTGCGGCTGTTATAACTTAGCCATGAGATCCTACTTTTAAAGTAGTTTGACATTATAACATAAAAATAATCTCCAATTTATAAAGTTTCTAAATTATAAATTTTGGTAGTCCATATTCTAAGTATTTTTTTAATTTGTTAATTGAATGTTTTTGAATGTTATGAAAATATTTGTAGACCGATACTTACGGCTTAACATGATTGGACTCAAAAGATTAATATCTTGCATGCTCTTGTATGTATACAATGTTTTAACAAATAAAGAAATCTTATCTTATCTTAAAGTTGAAATCCGAGCAAGTACCAATGTGACTTTTTCAATTCATATGTACTTTCTGAGTTTATCTTGGACATTACTGACATCGGTGAAGGAAAAACACCGTGAGGAAACCTGGACTTGTAGTTAATATAAGTCTGCAATCGCCAACCCGTCTTGAGCAAGCGTGGTGATCAATGCTCGTGCCTTCTCTGTATGAGAAGAGGCCTTTGCCTTGCAGTGGGACAATAACAGGCTGATATTATTATTATTATATTTGTTTCAAATATAATTTTTGCACTTTGCACTGCTTCTTCATAGAAAATTTTGGTGATGGTGTCACTTTTTGGAAGGCTAGTACGAGTGATCCTGCGGGTACAGCTAGCCTACTTAATACAATTTTGGTAATGCCTAACTGATAAAGCTTCACCAATACCACTGTGTCGAGAAACGAATTTTGCAAAGTGGTACAAAATCAAAATTCATTTATTCAATTTAGGGTGAGAATTAGCACTTTTCGAACGACATAATTACATAAGACAGTCTCACAAAACGCGCGCCCCTCACCACTTCCTAGTGCTTTAGCTGGGTATAAGAAGTGGCGCAACAAACTCCCCAGCAGTACGTTATTGTCCTAGGTGAATACTAAGAACATTAAAAATTTTCACAGATCAGAAGTTTGCTAAAGAAACGAAAGAAACAACACCTACTATACCACCCTTAACACACAAAACTACACGCGAAATCGGAGAAACAAGCGTAGAAGTTCCAGCCGTTTCACCACTAACTCCGTTATTTTTACTAATGAATGAGAAGAACATTCCATCCTTACCACACGAAACTACTCACGAACTTGGAGAAACAAGCATAGAAGCTCCAGCCTTTTCACCACTAACTCCCTCAATATTTCAAATGCCTGAGAAGAGCATTTCACCCCTACCACACAAAACTACACACGAAATTGGAGAAATAAGCATAGAAGCACCAGCCTTTTCACCACTAACTCCCTTAATATTTCAAATGACTGAAAATAATATTTCGCCCCTTTCACCAGCATCTTCCCCTTTACCACAAATGTCACCGGAAACGCGTAAAGGCTTTAACATTTTGACTAATGAACACCTTGATAGTGATGATTCCGTCCAAGACCCTAATTATTTAGAACAAAATAACAATGATTCAAGTGATAGTATGTCGGATGAAGATATAACAGATAGAGTAGAGAAACGTAGTCGTAAAAAAACATCTGAAACTAGACAAGTAGTTAATGAATCACCGTCTATATTAACAATTGAAGAATATGATGTAGAAAATACAGACGAGCAGAACGATGGTCAAAATAATACGAAAAAGAGAAAAGTAAGGGACCGTAACACATGGAAAATAAATATAGAAAAAAGTAAACGTCTAAAAGGTGAATCATATGAAACAAGGAAAGGAAAAATAATACAAGCCAGACCAATAAAACCAGCAAAATGTTCAAGTACTCCTAAACACAAGTGTATTTCGGAAGTCCCTCAAAGTGAGAGAGAAAAAATCTATACTCAATTTCGAAACATGTCAAATCTTATGGAACAGCGTCATTTTGTAGTAAAACATGTGACTAAGAATAAAAAAAATCGAAACACCACCAACGGTCCTTCCAGGCGGAATTTTACCCTAGCTTATACATTAACTATTGGTGAAGAAAGGAAAGTCGTGTGTCGAGAGTTCTTTTTAGATACTCTCAATATTACTGGCGGGTTTGTAAAAGGAGCTTTAAAAAAAGTAAATGATCACGGCCTATTACAACCAGACGAAAGAGGCAAAAAGACACCTCCAAATAAATTAACACCAGATGAAGAAAACTTTCTTAGGGACCACATACTTTCCTTTCCTTCTGTCGAATCGCATTACTGTAGACGTGATACTACGATGAAATATTTAGATTCAACTCTCAATATAACAATAATGTACAATGAATTTAAAAAACTATGTGCAATTAAAGCAGTGAAAGTGGTATCCTTTGAAAAATATCGCAAGATTTTCAGAGAATATAAACTTAGTTTTCACAAACCGAAAAAAGATTTGTGTAAGCACTGTTTAGCATATAAAGGAATGAATGATGAAGAAAAAGCCAAGAAAGCTGAGGATCAGACACTGCATTTATCAAGAAAAGATGAAGCACGTAAATGCAGAGATGAAGACAAGCTGGAAGCACAAAATAATGAAACAGTTCTTTCGTTCAACTTTGACTTAGAAGCAGTACTAAATACACCTAAAGGAGCAAGTGGCCCATTTTTCTATGTACGAAAGTTAGCTGTCTATAATTTAACTATTTATAATCTAGGAAACCAAAACGTTGAATGCTACATGTGGGATGAAACCGAAGGAAAACGTGGTACTATTGAAATTTCAACTTGTATAAATGCATATATTGCAGCAAATAATAATATCAAAGCAGTTAAAATGATGTCAGATGGATGCGGCGGTCAACAGAAAAACTATCATTTTTCTTCCATGTGCTTGCTGACATTAAAAGAACATCCTACATTACAGATCATCGATCATAAATTCTTTGAAACAGGACACACTCACATGGAATGTGATTCAATTCATTCCAAGATTGAACTAAAATCAAAAAATATACCTGTGTATACTCCTGACGGTTGGGCACAAGTAGTTCGCTTAGCGCGTACTAATCCTCGGCCTTACAATGTGAATACACTACTTAATGACGATTTTAAAGATTTCGGTATGCTAAACCAATACAAGGTTTCGAATGAAGGGCATAAAATTGGTATCAATGACGCTGTATGGATACGATATCGAAAAGAGGTGCCTAATACAATATTTATAAGAAAAACATTTGACATTAATGAACCATTTATAGCACTAGAGTTAAAAAAAAAACGAGGTAAAGCAGTCAATTATCCTACAGCAGCCTATACAGGGAGATTTCAAATTTCAGCCGCAAAGAAAAAAGATCTTTTAAAATTGTGCACAGACCATCAGATACCAAGAATGTATCACAATTATTACAAAGATCTTCCTTGTTCTGATACTACAAGAGACTGCCTCCCAGAACCCGATATAAATGAAGACAGTGAATAGCTTGGGTGAATAGCGATTAAGTTACTTTCTTTTGGTCTTTTAAATTTCATTTTAAGCATAACGCTTAGTTATATTATTATTATTAATTTAACATGCACAGGCTTTCATTTTTATTACCATCTACCTACATATATTTCAGAATGAATAGATAATAAAATAGATAATACCTGCAGTTAAGCTAGTTTAAATCATTGATTTTAATAAAGTGTCATTTGGCACACAACAATCTACTTGCCAAACTACCACATTGGCAACTTTCATAGTGCACACAATCAGTAACTCTTATTCCATTGCCATAGACAACTAATCAATCTGCGATATCTTCATAACCGGTGATAATGACATTATTTTGTTTTACTGTATTTAAAGAATGTCAATAATATTATTCAAATTCATTAACATGAATTGATTTGTAGAAATACCTGATTTACGGCAACATTATTTTTATTAAAATCATCCTCCTCAACAATTTGACATTGACAGATTGGCGAGTTGACTTCTGACCCGACGATATATGCAAGCATCACTCAAAACCAAATCAGTGTGTGTGAGTAGGTGATTTCATCACAAAAGTTTATTGGCCCAAGATTTGACCTAATTACCATTTGATAGCCCGTCAACGCCTTCAAATAGCCGTTGGGCTATTTTCCTTGAATATATGCGTATTTAATTGCTAACGAAGCGAAGTCGGGCAATTTATGGGTGACGTTAAAAGTTCTTTAAGCACGACGTTTCATACCTTATGAAAGTAAAATGAATCGAGTTATGAACATGCTGCGATTAAAACGCTGCGTTTTAAACGCTGAGTCTAAAACCAAAAGAAATTAAATTGATACCTACATAACGTCCTTTTTAATTATTTTGTATTTTTCATTTTCGCACCTTATGGAAGTGTAAATTTTTCACACTCAAAAGTTCTGTAAAGTTTGACAAACAACTAGCTAAAAGCCATGCATAAAACTTTAATCATTTTGGTTCGCCTAGATAACATTTGGTTTCATTTTGTGACAGGGAAAAACAAACAAAATATACCAAAGTTTGATTAAGCTCCTCACATCTGAACATGGAACATTTCTACCGAATAATCAAACCTGCAGGAATATTAGCTACGCCGGCTACGTAGTCAGTCTGCTACGGCGTAGCTGCTACAGCGTAGTGGGCAGCTACGGCAATAACTCCGATAATTAAATCACGTAGGTGCAGTATCAGAAATATGAAAAACATGAGGAAATAAGCCTGTTCGCGAGTAGTTATTTTCGCCTCATTTTCTTACTATGAAATTCGGAACCTGTGCGAAAAATCTGTATTTACATGATAAATAAACTCTAAGCCCGACAGCATAGCCTGCATCATAACCCTTTTTTTCTACCGTAGCTACGTAATTAGAATGTTCCTATCTCAATTTTCACAAAAACAATTAAAACATATTATTATCGTAGTTTCTAGTTTGCAATATTAAATAAAATTGCACACGAAAGGGTTATCGCGGCCCCGGCACACAGGCACCGGAAGGAACACGGGTGGATTTTAGTCAGTAAAAGTCTGACACACCCTCTCGCTCTGCCCAGAGCGGGAGAAGTCATATGATGACTTGCCATACTCAAAAAAAAAAAACATATATATATTACCTACACGGTGCATTTAAGACTTTTAATTTGGATGAAGCAACTAAATCGAATCGTGTTAATAGAAGTCACTATGAATCTCACCTATTCCTGTGTCATGTCACTTCATCACTTCTGTGTCTTTAAATCAAATTGAATCAATTTGGTTGAATCTTGTAATATTACTGAAACAGAAATATCAATCTTTATCCATACTTATAATATAAATGCAAAATAACAGGACGTTGCATGGATTTTTGATGACCTATGATTTCCCCCCCCCTTCCTCTTTTTATAGTTATACTTGTACATATTATTATTATTTTAAGTCTTTTAGTTTTTAAATCATGTAAATACGTGTGTGTAAAGAATTATTTCATAAATAAATAATGCGGATGTAACTCTGTCTGTCACCTTTTCAGGCCTTAACGGCTGAACGGTGTTTGATGTATGGCACATAGATAGAAAAAGTATCCTATGTCCCGACCCTGGTCATGAACCTGGGTCAGGACATACAGGTCACGTTCCCGTGGGATGATATCCAACCTCCACGCGGGCACAAGCTAGTATTGTATAAAACAAACAATACTAAGAAGAGAAATGAATATCACCTAATATAACCCATCAAAATCAAATATTAGCAAGTGATTAGCAGAACTTCCATCTGTTCGCTTCCTAAGCTAAGAACATCTGGTTCCCTAAAATCAATATTCAAAATCGTGGAACTGGGTCTGTCGCATATTTATCAGCTCATTAGTATTGGTGGTCTGTCTCGGTGAAGGGTGAATTCAATTGAAAAGAAAGGGCTGTGTTGGAGTCTCTTATGTACGTGGAGTTCAGGATTTTCCTTATATCTTTTGCCAAAAAAATACATTGTAATTAAACTGTTATGTATAACGTAAAATTACAAAAACTTTAATATTTCTAATGAAATAAAAAACAATTACGACAGCAAAATGTACTACTAATAAAGACTAGAGGGCGAGGCATAGACAAATGGTAATATTCTGGTCAAATGTTTAGGCGTCCATCTATAATTACACTGTAGAAATAAAATGATCGGTTATGGAAAATACTGAAGTAATATCCACGCTTGACAGTCGGATTGATAACCGCAGTTCCTTGTTTTTAGCGAAGAAGATGATGATTCAATTAAGTGGTCATTGCTGTTTTGAGACAAATATATTTTCAACCTTGTGTCGATATTTATGTAAGCCTACACGACGAGCAGTTGATCTTGCTTACAATATTGCTGAATCTTTAAACTCTTCAACACAGCTCTCATGTCGTGTAAGTCTCATACCATGTCCACGTGAATAAACAGCAAATATGAGGACACTGATGATTCTTAGTCAGTTTTTACGTTACGACACTCGTTGACAGAGAAGTGGGCTTACTTCGGTATATGTTTGCAAAAAACAAAATCTTTTCTATACAGAGCGTTCGAACCGTCAAGTGCGAAGCTCCGAAAATCCCGGTCCGAAGCATTCTCTGTCGTCGCATATTCATTAGCTCATTATTATTGCTGCCCCGTTCTCCGTTGAAATATTCAATGCGGACGCCCCAATGAGTTTGTTTATTAGCTTTTGTACCAAATAGCTGTTTGATAGTGGCTCTATGTGCCTGATTTGTCTTTTATGGGAAATGAAAGAACTAATTTTGGAGTCGGGTTTTTTTTTGTTAGTGCTTTTTCTGTGAGATTTTTTGCTGACGGGTCAGTGGATACTTCGTTAACTAGGATATTTTTGGACTCGTTTGTGAGGACGAAAGTTTGTACCTATATTCACCCAGTGATTCTGGAGAGTTAGGTTGTGCGCAGACTGAGGCACGACTGTCTACGTTTTGTATTTATTTTATCTTTACTTCTTATTTTGTTTTTGTTGTTTCACTATATGCTGCACCGGTTGACGTCATCACGTCAACGCCGGCTGCCGCTGAAAACCAGCGCTGGGGCTCTGTCTCCCATAGGGTCGCAGCATTATGCTGAGCGGTGGCCGTTTTGAGTGGATGTGACGCATATTTTCCCCCAAATTATTATTTTCATGTATTTGTTCTTTCCTTGCAAAATAAACGTATTTTCTTTTTTTTATCTTTCTATTGAATAGCTCTGTGGAACTCGTGGCTAAGTAATAACTGCTGCTTGCCGGGATTGGTCTGTGGATGAGTGACAATCTTTACATACCGAGATTCCTCCGTGTCTCGGAAAGCAAGTTAAACTGTTGGTCCCGGCTGTCATTCGTAGATCTTTGACAGTCGTTACGGGTCGTCAGAAGCCCGAAAGTCTGACAACCAGTCTTACCAAGAGGTATCGTATTACCCAGTTACTGGGTTGTGGAGGTCAGATAGGCAATCGCTCCATGTCAAATACTGGTATTCAGCTGAATCCGGTTAGACTGGAAGCCGACCCCAATAAAGTTGGGAAAAGGCTAGGCAGATTGATTGAGCTCTGTGAAAACAATGATAAATGAAAACTTATTCTGTCACTAAACACAACAGCTGTATTTCTAGTAGCTTATAGCGTCGCTCAGAGATAAGAAGGAACGTCTTGTAGTAAAAATATAATAGTAGGTAACGTGTGGCATAATCTTGTAGACAATACAAACAGATTATTTTCCATTACCCTAAAAAAAACTCCTGATCATGATGGATCGGTAGATCTACAACTACCGACATCATCAACGCGTACGCCTACACATGAAAGCAAGCTTTAAGCTCTGACGTCACTAGTCCATCATTCTTCACTACTCCCCTCCCTCTCTTAACCCTACCAGCTTATTCCGTAACCTTATAATCCTAACAGCTTATTCCAACCTTTTTCGTTTTATTCGCGAACCGGGGATAAAGTCAATATTTGTTTTCGACCACGAAAACGAAATCTGTTTTTTTCACGTTATTTTATTTTCTTTTGCGAGTAAAGCTGGTTATCAAGGGAGGACTAACAGTGCAGCTATAGTAGAACAACAAGAATAGTTTCAGAAATCCGGATTTTTGTGAGAGATTGGGAATCGGATTGGGTTCGAGTTCTTTATGAAAGTATTGACATAACTCGTCAAAGGGCTAGTGTTGTTTTTGGGATTTATTGGTCAATAACTAAGTTATTGTGTAGCTAAAAGTTGAGTGTTTGGAATAAATACGAACTCTGAAATAATCTGGTGACCTAATTTCTTCATTACCGTTTCAACATAAAGGGGTTTATTTATAAACCATACATTTTTGACGTTTGAACGTCACTTAACTTTAGGCAACGTTTATAAATAAACCCCAAATTGTTTCAGATTAAACATAATTATTAATTGCAAGAAATAAAGCAATAAACATTCGACTGAATATCTAACTGAACTTGATCTTTCATATTTATTTACTTAGGTATCGAGAGTCCATGACCCCAAAACATCAAGAACAAAAAATCCCGAAAACCGCACTCCACATTGTCGAAATCCCATCAGAGTACCATAATCACCCTATCATAACATCCGAACAAAGGAACGCCCTATATCCGGACGCACCCACAACATATTAATGTTGGCTGGAATGATATATTGCGCAGTCAATTAACAACAGACATTGACTAATGTTACTCAGCATAATGCTTTGAAAAAAAACGTATTATTTGTCTTCATTGGAGAGGCTTGATTCCTTGAGTCTCTGCGCTCCTGGTGACAGAAATTAAGCTCCACCGGATTCGACGATGTTAAATTGTGTTACTGTGTCAATTGTATGGAAAGATAAAGATATTTTTGGTGTCCAATTTGAATATTTTAATGTTAATGGCTGTTTCAGTACTTCCGGATGAGTGTAGAAATTCTGATCTATTTTTAGGGTTCCGTACCCAAAGGGTGCCAAACGGAACCCTATTTAATAAACCTCTGCTGTCCGTCCGTCTGTCTGTTAGCGGGCTTTATCTCATGAACCGTAATCGTAATAGGAAGACAGTTGAGATTTTCGCAGATTGTATATTCATATTGCCGTTAGCAAAAAAATTAATAAAGGAACTATTAAGAAACCTGTTTGGCGTTTTTTGCTAAATATTTACGGTGGCTGTACCACCGTCCTTCGTGTGCAAGTTCGCACGTGGCCGGTTTTTTTATTATTTCTCTGCTAGATAGTATAATCGGGTAACCGACAGAATGCTCTCCTGCCACGACACGATTAGGAACTAATAAAGTTTAAATTCGTTTAACACCTTGTATTCTTTTGTTCTCAACGTCTGCAGTCTCTTCAGTTATTTTACCTCAGAGAAGGTCAATTCTTGTACATAAAAAACGTTCACATTCAAGTCGCAATCTGTCGAACTTGTCAAAAATGTTGGTAAATACATTGTATTTTTGACAGATTGCGAATGAGATGCGAACTTTCTTAAAAATTACGACGAGTGTATATAACTGACAGTTGTCAGGAACGTATTCGCTCATTTATTAGTTGTTTCCTTTTCCAGACACAGTGTACCAGGCTGTCTGTTTGTTTTTCGATTGTTACGAAACGATTTTCACTACATATTATGTGCAGACTGAGCTGTAAATCTCAAACGTAACAACTTGCTTGACTAACTATTTATTATTATAAATGCAAAATTGAGTTAAAAGAACCCCCGACGTTAAAAGAGGGGTGTTATAAGTTTAACTTGTGTATCAGTGAGTCTGTCTGCGCCATCGTAGCTCCCAAATGGCTGTTTATGATAATAACTGTTTTTGATTGAAATATGACTTGATCGAGAGTCTTCTTATCTATGTTTAAAGAAAATCATTTCGGTCGTATGAAAATTATCAGTTCTTTTATAGTAGATGAAGGGATGTGAGCGTCTTCCACAGGTCTGATCGATTTGAAATTTGGTATTCTGTTACTTCAATGATATTAGAAGAACCTAGTAACCTTCGACTGATGCTACAGAATCACTTGGAATTTTCTGGATACCCTTAGCACCATTGTAATGGACTCAATGAATAGGTTATCTAGATAGATGATGAACAGGGTCTGGTGATGGAGTTGGAAAGAGAAATGTTTGTATCGGGGCTTTTTATTAATGACATTTTTAATTTATGCTTGTTTGTTTGATACGCTTTAACGCTAAAACGGCTGAACGGATTTGAATGAAAATTGACACATCGGTAGCCATGACCTGGACTGGGACTTAAGACACTTTAAGCTTAAGAGACTTTTTATCCCGATATTCCTACGGAATCGGGACTTATGCGGGTGAAACCGCGGGGTGCAGCTAGTCAAGTAATAGAGTGTAAGGAACTAATCGAGATATTAATGTACCCAGCATGCGCGATCATAGTCTCAAAACCATTTAATAAATCTAAAAAACATTATATGGATTGAATTAATTAAATCATCAAAAACAAATAATCCACAAAAGAAATACCCGATTGAAAATCAAAGAATCAAACGAGGATCTCAACAATCGTAATTCGCGCATTTTCTTACACTCGATCCGATTTTAATCGAATACCGATTCCTTAATCAATTGTTCGTTAATCGGCAGTCGCTGTGTGTTTAATTTGCGAGCTTACGTGGCCTTTAAGGGCTCAAAGGTTTACTAAGGCTGTTCTTCGTTCATTTGTTACGTAATTTCGGCCTAATTGTTAGAAGTCTTCTTAAAGAAAATGTTTATTACGCAGAATGTGTCCCTTGAGATTTTTGTTAATTAGTTATCTTTACGCTCGTTTCTTGTACAGGGGGAATAGACTTACTAATTATATTTGGCCAGCATGCTTGTGATATAATCAATAAGTGATTATATTCAGCGGTTAATTAAGGGAAACCAATGAATATTATTAATTATGAGGATGTAGATTATTTGATTTATTATTTGTTAGTGCCTGGGTGACCGAGCTCTGCTCTGGTGAAAATAGAGAATGCTCATTTAATAGTATAGGGAAGTACATGCTAATTCCATGTATAGTACATACTAATTCCATGCTGCCATGTCATTATTCTGAGGTAGCCATCTTTTTCTAAACTTTGGGCCACCGAGCTCTGCTCTGGTGAAAATACGGAGAAAACGAACTTTCCCAGATATGAGACCTAGCTAGATCCATTTTTCGTCCCCCTATATTGCAACTTTCATCGAAATCGTTTAAGCTGTTTTCGAGAACGTGAACTGAAAATTCAAACTCAAAGCATTTATTTCATATAAACCAATTACAGGCACTTTTAAATTGTCAAGGGGTCGGTCAGTCAGAAAGATGAAGCTAGTTGCCCATTCCAAAGCGTAGTAGGTACCTATGGAGAAGAACGGGCAAGAAACTCCACGAACACTCTTTTAAATCATGATATGGTTACATCATTCATGTTGAAGTTATACATGTGAGAACGATGCAAAACGTTAAAAGCGTCCGTAACAAAAATAAAAAATAAAATCTAAAATAAAATTATTTAAAATAACCCGTGTCAGCCAAGAGACGACCAGTCCCCACTGACGGCGCCCGTTCATGAACATGACGCATGGATTAGCACCATTCAGCTCAACCATTTTGAAGGGAGCTAAATGATCCAACACACGCGCCACCGTCAACGAGACATTAGAGTGAGCATGACATGATACATTCAGCCGCCAGGGCACATTCAAGTCAATGAAAGACATACCCAGTACCTAAATGGTAGCTTTATAGTCGGTACATAGTACTCACACATGTGCTATGCAATTATACAATGTTATGAGATTGAATTTATACAATGCAAAGATAGTTTTTAAAATCTTCAGCAGCTCCAACAGTATTTTCAAATGCTAATCAGTTAGTTTATGCGCCCTTGTGGAGCAGGACCAGCGTTGTGCCAGGCATTTTTATCAGCGATATAATCTCCCAACTTATAATATACCTGGCTGCATAGTGTGCGTTTAATATAAGATTTAAATTTCGTTTCATTCAATTGAAGCATGTTGGGAGGTATTTTATTGTAACATTTTAAACAGTACCCCATGAAAGACGAGTCCACTTTAGCCAGCCTAAAACCCGGTTGAACTAATTGGTCCCTATGCCTAGTGATGTAATTGTGTCTTGCACCTCTTTTACTAAAAAGATGTAGATTTTTCCTTGCGTACATAATGTTTTCATAGATATATTGACAAGGTACCGTCATGTTGTTAATATCTTTAAACAGTTCCCTTAGAGAGTCGCGCCTACGGAGGTCATATTTGGCTCTTATGGCTCTTTTCTGTAGAATAAAAATAGACTCGATGTCTGCAGCCCGTCCCCATAGTAGAATACCATACGACATAATACTATGAAAGTAACTAAAATATACTAGCCTCGCGGTACCTACGTCAGTAAATTGACGGATTTTTCTCACAGCATATGCTGCTGAACTTAACCGTCCTGAAAGGGATGTTAAATGAGGACCCCATTGAAGCCTTGAGTCGAGCGTGATCCCTAGGAAAACTGTTTTATCGACGAATTCTAGTTTCTCTTGATTCAATACTATATGATACACAACTACTACTTTTTACATTTGGTAAAGAAAATCTTATGCACTTCGTTTTTTTCCCATTTAATACTAAATTATTAGCAGTGAACCAATTTTGGACTTGCTGTAGGGCGTTATTTACGCCGTCAAGATTTGATGCAAATCTATTAATTTTAAAAATTAAGGAAGTATCCTCAGCAAATAACACCATTTGTGGTTGAGTTTTTAACAAATGGGGTAGATCATTAATATAAACTAAAAAGAGGAAAGGGCCCAATATTGATCCTTGTGGTACACCCATTTTTACTTTTAAACCGATTACTAATAATATATATATATGCAAATATTGCTCGTTCAATAGTTTAGCATTAACAATTTTTACACGTAGATGTATTTTACATAGGTGATAATGTTCACGGAAGTAAAAAAAGTTGATAATCTATTACTAATAATAAATCTGAAGAGTTTGTTTTTTGATGTGTAACATGTTTCCTCTCGCTTTCCAGTAATCTATGGGAGTGATTTCGTGAAAAGGAACGGAAGTGTGTAACAAGAAGCCGGGGAAGCGCGCGCTATTTGATTTGACCAATGAACACGCGCGGTGCTAGAGTTGGCCGTCAGATGGTACCAACCCATTTGCCGAGAGTTTGTCAACAGGATGATGATAAATATTGTTTATATCATAATATACATTTATTCCGAGAGGTTGGTACTGTCAGCCAAGATGTCAGATGCTACACATCATATATGCAACTACTGTAAGGCTCGCCCGTTTTTTTGTTTGTTTGTTTGAAAGAACGGTAAGCGAAAACGAAGAAATAACGCAGGCGGTCAAAGCCATGAAACGGGGTGGGACGGGGTAAGTAGAAAAATCAATCAATCGTCGACGAAGTCGCGGGTAAAAGCTAGTCGTTAAAAAACATGATAATATAGGTCATGAAATATTATAAGTACATGTTCAGACTAACTAAAAAAGTAAATAAAATATTCATTCTAAAAAGGCACTAAGTATTAGTTACTTGCTAGCTTGTAATCCCGAAAACAAGCTTCAAAAGCGAACACATAAGTCTTCAAACCACTACGACATTCTACGGATATTTCAACATTAAATCAAAGCAAAATCAAAGCAAAATGTTCATTGTTATACAACGAAGAATAGTACTCAAGTAACAAATCAACCGAAACAAGATATTGTATTAAAACACCCTTGAAAGGAAACTCGAAACTCTCCGCAACGACTTACAACTTCCTAAAATCACAATTCTGTAATTTTCTTAATTTATATTCACTCCTTGACTCGAAGAAAAGAATAACTTTTGAAACAACTGGCTCAAGAACACTAAAATATTATCCGAAAGAAGATATTATTTTATATATCTTTCAGAATTTTGGGAACTGACGTCTGAATCAAATTAATTTGGTCTCTAAGTGAGGAAGCGGGAAGATGAATCAACTTGTATTGTGATTAGATTTGGGCGTGTTAGTGCAGTATTTCAATCGGAATTATCAGATTCTTGAAGGATTATCTCAATGTCTAGTAGCTACTTGAGCTTCACTTCATGGAACTAAGTTATCACATTTGAGTACTTAAAATAAACATAATTCGCATATATATTAAAATTTGATGTATATAGACCTATAAAACGAGCAATATTTGTATATATATATATATTTGTAATCACGTTCTCGAAAACCTAAGGAGAGCTCAATCGCCCAAAGTTTAGAACAAGATGGCTACTTTATGACATGACATGTCAGCATGGAATTAGTAAGTACCTACTATCATGGCAGCTTGGAATTAGTATGAACTATCCTGTACTATTAAAAGAGAATTCTCTATTTTCACCAGAGCAGAGCTCGGTTGCCTAAGTACTACGGATAATAATAGAATAGCATTTTATTTTCAGATTATAAATTTAATACAGCTTGTCAGGTATGGGTCGGAGGACCAAAAACAGTTTGGAAATAACCTTGTTTTGAAGGCTCTCTATTGGATATAGACGTGCTAGGTTATCTATATAAATAAAAATTAAGTATTGTTCGTTGGTAAGCGCATCACTTGAGAACAGCTGGACCGATTTCGCATTTTTTTTTTGAATGTTCGTTAAAGTCCGAATTCAGTTTTTGCACGAAAAAAATTGGAAAATATTCCCAGTTTTTTTTTTCAAATTCGTGAAAAGTGAACGTCCTTTTTTCCATGGGAATTTTGTATGAATTATTAAAATTTGACCAGGACACCGTCTGTTGGGTCAGCTATATCCAATAGAAACACGGACACGTTTTAGGTCAAGCTGAGAATTAATAGTTTGGTAGACACGTATTGGTTCTGTTTGAGGATCGAACCAATTTTGGCAATAGCTGTGAGCTTTGCCAAATTGTATAGGTAGTTGTTACTATGCCAAATTAGGAGCAAAGTCGATAACATTATCTGGTACGACTGTTTCAAACACATGTTGATACTTCTAAATCTCTCTATAGCATCGTTATCAGCATTTCAGCCGAACGACGTTATTTTATAATGGAGTTATAAATGAAACATATCGTATAATTACTTACTGCCTTGCAAAGCGTACACATATTGCTTACACAGTAACAATAAATAGTACAGGTTATACCATAAATAATATCTAAGGTTAATACAGCTAAATAACCGATTTAAATCTGTACCAATAAAATGAAACAAAAGTTAATTTAGGTAACAATACCTAGCCAATCAATCAGTGCAGTACATGTACCTCAACCAAAGATTGCCACAGAGGGCAGTCCTGTACTGGCCTCATGCCGTAGATTTTTGCAACAAGCATTAGGGTCATCGGTCCATCTTGTAGAAGACCCAAGCTAAGCATTAAAAGCATGGATATTTTTACTTTCTGGGTCAGTATAGTCTTTACATGTTGTGTCTGTACATGCGCCAGTGATTTCAGTATAATCCAAATATGGAGTAGCTAGCGATCTGTATTTGTTCTGTACAGTGCGCCAAGTATGCCATTGGCACAGTTAAACAAATGAGTACATAAGATTCAAAATTCCTCATAAACCATTTCTGACATTGACAAACGCAATTAATCCGTTGGTATGGGGTACTATGAGAACGGATTAATTGTCCGAATCTTCAAGTTGGATCGATTCGTCATCCCAAGATGTCGACGGATTTAATTAATTCGGCTTTCATTGTCTAAAGGCCAGGGGTTCGGAGCTGGGTCCGTTTTTGTCCAAACTCGTGTTACTTTTTGTAACTGTTGGGATTGGCTATGTAAATGGGGGTGAGATTGTACTTATAGAACTTTATGACCCGATGGGCGTTTGTTTTTTTTCTTTTTGCAGCTGCTAACTATCATGAATGGATTATGCTATAGAATGTTGTCACTGTTGCTGAAATTAGCTCGAAGGCATCATTGTGATTATTGGTTCGTGTATTATGTTTTATCATGAGATATTGATGCTCATTTTCGCAATAAAATTGTCCTATTGTTTCAATGTATTTTTACTGTTATAACAAGATGATAATTTTATTACAAGCCCTTAGGCTGGTTCCGCCGGATAGTTTTTATCTATCAGATAGATGATAAAAGCTAGCAGAATGGACTTGACGTATAGGGAATGATTAAAAATTGTCTGCTAGATTAGTTGACACGAACTTATCCGCAAGTGCTGCAATAGGCCATGAATTGGACATAGTTTTTTCCTTATCTACTCTCTCATCTGTTATATCTAGATATTATTAATAGAACCTTCACGATAGACTTACCACACCTTAGACAGTCAGCTCCGCTTCCAAAATTGCTGACTTGCTAATCGATTCTCTTCGTGTATGAGCTATTCTCGCGAATCTCGTGTCGACACGAGAGTGAAAGATGTGATACTGCTGACAATACTGATTTGTTGCAAGTCTGACGATCGAACTAGATAATAAAGTTTAGCTGTTGTAATATGCACTATTTACATAATTTATAAACAACCAGTTTCCGCCAGCAGCTTTGCTCGCATGACATCTTTATAAATTACTAGCTGCGCCCCGCGGTTCCACCCCGCATAAGTCTCGATCCTGAAGGAATATTGGGATAAAAGTTATTCTATGTCCTTTTCCAGGTTATGGTCTACTCATGTGCCAAATTTCATCCAAAACAATTTAGCGGTTTTAGCGTGACAGCGTAACTAACAAACTCACTTTCGCATATAAAATATTAAGTTAGGACTAGGAAAACCTTTGTTACTCAGAGAGCAGAATATTGCGTTCTACTACTGGTGAAAGAAAAAAAAATCGGTCCAGTAGTTTTTGAGTATATTCATTACAAACAAAAATTCAAATCTTTTCTCTTTATTATATGAGTGTAGATAGTAATATATTCGCATGGAGGTTAGTAGCTGGATGAAAGTAACTGAGGATATTGCTCGAACTAGACTATGAAGTTTAACTGTTTTATATTGATATAATCAAATATGTTATACTGGATTTACAACCAATAAAATGATGATTTTTGCAACGTGACTGGTAGCAACTGGTTAAGAGTGGCCGAGCATTCAGTGCCTTCTTCTTAGCGTGTCGATGGCAATCTAAATGGACTTGGCCCAGAATTCGGCCACGTGTTTGGCGCCATCACTAGCGTCCATCAGTTCCTGTGACATGCCATTAAGTGTCCCATCGTTTGTGTAACAACACCACATTTACACTAGGCGGAGTCGTCTATTCAGTTAAATGGCCTCAGGTTGGGGAGACCTAGGTCCAGCAGTGGACTGCTACAGACTGATGATAATGACGAAACTATCTGCCAAATTAGTTAACTGAAACTTGTTCAGAGGGTAAGTTAACAGTACTGTTAACTACTAAATTAATAATAGTCCTGCAGACCGAGTTTCGGCCATGGCAACCAATCTCAGTGGAGACCTGACTTCGGCGCGGGAAATAGGTAAGTCCAGGATAGGTGCCCCAATGGGATAGGTGCCGTGGCTTTGAATACTCAATGTTAGAAATATCGTAGGCCAAAATCATACAGCCAACCGTAGGGGACATGCGCACGCGTTTCGTCCGTAAGTGTAAAAGTTGAAATTATAATCGTAAGTACTTACTATAGAATATCTTTTTACTCCGTTATAAATTTTATTTTTATTTTTTTATTTGCTGATATTACAGTTTAAAGCACACGGAATAATGCTTTAAATTATAGTTTTCTTATTTTAATTTAAAAAGGCATCTATCCTGTGCCAAAAGTATAGTTGCCCCATCTGCTGTAGCCATAGATGCTCTTAGGGGCATCTATCCCTAATTATTTCTATTAATGTTTTCATACCGCAGGTGGAAGAAATGCCTCGGAAATAAAGAAAGCCAAGAAGACAAAGGAAAATAACAGAAAAAAAAGAAAGCAAAGAATCAGACGCAGATATATAGTTCTAGCAGCAGTGAAAATGAGATGATTAACAAGAATTAAGATGTAGAAGAAGAATTAATAAGACTAAGAAGAAGAATAATCTTATATATAAAATTCTCGTGTCACAATGTTCGTTCCCGTACTCCTCCGAAACGGCTTGACCGATTCTCATGAAATTTTGTGAGCATATTGAGTAAGTCTGAGAATCGGCCAACATCTATTTTTCATACCCCTAAGGTAGGTAGGTAGGTAGGTAGGGTAGGTAGGTAGGTAGGGTAGGTAGGTAGGTAGGGTAGGTAGGTAGGTAGGGTAGGTAGGTAGGTAGGGTAGGTAGGTAGGTAGGGTAGGTAGGTAGGTAGGGTAGGTAGGTAGGTAGGGTAGGTAGGTAGGTAGGGTAGGTAGGTAGGTAGGGTAGGTAGGTAGGTAGGGTAGGTAGGTAGGTAGGGTAGGTAGGTAGGTAGGGTAGGTAGGGTAGGTAGGGTAAGTAGGGTAGGTAGTTGTACCGTAGATAAGTACATAGTGCTACCCGTGCGAAGCCGGGGCGGGCAGCTAGTAATACTTATAAAATTATCTATCGTTGGTAAAAGTACGTATATTGATTGTGTTAAGTAGATGTATAAGATGATTATTATACCACAACAATAAAAAAAAATGCTTCTTTTGTTGGAGAATTCTATATAGATTATATAATTATAAAAGATTTCACAAACTAATGTTAAAATATGGAATAGAAACTGATTACATGGAAACTAGTCCGTTTTATTTCAATTAGCATCTAATATTGAAGCGTTCATACATTGAGTCTTCTATCCCTTGACGTATTTTTACTACGAGTCTTCTATCCCTCACGGTAGGCATCTATCCTACTTTTGAGAGGGTAAAAAAGACATCATTTCCTTAAAATCTATGAAAGTTATGTACAAACAAAAGGGGTACCATCATAGCTTACAGATCAAAGTTACCATATGCAAAAGACATTTTGCCAATAGATTTTTAATTAATAAGTTATGGCTCCATATCAAAAAGGGGGCAGCTATCCTGGACTTACCCTATGTGTGCATAAGTGTGTGCGCAGAAACCTCTCTCTTCTGTTACTCTCATAGGCCAAAGTGACGGCAGTCAGACATGACCGGAGCGGTCAGGCGCACGGCCAATTGCTTAATATGCTGTCCGAGGCACAGGATCCTAGCACTTATACCATCATCATCATACATTTTCTCGTTGTTTCCCTCAAAACTTATTAACAATAAAATCTATCAATAGTCACAGTTGCACAAGCAAATGCTACTTTTAAACAATATCTCCGAAGTCCTCAAATTGGTTCCTGATGTCAGCCAGGATTCTGTTCCGCCAAACGTTTGATGTTCCTTTGTCGCCTGCGGAAAATTAATTGAACAAAGTTAATTGGGCGACACTTCCTATTGTTTAAAGTGATATTTTATCATCCGGCGTAATCTTTAGATGTTTTCTTTTTACAAGTTTATCTTTGGACAATGACGAATGGGCGAGATGGATTGTTTTTAAATTAAAATATTTTTTTCTAAATTTTTTGGAGGCCTGTTTTGTTATTTTGTATTATAGAAAGTTAAAGTGCTTATAATTTAAAATAAATATAAATTTTATCTCACAAGTTTAAATATCCATTTTCAGAGGTCGTAAATCGGTCACCTTTCATACTTGACCTTCCAAAAAAGGTTTTTTTCTTAAGATTTTACTTTGAAAGGTTATAAATGGAATAGGTTAATAAAAATACCTTTACGACATAATCTAACAATGAACAGTACGTAGCACCTATACGACAATAACAACGAAATAGTCCTTGTATTTCGGCAATAACTCTCCCAGTGCAAACATTTCTATTTCAATAATATACTGCTTGGTATACACAGCGATACAGCAAATTGACCGAGAGGGGCTGCGACGCGTAGATAGTGGAGCACACTACGAAATGGTGCGAGGTATGGGAGGTAAGCGGGTTTGGAACGACGTAGAAAAGGAACGTATTTCAAAATGTAAAAGCTGAGAGGCTCTCTCTTGTATTTTTTATATGTTAAAGGTGAAATTGAGTCAGCTTTGAATGTTTGCACAGCTGAACGACGAATTATAGTTTGATGAAACTTGGCTGGAAAGAAATGGTATTTGAAAACAGCCAAGTTACAAGATACTAGCAAAGTCTTCATACAAGTTAACAGAACACAGTAAGCGTGAACAAAATAAAGTGACCTTAATTTTGCTTTAGTTTAACAGTCATACAATGATCTACACTTCATGAACTACTCACAGTGCGTTCTAGAAGTAACAAAAGTATGAAAGTTTGATGGTAATTTTATTTTAGATAAACTGCTCTGCGGCACTCATGTTTCATTTTGATTCAATAAAAATATTAGTCGATTATGAAAGTGATTTGATCCTAAAATAGACATTTCAGATTGGACATCAGCGAAAAGATATTATATATGGATTAGATAGACAGTAATACAGGAAATTACTAGAAAGCTGCTATACGTTGATGTCAAAGCCCTTCGACGTGTGGTACAAGTATGGGAAGATAAGCGACAAATGCTGCTTGGTTCAATTAAAACGCTATATCTCGTGATTCACACCACATCATTAGCAAGACATGTGAGTAACATTATCTTTTACGTTGAGTTTTAATGCTCAAAAACATCATATTTAAATGTAAAACAAAAATTAAAAATATACTGACTTATACTGTTACTTGTGTGACTGTTATTTGTAAAATTTAAGAAATGGTATTTGCGTGTAAATTCGGAGCCGTTTAACTGCTCGGAATTTCACATTCAAGCTTCAGAACTAAGACAGATCTATTTGCAAAGTTTCGCCTCATCCTTCTTATATACGTTATAAAAGATGGAGTTCGAGTCTATTTGATCCTTTGTCATTAAAAGATAACAAGTTCTAAGCCCGCTAACCTCCTAAAACTTGTACCCCACAATTTGCGGGTAGTGTGGGATGCGGGCTCTCTGTTACGTTGCGATATAGACGAGCACTGGCACAGAAATGTAGCTTGCTTCTGATGTAGTATCCGCTTCCTTCATACACCCCTTATGTAACGTGATAAATAATTTTCAAGCTGTCACTTTTGCTTTTCAATTTAAATTATACTACTGTTCATAGTGTTCGCACATTTGAAAGAAGAAAGAAAAAGAAAAAGAAAGAAAGAAAATACGTTTATTTGCGGTACACATGACGCAAGGTAAGAACAAAACACGAAAATAAACAGTTCCGGGGAAAACATGCGTCACATCCACGCAAAACGGCCATCGCTCAGCATAAAGCTGCGACCCTATGCGAGAAAGAGCCCCAGCGCTGGTTGGCTGGCTGGTTGGTGGTTTTGGTTCGTGTCGATTTTGTGTGATTTATGGAGACTGTATACTATTGAATGCAACCACGGAGGACTTGAGTGTCACTAATGGCCGTAGTGTTTGATGGTTTTGTTTAGTTTCTATCCAAGTTTTAGTGCAAACTTATGATGAATTATTACATTTTCAAGTATGCAATTTTCAACGTAATATTGTGTGGGACAGGGTTTTATGCACTAGCTGGACTAGACTAAGCATGACTCAGTTCTTCTTCATTTCGTATGGTTAGTGACTAACCTGGTGTCAGAGTTTTAAAGCCGCCCAAGGGCCTCTGACTTGACTTCACATACCGTCTAGAAATATTTCTCAGGCATTTTCCGGTTTCCTGGTTTCCAGATTTCCTTACGATGCCATGACTCAGTTAAAAAGCAATAATTTAGTGAGTGTTATTTGAATCTTATAATTATTTAAGGTGACCAAAAAATAAATATTAGTCATGGTTAATATATAGCCGTTATCGTATTTACTTTCTTCAAACCACTGCGTATTTTCTATCTTAAAATAAACTGAACCAACACAAAGGATACACACTAAAATTGACACAAGGTAAAAGTCCCACAATATTTCTAATATCATAAACCACAAAAATAAAACAGTACGACAGTTGACGACCTTGCACGATTCTTTTACGATTTCCTAGTTTTTATGTTACCCTAATACATTTCATTCCTTTCACCAGGATATTATGTGTCTAAAATATAAAAAATCATACGTTTTATCTGCTCAAACAAGTGTTGAATTGACGAATGTACGTGAGCCCAATACTGAGGCTGTGTAAAGTATTCTCCCAGCGTTTCGATTAGACTAGGCAGAAATGTGCTCGATTCGCAATTTATATTCTGTCTGCTGACTGAATTGTTGAGCTATGTTCGATTTTGTTGAGTTTTATCAATGGTATTGGTTTTGGTGAAGATACCTTCATTTTATGTTTGGGCAATTTTTGGATAGGATGAGGAAAACATTGTTAGTTATTGTATCTGGAAATATTGATTGGAAATCGTTTTGATTCATGTCAAGCTTGTGTTTAATCATCGTACCTTTAAAAAATATTGCATCGGTTAAAATAATTATTTTCAAGAATAGTGAAGAGAAATGTGAACCATTTCTTGTTCATTAAGAGGTATAATATTGTTTGTTTGTGAGGAGGTGCTTGTGGCTAAGTAATACCAGCCGCACGGGTCGATCGATCTGGTAAATCTACGCTTGCCGCGGTTGGTCCGTCGATGGGTGACCATCTTTACATACCGAGACTCCTCCGTGCCTCGGAAAGCACGTTAAGCCGTTGGTCCCGGCTGTCATTCGTGGATCTTTGACAGTCGTTACGGATCGTCAGAAACCCGAAAGTTTGACAACCAGTCTTACCAAGGGGTATCGTGGAGGTCAGATAGGCAGTCGCTTCATGTAAAGTACTGGTATTCATCCGGTTAGTCTGGAAGCTAACCCAACATAGTTGAGAAAAGGTAGATTGTTTGTTTGTGAGTGGTAATTTCTGGAGAACTGATCCGATTGCAATAATGAAATAATTATTTCAATCGGATCAGTACTTCCAGAGATCACCACTAAACTAAACTGATAGAAAACTACACATGATAAATGATTTATGGTAAAGGCTTCCAAGCGGACAAGGTTGTGGGCATAATCTAGTGCTCATTAAAATTACTGTTTACAATTCAATAGTTAACAACCATTGATAAAGATCTATGTTACAATATAATTTACAGACATTCAAAGGTCTTACAAGATTGGATACACACTAACAGTAATGTAACCATGGAATTGTTTTGTTAGACTTTGTAGTGTTTGTCTACGCGCTACGCCGTAGCAGCGTAGCAACGTAGCCCGTAGCACACATCGATTCCCACTGTTATCGTTTATCTAAGAGAAACTAGAATGTAGCTGTTAGTTTGAAAAGTTTTGAAACTAGAAAGTTTAAAGTTGATAATAGGAGTGCGCTGTCGATTTAATTTTCCTATCGACGCGACGGTAAAATGGTTTGGATTTGAAATATTCATAGGGCGGTAACTTTATGGTTATTATTCTTATACCTGTATTTGTTTGCAGTAAAACTAAATTATAATGTCTATCAATAAAATATACCTATCGTCCTATTAAATCGTCGATATGGTATCGATATAGTATTGAATTAAACTATAATCTTTCGTTTCAGAAATAATTTATAGAATTTATGATCAGGTTTAAGTCCGCAGCTTCCAACTGATGCTATTCCAGTATCGATTATGTTTCATTGGATATGAGAATTTTAATTAATGAATTATGCTTGATTTCTTTTTCCAGCCATTTTGGTTTGGTTCTCACTCCCAATTTTACATTAAATCATTGGTCAAGAATCAGGGAACAAATATTTTACATTAAATCATTGGTCAAGAATCAGGGAACAAATATTTTACATTAAATCATTGGTTAAGAATCAGGGAACAAATATTTTGTTTTTACAAACTTTCCTGATGGTACACACTGATGATGGGCATACACTGATAGTTTCAATACCATCCTGCGAAAAAGGATTGCGTCCATGATGCACACAGTGCATGGGAGTGTCAACGGTATTCTGAAGGTCATTAGCAATAAGCCGTGTTGCGCCACTATGGCATGGCACATTGGGTACATGTGCATGTACCCAGTGCGTCAGGTGAGTGCAACAGATATATGAATTGAATTTTTGTATTACATTTGTAACTAACATAGCTTATAAGTAGTGTGTATTACTATATCTATCAAGGATCATCATATGGATCAAGGTCTGAAATAAAGTTTATTTTTTATTACTGAATCTTTTTAATTTTGTATCTTTATTATACAAATGTAAGTCCCCCAACATGCCGCCATAAGTATCGGATACAGTGAAACACATCATTAATCTCTTCGAAAGCGGGTAAGTGCGTCTGAAATCTGTCAGACCCTATTAAACTTGTGGAGGCTTCGACGGGAGTAGTTATATTTATCTTAGTGTTTTTTCAGGGGTCGGGTAATTGAAAGTGGGTCACGAATGTCTGAGAATTAGTTATGCTGATAGACTGTGGAACCCACTGAACATTACGGCTAGGTCCCTCAAGTGTGAGTGCTTCAATAAAACACAATAGTTTGTATTATTCATGTTGCGTAGATTCACTGAAACCTATGTACATAAACCTGCTGTGTAGTAGAAATTTGTAAGAATAGAATAATTACAATAAGGTGGTTATAATAATATTAGAGAATCCTTGTACATTCTACCATATTGGCATGCAAACATTGATGCAGTTCATTATCAAACATACAAACACAACTAAAATTTATCAGCTAGAAAATTTGATACGGAGTAGCAACATTTATTGAATAGAAGTTCAGTTAGTTTCTTTTTGTAAGATGTTACTGGTTCCTCTTATAAGGAATTAGGAATGTGGTTAAAAATTGCCGTTGCCATACCAAAAACACTTTTCCTCAACAAAGCAGTCCTATAACCAGCTGTGCATAACATGTTTTGGTATTGAGATCGCAAAGCTATATCTCGGTATCTGCTTTCCGATAAAGAATTAACTCCATCCCAAGTGGCTTTTTTCTGCCATCTTTGATGATATTAATTTCAAATTATTTGAATAACAATTTCCCCTTGAAGACACAAAAAAACTATATAACCTGTTCCATTGATATTGGTTGCAAGAACTACTTACAAGAACAATCAAAGAAAGAAATAAAGAAAAATTGTTTATTCTGCACAAACAAAACGCACATTAAAGACAAAAAGACATAAAATACACACATATAAAAGTAGCCAAAGGCCTCGTATTCAACCAATAAGTAAAACTAAAAAAATAAAAACAATGTTGTTCATTGGTGGACCAAAGACAATATTGCGTAATTTACTCTTGTGACTTATGCAAATGACAAAAAAAACAAAATGCTGCTTGCAGAGAAAACTACTTTTTTTAACAAATATTAAGAAAAATTATGCTGTGCGTCGCATCTGTGCAAGAACAGGTCATTGCTCAGCGAAATGCTGTGAATTCAGGACGAACCTAACGTCAACAGCGCTGGTTTTCAGCAATTACCTATGAAATGACGCATTGACGTCCCCCTGCTTGAAATATTAAATCGGGTAAGTATTCTTTATCACTGAATTAAGTGTGATTATACAAGTAATAAAAATATATATCTGTAATTGTGCATAACATAAATTTAAGAAATAATAATAATATATAAACTAAGACCATAATACAATAAGAATATAAAACAAGTATGTAAGTAATTACTATAAACGTGTACAGTTTCAGTGTTATAAAATACTCTGTGGTGTACAGTGTGGTGTGATTTCCTCTTTATTTATTTATTATACTTTATTGTACACCAGATTATAATTACATAAAGAAAAAGTAATACACTACAAAATATACAATTGGCGGCCTTATCGCTTACTGCGATCTCTTCCAGGCAACCTTGGAATGGACAGTGATTCTCTGGACATAAAATGGGGCTGTCTTTGGTGAAAATAAAAGGTATATAAGTACAATATACTATAATGGATACACAGATAAGTGCTTTATAATAGATACATACATACTAACTATATAAGCAACGAAAATAAATGACGAATATTATTACAGCTAACGATAAGAACAAAATCATAACGACAAGTAATGTTCTTTCACGAGTCTTTTAAACACAGGCAACGATTGCGCGCGCTTTATTGGAACTGGTACTCTTTTTGCTGTTTGAGTAATTATAATAACTTTGAACTGACGACACGGTTGGCGCAGTGGCTGAGCGATCGACTACTGCGCAGCGTGTCGCGGGTTCGATCCCCGCACGGAACAAATATTTGTATGATCTGCAAGTAAGTAAGGTCTGGGTGTTAGTGTATGTGAGTTTCTATGTTTGTAAACGCACCCACGACACAGGAAGAAATTCTTAATGTGGGGCACGTTTCAAAAAAAAAAAAAGCTTCATCTAATACACTAGCAATCCATAATTTAAATTGATACACGATAGTTTCATGCATCATGGGAATTGCGGCGATTTGTTTGCGCTTCGATGGCGTGGCGGCCATTTGCATAACGGTAGGCATCGAAGCATGGGGTTGGCAGAAAACAGCCAAGCTTTTTCATGATCATGAATCATGATCTTCTTGACTTACTGTTTTCTATCCCCAAAATCTACTTCTCGACAGAAGCCTTAGTAGGTTAAGGCCATACCAGCCATATACTATTACGAGGTAGGCCTCGTGATAGTATATGACTGGTACAAAACGTAGCCTCATTGTGTGGGCCGACTCGAGCCGAACGGCTAACGACGCGTTCACTAATTAATAACCGCACTTTGATATCTGATTCCTCTCTGTTGTTAGCGGTAAATACACTTTGTAGTAGCTAGCTGTTGTATTAATGTATCATAATTATGAGGTAATTCCTCATTTAGAAATGTTTAATTAAGGCAAGAAATAGGAATGAACATGTATTTAAAGTTGGTGTTTTTTTACCCAACTACGGCGAAGCAAAAAGGAGGGTTATGATTTTGACCGGTATGTATGTATGTATGTTCATCTGTTACCTCATAACTTCTAAAATTCTGATAATAATTTGACAAATGGGGTATCGTCGGAAGTGTCTTGATTGTCCGCTAGTTATTTCACATTTTCAATACGGCGTCCTCTAGAGGCCATAACATAAAGTCATGATTCAAAAAAAAAAAAAAATCAATAGGGTATAAATTCAAAGGGCTTGACGAGCATAATTATTACAAATATGTATATGTCGCAAATTCGTTGCTGAGTTGACTAATCGGGACGCCAGCGCCGCCTGGCGGCGGCGCTCGACAGAGTCTATAACGTGACGCTCTGATCGGCCGCCAGCCCGGGGCTCAGCAGAGCAGCAGAGCAGAGGCAGACTGGATGGGTGGCGGTCAACCAGTGAAGACGTTTAGAAACTGTCCCGCGTTTCGAATAGTTGTGTCGTGTACCTACAGTGTGTGAAATGCTAGTGTGAGTAATGTTATTGTAAATTATAATTTGATCTGAACTGCAACGGTTTTTCTATTGCGCAATAACCAACACTACCCATAGTACGCCCACAGTAGTTAAAATATGCCTGATAACGAGAGAGACTCATACCATCCGCCGACATATATATAACATATTGTCTATGTAAATAAATACCCATCAAAAACATAACATGTAAAAAAATGCAAGTCTCACAATGCAGTTCTTCTACGGCAAAAATATATGAGATCTAATGTAAAACCAAGTCTGTAAATTTATTCAGTACCTATCTATTTGTCATCTTTATTTCTTTAATAAATATAATGACTTGGCCAGTAGTTGGGTTTTAGTTTTAGAAACTTACTTTTTTTACGTAAAGTTTACAGTTTACATTTGCCCATTTCCTAAAAACATAATTCTTATTCTTTATTGTACAATTTATTAAATTACAGAGACAGACATTGTTACAATATTACAAGCACAGGTTATGTACAAAGGCGAGCTCAGCCTAGAATTCGGTCTTCTAACAGCAAACTTCAGTGCGAATAAAATAAATACATTTCTTTCCCTAAGAAACATATTTATTTTAGGTGCTTCAGTGGCTTCCTTTGAGATTTCTGAAAGATTCCTCGAATTTAGAAATACCAATTTTTGTCTTGTTTTTAAGCCAAAAGTTTCAACAACCGGGCAGGTTTAAATACCCATCTCATGAATTTGCGCATAATTAATTCAAGGCTATCTACTTAATAAAAATCAAAAATTCACTGAACTTACAGCCCAAACAGCTGGGTCTAGAGGCAAGCGATTTTGCACAAGATTTCTTTATTTAACAAAAGTAAGCACTAAGGATCTTTTTTTGAAATTTCATCCCTTAATGGGGTCAAACAGGGGATGAAATTTCGTCATTTTTGCTGATGAATCCCATCGGGCATACGCCTCGTATTTCTATAACTTTCAAATTACGGAAAAATACCTACTTCTAACAAAACTCTCTAGAGCAGTGGTGGCTCAGTCCGCGACTTACGACTTGAAGGTCGTAGGTTCGAACCCAGACAGGCGCTTTACTTTGTGTAAATTATTTCATCACCGCTGCTCTCAAACGGTGAAGGAAAACATCGTGAGGAAACCGGCACGACCTAGAACCAAAATTTCGAAAACATGTGACATCTACCAACCCGCACTGAGCCCGCGTGGTGGATTACGGCCCACTCCTTCTCACCGAGAGAAGGCCTGTGTCCTAGCAGTGGGAACTTTAAGCTGATTATGCTATCACAAAAACCTCCCACTCCACAAATGCGATTATTTAATGTAACTATATTGTTTACGGGCCGTTTACGGCACCGGCTCATTAAGCACGGCGTAATTACGGCTCCCAAGTAATAAAAGTGTACACTGTTGTGCCTTGCGCTGGTGATCAAGCATTAAGTTAGATTTGTTCGTACTTAGTTGCTGTGCGAGTTGCTTAAGTTATTAACTTAGAATATGCAGCTAGGAATTTATAGTGGGTGAAGTAAAGCTCTGTTTATATCGTTCTAGTGTGTGATGAAAGCGCGTTGCAAAGTTCTAATAAATGATTTACTGAGGCGGTAGGCTGGTCAAATTTGACAAACGACTTCTTACTAATTTGGCTGCTTACTTGTTGTATTTCGGAATTTGATGGAATTAAGGTGTTAAACAACGGTGGTGTTATAGTTAATATAAGTCTGAAATCACCAAACCGTCTTGAGCAAGTGTAGTGATCAATGCTCGTAACATAACTGTATGAGAATAGGTCTTTGCCCTGCAGTGGGACAATAACAGTTTTTTTTCTTTTTTAAGGTGTTATAATGATAAGAGGAGATCAAACCGCAATAATGTTCGAACAAAAAGAATATAAAGGACATTATGACGTCCACCAACACGCATTGAGCACACATAGTAAATTACAACCCACCACTTTCAAAACCTGATCATAATCACAGTAGCGAGAACAGTATCGGAAAACTCCGATACATTTGTTACTACTTACACGAAACGTACTGATAACGACCCTAATTGTGTTTGCATTCAGACGCTGTTTCCCTGTAAAGAAAAGTCAGTACCGATCGGTGTGAGTAAAATAGCCCCGTAGTAACTTAAGCGCTCACACATAAAGAAATAAGTAAAACATTGTAAACATTTCTTTCCGTAGATCAACCGTTGCCTGTGTGCCGGGGCCGCGATATTCCCTTTCGGACAAATCCGCAAGCCCAGCAGGCATTGATCTTTCGACCCCGTCAGTTGGTGCACACACACATCTCTGGACATCTCTTTGAGGCGCGCGTGGAACACAACGCGCCGTCGACACGTGCCTGGTCCTTATCGGACGGCGAGCCGCCCATTGCTCACCGTCCGCAAGCCCGCGCCTACGGTGGCCGGAAGTCGGCTCTCGACTCCCGACGCCCGGGGCGTCTCCTGCGGCGACTAGGGCCGCGAGGGCGTGCAGCTTGCATCTCCCTCGCGCGCTCCGCCTCCTCGCCTTCGCGAACATAACTGCTTCGCAGAAGGAGGTGACGGCCTCCCATGCACTCCCGCTCCGAACCATGGCCTGAACCAGGGCTGGACGCGAGAGATCGCCGCCGCCGATCGCCTCCGTGAGGTCACGGCGGTGCTCCGCCCAAGCCGGGCAGACCTCCACCGTATGCTCCACCGTGTCCTCCGGGCGATCCACACAGTGGTGACACCCGGGCGTTTCCTCCCGCCTTATGCGGAACAGGAACCTCCCGAAACAGCCGTGTCCGGTGAGGACCTGCGTCAGGCGGAAGGTGAGGACGCCGTGGCGCCTCTCTAGCCACTCCTCAAAGAGGGGACTTATCGCCACAATTGTGGCGTGCCCAATTGTGCAGGTACCCTAAGATTTTATTCTCTTACAAAAGTACATTAGTCTAAGACTATTTCAAGACGCGTATCGGTACACTATATGGTAAATGTACATTTACCCGGCTATTAGAACGTGCGATAATTAATTTCGAGCAAGGAGTGTGTGCAGACGGTAATTAGTTCTTAGTTCACAAAGGTGAAGCTGCAGAAGTATTTAAAGTTGAAACTATTAATTGGTAGCTTCGACCTGGAACTATGAGATAAGGTTATGATTAAAATCTAATATGACAGACATCGGGGAAGGAAAATATCGTGAGGAAACTTGGAATTATAATGAATATAAGCAGGGACTGAAAGCGGTTACGGTTAAAGGTTAAGATACCTCAAAAATATACCGGTACTGGTTTAAAATAAGGGTTGAACTATACCGATACCTTTGTAAACCGTTATTTAACCTTTACACGATTTCGGTACCGAAAAGCAAGTCGGCGCGGCGCGGGTGCGCGGGGGGGTCTTTTGTTAGAACTTTTGTATTTTAGTACTTCTACCGAAATATACCGGTATACATTTCCAACCTCAAAACTCCGCTAAGTACTGAAAAAAGTATCGAAATATTTAGGTAACCCTTATTTTACGGTATGACGTCATGCCGAAATTTAAAGGTACCTTAATTTTTGGGTAATTCAGTCCCTGAATATAAGTCTGAAATCGCCAATCCGCCTTGATGTGGTGATCAATGCTCATGCCTTCTCTGTATGAGAAGAGGCCTTTGCCGAGCAGAGGAACAATAATAGGCTAGTTTTATCATGTGTGTGACTGTGTTTTACAGTTATGCCACGGCTGCATCTGCGCCTATCGTGACAGAGCAATGCGTGCCGAAGCTTCGTATGTTTTACTCGCTTAAAAGTTATCGCGCTAATGCAGCAGTCACATTAGCGGCTACATAATTTTACCGAATTATGGTGCAATAATTCAAGATGGCTCTCCATTATTTCGACACAGCGTTTACGCAGTACGGAAATAATAGTCGAAAGGACCAGCGCTAGTCCGAACGCGCAACGCTTATTATGTACCGATGAGTGCTACGCAGCCTGAACTATCGCGACGATAACCGATAATGGTTGGTCACATCTGCGTGTATCGTATCACTGTACGAAGCTTCGTCACGATCGACACCGATGCGGCCGCAGCATTACTGTTACAATGTTTCTGTGATTTTTATGTTTTTTTTCCAGTGGTTGCAAAAAGTGATTTAAAATCTCTCAGTCAGCAACATCATCATTTCAGCCGAAAGACGTCCTCTGCTGGAAATAGGCCTCCCCCAAGCGTCGCCATATCGACCAGTTTTGTACATGCCTCGCATCCAGCGGATGTCTCAGTAGGAAAATGCATGCGGATTCGCAGTAGTAGTCTGGCATCAGCATATTTTGAGTTTAGTTAATAGCATTTATGCTCGTTAGATTTGGATTCTGTTTATTATTTCTAATGGTTTATGAGTTATTTTATCGGATTAACTAAAAAAGAATAACAAAATTTGTCGACTATGCAAAAAAACGAAGGTAAAGACATTTTTTTTCTAAAAAAAACAGTATTTATTTAAAAAACACAAGTGTAAGTCCATAAAATCATAGCGGGACATTGAAAAAAATTTAAATAAAAATAAGAAAAAAAGATAAAAAATTAAAGATTCCCCCCTTTTTAAGATTATTTTCGATTATTTGTCATGAATATTCAGAAAAATACGGGCGGGCACATGGGCGACTTTTTTATTTGTTGAGCTACGTTTAATTAAAATTGATGTAAAATAGAAAGTTACTGGTGTTTTCGATCAGGTATTTTTCTCAGTAGTAGTACGGAGTCTGTATTTGTGCAATTATTCATGGGACGACTTAAACATAACAGGCAAAATGTGGATGCTCTATAGATATATATAAAAAAAAAAAGTTTTTTTTATTTATGCTTTAGTTTACAAAAAGGGTTCCGTGCTTGTAACCTCCTTTTAAGCAAACAATGCCTGTGTTAGGAGAGTCCGCTCTTCCATAGTACAGCATAATTACTTAATCTATTAAATCAAAAGTAGGTACTGAAAATATCAAATAAAAATAAGTATGTTGGTGAGAGTATGATTCGAGTGTGAATACCTGTGCGTAGTGTGTCTGTAAGGTATGGGAGAGTATGAGAGAGTGTGTATGAGGGAGTGTAAGTGAGAGTGTATGTGTGAGTGTATCTGCTACTTTTTGTGCTCCAAAAGTGCCTCTGCTTCATCATATGTTAGGGATATCTTCGACGAGCTATGCGAACATAAATGTAGGGAACAGCCGATTTTTTTTCGAGATTTCAGCGTTGCTCCCATTGTGAAAGTTGTTCATAATGATGAGTACAATGACCCCTTAAGAGGTTTAGGGTAAACAAAAACTAAGGTTGTATATGTTGTTATGTTAAAATCGAAGCTACCGGTAATGAAAAATAAAAGTCACATGGCTCGTGCTACATACATACCCACAGTGTGTGTGCTCGCACGTAAAAATAGATTTAGTTTTTTTAACCTACAGCCCAAAAACAGTTTGTACTATATACAAAAAAAAAACTCACGCCTTTACCCCCTGTGGGTAAGCTGAAACAACGTCACAAGAAAGAAGGTCCCTTGACAGGCGGTAGTCGCTTTTAAAGTGTTTCGTATTTCTCCATCGACTTTCAACAGGATTGCCTTAAGCTTTTCAGCAGCTTTTACGTCAATCCAATACGTTTTTAACTTTTCCGTCATTGTTATCGGTGATTGAATGTAATTTTTTCTAGGCCTTCTGCTACTCGTTCTTCTATATAAATTTTTAGGGTTCCGTAGTAAACAAGGAACCCTTATAGTTTCGCCATGTCCGTCTGTCTGTCTGTCCGCGGCTTAGCTCAGAGATTGTTAGTACTAGAAAGCTGTAGTTCTAGTTAATCACGCCGACAAAGTAGTGAAATAAAAACAAGAAAAAGAAAGTTTTTTGGGTACCTCGCCTACACGTAAAGTGGGTTTTTTTTTTCTGGTTTGTCATATGGTTTGGGGTGTTGTTGAAAAGGTCGTTCAAAAATATTGTGGTTGTGAGAAAGCCATTTATCAATTTAGGGATGGCTCTACTAGGGGGGCTAGGGGGGCTCTACTTATAGCTGGCAAGCATACGTACGCGGTCTTACACTGTTTGTACACCGCATCGTGAACGGGACGTCAACGAGAAACGAGATTACGCGTACATAATAAATGTACTGTCGCTACTTCCACGTCGTTATCACGGTCTTGTTGACGTCCCGTTTACGGTGCGGTGGACTAACAGCCTTTTTTTTTGCGTGGGATGTTATCAAATAACAGAGCGGCAGAGCGTGTCAGACTCTTACTACTTAAATCCCACCCGTGTTTGTTTAGTTGCCTGTATGTTGCTAGGGCCCATGGTATCCCTTTCGGACTTTCCCGTGATGGCCAAACAAACAGCCTCAGGTTAAATGAGGGAAAAAATATCTGCAGATTCTTTTCATGTTTCAGATGTGATCCCATACTAAAAGTTGTTTAATTTCATGAGTACTCCACCTCCTTAAAGTATGTCTCTCTTTAAACGGAACAGCCTGAATATTTTTTTTGTTACCATGTATTCCAGCAAAAACCGTAACCTGCTAATTCATCTGCTTCCATTTGTCCCAATATTCTTAATCTATCCAGTTCTTCACTAATAACCAAACCCACAAAAGAAAAATGTTCCACACGCTAGTCCTGAGCTTTAATCCTCCAACATATTTCCAACACTCCCAAAAATTCAGGTTAAAAGCATCGCACATCCCCCGCACCTCGCACCATGCACCGCTTATCCCACCCCTCCTCCCACATCCCGCATTAGCATAAGAATATGAGCTGCTACGTCATTTTTCTCGGAACAGTTTTCTTTGTGACACCATCATTCAACGTCTGGTGGTTTAAGGGGGGGGGGGGGGGGGATTACATTGAAGTGGTTAGTTGAGGGTAGGTTATAAATTGGCGGCTATTGATGAATTGGTAGCAGGTGGTAACAATGTCATGGCACTTAACATTGTAATCTACAGTAAGAAGAATATAAATAAGGAGAACGAATATATGATCAATTGGTTAGTTACACTTCGTAAAATAAAATAAGGTGAGGCAGTAACCAGGCTGATACGTATTTGCATTTAAAACAGCTTATTTTGCGGTTTATAGGAATCAATTTAAACTAGCACGCAAAACTTACCTCCGGTAGAAATATAAGCAGCCTCGCAGTCTCCGCGCTCAACGCTCTCTTAGACGGTAAGGCTGCCTGTTCACTGGAGCGGAGACGAGAGGAGAGGAGGGTGCTCCTCTCCTCTCGTCTCCGCTCACGACAGAGTCCCAGCGCTGGTTTTCAGTGATAGCCGGTGGGCTGTCACTGAAAACCAGCGCTGGGACTCTGTCTCGCATAGGGTCGCAGCATTATGCTGAGCGATGGCCGTTTTGCGTGGATGTGACGCATATTTTCCCCCAAATTGTTTATTTTCGTGTTTTGTTCTTTCCTTGCGTCATATGTACCGCAAATAAACGTATTTTCTTTCTTTCTTTTTTCATTATATGTGCCAATATTAACCAATAGAATCTAAATTTCGGTCCAGAGTTTGACAGTGGACAGGCAGCCTAAGGACCTTATCACATTGGCGATTTGCGGGTGAATTATCTGCGAGGCTACAACGCAGTCACTGCGTGTGCGTAGCGAGCACTTCACGAATGCGCAACGTGTTCGCCGCGTTTGCATAACGAGGGCGATTGGCGTAAATTTACTAGAGAGAGCGAGACAAGCGAGCTAACAATATTGTGAAAACGCGGCATATACGTCGCGTAATTGCGGTTAGCTCGCTTCGCACCCGCGGAGAGTACGTTCACAAATCGTGTCGCTGGGAACACGCTGGTAAATCGTCAGTCTAAACTTGACTGTGATGTGGTCGCGGACGAACGGAAGGCAATCATGTCAGTATGTCTGCAATTCTGTGAGATAAGTTTATGCATATTGACAATTTTTCTTTTACTATTGTATTGCAATTTTCCTTTAAGTAAAATAAATAAATATCGAGCATCTCAATATTTACTTATTTCCTATTTTTTTTTAAAGATTTTTAGTAATAATAGTAGTTTTGTAAGTTGCAGTAACCAAAGATTTTATATGGACCCTATTTATTTTCTCAGATTTTTTTTTAATTATCCAGTAGAAGAATGTAGTATCTATGAGATGTAAACAGTGAAGATCAATAACACTAAATACAAAAAAATAGTCCACATACAAACGGAAAACAATAACACTTACGATACAAACCAATAAACGTTTATCGATGTATAAGCAAAACAAAAAAATAACACATTTCTATCATAACATCACAAGGCACTTATAAATTTCCCGAAGAAACGTCTTTCGATAGACAATAAACATGAGAATAGGAATCAATTCCACCAAAGATTTGTTTTGCAATAGCTCTCAGAATCGAAAGCGGATCATAATATGAAATTGATTGAACATCGATCAGAAATGATGAGATATGGAGTTTTCGGGAAACAATAGTTTAGAATCAGACAAATAATGTTAGATTTATTTATAATATTGAAATAAAAATATTTAATCAAGAAAATGTAAAACCCTGTATATTTATCCCAAACACTAGCGACAAAATCAATCATAAGTATTAATGTTATTTGTTTAAATTGTGCCAAGGGCACCTCTGACTTTACGGATTAATTGTGCGTATTGTATAATCAGTCTGCCGCGTAACGGCTTCCTCTACGCGCGCGCGCTCCGCTGTTGTTTGAGTAGTTGTTTACAATGTCGTCAAATACGGTAAAATGTGTTCACTGTGTGTGATTAATGAAGTGTTAGCGTTCATCCAATCAAAAATGGACGTGATGGATGAAGAAAGCATTATACGTCTATGTGCAACGTCTTTCTTGGAGAAAGAAATTGATGCGGCCAAAAATTTGTTATTCGACTCGATTACTGCAATTAAGAAAACCACGAGAAAAGGGGACGGCAAAAATCAACGTAACCTTGAAGATATAATAAATACACTAAAACGAGTGGATTCTGAGAGAATTCCAATTTTTGTGGCGAGAGATTTGCATCATTTACCCCCAGTTACTTTTGATCATATCGACGCAACAAAGTTACTAAAAGACATTATTTTGATGCAAAATGAGATTAAAATACTCAAAAGTGATTATGCTACAGTGGAACAACTGAATCAGTTGCGTTCGGACCTTGACAGTATAAAACAAGCATCAATCGTCAACAACTTCGATTGCAATATCAATAAAAAAGAGGAGGGTATCGGCATATTAATGTTTCCGGTGGTGAACTTGACAGTCCTACGTGCCCGTAGGACTAATATTAAATTATGATATTACCGAAACTACTAATAAATCAGATAAGGGTTCAACAGAATGTTTGTCACAAATTTCCAGACTATCTACCGACGCGGACGGTGACAGTATCTAACTGTAAGCAGCCGAAGGAGAATGTTGACATGACAGTAGCTAGTATGTGTGTAGTTAAACAGCTGAGCGAATCAGTTTTTGTTACAAAACAGGTAACCCGGTTTGAAGAGCCGGCGCCGCCTGCGTCACAGCAGCGATGCAATGATTGTATTACCGAGTCCCCAAACGGAGGAATAACGATGGCTGAAATTGTGCGTAAAAATAATGTGTTACAATCTGACAAGGCGGAGGATAGTAATGATTGGACAGTAGTGCAGAGGTCTAAGAGGAACAATAATTTCAGTGAAAAAGTTGGTAATGCCATAAAAGGTATGGATATAAATTTCAGAGCAGCAGAGAAAAGATTACCTATATATATAACAAATGTACATAAGGAAACTTCGACAGAGGATATAGCCAATTATATTCTAAAGAAAACCGGAGAAAAAGATACACTTACAAAGTTATCTATTAAGAATGAAAATAAATATAATGCTTACAAAATTTTTGTACCGAGTTTTACGTTACAATTGTTTTTGAATGAGTTAATGTGGCCGAAAGGGACTGTTTTTCGTCGGTTTATTCATTATAAGTACCGGACTACGGACAAACGCCCTGACACGATAATCAATGAAAATACAGTTAATGGATAACACACATAGTAAAATTATTACATTTAACTGTAAAGGCCTTAGGCGGTCGATGGATTGTGTGAGAACTTTTTGTGGCAAGGCAGATATAATAACGTTACAGGAGACGTGGTTACTTCCACATGATATCCCACTGCTGGGCACAATTAGTGATGGTTATACGTATATTAGCAAATCTTCGGTAGATACGTCAACTGGATGTTTGAAAGGAAGACCTTATGGCGGATTGGTGATTCTATGGAGAAAAAAATCGTTTGTGACCGTCACTCCCGTGGATTGCAGTAGTGATCGGTTAGTAGCGTGTAAAGTAGTGGTGAATAGCAATTGTGCGGTATTAATTGTTTATGTATATATGCCTGTTGAGTCCAGAGATAATCTTGTCGAGTTCACGGAATGCTTGAGCGAAATATGTGCAGTAATAGACAGTAGGTGCGTAGAATCAGTGCTCGTACTCGGTGATTTTAATGCCCACCCAGGCTATAATGAACTCATGAATTTTTGTGGGGAGTAAAGATGGGTATGTGCTGACGTGGAACGCCTAAGCCTTAACGCAGGTGACTATACTTTTATTAGTGACTAGCTTTTGCCCGCGACTTCGTCCGCGTAAAAGTCGAAAATGGTTCTAATAGGATTTTTATTGGTTTTTTACGTTATTCGTTTTGTTATAACATATAAATTACTATGTTAAAACTTTTGAATACTTGTAAAATATAACAATCTTTATTATAATGTTGAGATTTAAAGGTTAAATAAACATGAAATAAAATAATATGTTGTTATATTTTATGAACAAGAAGCTCGGCCTTTGATCTGGTGAAACTTACACGGGGGTTATTATCTTTTTACAACGAAATCGAAATACTATACGTACCGCAGTATTTCTTTGTAAACAATATTTTTTGTTTTTCCTTCGGGTGCTAGAAACACCAGCTTTCCCTCAAGTCTACTCCCGCTACCTTAAGAGTTTGACGTTGACGTTTTTTATGTTCATTGCGAAGCAGACTTTGATGGGAAATTGCACTCTCTTGAATTCGAAGGGCTAATTTGATGATGTTAGGGGAATCATAGGAATAAATACAGACCTCTGTAAAGCTGAGAAACCCTCAAATGCGGTACTAATATAGTACGGTGACTTTCGAGACATTCCAATTATAAAGAGTATTTGCATTGCACCAAGCTTTTATGTGAGTTCAACCTTTTTTGAATAAAATCGGATTGTGTTTTCAAACATGTGTCAAAATAAAATGTAATTTAAATCAAAAGCACTAAGGAGTATTGATATCAACTTCGAAACAAATCACTCCTAAAATAACTTTCTACCCCTATTTAAATAAAAAATTGAATTTCAATACAATACGAAACATATCTTCCATCAATTCTGTTAAAGAATGTTTATGCAAAATTTGAAGTAGATTGGACCAAGGAATCAACGTGTCCCATACAAACTTTGCCCCCCTTTTTCACCCCTTAGAGGTAGAATTTCGGAAAATCCTTTCTTATCGGATGCCTACGTCATACAAAGAACTCACCCTCTAAGTTTCCGGTCTCTACAATCAGTGGTTTAGGCTGTGCGTTGATCCGTCAGTCAGTCATTCAGGACAAAGCATTTTATATGTATAGATGTTCATGGCTCTTGTCGGTGGTTGGACCATTGTCTTACTACTCAAATAGGTCATAATACTATATCTAACGTAATTATACCATTATACTGTATTCTGGTCTGATCACTTTCCTGTTGAAATAAAGTGCAATTTTAATAATATTGTAAGAGATAGGAAAGTTACTTCAAATTGTGTACCTAACAAAATAGTTTGGGGAAATAGGACCCCTGAACATAATCATAATAGTCTTAAATGACTTTCCGCAAGAATTTCAGTTATGCGCTGATAAATATTGTAATAATTTAGAGCATCTTAAATGTATAACAGTATAACAGAAACACTGCGTGAGGCAAGTATAGAGAGTTATGATATTGTTACTCATCATTGTTATCAAAATAGAAAGTCGGTACCTGGCTGGAATAAGCACGTAAAGAAGGCACATGAGGAGGCTAAAAATAATTTCCACAATTGTATCTGGCATGGGAAACCCTCATCTGGATGCATTTACGACGCTATGTGTAAAAGTAGGAAAATTTTCAAATCACGACATATGTGGTGTCAAGACCACGCAGAACAAATTAAAATGGACACTTTGGCATCTCATTGTTCTAAGAATGACTTCGAAAAATTCTGGCAATGCACTAATAAACTAAATATAAAGCAGAATCGGGCTGAATGTATTAACTCTGAAAGGGATGCTCTTAAAATTGCTAATATATTTAAATCTAATTTTAAAGTAAATCCACTTGTGTCTTCAGTAGCTACACAATGCAGTCTCAAGCCAGATACTTCTACCATTATACAAATAAGACCTAAAGATGTTAAGAGTATTATTGACTACATGACTCGGGGTAAATCGCCTGGACATGACAGCTTGAGCGTTGAACATTTACGGCATGCGGGCTGTCATTTGCCCAGAGTATTGACCATGCTTTTCTCTCTGTGCATGAGTCATAGGTATCTCCCTCAGGACCTCATGAGAACAATAGTTATACCAATAGTTAAATGTAAAACAGCAGATATTTGTGATAAAAGTAACTATCGTCCCATCTCCCTGGCAACAATTCTGGCTAAGGTAATGGATAGTCTGCTTAACAGGCATTTAAGAACGAACCTGAACCTGCATCACGCGCAATTTGGCTTCCAACCTGGCCTTTCCACTGAGAGTGCTATTCTCTGTATGAAGCACACGGTTAGGTATTATTTGGATCGTAGGACACCTGTTTATGCTTGTTATTTAGATTTATCCAAAGCCTTTGATCTAGTTTGTTATGAGATCTTGTGGAATAAGCTGTGTAAACAAAATGTATCTACGGAACTAGTGGATTCTGAAATTTTGATATGACAATCAATTAAATGTCGTTAAGTGGGCGGATTGCTTGTCTGACGAGGACAAGCTAGAGTGCGGCGTGAGGCAAGGGGGAATATCCTCGTCCACCCTTTTTAATGTATATGTGGATAGCCTGATTGGCGAGCTCAGTAGCATGCATGTAGGTTGTCATATTGATGGAGTTGCTGTCAATAATATAAGTAATGCCGACGACACGGTGCTGCTGGCCCCGTCAATTAGGGCCCTTCGTCTTCTTCTTAAAGTGTGTGAGCGGTATGCCGAGAGTTATGGTCTCAAGTATAATGCTCCCAAGGGCGAGTGTATGTTTTTTGATCTTCACGATAAAACCCCTCATGAACCTCCGCCTATTTTGCTGTACGGTTCTCCTCTCGCTAGAGTGAAGAGGTTTAAATACGAGTATCTAGGGCACATTATCACCGATGATCTAAGGGACAATGAGGACATTGAAAGTGAACACAGGGCGCTGGCGGTCCGGGGTAATATGTTGGCTCGCAGGTTTGCTTGTTGCTCATTTGAAGTCAAGTTAGCGCTATTCAAAGCATATTGCCAATCTTTATACACGAGTAGCCTGTGGGTTAATTATACTCAAAGGTCATACAGCGCTGTGCGGGTACAATACAATAACGTCCTCAGGATGTTGTTGCGGTTCTGCAGTGCGTCCGCTATGTTTGTCGAAGCGCGTACGGATGACTTTTACGCAATAAGACGCAAGCGTGTGGCGTCACTGTTGGGCAGAGTACGCGGCAGCAGCAACAGCATTCTGAGGATAGTTGCAAGTAAATATCAGTGTCCGATACACTCGCTCTGGGTAAGCATTGTGGTTGGGACGGTAAAATAAAATGATTTTGTTTTAGTTGTTATTTATATTTAAATTCTTTACCTACTAACATAGTTTATAAGCTCCTGTTGTTACTAACCATAATAGATCATGTTATCTGACAAATAAAATAAATAATAATAATAATAATAAAGTACCGGAGACATATTATGAAGGACGGGACGGTTGACGTGTGTAGGGCATGCCATCGTCCGGGTGAGTCCATCAGACATATTATCTCTGGTTGTTCGCGTCTGGTTGTGCGCTACCAGCAACTTGCTTTGAAATATAAACTTGTTGACTCTGAGGTACCGTATTACTATTATTATATATTATTGTTATTAAGTATGTGCCCGACCCAGTTCTCGAAAATGACCATGTCACGTTATACTGGGATCGGTCTATCATTACTGACAGGACTATTGTAGCCAATAAGCCTGATATAGTGGTGATAGACCGATCAGTGCGCCGCGCAGTGATAGTCGATGTTACCATTCCGCATGACGAGAACCTCGTGAAGGCTGAGAAAGAGAAACAGATCAAATATCTCGACTTAGCACACGAGGTTGTTAACATGTGGAATGTGAGCTCGGCTATCATTGTGCCGATTGACGTAACGGCCAATGGCCTGATAGCCGAAAGCCTCGACCAACATCTCTCGAGGCTCTCGTTAGGCGGTTGGATCAAGGGCCTGATCCAGAAAGCAGTACTCCTCGATACGGCTCGCATTGTGAGGAGGTTCCTGTCTCTGCAGCCCTAACCACCGGTAGCTTAGACCCTGCTCCCGACACCGTCGGAACACTATTTTTTTATATTTTTAAATGTTTTTTATTTAGTTTTTAAGAAATATTTAAAAATGTATTTTATATGTTAAAATTTTAAATAAAGGAAATAATAATAATTATCACTTGCTTCAAAATCGGTAAAGGAAAACATCGTGAGGAAACCGGCATGCCTGAGAGATATTTTTCGACGGCATGTGAAGCTTAGTCAAAGGCCCATGGGCGGCATAAAAACTCTAACACCAGGTTAGTCACTAACCACACAAAAAAGAAGAAGAGATAAAATGATGTGTCTTAAATTAAAAAGTCAGACCGAAGAGAAGATGGCGGGACGCATTTTTTTTTTCTGGTGTTCGCTCTGGGTGGAGCGTGTCAGACTCTTACTGACTAAAACCCACCCGTGTTCCTTCAGTTGCCTGTACGTTGCCAGGGGCCACGGTATCCCTTTCAGACTTTCCGCGATGGCGGGACGCCTTGGACAGCTTTCTCGTGCTTTGGCGGGAAGAAGCACAACATCGAGAAAAGTGAAGGAATAGGGGGAGGCTTTTGACAGATCAGTCGAAAAAATAAAATAAAAAAAAAACATTACGCTGTTAAATATTGGTACTTAATATTTTGTAGTGAACAAGACAGTTTCAAGGTAAGGAAATAATTATATTTCGATAAATATTAATTCCACAAACGCCCCGTGTACGTAGCCTTTGTGAGCCCAACAACCTCACTCAAAACATAATTTTAAAATACTCAACGGCAAACGTTAAAAAAATACTTGACGACACAAAATTACAAGTATACAGGGATGCTGTCATAATTTATCATAGTGAGATGTTCTAAAAAGGAGGCTTTGTTTGTAATATCATCCCTCCTTGACGGCTTATCTCTAAACATTCCCTCAGTCAGGTATCACAAAAATGTTAGTGAAACTTGAGAACCCGAGAAGGTAATGAATTATTCATGTTCTTCTCTGAATTATTATGTACAAGCGTATGTACTGATGTGATTTTACAGAGATGTGACGCAGAGAACTCAGATGGTTCTCCATCGCGGGAATATACGGATGGTTTAGAATGTGCGCGCACGCATGTGATTATGCATAGAGAAAACTGATGGTCTTATTAAAAAACAATGTGGAAACATCTGCTACAAACATAGCCGTGAAAGACTATTTTTGTAGCAGATGCGTTACATTGTTGCAAGCCTTTGTTGTTAAATGCACTTGATTTTGTAGATGTTATCTGCAGGTAGAAATAGATAGTTGCAGAACTTTTGGCATTATGTTAAACTGGACATAGGTATAAATAAATGTATTTTTATAACAAACCAAAAATATTATTCTAAGAACTGTTCATGTTATTTTAGAAGAATATCTCACGATATTCTGAGGATTGTGTGGCTTGTTAAGTAACGGAACACACAACCTCACGAGAACACACCATGCTCACTAATTATTTTTGATATAATTAAAATCCTAAGAAAAATTAAATCGTAATGACAAAGAAAAACATAACCTTCGTAACCTTATTAATTCCACAAATGTCTACGTCTGCATGAGGTACACGTCGCAAGTTCCATCCCGTACGTCCCCACATTTTAGCACCAAAAAAATATGGTTACGATGCAAATGAAGTCTCAATGTTTTTTGCAAAAGAACAGTAATGTTACAGCGAGCTTACATTTATGTAAATTGTGGTCGGAGCTGGTTTTTTTTTGTTTATTAATATGAAAATGTCGTTAGTGGAGCAGTAAAAAAGACTCTTTGTAGAAATGCGCCTATTTTTTGTCGCATTAGTTTTGTCGCCATTTTAACGTGTTAGATGGAATTTTAGTATGCTGAGTAATTAAAATATCAAAGTGATTTTAAGACAATGTAGTTTTTGAAATTCACACATATAAGAAGATAATGATTATTACCCCAACTTCGAGACCCCTCCGTGCCTTGGAAAGCACGTTAAGGAGTTAGTCCCGGCTATCATTCGTAGATCTTTTAGAGTCGTTACGGGTAGTCAGAAATCCAAAAGTCTGACAACCTGTCTTACCAAGGGGTATGGTGTTACCCAGTTACTGGATTTTAGAGGTCAGATAGGCAGTCGCTCCATGTAAAATAAAAAAAACATAAACCAACGTCTAGTTAACAACAACTTAAAACCTTTTTAATGGACAGGCCTTTTTAAGAAATATTAATCAAATCTCCTCTTGACTAGTTTGGTTTTAACATTACAAAGAAAGAAAGAAAGAAAAATAATTTTATATATACGCGCGGCTGTCCGCAGTGCCGCGAGCGGCCTCGCGTCGCTGCTGGCAGCCGCGGGCAGAACCACCAACAGATGCGCGTGAAGCGCGGCCGCTCGCGTCACCGCCGGCGGCCACACGACCTTTTCAAGCGATACTGGTCTTTTAAGTATGTAGATAAAGTTTAAAATTATTTCACACTGAAAGTGCTCGCCGCGTCGCTGCCGGCCGCTGCCATTCCGGTGTGACCCGACGGTTATTCTCCAGTGTCACAATTTAACTTATCAACTGAATATCATTCTGTGAAATTGACATTATGACAATACTGAGTTGGTAAACCAATAAACCAGATTCTATCATGCACAGAGAAAACCAAAATAGGGCAAATAAGGTGACGAACGTATTTTTACCCGACTACGGCAAAGCCAAAAGGAAGGGTCATGATTTTTTCAGCGTATGTATATATGTTTGCTTTTTACTTTACAGCAACTTAAGTTTCATCTCGCTCCCCAATGTACCCACTTAAAATGAACAAGAATAATTCCAACTTCATACATGAAACTAAAAGAACATTCTCTCATATTACTTTTCATCTATTCAAGGTAATTTTATTTCTAAAGACTCCATCTAGTAACATTAAACATACAATGTAAGAGATTCGTTTAAATTGACGTCTTATCTAAGATAGTGCGCACACTAGAGTTAGAAATATTTTTGTCTACCGTAGACAAAAACAACTTTTTTGTCTTGTGTTAATAGAAATAGTCGATTTAGTGAGTTTTGACTATGAGATGTTTTTTACGAGTGTGCGCGCCTACATTGTTTTCATAGAGTGACATTCAGTTTAACACTGTCTGCGTCTGTATCTCATGTACCGTAAACCGGGGTTACTTTGAATCGCCGGATGACTTTGATCAAAGCTTCCATTTCATATAAAATCGCGAATTGCGTTAAACGAAACGCAATTTGGTAGTTTTTTTTTTCGACGTTAGCAACACTAATTTAAAAGATATGGACTGTCAAAGTTCAATATTAATCAAAGTAGCCCCGGTTTATGGTAGTGATAATTCACATAACATTCTAGCCTATTTGCTATTAAGTTCTTTAAATAAAACTGGTGAAATGTGGGCGTAGGCAGGTACACCTCTGCCTAACCCTTCAGGGAAACAAGGCGTTATGTTATGTTAATTTAAATATAGCTTAAACGGCTTAGTAACTAGCCTTATATAATCATTTTAGTGTAGCAACACATCTTGGGAAATAACGCGACGGAAATGCAATGCTTTTCAAATTACCTATCATATGACCCATCAGGCCAGAAGTACGTCGCGTAATTTTTGTCAGGTGTAGCTAAACTTAATGCCTGTTTTAAGCTCACGTTTTTTGCCGTGAAAAGCTACGGTTTATTCGCCGTGTGTAGGCACAGCGTCAAGTGTTGTAAAGATCACTATGGAAGTTTGTTGATAAACACGGCAGCGCCGTATGCGACGTGGCTACCCCCTTTCTAAAATCGTATGTATCCAAAACATTATTTTCCTTTTTTATCGATTTTGAATTTTGTATACACGTAATAAAATAAATAATAAACAATGATAATGTTTTTCTTATAAGGATTCAAGACGCATGTCTGCTAGGCATAGAAAAAACCACAGAACAGATGAAAAAACACAACTGAGCCGTACCTAGCCGTTGTGTCATCAGGTTAGTTGCCGTGTCATATCATCTACCAAGCTCACACGATCATTCTACGGCGTGAACCGTGAAGAAACCGTGCCGTGAACCACAGGTATTAATGATGATTAAAGTTGACATCATCCTACTATAATATTATAAACGCGAAAGTTTGTATGGATGAATGTATGGATGTTTGTTACTCTTTCACGCAAAAACTACTAAACGGATTTGGATGAAATTTGGCACACAGATAGTTTATAACCTGGATTAACACAAAAAATACGTTTTATCCCCATACATTCGATGTACGTCAAAGTTTTCAGTATCCTCTATAGAGATTACTTCAACGACAGTAAAATAGTTAGTAGCTGTAATTACTGCGATTGAAACTTTGAAGCTGATCTACATGTAAGTATGATCGCTTGATTTCGCACTCATGTTCACCATAATCTGCTGGGACCCAAGCCTCCTCTCTTCGAGAGGGAGTGGGCTGTAATCTACCACACCGGCCCAGTGCGGGTTGCTAGATGTCACATGTCTTCGAATTTTTGGTTCTAGGCCATGCCGGTTTCCTCACGATGTTTTTCTTCACCGTTTTGACAGCAGTGGGTGACGAAATCATTTACATAAAGTTAAGCACCTGCCTAGGTTCACCTACAACTCGTAAGTCCGCCGTTACCACTGAGCCACCGCTGCTCCTCATCCAACTCATGCGCAGGTAGGTGAGATATTGATTGGGGCTTAATATGAACTGTAATTCGCTAGTCATTTTGAGCTATCAATTTAAATTGGAGATTCTTAAACTTAAACGGTTTTATTACGAAACAAGTACTTTCTTCAGACATGATTTGAAACAAAGGTCTTCATCAGCGGTCCTTGGGCCGCTTGCAGCCCGCAGTGGCTTCCATAAATAATAGTTTGGAAAATGTAATTTATTTATTACTATTAATGCCAAAAAAAAGAGACCATAAAACATTTATCAAAATACATCCACATTCTAGATTTTCCTAAAATAAGAAATCATGCACTGAAAATGACATCACTTTTTGTCTCCAAGGACCAGAATCACCGATATTCTTCTTTAAAAGAATTTATGAATTGCAGCAACCACGACTGGGGCAGATATTGATAAATTTGTTTAGTAAACAATGTCAAAGATCTCAATGATTGAATTTTATTAGGACTATTTCCTGTTTCTAGCCTTGTTAAATTTTATAGTAAATATCTACAATGATATCTTGTGTTGTGGCCCGCGGAACCAAAATCAAAGTATTCTCGGCCGTTGACTTCATAAGGTTGAAGAACCCTGGTTTAAGACATTGAGTCAGCATTTGTTAAAAGAACTTAAAGCCCCATTTACACGATGTAAGTTTCTTGCCTATGGCATACAAGAGAATTGAAGCAACAAATAACTTGCATCGTTTAAACACGGTGTAACTTTTATTGTTGCTTCAACTTATGATATGACTCAGGCAATTGAATCGCATCCTGTAAATCAAGCTGTGTGATTGAAATACAGTCTTTTACAAAAGTGGCTCAAAGGTTTAGTCTCGGAATCAACTTCGATCTTGTTTTGTAATAAGACGGAATAAGGATATTCGTTTATCGTAAAAAATAAAAAAAATTGTGTTGTTTATCAATCAAGTAACATAAAATGTCTTGTAATCTCAGTTTTTAATGAGACTTAATTAGACATCCATAATTAATTTTAAGGAGAATTTATCCTGTATTACAAAAATACACAAAAGTTAGTGTTAATACTATAGTGAATTATTCGCTAGAAATACTATGTAAATGAGCAAAATTCTAATATTTAATGTAGAATAGAACTTTTCCTTTTTATTTGCTTTCATTAAATCTGTTTAGAACATGTTATACAAGATTTTAATTTGTTATGATTTGGAAGTTAATTTTAACAAGATATATGAATAGTAATTTACCCTCGTCATTCAATTTAAATAACAAAACATGGCAACAAATTATTCTAACGTGAGATAAAATGTTACAATTACAAAAAATATAGAAATTATATTCTTTTGTGTTACCTTGTCTCATGAATTTCATGAATACAATATAAAGAAGAGCTCCCATGTAATTTACCTGAAACAAACAATAATATTATTAAAATATTATAATTAATTCTTTTGTAACAGTGTAATCTTATTATGATAAGTTCTGAAATTCCTGTAAATAAAAATATTATTTGACTTTATTATTTAAGTGAGAGAAATAATCGAAAACAATTATTATAAAATGATATTAAAGTTCTTTCACTTGAATAATTTAAGTTATTATTTGCTTAATGCGATTGAGCGCCAGAGAGAATTGTGTTTTGTTTATGATATTATTTAAGAGGATTCGCCCGAGGACAGTTTTTCACGCTAAGTTGGATAGACAATCACTACGTTAGTACCTACCTAACTAATTTGTTTTGAGTTGAAAATATTCTAAATCTGATTTTTTCTGGCAGTAACGTTTTAATAAGTTCGTGCATATTTAATCACGCTAAGTACTTACGTAGTTGTTACAGTAGATAGTAATTGATGACCTTATGTGACCCCAAAATGTGAAGTTTCAGATGAAGGTTAAAGAAACTTCACTATTTTGGTAACTAAATAAAAAAACTAAATAAAATAAAAAAGCTTTATTTTCCTAACACACTTATTTCTTATCTATCTAATACTATGATCAAGTAAGATTATTAACAAAAATATATTAAGAAAGCTTTTTTTTGTTTTTTCTATTAATTATTACTGTAGTGTACAAGGACCGCTATCGATAGAGGTAAAAACCTCCCCCAGCCGTCTCCAAGCTGATCTGTCTCTGGCTATTTTACTCCCATGTTCTGCCTGCCATGTTATATTTGATGACTTTAGTATAACTAACGAATTTCAGGCACAGAATGAATCGGATATTAAACTAAATCGTTTACATTTAGATCAGGCAATATATCAGCAACTCACTCCCAACAAGATTTCGTACAAAATGTCCAATATATCTAGCTAGAACCACCAGCTGTTTATCGTGGCGTTCCAAGCGATAGGTTTAACACATCGCGGCCGGCAGATCAGCCGGTACGACGGCCGTATTACCCTGAAGCGTCGGATAACCGGCAGTAATGCCGGGTAGCCGGTTAAACTACCGGATCACTTTATCGATAGCTTCAGTTTTGGATTAGTTGGGTATATTACGTGCTAATTTACTGGTGGTACGGGAGAGCTTGTGAGCTATGCTTTATTGCAGGCAGCACAGTAGGTATATAGGCTTATAGGAGGTACCTATAATAAAATCATTATCGCTTGATACAAGCTGCAAAATGTGACCCCTAACTAGATTTCTAAAAATCTATGTAGACTTAGGCATGTGAAAATGTTAAAAGACAGATTAGATTAGAGACAACAAAAAGAAGAAAATTAACATTTATTTCCTCATAAATAAAAAATTCAATAATAAAAACAAGCTTAAAATAAACATTTCTAGAAATAAGCCAGCCACTTTTACAAAATAAAACACCACCAAGCCTTAACAGCGAAATAAAAATAATCCTCTTTCTTTACAACATTATCACAGACGAACAGTCCAAACAAACAGCTGCAGATTTTACAAAGGCATTCAAAACGCCTCGTAAGAGAGTAAATCCAGAAATACATTGCCGCCTGCGCGTCAGCTTGGCATGAAATCTGCGCGACAGACGTTTTCCCTACACATCTGTTTTAAAACCTTTTAGCATACCGTTAGATAACAAGCGACGAGCAAGCAAAATAATAAAGTGAAATTGTAAGGCTGTATTTTCTAGATCATAAAACTGGTTAAGGAATTATGATTTGAGAGAGCAGTGGTGGCCTGGTGGTAGCGATCGCGACTTACGAGTATGTTCGAACCCGGTTATGCATTTTACTTTGTGTAAATTCTTTCATCACCACTGCTCTACAATACACATGCAAATCTCTAATGTACTCGTCCAGTGTTACGATCTCTCTGATCTTACTACGATATTGTCTGACATAGTAAGCGGAGGCTCCAAGCGCGTCAAGCTGGAGTTTTATATTCAAACTATCGTAAGACATCTATTACAACGGAGTTATATCCATAAGTTATACTACTGTGAATAATGTTCTAGTTACCTTATTTGTTTAAATTGAAAGATTCATAATTAAGTTTTTTGGCCACTTACACTCAAAGTTTACACACACACACACACTTACACAGGACACAGAAATTATATTGCTTGATGAAACATGTCCTAGAACTAAAAATTCGAAGACATGAGAAATCTACCAACCCGCACTGGGCCCGCGTGGTGGATGACAGCCCGTTCCGTCTCACAGAGAAGAGGCCTGTGTCCCAGCAGTGGGAATATATTAAGGCTATGGAATTTGGCTTATTATGTAAGGAATTGTGATTATCATTTTAGCGATTTGGAAACTCAAGCACATAAAAGTCTACGAAATGGGAAAAGCATCGTTCAAAATTCATAGGTGTCAAACAAAGATATTTTAAAATCAGGTTTATCCAAATGTATGAAAAGTAATGTGGAAATATAAGTTACACTGTGTTTTTATGGTAACATGAATTTGGACGATACACAAGAAGTTCACATAGCCATAAAACTCACTCTTTCCCGTCAATCATTCAAAAATTGCCTACATCCGCAGATTAATTCGATTACATCCGTTCAACAACGCGCCGCGTCACATCGCACGTCGCGTAGTGTGGACACACCCTAAGTATTGTTTCTGATGCTACGTCTGAAGTATGAATTCTTTTATTATATTTATGTGTAGAACGGAGATGGAGGCAAATCCCTTCAGCGGGGATTACTTATCCTTAGGTTGCGAATTGAGACGAATCCCGGCATCCGATAGTTCGATTAGGAACCGTATTTTATTATACGATTTGTTTTTAGTAAATTGGGACTGAAAATTTACGGTTTTGCGATGTTTTAATGGGTTTTTTTGAACGTTTATTTGGATTCGAAGGCAATTAGGTTAAGATTTATAACTCTTTAGAGTGTGCTGATGTTAATTGTAGGTACTTATTTAGTTAAATTAAGTATAGGTAGTAATTTCGATGTTCTTTGAATAATGCAATTAGCTGATATTTTTTATGGTAGACTAGCGGACCCGACAGGCGTCGTCCTGCCAGCACACAGCGCCACCGGGTCCAATCGTGAACCTAAACCATCCAGGGACTACTGAAACACACACAAAAATTTCATCAAAATCGATCCTGTCATTAAGGAGGAATTCAGTGACATACATATACAGAAGAATTATATTGAATTATAAAATACTAGCGACTTGCTCCTGTTTTGCACGTTTTTTACGACTTGACAAAACAAACATCGAGATTTCTTAGTTTTACGTAACTTTAAAACTAACGTACTATACACATAAACTTACCGATATAAATTCTCTAAACGATGGTGAAAACCTCATCAAAACGAAGAGCGACCTTAATTTATAAAATGAATAGATATCCAACTGCGTTTTGTATTCTTCCTAGTACCAATTTATTCATTATGACTTAATTGACAAAGCGAAATTCTTTGTTTTAAGACATAAAAGAGAGAGCAATTCCTCAATTATACTTTTAATGTAAGTGCTTTGTTAAGGTACCATTCCGTACCCGACCGCAGACAGCAAGTGCACGCGACATGTCACGGCGTCATGTCGCAGCGACACATCGCGGCGTCATGCCGCTACAATCATGATTCCGAACCCGCAGGCGGCAGCAGCCCGTAGTAAAGTCGGTAGATAGAAGATAGAAAAACGTGTTATCGCTCAAGTGTTGGCGGCACTACTGGTCTGAAGTCGGGCTGCACGTGTCGCCTGTCGCTCGCCCGTAGCTGCCAACGACGTGTTGCTAGCTACGGAAGGTATTTCATAGAACTTCATAGAAACCAATCGTGTCGCGGCGACACGTCATCTGCAGTTGTGTCCTTCGGTCGCGTACGGAATGGTACCTTTATTCTTGAACATTTTCTATATCTGTGCATAATATTAATTAAGGTCGCTTTTCGTTTGTCTGTAAATCCGCGTTGTTGTTTTAAAAAACGCCACGGATTTTAATTCGGATTTCACCGAAGGGAATTAAATAAATATAGAGAATTGAATAAATATATTATGTATAATTTTAATTTTAAACTTAGAAATAGTAATGAAATCTCTATGTTTTGTCAAGTTGTAAAAATCGTGAAAAACTGGGGTGGGTCGCTAGTAAAATATTAAAACATAGTTTTTCTTTTTCTATTACTAAGCATTTTCAAACATTTCAACTGCAATAAGAAATAAAATAATAGTATATTATACAACAAGTGAAAAATAAGGGAATTTAATTCGAGGGACTAAGTTGGAAGGATTCCAGATTTGAATCCTGAGCGGAACGAGGGTTACAACGACCGAGATACATTTTTTTTGACGAGTTGTGTACTCTACTTTTTACCATTGACTGCGAGAAAATAAATAGTAGTATGGTATTTATATTTATCCGTCGTAGTTGTAGTATTTATATGACTGCCTCTTTGGTCTAGTGGTCGCAAGTGCTACTGCTGAGCATGAGGTCCTGGGTTCGATTCCCAGGTCGGGCAAAGTATGATTGGGTTTTTCCAACAGGAATTTCTCAGTAGCAGCCCGGAGTCTGGAATTGTGCCCGGTTGATGGCAATAAGCTCACCCTCTATTACATGGGACTTAAAAACATAACTGGCGAAATGTGGGTGAACTAAAGGTACACCGCTGCCCAACCCTTCGGGGAAACGAAGCGTGATGTTATGTTATTTACATGAATCCCATTTTTGGCGGTAACAAATTTTCTACCATAATTGCTGCTTCAAAACGAAATGATTTCGAAGTCAGTGGTATTCAGTGTCTCATTTTCCAATGACATTAAATAATAAATAAATATAAATCTTTACTGCACACCACATGATCCATAAAAAACACGATTTTTATATTAAAAATCAAAATTAAAACAACCACGATAACAGATTGAAAAGAACCTAACTAAAGTTGGCGGGATATTTTTTTTTAAATTTAATTGTGTAGCTTCTAAGGAATAGCTCCATCTAGCCAGCCAGTAGGTACCAGTAGGTATTTGCCTTTCAGTACATTTCATTTATTTTTGTACATAGTTTGTATAGTTCGTGCTTGTTCCAAATTCAAAAAGTTTTTATTCTCTTGTGAGTAAAAGAGAGTTTTATTCACTATTATCGATGAATAAAATGCCCTTTTTCGAGTGACAATGGTAAAAAATACATTTTAATTTTATTGTACTTCGATTGCAAAATTCTCGTCTAAAGTGAAGCCCATGAAAGAACTATTTAATCACTAGAACAAGGCAGTATTAAGTGCCTATTTAACGACTAGTTAAAGAAGCTTAGTTAAAGAAGCTCAGTTAAGTAAGATCTTCGTAAAGAAAACGTACTTTTGATAGATTTTGCTGTGACTGTGAGAGTGCGTAATAATTGAATGAAAATGCTTTTAGTTTAACAAGGATTAGAGGATTATTTTTAAAAGGCGTACATTTCATCGAACCTCTAATAATTCCCAATTTGCGCTTTTAAAAATATTATTGAACACTATAACCTCATTTAATATCTATTTTAAGGTCCTAAAAAAACTAAATAGCCAAGTAACTACGACCAAATCGGATGTAGCGCTCGCTGATCGCTGCCGGGGCATTGCTCAGTTGGGGTAGCCTAGCTTAGGTACTGCGAGTAACTGGGAGAAGACGTCAGAAAGTTAAAAAGAGGCTCAAATATTGTTATGCTGTAATAATGCTCAAGTGTGCATCATTAATAGCGCAAAAGGTTTTTAGAGGTTATTTTATTTGAAAAAGTGTCCATCATTACAAGCTCAATAAGTTTTTAGAGGATAAATTAAATATTTCTCTTTTATTTATTTATTTATTATAAGGTAGCTTCACAGCTGACAGTAAGTATAACATTATTCTTATTCAAAACATTACGCCAATTACGAAGTACACAGAAAAATTTAAAAAACAGAGAGTGACATAATTATTAATATTTGTAGTGTGTGCGGACGTGTATTTATGCGGTGTAGTGTGTAAATGGTGGTGTTGTGGAGGGTGTAATGGAGATGTTGTTAATGTGTGTGGAGGTGTGTGTATGTCTATGTACATATGTAATAAACTGACACTACTGAGTTCGCTGGGTATCCGGCGTTAGATGGAGGATGTGGATAATCTCTTTTTTAAGTCTTTTCCGTGTGTCATTTAAAAATGTTTGTAGGTAATAGTTCGTCATCTTCCTGCCCTTGTTCCATGTTACTTGGGCGCAACACGTTTTCTTTATCCATTCTCCCCTGTCAACCGTCTCGCTGTCATTCACTTCCTTCTCTTTCATAACATTCCTCACACAATCCATCCATCTTTTCTTAGGCCTTCCTCTCCCGCTCCATCCATCAGCATTTATATTCATCACTCTTTTAGTCACATGCGTTTTCTCTCTCCTCATCACATGCCCATACCAGGCCAAACGATTTCCTTTCTTTTCTGTCACTGGCGCAACTTTTAAACTTCCCCTTATATACTTTCTTATTTTATCTAGTTTTGTCACTCCACACATCCATCTCAACATTCTCGTCTCCGCTACATGCAATCTTTTTTCATCCGACTTCTTCACGGCCAACATTCCGATCCATACAGTACGAAATAAAATAAATACCAAGGTACCTAACCAATCTGCCTAGCCTTTTCCTAACTATCTTGGCGTCGGCTTCCAGTCTAACCGGATGCAGCTGAATACCAGTATTTTGCATGGAGCGACTACCTATCTGACCTCCACAACCCAGTAACTGGGTAATACGATACCCCTTGGTAAGACTGGTGCCAGAATTTCGGGCTTCTGACGACTGTCAAAGATCCACGAATGACAGCCGGGATTAACGGCTTAACGTGCTTTCCGAGGCACGGACGATTCTCGGTATGTAAAGTAAAGATGGTCACCCATCCACTGACCAACCCCAAGCCCGCAAGCTCTTGTTTGGGTAATTCTACAAAAAAAATCCTAAACATAACACGCACAGTGTCGGCGACAATGCCGCCAGCACAACCACAGGCTTGCTGCACAAAGGAGCCATCAAACAAAGAAATGCCGCTCGGCAAAAGCCGGGAGTCCGTGCCGCCGGCACTGTATGTAGGAACCTTAAATATCGCTACAAAGAAAGAAACGATAACCTAGAAAGCTAAATAATTATATGTCATTACCAATTCGATACGCTTTGCAAGCTTTCCATAAAAGATGAGTAATAAAAAGATTTCTACAAAAGATACGCACCGGGGTAGATTTTCCTATGGCTGAGTGGGCCCTGTCAAAATGCATCGGCGCGGGTAATGCAAGCCATTTTCTTTTGCGATGACAGATTTTATGACGTAACAGCTGGCCATGCCACCGCACCCACCGTGTTCTTTTTTAACCGACTTCCAAAAAGGAGGAGATTCTATGTTCGTCTGTATGTATGTTCATCAATATTTTCGACAATTGAGGACAAATTTAAAAAAAAAAATCATTTGATAGAAAAAGCTTACGCGGTGGTCCTATATAATTTTTTTACCTTTTATTAACTTTGCATGGGTACTTATTGAGCTTTTTATTTATTTTATTATTTTTCCCACAAAATCTATATGACTTTATGAGGCTATGTGGGTTATAATAACTTCCTGTTACTGGTATTTATATAGTAGATTGCGGTATTCGAATTTGTGTGGGGTAGGTACCCTACCAAAAAGCGAAAAACAAAAAGGTATTACCAAAAAAAAAAAAGACAACTGACTTAAAAAAAAAACACTAGAAAGTAAACTTTAATTTTGGATATCAGTGGCAAAAAACAAAAATTCTAAACCAAAGACTCAACCACGTGTTCTGTTTTTTTTTGCGATAATATACTAGTCTCTTTGCTAAGAACCTTTTTAAGATGCCGTACCCAAATTGTGAAAATAAGACCCTACTTAATGCCTAATGTCATCCGTCTGTCGGACCATCTGTCTGTTAGAGAGCCAGTTGAAATTTTCACAGAATACCTGTATTGGCTTCTATCATGGCTAGTACTTTATTTAGTAAATATATTATTTATATTCCTGGGTTTGATTTCCAAGTCGGGCAAAGTGTTATTAGGCTATTCCATCTGGAATTTCTAAGCAGCAGCCCGGAGTCTGGAATTTGTGTCTGATGGTGGCAATAGGCTCGCCCCCTATTACATGGGACTTAAACATAACTGGCGAAATGTGGGTGTACTATAGGTACACCTCTGTCTAACTCTTCGGGGAAACAAGGCGTCATGGTATATTATTGGAAGTGTACTTTATCCCTATTGGATAAAGTGCCGCTATTTGCGACATAATAGTGACTTTCCCTCGACCCAGCTTAAGTGCCGAAAGCATTGACTGTCATTGTCACTGTCACTTGTTATTTTGTTTGATTGTTGAGGTTAGTTCGCCGCCCTTTGTTTTGATTGATTGTATTTGTTTTAGATAATTACGTATATCAAAAGTAACTACAATGACTGAATTTACGAAAAATTAAGTAGCAAATGAACGCCTGGTCGGCAATGTTTGTATGAAAATCCATATCTGTCGTGATTAGCGGTCGAATAAATTACTATGAAAACTCATTCTGTCGTTTTATTTAAAAATGGAACGATTTTTTTAGTTCAACACATGGCAACCAAGAAATTAACTTATCAAAGATTTTATTTACATTTTGATTTGGTTTGAAAATAGAGCTGTTTAGAGTAAAGAAGAAACAAATGAACATATTGGCGCTTGAAAAATTATCGTTGTTTGTCAATTAATTTACTTAGTTTGAATTTCCGCGCATTGTCTGAGAAAAGTACTATACAAGCCTTGGTTGCAACCAGACATTGATGGACTCTCGTATGTGTGCCTGGGCTTCGCCTCGGCCCACATTTTCACGATCGTCCATCAATGCCCCTGTTGCAGGCCGCGACAGTAATGTACTATGCTCTTACATGCATTGCAATATTCTTAATAACTGCACTCTTGTTAGCAGCTTCCATTGTGCCAGCTATTTCAATACCCTCTGAGAATTAATTTACTTACAAATATCGAAGAATTTTTAAAGTCATTTCTTATTTATTCGAGCGAAAAATTTAATAAATGTTTTGAGACTCTTCATAACTCGCAATTTGGAAGTGTCGATCACGAATTTCTGTCAATTTATCAAATATTTTATGTCTTGGCAGCTATCCTAATCTGTCCCATAAATTATTTCAACAGCTGATAATCTAGACGGAACACGAGAAACAGATAACCTAACGCTCAATAAAATCGTAATAAAAACTCTGAAAGAAAGAGCCACTAAACAAATATTAATAGCTGACATAAACTACTCAAAGCGTTTACAAACGTCTGTCTGTCCTGCTCTTTCAACACGGGTCAAACAAAGAAGGCGTGAGATACCGACAGAGCTACGACCCACCACAAAGAGATATACCGACTAGATCGTTACAAGAAACGTCTAGGGTATAATACTGTACTCCAATTGGGGCCATGAAAATGGCGAACGAAAAACGACGTAACAATTGAGATTTATTACTCTTAAAATAAAATTGGTTTGTTTCGAACGAGGATTGAAATTTATGTTGAAAGTAATTTGGAATTTAAGTACCTGCAGCAGAGTTAGTTACTGGTGTAGGTATCTGTTTTTACAATTTTCTAGAATGTTGTTGGACTATTGAGACTGTAAAGTTTTTATTTGGTGTCATCATTTATGCAGAAGCTGTCAAAACTTATAACAGAGAGAGACCTTAGTTTATTGGACATAACTCGCAAAATCATCCCAAAAGAAATCTCATGAAATATGGTGTCCCTTGATATTCAATCAAGAACAATGTGGGAATATATTCTATAAGGGAAATGCACTCTGCCAATTCTGTTATGGATTCAAATTCGTCACCCCTGGAGCTATTACATACACCACAAGATATTACATCCACCACAGACACACCATATTACAGTAAATCTTTGCCTTTACCAATAAATCCCTTGCATCATACGAAAATTGAACTACAAAGCAAACAAGATGATACATTTTCACACCTTACTCCGACAAAACTCATAATACGCCCATACATCAAACAATCCTTTACACCGCTGTTCGCCTAGCCCCATGCAACAGACTCCAGAGCCGGCCGGGCATTTGTTTTCCATCACCCCTTCCATTAAGCTATATTAAAGGACACGACTGTATATCGACGCAGGGTTTTCATCACTTTTTTACACGGTGTCACACTGTGTTGTAAGTTGTTTTTTAGTTTGTGATATTAGATTCAGAGATTGCGTTGTCTTTGATATAGTAGGTATTTATGATAGGACGTAATCTTGTTTTTGCTTTATATGCATGTTTGTATGTTGTACATCATATACTTAGTTTTTTATCAAAATGGCAAAGCAACCTGAAAAGTATCTATTGGGTTTTTCCATTATGATTCTCTAGTAGCATTCAGGATTGGAGCCCGGTTGATGGCAAATGCTTCGTTCCATTTTACATGGGCCTGAAACAAAACTAGCGAAAAATGGGTGAACGATACCCTCTACCTACATCTTTGAGTGCAAGTTTTTACTTACGTAACTGTTCAATATTGTAGAAGTGTTCAACCTCATTATCAACACAGCTGAATTACAGTAACAAAGTAAGGAAATTAGAGTAATGAGCCTTTTATTCTGTTTCAGGCTTCATATGTGCGCTGCTGTGAGCAATGCGACATTGATAAGCTATATCAAATTTTAATCATTCGATAGGCAGATGCTACTAACATTGTTCTACTGTAATGTTAGTATGAGACGGAATAAACGACTTTTAATGCACAAGTACCTGAATAAAAAATGGTCACGATCCGATTAATAGTTTCAGAGAAATGCGTAGACAAACATACGTACACCTATAAAATCTTCTATATTTGTTTGGAAGCCCTAATAGATTGTCATATAATAATATATTGCAATTCCAATAAACTTACGTGTCGAATTGATGACCTCCTTTTTTTTGAAGTCGGTTAATAAAAATGCGGTAGCTAGAAAATTATTGACAACAGTTTAATTTATGGACATAAGTCCACTGTAATAAATGTCCTACAATAGTTCGTATACGATCTCCCTGGTGTTACTAACACCAGGGAGATCGTAACACTGGACGAGTACATTACAGCTTTGCATGTGTATTGGTACTAGCTAAGTCTGTCAATAGAACATTCTGTACCACCTCTGATATTATTAGTGGAGACTGTAAGTAGATTATTGGGTTGTAAAGGTTGGTGTGATGGTCCAATGGGGGTAGGCCATAACTACGGAACATCAAGTGCCACAGGCAAAAATATATTGGTATTCGAAATTTTTACTTATTTATTTATTATTCAAAACTAAATGTAAATAAACAATACAACTTATAACTAATTAAACAAGTAGTGCTGCAAACAGTAGACCTCGCGAGCACAATATTTTTTACAAAAAAAATCTGTAAAGTCGTAAAACCCATTACCAAGTTTCGTCCAGATCGGTTGTAAAATACGACCCATAGAGGAGTACCAACAAACTGACACACGAAAGCAAATTTTGCCAGACTTGAAGCAGAGACGCTTCGTTTTCCTCGCTCGGTCTATAATAAAATAAAAATATAGTAAGTATCCTAACTTAACTACATATATTATAATACTAATTGCTTATACATCTCTTTATTCTCTTTATTTATTCTTTATCAAATTCAAATTGAAAATATTAAAAGCTACACAGGGTGTCAGAATGGATGGATGAACAGGCTTTGTTCACGTTTATTTACTATCGGCGTTGAATTAATCATTAATATTTGAACTTTTTATAAAAAATTGTAGCTTCGTCAAAGTAAAGTTAATAATTTTCTAACTTATTGTTTAGTGACCGTGAAGAAAGTCGTCGAATCTGCTCGCCAATTTTGATACGCAACATTAAACACTGAAATTAAAATCTAGGCAATGTTGAACATAGCCATTGATGGCTCAAAAAGAAAATTGTTTTATATCGAAAATGTAATCTCTTCAGAAATCGATGCCGAGCAATGGGTGCAGTTAGTGGCAGTTCCGCAATGTTCAAGCATTGAACTGACCAATCATGTACTAGAATTCCCAACTCATAAATTTCAAATTTGGTACGTGAGCATACCTCCCGCCACTTCCGATCAACACATGCCATCGGCAGCGATTGCCAAGATCCAAGTCGACGTTTCACGAATTTCGTATTTCGAATGTACCAACCGGACGTCGTCGGACCGACGCCCGGCGGAAACACCCGAACGGACACGCTACGCCAGTTGCCGGTAACAGCTGATTTGGAAGGAACGGTGTGTTCCGTTTTCGAAATTTATATAGCGGCATTGTGCTGGTTTTTGAGGATTGCTTAAAAGATTTTTGAAAGTGCTCTGTTGCTGCAGATTTCCGGAAGATGAAATTAGCGACACTGTTTATTATTAGAGCTGAGTTTCAATTAATTTATTGACCACTATAAAATCTAAATGCCCCAGAATCGCATTCACTACGTTAAAATGAAAATATCGTGTGACAAAAGATGTGTTCTAAATCTTCAACAAAAAAAAAAGCCTTGTTGCCTAAAATCACTGAGCTCTGGCTTTTTCATCAATTTACACTCTTCTACAAGAAACCGTGCCTGAATGAAAAAGTTGTGTTCCATTTAGGTATAAGCCTCCCAGATAGCACTTTGAAGAGTTAGCGACCGACAGAGATGCTGACTGAAAGATTAGCCCACCCCACCACCACAAAATCAAACAAATTCAAACTCTCCCAACAAAAAATAGAGTCTCTTTTTCCTTGATAAACGACGCTTTTCGGAAGCGATGGCCACGCATATTCTTTCGCGAGCTATTCTGCACGCATTGTACGTCAGATAAAAAGTCAACTTTAGTACTATTATTTAAGGTGCATTTTTCCTTGTTTTATGCACCATATTTGAGGAGTTATAAGCCCACAAATAAGTTTAGGTGCGGTAATGGAAGGCTTCGCTTAAAATGTGAGCTGAAATGCTTTTATAAAAGTTTTAGGGTACCAAACAAAAAGTTGTATGTGCGTTTTGAATAGTTTTTAGGAGCTTTTTCAGCGGTCTCATTTGTTTAATGTGACCAAGATCGCTTGTTAGAAGTCGAAGTATTAAATTATCATTTGTAAACTTAGAAATGGCTTTTTGTTTGTCTTACCAAGTTTTAGTTTGGTTTTCATTTGTTTTGTTTGCGATTCGTGTTTGGCTTTCGTTCACGTTTTATTTTTAGGTTAGTTTTGCGTTTTTAGGTTATATTTTCTCCTTAACACCTAATCAACTTTAGTCTTTTTAAAGTTAAGAATCGTTCTTTTAAGCTAATTAAGCCCTTAACTTTTACAGAAGAGTTTGGTACATTAACTAATTCATTGAATTCCTATAATTTCTAAATAGTACCTACAGTTTCCAAGACATTTCCTTTAGAACAGCAATAACAGAACGCTAAACTACGTGCGCCATTACCCACCGATTAATTTTCGGAGCTCCTTACAGGACTTCGAATGAACTAGTTTGAACTGGATGGAACTGGATGAAACTGATTACAACTGCTTCGCTTTTGGATTGAACGCAAATCGTTCCTAAATGTGCTTTGAGGTAACTTAGATTACTCTGTATTGGCTTGCCTTGAAATTAAGGCTAAGTTACTGTAGTGTGTGGAACTAATAGCATTCGCATTGAGTCATGTGGTTTTTGTTGTAAGGATGTTTACAGACTAGCTACTTAACTATTATGGTTTCGGCGACTAAAGATTATAGTCGTGACTTAAAGGTTGAGGTTCGTTCACTTTCGACTCCACCCACTTTTCATAGAACTCATACGTCATGCCGCCATACATATTGCATGTGAACCCTCCGGGAGGGTTATTGGCATTACGTTTGCGCTAAAGTTAACCATCGCTGACGGTCAACGGCATTAGGTTTAAAGCTGTGTTATAAAACACTGTAAAACGAAGTAAAATTGTGTTTTCAGGGGGTATTGTCACTATACGTAGTTTCCAACCTTTTAAACTTTTTGCGAATATTTTTAAGCATGAACAAAAAATGTAAAAAAATAAAATAGCTTGGATTTTAAAACCAATACATACACTAATAAATCTTATTATTTTTTTTTCGCAGTTTATAAAGTTGTATTCGCTAAGAAGAGCCTTCCGCGAGGGCTCCCGGCATCTCATATGCGACTAGGTGAACCCTCCAGTAGGGCTCCCGGCACTGAACGTGTTAAAGTCACCATCTTAAGAGAGTAGGTACTGTAATTGGCATTAATTTACTTAAGACATAATGTGTTGATTGTCTACCTACTAATAAATGCCTTAAGTGCGTATGCGATCGTTTTAAACGGTTTTATTCTAAGTTTTAATCAACTCAATTGAATAGTTGAAAGTCTTTCAAGTCTCTTGTTGCCTTCATAAACCGTAACACAAAATAATGAGACAAGCAGTACGCTACTTAAAATAATAAGTTCCGTTAAACAAGAAAAGTATTAAAACTCTTGTCCACAAAACACTACCAACTTTAAGAAACACTGCAAAAAAACGGGAGGTGGTTTCACGTCATACTAGGCAAACTCCAAAATCTAGGTCAACGCCCTGCTGACACCTTTTAGAGCTACCTACCTACCCATCAGAGTAAATTAGGGTAAAAGCACAGGTTTTCACGCCAGACGCGTCTAAAGCAACATCACAGTGGAACGAATTCCTTTGAACCGTAATAAAACACCTCTAGGTGCCCTCAGCCGTTGACTCAAAACCATATATCACATATCGTAAAATGTGAAAAGTTTTTTGATGTCCTCAAGGGTTTTATTACCGCTGTTTATTGCATATTTTTATGTGAGGTACGAATTACTTGTGTACCTTTATTTACCGCTTGAGTGCCATACATTTCTTGTTTTACTAATCTTAAATATGGCTTTCAATGTAGGTCGGAGGGGTCACTTGGGTAGGTCTTGTTCGAATTTAGGTTAGGTAGTGGTTATTTTAGCGGAGCGAGTAATGGTTAGGTCTTTGTTGGTACTGTGATAGTAATAATGGCGACGTTTCTGTTGAACACAGAGTTAAGCTAACTTGGGTTATTGCTTGAGAAATTAAAATTGGGACCTCATAAAACATCTCTTGCGGGGTGGCTAAGCTCGGTCGCTTATGCTGTTAGAAAGATAAGACAGTTAACAGATGTAGAAACCGCGGGTTTGGTCTATTTTAGCTACTTCCACAGTATTATGTCGTATGGCATTTTACTGTGGGGTCGGGCTGCTGACATTGAATCCTACAAAAATCTTTATCTTACAAAAGAGAGCTGTCAGAGCCATTTATGATCTACATCATCGCGAATCTCTCAGGGAACTATTTGGAAAGATTAATATTAAGACGGTACCTTGCCAATTCATTTATGAAAATATTATGTATGTAAGAAAAAATCTACGTTTTTAATAAAATAAGTCATAGACATAATTTTAATACTACAAATAAAGATAAAATAGATCAACCATTTTTCAGATTATCTAAAGTACATACATCTTTTATGGGGTACTGTGTTAAATTTCACAACAAAATACCTTGTGATATTTAACAATTAAATGAAAGAACATTTAAAACTCATATTAAAAGACGCTTTGTAAACAAGCATATTAAAAATTAGAGGATTATATCCAAATAAGAATGCTGGGAAACATGCTGGTCCAGCTCCATAGGATAATCTAGAATCTAGACAAAATCAAACTGGTTGCTAATTTAAGTTGTATAAATTATTATATTTTATTATACGACATTGATTTTACATTCTGTGATTACTTCCTCACACACTGACTTATTAATCTACCTATTACAATGTTTGTAAATATGTGAGAATCATGTATCTATCACATAAGTAATTAAATTATCTTAATTAATGTTGCTTTCTTTTTTATTTTATTTTTACCTATTGTGGTATAGTAATTTATATTTTTTTATTTTTAGATGCATCGTCTTCACATATAATTACATAACTAATGGACCTACATATACAAAAATATTGTAAAACATTTTAAAAGAGTAACGGTGGAGTTTCTTGCCCATTCTTCTTCAAACGAAAACTACCTTTTGGAAGGGGCGACTAGAATCAATTAAATTTTTTGTAATTTTTGACGTTCAAAAGAGCCTTGCAAGGTCCTATTTGAAATAAATGATTTGACTTTGACTTTGCTATCCTTTACCAACACGCAGTACAAAAAATAAAATGTATATTATTAAAACTTACTAATTAAGTCCTTTCATTTGATAAACAACATGACATCTTATATATTTTTTATTTCTAGTTGATGTCTTTATAATTATCCTCTTGAAGGCGCCATATTTAATTAAAGGTGACGTCACATAGCACAGAACCAGCGGACTATCAGGACGCTTCTAACGATACCTCATTTGTCAAATTATATGAGATAACAGATTAACTTACATACCTACCCACATATAAATGTATACATACAGGTCAAAATTATAACTCTCCGCCGTAGTTGGGTAAAACGAGATAGTAGTTGTCCTAGTGCAGTGCAGACACAATCATGCCTTTTACACATCGAGTCGGAATGTCGAGTCGGGTGACCACTGAAAATCATCACTGTGCTGTGGGTCCCCATAGCACAGCAGCATGCTGAGTGGAAGCTTCCTTGAAATCTATTGTGTTTTATTATTCTAATCGAGTTAATAATCTTTTTGTATGCACGTGTTTCTGTAACAAATCAACTTATTTTTCTTTCTTTCTTTCTGTTTGGAATGAGCATTCACCACCACGCTTGCTCACTGCGTGCTCTAGCAATTAAAGTTGTAAAGTCCTGCACCCCAATGACAATCCCTTTTGTTTTAAAGAGAATTCATAATTCATTGCTTCATAATAATGTTTTGAAAATTTGTCTGTTCGACAAAGAATGATAAATTGACAAAATGAAAGGGATTGTGAGTAAGTTATGCAATTAGGGTGCAAGTTGTCTCAAGATGTTTACCATCAAGGTAAGTAAGTAGTGTCTTAAAAAATCGTAAAATTAAAATATGCCAGATTACAATCCTGATGCGTAATTAGCAGGTCAGTAAACCTCCGAGATAACAACCTTCCCAAATATTCCAGGCACTCCAGTTACGTACTAATGTACACTTTTATTTACCTAAAGATTGTAATGAATTATTTTGAGAATAACCTTTGTGTAGCCTGTTATATTTCTACGTTAGTTCTGTGAGTAAATAGACAGGGACTAATCGTACTCTCAGGTGGGAGGTTAGCAATCTTATCATTACTTATACTATGGTTATGATTGTTAAAAACATTTGCTATAGGTAATTTATCATCATCGCCTTTAATAATTAATTTTGTTTTTGAAGTGAAAACTTCTTTAAACGCGTTGTCCGATTTTTGGTGGGAACTTAAGGATTCGCGTCACCGAAATGCTCACGCTGTAGTGGTGTACTATATGATAATAGATGGCGCTAATACCAGTTTTAAGTTTTCACTTCTGTCGGTGGTTATTGTTTTTGTTTTTCTTGGGATTAATTACATCTATGGTTCATGGAGCAGTGGTGGTAACAACCCCGACTTACGAGTTGTAGATCTATCAGGTTCGAACCCAAGTAGGCGCTTTATTTTGAGTAGTATATTTCATCACCACTGCTCTAAAAACGGTGAAGCAAAACATCGTGAGGAAACCTGGAACCAAAAATTCAAAGACATGTGACATCTACCAATGACGATCTACCAACCCGCACTGGGCCCACGTGGTAGATTACGGCCGACTCCCTCTAACAGAGAGGAGGCCTGGGTCCCAGCAGTGGGAATATTATAGGCTGATTATACTATGGTTCATGTTTGTTTTAAGGTTAAGTTTGACCACGATTAAAATTGAAACTAACCGAAAAAAAATCTCACCAAAAAAAAAGGCTAAACGTCTATTCGAGCCGAAAAACTCTCATCGACTAAACGATGCTTTTCATAACTACTCCAAAAGTAGTAACTACATATACCAGATTTTTATCATGATGGAAGAAAGGAATATCCTATTGTCTGTAAGCCAAAATGACAGCGGGGCTGACTGCCTTACCCCTTGGCCACGACATCACCGTTCGCGCGACGTGCGTCTTGCGTCATATAAATCGAGGTTAGAAGTTATTACCATCATGGAAGAAAGAATTATCCTATTGTCGGTAAGCCAAAATGATAGCGGAGCTGACTGCCTTACCCCTTGGCCACGACATCACCGTTCGCACGACCTGCGTCTTGCGTCTGCGACCGCGGCGAGGAACCAATGTTAGAAGTTATATAAAGCGAGCCATGAGTCGCCGCGGTGCGCGACTTGCGGAGAGGAGAGCGGCGCAGAAACATTCGAGCGCGGCCCCGCGCCGCAAGACGCACCGCCCTATTTATTTATTTATTTATTTAATAAACATTTGTAGACATAACAGGTCACCCCAAGGCGTCTACAAACAAGTAACATTTTCGTAATATACGCGTAGAGTTACAATAGGTGCTTAACATATTATTATTATTGGATACTAATACAAAATAAATACAGATTAGCCCAGTTTCGTCGATACCATTTAACTTGTATGACAGTGTGTGAGGTGGACATGCCTATTCCGTTGCCCTGGCCTTAAGACAGTTAGAGGAGGTAGAGAGTTACAAAGGGTGTCACAATGGGTGGCATATCGCTATAAGCGATATATAACAGATAACCTTAAATACTAACATAAAGTGCGCCAGAAGTAGGTATGCATAGAAACTATGTCTCACGTAGAGGCTGGTTCAATGCATCCCAAAATTAACAATTGACCTACTAGAACATTCCCTTGCCACGAAAGCCTTCTCCCACGATAATTACATTCAGCTTCCACCCGTGATTGCGTTTGCACCGTATCCGGTGTAACAGCATATTTCCGTGAGTTCCGGCAATTTCCTGTGTTTATTATTGGAACAAAAATAGTTCCGTGTTTGGACCCCATTAATCTGCAATTTGTACCCCTTTGCTGCAACCTTTTTCGTTATTAAGAACCTCTTTTATTTGTGTATATCTCTTGTCATAATAGGTTAATCTTGTTATGTTTTGCAATGGTTGCTTTTAGTGCAAAATTGAATTGAGCATTTTTTTTTTTCTTTGCACACTTGTAGTAGGTATGTTTAAGCCACTGTTTAACACTTAATATTATTCTTTATTTAACTTTTATAAAAGCTGAATAGATTTATTTCTAATTTACTGAAATAATTCCGGCCCAAAGTTCCTTCAGATCCCCAAAAAATTATCCCTAATCTATAAACATCTCAAACACCCAATTTGTTGGAAACGCAAAAAGCTAAACGAGCAACAACACAACAAAGGCCCAATCTCCTAAAAGGTATCGTTGAACGAAAAAACTAATTAATTACCGAAGATTCGATCGAATTGCCCAAGGCGTATGTTCGGGTCGAACCGCCCGAGCCGACGAATCATCCAACCTGTTGGCAAATACATTTGTCTTTCCTGATTCGTCAATCGGACGAGTTTACTTAGGTCAGATGTGAGAACACACTGTGGCCCTAGCACGAACGTACGAAAATTTGAATTATTTTTTAATCGAAATTACAACTATCCTATAGCATCATCACTCTCCATGAATCTCGAGAGCAGCGGTGGCCCAGTGGTAACCGCTGCGACTTACAAGTTGTATATAGGTCATGTGTTCAAACCCAGGCAGGCGCTACTTATATAATTTCACCACCACTGGTCTCAAAACGATAAAGGAACACATCGTGAGGAAACCGGAGAAAACCGAGAAAACCTAGAATCAACAATTCGAAGACATGTGACATCTGCCAACCCGCACTGGGCCCACGTGGTAGATTACAGCCCACTCCCTCTCAAAAAGAGGAGGCCTGTGTTCTAGCAGTGGGAACAATATAAGCTTATTCACTCTCCTATACCAATTTATTTGTGGTCTTTTGCTTCCACACTCCTCTATTAATAGTCATCTCGATAGTCACCCCCTTTCTAGCCATACCATTTTGCACACAACCATCATTTAATAAAGCATTTTGGTTTAATTTTTTGCGTGAAGTACGATATTATAAATCAATCTACCTAGCCTTTTCCCAAGTACGTTGGGATCGGCTTCCAGTCTAACCGGATGCAGCTGAATACCAGTATTTTACATGAAGCGACTGCCTATCTGACCTCCACACCAGTAACTGGGTAATACGATATCCCTTGCTAAGACTGGTTGTCAGACTTTCGGGCTTCTGACGACCCGTAACGACTGTCAAAGATTTACGAATGACACTCTCGAGGCACGGAGGGGTCCCGCTATGTAATGGTCACCCATCCACGAACCGACCGCGATAACGTAGCTTAACCTTCGACCCGTGCGGTTGTTATTGGTTAGCCACGAGCCCCTCGACACGTCAAAAAGTAGGTCGGTATTATCTGCGAAACGACTATTATGAATTTAAAAATCGTTAGAGTTTACGACAGAGCTCGGAAAACGGTATATTTTTCGAAACGGTTTCTTCTTAAAAACCTAAGGAACGATTTATTTCGGTTACGTTCGAACAGAACATTATTAAAAAAAATTGAAGAAGAAAATTTTAATCGTTTCGGTTAATAAAACGTTTTTAACCATTTTTAGGTTGATCAATAGGAAACTCGTAACACAACCCAAATCAATATTTAAGCGGCAAGCACATTGGCTTCAATGATGAAACGAAATGAAGATAAGGTATGTTATACAATAAAGAACGAGAACTGTTGGAAACGTTCTAAAAACTTTATTTTAAATAATGTTTCCGAGCCCTGATTTACGATACGTTTACTCCGCACGTTCAAGCTAGGCTCACAGAATGATAAAGTAAATAAATTATAGACATTTTTTGAGTCGTGAGATTACAAAAGGTCTTATAAGTGATACTGCCAGCCAATTTACAAGCATCGTACTATATTTGTGTAGGTATGTGATGCCATTTTCTTTCTCGAAAAGAGGCTAAAAGGGATATCGATGGAAGACATGTTATGTTGGAAATTGTTATTTCTGCTCGCGATATTTTTCCTTTTACTTAGCGAGAGAGGGCGATGTCATATGAATGGCTACCTATAGGTACTTGGTTCTACGTGAAATGCGTCTTGGGATTTTATTAGCGAGTAAGTCTCCTTACTCGCTTTTTGATAGGTTCATTAATTACAGCCGCGCGGGTCGATCTTCAAGGTTAAGCAACGCTTGCCGAGGTCGGTCCGTGGATGGGTGACCATCCTTATATTATACTGAAAACCGCCGTGCCTCAGAAAACATGTTAACCCGTTGGTGCCGGCTGTCATTTGTAGATCTGACAGTCGTTACGACCAAGCGAAAACCAAACTAAAACGTCTTTACAGAGTCACTAAGGCTGCCGAAGCAGCGTGATGCTCCAGCGTTCAGTGATGCATTTCACATTTACTGCTACCTCTTTTCTTAAAGAAGTTATTCGTGTCGGAACAACTTACTCCCGGCACTTTGAACCCCGACCTCCCTTTGTCAAAAGCCCGAAAGTCTGACAATCACTCTTACCAACGGATATTGTGTTATACCCAGTAACTGGGTTGTGAAGGTCAGATAGGCAGTCACTCCATGTAAAATACTGGTATTAGCTGCATCCGGTTAGACTGGGAGTTGACCCCAATATATTTGGGAAAAGGCTAGGCAGATTGATTGACATTATAGTATTCCAAAACGCTTAATTATGTATTCCAAGTTGGCCAGATAGCTATAAAATAATATAGCCAGTTATTCAAACTGAATATCATAGTTGGCAACGAATAATTTGATTCGATGAGTTGCGTTTGAAGCAGACTGCTGTAGTACAGAAATGTAAGCATAAATTAACATAAAATCTAACCGTCAGTAATTTGATTTGAAACGTTTTAGTCTGAGAGAGATACTGGTATATTTCGCTGAGGACAGTTTATTAAATAAGTTTTATGACATTGAAGACCACTTGGAGGTTTTAATTGGTCTGCTTAGGCTGTTTTGTGCAGGGCTCGGAAACGTTATTTAAAACGTTTTTAACAGTTCTCGTTCTTTTTTTTACAACATTTTGTTCGGAACGAAAACGAAATGAGAACATTTTCTAAAACTGGTTTATTCCGCAGGACGGAGCCACGCACGGTGCGTACGCCGACAAGCATGAACTTGTTTAGTTAAGATGTACCTTATCGTCCATTTCATTACATCATTGATTCCAATGCGCTTGCCGCTTACGTATTGATTAGGGTTGTGTTGCGAGTTTCCTATCGATCAACCTAAAAATGGTTAAAAACGTTTTATTAACCGAGAACAATTTAAATTTTGTTCTTCTTCAAAAACGTTTTAGTTCAGTTCGAATGTAACCGAAACAAACCGTTCTTTAGGTTTTTAAGTCGAAAACGGTTCGAAAAATATACCATTATCCGAGCCCTGGTTTTGTGTTTTAATAATGTTAATAAAACACTATGTGCCGGGAGTGATATGAAGATTCGAATGACGTTATTGCGACGCACGCTATTTCGAAAAAAATTAAGAGTGGTACGTCAGTTCGAAAACACATTAAGTCGAAAACCGCTATATTGAATGATGAGCTTATCAAAACGGGAAGCATGCTAAGGATACATAGCTAAATCATAATAAGTACTAATATTAATCATTTATACTTAGTAGCATAGACAACTAGCTCAGTGTCAGTTTTATCATCGTAGCGTAGGTAGTTCCTGGTAATCACTGGATCGCGAATTCGATCCCTAGACAAATTCAGATTGGAATATGCTATTCGCAACAGTGGATTTCAATGCCAAGACTTTCGTACTAGCGTACTATTCAAACAGTTTTTCGAATCAGCGTGTTCGCGACAACGTCATTCGTTATAGCTGTTTTCGACTTAATGTGTTTTCGAACTGGCGTACCACTCTTAATTTTTTTCGAAATAGCGTGGTTCACAATAACGTCATTCGAATCTTCATATCACTCCCCTATGTGCCATATTTGTTTGTAATCGAATAACAAACCACTCTACATCCACGTATGTCATATAGAGCTTATTATTATCAAAAAGTATTCACCATTTCTATGCTAAGTCTGGAGGAGCGTAAATCAAACACTTGTTTGTGATATAAATTGAATAATTATTTATATTTTTACATTTATTTTATTTTTCATGACTTTGACGCATGTCAACTCGGGGAGCCAACTGCCAAAGCTTTTCTTCTTCTTAATACAAATCAATGCTTGTCATATATTTGTGCCATTTATTTATAATAAACCCGCAGAGGTTTCATGATAAACCATGTTATGTTACAGCCTCTACAGTACCTTACAGGGCTATTGGTAAAACACTAACAACCTCTTAAGAGATAATTGTACTCATCATTATGAACAACTTTTACTATAGGACCCAAACGGAAATCGCGAAAAATATCTGCTGTTCCCTACATTTATGTTCGAAAAACTCGTCAAAATTTAGGGAACAGCAGATTTTTTTTTTGTGTTGTGTTTTACCAATAACCCTGTACATGAAAGATTATACACGCCGACTTTTTAAAACAAATCCGGACAACGTATACCTTACTCGCTTACCTAAATATTAGGTTGGAAATTAATATTACGTAAATGCAGCAATGGTTCTTTTGTAACCCTAGCAATTGCCACCGAACTAACTTAAACTAAGTTCGAAGAACACTAATTTCGTTAACTCCAAATCGCTGTCTAACAAATAACAGCAACGACCAACCGCCATACATCTTGGCTAAAACAATAAACGGACTAAACACTTGGCTTCCCTTCCTTTCACTCAATACATCAGCGAGTCTATGCGAACAACGAGACCAAAACGAAATGTTCTACTTGGCTGCGCTGGAATAGGACCAGTAGATATATCAGTCCAAGTATCCGAGACAGTTTTGTTGCTATTTTATAGGCCAATGTTAATAAAGCAGAAAACTGGTTCGGTTTGATAGGGCCGTTTGTGGATTGAAGTTTTGGAAGACTTCGCAGAACTACTTAGTATGGCTGGCAACAAAATGAAGTCACAGGTGTGTTTGTAAGAAATTCTGTCTTTTTAATTAATTTTTGTACTAAGAAAATAAATGTCTTACCTCATCTAAAAAAGGTACTTACCTAACTAAAATGAATATGAAGAATAGGAGGTACTAGTACCGAAAATTCTGGTTTGAATAAATAAAGTAAATCTTACTCAAAATCCAAGACATCGAAGCACTAAATCTAACCCAAAATTCTGGTCCTCGACTCCGCAAGCTACTTCCAGTTAATATTAGATCTAGTATATCACAAAAGGAATACAGTTAAAGAAACAGCGACACAAAAAATACCTAAATATGATATATTCGAGATATATGAAGTATTCGAGATTCTAACCTAACCTAACTTTCGATGCCGAATAAAGCTATTGACATTCTAATAATTTACGCGTTTGTAAATAAATGACCCTCTTAAACCTGGGTTTCTAATGATGCAACCTTTTTTTTAATAAATGAACTCCGCGCAAGCCATGCGAGCAAAGCGAGCGGTGCCGTGGTAGCGGCCGGCGAGCGCTACATCCAAGTTGGTCGCAGTTAATTGGTTATTTAGTATTTTTAGGACACCAAAAGAGGAATTATTTAAGGTTCACAAAAAGAGGCGCATTTATTATAATAATAGAGTGTTCATTCATATTTTTTGGAAAGCAAAATGGCAATCATTTCAGGTTCGAATTAATACATGCCCTAAACAGATAAAGTACCTACCCAAATCTTACCCAAGACATCGAAGCAGTAAATCTAACCCAAAATTCTGGTCCTTGGCTCCGCAAGCCACTTCCAGTCGGTATTAGATCTAGTATATCACAAAAGGAATAAAGTTAAAGAAACAGCAGTGCAGTGCAGTCGACTTGCAATTTATTGTTCCGCCTGAACTGCGGGCGAGGAATTGTTGAGTTCAACAATTTGCTATGTTTCCTTAGGAAGTAAGCCTACTGCAGTATATTTTATTTTACGAGACGTTTCTGTTTGGGTGCTGTTGTATGCCATTTTTTAAGTAATAGTATGCCTGTACGATAATGTTTTGAATTGGTAAAATAGTTTTAGTCTTTGCATTTAAATTATGTGGTATTGAGACATGATGTAAGTCAGTAGTATCTTTGCTTAAAATAATTATAATTTAAAATAACTATAATTATTTGTAAAGAAAATTAAAAAGTCACATGGTTACAGGTTAGGTTTTTAAACCACAAACCTGATATTTACGAAGCACTTGTGAGTAGATTAAGTAGGGAAACAATACATTAAAGAAAATTCCAGAAACTTCACAAAAACCTTCGAAAAGCAAGCGATAATACCAGCTACAAGAAAATAATACACGAACGTAATTCCACATTCTCACAAAAAAACAATCATCAAAGAGAGTCCAAAGAAAGCCTTGTAAAACTTAAAAGCAAATATAATACGGTGTTAAATTCTCTCTCTAACGCAAAAATTCAATAAACCCACATCTTTACTGAAAAATACATGAGCAATAATTGCGTTTTCGAGTCTCGCCTTCTCTGAGGTTAAAATTAAATAAACCACGTCGTTGCTGAGTGGTAGTCTGTAGGGCTACTGTAGCAAGCTTTTAAATTAGCTGCTTTAGATTTCAATTATTTTGTTACATTAGTTTAGTGTACGAGTATTTGTAGTATGGTTTAAGTTGGTTGTGTTTACAGCTCAGTCTCCGTGTTTTTAGGGTTCCATAGTAAACAAGGAACCCTTATAGTTTCGCCATGTCCTTCTGTCTGTCTGTATGTCTGTCCGCGGGTTAGCTCAGAGACGGTTAGTACTAGAAAGCTGTAATTTGGCATATGTATACATATTAATCATGCCGACAAAGTGGTAAAATAAAATCTAGTTTTTATTTTTTTTAGGGTACCCCCCTACACGTAAAGTGGGGATGTTTTTTGTTTTCCTCATCTACCCCCATGTTGTGGGGTATCGTTAGAAAGGTCTTTCAAAAATATTGTGAGTTTGTGCAAACTATTTTTGAATTCAGGGATCCGTTTGCGAAATATTAAGCTTTTAACTGAATTTTTTTGTTAGAGTCAGGTGTCCCCCCCCCCTTCTAGCTAAATGGTTGTACTTGGACTTGTATATATAACGAAATTAAAAGGAAAACTATCAGAGCTAAATAGGCTGTACAGGTTAACGAGTAATAATCAACCAACTTAAATTTGCGGTTTCAAAAACATGTTCTCCCATACATTCCGTATGGGAGAACATGTTTTTCAACTACAATGTTAAGTTTGTTCTTGGGATAAATTCATCCCAACTACGGAACCCTTCATTGTGCGTGGTCCGACACGCACTTGGCCGGTTTTTTAAATATTTATTTATTTATTATTTATTAAAATACAGAGAACTTAGTCTTATTACACAACGAACTTTTCACTTTAAAGTTTAATTACAGATATAAAGATAATCATAAAAACAAATTAGTTACCTAACAATAATAAAATCAAATAAATTATTTGTAATAAAATCAAGTAAATAAATAATAATAAACTCAAATAAATTATTTGTAATAAAATCAAGTAAATAAATAATAATACACTCAAATAAATGAATAATAATACAGTCGAATGAATAAAATAAAATAAAATATAAATAAATAAAAACATTAATTAAAAATAATAAAATATAATACAGAACAAGAAATGAATTATGCAATTCAAACAAGAAGTTGCCATAAAAGATGATTGCGAAATTGTGTTATGGTTTAATTTATCGTTGGTTGTAAATGACTATATGTTTTGTCTGTATTAACATCACAATAGTTTTTGCCATTCTCTTCAAGGCTACTGCTAAATATACTAGCAAAAATACTCAGCCGTGGGAATATTGCTATAAATTTCTCACACATATTGTTTTTCTTCTGTAGAAATAGGTTTATTTTTCAATAATCTTAGAATAATTTCAAAATACTACGTTTAAGAACCTCGAACCTGCAAAAACAACCCACATTTTTCTACCAAGACAGAATTCAATCCTATTCCAATATCTCAAAAATAACAAAATATTAAAAGAAAACCAACGTGCTGCTAACCCTACCAGCTACGTTATGAGAAAAGGATACGTGAGGTTAAGACAAATGAAAGTTTTTGAGCTCAGACGCTTATTGCGATGTTCATTGTTCACTGTACGATGTGCAGTTGCAAGCCTTTATGTGTGGACTATGATTAACTCCATTTCAATGTGATTATTGACCGTTATTGTGTCTGTACATTGGTTATGATTATTATTATTGAAGTAAGAACTTCCATAAGTTCTTACTTCAATAATAATAATCATAACCAATTCCTATTACCGTAACCATAACCTAGTACCTATGTACTAGGACCAGAAAAAAATTGTGACTAGTATAATTCCTTAATGTTATCGTGTATCAGAACTAAAACAAAGTAGCAGCCATCAGTTTTGTTTTCATAACATTGATATTTTAATGTTATGTTTATTTTTGATGTAATAATGCAGCTCTAACATACCATTTAAAACATGACAAGACTTTAAACTTAACATGACAATCTCTTGGCTGCTATGTCACAAAAGTTTCCAAAATGGCCGCAAAGATTCTGACATCAAAATAACTTTGTTGACATTGTTGAACTTTCCAACGATTCTGGATTTGAATTTAAATAAAGGATGCTACTGATCTCATATTTCGACGAGTTTAAAACTACTCTAAATTTGAATTCTACTTGCATTCAAATTTTAATATTCATTATTTTGGTTGAATATTTAGTATTTTATCTTTTTATGATAGCTGTTTTTACAACTAAAACATATTTTAAGCGTTGGGGTCACTTCCGTAGCTAATTTTTAAACAACAGACGCCCATCTCCTAAGATGATTATTAAACTCGCAGATCCAAGGACTTAAAACATTGGTAACGCATTATATTAGTAAAAAAACATTACCCTTAATCTAGGGCAGTCGGGTAAAATTGAATCATAGTAGGGCTCAAGGATCTTTAAACATAGGTATATTGCAATTATAGGGCAGTTTTTAAATGAAAATTTTAAATTAATTGGCTAAATATTTTATTTAAAATAAAAGTCTCTCTATCAGTATTTTTTTCTGTAACGTCTTGATAGTCATAGGGAAAGCTTGTATATTGCCTTTATATTCAGCCACTTATTTTACTTCATAGAGCTAACTTTACAAATTGGTAGTATAACAGACCATATTAAACATAATTTCAATAAATCAAAGGAAGCTGCATCGACTTAGATGTTCAAGATATTTTTACTTTATTGGAATACGTTATAAAAAGTATATTCTGAAAAACATTACATTCTGATCTGGTCAATATACAATTTGGAGACTAATAACGTTCTCAGTCTACAAATCAAATATATCAAACTAGTTGTTGCCCGTGTCTTCGTCTGCGACCCAGGATGAGAAGTAGCCTATGTCCTTCTCCAGGTCATGGTCTACTCATGTGCCAAATTTTATCCAAATCCGTTCAGCCGTTTTAGCGTGAAAGCCTAACAAGCAAACAAACTCACTTTCGCATTTATAATAAAAGTTAGAATAATCGGTAAAACCCATAGTCGGCTCATCACTACTATTTAGTTTGTTAGAAAATCCTATTATTATTATCACTTGCTTCAAAAACGATGAAGGAAAACATCGTGAGGAAACCTGAGATGATGCCTGAGAGATATTTCTCGACGACATGTTAAGCCAAGTCAGAGGCCCATGGGCGGATTTAAAACTCTGACACCAGGTTAGTCAAACTAACCACACGAAACAAAAAGAAGAATCCTTTATTTTAACTTCAATTTTTTGACAGGTTAAAAATACTCCTATGCAGTAATTAAACCAGGGTAGGCTACCTGAGAATGTAACACCAATGCGCTGCTAGCCCTCTTTGAGGAGCTGGGGTGGGTCGAATGATCGATTTTCTCACCCGTACGCACAATACTCGCGTGGACGTAGAGTTGTCGACACCAGCCCATCTTGCTATAATACTCCTATGCAGTGTTTTCATTTACTGTCGTATTGCCGTCTCCATAATGTGATATAACTATTTTAAATCTGCGCTACGAAGTGCATGAAATGAGCGCTGGTCATAAGCTCTAATTATAAAAATAATGAATATTAAAAGACATTTAATATAACATCGAGTCTATAATCCTGGTGTACTAAGTACACCCACATGTCGGTATGTTTAAGTCTCATGTAATAGGGAGTGAGCCCTATTGCCATCAACCGGGCACAAATCCAGACTCCGGACTGATACCGAGAAATTCTTGATGGAAAAACCCAACAATAATTTGCTCGACCTGGGAATCGAACCATAGACCTCATGCTCAGCAGTAGCGCTTGCGACCACTTAGACCAAACAAGGATAAAATTCATATTTATGGGTGATATTGATTGTGCTTGTCGCAAAAAAACTAAACCAAATTGCTATAGGATAGTTTGTGAAAGATGATATGCGCGTGATTCACTGTGAGGAAAGCACAGGGTCTCAGGATTCTAAACCCACTACCAACACCCGCTGCGTGCCCGCAACACCACTCAGCTTACAGACGCGTTCCACTACTGGCATTTCTTTGTACTGTCTTCCATACACGTTGTTTATGTAAATTATGGTACTACAGCTATTTTAATACAGTCTACTAATATTTTATTATAAAGTCTCGATTGAGCCCATTCAGATATGGATATACAAGGGGTGACTACAGAGAAGTATGGAAGAAAAACAAGTCAAAACATTTATTAATATTATTATATTCGAGCATCAGTAACTCCCATTCAACTTCCTTTTACCGTGTCTAAAATGTAAACCTTGCTATTTAGTATAAGCTCAGCACAAATCGTATCACAAGAATATTACTTGTACATAAAGAATTTTACCTGGAAAAGATACTTCAAGCTAATATTTGCATAAAATCCATCAGTGAAGACTTAATCCTAAATGCGAAAGTCAGTTTGTTTGTGACGCTTTCACGCTAAAACGGTTGAACGGATTTGGATGAAATTGGGCACATGGGTAGACCATGACCTGGAGAAGGCTACTTTTTGTCCTAGATTGCAGACGGAGTCGTATTTAATCATTGCATTTCAGTTAAAGTAACTGTAAAAGTAAAATTCCTGCATCGACTACTAATATTATATTTCGTATCAAAATTGAGTTCCACTTTCGATCAACAAAATCGTAGAAGGAACGAATAAGATGCGAAATATATTATCTAAATGAAATCAACATTCGATTCATTCGATGTTTCGATTCATAAGACGATTGGCATTGCGATTCGATCCGTCGATTCGCAGTCCATTGGGCGTGAGTTGAGAATTTGTCAGGCGGAGCACGGAAATGGTGGAACCAGATATATTTGCTATATTCTAAGACTGTTTGTTTTTATTCTTTAAAAGATTTTCAGGGAATAATATGAAAACGTTTGCAAACTTACAACCACGGTGACATGCGTCCATTGCTTGGTGTGATTGGACAAAGAAACAATTAGGTACCTACAGATTACAATTCAAGTAAATTAATTACAAACATCAATGCTATGGACGAGGTTCACAATGCTTTCAACCAATTTTTTAAAATCATAATCCCATGGTTTTTAAAAGAATTTCTTAATCCGTTGCTTTATAGGTTCGAAAAATTCATCTGCTCAATCAATCGGCCCAGCCTTTTCCCAACTATGTTAGGCTCGACTTCCAGTCTAACCGGATGCAGCTGAATAACAATATTTTACATGGAGCGACTGCCTATCTGACCTCCACAACCAAGAAACTGTGTAATACGATACCCCTTGGTAAAACTGGTTGTCAGTCATTCGGACTTCTGACGACCCGTAACGACTGTCAAAGAGTAACAAATGATAGCCGGGAACAACGGCTTAACGTGCTTTACGAGGCATGGAGGAGTCTCGGTATGTAAAGATGGTCACCCATCCACGGACCAACCCTGGCAAGCGAGCTTAACCTGATAGATCGACCCGTGCAGCTGTTATTATTTAGCCACGAGCTCCTCCTATAGGTTTGAATAACTCTTCTGCTCAATAACATAAATAATGCAATGAACGTGGCTCAACTCCCAAAATTAAAGGCATTGCATGAATTGTGTTACGCAGTTACTCCACAGTATTACCTCCCGTAATCACAATTACGGTCCATGGAAACAAAACACACAAGAAGAAAAAAAAAACAAATACACAATTTCAGAAACAGAATACATGTTTTCTAAAACAGCCAGTACTGAGTGGCAACGTTTTCAATCACTCCCTCTTGGTACAAATCAATGCGGGGGACATTCTCGGTACGCACGCAGAACGGAACGAATGAACCAATTCCTTCAGTATTGCTATTCAAAACGAGTTTGTGGCTCTATAGCCCGAGGATTGAGGACGAATGAGTTTCGAAGGATTAGAAAAGTTTGTTGTGTTCTATTTTAAAGGTGGCTTTGTGTTTGAATTAGTTTTTGTATTCTTCATTTAAATGGGAGTCGGTTAATGATGTAAGTTTTTCTCTTTTCTTAGAGCTGTCTGAGTTTCCGATACTAGGTCTGTTCTAGGTAACAAATACACGTCACGATACGAAAGTTATGGAATTCAAAATAGGGAAGAGAGGTTAAAGAGACGTAAGCAAATGCGAGCGTATCAATAATAATAAAAAAAACAAAAAAGCTGATTTTGGAGAACAGAAACACAGATTTTTTCTTATTTGGAAAAACGTCGAGAATTGTGTCCAAGGAAGATGCAACAGAAAAATCGTTCTTGTGATTAAAATATATGATTTATTGTATATATCACACTACTGCTGCCTTACCCCACGAACTAATCGTGAGTAATCAAACCTATTATGGCCACTATGGCCACATCGACAGGCTAACGTCCTGCCATAACTGACGCTCCTGCAATCACACTCGATACGTCTTGCTATATCATGCATTAACCCCGGATTGCAGCCGCTGAGAACACGTATATTGCATCGAGGATACGGATAAAATATTTTATGGCCAAAGGATATACAGTCGGGGAGACGCTGGCATGATGACTTAGAGACTTTTATGGGAGATTGGCCGGAGTAGGCAACAAACAGGGAAAAGTGGAAAGCTTCGAGGGAGACCTTTGCCCAGATGTGGGACAAAACAGGTTGAAAAAAAAAACAAAAAACGGATATAGAGTAAATACCAAACACCGATACTTTTAAAATAGAGGGTGACTGGCAATTCAATATATTCGTCATTTAAATAAATATCACTTTTCCGTAAAATATCAAATTAGCAATGAAATCCATTCAAATCAGAATCAGAATCTTTATTTGTTAAACATAGGTATGTACGAGTACTTACCTATTGGTGTTAGGTTAACATATTTGAGTGCTATGTTTTGCCGCGAAGGCATACAAATTTTAATAAAAAAATATAAAAAAACACTTAAAAAATTAAACAAAAAAATAATAAAAACAAAACCAAAAAAAAAAATATCATTTTAAAATCTTGAACAGCTACCAACATTTTTCTATTAATAGAGGTGAAAACTTTCTTAGATTTTGATAGGCATATGTTTTATACTATCAGGTATTTTATTATAAATTTTTGAAGCCATTCCAAAAAAGCTGTTTTTCATACTGATGAAAAAGAGCATTTTTGGAATGGCTTCAAAAATCCGATGTAAAAAAAACACAGAACACAAACAGAACCCAGTGGTTCTGCATTTTATGTCGCACAATTGATTTACATATTGAGAACGCATTGGAGTTTTTTTTACATCGGATTTTTTTGTAAAAAGGTGTAAATTTATTTTAACAAACTGATATATACTGGCCACCAAGGTTACAACGTCTGTCGCGCTGACGGTTGGTGACGTTTCATGATCCTTCATTAATTTGAAATAAAAGATTATTGTTGTACAAAATGTGTATTTAATAAATTGGCGACGAGGATGTCGACTAATGATATTAAAAAACTGAAGAAAACCCGCGCCTCATTGCGTGGTATAATCACAAAACTAGAAAACTACGTGAACAGCCGGGAAACCCTAACATTTGAAGAAACAGAGTCAAGACTTCAATCACTTCAAGAAACATTACAGAAATTACAAGAAATACAGCATAACATAGAATTAGAAACTCCAGACGAACAACTAGACCAAGAGATAGAAACCAGGTACGATTTCGAAGAGAAATGTATTACCATAAAGACAAAACTCCTAATACATCAATATAGAGAAAATCGACGCGTTTTACCGCTACATACATCAACATCACAGTTAAGTACAAATACGCAACAAGAACGAGGCCCAAAAATTAATTTCCAGCCTTTTCATGAAAAAGAGACTTTTGCAAACTTTACTAAAAGACTAACTGTATTTTTCTTACTTAACAAGATCGAAGACGCTAAAATGAAAGTTTACACCTTACTTGCTGCTCTATCACCAGAATTACATGAAAAATTACACGATTTATGCTCACCGGATGATCCAATTGACATGAGTTTTAAGGAGCTCACACAGATACTAGACGAATACGTTGACCCTAAACCTAGCATATGGGCTTTACAACACAAATTTATTACCCGCACACAATGCGAAGAAGAAACAGTGGCAACATATGCCTCTGAATTAAAAAAAAGATCCTTGAACTGCGAATTTAAATGTCAAAATTGTCAAAAACCTACATTAGAAAGCTTTCTAGCCCTACAATTTATTCGGGGATTGAAAGACAGTGATATACGGGCAAAAATTCTTCAAGAAAGGGAGACACTACCTTTTACGAAACTGCTACACATGGCCACATCCATAGAAATGGGAAAATCGGAGAACCTAAGAATATCCGCAGACATGCACAAACATTCAGACACAGTAAACAGAATTACGAGCTCGATAAAAAGATCTAAGTATCCACGATCCTCAAACTCACCACAGAGCGGACTGTCAACTTCCCCATCGTTTTCATCTCCGATAACGATAAGAGATTTAAAAGGAAAATGCTTCCGATGCGGCAAAGACGACCATCGATCTAATGAGTGTGGCGCCATCAAATCTACCTGCCTGAAATGCAAAAAGACTGGACATCTGGCACGAGTCTGTTTACAGCGGAACTTAAATACCAATCAACTAGATGACAATACAAGTAATACGAATAACGAAAGCATGGGAGATATCAACCTAATTAAAAGTGAGATATCTGAAAAATATATGATCACAGTAAAAATAGAGAACAAACAGGTTAGCATGGAATTCGATACAGGAGCGACCTTGTCCTCAATGTCACTCAGACAATACAAAAGCCTAAAATTAACAAACAAAATTTTCAAAACGGAAATGAAATTGAGAACCTACACTGGAGAAATTATCAAGCCTGCAGGAGTGACATACGTAAAAGGCACTTATAAAGACCAATCCTTCAACGGGAAATTATACATAATCAATCAAAACGTTGACCCAATATTTGGAAGAAGCTGGATGAAAGAACTAAATGTGAAAATTGCAGACATAAGAGTTTTGCAAACTTCTAAACAATCCGACAAACTTGATAAATTATTAGAAGAGTTTGCAACAACTGTTTTTAGATCAGACTTGGGAAAAATACCCAACTATGAAGCTCACTTAAATCTTAAGGAAAACACACGACCGATTTTTATAAAACCGCGGCGAATACCGTACGCGTTAAAGGAAAAAGTCGATAAAGAAATTGAACGACTATGTGCAGAAGGGGTGATCACCAAAGTAGACCATTCGGATTGGGGCACGCCAATCGTACCAATTGTGAAACCAAATGGGAGCATTCGACTATGTGCAGACTACAAGGTCACCCTTAACAAAGTCATCAGGGACGAACATTACCCAATTCCTATAATAGAGGATATATTTGCAGAAATGAACGGAGGCAAATACTTCTGCACCTTAGACATTACCCAAGCCTATCTAAATTTGGTTATGGACGAAGAAAGCGCTATCTTACAAACATTAAGTACGCACAAAGGTACTTACAAAGTCAATCGCTTAATGTTTGGAGTCAAAGTGGCACCAAGCCTTTGGCAGAAATTCATGGACCAATTACTTCAGGGACTAGACGGAATAAAATGTTTTTTTGACGACATTATAATTCAAGGAGCATCAGAGGACCAACTCTTAACACGTCTAAAACAAGTCTTGCAAAAACTGAAAGAGAGTAACCTCCACGTTAACAGAGAAAAATGCCATTTTTTTAAACGTAACATTAACTACCTCGGACATACAATCGATAAAGATGGTTTACATAAGAACAAAGACAAAGTAAAGGCTATCGTAAACACGGTAAGACCAACTAATATAAACGAACTACGAACCTTCCTTGGTATGGCAAACTACTATAACAAATTCATACCGAACCTTGCCTCTTTAACAAACTCACTAAATGAGTTACTAAGGAAAGAGAAAGATTTTCACTGGACTTCTAAATGCGAAGACAGTTTTAATAAGATTAAGAAGGAGATTTTGAGCGAAAGAGTTCTTATACACTTTGACCCAGGAAAACCACTGATACTAGCTACTGACGCTTCACCAACGGGCTTAGGAGCTGTTCTCTCTCACAAACTACCTGATGGCTCTGATAGACCAATCGCATTCGCCTCTAGATCACTTTCATTTAGTGAAAGGAAATATAGTCAAATTGACAAAGAAGCTACGGCGATCTACTGGGGCATTAAAAAATTCTTTCACTACTGTTACGGCAGAAAATTCACATTAGTGACAGACCATAAGCCCCTTACCTCAATTTTTCATCCCCACCAGACATTACCAGCATTGAGCACAATGCGATTATTTCATTACGCACATTTCTTATCGGGATTCAACTACGACGTGGAATACAGAGCTTCAGCGAAACATTCAAATGCTGATTACCTATCAAGATTCCCAGTAGAAATAGCAAAAGAAACCTCAATAGACCAACATTGTTCATACCAACTACAGCAGATTAACGTCCTAGAAATTCGACCAGAAGTTATAGCTAATGAAACTAGAAAAGACAATGAACTTAAAACATTACTGGAAGCGCTACAAGCAGGTCACCCATTACGACAATATGGCTACGGTGATAATGAATTAACACTTCAAGACCACTGCATATTGAAAGGAACTCGAATGGTAATACCCAAAAGTTTACACATACGTGTACTAGATGAACTACACACCGGACACATTGGTATACTTAAAATGAAATTACTAGCTCGCAGCTACATATACTGGAAAAATATAGATAGAGATATCGAGAACAAAGTAAAATCCTGTAGAGCATGCCGATTAGAACAAAATGAGTCACCAAAAGCACCCCCACACCATTGGGAACAACCTACAGGGCCATGGCAACGTCTTCATATAGATTTTGCAGGACCTATTTTAGGACATCAACTTCTAATAGTCGTGGATGCCCTTTCAAAGTGGGTGGAAGTCTTCCCAACAAAGACAACAACAAGTGCTTGGTGCGTTGTTAAGTTGAAAGAATTATTCTGCACATTCGGCATACCATACACACTTGTTTCGGACAACGCACGGCAGTTTGTGTCCCAAGAATTCAAGAGCTACCTTTCCAACTGTGGTGTAACACACTTGACGTCAGCCCCATACCACCCAGCCACCAACGGTCAGGCTGAACGTTACGTGCAAACAATAAAGAAAGCACTACGCGCAATGGAGGGGGAGAGGGGCGATCTTACGGATAAGCTCCTTATCCTTAAGACCCGGCTCAGACGCACACCAAACCTTAACGGACAGACCCCCTATCAATTGATGTTCAACCGGGATGTGAGAACAAAGTTGCACGTGATGTTTAAAGGCTCATCTGCCCCGAAGGCCTTCGACCCAAACCGCACACCGCCTCCCATCAGGGCTTACTCCGTAGGTGAGCGAGTCCAGGCTAGAGCCTACTCCGACCAGAGACGAAGATGGGAGTTCGGCACGATAGTGCGTCGCCTAGGCAGGCTTCATTATGAAGTACAGACAGATGGTGGCGTCGTGTGGCGTAGACACCTGGAACAGTTGCTTTCAGCCCCAGGCGTGGTACAACCAGGAATGGCGGCGGAGGACTGATATATACTGGCCACCAAGGTTACAACGTCTGTCGCGCTGACGGTTGGTGACGTTTCATGATCCTTCATTAATTTGAAATAAAAGATTATTGTTGTACAAAATGTGTATTTAATACAAACAAAACAGTCTCGTAGTACATAGCTATGGGAAGCTTTTATTATTTATATGTCTACATAGTGTCGTGCTGTAAAAGAACTAAAAGAAACAGGCTTATTCATTTATGTTGGTGTGCATGACAGCTACGTCTTACACCACGTCATTGTGTTTTTCTAGTGAGCGTACATTTAGCGGCTAACAGTTGCACGCTGTTTTTTAGACCAGTTCACAGTTTTGACCTTCTAAGAAGACGTTTATATCTTTGGTGGTATGTTCGAGAAATGAGGAGCTCGAAGCTAAGTTATAAAAGCCGCACGGTTCGATCCATCAGGTTAAGCTACACTTGCGGGGTTGGTCTGTGGATGAGTGACCATCTTAACACACCGAGACTCCTCCGTGGCTCGGAAAGTGCGTTAAGCCGTTGGTCCCTGCTGTCATTCGTGGATCTTTGACAGTCGTTACGGGTCGTTAGAAGCCCGAAAGTCTGACAACCAGTCTTACTAAGGGGTATCGTATTACCCAGTTACTGGGTTGTGGAGGTCAGATAGGCAGTCACTCCAAGTAAAATACGGTATTCAGCTGCATCTGGTTAGACTGGAAGCCGACCAGGCAGATTGATTGGTGGTATGTTCGAGAAATATGATATTCAATGACGAATTATGCGAAATTTTCAGAAACACTAAACTTAGATTTTCTCGAATCCCCTGGATTCAATTTTGGCTGAGCCATGGGTTGCAAAATTGTTGAAAAGAACTATTACGACCTAGAAGTAATACGTCGAATTACAGTGTCCCTGTAAATCTTAGGAATATTACAGTCATGCTATTCCTATACATACATGTATGAAGATACATTGTTAGGTTCCTAATTCGCTGACTAGTGGTATTATAATTCTGTTCTAAATCGACGACGGCGGTAAAATATCGATGTTTGTGACCTCAATTTTATTGTGTGAGCCATTCAATCGAAAAAAACAATCAAATAATCCTTTTTCCTTAGATACATAATTTTATAAAACGCAACGTTTCTTTGCCTGTCTGTACGTCAATAAGGCGATAACAACGTGAGAAGGGTCTTAAACTTAAATCATTATAAAAATGCTGACCCCGAGTTTCACTCGACGTCCCGTCTCAGAAACTGTCACGTGAAACTCGTCTTAAATTACAAGGAAAACTGTCTGTAACTTCACAATGGCCGTGATTCTATTGGATAACGACAATCGTAGCCGAAAATGTGATCTTTTGTGACTCACAAATAAACTCAAAATCAAAAGTCATTTATTCAAATTAGGCTGACAATCAGCACTTTTTGACCGTCTTCTTTCTTCTTTTTCGTGTGGTTAATGACTAACATTGTGTCCAGAGTTTTTGTGCCACCCATGGGCCTCTGACTTCGCTTCACATGCAGTCGAAAAATAACTTAGGCATTTCGGGCGATTTCTTCACGAGGTTTTCCTTCACCGTTTTTTGAAGCAAGTGATAATTATACAATACGCACATGAATCCGAGAAGTCATAGGTGCGTGCTTTGGGTTTGAACTCAAGACCTATTTATGACTTGGCAGTCCGACGGTCACACCACTAGGCTATCACTGCTATTTGATTTTGATTGCAGGAAAATGAGAGGATTTTTTTTTACATATAAACAAATTGGGATAAGTCATAAGTTGGATGATGATGATGACTTATCGGATTCATGTGCGTATTGTATAATTATCACTTGCTTCAAAAACGGTGAAGAAATACATCGTATGGAAACCGGCATGCCTGAGAGATATTTCTCGACAGCATGTGAAACGAAGTCAGAGGCCCATGGGCGGCTTTAAAGCTCTGACACTAGGTTAGACACTAACCACACGAACAGTCGAAGAATCAAAATCAAAATCCAAAAACATCTGAATAATAGAATCTGTGGGAGTGATTTCATAAAAAGGGACGGAAGTGAGTCACAGGAAGTCGGGGAAGGCGCGCCACCACTTTGTAGCCCTTGACCTTCTCACCTGGTGGTAAGTGATGATCAGGCCCAAGTTTGAAGCGAGCTTCACCCAGAATCCTCAACCACAGATGAACTGGCTATCTTACCTTGCTGTTAACATTGTTGTTATGGCGACAGACTTAGATAAAACGGTGGTAGTTAGCCAGGCGGACTTAGAACAAGCCCTACCACCAACCAAACCGAGCAGAAAATTTTACCCCGTTAGGATTAATCGAACCCGGGACGTCTGGTTCTGAGACAGATGGCCTTCTTCATCCACTTACATCTCTCACCGGTCATCCCAGTTTTCTAGCCACATAATGTTTCACACAGCCATCCATTGTCAAAAGTTTTCATAGTTATTATTTTAAAATACAGTATTTTCAATGACTCAAACAAAAGTCGATTTAAAAATATAGCAAAATGTGTATAAAATAGAGCTAAGAAACCAGTGTACACGTGTATTATAGGATATTGCATAAAATGGAAAAGCCACAAACGTAGGTATTACGTAATACTGTATTAATTTTTCCTAAGGGGCTGAAGACAGGGCTATAAGAGGTTTAATTCTTTACTCGAGCCTTTTGATAGCGCTTTAGTACAGTCCATTTTATTTGAGTAAAGCATTTCAAGTTTTAGGGATCCGTGTTTTTTGATGTGTAACATCTCTCTCGCTTTCCTGCAATATGCGGGAGTAGTGATTTCGTGAAAAGGGACGAAAGTGTGTAACAGTGGGAAGCGCTCGCTATTTGATTTGACCAATGAGCGCGCGTGGTGCTAGAGTCGACCATCTGATGGTAACAAGCCATTTTCCGAGATGTTGGTACTGTCAGCCAAGATGTCACATGCGACTACTGTAAGACTCGCTCGTTTTTTTGTATAAGGGTTCGGCTGTATTCCAGTAAGTTCGGGTCAACTGTGGTGAATTTTTGATTTCATACATTTCTGAGCCGAAATTCTTAAACTTCTTTGAAAATGCAGTTACATGAATCAAAGCTACATAGTATAGGAGAATAGTTTCAGCTTTGGGGATGATGTCAAGAGAGTTTATTTTCCCTCTGTCTAATAATATTGTCTGTTGTGAATGACTGTCATCACCACGTGTTATTGCTTTCATTGACAATGTGATAATGATATCATAATTACATCATCATATTAACGTAACGTGTAACGTGTCGCGGGTTCGATCCCCGCACGAAACAAATATTTGTATGATCTGCAAGTAGTTGTTCCGGGTCTGGGTGTTAGTGTATGTGAGTTTCTATGTTTGTAAACGCACCCACGATACAAGAAGAAATTCTTAGTGCGGGGCAACGTTTAAAAAAAAAAAAATATTAGCCCGTACAAAACATACACATAACAAAACTAGATCTTCTCTGGGATCGTTTTATGATTATTATCCAGAGAATATTGGCTTAACCACCGCAAATTCATGATATTATGTTGTTATATCCGTTAAAAGAAAATTCTGCTTCATTTTCTTGCCATAATCTCAACGCTTTTTATTGTATTCACTCAAGGAATTGCCTTTTACCAAGCCCAAACCACTACTGAGAATTATATTGCGTTGACCTATATAATAATATCAGTAGTGAACCACATATCAAAAATTACATCACTTATCCCGCCAGTCCAATTTCCGAATTAAATTTTATAACCCTTGCATGGATAAATAAGAAAACATAAAATGTGGAACCATCTACACTAAATAAATAGGACCAGAAGGCCGAGTTCGTACAGTCGGCACAAACAGGCGCACGCACACAAACGCCAACGTACGGCAATTTCAGACGCCAGTCCAAGCCAAGTCCAGTCGCGAATGCACTCTCTGTACTTAAGAGCGTTTATTCTTAAAGTGGGCAACGTCGCAAATGGAAGTCAAATATTTCGCTGTTTTGATTAATTTTACAATAATACTGTATGGAAATAAGAAATGTGGCTAACTAGCGAACTAGAACACTGATTATGAAATGCAATAATTAATATCGTAACACCGAATGTTTAGTTTTAGATGTAAAAAAAGTATTTGGAAAGATTCCAAATGCCTTTTTACCCGTCACTCGCCACATTTCCTATTTACATATTAAAAAAATATTGCCAAATTAATCAAAACAGGTAAATATCCGACAATTATTTGCGATGTTGCCAACTTTTAGAATAAACACTCTTAAGCAGTGTCATGTGCGTGCGGTTTCGTTCATTGTATAGAACCCATATAGCCCGAAGAACTGCCAAACTTAAGTGGCAGTGGGCAGGTATATTGCTCACAGAACAAATGGCTGATAGACCCGAAAGGTACTAGAGTTGCGACCGAGTACCAGCGTAAAGCTTTAGAATGCCTCTCCCTCAAGGTGGACCGATGACCTTGTGAAGACCATAGGATGCGAGAAGCACAGAACCAGTCGATGTGGCGATGCTTGGGGGAGGCCTATGTCCAGCAGTGGATGTCTTTCGGCTAAAATGATGATGATGATGATGACAGAGCCCACCTTCTGTATATATCTATTTTGTGTATTTATGTTCGTCCCGACTCGCGACCTATGTATAAAGGTGGCACACACGTAACTGCAAGCATGGACAAGCCATCATGAACAATCATTTTGTGCAAGCGTGCACAACTTCCTATACAAGCAAGGCTACACACTATACAAGTAAGCTGGAGCAGCGTCAGTTTTTTCTTGAGCGATAGGCGATGACGACGCGCTTGCTTTTCTTAATAAAAATAAAGAAATAAAGAACAAAAAAAAATTTAAAAATTATTTTTAATTTTTTTTCATTAGTACAGTGCAACTGGTATGCGTATGATCCCGCAAGCTTAACCACGTTCAATCAAGCTTGCACAAGCATGACTTGTTATAATGAAAATTCTATCAATCTTCATGCCGCTTGCACAAGCAAGATGCTTGCACAAAATCATCAAACATACGCTTGCACAAAATGATTGTTCATGCAGGCTTGTCATGCGTGCAGTTACGTGTATGGCGACATTAAGGCAGAGTTCACATTGGACATTTTACGACGTCACTATTGAGCGACAAAAGGTTTTATGATCGCATATATTAAATGTGGAACTATCACTGTGAAGCTTAATTTATTACGACTGCGACTAAGTAATCGTTCATTTTAATATTGCAAATAATAAAACGTAATGCCTATTAGGTGGCGTATTTTATGAAATAGGTTGCATTTTGCAAGAAGGTAATTTGCGGGTAGTGTGATTTTTAATGGGGTTAAATTGCTGTGTTTTTCTCGTGTGGAGAAATTATGGTCTTGTGCGATAAGGTATGTGAACACGAAGGCTGCATACTTTTTAAATAGATTTATAGCATTATTAAAAGAGTAGTTCTAAACGGTTACGTTAGAACTACAATATTGATTTCCTTATTGCTTTAGACATTCCTCAGGCGCATATTCAGTGCGGTGCTGGAAAAGGAGCAATGGCGAACGCGGTACAACTAGCTCTACGAGATATATGACGAACCTAACGTAATAAAATCCATCAAAATAGGAAGTCCTCGATTGGCAGGACATGTCGCAAGAATGGACGAGATCAGAGAACGTTTACTGGATAGTAAACCGGATGGCCGGAGAAGTCGAGGGCGGCCCAAGCTCTGGTTGGATGGCGTAGACCAAGATTTAATAAAGTTGGAGTGAGTAACAGATGAGCAAAAGCCGGAAATAGGTCACGTTAGAGAAATATACTTGACCAGTCCACCCGCGGCTGTAAAGCCTCGGAAGATGATGATTGTTTTGGACAATCAATTGATGCTGTTCAACTCATTATAGCTGGGACATACTGGATGCGAATGGCGGATGACAAAGTGTTGTGGCGCAGGTTGGAAAAGGCCTATATCCAACAGTAGTCTGCGGTATCCTGGGTTGATTGAACTCATTGTGAAGTGCAGGTCATGCACCCCTTTATTTGAGAGAATAAAACTGATTGAGCTGAATTAATCGGTTTTTCCATGCCCAATTTTGTGCAACAAAATTGTTAGTTATAGTACTGGTAATTACAATAAATATGCTAGAGATTGGGCTCCACCAAAAGGCGCCTACAAATAAATACTTTCACAACCCTCCAACGCAAGCCTAAAAATTACATATTCATCTGATTTTTTTACGATCCCTCTTTACTACATCTAAACGTAGGCGAATAACACGCGACACCAAAACGTGCAGAACTAGCAAACACTTCTAGGAAATTAACTCAAAACCGTTAACTAGCCGTCAGTCATAAAAACTCAACATAAAAATATGCGGCGTCATTAAAATAACCGTGAAACCCCATTAAAGCTGCGACTGAAATTCGCGTCGCCTATCACACGACGTCATTTTAATCGCAGACAGGCTTTCCAATTAGCGCAGCTTTGCCCGTCACTCATTACTGCCATAAGCCCACGAAAATCCCCCAGTGTGACACAACAGTTAGGACCGCGTTCCGTTCACGCGAATGCTTGATATTTTTTTTAATCAAGGACCTAGCCAAAGGAAGGGAAAGTTTTTGATGTAGATTCATTTGTCACAAACATGTCAAGCGTATGACACTTGCGGATGACGAATAGTATGCATGCAGCCTAACAAACGGCTTTGTGCCGCCATTTTGATTCTGATTTTAAAATCACAGACTTTGTTTTGACAGTAAAAAGAATTTGACTTTTCAAATAAGAATGAATAATTTGATCATTCGAGCGTTCTAAACGCAAATTGTATAATAAAATTGTAACGTAAAATACTGGCAATATTTGCATGAAATTATTTAAGACATCAGTCGCAGGCTGCGCATAGAATTTAATGTTCCAAATGTAAAATCAAATTTTAACGTTTATTACAGTCGAGCGCGCAAATGAACTGGAAGCTTTAGCACTTATTGGTCGAAATCAAATTGAAATAAAACTTAATTGGCGCGAATTAATTCAAATCCTATAATATCGCTGTGCTGTTAATTCACCGAGTTTATTATACCTTGTATAATGGCAGGCGGATAGTTTAAAGTTATATTGCTCAATTGCGTTTTGTGAGCGAGTTTCATTACATTGTACTTACATTTTGGACTACTATCCATACTCGTTTCTCTTTACTATTTCGTCCATTCTTATAGCTAAACTATCGAAGGTAACTCAGTTCTAGGTAATGGGTATTTAAGAGTTATAGAGACTTTATATCGCGGAAAATAAAAAATTCACAAGGAGGCATAGGTACGGTTTTAATTGGTAACTAATTTTTTTTTGTCCGTCTTATAGAGTAAAAAATATTGGACACGTATTTTTTTCTTTTTTTACGTAATCAAAAGATTACGGCAATACATTGAGTTAAAATATGAAATGACGTCACTCTCCGGTAGATTTTATACTGACTTGTGACGTAGCGAGACCCCACTCCCCAACTTTAATGCGTTTTATCTAAATTTTTTTTTTTTGTATATGACTGACGGGCTAAATAGTTTCTTTTTTCCGCAGTTAATATCCCTATAAAACCGATGACAAGCAGGAGGTGGCGCTCAAAACGTGCATATTTAAAAAAAATCTAACGCAGATGAATGTGCTTAATATCACTGCCTACTCCCAACCGCGAGGCGTGAAGGCATCTCATTAGACGTTCCCAATACGTGACCCGGCTGTCATATGTACCTTCACGTACATTATATACAACATACTAATGTACATTCATACAATATACAACTACAGCGTGTATACAGCTGTCGTGTGCAGTTGTCAGCTATTCGGAGGACATGTAGGTATAGTTGGAGATATTTACTTGCATCTTGTGATGTAGTAGGTGATTTAAGGTGTTATTATATTATAGTAAGGTGTTTAGCATAACCGAATGTTCCCACAGGCCTCGTCTCTGTGAGAGGGAGTGGGCTATAATCCACCACGCGGGCCTAGTGCGGGTTGGTAGAAGTCACATGTCTTTGAATTTTTGGTTCTAGGACATGCCGACCTCACGATGTTTTCATTCAACGTTTTGAGAGCAGTGGTGATGAAAAGATTTACGCAAAGTAAGGTTTTCTTTGCTCAATTATCAGCTTACCACTATTTTATGTTGGGTATGTCTGAGAAGTCGTCATTTAAGACCAGCTTGGCAAGTACTGGCTTTCCTCGAGGCTATGAAAAAAAATGCTTTTCTATATGGAATTTCTCAGTAGCAGCTCAGTATATGGATTTGTGCCTGACTGATGGTAAAACGCGCTTTTTATTACATGGCACTTGTCCGTGTGGTGCCGGACGTAAAGAATAGTACCCACCCATTTCTTCCCGTAGTTGTCGTAAAAGGCGACTAAAGGACTTACTAGAAATGAAATAAAATGAAATGAAATTGTTTATTCTGTAAATAGGACATAGGAATCACTTTTACACGTCATATTAAAAATATATTAAATTTTGCTAGATGAGTTCGGCGTTTCCTATCCGACTACTCTGAGAAGAAAGGCCGAAACAAACTCAGAGGTCACAGTCTCTTTTAAAGTCCAGACATAATCTTGGTCAAGCGAATAGAGACATAGAGAATGGTCAGCAGCGATCTCTGTGTATTTTAACACCATCCTGCGATCGCCAACCCGCCTGCCAAGCGTGGGGATTATGGCGAACCCCCCCCCCCTCCATTCGGGGGAGGCCTATGTCAATCAGTGGACGTCTTTCGGCTGAAATGATAATGATGATGATTTGCACGTAACCGACGAAATGTGGAGGATTCTTTACTAGTATTTTATCAACCATTATTAAGAGCAATGACTAGGCTATAGTAAAGCGACCGTCGGACTGCCAAGTCAAAGGTCTCGAGTTCGAACCCAAGGCACGCACCTCTGACTTTTCAGATTTATGTGCGTATTGTATAATTATCACTTGCTTAAACAACGGTGAAGGAAAACATCGAGAGGAAACCGGCATGCCTGAGTGATATTTCTCGACGGCATGTGAAGTCAAGTGGCCCATGGGCGGCTTTTAAAACTCTGACACCAGGTTGTCTACCATGTTGTCTTGCTAGTCCTTAACACTATGGCATAAGATATTCAGGCAGCCTGGGAGAGGCCTATAATAAGCAGTGGACTGCGATAGGCTGAGTTGATTACTCAGAAGGATACCTACTTCCGAGAAAATATGAAATTAAAGCATAATTGAAATATGATAAAAACAACTCGAAACATTACCGGATATTCAACCATAGAATTATTTAAATCACCCTTAAAACAGAAACACTTTTGATATACGAGTACTAGCCACACTTAACTAAAATTTCACAGTCACGTTACAACTACAATGTACCCGAAATTTCGGCTAACATAGTCCGACATTGTCACTTAGTACGAACGCTGACTTCTAACCCTTAATTGCGCACAGAATTAGCTGTGCGCGGTATAATAATGCGCAGGTGTAATAATACGCGCGTGTAACTGTGCGCACATGTTGATAATATGGCGTGGCACTGTAAACACGTTCTTCATTTACTTGTTCATGTGTATGCAAGGTATTTGAACTGGGATAAAGTGGTGGTATGTTTTGGTGAATGTTAGAAGAAGAGAAAAACTTAGTTATGTCGGATGAGGTAATATTTTCAGCATTTGTTAAAAGCCTGATTTTTTGGAAAAGCCTATGTGTTTTATTACCTACTTTAAACAGTAAAACTCTCGTGGCTGACTCTTTCGTAAGAAACTAAGAAGGATTATTTGCCTATTTAAAATGAAATGTTGCCGTTGATTTTTCTATATTTTTAACGATAAGTCCAACTTAAATTACCTTATCACTTTTTGTATTGTGCCAATAAATGTACAATACATGATAAACACATCTTTGCCTGTTATAAAAAGGTAGTCATTAAAATAATTAATTTTAATTCCGCGTTATACAACCAGGCTTGCCTCTGCAGCGAAAGGGTTACTGACCCGGGTATAATGTATACTGCGAGTACCGTCAAGCCGGCTACGAGCTACTTCTCGAGCTATTACTTATTATTTTCATTTCATGGATACCAGTAAATTGTTCTAGTTTCTTGTGTTTTTCTCAGTAATTTACTAAGGCCTGTATATTTCATTCATAGGGATATTGTATCCTTTTTACTATAGTTTGGCCGCGCACATACCTAAGGCGTTTTCAGTCAAACTATAGTAGGCACGTTTGTTCTAACGATTGTGAAAAGTGTGTTTTTCTTTATTATCCTCTGAATCATTAGCATGATTCTGAACATGACAGTGATTATTGTTACTCGTTTTCATGACTTTGTGTAGAGTATGTAATTGAAACCTTTATATTTCATTAAACAAATGAGATCATTGTTATTCATTTTCATGAGTTTGTGTGGAGTATGCCCACGTATTTAGTATTTCTGAATATACAATTGGATAACAAACATGTATTTATCAGAATACTAAACGCATACTGTATTGTGATATACATACATAAACTCCCGCCTTCTTATGGGGGTATGCAGAAACTATATAACACCACCTGGTAAGGTACCATTCCGTACCCGACCGTAGGTGGCAACTGCAGGCTTGCTGACGGTGAGCAATGGGTAGCTCGCCGTCCGATTAGGACCAGGCCCAGGTCGACGGCACGTTGTGTTCCACGCGCGTCTCAAAGAGATGTCAGCACCAACTGACGGGGTCCGTAAGGGCCAATGCCTGCCAGGGTTGCGAGTTTGTCCGAAAGGGATATCGCGGCCTCGGCACACAGGCAATGGAAGGAACACGGGTGGGTTTTAGTCAGTAAAAGTCTGACACATCCTCCCGCTCCGCCCAGAGCGTGAGAAGTTATTTGATATCTTACCAACCTCAAAAAAAAAAAGGCGGCAACTGCAGGCGACGTATCGCGGCGTCATTTCGCTGCAGTCATGATTCCGAACCCGACTGCAGGCGGCAGCAGCACGTATTCCAGTCGGTAGATAGAAGATAGAAAAACGTGTTATCGCTGGAGCGTTGGCGGCACTAATGGTCTGCGGTCGGGCTGCACGTGTCGCCTGTCGCTGCCAACGACGTGTTGTTAGCTACGGAAGGTTTTTCATAGAAATTCATAGAAAACAGTCGTGTCGCGGTGACACGTCGCCTGCAGTTATCTCCTGCGATCGGCTACGGAATGTTACCGTTTCGATCCTTAAATACTCCTTTTACTTCATTTACGCTGTAGGTATATTTAGTACATAATGCAAAAAGTTAAAATATTATTACCACAACCAACTTCCTTAAGGAAGCATTATAGAACCCGTTCCCCTTATCCTCAGTTTAAACTCCTCGCACAAAATTTTATGTGCATTATGAAAAACATATTCCCCATTTTAACAGCATCTTCCCCCACTACTTTATTTTTATAATCCGCACATTTTTTTTTGCGAATACACACTTTTGCGCGCCCAAGGTAAGTGGGTACCGTCATAAGCACAAATAATGTAAAAAAAATAGAGATGCTACCTAATTTGAAAATGAATTTGTGTTAAATATATGTCGTGGGGTCTGGGGAGCAGTAAAGCCCACTCCGTCTTAGGCACTAGATGGTGGGTTTAAAACTTAGTTAAAGCTAATGAAACTTCTTTATTTTTCATTCTTTTTTACCTATTGTGGTATAGTAATCTTATTCTAGATGCATCGTCTTCACATATAATTATATAATTAATGTATACAAAATATTGTAAAAACATTTTAAAAGAGTAACGGTGGAGTTTCTTGCCCATTCTTCTCCATACGAAAACTACCTTTTGGAAGGGGCGACTAGAATCAATTCTATTTTTTGTAAACTTGACGTTCATAAGTGCCTTTTATGTGCCTAATTGAAATAAATTGTTTGACTTTGACTTTGACTTTGAAAGCATACCACTGATTTTTTTTTAGGATACTGGTCTGATATCACCGGCAACTTTCTAAACATGTATGAGACGAGGCGCCATGACACTTTAAGATAAAATAAATATTATAATAACTGTACCGGGCATGTCCTAGAACTCTAAACTATAAACTCTCACAGAGAGGTGGCCTGTGTCCCAGTACTGGGAACACTATATATGGAATAAGTTAATAACTGTAAATACTTTAACTGTAGGTACATTATATAAAAATTGTCAGTAAATGCAATTGGCTCCTGAAACAAAAATAATTGGCTCCCAGTACACAAATCTGTGCTGTCGACTGTACTCTGCCAATTTCGCCCAACTTTTCACTTACAAAGTTTACTTATTGTAACGATACAATGTTCCCCTTTATTTAATACAGTTTCTTTCACTGTTTGTCTAATAAAAACTTATGTAATTTTATTAGCATAATATTTGCTTGGTTGGAGTTGGCGCGTTCGGCGCATTTACTGAATGTCTCGGTGTTTAGTTTGCATAACGTGGTTTAGCGTTTGTGTGTATAATAAAGAAGTTGTTGTGTGTGTGTAGCTATTCTTAAAGGTGGATGTGTCATGTGTGGAAATTTATTGGATTTTAGTGCTAATCGCACTACTTTCTTATTTAAATGTTTTGTTAACATCTTCGGTTTACTTAAACATGTCAAAAATATTTATTTCATCGAAAATCTTATAAATAAGAGTAGGGATTCCAAAAATAGAGCGTATGTTGATAGCCTTAAAGAGTATGAATAAACTTTTCAATTAATCACAGGGAAGCATATTATATGCAGTCGTATTTAACACATAAAACACCCATCCCCGATCAACACCACAGTCCTACAGTTCTACAATTAATTCGAAACCACACAAATTAACATTCACAGGTATAAACACACAACACACCCACAAACCTGCACACACACACACGCACACCCTGCCCAGAGTAGCGAGAGGACGGCCACAATGCACCCACAAACGCTCGGCCTACTAAAACGCCTGTCGCACTAAAAGGGTGACTGTTGTACAACGCATGCTAACTTAAGGTGCAAGTCATGAGAGTTTGCAGTACGAATTATTTTGAAGTTTTGGCTGTGTTTTTATTTTTTATCATCTATATTAACTTTATTTCAGACCATAACTTAATTACAGACATAAAAATCCATATTTATTAGTAAACCACAAAAAAAAAAAACAATAAAATCAAAGTGACAAGTGGAGTGCGTTCCAGTGTCTCAAAAGTACTTAGTTGTGCTAGTTACACCTCTGCATAGCCCTTTGGGGAAAATAGTCGTGAATTTGTGTTATGTTATAAGCTTTTTCACGTTTGTAGTGACACAAGCTGAGTAGCGGTTTAAGATTTACTTTTAGATGGAGTTACTCATTATCACCACTCTTTTGCTATAATACCAATTTATTTGGGGTTCCGTACCCGAAGGGTGCCAAAAGGAACCCTATTACTAAGCCTCCGCTGTCCGTCCGTCCGTCTGTCAGTGGGCTGTACCTCATGAACCGTATTAAGTAGACAATTGAAATTTTCACAGATTCTATTGCCGATTTAATTATATTGCCGCTATGACATCAAATAAAAAAAAACAAGTAAAAATTCAATACAGTTAAAAATGAAAGGGTCCCTTTGTATACAGTAAACTTGCTCCTGGCATGTGGGTTGTCATTGTCTAGAACTCATTGAGTAGAGTACCTACAAGTATTTTTTTTTTAAATAATGAAGAAATATGGGGCCAAAAGTAGGTATTAGTTTTAGACCATTTTTGTACGAGCTCTATCGCAACAACTAAACAAGTTAGGAATTTGAAACTTCTGTACATCATGTACCATATACTGTTCGACAAATATTAAAAACGCCGATTCATAAAGTATTTTATTTAAATAAGGGCAATTTTCTGCAACTTTTTAAGATGCAGAATATTCTTCGTTTAGTATTCTCATTTATTTGCTAAATATTGTACGGTTGTACCCTTCTTGTGCGAGTCCTACTCGAACTTAACCGGTTTTCTTCCACACTTCTCTATTATTCGTCATCTCGGTAGTGACCCCCTTTCTAGCCATATTATCTTCCACACAGTCCACCCATCGTTTCTTTGGTCTTCTCCTACTCTTATAGCCCTCCACATTAAAACTTTCCTGACGAAATTTTACATGGAGATAATAATATTCTATTATTAACTAAATCAATCTGCCTAGCCTTTTCCCAACTTTATTGGAGTAGGCTTCCAGTCTAACCGGATTCAGCTGAATACCAGTATTTTACATGGAGCGACTGCCTATCTGACCTCCAAAACCCAGTAACTGGGTAATACGATACCCCTTGGTAAGACTGGTTGTCAGACTTTCGGGCTTCTGACGACCCGTAACGACTGTCAAACATCCATGTCACGGAGGAGTCTCGATATGTAAAGATGGTCACCCATCTACAGACCAACCTCGGCGAGCGTAGCTTAACCTGACGGATCGACCCGTGCAGCAGTTATTACTTAGCCACGAGCTCCTCAATAATATTCTATTAAGACAATTAACGGTTATTACCCTTTCTTTATTTCAATATAAATATAATTATAATAAGGCCCGTTATTTCACGATAAATACTAAGCAATGTAATCTATTTACGATTTACATTTTTTTTTTAAACAGTGCAGTAATTTCAACAATATTACACAATAACTGTCGTTATTTTGCCCGTATTTTTCTTATGCTACAATAAAAGGACTATAGTTTGTGACTAAGCAAAATTCTAGCACTGTAGTTGGTCATGTAGTAGCAGTTAGCGACACTGCAGTTTAAAAATGGGCAACTAGCCAATATATCGAAAAGTCCATACGTTTAGATTTCCATAATTCCCCACTAGAATATAGGAACTTGCATCAACTTGGTAACAGGTATAAATCCATTATTTATCAGCGAACGTTGTTATAAAAGGATTTTTAGAAAGAGCATCATCCGCGTAGCTTTTCCAAACTATGTTGGGGTCGGCTTCCAGTCTAACGGGATGCAGCTGAATACTAATATTTTACATGGAGAGACTGCCTATCAGACCTCCATAACCCAGTTACTGGGTAACGCGATACTCTTTGATAAGACTGGTTGAAAGGTAGGCAGATCTTACATGTTATTAATAATACGTCCAGTGTTTAGAAAATAATGTGGTTACTTGGTTAATGAGTCCATTTATTTTGTTATGGGTGATCTTCTGTGTGATCACTACCACAAATGTAATGATCCAAAACTGCAACCATACTAAAAATAAATCATTTTCATCATTCATCATTTCAGCCGGAAGACGTCCACTGCTGGACATAGGCCTCCCTCAATCACCGCCACTTCAACCGGTTCTGTGCTTCCCCCATCCAGCGCCTTCACCAGTTCATCGGTGCACCTTCGAACGCTACGTCTTCTGGTACGCGGTCACCACTCTATTACCTTTCGGCCCCATCAGCCATCTGTTCTGCGAGCAATGTGCCCTGCCCACTGACACTTAAGTTTGACAATTCTTCGGGCTGTCCGTTATCTTGGTCCTCCTGCGAATCTCTTCATTCCTGATTCGATCACGAAGGGTAACTCCAAGCATAGCCCTCTCCATTGCACCCTGGGTGACTTTCAGCCTTCTAATGAGGCCCATACAAACATTAATCATGAGCTTTCCACTCTAAAACATAAGTTTATGAATACGCTCATCCCAGATACCACACCGAGTGATAGAGGTCAAATGCTCACTAAATGAGCACCGCCTAATGAACGCGAATCTTAGAGTGGGCTCTACAGGATGTTCCTCTGCTATACAGGGTGTGCGCATAATTTGATTGAGTTACAACTTTGCTCAAGTTTGATGAAACTTGATTAATAATTTCGTGGCAACATTGTGTTGGTCTAACCGGGTAAAGTGTTGGACTAGACAGCGGGAAAACTTGGGACTTGAAACTCCTTGAACAAAGGTAGTAGGGATTAAGTTTTTGAGTATTTTCGGTAAGGTTTGCCTTTGAGTCTTTGAACCAACTTGAAGTGAGTTTGCACAGTTACGTCTCAACAATGTGGACGCAAACTGCTGTAGGTACAGATGGCGAAATATTTTTTAAGCAAATTGACACCCATAGACATGCAAAAATACACGTAGCGTGGAGTGTGCTCGTGAGGAGGTTCCACAAGCACACTCTACGCTTACATTCCACACTTACACCCTACAGTCACGCACGAAACTCACATACAACAGTTCCGATGCAGAATATTAAGCACTTACGTATTTATATTTTTATTATTTGTTACCATTTTAATTTACTACTTTTTTCTATTTAATTTTTTACTATTTTTATTTTTGTCATTGTTCTTTTTTAAATCCGACTGTATTTTCATTAACTGGAATCTGGAACGCTGTCGTCTCCCTCTTGGAGGTGGGCGTTAATAGCTGCGACACAGTCTTGTAACGAATGTAGCTATTTACATACGCAATAAATCTGTAAAATGTGTTTTTTTATGATTATTTTTATTATATTTAATGTATGATTATGATCATGACCCTACGTCAATTTGCCGTGAAATGGCTATACAATTCCATACTCTGTTAAAGAATAATAGTTGTTAGATGGACGATTTAAGTTTGTAGTCAAGTTGCTTATGGTGGATTTACAAAGGTAGCCCGCGAAATTCAAATGTTCTTACGTTTTTTGCAATTTGCAGGTCTTTGTCAGGTTGTATCTTAATCAAAATATGATTCGCAACCATAACAAAATATTATGTATTTACAGAATTAGAATAGAATAGAATTAGAATATTATACAAGATATATTAATGAGTCTACGTTCTATTTGTTCCATTGAATGGCTTTTTCATAAAATCTTGACATTTAACTTAACGAGAACATATAACTTAGAGAGATGTATTAATGATTATAAATCTGGAAATACACATTTATTATGGTCGTGAATCATATGTTTTTACAACATATTCACAGCTACTTTACCGATTGCAGTTTACGCCACACAGGTTCAAAAATGAGTTAGCTCATATTGAAGAGACAATTAATACTCAATTTATTTTGAGCGACGTCAACGTCTTTGTTACTTTGGTATGATAAAGTTTCCCAGGTGTTTACGTCGCTCAAAGTAAGTTGAGTTAATTTCCTCATCGTGTCCAAAATTTCCCACTCTGTGGACTAGACAGAATCTTCTACAACAAATGTTTTCGTTTAATAGGCAAATATTATTCCGAAATTTACGAAAATACCTCCCAGAAAATTCCCAGAAAATGTAACGGAACAAGGTTGCAAGTTAAGCAACAATATAATATAATTCCGGGAAGTGGCTTCACCAAGCTGGTTTACAAAGAAAATAGGCACATAAATTAATATTTATGTTGTTGTACGTACCTGGGCTACTTACAACAACATGAAACGAACTTGAATAATCTTACTGATTTTAACAAGCTGTTTACTGTATTTTCTGAAATTATTTTGTTTGAAAATTTGCCTACTGTACGGAATTAATTACTTGCTGAAAAATTAATCAGGAAAATTCTAGCCTCCACACTGATTGATTTTGATGTGCCGTGATTCACCGAGGCTATGGATGCCTGGAGACTCGCTTGCCCGAAAACAGATCTACCCGATCATCCATCTTCCCAAAGACGGTGGGATGAGCCGCTCTGCAGAGTAGTACAGAACCGGTAGATATATTTCCCCTAAATCAAAGTCAAAGTCAAATCGTTTATTTCAAACAGCCACATAAAAGGCACTTTTGAACATCTGGTAACAATACGAACCAGGAACTCCGAACAAACAAACTCGAACGAACGAATTCGGTTTTTTTGTACAGAATAAACAATTTTTCTTTCTTTCTTTTTTTCTTTCAACTCATCGTCATCTGCCTATCCTTTTCCCAACTCTGTACGTGTACGTATCAGCTTACTGTCTAACTGGATGCAAACTGAATACCAAAATTTTACATCGAGCGACGGCCTATCTGACCGACACAACTCATTTACTGTAACAACACGATACCCCATAAAAATACGTACAATACAGGAATATCTCGTGCTGTGGCAAGGACAGTCATTAAGCTAGGTCATAAATTCTTTACCCGTTGCATTGTTGAACCAATACCAGGACAGGCCTGTCAAGTTATTTGAAGAGGAACTCATCGGAAAAGTTAGTACCTAATATGTTCGGGTGGTATATGCCACTCGTCAAATACCTTTGTGCAAGATTTAATTATTTATTTAATCACCAGCAGCGCCCCACGGTTTCACCCGGATAAATCTCGATCCCATAGGAATATTGGGATAAAAAGTATTTTATGTGTTAATCCAGGTTATAAAATATCTGTGTGCCAATTTTCATCCAAATCCGTTTAGGACTTTTTGCGTGAAAGAGTAACAAACATCCATACATCCATCCATCCATACTCACAAACATTCGCGTTTATAATATTAGTAGGATATGATTTGCTAACTAGCTAAATTACTTTGATCAAGTCATTCAAATTCTTGAATCAAAGTCACATTCATTTGAGACAGATAATATTTTACCAGAGGCATAACACACTTATACAATATAACGTATGTAATATGTCATTAAAGTCTTTTAATAGTGGCACTATAGAATACGCCAGCTTCACTTAGGCATTGCATAACCAGCCTTTGATATTCCCACTGCTGGGACTCAGGTCTCCTCTCTACGAGACGGAGTGGGCGGTTATCCACTACGCGGGCCCAGTGCGGGTTGGTAGATGTCAGATGTCTTTGAATTTTTGGCTCTAGGAGATGACGGTTTCTTAATTATTTTTTTACTTCACCGTTTTGAGAGCAGTGGTGATATAATAATTTACGCACAAAGTACGCCTGTCAGGGTTCAAAGCTACGACCTACAACTCGTAAATCGCGGCCATTACCACTGTGCCACCACTTGTCTTACTTAGGCATAACTCTTTCATACTCTTTTAATGCATCTCGAACCCATACCACAACCTATAGGTATTATTTTATGTCGTGAGATTAGTGTGGCGAATGGTGGTATACCACCATCCGCCACACTAATCTCATGTCATAAAATTTAAATCCCCACCTCATTTTACCTGTTTACTATCAAAATATCGCTACTATCTAGTATCAATAACATTTTATGGACTCTAAAAACCGTTTAATATGTCGTTCACGTTTCGTTACTGGGCGCTACTCGTCCGGCCCTGGATCCGAGCCAAACTCATCCGCACTCTGAGGACTACTTAGTATGGTCTATATATCATGGGGAAGAAATTGTGAGGGCGAAATATTATAGGAATAATTGTTGTTATTTAAAGTTTGTAATGAGCAGTTAAAACGGTGAAAGAAAACATCGTGAGGAAACCGGGATGTCCTAGAACCAATTTGAAGACATGTGACATCCATCAACTGGGCCCGCGTGGTGGATAATAGCCCACTCCCTCTCACAGAGAGGCCTGTATCCCAACAATGGGAACGCTATTGGCTGATTATGCTTAACAGCCGTAGGTAATTGTCTCTTTCAATGAAGGAATCACCTTGCTTGCATTACGCGTGTTCAAACTTTTACAAATCTATGTTTTCAATAGAGGTACTGTGTATGAGTTTGATTCAAAATCCTGCATCGCGCAATTAGAGTTCACCGCGCGAACGACACATAAAAGACTATCCGACATCAATCGTTAGGCAGTTGCCCGCCAGAAGCGACACCCGTCTGGTTGGAGGATCCTCCCTTTTCTATAGAGGATGAGTTAACTTTACACCCTGTTCTATGCCTTTAAATTTACATGTTTTTGGACACGGTTCTAGACTATTTGAAATCAGCAAATCTCAGCGTGTAGCCTACTATTTGTACGAACTTGCCACGACAAGGGTTTTGCAAATCCGTTACCAACATAGCCAAAGTCAATTTCAGAATGTCCATTGTGCCTGTTATGTGATTTTAATGGCACCGAAACAATAACAACGGCTTCCAAAGAAATAAAATGAAGTAAAACCACGAAAAAGAAATCAAGGACGGCCCCGAGAAAGATGACTCAACGAGATAGAAAAAGTAGCGGACCAGAATTGGCCTGCAGTAGCACAGAACAGAAAACAGTGGCAACAAAGGGAGGAGGCCTTTACCAAAAGAGGGGTAAAAACGTAGCAATTCTATTCAGCGGTAGAAATAGGCAATGTGAGTTACTTAACAACCCTCGGATGAGATTCAAACTATTTCTTTCACAATAACTTTGTTCCTGAACTGCAGCCTAATTACGTAGCACACTTTCAATCACAATTCAGTTTTGGAGGAAATTCCTAATGCATTGTTTCATAGGTTTCAAAAGTTCATCCTGCTTTACAACTTAAATATCGCAATGAACGTGGCCGAACTGTCAAAATGAAAGGACTCGCGATCAATTGTCATTTATTTGTGTTATGCAATTACCCCGCAGATGTCCTGCTTCCATAAAACTACCATCAAAAACAGATCCTAATCCAAGCAAGTGTAAACTCGGAATGATATCCACTTTTACTGTAACATCAACAAGCAAAATAACTCAAACATGTCGTAATAAATTCCGTATGTCGCTTTCAAACTTTGAATTACTTCTCTATTGAAAATCACCAGAGATCGGGACTTCGCAATTCGTCCGATTCAGCGGAGAACTTAGTCTGTGTTCACGTGAACAGTTTTCTAAAGTAGTCAACTTTGGACGTATACGAGTATATGGCAGATTGTAGGAAGATTTAGTAGCTTCAACTTTAGAGTAATATTTATGTGCCTTTTAATCGGATACAGTTAGGCTTCTTTTGGTATTTATTTGCAATACCAGTTACCTAATAGTTTTCTTCTTGGCGTGTCGATGGCAATTTATACAACGTGTTCCTTATGATGTCACATGACTCTAAGTTAAAGTAAAAATAATAGGTTTACAAAAATAATACAAAAAGTTCTACAACACGTATTCCAAAAATACATAGTTTTCAAGATAACACTAGATCTCTTATTTTTAATCATATATTTTTTATTGTTTTTTGTAAATTTGTCTCGCATGTAGAAGCAACAAGAATAATGTACCCAGGATTTTGTAATATCTATATTTAAAAGAGTGTCCTTGGAGTTTCTTGCCCGTTATTTTCCATAGAAGATCTACGTTTTGGAATAGGCAACTAGCTTCAACTTTTTCTGCTTTGCATTTGAGTTAACCTCTCGATCTAAGTTTCATTGATATGAACGAGTAAATAATTTTTATTCAAACCAATCATAATATTTAAAGCTATAAAAATACGAGGTTGCCATATTTGTTTTTATGGACTAAAATAAAAGTGTTTTTTTTATATGTATCACGTTAGGGTGTTCGTCATAAATATTCGTGACTTTGTCGAATTGTTTTGAATGAAATATGAAAACGAAAAAAAAAAGGAAATAATCGATGTGCCAGTTGATTCTTTGACATGGTGTCATTAATACCCTAGAGTTATGGGATATCATAAGGAACGCGTTGTATAGAGTCAGCCCAGAATTTGACAAAAAGTTTGGCACCTTCAGTAGCGTCCATCAGCTCCTGCATCGTACAGGCAACAGGACACACTGGACAAGATATTAAGTGCCCCATTGTTTGTGGAACAGCAACACATTTACACTCCAGGGCGGATTCATCTGTCATCACCTGAGCTGGTTTTCCTTGCTTTGGTCTACCCGGGTCCGGAGATGTACCTAAAAGTAATATTCGTTTTGGGTCTATACAAGAATAGTCCCTACCAAGGTTTAAATATTACCAAGGTCATCAAGGTCGATAGCAAGCAAGCATGACTGAGATTTAAATAGTATCGATAGCAGTCAATTTAATTAGCACCTCTATAATTAAATGTAGGAAAGCTCATAATGCACAACTTAACTCAGCTCTAAAACATAAACTACAGGCATTGTTAAAATTAAATTGAAACTTTGACTTTCCAACTGAACTCTCCAAAAATCCCTTAGTAAAGATTGATTTGATTCATGTCCAGAGATGACACAACCAATATAGCCTGCATAAAATATAACGCAGAAAAAGAAACTTTGCCTATATCGAGTCACCTTCCAATACCCAACACGGAGCCTAATAAAAAAGCGATATAAAACACACATGGGAACAAGGCTATCGAAACTGAAACACCCATCACACTTCGAAACACTCTTCACGCGTGGAGCCGTCAGAACTCTTAACTCAATTAAAAGTTCAAAAGAAAACATCCCTACAACGTAACCCGGACTAGCCGTGGACCATAAAACATAAAAGTAACCTACTACACGACCATAAAATGTACAAAAAAACACGTGAGTCAGTCAAAAATTCAGCACATCTCTACGGCTTGTAATGGTGGGTTCAGATGATGTCAGAGACCCTTTAGTTTCCATTTATTTTCATTATTAAGTTTTTCTGTGTGTGTTTTTCCTCTTATTTTTAATCAAACTTTGTCATAACTTATGCAAATATCTTTTTTATTTGTAAAAGTATCAATATACTTTAATAACTCAGTAAGCTGCTATTTTATCAACAAAACAATAAAATAAACCAAAAGTCATCTAAGAGTTGCTCTCAAAGAATGACTAAGTATAAATGTAGAAGATGAGCCTCATTCAAAATCTCGAGAAAAAAAAACACATTACACAAATTATTTCACATTATGCTAAACAAAGCTACCATCGCCTTTAATAATGTAGTGCACTAGCTAAGATCAGCTCTATACAAAACGTCAACAAGAAACTAGCCAAAAACTACCCAAAAAAGACTAGACCTCTAAATAATAAAACACCCGAAACCTTCCGAAGCACACGTACCACAGGAAAACCAGCAAAAAAGTGGCCCTATAACTCAGAGCAACTCGCTGACAGTCGCCTGCCGCGTCCCATCTGAAGCCAGCCTCATGCCGACCGTAAAACCGAATGACCGACGTTTCGTGAATTTTTACGATGTATCAGAAACAGCGCTGTGCACTGCGTATATTTAATATTAAACACGCACTGTCATGGCTGGTAGTCGTACTATGTTTTTAATATATTCTGTTGGAAAAGCCTGAAAATAAGAGTGGAATTGTGTAACGAGGTGGGTATGTGAAATGGGTTTGTTTTTAAATGTACTCTGTTTATTTTATCATGATTGATATAACACAATACATGCTAAATGCTCACTTTAGATCTTCAATACCAACATTCTATTTACGTTATGCCACATAACTTAAATAGGATGTTGGTTTTTCGATAAAATCAATCCTGTGTAAAAAGACGTCAATACGATATTATAAATGAGAAAAACGGTGAAGGAAATCATCATGCCTGAGAGATATTACTCGACAGCATGTGAAGTCAAGTCCTTTGGGCGGCTTTAAAACTTTAACACCAGGTTAGTCACGTGAAAAAGAAAGAAAGAAAGAATAAGATACATCAAAATATGAACAGACTATAGTTCTATTAATTTAATATTTTCAAACATTTATCAAGAAACGTAATACACGTACACGACGTAACGTAGTTTTAAGAACATTTTTACTAACCCTTTATGAGGCTCGGCTCGAAATGAATTTTTTGATTGATTGTTTGATTAGCTACTTCGTGTCCTCGGGTCGTTCATGATACCTAAAGCATAAGAACCAATATCACTTTAGCCTGGTGGTATTGTTAGCCTTAAATAAACAGAGTTCTTAAATCACTAGACCGCGTACTTAAAGCAAGCACTAAAGTTTAGTACATACTACTAACACTAAAGAAAACTACATACGAAACCTCTACGCAGGACCATGAAAAGGATTTGAATTAAAACTCGCTCTTTATTCTACTCACAGTAAATAAAAACAGCTTTAATATGAAAACAAACAATTACATTACACATCACAATTAAGCGAGAATCTCGAAAAATCCCGATCCCCAAATGCAATTAACAGCATAGCTTTTACAAATTAGAATTCAGTATTAACAGAAGAAACACAGATCCCCTTTGTGAGACTAAAAGACTAGCGTTGTCTGCAGGTGGGGGCAAAAAATAAACCGAAAACTCCAACTGTAAAAATACAAGGAAAAAATAGAAAAGTCCCTAGTACGATGGAACGTGCTAAAAAACAGTATCCAGATTTTTTTTGTTCACTATTTTTCGCCTTTGTACAGCGAACTTATAAAGGTTTTTGTTGTTATTACTTAAAACACTTTGATGTTAGTTTTAAAGTTTTTTTTTTAAAGTTCGCTTCAATATATTTTTAAGTGGAACTCGTTGGTTATTGGAAGCCGTTTCATTTTTCGATGCAGAATATATTTTTAGACTCTGTGTCTGCAATAAACAATGAAAAGTTATACAAGTGTATCTGTAGAAAAACAATAAATTCAAGAGGCTGTGAAGGAGAATAATAAAATTATATGTGCCAAAAATAATATACTGTGAAAAACAATCCTTGTGCACAGCGTGGCATTTATGGCAATTGCAAATGAGTTAACTACAGAATGTAGTAAACATACAAGGTCGCAAAATTACCGGTAGCTGAAATAATAATTATTAAGTGGTTTATTCATTTTCTATGTTATCTGATTACATTTTTAAATATTTCTTAAAGTAAAAAATATCAAATAAATAAATAGAGTCCCGCCGTTGTCAGGAGAAGAGTCCAAGCTACCGATGGTTAGGGCTGCAGAGACAGGAACCTCCTCACAATGCGAGCAGTATCGAGGAGTACTACCTTCTGAATCAGGCCCTTGATCTAACCGCTTAATGAGACCATCGAGAGTAAGACTTTCGGCCATCAGGCCATTGGCCGTTACGACAATCGGCACAATGATAGCCGACCTAATATTCCACATGTCGACAACCTCGTATGCTAATTATTATTGTTATTACAGCAGTATTTTAAAATTATTCCAGAGTTTGTCCCATGTTGATATAAAGGGACCTTGTATAATAAAAATCAGTTATTAAGATTTTCTAAACTCATATTTCCAGTGACTAAACTAAATTCGGTCGATGCCCACAAAACATTCAACAAACCTTTATTTTATAATGATTAGATGTTGACAAATCACATCTGTGGTCTTTCGCCTGCTAATTTAAATTGACCTTGTATTTCTTTATACCTTGAATACATCGTTTTCCTATCATCGAAATGGCCATATCGTGATCTGCCTGCCTATTTCACGATACACCGCAATTTCATAATTTGGCCGGTTATATCACGATTCGGGCAACGACATATAAATCGATCACTTCTGTGGACCCTTCTAGAAAACCAGCGGGGATCATCTTATCAACCACATCTAGTTCAGGTAAGATAAATAAATCGATCGCTTCTGAGGACACAACTAGAAAAACAGCTAGAATCATCTTATCAACCACATCTAGTTCAGTTACGACATATAAATTGATCACTTCTGTGGACACAACTAGAAAACCAGCTAGAATCATCTTATCAACCACTTTTAGTTCAGGTAAGACATATAAATCGCTCAGTTCTAAGGACACAACTAGAAAACCAGCTAGAATCATCTTATCAACCACATCTAGTTCAGTTACGACATATACATCGATCGCTTCTGTGGATACAACCAGAAAACCAGCGAGAATAATTTTATCAACCACATCTGGTTCAGTTATTAAATTAATTTCAACCCCAGAACAAAATTGTTTCAAAGAACGCCTCTTAAATTCCACATTATTGTCTGAGATTTTAAAAACGGTGTCTGTTTAATCGCGCCTTCGCGTGTTGTTGCCAGCTGCTGCTGGGCAAGACGAACGGCCCACCGGAGACGTTTTACACAATACTCTGTCTCGTTATCTCGGTTAAATTTTACAATTTTATTGTGGACCTTATTTTATTGGGGAGAAAAATTAATGAAGTTTTTTTAATAAAAAATATTGGGTTTTAAAGAGATCTTCCGTGGATTAGAAGCGGCTATCTCATGAATCCTGTTTTGAAGAAAGGTTAATCGGGTGAAGCCTAAAGCCTCAACGAAATTAGGAAAAACGAAAATTTTATGAACATAATGTACTTTAGGAACACACACACAGGCATTACAGGGCATCGTAAGAAATAAAAAGAACACAGATGAGAATAGGCTGACCTTTTTGCGATCAAACAAAGAACAAAGGAATAATAAAATCTGAAAGAGCTTATATCTTTCAAGAAGAAATGAATACGATAGACGTAACGATTATTTCGCATAAAATCACAAAATCAAAATAAAGCAAGCGATTATATAAAACCATAAGAATATTATTATTATCACCCCATTAAAATCCCTCAACATGTTATCCCATGAAGGATCAAGACAAGCCGTGCTAACAACGCCGTCGCTACCGGAGGGTATAACCCTCACGCACCGAGAAAACAATGGAAGGAGGAAGGTACACAATGCATTCATTGAGGACATCTCTGGCGAACCGTGTACCTAGTATGTTATGAACACAAACAGGTTATCTTTTGTTATTTGTATGGCAAAACATGGGGAAATATGGGAATTGGATTGCGGAATCTTTGTTTTAATGAAAGATAATGATAAGGTATATGAGCAGTCATTATTTTTTATATATCGCTTACTAGCTTTTGCCTACAGTTTCGCCCGCGTGGAGGTCGGTAATAAAGAATGCTCATTTAATAGTACAGGATAGTTCATCCTAATTCCATGCTGCCATGATAGAAGGTACTGACTAATTCCATGCTGACATGTCATGTTATTCTAAAGTAGCCATCGTATTCGGTGAAAATAAGAAGAAAACGAATTTTCCTAGATATGAGACCTAGCTAGATCGATTTTTCACCCCCCGTTAACCCCTTTAATGCAACTTTCATCGAAATTGTTAGAGCCGTTTTCGAACGAGAATGTGATTACAAATATTGCTCGGTTGATAGTGTAGGATATAGTATCGATGACTAGACGTAGCGTTGGAGCGCTTCCCACAAGGTGGACCGATGACCTTATGAAGGCCGCTGGATGCGAGAAGCAGAGAACCGGTCGAAGTAGCGGTGCTTGGGGAAGGCCTATGTCCAACAGTGGACGTCTTTCGGCTGAAACTATTATGATGGATGGAGATCTGTACGTAAAATGGTCGAACAATATAATAAAGTTCACATTAACGTAAATAGACCAACTTTGTATGGTCTCAATAGGTTTATTGTATAGAATGTCTACAACAATGAAGAGTAGATTTATTCTGTAAAAATGACACCGTAAAAACTTATATCAATCCCTAGCCTAGGTGGTATGACTGGTCACGTCAAGCTCACTTCACCTAAACCCTCGGTCACATACTCGCTACGAATGAATTCGCATCGAGTACCCTGTCACACACAACGAATGCTCGCGGCGAATGAATGAATCTAGTCGCAACGAATAGCCTGTCTCGCACTGCGAATAGGCACTCGCACCGAGTATTCGCTGTGTGTGACCGAGGTTTAAGGTTTCACAGATATTGCCAAAATCTAATAGAGGTAACTCCGATTGGCAGACAAATAAATTAAATTAAGAACCTAACGTTTGGCAACCGCACTAGCAAATTACGTTTATTCATGCTCTAAATTAATCTGGAGAAAATAATTCAACGCTCACACAAAGCTTTTCAGTACACAAAGAGAAACACTACGAAATCTGAATACGTATAAATATCTGAAGAAGTGAAACTTGCCCTATTAATCAGATCACGAAAGTCACTCAGGTTTGAGGCCTTTGTAGGGCAAATTTGCCTTTAATAAACATGTTTTCTCAAAACTTTTCTTGGAGCTATTGTTGAAAATTTTATCATAAGTACTCGTAATAAAAGATTTCTATTTCAATAGTCCTAGACTTTTTTTGTGAAAAAGTACAATGAAAAGTTTGTAAAAAATGTTTTAGAAAAATAAAAATATAGTCTTTCAGAGAATTCCTATAAATATAAATTAAATTAAAGTCACTGTAGAAGAATGAAAATATAACATTAATTTGTGGATGAAAATAGGCCTTATACGACACAAAACATTCCCTTTATACACATTACATACTGAACTTAAAAGGGCAATTCGACGAGTCAAATCGTCTGTCTCGTTCTGATTATGCTAGTTATTAAAAGACAACAATATTATATCAGGTTAGTTTAATCCGTTCACTACATAATCGTTCCCTAATCTCTATTTCTGCTCCAAATGATGCAACTGACCATATTTCTCAACATCTTAGTCCACTCACGATATTGTTAGCCTAGTATCCCCGATTTCGTGTAAACATTATAAACAATCATTATAGAACGGCTAAAGGGCACTGTGTGGCAGGAACTTGGCACCAAAGGTAATCTTCGTCAAGTTTAAACTAAGTTGAATGTAAACTGTCGAGGTTTCACGGATTAGCGGTTAACAGTCGCTAAGCCCCATCAGGGCCGAAGGCACAGTGTAAGTAGATAAGCAGTGAGCTAAGAGCGGTTTAAGAGTCGCGCGTTTTAGTCACGCACGTGGGAGCTTTTGACTCTAAAACACTAAATTGGGAGTAACGCAATAAGACGAGGGTCAAAGGCGAATTTCGGAGAAAGATTCTCATTCATGAAATGAATGATAAATGATCGCCTATTGGCTCAAATTTCTGTTACTTTGAATGTAATTAGATATTTTCGGTCCTATTCCAGTATTTCACTAAATAAAACAAGATATTCTTGGAAATGTTACTTAGGTATAAATTATTACAAGTGTATTTATTGTACTAGACTAGGGGGAGGTATTCGTACATTTTGCTTTCTAACTAAATAAAATTAGTATCATCTATTCCAGGAAGACACTTAAGAACCTTCGCGGAAGCGAAATAATAAATGATTTGTTTAAATTAAAAATGTTTAATTTAAGCCACATCTTCTATACATTGGTGAGTTTATGTGTCCTCTCTGTAAATTCACTTTACAAACAAATAAAAAAGAACCATCCAAATCCTAGACCTACTGTTCGTTGCTACTCTGTGGCAGACTAGTTTATTTTGCTCCTAAATCCGGTTTGAAAACGCAGGAACAATACACAGGTACTGAGATTAGGAACACGGCTGTCCTAAGGGTATTACTGTCCCTTGTTATTATCGAAATTAGTTCGCTGGCTTTATTGTACAACGGGTGTTTTGGACAGTGAGACAGAAGTGTAAACAGGTAGTACTTGATTAGAGTAGTAATCTAAGCATCACTCTGAAAGCTAAAGATTAATCTGCGATAATTATAAAATTTAAAAACATATTGAATTATATGCGGTCACTGATTGAACGAAGATTGAAACCGAACGAGTTGAATTAATTCAAAACGATAACTAGCATTTCCTCTTAAAGTAAACGAATTTGATGAATTTTGGAAATCAAACGTTGTCTTGTAATTGAAAGTGTGAATACTATACATCCCAAAGAAATGCTCATGGACGGGGTCTACTATAACCACAGATGAATACAAATAGTTCCCTCCGCATTTTAGGTATGAAGCTACAAGTACGCAGCGGGATAAACTTGTCGGGCCAATTCAGTGAGTGTAATAAGCGTCGGGTCATTCCGGAATGGCAGCGGCCGGCAGCGACGCGGCGAGCACTTTCAATGTGAAATAATTTTAAACTTTATCTACATACTTAAAAGACCAGTATCGCTTGAAAAGCTTGAAAGGTCTCGAGGCCGCCCGTGATGACGCGAGCGGCCGCGCGCCATGCGCATCTTGTCAGTGGTTCTGCCTGCGACTGCCAGCGGCGACGCGAGGCCGCTCGCGGCACCGCGGGCGGCCGCGCGTATGTAATGTAGAAACTAAACTAGTCAAGAGGAGACTAGGTGCGTGGGATCTGGAGGTCGCGCGAGGCCGCCAGCGGCGACGCCGGGTCGGGGGCCGGTGCCGGACGCTGGCAGCTGCTGCCGGCCGCTCGCTGCTATTCCGGTGTGACTCGGCCCTAATGCAGTCAGAACATCTAAGATTTACGCGATAGAAAGAGAGGCAACTTCTAGGTAAATATAACTGTAGGTAATTAGAACTGTGTGACCTGAATTGCACTTTGTTATGTCGTAGTAAGAGTCGCTTTTTATTTAAATGATTTTGCGGAGTGAAACATCTGTACTAATCTATGATATAACTATTTAGTTCTATAACTCAGATTATCGCAGTCCAGTGCTGGACATAGGCCTCTCCCATGCTGCACCACAGCACGGTGTCCTCCGCCTTCTGCATCCAGTCTGACCCAGCGACCTTTTTAAGGTTATCGGTCCATCCAGCTGGGGGCGTCCCATATTACGCTTGCCATTCGCGGTCTCAACTCCAGGACTCGTCTGAACTATAAGTAGTTACCTATTGTAATAAATGAAGGGTAATCTATTCCAGACGCAATCACCAGAGTCGTTCGATTAGATTGAAAATCTTCTTCTACCAAAAAATCTAAAAGGATCATAGAAAAAAAACCTATTTTCATTAGGCGCATTTATCGGAGTTCCAAAGTAATGTCATTTAAAACTTTTTAAGTGTCATCGTTTAAAAGGCAGATCGAGCAGATAGTACTTTTTTTAAAGCTATTAAAATAACTTTTTTTGGTATCAGATCTGTCTTTCTGTCCATCCATGTTCCAGACTTTGACATGGACCTTGGGTTAAACATTCGAGATTAAAATAGAACTTCTCTAATTATTTTACAGACATTCTATCTCAATGAAAGTTGATGCAATTAATATTGAGTAAAATAATATGGGATTATGATAACATTTTTTTAAATCTAATAATTAGGTGTATATTTATAATAAATATACACCTAATTATTAGTTAAAATAATTTTATTTATAGTTTTTAATAGGTATATGTATATATTTATATTTAAATAAATATTTATTCCTCAATTCTCGCTATTGAACCTACCACTGTTTGCCTCTGCATCACCCAAAGGTAGGCTAGAAGAAAATGCCTATGGCGTATTAAATAAAATAAAATAAATAATAGGTTTCGTTATTTATTATAATTGTCCCACTGCAGAATAGAGCAGAGAAGGCACAATCATTGATCACCACATTTGCTCAAGATGGGTTGGCGATTTCAGACGTATATTAACAATAAGTCCATGTTTCCTCGCGATGTTTTTCCTTCACCGATGTCAGTAATGTCCAAGATAAACTCGGAAAGAAGATACAAAAACATAATTATAAGGTTAAATATTTAATATTAGATCTAACAATCGCAAATAAGTAAACGAGGACAAGTTGTCAATCCGTCGTGTCATATTATTCTGCAAGCTTTCAACCCTCAAATGACCTACAAATATGTAGTTTCAGATCACAAGAAATTAATGCGATTTCATAATGTTAGTGTGAAATCCAAATTAGAATGAACAATTATACATATGTATCTAGGTAGATATGAAGGATTAGACTCGGACTAGTTAGAGATATGCCTACGCAAAGGTCAAAGATCGAAATTCCTTATTATTTTGAGGAGGAGATTTATGACGATTTCTAGTAAATTGATAGCATTCCTATGATAATCCTAACTATCCTAACTGATATTATAAATGCAAAAGTGAGTTTGTTTGTTTATTTGTTTGTTACGCTTTCACGCTTAACGGCTACATGATTGGATGAAACTTGGCACATGGGTAGACCATGACCTGGAGATGGACAAAAGCTACTTTTCATCCTGGATCGTAGACGAAGGCGCGGACAACGGGTAGGATTCTAATATATGAAAAAATCCCATCGTATCTAACTATATAAGAAAATCATAATTTGTGAGGGTTGATTCAAATGAATTGCTTTCGATTTTATTTTTATAGCAAGCCAATCAAGCGTTTGCAATACTAACATCGTTATGATCTATAACTACAGTCGAAAAACAATCTTATTTATTAGTAATTAACTGTTTATTTATTTTACCTCGATGGTCCTAGTTAATCATTTGTAACTTCCAGTTACAACTACATGTAAGCGGGCACGCCCTTTATGCCTGGAGGGTTTTATTTAGATAATAAATTCTGTTTACGTTTAGCTTTTATTTCTGTCTGAGTATAGTTCTCGATGATTTTGGTTGGTATATTATATTGGCGTGTGCTAGCTAACATATAGCTAATAATTTAAACTATGTATTGTGTTGCGTAATGTAAATTATTTTGCATACTATTATATAGAACAATTTTTTTTCTAACTGAACCGACAGCTGTGCTGCTGGAGAGTTTGTTGCGTCACTTCTTCTTCCCAGCTAACGCACTAGGAAGTGGTGAAGGGTGGACGTTTTGGGGGACTGTCTTATGTAATTTTGGCGTTCGAAAACTGCTGCTTCTCAGCCTAGTTTGAATAAATGTCTTTTGAATTTAGTTTTTTTGTTAAATCTTAGTTGTGCTTCAGGCGCCATCACCTTGCTTGTTAACTAGCCCTTCTATTTTAACCACTATTTTTAGATGCACTCAGACCCTAGCAGAAACGTTTCGACGAATTCAAAAGTTCACAGCTTCAAAACAAAACACGTTCCCCAGCTTTCAATAGAACCCCAACAAAAACATTTCTGCGAAACCTGAACAACTCTACCGCGCACGAAAACATCGAAAAACAAATTGAAATCGCAACAAACTACAGCAGAATCAAATACACCGAAACTCTCGCCTTCAAAGTGACTGCAACCATTTTAATTTGGAGAAAATTCTCGAAAACAAAAACCAACCAAAATGTAAAGCAGTGTTTGCCAAAGATCAGGAGGAATCATTTTGTTGAATAACTTTTGCTTTTCACTAGAAAATTTCTTCACAGAGTTTGGAACAAATATCTTCGACGGACTCGATTCATTATACGTCTTTCAGTCGAGGAAAAGTAATTCAAAGTTGCCTCCATCGAACATTCGTCGGAGAGACAAACTTTTCCCTCATTCTCTGGGAACAGTTTCAAGGTACATCAAGTCACGATTAACTTGTCCTGGATTTAGAACTAATCTAGATGTAGATTCGGTTTTCGATCATTCTCAGATATTGTTTTATTGGTTCACTGAAACTAGTGTCGGTGTCGCAGTATCTACTGTTGTACTTGTCTCATTCTTATTCTGTTTGGATTGGTTTCGGGAATCTAAACTTTGCACGTGTGGGATGGATTCTCAGAATAACTTCGGGAGTTTGGCAGCTCCTTGAGAAACTTTTATTTGGTGGCTTTAATTGACCTGACAGGTACATTCTCGTTCTTGATAATGTGTGTACCACTCATCTATAACTCTGGAGTATTTTAAAATATAATACCGCAGTAAGGCTGCCTGTACATTGACGCGGAGGAGCGACGCAGCGGAGGGGAGCGAGGGAGTAATGCGGAGTGGAGTTGCGGATTGTGTCTGTCCATTGGTGCGGAGCGAGGTAGTGTGGAATGGAGGTGCGGACTGTGCGGAGCTAGGTCGAGTTCACGCGACGAGTAATTTGATCGGGCCGCAATATCCCGGGGCCGGCTTTTTCCGCTTTCCCGCTCCGCTTCCCCGCTCCGCTTCCTCTCTCCGCTTCCTCTCTCCGCTTCCCAGTTTTGTATGAATTTTTAAACTAGTTCGTAAATCCCTGTCCACTGAAGCGGAGCGGAGATATTATGCAATTCCATTGGTTAATATTGGCACAGACTCACTCCTCTCCTCTTCTCTCCGCTCCAGTGGACAGTCAGCCTTAGGGTGCGGTTTATCATTAAAATATATTTGTCGCAGTTGACATACGTACAGAAAAGGCTACTCTTACTGATAACTTCAAAAAAAAAATTGATGTAAAACATCTATAGGCGCACCTTGGATATAAAACCGAGTCGTATACCTTGACGGCAAATAGCATGGCGCTCTCTTATGCCGTGATACCCCCCTCTCCGCCTTAATTTGTTTTTTGTCTTGCCATTTTGATGTTTCACATCTGTTGGGCGTCCCGTGACGGCCAACTTTTTTTTTCCGTATTTCTGTTATCGACCATGATAATCCACATTTGACAATCTATTCAAGTGATAGGAACAATACCAAGTAGGTCTCAAAGTATAACCAAAACGAAAGCAAAATCCAACAACACACCAAAAATATTGCGAAAGTGTACCAAAGAGGAGAGGGGAAACACTCTCCTCTTTGGTACACTTTCGCAGTATTTTTGTCACAGTCATAACTCTAATAGACTCTTTAAAGTCCCATAAAAAGACACTGCCACATAACCCATCAGGACAATGCCGAAAGATTTATCGGTGAGTTCCCCACATATAAAAGTATTAACATTCATGCCATGTCAACACAGGCTTATGTGAGAAGTTTGGTCTAAATAGCACCTGCCACATTTCACTTTGTTTGAAAATTGTCAAAAGTTCTCGACACTTGTACTCTGGAAGTTTTCGCGTACGCTTTAAAAGCGACGTTGAGTTCGACGGTGTTACTAATGTCGTACTAGGTGACGTATTGAATGAGCTTTTGTCTGTTTATTTATTTGAATAAACTACATAAATTTAAAGAAACTTTATTCTCAATAAAGACATATATCACTTACTTGAGAACAACACTAGAACGTACATAAATTACACAAAGTTCATCGTCATCAGTTACAAACTAGATACCCATTCAATGCCTTTATTTCTCCAAAAGTGATCGGTCTGCAATTATATACTGACTAAGTTGAGTTTTAAATGCATTGAACGAGTGTAGACATCTTATATTAGAGGGTATTTTATTATAAAGTTGTGCTCCTTCAATACTTAGTTTTTTTTTTTGCCATAGTTAGTTCTAATTTTGGGTAAAACAAGCAAGCTGGCTCGCCGTGTGCATTGACGCAGACTGAATTGTTTATATTGGGTGAGTGTGATGTTCGTGAGAATACTCTTGGTAAGAATTTTTCTGATGATAATACATGTATTTTCGAGGCACACCTAAGAAACACTGGCGCGACGACCTAGAATCATTCTTGACTGATTGGCCGGAAAAGGCAGCAAGCTAACATGAATGGTGAAGTACGGGGGAAACCTTTGCGCAGCATTGGGAAAGCAAAGGTTTAAAAAAATAATCAAGAAAAGAGTTGTTTGATGTACTTTTCTGTTGCTCATTATGATATCCGAGCGTACTGTCACCCTTTTGTGTGCGTGTCTGTGCTAAATAAATGTATTTTCTTTCTTTTCTTTCTTTCTATTTTTAGAAAACTGTAAGTAACGTCTGGGTCTCAGATGAGAAGAGATTTCCATAAGAAACTGGGCAGCAGATATTTTTCTGCAAGTATAAATAGCACACTGCAATGTGACTCATCTGTCAAGCTACGTGATTCTGGCATATTCGTGTTTGACCGTCGATTTTAGTGGTCAGCTGGGCGAAACATTTTCACTAGTGAATAATTTACAAAATTATGAGTGACTAGCTGCGCCCCGCGGTTTCACCTACATAAGTCTCGATCCCGTGGGTATATCGGGATAAAAAGTATTCTATGTCATGATCTACCCATGTGCCAAATTTAATCCATATCTGTTCAGCCGTTTTAGCGTGAAAGCGTAACAAACAAACTCACTTTCGCATTTTTAATATTTATTAGGATACCCTCTGAAACTGCTATTAGTTGAACTAAACAACGTTGTTGCAATGCTCGTTGTATCAGATACATAATTCTAACAAAGAATTTTTGTTCGTTTCTCTGAATGTATGTTCCGGATTGACACAAAAACGGCCGAACGAATTTGGATGAAATTTGGCAAACAAATATAACCTGGTTAACACATAGAGTACTTTTAATCCCAGATGTAGACGTTAGATATTATCCGACATTCACGCGGGCAAAACCGTGGACAAAAGCTAGTATCAGGTAAAATATTTAGTAGCAGTAACATGATAAAGCGAATCATAATAATTTTGGAATAGAAAATGTACCTACATTTACTCAAACCATTAACTATCCCCATTTAACATAACATATCTCTATCCCGACCAGATTTCATGTAAACACATTGAGTTCATGCTCTAATTTGGCAAAGACAATAAATCCATTACAGCCATTTGTCAAAGTAAGCCAGTGGTCAAAACGCTGCCTCACCATAAGTTGTAAGTCAAAATAATGGCCAGCCATGTCGGCCACCGAGGCCGGTTACCCAGAATGGCCACATTACTCAACTTTAACTGTTAATGTAGATAATAATATCCACCATCCACCATTCACCCCTTTAGTGGTGAGGACCACTTATGTGTATTGCAAGTCTTGCACGTAAATTTTTTAAAGTCGTATATTTTTTGAACATGTATTACAAACTCAATAGGTTAGTTTTACGTCAAAATTATTTATAAGTTAAGAGTGCAACATACGTAGTAAATTTCGACATTACACTTCAATACAATAACATTGACTTCAGACCAGTATTCATTGAAAATCCACTGCTAACCCGGCGCCAATGATGCTGGGTACTACTGACCCGGGGCGACTTAAATCTGCTATTATAATTTTTTACGCCAAACGTGCAATTTGAGCGTTTGTGTAGCTGGAGGTACGGCCTACCTCAGCCAGAGAGGACCCAGCGTCAACGCTTGCGTAGTATTGTTGTGACATCCTTTCATTTCTTTATTTAGTATTTGTTGTTAATTCATCTTGTTCTTTCTCGATAAAACCTGGGTCATGATGACCCGGTGTCATAGTCGGATCGTCGGTGTATCTAAATTCACGACATTTGCCCCGGGCTAATACCGAACAATTGTCTAATAATCTGACTGGTCTTGAAGAAAACATCAGCAAGCTAGACGATGAAAGTAGTGACAGTAATATTTCCACTAGCACACAAAACGATATAACACAATCATTCTTTCGACACTCGAAACAATAATGAGAACGTTTTCCATTACTAAAACAAAAACAAACGATTCAAGATCAAACAAGAAATATGTTGTCATCCCAACAACTCCTCACGTTAAAGCAGAAAACATTTTAAAGTCTAACAAGGTAGATAACAAAATTGCAGAAAACAACTCTAAAACAAGAGCAATAAAGTATAAAATTTAATTTTCTTCATGTTCACGTTTGTAAAAATTGTGATCCTGGCCCCGCCTTGCGAACGAAATGAATATTTGATATGCCTTCTCCCTACTTTATGTTTTAGCTCGAAACAGATAACTATTATTTTTAAATAATAAAAACAACAGATGGTGTTGCATTTACGCTGTATTTTAGAAATATTAGCAGGGTTATTTTTCTCTGTAGACAGATTTATTGGAGTGGAAAAGGAATAAGTTGAAATTACAGACGCAGAGAGTGAATTTTTGTCTTTTGCATGTTTTGTTCAGTTTACTACTAGGGGGCAGTCTACCAGCTCTGTCACTTTCTCAAGAACTAAGAATTTTTATAGAAGTTTTGCATTGCGCCATATCCGTGTATTTAGATCGTAGCGATATTCCAAAAAAAAAACTACGATAAAGTTACTCATAATCATTCTAGAACAGTGTGTTTGAACAGTGTGTGTGTGTGTTGTGTTGTGTTGCGCTTTGTGAATGCACGAATCAATCTAGTCTAGCTAATCGCTAAGAACAGGTTTTGCGTGGACAGTTCCTGTTGTTTTCATATATATTTTATTTTTGTTTTTGTAATTTATATTTGATTACTAGTTTATTTATTTATTTAGAAGTGTACAAATTATATATTAGGTATGTTGAAACTGTTTTGTACTCGCCGTCACTTGTCCCTACATGAAGGTTCATTAGAAAACCAGCGTCAGACAGCATCTGTCTGGCATTAATACTGAAATAAACCTTTTTGGGGCAGCCGTGACACACTACTCGTATTATTGTTAAAATATTATTTTCACTATTTTGTATTTTGTGTTTCACGAAAACTGAAACGACAACTGTCTCCAAATAAATATTATTCTTTCTTTCTTTCAGTGTAAGAAAAAAAAAATTACATTACGTATAATTCATAAAATCTTTTTTTTTTTAATATGCAATCTTAAATATAATATACATCTAACACTAAAATATATAAATTATGTACAAGTAATAATATACAATATATAAAATCTTAGTATATATTTTATTGCGTGAATTGTTTTGATTTTATGTATTTTACTTTCTCTCTACTCTTACACACGGTGTCTACATTTCTTTTTATCCTCTGTCCTATCGCAGGTATGCTAGAGAGATTATTTTAGAAATAAGCATCACCTTTGTACGTATTTTTCTGTTCTTTCTTCTTGTCTGTATATATGTTCTGTGTGTACATAAATGGTTGAATAAATAAATAAATAAACAGTCAAGATAAACTTTAAAGTGTCACGGCAAACTGGGATCAGTTCTGGTCTGTATCTTTATAACGTGACAGCAGAGAAAATGATAAAATTATGCTCAACGAATCAGACCCGGCATCCCATGAGAACGGTAAAAGCTGCAGACGGGGAGCGAATCTGCAATGAATTACTATGCCAAAGCCATGCAAAGACAAGAATCCCTTATCTTTCTAATCTAATGCGGATCACTAAAATGGCTCCAAATGGAAGACTAATTGGCGACTAGAAGCTTCGTCTCTCAAAGGTAGTGTTAGTTTAAATATTTTAGGAGCAATCTATTTTTAGAGCAGACTGAGATTTGAATACTTAGGTAGTTTTATCTCATGAAAATTGCAAGTCTCGAGTAGAGGTTAAAACGATCAAGCGGCAATATTCGATTTAATCGCGACTACTTTCAAACCCAAGGGAAAACTCGTGAACACAACATATTAAATATTCACCTGAATACTAAAGAAATCCAATTAACTCGGCAGATTCAATTCACGAAATAAGCGTCCAAAGCACTCCACATTATTTTTACTCGAGTCCCAAAAGTTCATTCTCTTATTCCCAGGAGCCTAGAGATCCGAAAATTTAAAGACACATAAACAATTTGAAATATCCAAGAGAATTTCTATAGGGAAAAACTCGTAAAGTTACTGGGCTATAAAACACAGTGCAGCATTCAGAGACATAATCTAGATTTCTGAGAGAAAATAATGTCCTGATTTTTGGTTGCTATTTCTAGATGTATTACAGACATTAGGGCAGCTTTTCAGGACGTCAGTTTTTTTGTCAGATAAAGTACTAAGCGAACCTCATTGTGGTTCGTCCAATGTGTGATCATTTAGTTTTTATAACGATGAGCTAAAAATTTACTTTTTACGGGCAGTCGTTTAGAGACTAACTATCCCATACGAGGCTAATGGACTGAGCATGTGTAGAAAATTAAATCGTTATAGGAGAATCAAGTAAGATTGGTTTGAGAATATTCATAGTGTTTTTAAGTTTATGTTTGAGTATTACGTTAAGACTTGTTTTATTAAGTATTAATAATGGTTTTTACTAAAGTGAATAGAATGCCGCTAGCGGCACTTCATCCCTGTCGGATAAAATGCTGCTATTTGTGGCATAATAGTGGCGCTGCCTCGGCCCGGCTAAAGTGCCGTAAGCATTGCATTGTCACTATCACTGTCACTTGTTATTTTGTTTGATTATTGAGGTTAGTTCACTGCCCTTTGTATTGATTGATCGTATTTGTTTTTGGTAATTATATCAAAAGGTGACTTTATTTTTGAGGAGAGGCTAATGGTAATTTCTTTTATCTATAGCCTAAACTTGAGTGTAGCCATAACCCCTTGGCTTAGCAAATGAAAATGCTGGAAAGGTAATGGTGGTTAGGTTAGAACTGTGACCAACCAACGGGTCCATTTTGGCACAACAGAATGTAATGTTTTCGGAATGTGGTGTTTTACAGCAAACTAACCTCAAGCATTGCATTGTCATTGTCATTGTCACTGGACAGTGACAATGACAATGCAATGCTTACGGCACTTTAGCCAGACCGCGGCTGCGCCACTATTATGCCGCTAGCGGCACTTTATCCGAAAGAAATACACTATAACAGCAACGGATTACAGATGCTCGTTACAATTATTTATCATTTACATAAAATTAAAAACCTTATAGAAATCAAACAACAATTACATTTATGTTCAAATATATTTTTACCTTAATATTATCGAAAATCAGCATTACCTATAGTAAATATGATCAAGAATAAACTTGTATACTAAAAGGGCTTCAGAGTTTCTATTGAATTCACATCTACAAAGCGAACTAGACCCGCTCCATATGAATCATTCAGCAGTTTGCGTTGCATCTGCAGTATAAAGCGTCTTAGTATAAATCCGGTCCCATATACCTTCAAGCTTTATTCGCAAAACGTTGAAAACCGCTTATTTCATAACATTTAAGCTCACAGCACCGTATTAACAATTCTCTCCGGCTCGAAGAGCAATATTTACGGGTCGGGAGCGCTGTTACAGATTAAGTGCGTACATAATAGCGTCACTCTTTCCCTGCAACCTGCTTGCGACGAAAAAACATGATACATCTTTACCAACTCACCCTACCCAACCCCAAAATCCAAACGCACACAAAATTCGACCTTTTGCCCTTGAAAAAAGGGTACGACGAAAATTTTTCGGCAGTAAATGGGCCTTTGTGGAACATAAAGGGAAGATTTTCAGAGTTGCTTTGGAAGCAAGCGATCAATATTAAGGAGAGTGCTTGTCAAATGATAAGCGTGTTCATAGAGGTTTTAAATACTTAAGGTTCTTATACAGTTCATAAATACTCGGGAGATTGTCATATCATTCAGAGTGATTTTAGGGAACTTTTTTGTCATAATAATGTGTTTTACCGTTTATGGTTGTTTATTTTTGAAAGTGCTATTATTATCACATACGTACTGGAGTTCTTGTACTGCTCACTATGTTTTATAACGTGGGATTATCATATATTGGAGTTATTGGTCTGCTCTCTTTTTGAAAGGCCTTTTTCAATAATCGGTAATGCCGTGATCCAGAGGATTTCTGATAGACATTTTAAGCACCAAGGTCACCAGATTCTTCCATCAAACCCGTTGCTACAAACTGCAGGGTAATTCCATAACACATTTAAAATGGCAATGTCATTTATTTTGACAATTCAACAACATTCGTAACATTGCGTAATTTACGTTGTCTAGCAGGCGAATTTGTAAAACAAAGGAAGTAGTAATGTATGAGGAAATGCCTTCAAAATCCTTCGGAACGTGAATGTAACAAAATGGGACATTTAAAAAGCATTTTAATTACGAGTTCCGCACATAATATTAAATTGTTTTCGGAATGGACATTTCAAATACAAATGCAATAGACGACGTATATTAAATAACCTAGATTAGGTTAAGAAATCGACACGTGTTTCAACTCTCAACGAGGCATCCTCAGGATGACGATTGACTTTTTTCAAACCCGTACACGGATTAAATACGAGTATTCCAAGGTCACCTTTTCTGCGATTGTTCGCAGCCCCTTATGGCGCTGATAACGATCCTAGCCGAAGTGGACCGAGCAGTAATCCTATATAGTGGGGTTATCGGATGCTATGGCTCACACTGCATTCGGCGCTTGACGTGGCAACACGCCGTGTCCGGGTTCACAATAAGTCAATCGTCATCCTGAGGATTCCTCATTGAGAGGTGAAATACGTCGATTTCTTACAGGGTTCTTTATGACTCTTTAAGAACAGTTATGCGTATTAGTTTAGTATTTAAATGTCGGCCATTGTATTTTATAATGTATTTCTGCAAAGTCACGCCTGAGTCAATTAACTATTACAAATACAACCCCACCACTATACTATTTCCATTTTCTGTGTAGCTACACTAATGTTTATCCTATTCTACCGTACTACAGCGTAGTTCGACTAACATCATTGAATTACGGTCACCGTTGCATTATTAACTACGCTGATAGACCTATAGTACATATACCTATTTGTATGCGTATGTACCTATATGTGTTGAGCGATGTATGTGTTGAACTATGTATACGTACGTAGAGCTATTGAGGGAATTCTCTATGTTAGCTTACGACATGGTCTGGTTGGTAGTCTTGGCACTAATAGTGTTACGTTTGTGGAGATTTTTTTAATATTTATCTTTACGTGACCTTATCGCAGTAATCTCAGCCAACCTAAGGATAGACAGATGTAATGTGTGAATAAAATGAGGGCAATAAGCGATGTATAAATACTACTCATATACCTATATATATTACAAACAACAAATAACTTACCCCTTATTAAGGTAAGGGGTAAGTTATTTGTTGTTGTTGTTTTTTGATTAATAAGGGGTAAAGGGTTGGGGTAAGCCCCAACCCTTTACCCCTTATTAAGTAACCAGTATGTCAAAACGTCAAATAGTTGATTTCAGTTTTTTTAAGTTGTTCATAATAATGACTACAAAGGCCACCCTTAAGACGCAGATATATGCCAGCGACCTTAAGTGGTTGGATTGCGTGTTCTGTACTGAGCTCACGCAACGCGTCGTACGCCAGCCAGTAATAGGACTCGCCCATCAAGGAGCGCTGTCCCAAATTAGACGCATTATTAATTTATTATACATTAAACAAAAGGTATTTTAATAAAACACGTATACTGAAAGATCTATAATTAAATTTTCTTTAAAATGGTGAAGGTTTCAGAAAAATACGCTTGATAGATTTTGTGTGATTCTCCGTTTTTTATCCGCGTTAGACATAACTTTACAAATTAATTTCACTTTGTAGTATAAACATAATTTAAAATATTCGTATCGCAAGTTATTAATAAAATGATTTAATATAACATGTATATTTTCCAAATCATTACCACTAATCGTTTAGACGTGATCTTCAGTATAAAATCATGAAAATTCGGTTATCGTCGCCTAAAGAGGTTTTCAGTGGTTCCAATTACACTGTGTATTTTATCGAACGCATAGTATTCCTGAATCAGCCACAAATTAATACTCAGCTACCAAACAGTCCATGTGATTGCTAGATTTACATTGATGTCAGTAGTGACCTTCTGTTTTAGTTCAGTCACAGTATAAAAAAGTAACAGTATTACATCGCAGCAACCCACGGCTGCTCGGTAGATAAACCTTCCGCGCCCGTGCGTAACTGCCGTGCACTCGTTACTGTTGTTTACTGATATTCACCGAGATTTCGAAGCGCGTCGTTTCGGCCGTTTTCTATGAAGATATATTACTGTTAGGCATTTATACTGTGGCTGTAAAATCAATAGTCAAACCACCTACATATCATTTAGAAACCCAAATAAACCATGAATATAATTAGCAAGTCGATATAATAACTATGATATCCGAAGCAAAGTAGTTTATCAAATAAACACATAATTAATATTAGTTCAAACTTTTACACAAGAAAACAAAACACTGCAAAGAGAATATTATCAAAAGAAAGCAGACAATATTCTTTCAAAGTCACACTTGACCATTTTTTGTTGCACAGCCCGGGTCCCTACAAAAATGTATATCCTGGCATCGTGCCCAGATTTCAGGAGAAATTCCAGTAACGTGAATTGGCATTTTCCTCAAATAACAAGAAACCTTATTATCATTGGATTACTCTTTCCAAGTCAAATATTTAATTCTCTTTTGTAATTGTATCTTTAATTAGTTTTTTGTTAGCCTACTTTGTTGGTGGAATAAATGAATAGGTTTTTATTCTGGGATTACCGTCTTTTTCTCAATGCAGGAATCTAATTCTTAATTGTAGCGGTTGTAGTACCTAACAAACAAACTTTTTGTGCACGTACTGTTCAACTTGTTCAAGTTAAGAGCGTTTATTCTGAAGGTGGGCAACGTCGCAAATAGATGTCAAATATTTTACTGTTTTGATTAATTTTGCAATATTACTGTGTGAAAATAAAAAATGTGGTTTACTAGCGAACTAGAATATTGATTATGAAATGCACTAATTAATATCGTAACACCGACTGTTTACTTTTAGATGTAAAAAAACTATTTGGAAACTTTCCTAATGCGTTTTTTGCACCTAAAATGAGTACAACATCAAATTCAATGTTATAATTCATTATTAATATTCTAGTTCGCTAGTTAGCCACATTTCTTATTACTATTCAGTAATATTGCTTTATGAATCAAAACAGTTAAATATTTGACAGTTATATGTGTCGTTGCCAACTTTTATCCTAAAAGTTGGCAACGACGCATATAACTGTCAAATATTTACCTGTTTTGGCCCTCTTATGGCGACGATAACAGACTTTTAATGATTTTATATTGAAGATCACGTCTAAACGATTAGTTTAATGATTTGGAAAAAACATATGTTAAGTTAGAGCATTTTTTTAATAACTTAATAAAGGAATATTTTAGATTATGTTTATATTACATAGTGAAATTATTTTTTTAAGTTATGTCTAACGTGGATAAAAAACTGAGAATCACGCAAAATCTACTAAGCGTATTTTTCTGAAATTTTCATCATTTTAAAGATAATTTAATTATAGATCTTTTAGTATACGTGTTCTATTAAAATACCTTTTGTTATATGTATAATAAATTAATTATACGTCTAATTTGGGACAGTGCTCCTTGATGGGCGAGTCCTATTACTGGCTGGACGTACGACGCGTTGCGTGAACTCAGCACAGAACACGCAAGCTAACCACTCAAGGCATTTAGTTGCGTCTTAACTAGTAGTTTATACGATGTTTTCCGTCATCTATGTCAGTGTATGTCCAAGATAAACTCAAAAAGTACATTGTGTATAATCTTTGATTATTATTTGTATAGTTTTCAGGACAGTTATCCCCATATCCATTGCTACAGCCAAACACGATCGCTGTGTTCTGGTTGGCAAGGCAAGAATGGCGGTAATTTACATACTTGAGACTTTTTATAATATCCACAGCGCACGTCTGAGCTGTACGTGCTATAAGACGTATTAATATTGTAGTTTTAATAAGCCGAGGTTTTTGCTTAACGTTAGACTACCTGCTAGTTACAAATAAAAGTATTAAAATGCTTTAACGGCTAAAATGGTGACAAAGATCTCCTGGAAATAGGCCTGTCCCAAATATTGAACGGTTTTGCAAGACCATATTTATGAAGCAAAAATTATTGCAATCCTAAATCGGTAGAATCTAATATCTCCATATTTATGAATCAAATATGAGAATATTTGATTCTACCGCCTAAGGGATATTGAAACACATCAAGCATTCCCTTCTCCCATCTATCCGAGTGTCTTAAAACTTGATATTCTCAGATCGCGTTAAATGTAAGCTTTTATAGGTAATAGGGATGTTGACTAAAAACTTTTGTTTAGTCCGTCAGGTAGATTATTAAAAAAAATTAGGCACGTATTTTTCCTTTTTTTTACGTAATGAAAATATTTCGGCAATACATTGAGTTAAAATGTGGCATGACGTCACTCCCCGGTAGATTTTATACTGACTTGTGACATAGTGACATAGCGAGCCCCCACTCCCCAAGTTTAATACGTTTTATCTTAACCATTTTTTATTAATAGGATAAAACAAAAAATAAGTGTCTAATATTTTTTTTATTATCTGACTGACAGACTAAACAGCTTTTTTTTTCTCAGTCAATATCCCTATTGACTGACTAAAATAATAACAACTAATTAATCTACGTCATGAGATGAAAAGACAGTTTAAAATCGTGTAGAAAATAACACAGAAAATGCTTATATAATTTAAAATGGCCACAACACTTAATCTCAAACAAAATAGCGTCCTTAAAAACAAAAAGTAACGTCTTAAAAGGCAACCATTATGGAAATTAATCTAAATTATAATACCATTAAGTAAAACAAATTAGGTTCTGTCGTGTCGTGTCGAAATGATAAAAAAGATACCTCCGCGTATGATACATGGGATACTTAATTTCAAGTGCTCCGACGCACATAAAGAGCGAATTTAATCAAGCCGGCTTTGGGTGGGGCTTTAGTGATGGCGGAGAGCAGTGGCTTGTATTTTTTATGAACTGACACAGGTCTAGAAAATTCTGATAAGATTTTTTACATACTTATACCTAACATGAACTAGCAGGGCCACAATACAAGAGAGAAGAAAAAATGCACTGCAGCAAACAAACAATACGGTCAAGGTCGAGTAAAATACACAACCCGGGCCTGCGCTTCTCGCATCCAGAGGATTCTTGCAGTTTTCGATGGCGAGACATGTATAACATAACCCTATTATTAAGACCATTATTGTACCATGTTTTAATGCAAATAAATATATTCTATTTTCTATAGATAAATTCCAATTAGTTCACTGGGCTAAAAAAAATACTACAGAACTTATACATTCATTTTCATCTTTATGACATTAGCAGACAGGATAAGGTTGCTGTTGCTGTCTATATTCCTAATGCTATCTATCCTTTACATGCCTTAAACAACACATATCACTGAACTGGGGCAAGGACGACACATTCTGCATGAGAAAGATTAGGTTTTAGAAAAAAATACAACAACCAATATTCCGCTTCAATCCCCCACTCGAACCCTACCCCAACCCGTTAGAACTGTGCCTGATAGTCGAATCCCAAATTGGGCCCGTCCCGACGCACGCCATTTTATTGTTTTTCCAGCTCTTGCCGCGCCAGCGCCATGTTTTGTTCGACGTTCGTTTTTAGCGATTTTAATTACGTCACTACGAGGGTTTTTGAAGTAAGAGTACCTTTGGCATGTCGAAGACTTTTTAGAGCTGAAATTAATAAATAAGGAAGAGTAATTTAAAACTCCATTGAAGCATCGCAATTAATGTGTTAAAAAGATCAGTCCGAAATAAGTCAAGAAAATCGAAAAAATAAATAAATGCAAAGGTAAATATAATCTTAAACACTAAAAAACTTGTCTCCTTGCCTTTAGTTGTCCAAACGCCTGTTATTTTACCATTTACACACGTATTGCAACCTCATCGCCCACTTTCCTCCTCATCAACTGACAGCTGTCAAAAAACAGTAACTCATTCCCCCTCCGTTTACCGTGTCCATCACTATTAAGGCCCACTTACACGACACATCAAACTACGCTGTAATGCATCAATCCAACTTAAAACTTGCTACAAGCCCCACAAACTTTCCTGATCTATTTTGTTCAATGCTCGAAGTCACTTTGACAGATACTAAAGAGAACTTTTGTCGTAAATTTCAAGTTTCTACTACAAAAGTGTCAGTTAGTTTCTATGAAAAGAATAAGTTTTATTCCTATCATGAGGGACTCGTATGTGGGTGTATTAATGTGATGTGATAGATGGGGTGATTTTATTCATGTAACTATTCATTGACGACATTGTTACGATCTGATATGTGTTAGTGTTAGTGCATTTTCAATTCCAGTATTTAGTAAAATAAGCGCGGACAGAAACACACATTTTAAGTTTTATTTTTCCTTTTGATTGGGAGATGATCTTATATTCTTATTTATTTTTGTTCTTTATTGATCAACATGTTCGGCATTTTGCAGATCTCAGGTAGCACCAAAAAACCTCGTCTCTGTTAACTTCAAGAATCTCAACTTCAAGGCCGTGATCACACCAAACGTAAATTCAGACATCACTGAGCGTCAAGTTGTTACAACTTCACCCGCCGAATGTCTTTTGTTTTTAACATTTGCTCACAGTCAGTGACCTGTCATACGTTCTTCAAAATGTATCAGTCAGGGGCTCAGACCAAATACAAAACCAAAACATACCGCTGTCAACACTGACGTGAGGCCGATTTCGTAAACATGTGTGCACATAGTGAGGTGTAGTTTGATTGTAAATGGGTGTGTGTTCGTAAAGCGTGTATGCACAGAGCAGTGGTGTAGTTTTGGCACGGTTCACTATATTGCTCGCAGCGATAAGTCATGGTTTTTTATTTGGTCTGTGGTCAGGGGTACCTGACTTGATAAACCATATGGAATTCCTCTCTGAGTCTGGATTTGTGCCCGGCTGATGGCAATAGGCTCGCCCCCTGTTACATGGGACTTAAACATAACTGGCGGAATGTGGGTATATGTACATACATACTATCGGTACATGTCTGCCTAACCGTTCGGGGTAAACAGGCGTGATTTAACCATTACAAATAAAAATATCGTACCACAAAAACCACATCGCAATCCCATCATACTTCAAACCACTTATGAACCATTAGGAATATACTTCACACTCAGCCACTGAAGACATCGCGAGCAATACATAAATACAGAGTAAATATCATTCGATACTTCAATATCGCTCAAGAGGCTTCATGTGGGTTTCTTCTCAATAATTAAGCCTATCCTATTACTCTGCTAATTGGGTACTTGACGACTTAAAGATTCGATATGCTCTTATGAAATTATATCATGTATCATGTTTTCTCAAAATTGATTTTACAGAAGTTGTTGATACAATCTTAAGAGATTGTGGTGCGTCTTTAGTCTTGTGAAATCAAGTTAAAGGTAAGCTTGATAGTAAGCAATTAGTGTTAAGTTATCTTCGTCAGTTGAGTTGATTGTGTCAAGCGTCAGATTCTTATGTCGTGTTCTGAATTATTAATTGAATCTTAAAACATTACGGAGGGAAACAGGTGCGGAAAACCTCAAACGGCGCCAAAGTTTCAGCCTTTAGGGGTTGAACACTAGGGCCATGGGGTCCGAGTGCCCACTTAGATTTTCAAGACATCGTTATGCGGTTGGTCGACTCTTCACGTGACCAGAGGGCTGGCCTATATTTTGGGCAAAGAATCAGCATTGCCATACAACGTGGCAATGCTGCCGACTTTTTGGGCACCTTTGCTATTGACAGCGATGCGGACGAATTTTTTGATGCCCTATGATTATATCCCCTCCTTTTTTATATAATTATACATATTATTATTATGTCTTTGACATTTCTCGGACCTTTACCTCGAAGGCGAACGAGGGGCCGAAGCCAACTCGCAGAGGCCCGTTAGGCGTTTTAATGAAATGAGGCACCGACCGACGATTATCCTTGTATGCACTATGCATGTGCACCCAAGGACAACCCCCGGTTGGTGGAGGACTATTGCAGGATATGGAAACAATGATATTAGACTATGGGTTTGGGTGGCTTAAGTTGACTGGTGACCTGGAACTATGGAAAGACTATGGCCCCTGCCTGATCAATGTTTTAGATGTACACGGAAAAATTTAATATTATTATTATTTTGGTAAACAAGTTTTGTTTCTTAGCTCTTTGGCTAGTTTTAGCTACATTAACGGGCCAAGCCAAGTCAATGTAGCGTGTGCGTGTGGTGATGATGGAGTTTTGAAGAATTAATGTTATGAGGAATGATTTCATTTTCCTCACTTTGCATGAACTTTCTAACTATTATTATTATTATTTTAAGTCTGTAAGTTTTTAAATTATGTAAATATTATCTTAAAAAAGTAAATAAAAACAGAGAGAATAGGTACATTATTGACATAGATTGTCGCTGAGATGCGATTGCGACTTGGATTTGAACGTTTTTTTAAGTACGAGAATTGGCCTTCTGGTACCTAAAAAACTAAACTGCGATGTGTTCTAATGAAATTAAGCTACTCAATATCAACGTTATGAACAAAAAATCGCCACATGGACTCACAAGCAATTTCGTTCTGCTGCTACCACAGCAAACAAACTCACGACACAAATAATATCGGGAACCATTACACAAATCATATGAAAAGACAATCAAAGAACGTTTAATTTTCTTGCCGACCTCTCGGCAATCTAATATCTACTAAAGCTATAAGAATAGGTGTATGGAAAGAAAGCGGAGGCACATGAATAATGATTGTGTTTTTGTCTCCGTATTTTACGGAAGGACTCGGCTATAATCGTATATCGTATGGTCCCCAACATTCTTGAGTTATGGACACCACAGGAAAACATTTTGTGAAGACCAATGCGTGTTTAGGCTTTCTACAGACTGAGGTGCAGCGTGAAATGTGTTGCTTTATCGATATAAAGCGATTCATCTCATCTCGACGATCAATAAAATTGCTTTCAAGTTTTGATAAATATAATGTACGTGTTCTGCTTTCCACGGATTTTACACAAATTTATCCCTTCCTGCATTTCCCCGAATGAAGACCAAAAATTTACTAACAATATTAAATATTTTTTTATAAATTGATTACAAAACAATCAATTGCGTGTTCATTAATCTAATGAAACAAACATTTCGAGTTTGTATTTTTTTTGTTGCTTTGCACTCTATTGAAAAAATATTGAATAGACTCTCTATTCAATATTTTTTCAAAACATTAATAGTTTCTAAAATAGTGTTTACGCCCGACTGGGTTTCAATTAATATTTTCTGTTGCATGATAGATATTTTATCAAACTAATGCATAGGTAAATGGATAATATCTAAAAACTGATTGCTTGCATAATTTTCTGTTTTTTTTTTGTATTTTTATTTTAGGTGCTGTAACCTTTTATCTATCCGGTCTGGTGATCAAGCGCTACTGCTGAACATGAGGTCCTGACTTCAATTCCCAATTCGGGCAAAGTATTATTTGGTTTATCCAACAGAAATTTCTCAGTAGCAACCTCGAGTCTGGATTTATGCACGGTTGACAGCAATAGACTCGCCCTCTTTTACAAGGGACTTAAACTTAATAGGGATAATGCCTGGGTAAAAAAAAAAATCAGATTAGTCCGTCAGTCAGATAATAAAAATATATTAGATTTTTTTTGCTTTATCATATTAACAAAAAAATACTTTGATAAAATGCATTTTAAGTCGGGGAGTGGGGGTCGCTACGTCACAAGTAAGTATAAAATCTACATACTCGTGACGTCGTAGCAAATTTTAACTCAATATATCGCCGCAAAAAAAAAAATACGTGTCCAATAATTTTTAATAATCTACATGACGGACTAAAAAAAATTGTTGTCATCATCCCTATTAGCGAAATGTGGATGTACTACAGGTACACCTCTGCGTAACCCTTTGGGAAAATACGAGCGTGATCTTATGTATGTAAAAACCTTTTCGAAAAATAAAGTCATAAGTATAAATAATTATAAATTAAACGTAATGGGATGGCAAGAGATAGTTGGTCGGTATGAAAAACGAAAGAGCTCTTAGAGACCAAGACAGCAATCGCAGACAAATAGAATGTGTAGCTTACTCAGAACTTTTCAAAGATGGTGGACTTCTACAAAGTTTTAAAGTGGAAGAAGCAACGCAAATGCTTTGCACTTATAATTGTATTCATGCGAAAGTTATGCAATAAAAGTTATTAAACGCCATAAAAAGGAATGTTGGTAGTCACTGTTTCTGCCTATTGAAATCGTGGAATATTAATTTAACTGGGGTGTTTTCAGAAATAATGTTGAATTTTATACTCTTTCACATTTTTCAGAAAAACGCTCATTGATTGAAGTTATTAACACTACTATCGTTATTTTTCTCTGTTTTTAAAATATCTTTTTTTCCTTGTATTTTCTATATAATCATGTAATTTGTTATCACTGAATTGTGCTTTTGGGTGTTGTGCTATTTATTTTGCTCTAATAGCCGATTCCTATAATTTACGAACCGTTTTTGTTTAAAATTAAGACTCTTGTATTTTTTCCAGTAATGAAGCAACCTTTTTTTACACCCTCTTTTTATATTTTTGTATAGAAGACCCTCCCTAAATGAAAAAATAAGCTTATCAATATGCCCAGTTTGGTACATTTTTTTTACCAAGGTTTTTGGTAAGGAAAACGATTCGTTGTTGTTTATAGGAACCGAGTTTAAATCAACAATTTACCTGTCTATCTTATGTCTAACTATCTATCCAAATTTTCAACCTGCAGTTATTTTCCAACTGCCAATTCTTCCGTTCTAACTTCAAACCAAGCAAAATAATTTAATAAGACTCTTCACTGCAGCATTTAGTCAGAATTAAAAGACGATTACTCACTCAGCCACCCTTGCTTAACAAGGCTACCGCAAGGTTCGCGTTAATTTTAGCAGCGTCCCTCCTCATCGATCGTGGGCAACCGCCTTAATCCCGGCTTAAGTCGCGCGTCATTGCAATGTGTAGCCTCGTGTGTAACTAGCCTTAGCCACAGCCTGTAAATATTTTACTGTGTAGAAATTCTGGAAGTAATTGAAGTTTGTGGAGTTGTATATTATAGTGTCGATAAAAGTAATTTTTCTGGGCTTCTATAAATAATATTTTATTTTGTGATGATGTTGTACTATTTTTTTGGAGACTGTTACTAAAATTTGACCAAATCCTAACCGACGACGTACAATCAAACGTACATCAGTGGTAACAATTTGACACTGACAGCGCCTTTATGTCGTATAGCGTTAAGACAGGTTTTGCGAAATGCGGTTGACTGTACAGCTATCTAATTACACAACACATAATCGTAAACGATTACGACTAATCTGTTTCATTTTGACAGTTCAACAACATTCATTGCGTTATTTACGTTGTTGAGCTGATATTTTTTTCGAACATATGAAGCAATGGATTAGCAATCTGTTTCAAAATTATTCAGATTCTGATTGATCGTGTATTACGCAATTAGGATAGTGGACGTTTCCGTAAGTACTTTTTCAAATCGCGTTCTGCTCTTTTAATATCGACACGGCCGAAAAGTCTACTTACGCATCTGAAAAAGCCTTTCTGGGGCAGAAAAACACTTCTAACTTAAGTAGCGTTAGTACCTAACACACAAGAACCCTTAACCTCGTTTTTGTCTAGAACAGAGTAAAACGACTAAAGGTTTACATCGACAGGCGCGACGTGACTCTATCGTAGAACAATTGATAAGAAAACTTTATGAAAATTGTTCTACCAGAATCGCGTCGCGCCGCCGCCGTCGCGCGTGTCTTCGTGAGCCTTAAAATCCTTTTCTTTTACCAGCAGAATTTCGCTTCGCAAGTGTGCCATTCCTTTCTACTTCACCCTCAACCCCCAATTATTTTGTAATTCTATCATTATAAGGAAATAGGAGATCAGAAAAATAAAGAGCTTCATACTTTGTGTGCCTTTGACAGTTCGAATAACAGTGAGCTTACGAGTGACCTCAATATTATATAACTGCTTTCTTATTACTGCAAATAAAGACTCAGAATTCCCACTCTGTATTAGCCAAGAAGTGTGATTTGGCCAAATAAAAACACCACACTTAGGCCGAGATTTATAATCGATACTAAGCACATGCTTTGGCTAAGACATCTCCGTCTAAATCTTAAAATACAATGGACGACGTATATTTAGTAATCTAATCCGTTCTTAAAGATTCATAAAGAACCCTGTAAGAAAACGTGTTTTTCTCAACGAGACATCCTCAGGATGACGATTGACTTGTTGCGAACCCGGACCCGACGTGTCCACACGTCAACACGTCGTCACGTCTTGTCACACGTGTCGATTTCTTACAGGGTTCTTTATGTCTCTTTAAGAACAGTTAAGCGGATTAGGTTAATAAATATACGTCGTCTATTGTATTTTTTATAAAGGATTTCCGCAAAGTTACGCCTGAATCAATTAACTGTCGTCTAAATATTTCACGTATAGTTTGACAGTTGTAAAACAGTATTCATAAGTTGTCATTAATTGTGGTTCAAAAGAGATGGTTTTTCGATCAAAACGCAATGATCTCCTTTTTTCAGGTGATTAAAACCTCTACAATTATTGACGACACTTTGCGTTGGTCCAGTGCACCTTGGGTGCTATATACCAACCTGCTGACTGGTTAAGTTTTAACTACGGCACGATATTATATTCTGGTACATGCTGATACGAGTAATGAAAGTGCTAAAAACGAATAGCGTAATTCCTGGCTGTTTATCTGAAGGCCAATTTCTCGTTCTTAAAAAAAACCGTTCAAATCCAAGTCGCAATGTCAACTCGGCGACAATCAATGTAAAAAACATGTCAAAAATGGAGGTAAATTAGAGGTTTCTTTATCATATTGAGACTGGGATTGGAATAAGCGTTCTTTAAAAAAAATGGGCATTGCCCGTCTGATAGTCACAACTACAGTCCGGCCGTCAAAAGAATGTGTTCCTGACACCTTTTAGTTGGGCAATTTCTAGTACTAATAAGGATCAAATTCGCAAAACACATATTCGTTAGTCTGAAACTGACAGGTGTCAAGAACGGATTCTCTCAACGGCCGAAGCGTACTCTACACAATATGCAAAACAAAACAAAAATTCCTCTTAACTGTTCCATTTTCAACCGATACGTAATCGAACTAAGAATTTCTGTCTTCGCTCCATTCCCATACTTTCTTTGAAGTGGACCTTTTGCACCTGTCCATTGTCTCATATTACTCCTAATACTACCCATAAGAGGGACCCTCTTTCCTTTCGACAGGTACCTACAGCCAATAAGAGAATTTCGGGCTTTATCAACGTTGTAAATAGGATGGCTTTGTCGAAGCCGGAATGTTGACATTTTCAGGAGTTGTTGTAATAATGCAAGAGAATTTTGCAAGTTTTGGCTTAGTTTTAGTTGTTTAGTTGTCACTGTTTATAGTTAGTGGTTATAGTTTAGTATTTATGATGTACCACGAGTAGCCTGATGTCCGCGTGTAGCCCGATGCCCACATATAGCCCATAATTGTTAAATAACAGTTTCATTTCCGTAAAATTCAAGGTCAAGTGACTATTTATGGAAAAACTCGGCTTGTGAGGTTAGTTCGATATCCAAACTTATGAATGGAGAAGTTTTGTTAGGATTTTATATAAAAAGACAAGATTCTCTTCTCTTACAAGGCGTCTGAAGTTTAGAACTGTCTTTACAAACTCGACCTTTATGAACTAATAACCTCCGGCAGCGGCTTCGCCCACGTGATATCTTTGTAAATTATAGCTTATGTTATTCAGTGATAATATAGCATTCTACTGATGAAATAATTTTTTAAATCGGTCTAGTAGGTTTTGAGTTTATTCATTACAAGCAAAGAAACTTTTTTTTTTTTATATTTTACTAGCTACGTCCCGCGGTTTCACCCGCATAAGTCTCGATCCGGTGGGAATATCGGAATAAAAAGTACCTTTTATCCTAATCCAGATCATGGTCTTCCCATGTGCCAAATTTCATCCAAATCCGTTCAGTTGTTTTAGCGTGAAAGTGTAACAAACAAACAAACTCACTTTCGCATTTATAATATTCGTTAGGATTATTAATGTAGACTATGTTCACACCTTCGAGAGTACAATCAAACTAACATTACTTTAGAATCAAGCTTCTATTATGTGAAGTTTCACCAACTACACAGTCCAATTTCCTTCAAAAGGCCTTATTATCTTACCCTCCAAGGTCAAAGGGCACAGTTGACCAATTCTCTCTCCCCGGTTTCTTCGCTCCCTATTCAGTGCTTCCGGCGGCCATTCTTATAAAAAGGCATCGAGGTATTCCGCCATATCCTTTCCCAGGAAGATTTGTTATGTTTATTTATTAACGAATCATTTGGCTTATTTTTTGCTCCATTCGTTTTGGGGTAGATTGTGCAAGTTGGTTTTTTGTGGTTGAAAATCATGACTGCAAAATGTCAAAATTTCTAGAACTTGTGTAATATGTATCTAGTCAGTTATGAATGGATCTTTTTAGAAGTCAAAGGAATTTATGACATCATTTTATACAGCGCAGTAAAAACTAGTTATTGCATTTCTCCTTTTTTCTTGCTTATATCAAAACAATTTTTTTAAGGCGCCGTGAGAAGCATTTTTTTGGGTATTGCAGGAGGTGAAGCGACGGTCACCATCGCGGTATACAAATATGGTTGAAAATGGCGATGCGTTTGATCTTAGTTAAATCCCGTGTCCGCCAATAATATGAAAGTTATTTCGCAGCTTTAATTTTTTTTTTTAAGTGCACCAGTAAGTCAAAACATTTTTACATAGGTATTTCTTTACTTGATTAATTAAATTAAATTTTAATAGTTAAAAAAATATTACTAGTTGTCGCTCAAAATAATGGGCATTTCGAGACGAAAAAGTTTTTTAGTGGTCTTTCTAGCGATTTTTTTTTTCAAGTTTCTAGGCCATTTCTATTAAATGTCTTTGTATAAGTTTTATTTTTTAATATATTTTACTATACGCTGTATTTTTTTTTGGGCTTGTATTGTAGCAATACGGCTAACTGTGTGAGGAAAAAGTGGACGTTTTAAGGTGTCCCTGTTTTGGCAGTGCCTTAACAATCTGTTAAATCACAATATCAATGTCTTCATCATCATAATCATTTCAGCCGAAAGACGTCCACTGCTGGACACAGGCCTCCCCCAAATGAGGGGGTTTGCCATAATCGCCACGCTTGGCAGGCGGGTTGGCGATCGCAGTATGGTGTTAAAATGCATAGAGAACGCTGACGCCCATTCTCTAGTAAGCCCCTTAGCGCCTCCCAGTCGCCTATTATGACACCCACGGGAAGAAATGGGATGGCACTATTCTTTACGTCCGGCACCACACGGAATCAATCAATGTCTTAATGAGTATGATTCCATATTTTTTAAGTTCCTGGATTATATTTCGACTCTAAGGATTTCCAGAGTGGGTTCCATCTTATTATTACAGGTTTCATGGCCCAAGGAGGTTAAACCACCATGCGTGTAAGTTACGACTACTTACTGCACTGCTGCAATCTTTGGACGCGATACGACACTTAGAAGTACCATTCTGGGTCGTCCGTATTCCATAAAGGACAATACATCGTAAAAGGGGCCATGCCATGAAGTGTTATGGCCAGTCGTTGGGACGAGAAATGGTGGTACACACCTTGCATACCCTCTCGCCCCTACTTGTATTCACTTGTGGAATGTGAGAATAGTATGAGAAATATTTCTGATTTGGAAATCTTTGACACTTTTTCTCAATTTTCTAAGACGATACAAAAATCTATTTACTTGAGGAAACCGGCATGCCTAAGAGATATTTCTCGACGGCATGTGAACCCAAGTCAGAGGCCCATGGGCGGTTTTAAAACTCTGACACCAAGCTAAGGTCCCCGTCACGAGAAGCTATACATTTTGTAAACCAAGAACTTCTACTAAGTTACGTAGAGAAACAAATAATCCCTAATTCAATCAACTCAAAATAACGCACGTGTAATACGAAACTAACGAGCAATTTCACTTGGTCGGGTTATATTTTAGCGATATAAAGCGCTGTTGTCTAATGTTTTGACACAGAACTTTAGACGACAGCGCTATAAATCTTTGTTTACAAAATTTAAAAATTTATAGCTTCTCGTGACGGGACTTTAATCACGAACAAAAAAAAAAAGAAAGAAAAATATGTGCTTCAATGTAGTTAATATTATCTGTCTAACCAAAAAACGAAGTAATAAATAACGTATTTATGCAAAATCCAAACTAAGTAGGTATTATTGATTACAGTAAGGGCCGTCATTAATTTATTGCCAAGAATAGTGCAGACTAGAAAAAGGCTGGATATTCTTCTAATTAATACAGTTAGTTTGGCAACCACACGATGAAGGTTATCGAACACTTTGTTCGCATATGCATACCACTAACGAACAGCAAACATTGTGATCGTCAAAAATGTTCGTGACGATCCAATTTCGAATCCATGGCTACTTACTAAAGAGAGCGGTTGAGCACAGCCACAAGTCGAACTGTGTTCGTATGGTGTTCGTGTTCGCAAAAAGTACGAACCAAATCTGCCATGTTCGATGTTCATGTTCACCATGTTTTGTTTGTTCATGCGTACAAGCCTTATCGGAATAATAAATCATTCTACCATTTCAAACTGTATCATTGCCATACAAACTTGATACAATATCCCAGGAATAATTTTCTACCATTTGTGACGGTACAGACATACGACAGCGACGCTCCTAAGAACATAACATCCTACATACATGCAAACTAGGCTTAGCTCTCAACACATCTTTCCACAATCTATCACGGCTGGAATACGACAATATTTATATACCGACTTGGAATATTGTCGTATTCCAAGTCGGTCCATTCTCAGTGGAAGTGTCAAGTCTCTCAGTAACAGATAGTAGTCTTCAGCTGAAAACTTTACTCATAAACATGTCGACTGCCTTTATAAAGTGCGCGCCCAAGTTCGGGTCGACTGTCACACCGCAGCGTAAGTAGTTTGTGGAGTGACGAGTTTGAGAATGTTCGGTTAATGAGGAAGGCTGAGTATTGTAATGACAATTTTTGAATCGTGTTCTTTTCGAAGAAAAAGTTGCAATAACTCGTAATTTACGTGGGATTGAAGCCAGCTAGATCAAAACGCATTATTGTTTCAATTCTACTTCTAAAATTAAGAGAGAAAATATCGTTATTTCGCAATTCAGTTTCAGTAAAATATAAATTATTTTTATGATAGGATAATTTTTTTGTTTTATTTAAAGCTTTCAATTTAGTAGTCTAACTTAATGAATAATAATTAAAGGTTTGTTTTTTATTTTTATTATTTAGAACACATACTTAATATTGTTTTCACTGCGAACCGTATTATAATATATTATGTAGCCACACACATAATGACATTTGATATTTAAGTACTTCGCAGAGATTTCCTTTATGACGATATTCTGATAAAAAAACAAAACTCGTCCTTTATATGTTTGTGCTGTACATGAATATTTTTGACGCGTGAACAAACTTGTACCAAACGCCGCCATCTTGATTTTTCAATACATTAAAAAAAAATTGAACAGCAGCGCCACTTTATCAACGGCATTCAAGCAACGAAAGATCCATTCAACTTTACGTAGGCTTTGACAGACACTAGTGTTATTACGCGCTCTCCATACGGTGTGACAGACGGCCATATTCGGTCGTCTCTACAAAAGCCTTTGGTAGAGTTCAGCCGACACGTTGTACTAGAAAAGTTTTTGAGTAAATACGCATAAGTTTCTTGTACAGCGCTTTTTACGATAGTCTCATTTTATTGACAATCCCTTTATGTTGCAAATTAATTTGTTGCTCTCTGACTCGAAGGAGTCCTGAACAAAGGGCCTTGAATTATTGAAGCAAGAAAGAAGAGCGAAATTGGAGAAAAGCCTTGGCACGAATTGAAAAAAAGAACAGTAAGACTAAAAATGTGTCGTAAGAGGGCGCAACACAACGTTCAGGATTTTTTTGCAGTTATAGAATATAACTTAACTATCTATCACAACCACTAACTACCACTTAACTATCTTAACTATTTATTCTATCTATTTAACTTTTTTTTCTATAAATACATCTGTTTTTGCCTATACTGATAAATATCAGAATCAGAGAATGCAGGTAGGGTATATATACTTAATTATGGTTACTAGAACTGTTTTTTATGTCATTATAAGTATGGTTTATAATAACCAGTTTGTGACAAATCATTCCTTTTTCCAAAATATTTACCGACTTGTTAGTTCCAAAAACGCTCACTTGGCGCTGTTACAATTTCAATACTAAATTTTCCAATGACGACAAAGTTATTTTTTTTTTATAATATTTTGTAAATTATTTATGTGAAGACGATGTACCTAGAATTAAATGACTATACCAAGATACGTAAAAAAAATTAAATGATAAATTAAATTATGTGATAGATACATGGGTGCTCACATAATTATTTACAAACATTGAAAAAACAGAAGATTTTGGAAAAAAAAACAAATGAACAAGTAATAAGTCAGTGTGTGAGTTAAAGTTATCACAGAATGTAAAATAAATGTCATTAAAATAATAAATTATACAATTAAATTAGCAACCAGTTTGATTTCTATCTTTGATTTTGATTTTCGATAGCATATGGACCAGGACCAGCATGTTTCTTATCTTGGATATAAACCTCTAATTTGTAATATGCTTGTTTACAAAGTGTACTTTTTGTATGATATTTAAATTTTATTTCATTTAATTGCACAAGTTATTTTTGGATTACACGCTCCAGGTCACAAACGCTATTCGACACGTAGGTACGTCATAATCCGCGATTGGACACTTTCGGTTTAAGTCAAGATAAGGGAGGCTATGTTGATATTCGTACTACTAGAGAGTTACTATAGAGGTATTGTCATAGTTTCCCTGAACAAGCTAGAATACTTCGTGTTGACAAAACAGTTGTTTCAACAGGAAGCGTTTGTTGTGGAAGTTTCAGTAATGATGTTACGTCGCGAATATTTTTGCGAGATATTTACTCGTGGCACAATATTATGTCTCATCATTAACTTTGATGTTATTTTGTCATAAATGTTTATTGGATTATGCAGAGTACTGTTTCCGTGTATGATTCGTGAATGGAATGTTCCTTTTCCAGTATTTTTTTGTAACGTGGCGGTTCTATAGCGACAAGTGTAGTCTAGTCTGCATAATAAAAGAAAAAACATTTTCAAATTTAAATTGAGCAAAATAACTTAGTAATTGGTATCCATTGTGGATAAAACGTAAATCTAAAGAAATTCAAATAACTACTACTTTAAAATAAAACTTAATAGACTTTCTAAAAGCTCTATATTAACGTTAAAATATGTACCACTCTAAAGCCGATGTACAATCATAAATCCCGCTTGAATACTAAAGAGCAAAATATAATATCTAGTCAGTTTATAATTGAGATGCATGATTCATATATCTTATTAGAGTTCAGGACTAAGAAACCTTTTACGACTGCCTATAGACCTCAAACAGACCAAAGCAAGGCTAGTGCCTAGACATTTTTAAGGTCAGACATACTCTTCAAAAAACAAATCGTCCTCAACTCTTATCAACGTACTTTAACAGAATCCTAATAGTAATATCCTAATATCCCAATCCTAATATTATATTATAAATGCGAAAGTAAGTTTTTTTTGTTTATTTGTTTGTTACGCTTTGACGCCTAAATGGCTGAACGGATTTGGATGAAATTTGACACATGAGTGGACCATGACCTAGGTTAGGACATAGGCTACTTTTTATCCTAGATCACAGACAAAGCCGCGGGCCTTAGCTAGTGATATATTTTTTCCAATATGGCGGCCAGTGGGAAACTCGTCTAGCAGATTTATTCGCCAAAATCTTAGGATTTGGATGATTATCCGAAATGAACATATTGAATAGGGATGATGTCTGGGTAAAAAAAATGAAATTCTAATTACTCCGTCAGTCAGATAATAAAAAAATATTAGACACGTATTTTTTGCTTTATCATATTAATAAAAAATTACTTAGATAAAACGCATTTTAAGTTGGGGAGTGACGTATCACTAGTACGTATAAAATCTACATACTCGTGACGTCATGGCACATTTTACCTCAATGTATCGTCTTAATCTTTAGATTAGGTAAAAAAAGAAAAAATACGTGTCCAATCTTTTTTTATAATCTCAAAGACGGACTAAAAAAAAATTTTTTGTCGTCGTCCCTATTTGACATGTGAAATGAATAGGAGAAATTGGTTTGTGAGCATTGGCAATAAATGCTGTACGAATTGGAAAAGGTACGGGAGTAAAGTAATGTCTATTAAGTAGGTAAAGAATGGCATGTATTTAATTGAACCTCTAATAATTTTCATTCTGCGATCTTAAAAATATTATTGAACCCTCAAATACAATGATTGCGCCTCTTTTTATGAACCTCAAATAATTCATATTTTGGGGTCCTAAAAATACCAAATGGCCAAGTAACTGCGACCAACTTGAATTTAGGTTGTTTTACATTATCTTACTAAATGCAATGAGCTCTATAAAGTTAAATTATTTTTTTGTTAAAATTCATTCCTGTGTTTTTAACTAGATAAATGGAAAGATATACATCATGAGGAGCCTACACTACTCTATTGTACTTTAGCTATGAGCCATTGTAAGATCTTTAAACATTACGGAATTCAAATGAAGATTTAAATATGCATATGAACCTATAAGTCGAAGAACTAAAAACTCTATGACACGTGACATTCACCAATCCCAACAAAACTCGCGTTACGAATTACACCCTATTAATTTTCACAGAGAGGTCTGATTCTCAGCAGTTGGAACATTAAAGGCTGATTTCCTCAAGTTTAAGTTTCCCCACGAGTCTTCTACACATATCGATATTCACTAACAAGCTGAACTTCTGAACTATAAGACAGAACATCATTATACCGTAGTAAAACTTTTAACTAACCACTTGATCTAAGTGGCAACATTGTTCTAAGTTTTTCGACTGAGACGGCTCAAATATCTCAGAATGTAAACTGTAGTGGAGCAATGGTTTTGATACTTGTGAATTTGTTGGTTTGTTTTTAGAAGACAAGTTTTTTTTAGTGTGATTTTAGTCTGAGAATAAATGTGGTTTTCGTATGATTGAAATATGTGATGCAATATCCTTAATGATTTTTTTAATGTTAAAAAGTATCCACGTCTAGTAACGCGAAAAACGTAAAAGGTCTGTAAAAATTTAAATGACAAAGTTTGAAAAAAAAGTGCTATATTTCTTTTGAAGTTGGTTCAAAAGAGAAGACATTTGTACTAAGTACCGATAAGCTATAACGTCGGTTCAAGAGAAATAGACGTAGAAAAGCATAAAAACTCATATTCCGTATGTCGCGGAGACAATAAAAATCCTCTTGCTTGAAGTAGGTACCTACTTATTATTTGCCATTTCTATCGTTTAAAAACTCCTGCCATTCGGCACAACCATTGAAAGGGCTTAAGTATACTTCTGCAATAGGTCCTCGTACAATAATATTCAACATTTTAGTTGTAATATAAGTGGGAGCTACCCAACCATGTCTGAAGCACTTGGAAGTCAAAAGCCGGAATATTTTCTAGTGAGGACGCGCTCTCTGAATACGAACTGGTTTATGATCCATCTTCAAAAAGGCCTAGTTTTTCTTACATATTCACTAAGAGAATTTACATGTTTTCTGAAGAAATGAGAATGTATAAAATATTCTTGTTAGATATCTCGAAATTCTGGGATTGACTGTCGGTGTCTATTTTTGGAAAGGTATATGTTTTACTCGGTCTCGGAGGCTCAAAACCAGTATAACAAATAAAATCTTTTATCAAAACCAAAGTTAAACAATGATTTAGTGCCTCACATACACATACGCAGTCTGTGTTTTCATTTATAGTACACAAACATCCATGGAGTACCTTTCTGTTGTAGCAGAATATAACATAACACATATATTTCCCAAACGGTTGGGCAGAGGTGTATTACACCCAAATTGCGCGAGGAATAATTAGAAATTCCACGTGACTACAGGCAATTGGCACTCATCCACACTCACCAAAAACTGAAAAATTATCACTATCATGTCATTATCTAATCCTAACTGTGAATTGGTAAACTGTGCAATGCTTTGGTCACAGTATAATTCTGATTTATTTGTTACTTCGTCTACTATTTATTGCGAGAATCTCAAATATGTTTTTTTCATAATTTTAAAATGAATACATTTAAAGATATTTAAGAAAATTCATGAAAATTTACCATTTTCACCCTTATCTCCGAAACTACCGAGCTTAAAATTGTGAAAAAAATACAGAGAATGGTTCTTAACTCATAGATTACAGGAAAACCTATAAGAAGTCTATGATCTTAAAACAACATGGTAAATCTCTCAATATAGTGCGTACAAACGTACATTTGCATTTGGAATGTGATATGGGAGAACATATTTTTCAACAATAACGTTAAGTTTATTCTTGGGATAAATTCATCCCAACTACGGAACCCTTCATTGGGCGTAGGCCGACACGCACTTGGCCGGTTTTTTTCTAAGCCATACCTTAGTTTTCTTTAGAGGTAGGTTTTCTCGTATCTTCCGGTTCCTATATCTAACAAACCTTTTAACAAGCTCATCTTAACCCCTACAAAAGAAACAAAGCTTCATAATTACCTCCATTTCGCTCACAAAAAACTCTATTTTCTCTAACAAATTGACACAATAAAGAGCTTACATGCGCGACGACCGGTGACGTATTTTTTCAGCTATGACGTCACTTCCGTCGCCCGACAGTTGATTGATGACGTAGAAGTCATACCAGGGGATTGATAAATGTTAACTGACGGGGATACTCGTATTGGGTAGATAAAGGTTTGTGATATGGATTATAACTTTGTGAGGTGAAAAAAGTGCATAATAATTGGATTTTGTTAGTTTTTTTTGGTGGTGGGTAGTGAATGGGTATTTCTTCTTTTTAGGGTGCATTGGTAAGCCCTGGGACTTCCCCGAAGTATGAACTAAGATGGCTGTTAAGCGTCCTTTGGTTTTGTTGAAACTCGTATATATTTATGCGACGAGTATGTGTGAGGTGGAGGAAAATGAATAACGGCTACAACTACTGCAATTATAAATAGACTGTATTGAGACTTTCACAATGGCTTTTACAATAGTTTGAAGAGACAATAATTATAATAAACTAGTTCCACCGTTCCGTCCATAGATGGACGTGTTCTAAACTTATGTCTGTAATTTTTATGGTGTACATAAACGTATTATGTAAGCGTATTCTATCTATCCACCATGACAGTTCAAAATTGTTTGCGCGCACTTCACTACACTTCGCACGTTTGCGGGCGGTACCGTCCGCTGAGGAGGGCGCCACCATCAGCGATGCATTCCGGCCGGTTAGAACCTTACACCGCCCGCGCTAGATGGCGTTGGCAGATCAATAGGTAAACATTTATTTTTTATGTTTTGCAAGGTTTTGGTCTATTTTACATAAGAACTTCGACTTTCACAAGACAATAGGGATGTTGACTAGGAAAAAAATGAACTATTTAGTCCGTCAGTCAGATAAAAAAAAATATTAGACACGTAATTTTCCTTTATCATATTAATAAAAAATGGTTTAGATAAAACGCATTAAAGTTGGGGAGTCCGCTCGCTACGTCACAAGTCAGTATAAAATATACCGGCCAGTGACGTCATACCACATTTTAACGCATTGCCTACTCAATGTATTGTCGTAATCTTTTGATCACGTAAAAAAAAAATACGTGTCCAATATTTTTTCATAATCTACCCGACGCACAAAAAACAGCCTTTTTGTCAATATCCCTATTAGGCAATGAAATTAACGCAGTTTCAGAAAAAAAAAACCTTAGACTAATATGCTGTTTAATAATTGCATTTATTGATGGCTAAACCTTATAATGACTGACTAAAGACTATGTAGTTGGAGCATCTTCCTACTACTAGCTGTTTCTTTGTTTTTTTTTTTCAGAGATACATTCTAATTTGTTTGTTACAGTCAGCACACCGCCTGTAAAAATAGCAATCCATTACTCATCCCATTTCAAAAAGCTCAAGCTAACTACCACCCATATATTAGCACTAAACTACCTTTAAGAAAACCCTCAATACTCAATTCTTTATTGCATTCCACAATGTATGTGCTTAGGTGGTAAACATTTGCTTGAGGAACAATCGTGGACCCTGTCGGGCACAGCAAAAGAAAGATAGTAGAAAGGACTTATCGTTTAACTTATAATATAACAAATTTAAAAAAAAAAAAAAAAAAATTAATTCATGAGTTTTCCAGTATCAAATTCAAATTCAAATAATTTATTTTCTCTTCACAAACATTGACATGATAAATTATTTAAAACAAGCTTAAAAATTACGTGACAAAGTTTGTGAGAGACTGGTGTCTGCACTAGGAATACCTGTGTAGCAGATCACCAGGGTCCCACCACGCGGAATGTAAACATAATTAGTTATAGTTGTGAAGTGTTATAGGAAATGTGAAGGAGCTGAGCATAAAATATACTTAAATTAAATATAAATCAATGATAAAAACCAACTCAAAGTGAAAAAACCATAAAACAAAACAATAAAGAAGTGGAAGAAGAAAGTACAAGCTGACCTCACATTGTACGGAAATCCTATACAATGCGAGATCAGCATAAACTGGAAATGTATAGCTTGATGTGTAGCCGTGTGTACAGTAAATAAACACTTATGTAAGTATCTACTTACATCCTAAAGTAAGTACGTGCGCGTATCAATCTGAAATCTCGGGGTGAATGACCGACACCGATCCCAATCGTGTTGCCGAATTAATATCAATACATACTTGCTTAACTTTTGTAGATGAGATTATCTCGTGTTTGAGAAGTTCTTATTTATGATACGATTTACTTGTTTACGAAGCATTTGGATGTCAAGCTCAAGAAATGAGGCCCGGTTGATGTGCTTTTGTTTTCTGCATTTTGTCGCAGCTTTTCAGCCATCTTGAATTTGGTACTGCTATGGGAGGCATAGACAGAATAAAAAGTACGAAGTAGCCGCAACAAGCCCTACTCGACGTGTGTAGGTCCTAATTATAACTGATTTTCACCTGCATTTTTTCAGGCTAGTGGTGTGACCGACATCAAGCGTCGAGAGCAGTGTGAAACACACTCACACTGCTCTCGACGCTTGCCGTGTCAACGCGTCGGGTCCGGGTTCGCAACAAGTCAATCGTCATCCTGAGAACACCTCCGTTGAGAGGTGAAACACGTTTCATATACGTCAACTATTGTATTTTTTTATTATCATTTGCTTCAAAGGAAAACATCGTGAGGAAACCGGCATGCCTGAGAGATATTTCTCTGTGAAGCCAAGTCAGAGGCCCATGAGCGGCTTTAAAACTCTGACAACTGGTTAGTCACTAACCATACGAAATGAAGAAGACCTGCATGTTAATTATTATATGGGATATAAAAAATTCCAAATGAATCCTAAGCTTAAAATGAAGAGCGTATAATGAACATCGAGTATTCTGTCATTCATATACAGTCGCTTATAAATATCATCGTCATTTTGACTGAAAGTATGATATCAATGGAAACGCCGGTAGGGGGCGCCGCAGATGTGCATATTAGTGCTGTACTTCAGAAAAGTCAGGTACGTAGTATTCGCAAAAAAAATCCGGCGTGCGTATGCGACTGTATGACCAGATGAACGTAAACGAAGCAGAAGGAGTATGTAAAGGCTCTTAGACATAGTGCCACTGCCGCCGCCTTTGCCGCCGGGCAAGCCGCGGTGCGCCCGGCTTGCCGCACAAAGGAACCGCCAACCAAAGAAGTGCCGCTCCGCAAAAGGCACTGGATGTAGTAGCCTTAAGGATCGCAGAAGGTGGCGTTCTGTAGTTTCTGCCTACCGCTATGGAAAGGAGGTGTGAGTTTATGTATGTTGTTTAACTATAAGCGTCGGGTCACACCGGTATGGCAGCAGCCGGCAGCGATGCGGAGAGCACTTTCAGTGTGAAATAATTTTAAACTTTATCTACATACTTAAAAGACCAGTATCGCTTGAAAAGGTCGCGGTGACGCGAGCGGCCGCGCGCCACGCTCATCTTGTCGGTGGTTCTGCCCGCAGCTGCCAGCGATGACGCGAGTAATGTGGAAACTAAACTAGTCAAGAGGAGACTAGGGGCGTGGGATCTGGAGGTCGCGCGAGGCCGCCAGTGGCCGCCAGCGACGACGCCATAGGCCGCTGGCGGCCGCTGCCATTCCGGTGTGACTCGGTCCTAAGACTGCTGTAAACTTTTATAACGAAAAAAACATGACATAACATTGCCACGACGAACGATCTCGCCCTCGTATACAAAAAACACTAATCTACAAAATTCTAAATCATTTCTAAATCCTCACCCATTCACACTGGCCACACATTTCTAAACTAAATCCTTCCTGAAATATAACTTAGTCGACAAAAAAATATTTTCGTGCCCAACACCACTTTAATAATATGAGATTTGAGCGCGTTACGTGCTGGGTCCCTGCCTCTTTGGGTAATTACCCGGGTCAGAACCCCGGTATAATATGAAAGGCTTTTTGTAACTACCTTTTGGGGTAAAACACATGGACACGCGAGCCTCCGTAAAAAGTGGTCAAAATAAAGTTGGAAAGTGTTAAATGTGTTGGTTGAACTTATTTTGTTTGTTACGCTGGTTATTTTTGGGGTTTTAATTTCGTCGTAGTTGGTGTCAATGTTTTTTCTAGAATACCTAACTTTAAATGATAAGAGTGTGTAGCAAATTATGGAGCCGGTACAAAATAAATTCCTAGATATTAAAAAAAAAAACACCCAGTCTCATAGCTAATGTTGCATAGCACAAAAAAAAATAGATAATTAATTAATAGTGCATTCCGATGTACAGAGTCGTTGCAACTAATTATGTATTTGTTTATCAGGACAGGCGGCCGATTGGACCTGGAATCGTCACCGTTGAACATTTTACTGGCGTAGATGTGTTGCGGGCGAGCAGAAAAAGAATTAATTAAGAAAAGTTGATTATTGATTTTTAGGTTATATTTGAACAAAACGAAACGTAGGACAGTTTCTAGGGACTTGTTGTCCATACGATGTCCGATGGTAAAAGGGGCTGCGGGGCCACGCCATCGCAGTACCCTCGTCGACTCGTACGTCGAAGCGCGCCAACTTCACACTTGCGTTTCGTTGTCAATTGACATCCCGTACTCATGAACCTTCCGATATGTACGTATATAGAAGCATCCGAGCACTGCGACAGCAGACTTAGGATAGCAATCAATATAGGTACCTACGATAAATACGTTTTAAGTGGTTCAAACAGTACCAGTTTTTATCTAAGAATCCATTCAATTTTTTGTCTTCAATCATGTTACAATGGAAAAATCCATAAATTAATTAATTACCAAAACATTTTCTTTTCAATCTTAGCATCACCCTAATTAATTCCTTCCCAGAACCATTTTCTTCAATAATACCTCATATAATTTCTCTTTATTTTTATTATTACCTCTGTATTGAATACCAATACATAGACTCCTTTTCATCCCGAAGGCTTTTGTCCGCCGATGTTCATTATTCCCTTCAGGCCTTCGATTCAAAGATACTGTTTGTTGAGAATTTTCCGGCATATTGTTTGTTTGTATTAAAAATTGATTAGATTTTGTGCTTTTAATGTAATGTTAGGTTGTTATTTGGATAATATTGTTGACTGTATTTATCTATGTCCCACAGGACTGAAAGCCTTAAGTAATTCTGAATAATTCTAGAGCGAGGAGCGTAGCAAACGCTGCAAAGTACACATAGCCAGATGCTTCTTCTTCACCGCATCGATGGCACGACTAGGATGTCTATTAAAAACCTCAACCCAAAACCTCGCCACTTCTACGGAATTGTCGATGGCAGCACAGAGATTACTATGCCTGCATCCAGATGCTATTATCATCTGAAAATGAAAATTGTGGCTGGGGTAAACTGGATGCAGAAAATAAAGAACATCGTGCAGCAAGAAGCCTTTGTCTTTCTGCTCTTTGAGCTAAAGCCTTGCATTGCTAAAATATCACCGCTACGTTGAACGTAAGCGAAACAATAACCACATTATGATATCAACAAGAAACAGTGTTACCATAAATGGGCAACAAAGTGGGTACGCTCCGGCACCGTATAGTACAAAACATAAGCATGGGTAATTGAAAAGAGAAGTTGGTTGAAAGGATGAGTTAAGGGCTACAAACAAAAGGCAGGTGAGAGTGGAAACGCTAGGACGGGACGCCCTTTTTTCTTTTTTTTTACGGTGGGAGATTATCAAATAACTTCTCCCGCTCTGGGCGGAGCAGGAGGGTGTGTCAGACTTTTACTGACTAAAACCCACCCGTGTTCCTTCCGTTGCCCGTGTGCCGAGGCCGCGATATCCCTTTCGGACAACTCGCAACCCCGGTAGGCATTGGTCCTTACGGACCCCGTCAGTTGGTGCTGACATCTCTTTGAGGCGCGCGTGGAACACAACGCGCCGTCGACCCGGGCCTGGTCCTAATCAAACGGCGAGCTACCCATTGCTCACCGTTCGCAAGCCCGCGCCTGCGGTGGCCGGAAGTCGGCTCGTGACTCCCGACGCCCGGGGCGTCTCCTGCGGTGACTAGGGGCGCGAGGGCGCGAAACTTGCCTCTCCCTCGCGCGCTCCACCTCCTCCTTTGCGAGCATTACTGCTTCGCAAAAGGAAGCGACGGCCTTCCATGCACTCTCGCTCCGGGCCATGGCCTGAACCAGGGCCGGACGCGAGAGATCGCCGCCACCGATCGCCTCCGTGAGGACACGGCGGTGCTCTGCCCAAGCAGGGCAGACCTCCACGGTATGCTCCACCGTATCCTCCGGGCGATCTACACAGTGGTGACACCCGGGCGTTTCCTCCCGCCAGGTAGGTAGGTTCACATATGTGAACTTATACGTGATGTTCTTCAGAAACGTCAGGTGCGTTGTACTCGCAACTAGCGTGTGTGTATGACCAGATGTATAAACATACACGAAGTAAAAGGAGTATGTAATGATCGTAGCAGGTGTAGGCGTAGGCGTTATATAGTTTCTGTTTATCCCCAAGAGACGAAGAGGTGATTTAACGTATGTATGTGTATAAGCATGTGTGGCGGCATCTACGTCGCCACATGCGAACTACGCATCAAAGACCTGTCGTCACACAACATCCTGACGTCACGCAAATCCTGCATCGCGCAATTAGAGTTTCCCGCGCGATAGACATAATATACAAGCTTCCAATTTCAACCTCTGGGCAGTTGCCCGCCAGACACAACACCAGTCTGATCGGAGGATCCTCCCTTTTCTATGGGGGATGAGTGAACCTTACACCCTGTTCCTCATGCCCCTAAACATGCGTCTTAAAATATTTTCTTGTTATAGCCCTGCAACTTAAAAAAACCCAGTCTCTCCATTCACAAATTAACGAAAAACGAATAACTTAACGCAGTTATTTAACAATTTTCTTTTAAACTTTTTTAGTGAATTATGGCGCCATGACAATAGTACATTCAGCGACGATAATTACGCCTGTCTCCGCGAGCACTCCGCCAAAGTTTCCCACTTTTGACGAGTTTTTTTTTTATCTTTTTTTTTCACTTAACGCGACCCACGGAAATGTTCAAGTTTCTTATGGGCGAGCCAAAAGATAACTTTTGTTAACTTGTATTGCGGGCGTCTGAGATAGTAGAGTACGTAGTTGGTTGGTTGGTGTGAAAATAAAAAAAGTTCTTCAGTGTCTTTTAGTTTAAGCATTACAAACTCAGGCAAACATGCAAGCAACCTTGGACATAGTCTCAAGATCTGCCTGATTATAGGCCACAGTATACCAACAATAACATTTGTGAAATCTGCATTATCGCTCCTTCCACGATTAAAAAGTCGTTCTTCATAAAAGATCCTATCGACCAACACACGACACACCAATAAAACCTCGCCTTGTCACACACCTAAAACACATTTACCTACCAAGCAACGCGAACTAACTTCTTATGACTTGTAAATTGAGTCCATTACCTCACTTATATGCTGATGAACGAGTTCCGACTAACGTGTCACGTCAGTGTAAAACAAACTCCTTAAAACTTACGAGGGCGGCCGCCATGTTGGATACGCGGCGTGCGAAATAATTCCGTTCTTGCCGCCGTTGCCGCCCGCCAATGTAGTGAAGACCTTAGATAAGCTTTTTATGAAGTGTAAGAAAGTTGAGACGATATTGTTGGTGGTATGGACAATGGTAGACTAATTTAGGAGCTAAGGAATTTGTATACTGTTACTGTTACTGTTTTTAAGTTTTGCAGTGGCTTTGCTGCCGAATTTAAACTTTCTGCCATCGATACGCTAAGAAAAAAAAAGAAATGGTCTTGTATATTTTTCTAAATCAAACTTTTAGTTTAATCTTTTCGGCTAACAAACATATTACATGTACTTTTATTTAAATGTGACATGACAGTTTTATGTGACTTTTATGGCATAGACGAGCCTCGATGTGTGAAGAATGGTAACTTTCCAAAGACAGATTGCGGCAAGCTCCGCTCAACCTTGTAAATTGACTAATTCACGCGACTGTATTTTAGGCAAACGCCACACTAGCAACAATATTAGATATTAATTTCAGTCAATACCTTTGATTACTATGCAGACTAATAAACATAAACAATACGAACTAAACGATAGCATCAAACAGCCCAAATTCATGCTGATTCAGCACATTCGTAATTTATTCAAAAGTACACAAATGTTCATTCAAATCCCTATCAAATGATCGGGGATATAATATATAGTTTCAACAATGTACGTTGAAATACGATATGTATTCGGGGAAGCTTTCAAACCACTGAAATGGGATAGTTTTAATTAAAAAACATATCACGTACTAGCTTCCGCCAGTGGCTTCGCCCGCGTGAAGTCTTTATAAATTATTACTCAGTGATAATATAGCATTCTACTGGTGAAATAATTTTTTAAATATGTCCAATAGTTTTTGAGTTTATTCATTAAAACAAACATACAAAATTAATTAAAAAAATACTTTCTCTTTATAATATTAGTTTAGATAGTTATATATATATATATATATATATATATATAGTTACATTCGAATATTATGTAGGTTTTTAAATTACTGGCAGAAAGTGTACAAGTGTTTTTTTTAATTAATTTATCTGTTATGGAAAAACAATCAGTAGCATAATTATGAAAATAAATTACAAGACCTTAAACACAACAAATTATTAACAAAAAAAAACCGGGCATAACCGCCATAAAACGTCAAAAAAACACGTTTCTTCAATGGTTTCTCAAACGTGTTTTTTCGGCGTTAAATTTTTGACTTTATTTTTATTATTTGTTGTTATAGCGACGATAGAAATACACAATCTGTGAAAACTGTCTACCTATTACGGTTCAAGAAATACAGCCCGCTGACAGACAGACAGGTTCAGTAATAGGGTTCCGTTTGGTACCCTTTGGCTACGGAAGCCCAAAAGTATGCTACGTTAATAGTACATTTTGCACAATCGATAAACACTCCAGCTGTCAACTGTTTTCGTTTTTTATTGGAAAAGAATGGGTGTAAAGAATATAAAGCTTTGTTTTAACGACCGTATTGCGTTCTTGAGAATATTATGAACGTTAATTTAACTGTTTCTCACGCCACCATTGTAATGGTGTACGCCTAAACCGCCTAAACTGCAATGTTCTTAGCAGACCATAAACCTTGAAATAATTTTGAAGATACTTTGAAATAAGGTATGTTTGGGATTAAATATTCTCATCATCTACCCAGCCCTTATGTTTGGGTCGGCTTCCAGTCTAACCAGATGCAGCATAATACCAGTATTTTACATGAGGCGACTGCCTATCTGACCTCCACAACCCAGCGACTGGGTAATACGATACCCCTCGGTAAGACTGGTAGTCAGACTTTCAGACTTCTAACTATGCGTAACGACTGCCAAAGATCTACGAATGAAGCCGGGACCAATGGCTTAACGTGCTTACCAAGGCACGGAGGAGTCTCAATATGTAAAGATGGTCACCCCCGAACGAACCGGCAAGTCTAACCTAACCTGAACGATCGACTTGTGTGGACAAGCCTGGGATTTAATATTCTATTATTCTGTTATTAATTTCTTTCCATACAACTCTCTGTAATAATAAACAAATGAGGAACTTGAAAAAAACATCCAGTCAGGATTTTTTGCATTCATCAGCCAATTATAATTTTAATTCCGCGGCAGGATCAAACGGTGTCAAAATACCTAAGAGTCCTGCTGACCCGCAAAATGGCCGCCAAACAAATAACAGTACAGTTATTAATGTAGCAAACTGAGCGTGCTGCCGTGTCGCATTGCGGTCATGTGAATTTCCCACTTTTGCCCAGATTACATTTTTTATCCGGACACCCGGATCGGTGTTTCGTGTTTAAGGCATTTTTGTGGCTGGCTGTACTTTTTTTAGTTTCGGTAATTCGTAGGCTGGTGCTTCAATTTAAAAAATACTGCAAAAACATGTTTCAGTAATGTGTCAAGTATAAATACATGCTAAAAGTCATTCCAACGTTGATAAAATTCATTCTATACATAAAGAAAATGATGGCCAAAAAATGCAATCTGCTTCTGCTTTCGTTTTAATTTTCAACATTTTATGACTAATTTTATCGAAAAAGTTACACTTGACAACCACTCGTTTCTAGTTCATAGGACAACAATAGCCATCCACAAAACCAATTAAAATTAAAACAAATAAACGCTCAATGCACCACATAATACACAAGCGCGAATTTTAGCATGCAAATGTAAGTACAGCGCTTCATCGCTAGATAAGAAGGGATGAGTGCGGAACATCGTGGCAACCCCAAGGGGTACCAGGCGAAGGAATCAGCGGTAATAGTTGTATGCAAAGCAGCGCTTGAAACGCTGTTCGGTGACACGACACTCGTGAGACCAACAAGCTTTTTAAAACGGTCTTTTTTTAAATTTGGAAGAGAATTTTAAATCGAAACGTTTAAGTTCGATGGTCGTTGAATAATTTTTGAATTTATAAGAGTTGAAGATATTATTATTGTGGATAAGTGTTGATTTTAGGGTACAGTAAACAGATCGAGTGAAGAAAACACTTGAAACTCGTCGATATTTTTGGTCGCAGAATTCAACAGACCTAAGCTTTCACCTAGTTTAGAAATACTTCTCGCCATAGTTTAATTTAAAAACATTTTGACAGAAACAAAACTAAAATCGTTTTTCATACACACATTGATACAGCTCGCTATTTCATTGTTTTAGTATTTTATCTTTTTAATGGAATGTTTTTATAGATATTTCAGCCGGGACAAATACTCGCTCTACAATAAAACCGTTTCATATTTCAGATTTCAAATACTAAATTCCGATTTCTATTGACGAGGTGTCAATAGAAATAGGAATTTAGTCTTTTTGAAACGAAGTTCTTTAACACGGCTTGTAACTCGTAGAAATCGATACGTAACGAAAAAGCGTCATGCCCCCTCCATGCAACTTTCCGTCGCTCACTGTCTCTTTCCATATTTAATAGAAAGAGACAGAGAGAAAAAGTGTGAAATTGATCAAAATGGAAATCCAAGATGGCGGCTGTGAAAATTTTCATATTTTTCATCATGACGTTTTCATGGTTTTCGAGGGTGCTAAAGTCGATAGTGAAAGAAGGGTTTAAATCATACGTGTGAGAAGAAACTTTGTCCCTGACGCGAGGGTCCTTGGACCGCACACGTTTTTTTGTATATAAAATATCGTTTTGTAGGTATTCAATAGTAAATTTCTGGTAGGTATTGAAATAAATACGCCAATTAATTTGGGACAAACGCAGGAAGACGATGATGATTGAAATAAATAGGTACTCATAAAAATATGTTACATTTATTTGAAAGCATCTGCTTCAGAACCAGCCTAGAGTAACGTCACAGTGTTACACATGCTTAGCGTGGTTCATAAGCCAAACTTTTGACAGGAGTAGAAGAAATGTCAAATATTTATGACGTACCTAATTATTAAAGTGAAATCTTCTTTAGGCGCTCTTTCTAAACAGTAAACGAAACAGAACCGTCACGCTCGGGTCGGTGATGCTGAATCGCGTATACTCGGGTCTAGTCGTAAGTTTTCACTTCTTTAAGGTCATAATTATGTCCCACTGTTAATCAACGTTCACTTTAGTTATCATTGAAGTGTAGTGCCAGTTTTATAATAACAATATTACTAGTCAAATAGGTACTCGAAAACTTTACCCTTTTAGCACAATTGGAAGTGCAAAAAAATTAAATAAAGTGCAAATATAATGGTCATTACTAAGTACTTCCTTTGCGCAAAGTGAACATTGGATGGGAGCCAGAAAACGATATGGTGGAAAAGTTTTTAAATACTCAACAGCTTATGCTATCGGATGTAAAGAAGGACTTAGGAGATTAAGGAGAATACATAAAATAATATTACACCTGTTTTTCCGCGAAGGGTCAGACAAAGGTATACAATATACACCCATATTACGCCAGTTATGTTTAATAAATAATCAGCCTATGTCAGTCAGTAGGAACTGATAGGACACAGGCCGCCGCTCGGTGAGAGGGAGTGGGCTGTAATCTACCACACGGGCCCAGTGCAGGTTGGTAGACGTCACATGTCTCAGATTTTTTGGTTCTAGGACATGCCTGTTTCCATTATGGTTTTAGTTATGTTGTCCCATGTAATAGGGGATGAGCTTATTACCATCAACCGGGCACAAATCCAGACCACAAGCTGCAACTGAGAAGAAAGTCCTGATGGTAAAACCCAATAACATATTGCCCGACCTTGGAATCAAACCCACGACCTCCACGGTTAGCAGCAGCGCTTACGACCACCAGGCCAACAAGGCAGTCTCAGGTAAGGTAAGGTATTCAGGAAAACAGAATTAAAAATAGATCAAAGAGAAAAAAACTAGTGCATCCATGAATTATCGACTAAAGCAGTAAGTAGTGTTTTTCTAAATCGGACGATTGTAATATTTTGGATTCTCAACACTTATTTTGATCACATTATTACGGATATTGAAGATATAATATTGTTACTAGTGTTTAAAATTCTCTCTACACCTTATTTTGTTAAAGATATTTTTATGTTTTTATCTTCCTTAATTTTATTGTGTGTACATTAATATATAAATTGGCTTTCTAAAATCTCCTCCATCTTTATTTATATACAACAAGTATTTAGACCACTCAAAAAGCAACGCGTTTCCGAATGACCACAACACTACACCAAACGCCAACTTTATCGAGAAACTATAAAACAAAAACCTTTTCATTTTGCAATCGCCATAACGCTTCGAGACGTAAACTTTGCAAATCCAAGAGCTGAATTAAAGAGCTTTCTAGCAACCGAGATTTTATGGGTACCAGCAGAAAATTTTCACAATAACACCACCATTGAAAATTCAACCTTAAACACGCAATCATAAAATTCATTTTTGAACGGTGGTCAATTTAAAGGGTATCTATGTGTAATGAGTCACAAAACATCGGTTCCGTATGTCTGTTTATCGTCAGGACCATTAAGTGGGTACTGCGAATGACGGCCGTCTCTGGTTTTTGTCGGAGACTTGTCGTTGACAGACTACAGTTTACGCTCCTAGAACACATCTGATTGGTTGTAGGAGTGACGGGTTCTGCAACTGATTTGAATGATGGCATTCTCAATAACGGATATGTCTGTTTACTGCAAGGATGAATGGGAAATTGCTTGAGGAGGCAGTTTATTGTGTTCCAGAAATAGGTCACTGTGTCTTGAATTTAAAAGTTTTCTTTAGCAGCTAAAAATGAATGAGGTCCTCTTCTTTTCGAATCGGTAATACAACATTCGGTATTACTTTAGTCCAGTAGGTGGCCGCGTTGATCTTGGCAGTTAATAAATGGGGTAAGTTTTTAAGATGATTGAAAATTATAATGTCTATTACTATTATTACCTTTTACAATAAATATCGATGAGATTTTTTAATATTTTTTTAAAAATAAAAGACATTCAAAATATATTTAAAAAAAAAACACACACCACCCTGTTACTGTCCCACTACAGAGCTAAGGCCTCTTCTCATAAAGAGAAGGCACGAGCATTGATCACCACGCTTGCTCAAGGCGGGTTGGCGATTTCATACTTATATTAACTATAAGACCAGGTTTCCTCACGATGTTTTCCTTCACCGATGTCAGTAATGTCCAAGATAAACTCAGAAAGTACATATGAATTGAAAAAGTCACATTGTTACTTGCCCGGATTTGGCGAGGCCTTAACCACAGGACCATCAAAAAAAAAAAAATATATATATAAAATATTAATACATATGAATAAAATAGAATTAAAATACTAGCTATTATAATTATTACCATTAAGTACATTTTAGTACATCCTTGGGTAATAATTAATGTTGTGATATAAAACATTTATTAGCATAAATACATCTAATTTGCTTTGCTAACCAGCATATGTACTATCGAAGAACTTCATATCTAAGCAGTTTGAAAACAAAATCCCGTGAACACGATGACCACATCTGTTACAGGCCCGTTTCAATAGTAGCTGAGCGCTGCAAGCAAGAATAGTCCTTACGATGGTCAGATATGAACTTCTTCGATGGTACCTATGCTAATGTTAGGTCGCACTTTGGTAAAGCTGACGGTTCACGGTTTGCTCTTCACGCATCATTTCTCCTCGTTTCATCTTTCATTCATGCGTCGTGGGATATCCCTAATCGAAGTGCTTCTATCATACGACATGTTTCAAAATGATTGTCCTATCGCCTTTGAACGATTGTGAAAATATTTTATAAAATATATAAAAGTTTACCCTTTAAAATAGAGGGTTTTCAACTTATCAAGAACAATATTTTTTTTTACATTTTCTGCAGAAAGACGTCCATCATTATTTGTGTCAGCAATATCTTGCTAAATGGGTGTCTAGAATGTGAGACTAGCTAGGTTTCTAGCTCAGAATATATGTATTCGTTATTTTTGTCGCAGTTCGTTGCCAGTGACGGCCTGACAGGTCACGGTTTTTATTTCATTTGTGTGTTGTGGGACAGCTCCCGAAGATTAGTTTCCATGATCAAAAGTTTAATTCCGTTTTGGAATGGGCAACTAGCTTCAACTTTCTGACTAACTGACGCGACTATTTGACAATTCAAAAGTGCCTGTCAATGGTTTAATTGAAATAAATGCTTTGAGTTTGAGTTTGAGTTTAATTATTTAAATTACAGTTTATGTGTAGTGGGACATCTCTAATCGATGTATTCCCAATGCATCAATTAATTTGTCGAGAGCTTAGTTTGCTCCAATAATTTTAGAAAACCGATTGAAGTTTGTGTAAAGTGTTTTATGTTTTTTAAGTGAATTAAATTGTTTAGTTTGAAAAGCGAAGTTTTCTTTCAATATAGGTACCTAATTTGTTTATTCACGAATTTAAAAGTTCATAATTAAATAATTGATCAGAATTTTTTTAAGTCATCAGTTAAATGCAACATAGCATCAGTATGCACACACTTAAAAAAAACATCATCTGTTTAAAAACATTATTTTTAAACTCACCATTTTTTGCCGCCATAGCCAGAAGAGTGGCGCCGAGAGCAGCCGCTGTGACCAGCAACCGACACAGCGCCGGCAGCATGATGACACTATCACATCAGACCATCACATCACATCACATCACCGACCATGGTGAACATCATACAACAATTAAACTAACAACTTTTTCTTAACAATTTACGAGTCGATTTTGTTGATTTGTTGAACATCTGGAACAAAGGAGAAACAATTATTAGTTTTTCAATTAAAAACAGTATTTTAGTAAGCTTTTTTTTGACGTGAAAACTACTTTTCGCTGGGATTACTGGCGCGTCTTTGCGCTGAAGTAAGTTCAATATTTCGTATTCTGCTAGAACGGTGATTTTGATGTCGATCCCAAGAGTTGACAGAGGACTATCAGGACCTAAAGAGATACAACAAAAATATTTCTTAAAATAGGCATATGAAATATGATGCATATGAAGTTGACAATAGCTAAATAATTTCATACAAAGATTCATATCGGCCGTAAATCGGCTCAAAACTGAAAAATATCACAATGGATGAAAGTTTGCATCATTTTTTTTTTGTAATTCTTTGTAAATAATAAATAACATCGTTAAAGATATTTGTTTTCACGAATATCTGCGGCGTGGGCTCGAACTGTCCCTAACTCCATTTTTTTTTGGTAACGGGGTGGAAATCTTCTTGGATATCCTCCGCCCTGAAGCGGACGGAGGGGTCTGTCAGACTTCTACTGATCAAACTCACCGCGTGTTGCCTCGCACACTTACACCGGAGACTACGTGAGCACTTAAGCACTCTTCAACGCAGCCCCCGACTTGTAAGCTACCCTAACTTAAAGCACGGTCAAACCAACGCGTTCAACCTTTTCCTTCTACATTCCATGCTTTTAGTTGATGTGTAGTTAAAATGCTATTTACCCAAGAGCCCCAGAAGGAAATTCATGTTTTTTGAGCACCAAGCAAAAAGTATGAGCAAAAAGGTCCAAATAGGTACCTACCTTTTTATAGTAGATAGTTAAACCAAGATTCTATTAGATTCTATTACAAGATTCATACATAAAGCATAACTACAAAATGCAATTGATGCTGAACCTTAACTAAACGGTTGAAGGTTCAAACTTCAATGATCATTATTGTAACTGCACTTAAAGCTCTGCGCAACTAATTTATGAAAATCAATAGTCATAGATATGCAAGCCATTAGAGTTCTGTCTCTTTATCATTAACTAAGTTCTAAGTAATAATGTATGTTGTGATATTATCTAGTAGATATACAATACAGAGTCAAATAAAATTTGCTAGCGAAACTGCTCACGTAATGGGTATGGAAATCTAAATATGATAAAATAAAAAATACAATTAAACGTGTGCGGTCGGATAGCCCCCGTCAGAAATGAAGTTCTAAGCTCGCATAGACTGTTTTATTATTAATTATTAAAAGCTTTTATTTAACTTCACTTGTATGTATGTCATGGAATATTGCAATCAATATTTCACCCACTTCCACTGAAGCTATCGGGCTGAAATTTGGCATACGTGTTCGGTTCTCGTGACAATTCATGATTACTTAAAAGCTTTTTTTTTAATGTAATAGCTTTTATTATCTACCCATAAACGCATTTTTAATACAAAGCCATCAAGTATAAGTTTTTAAAAGCTAATAACTTACACTAGATGGCTCTGTTAGTGTCTTGGTTAGTATTGTTGAACTGTCAAATGAAAGCCATTGCTACTGTAAGTGTGTTACGCAATTAGCCCGCAGATTCAATGCAGAATTTGTGTTGTAAAAGCCATGGTCATGTCACATGTTAACTATGTGATGTGGACTTTTAAATGACAACGCTGGGGACGCCGCGTGGACTTGACGTGTCACGTGTGAACGTAGGTCCAGTTTATACACGTGTGTATTTTGCCTGTTTTAACACATGCTGTACAGTTGTGCCATTACATATATTTCCGTTTCTTCAATTTTCTTCTCTGATTACTTTGTGGTTTCCAGTGTAGTTAGTAACTACGTTACTACTTACTCTAAAACTTTTAAAAATACCTGCAAGGTAGCTAAAGCATTATACATTAGCAACAAGATCAAATCAGCCGATAATAAAATAAAGAGGGTTTGGAAAATTTTCAATGACACAACAAACAGGAATAAAAGACATAATAATGATTTCACACTATAAAATTCACGGGGTCTCATAAGCACTAACAAAGAAGTTGCTCAAGAATTTGTAAATTTCTTTACCAGTATCCCACTTAAAACTACTGAAACCTTACATTCCTCGCCCTCTCGTTCTATCGATTTATTATTAGCAAACGTTTCATCCTGCCCAATTGAATTTAAATTCAAGCATATATACCCCTTATCAGTAATTAAAGCTTTCAAGCAAATCAAGATCAAATTAACCGAAGATCTATGGGGAATGTCAATCAAAGTTTGTTCCTCCATTATTGAGACTATACTGTACTTAAACTTAATACTTAATTTGTGTGTGGATCTGATCTAATGAAATTTAGTAAGGTAAAACCACTTTTCAAATCCGGGAACAATAAAGACATTATATTATAGACCCGTATCCGTGTTGACAGTTAATGCTCAATACTTTTAACACCAATAAAATCTTACATGATCAACAGTATGGTTTCACCAAGAGACGTTGTACGACTGACGCCGGTGTCACACTATTAAAACACATATTTACGGCGTGGGAAGAGGCCCAAGACGCCATAGGAATTGTTTGTGACCTCTCCAAGGCATTTGCCTGCGTCAACCACGAAACTTTAATCTTGAAACTTGAGCGTTCCGGTCTTGGAAAACTTGCGCTCAGTTTAATAAAATCTTATTTAAATTATAGACAACAGCAAGTTCAAATAAATGGTGTCAATTCACTCAGTTTAAAAGTAAAAATGGGTGTACCACAAGGAACAATATTGGGTCCTTTCCTATTTTTAGTATATATCAATGATCTACCCCATTTGTTAAAAACTCAACCACAAATGGTGTTATTTGCGTACGATACTTCCTTAATTTTTTAAATTATTAGACGTGCATCAAATCTTGACGACGTAAATAACGCCCTACAGCAGGTCCAAAGTTGGTTCACTGTTAATAATTTAGTATTAAATGGGAAAAAAACTAAGTGCATCACATTTTCTTTACCAAATGTCAAAAGTAGTCATTGTGAGATAGTATTGAATCAAGTGAAACTAGAATTCATCGATAAAACTGTTTTGCTGGGGATCACGCTTGACTCAAGGCTTCAATGGGGTCCTCATTTAACATCCCTTTCAGGACAGTTAAGTTCAGCAGCATATGCTGTGAGAAAAATCCGTCAATTTACTGATGAGCGTACCGCGAGGTTAGTCTATTTCAGTTACTTTCACAGTATTATGTCGTACGGTATTCTACTATGGGGACGGGACTGCAGACATCGAGTATTTGTATTCTGCAGAAAAGATCCATCAGAATCATATATGGCCTCCGCAGGCGCGACTCTCTAAGGGAACTGTTTAAAGATATTAACATCATGACGTTACCTTGTCAATATATCTATGAAAACATGTACGTAAGGAAAAATCTACTTCTTTTTTAGTAAAAGAGGTGCAAGACACAATTATATCACTAGGAATAGGGACCAATTAGTTCAACCAGATTTCAGGCTGGCTAAAGTGGACTCGTCTTTCATGGGGTACTGTTTAAAATGTTACAATAAAATACCTCTCCACATACTTCAACTGAATGAAGCGAAATTTTAATCTTATATTAAACGCAAACTATGCAGGCAAGGATATTATAAGTTGGGGGATTATATCGCTGATAAAATTGCTTGGCTCAACGCTGGTCCTGCTCCACAAGGGCGCATAAACTAATTGATTAGCATTTGAAAGTACTGTCGGAGCTGCTGAAGATAAAAAAACTGTCTTTGCATTGTATAAATTAAATCTGTTAGCATTTTATAATTGCATAGCACATGTGTGAGTACTATGTACCGACTATAAAGCTACCATTTAGGTACTGGGTATATCTTTCATTGACTTGAATGTGCCCTGGTGACTGAGAGTATTTCATGCTCACTCTAATGCCTCGCTGACGGTGGCGTGTGTGTTGGATCACTTAGCTCCCTTCAGAATGGTTGAGCTAAATGGTGCTAATCCATGTGTCATGCTCGTGAATGGGTTCCGTCAGTGGGGACTGGTCATCTCTTAGCTGCCACGGCTTATTTTAATTTAATTTATTTTTGAATTGCTTATTTTTTTATTTCTATTACGGACGCTTTTAACGTTTTGCATCGTTCTCACATGTATAACTTCAACATGAACGATGTAACCAATATTTTGTAACCATATCATCATTTAAAAGAGTGTCCGTGGAGTTTCTTCTCCGTTCTTCTCCATAGGTACCTACTACACTTTGGAATGGGCATCTAGCTTCATCTTTCTGACTAACCGACCTCTTAACAATTCAAAAGTGGCTGTAATTGGTTTATTTGAAATAAATGCTTTGAGTTTGAGTTGGATAGTTCTCCTGTGACTGACAACCTACAATAACAATCAATGTCGAAATTATAACAATTGAACGAATTGCCAATTGGCCTTAGGCATTTTGCAAAACCGCCAGCGTTTGTACACGGACGGCGTTCTTTGTAAAATGACGAATGTTACAATCTACCTGCGACATATCTAAGTTACATTAATAAGTACGAGTAAATCATTTTCATTCAAACCAATCATTCATATTTAAAGCTAAGACAATGCGACGTTGTCATATTTTTAAAATATTAAAATATAAATAAATATTATATTATTATATATATATATATTAATTATATAATATTATGTTATATAAATAAAATAAATATATAAAATATTTTTTAAAATAATCTGAATTAATTTTGTTTTTTTTTTCACGTAAGGGTGTTTTACATAAATAATCATGAATTCGTGACTTAGTCGAAAAAGTATGAAAGACAAATGAAAAAATAAAAATGAACCGATAAAAAAAAATTGTTTTTAAACTAATTCATATGCCAGTTGATTCTTAGAAAAAGTCTCATTAATACCTTAGCTGCAGTTATGGAATATCAAAAGGAACACCATGTATATATGCTTATAAAAATATATATTTGTAATCACGTTCTCGAAAACGGCTCTAACGATTTCTATGAAAGTTGCAATATAGGGGTTTACGGGGGCGAAAAAAAGATGTCACCAGGTCTCAGAACTGGGAAAATTCGTTTTCTCTGTATGCCCAAAGAGCTTCCTTAGGATAATGACACGGCAGCTTGGAAAAAGAAGAAAAAAAAAAAAAAAAAAGAATTATTAAGTACTATTTTATGGCAGGATCAAATTAGTATGCTAACATATAGCATGGAATTAGTATGTACTATACATGGAATTAGTATGAAATATCGTATACTATTAAATGAGCATTCTCTTTTTCACCCGAGCAGAGCTCGGTCGACCAGGTACATGCGTTAAATACATACCTACAGATAAATACGAAAGTAACTTTGTTTAACCTAGGTTATAGGACATAGGATACTTGTATTCCAGAAGTACCTACGTTCCGTGAGGTAAGATAAAGTGGGTGAAGGATTGTAACAAAAACCAGCAAACTTAAATAAATATAATATAATAAATATATATATATAATAGCAAAAAATCGGTAAGTACTTCGCAAAGTACACTTCAGCATAAATTATGTGGGCATGTTAATTTTGAAGGTGGGGGTTTGGGGCGGGCGTAATTGTAACTAACACCCACCTGATAATTAACTTTAACAAACTGTGATTCATAAATCACTAACACCAACTCATTCATCTGAACTTTTGACACCCAATACCGAATTTGTCAGCCATGTAATTGCAAATTAGCCACGTTTTCCATTAGTATTGCTTTCCGATCCATTTTGTTTTAGAAAAACGTGGAGTGAGAAGGAATGGAGAGTTAATAGGATTATCTTGCATCGGTGGATATCTCGAATCGATAATCATTGAAATTCTGCTGCGATTGACTGGACAGGGATCTAACTGAGTGATACTATGCAAAGATAGCGATTATCTAGGTATAAAAAAACTAAGCAGGATTCGCTCTAAAGAGATACTAAGTAATGTTACCGACCTACAAATTGTCAAACACAATTGTCCTACAATGTACGATGCATATTCAACAAAAAGAACAGAGTAAGCTGTTTTCTGTCATATGATAAACTTTTTTAGATAACAAAACTCCACAAACACTGTAATTTAAAAAATTACCGACGTAGTTAACCATTTATTCTCTATTTAATAAATAACAAAATAAGTTAATATAGTAAAATAATTAAAAAAAAATAAAATTAAAATTATTATTAAAAAATTAATAATTAAAAAAATAAATAATTAATATATATATATATAAATATAATATAAAAAAAAATATATAATAAAATAAAAAAATAAAAAATATATATATATATTTTATAATATATATATTATTATTATTATTCTTTTTTTTTTATTTTTATATTTATTATTTTTATTTATTATTATATATTTTTTTTTTTTAATTATCATTTTTTTTTTTTTTTTTATTATTTGTTATTATTTGCATTTAAAATTATAATTCACGAACTCTGAACACTCCATTGAACTACTCACTCTACATACACAACACACTAAACTGTCACCACTTGCAAATAATTATATTATTATAATAAATTACTATTATCACTGAAACCAGTAACACAGAAATTATCAGAAACATCTGCTATCGAAAATAGGCTTAAATAGATTGCCAGCATTAATTATTATGAAGGGTAATGCCATAAATACGATGCTAAACAGGATTTGTGGTCGTTTATGAGGTTATTAGTGTATCAGCTCAATACTGTTTTGGTCCGTATTAGGTAATTACGTATTAAGCCCATCACAGACGTAGCTATAATATATATGAAAATAAATCATAGCTAAGCATATTACGATATATTTTCAATACTATCTTTGAGTAACCCATGCAGCTATAAAGTATATTTCTATGACGTCACCAACCTATACTGTTATTTGTATTACTGCATACTTATTTATTTATAATAAGTACGCCAACCGCATATATTTTGCACATTAAATATTAAAGTTAACAGATATGGGATCTTATATATATACCAATTACAGATGTACACGACATTTACATACAACAAAGCAACCTTTTTAAATTACATAAAATTAAAATGGAAAATAAAATCATTAGCAAAAAAACAGCGTTGACTTAGGTCTAAAACAGAACAAAAATCAATGAAATTAAACTAAACTATATAATTATAATAATATCATCTTCTCCGTGTGTAGTAGCTTGCTATAATATATCTTAGAGCACATTATATTAATATATATTATAGTTGCTTCTGTGATGGGCTTTATGTGAACTCGAAATCCTTTTTATGTAACAAATATAAAGAGCAAAGAATTGCCTAAACATTTTATTGATTGATACTGTGTTTAGTATCCATTAATAAACAATACAATATACAATATTGACGGATACAAAAACTTTTTACGCTTTTACATAGCTTGAGCAACCACAGCAAGATCAACAAAAAAATAACTCACGACAAAAAAAAACAAAAATGTTTTAATTATATTTGGCGCGCGACTGCTAGTCACCACCTGAGGTATGTCAGCGGTGAGTCGGGGGAGGTAAACAAAGCTAACTCAGTCTGCCAATTTTGTCAATGGTGCATTGGCACCCTCCCGCGTCTCACCGCTCATATACCTCAAGCGGTGACTAGCAGTCGCGCACGGACTATACATATATTCAGCACCCACTTTATTCAATTCAATTTTTTTTTGTTTTTTTTTTGTTGGCCTGTCTGGCAAGGTCAAATGTGAATTGGAAAAACATCTGTAGGTACATGTTACAAAACCGGCCAAACGCGAGTCAGACGCGCACACGAAGGATTCCATACCTTATTAAGATCGAGCAAAAAAACGCCGAAAAAAACACGTTTCTTGAATTCTACCTTATTAAGTTTATTTAATTTCTATGGTTTGTTGTTATAGCGGCAATAAAAATACACAATCTGTGAAAATTTCAATTGTCTACCTTTTACGGTTCATGAAATACAGTCTACTGATTGACGGACGGACGGACAGCGAAGGCTTAGTAATAGGGTTCCGTTTGGCACCCTTCGGGTATCGAACCCTAAAAAAGATCAACAATAGCTGTAGACACAAATAAAATTATTCGATTGATACAGTTGACAACACAACGCAATGTAGATCTTGTTGAGTTACTAATTAGATTGTATTGAGCCAGTCATCGTGCAAGCGCGCACTCTAAGCTTAAACTCCAAACCCAACACTTTAATCACAAACCACCTTCTAACACTCAATTTTCAAATGTCAAACAAAATAACAAAGAGACATCAAAACATCGCCACCAGCCTTGCCCATCCTCTACCATCCCTGCCCATCCCCCCTTCTAATTAATGGTGAATACACAATACAAAATTTATTTGCCAACTTGACACGCAGCAAAAGCTAACACAATGAGGCTTGTCGGCGTCATGGCCGAAAATTTGGATTTCAATTTTCGAATGTATCAGGGTTACCAGATGCAAAATATAACGATTTTTTTTTAAGTGTTTCGTTAAACAATAAGAGAAGAATACTTGTAAATTAATAGTTGGTAAATTCTGTTATTTTATTTTTAGTGTCGCATATTAATTAAGTGAATACGACATATATAAAGGAAATGAAATATTGGTGACACGTAATGTTTTATGAATTAAAAACAACAAAATTATCTTAGTTATTTCTGGAAACAATTATAAGCAAACCTCTAAATCGAAAACTATTAAATCGAAAGAAAATATTTATATTTCAATTTCATAACTTAACGTAACGTAAACATGCTTTATTAGATCTCATTTTGGTTCGAATCAACTGTTATCATTACAATTTTCTGTGGATCTTAACTGGATAATTCCAGTTAAGATCGTTTCGTTTAAACAGAAAGTGGGCAACATCGCAAATAGCTGTCAAAAAATCATCCGTTTTGATTAATTTGGCTTAAGGAAATAAGACCAACTAGTAAACTAAAACATTTATTATAAAATGCAATAATTAATATCGTAATATTCCATTTTAGATGTAAAAAAAGTATTTGGAAACTTGCCAAATGCCTTTTTTACACTTAATTGAAAAATTTACTCTTAAGATTGCCGAAATCACATCTATGTCTACACAAACTGGAATCCCTCCGTCCTATAATAATATCGTTACATATCCTGCTACCATCAAATGGATTCCCGTATTGATTAAACGGTGATTGAGTATCCGCGTCGACTACAGATTTCGTATCCGGAATCTACCACTGTAAATGGGTGACCGTTAATTTTAACAAGTGGCAACCCTACGTACGTGCAGCGTTCGCCGCGTCAAATGAAATGCGGTTCGTGCTAGAATTCCAATTTCGAAATTTTGAACCTCGAATTGTAGGTGCTCCGCTATTGGCCGCTGCTAATTTATTTGGCGTAGTTATGATATTCTAACCTAAAAACTTATTATTTTGAAAGGGTTAAAGCTTCTGGCCAGTTATGCTTCACTGGTAGTGACTTTGTAGGCGATTAGATGTCCCGTCCAAGATAATATAACACAGAGTGACTGCTATTATAGACCTAGATATAAATTGATATAACAGATGAAGTAAACAAGTACGAGGAATTCAGAGGAAAAAAAGATTTCCACGCCCTTTTGCAAATATTTGCGTGAATATTTCAAACTGTTCCCATTCCTCGATTCTTTTTCAAATTCCCATGTGGATGCGGAAATGGAAGAAAAGTACTATGTACATATCTATATGGTTTAGTACGGTGCGGTGCGATAGAGGCCAGTTCACCTTTTTCCGTCTTTGTTATTAGACAAGTTCGGTCCACTCTAGTAAGAAAATAATAGAACGAAAATATTTTTGTGTTATTATAAGAAGTGATTGTTAGTCTGAGAGCATTACTTCGGTACTTAGTGACAGTACATGAAAATAATACTAGTTACCTACCTAATTAATGTTGAAAATGTACTTTTCTTATTTGTACCTTGAACCATTTAAACACCGACTTTCACAAAACCCAACAAATAAAAATGATTATCGCCCAAATTAATTTCCAACTACCCACCTAAACAAACTGATTTATAAACCAAAAACTATTAAAACGATAGTGTAAAACTTTACACAGTAACCACACGTAAGTAAACGGTTTTATATCATAGCAAATTAAATTAAAATTTCTGGGCCATTACATGCTAAAGTTTTGCCGAAGTACTGCAGTAACATTCAAGTTTCATCTACTCTAATATCTAGAAACGGTCCAATGCAGATGTTCTTGTAGGTAAAAGAATGTTGGGACAATGAACGATGGCGATAATAGGTACGTATTTGTAGAATTGTAATAACTAGTGGTCGCGAAAGTGGTCGAAATTCGGCCATAATTCATTTAAATTTTAAGTTGTTGTTAGTACATACTAATTCCATGCTGCCATGTCATGTTTCTAAGGTAGCCATCTTGTGTCAAACGCATGGTAGTGTGTGTAATGTTTTTTTTTATTAATTTAATTTATTTCTAATGTATATTATATAAAAATATTAGCTTTCTGCACTCCGTCTCCATATAAACTTTAACTGTGCCAAATTTCATACTCTCCGTCCGCGTAATTTTAGTAGAAAGGGGTACAAAATTTTTGCTTCACGTATATAATAATAATATTGAGTGGGATATAAAAAAAAAACAAAACATAATCGCCACGTAAGATGATATCTGACGCTTCACTCGAGAGTATTTTTTGTGTTGAGTTTATTTTTGTTTCATTCCTCGATCACACGACAGCGACAAAATTATATAGGGATGAACGTTCATCGGCTCCTTTGTTCTTTTTCATTTTTATTATAAATTGTTGTATTATTTATTTTGTGATTCCCTAGCGGGATTTATATATGTCCGTAGGTGTGTCATCACAGCGGGCCCTATCAGAATACCGCGCGGTATATATTTTTTTAAATATCGCAGCATTATGTTGAGATAGGAGCCTTTTTGGCCTCGCACATGTCGTTAATATCATGGTCTAATAAAACAAGGTCTGGCATTCCGGGAGTGACACATGCTTACGGCACTATCCAGTTGCCACTTTATTGCAACAAAACACGAAGAGATTTTCAGCATTCGTTTTTCGAAAAACATTAATAGTTTTAAATGCTCCTTTTTTTGTCCGTATTACTATTTGTATTTTAAGTAATAACGGCCGCACGGGTCGATCGATCAGGTTAAGCTACGCTTGACGCGGTCAGTCCGTGGATGGGTGACCATCTTTACATACCGAGACCCCTCTGTGCCTCTGAAAGCACGTTAAGCCGCTGCTCCCAGTTGTCAGTCATTCCGGGTCACTAGAAGCCCGAAAGTCTGACAACCAGTCTTACCAAGGGGTATCGTGTTACCCAGTAACTGAGTTGTGGAGGTCAGATAGGCAGTCGCTCCATATAAAATACTGGTATTCAGCTGCATCCGATTAGACTGGAAGCTGACCCTAACATAGTTGGGAAAAGGCTAGCCACATTTTTTACTGTTTGTATTTCCTGTGCGTGTACCGAGTGAAAGTCAATGAAAACAGGATTGAACAAAAAGTAAAGCGGATGGTATCAGCTCAGCTTTAGCAAACGTTTAGAGAATGCTGATACAACCACCAAGCGTTCCTATGACCATCAACTGTTTACTAATTATTCCTAGTTACTAGGTAAAATGTGTTAATAAATATGATCATTAACAAGAAAAATCAACCAATACCAGCTGTTAACGCTTATTTGTTTACCAAAACGGAGACACACAAAGTCCTGTCCACAGACAATTCAAACTCTCCCATTATAACAAAATATAATTGCGAAAACCATTGTATTTGTTTTACATTTCCACTTCCCCCTTTTAATGGGGTGTCATAACTACTGAACTGCGTTAATGAATCATACCCAAAGGTCGGTCTTTATGGGCCACTAAATTATGGCCGTCGTTAGGCCATAACTCAACGGCTACCGGCAGATAGGCTAGTTTAGAGCCTTTAAAGGTTAATTGCTGGGTACGTGGATATTTGCACAGTGAAAAATTGTCTGTGTTCGGCTTTTATAGGGGTGATCTTTTTATTTGCTACGATAGTTTATGTCGTGAATGGTTTTAAATTTTAGATCCTAACTAATATTATAAATGTGAAAGTGAGTTTATTTGATTGTTTGTTACGCTTTTACGATAAAATGGCTGAACGGATTTGAATGAAATTTGGCACATGGGTAGACCATGACCTGGATTAGGACATTGGATACTTTTTATCCCAATATTCTCACGGAATCTAGACTTATGCGGGTGAAACCACGGGGTGCATCTAGTGTTATTATAATAACAATAATATTTATTTTTTATTTCTGAACATGGGAGTTCTGTTCACTGTTATATCTGCCACTGGTAATATCATGAGAGTAATCAGGTGATTCTGATTATGGCACGTAATTAATCACCTGATTATAACAATCTTATATTTCTACCCACATTTTAATTGCAACGTTAACTTAAGAACAACCTCAAGACACCAAGTTTATTTTACGGTTGTGTACCCACCAATGCCAGAATCACCAAACTATAAAGGGCCCCGAAACGATCAATTGCAATGGGGATCCACGCGCAAAGCTCAACGCAGATGTCGCCAGCGCACTATGGAAAATATAGGTCGGTATCGGATCAAAAATCTGTAACTTCATGAATTTTTGTTGTATCGTGATGAAATTTGGCACAAATATGCAGCAAGGTTCGGAGATTCGAACGATGTGTAGTTTATAGGGTTTTCTTGTATATCTATGTATGTTTTTTTGCATAGAATGAAAGAAATGGGAAAAAATCACGAAAAAAATAGTTAAAAATTTATTTCAAGTGGAATACAAGTTTATAATGGCTAAAAAGATTAAACCATGGTTAATTACAACAAGCAAAGTAAACAAAATATATATATATATGAAAAAAAAATACTAAATTAAAATCATATTACTAATAGGTACATCCTATACTCTGGCTTCAGGAAATGATGTAGCTAGGTACAAATATAAGTAATAACTAAATATAAATATTATTTTTAACTTATACCACTTCAGGATCAGGGTCAGTAAATGTGGGTTCACTTTCAGGTGCCACGTTTAAAAGACTTAGTGCCTCTTCTTCAAGTTCTTTCACATTTCTTACGTACGGTTTTCTCAAACTTGTTATATATGGATCTGACGTGTATAAAAGCGTTTTAAAGACATCTTCATTTGTAGCAGATCGGGAACATTTTCTGGCATGATGAAGTCGTATGTTTCTGTAGTCTTTGTTGCGAGACTCTTGTGCGTCTTCCGATAGCTGTCCAATAGGAAGCACCGCAAAATGTTTGATAACGTTTTGCCCGTGTATGAGTATTTTATGAACGGAGGATGGCATATAATACCAATCGTAATTACTTACATAGATTCTTGCAGTTTCTATTGCATATTCCCCAAATTTTTCAGGGTCGATCATCATTCCAGAAGAAAGAACTTGCAAGATAATGTATAGGCGTTTAATCAATGCCTCATCTACACCTGTTATTTCCGATGAGCAAGTGCTATTATAGAAGAATCTTCGTGCGGTATTGCCATCGTTCGTATTCCCGCTAACTTGCCGAGGTTTGTCGACGATTAATCCCAACTCCTCCCTGAAACGTTTTTGAACAACTTCTTTCTTTTCTTTTTTTAATCTCTTATTTTCCTCAGTTGAAGCAGACCAAGTCTTAAACGAAAGATTATAGGAAATATGTAATATCATTTCCATGCAGCGAATCCAGGCGTGTAAGGTGGACAATCCGTATTGGTAGGCGTTTTCGTTTTCGGGTCTGGCAGTTACTTTCGATAGGTCATTCATTAGCCGTGGAGTAGCCCCACATATCGTGCATGTGGAACCAGATGGAGTATCTGTAAGGACCTGAGCCACCTTTCCATCGATCATCGTTAGAAATAGTTCATGCTTCACATTTACTACAACACCATCTTTGTTTATAAGTGATGCTTGTGCAGCCCTAATTTGTTTTTTAATATCATCAACAACTGCCTTGGTTTTTTCTGGAGTTTCCTTACAAAACTCAATAGAAATGGGTCTGCAAAAACGGACAGATGAAGGTACCGGATTTTGCCAAACAACGGATCCCGATTGCACATCAACTAATCTGATGGGGACTAATGAAGTGATGAACAAATTGGCATCTGAAATTGTTTCTGACTCTTCTGCAAGTATTTGCTTGTATTGGCTTTGACCAGATGAACCATCACATCCCCATTTAGAATAAAGGATCAATGTTCTATGTTGTTTTTGGAAAACAGAATCGATTTTTAAAATTCTAGCAGCAGTATGATCCAATAAATCTTGTATATTAATCACTTTAGCATAAGTATTCGTGATTTCGATTGTAGAAGATGGTGGATAACAGGATCTTTTTATTTCTTGTATTTTGTAGTAAGGCGGGAATATACAACACTTTCGTTCGTTGGTTAAGTTTTTCAGGTACATATATTGTGCTTTTGTTAGATCTAAATCTATAAAAGCACTCAATGCTTCCGTATCGGAAAGAATCTTCATCTGGTCTGAGTCGTTCCACTTACTTGAGATATCTAATTTCTTTTGAGTGTCAGCGGTTCTTAATTCTTCGACAAGATGAGCTTCTGTGTACTCACGTAAAGCCCGTAGTCCCTGCAGATAGGCGTTTTTTATATGCTCGAAGCCATAGTCTTGGAGTAGAAGAGTGTTTTTCCTCTTCTTGGTAGATTCTGAGGAGTCTCCATAAGCCACGCATGCTCGTCCTCGTTGGCCAGATGTTGATGGCGTAGAATATTGTTCAGAATCCGGTAAATTTAACGAATACCTTGAGTCCAACCAAGTACAATACTTCTGTAAAAATGTTTCTTTTTTCCGAGATGCCAGGGCCCAGCGTTTGTTGAAAATAGGAAGAATGTGCCTTTGTATGTCACTAATTATAAAACACAAGTTGTTTTCAGAAACATTCAGCTTTTCCACTAAAACTTTGGATAATGATTCCATGGTCTTGCCGCCCTCTATATAGGGGATTATGAAGTCTCGTTTGGTACAGCTGAAGGAAGACATTTTAACACTTCACAATCTGCAGAAATAATAGGCGTAGATGAGATTTGCTTCACTTGAAGTTACACTGATGTAGATGGTTCGAATAGTTTTTGCTTCCCTTTAAATACTCATTTTACAATATCGAATTGGTACCTACATCATTATTATCTTGTAATTTCCCACGCAAACCGAGTGCAAATTTGATAAGGTCCCTTTGTTATCACGAAATAATGAAGAAAATATCCAAAAAAATCTATATTGTTCATGTGAATGGTGTCAGTGGTAAACCGCAAAAGATACTAATTTTCGGGTTCTGACTTTTATCAGTTTTTTTCTCATATCTTCTAAAACCGCAAATATCCGCAGCTGATTTTTTTTGCATTCTATTTATGAATAGTTAGACTACTAGTCGACACAAAAAGTAGCGCTTGGGCAAACGTGGGTAATACTGAAAACCTTCGACGAAAAAACATACAAGTGAAAAAAAAGGTATGTCACTTTTCTCTTTTTTTAGTAATTACTGAAATATTTTTCTATACTTTTAAAATCTGTATCGCAAAAAGCATAAAATAACCTTTCTAAAAATGTATAATACTGCATATCTGTACCAAGTATTTTTTTCACAATATGGTATTGAAACATGTATACGCAAAGACTTGAGTTTGGCACTTCTGTCTTCTATGTATTTCTATCAAAGAAAAAAAAAATAATTTCGCGTATTAAGAAAAAAAATCGTAATGAATATTATAATTTGACTATTAGAAAACCTAAAAGAATAGCCATATTAGCCAAATTATGATATTCGTAAAAAGCATTTTTGATATGCGCTTGTTCTACCATTTTCCATAGTGCAGCGGCGGGATGGTCGCTGTCAAAATATTTTCGCTTTGTTTACATCAATGATTTTTGTTATTTTTTGTGTTGAAACCGATCCACCATCGTTATTGCTTACATGTATTGTTCCTGGAAGCGTAAAGAATTGAAAGACGTACTAAACAAACGAGAAGCAAGGATTACTGGAAAGAAATCAGATCTTATTGAGAAGTAGACTTCTATCTAGTAAAATATTTTTCATCAGTGCTAGGCTCTAGATTTGGATATTTTTTTGTTTTAACGTGTTAATTCTTACTTGACTCATGGTAGAAAAATTTACGAAAATTGAGAGAACACTACTTTAATGATAAATGGTATTCTTTAATTTTTAGGTTAGGTTTATTTTTCATCAGTGCTAGGCTCTAGATTTGGATCATTTTTTAGTTCTAACGTGTTAATTCTCACTTGACTCATGGTAGGAAAATTTACAAAAATTGAGAGAAAATTACTTTAATTATAAATGGTATCCTTTATTTCTTTAGGTTACCTATGACCGAAATTTTAATTTCGGCAATTAAAGCCCTCAAGCTTCTGAAAGACAAGCACTTGACGTTCCTGCTGTAGAACTTTATGAAGACGTTAATAGCTCCACCAGAACTCCACCACATTGTCGAACTTTACCAATCAACATAGTCAAAGTTACTTTTAGTTGTACTCTTTTAGTTTCCCACTTTTTTTTAGCGTAGTATCTTTAGAAAATTAATGAACACCGGGGTTAGTAGTTTAGTACATCCTGGTACAGCACACTTAAGCATATTACGAGAAAATTTAAATTTACTGAATGATAGGTTACAAAATGTATGGAATTGACAGCTTTCAATTGCCATGTCGACGATGCGCCACGTATCGTGATAAAATGGCAGTAAAGATCCTCATTGAAGCAATATTGTCAATCGCTTTAATTGCATTTGGTAGATGATCAATTTGCGCATCAATGTGTATAAATTACGTAAATATTGACAATTGCAATCGATCGTTTCTGAGACCCTTAACATGTTACACGTGCCAGAAATACGCTGTCCTCTAAAACCAGCCAATTGAAATAATCTATGGAAAAAGCCTGATTGAGAATAGGTAACTAAATACCACAAGAATCTAAGGTCCTTATTACAGAACGTTCCTCAAGTTCAGTTTGATCTTCAATCAGTCGATCACTATTTAAGTATAGAATCAGTACTTGAGCATCGATTTTATTCCAGAACCGTAATCAAACTCTACTCATTACTCAGATAAATCGAGGGTCGGATCCAGCCTCAAGCAGAGATTTGTACCTATTGTCTATGCATATGTATCGGATACAGTTTGTGTATGTTTTTTTTATTACGTTTAATAATTAGTTTTACTAATTTATTTAATCATAATATTATCACTATAAAATGACAGGACGATAAAATAATTTCAGTCTATTGGAAAAATCCTTTTAAGTACTCAATAAAAATTCTAACGGATTTCAAGAATATTGTTGAAAAAAACCGGCCAAGTGCGAGTTAGACTCCCACACGAAGGGTTCCGTACCACCGTACAATATTTAGCAAATATGATGTATTAAAAAAAAACTACTTACTAGATCTCGTTTAAACAAATTTTCGGTGGAAGTTTACATGGTAATGTACATCATATATTTTCTGTTAGTTTTATCATTCTCTTATTTTAGAAGTGTCTCTCGCGCAAACTATTCAGTTTAGAAAAAAATGATATTACAAACCTCCATATCATTTTTGAAGACCTATCCATAGATACCCCACACGTATGGGTTTGATGAAAAAAAAAATGAGTTTCAGTTCTAAGTATGGGGAATTTATTGCTTTTTTTTTTCTATTTTTGTGTGAAAATATTAATGCGGTTCACAGAATACATCTACTTACCAAGTTTCAATAGTATAGTTCTTATAGTCTCGGAAAAAAGTGGCTGTGACATACGGATGGACAGACAGACAGACAGACATGACGAATCTATAAGGGTTCCGTTTTTTGCCATTTGGCTACGGAATCCTAATAAAAAAAACTGCGTGAGTGAAACCTTCTATTTGAATCATCGTTGAATAAATTATTGTAATGATCTATTTCTCCAAATATATCCATTTTGACAGTAATCATTTAAAAAAAACATCAATATTTACAAACTCAACAATGCAGATAGACTAAACAGAACAAAAATTGACATGACAATCTATGCTCAAACGCGGTCTCGACCACACTTGGGTGATTACAGAATCAATCACTGCTTGGGTTCAATTCGTGAACTGAGTATGTAACGATCTAAAATAGAGCCAAACTCAGCTGAGATATGATCAAAAAATCTATGCTTGAGGAACGTTCTAAAATTAAAACTCGACTCAAAACTAGTTTTAAACAGAGATCAATGCTTGAGTTTCCTTCTGTAATACGGACCTAAGAATACAACAGCAGACTAGGTGAAACTAGAAAAAGAAATAACAAAACATTCAAACAGAACGAAACAGAAATATTTAAACATCACCCCATTATTTTCCGATTCGCATCGATATTCGGTGGATGTCAAACAATGTTAATATTACATTCCCTACTGAAATATGTTTTATATGTATTAAAAACTTGTTCGGAACGCTTGGTTGAACGAATCGAAATGTAGCGTTGGGGACATAGAAACAGCGAGTGTTTACTTGTACTTGTTAAAACTAGAATTACGGCATAAAAAATAGAGCCATGGACACAAAAAATTCAAAGACACGCGATTTTTTTTTACTGAAACAGTTGTGGCAACGCCGGGAGAGGACGCCCTAGGTCATGTATAGGTCTGGTCTACAAACTCAGAACCGGTGTGCGTGTATGACCAGATGTATCCTATACTTTTAAAGGAGCAATATTTATATATATGTATATATTTGTAATCACGTTCTCGAAAATAGCCCGAACGATTTCGATGAAAGTTGCATTATAGGGGTGTTTATGGGAGCGAAAAATCGATCTAGCTAGGTCTGATATCTGGGAAAATTTGTTCTCTCACTATTTGCACCCGAGCAGAGCTCGGTAGCCCAAAGTTTTGAACAAGCTGGCTACCTTAGAATAATGACATGGCAGGATGGAATTAGTAAGTAGGTACCCTATTACCATGGCAACATAGAATTAGGACGTACTTACTATACATGGAATTAGTATGAACTTCAACTATCCTATATTTTTAAACGAGCATTCTCTATTTTCACCCGAGCAGAGTTTCAGACTTAACATAAACGAATCAAAAGTGGTATGTAAAGGATCGTAGCAGATGGCGTTCTATAGTTTCTGCTTACCCTCATGGCTTCACATGCCGTCGAGAAATATTTCTCAATCATGCCGATTTCTTCACGGTGTTTTCCTTCACAGTTTTTAAAGCAAGTGATAATTATACCATACACACATGAATCCTAAAAGTCACAGGTATGTGCCTTGGGTTCGAACTCGAGACCTATGGCTTGGCAGTCCGACGGTCACACCACTAGGCTATCACTGCTTCCTGCCGGAGTTGCGAGTTTGTCCGAAAATATCGCGGCCCCGGCACACAGGCAACGGAAGGAACACGGGTGGGTTTTAGTCAGTAAAAGTCTGACACACCCTCCCGCTCCGCCCCGAGCGGGAGAAGTTATTTGATAATTTCCCACCCTCAAAAAAAAAAAAGGTTATCACTGCTTCTGAAATGGAATAGGTAAGAACATGCAGATGTGTTTACCTAATAACCATCAGTTAAAGCCAAATTCAAATTTGTTTAATCATATTATTTGAAATATCAATGTAATAACGTTTCAACATTAATAACAAACACATTATCCATAGTGGAAATTTAAGTTCACGTGTTATTAAGCCTAAATATAAATCAACTGAGTACATATCCCTCTCTAAATAACATGGCTACGTGCCTACAGAATCATGATTTAATCTGATTTATGTTTACACTACAGCAATGTTATATAATACATACAGCGTGTAAGTATCATAAATGTGTTGTCATATTTGAGGGTGTGTTACAGACCATCAAACTGAACAATGTCCTCCAAGGGGCCAACATCGTAAATGCGAAAGAAATACCAACTGTCCCATACAAAACTTCAATACCTACTCGACTTAAACTGTATGGGACGATTGATTATTTTTTCGCGATTATTATGTTGGTCTCACGGAGAAAGTTGCTCAGTTTGATAGTATGTACCACATCGTTAAATATGACCACACATTTCAGATACACACTGTTTAATACATATACTTATGTACTTACTTTTAGTATCTAATGATATTCGGAATGGGCACTAATGGGATATTTAGGCAGGATTCTATTACAGACCGCAATTACATGCCTAAGAAATTTCGGTGCTAAGAAAATAAGTGGTTGTTAGTGTAAATATGGATGCTAGAATCTCTAGAAAAATATAAACGAAAGTTAAATGGATCCTATTACGACGACTTTTTCTGTAATTAACGGAAATTAAGTTAAATGAAATTGTTTATACTGTGAATATGATATCGGAATCACTGTCATATTAAAAATAAGCCAGACGAGGTCGGCGTTTCCTACCCGACTACTCTGAGAAGAAAGGCCGAAACAAACTCAGAGGTGGCAGTCTCTTTTAAAGTCCAGATATAACAGGTCAGGCCATAAGAGGACCATGTAAATTAGTGTCTGAAATGGTATTTTGAGGAAACAACCACACAGATGAGTGGACCTGTCCAGTAAGTGCAAGCATTTGTTAAGGAGTTTATCTATTGTAATTTGAGGCAAATTACGACTTAATAATACTATTTAACTGACTTTAAAAAAACATACAGACGAACATAGAACCTCCTCCAATCCGGTCTATGTTCGTCTGTATGTATTTTTATGTTCATCGATATTTTCGTCAATGGTTCGTATTAATTTAATGTTTAAGTTTTTTATGGTAATATACAGTGCTTTTTCATTTAAATTCCGAATGTTTGTGGGTTGTTCAAGGAAAGTTTGCGTTCGATTCAAATTTCGAAAGAACACGTTCTTAGTTTAACTTTTCAGTTATTTTATTTTTGAAGATAACATTAATATTGAGCTATATTTTAATGCCGATATGAAAAAATAATTTGTCACATTTTTTCTTTGCACCTGCTCTCGCTTGTCGCACGTTCTATGGCCCGTGTCTGATGTGACAAATGCATGCACTATTCCAATATATTTCGCCAAAGAAAGAGTTTTCGCGTTCTCCCCGATGTATTTATTCAAAATTGAATTTGAAAAACTGTTTTTTCGTGTTTACTAGAAAACTTATGTAAACTACGTGCTTCTGTAGAAAACACTTATTGTCACAAAATTCAATTTAATTTTTTTAGAATTCGTTTTCGCAAAGGTCTGTAATTTTTACTACTGACAAACAAAGTACTGTAATTTTAAAACGAACAGGAACAGTTAATATAAAATATCACGCCTGTATTAACGCAGGTATGGACAGAGTTGTAACTACACCGAAATGTTGCCACTTAAGTTTAAGCACAGATTAATACAGAGTGTTCACTCCGCAAAATCATTTAAATAAAAAATGACTCTTGCTACGACACAAGAAAGTGCAGATCAGTTTGCACAAGGCGAATTATCTACTATTATATTCACCTAGAAGTTGCCTCTCTTTCTATCGTGTAACTCTGATCTTCTGACTAAGCACTGAATTGGCCCGACTAGACCAGCCCGTCGCGTACACACGGCTACACATCAAGCTATACATTTCCAGTATAAGCTGACCTCGCTTTGTACGGAAATCCTATACAATGCTAGATCAGCATAAACTGGAAATGTATAGCTTGATGTGTAGCCGTGTGTACTTGCAGCTCCATACCTAAAATGCGAAGTGCGCCTTTTGTACTATTCTGTGGTTTAAGTCCCATTTAATAGAAAGCGATTGTACGAAATGGAGTTAAATAAAAACGAGTGACTGACAGGCAACGCACAGCCTAAACCGCTGAGTGCTCGGGGACACGACGCCGTCGCCGCGCCGGCACCGCGCCGCCGCCGCTCCGTCGCCGCGCCGTCTCCGCTTGACTTTGCTATATCACTAGAGCGCGTGCATTTTTGCAAGTGGCAAGTGGAATAAAAAAAAACAGTTTAAAAAGTACTAGCGGTGTGGTTGCGGCGCGGTGGCGGTGCGGCGGTGGGCCGGCAGCGGTCTGGCAACGTTGCATATAACCAGCATAGAGGCGCGGTGGCGGTTCGTTGACGGCGTCGTGTCGCTGAGCGCTGAACATGATATTTAGAAGACTAGTTCCTTTCCTTTGGAGTATGTAAGGATCGTCGCAGGTGGCGTACTGTATTTTCCACCTACTACTACCCCCTTGGAAAGAAGGCTTGAGTTTATGTATGTAGTTCCTTAACGTAGATGTTAAAAGGCATAAGCTAAGCATAATCAGCTCATAACGTTCCCACTGCTTGGAGACAGGCCTCCTCTCTATGAGAGGGAGTGGGCCCTAATCCACCACGCGGGCCCAGTGCGGGTTGGTGGATGTCACATGTTTTCCTTCACTGTTTTGAGAGCAGTGATGATGAAGTTAAATACACTAAGTCAAGTGCCTGCCTGGGTTTTGAAGTCGGGGCCTATACAACTGGGATACCACCGCTCTCTGAGGAATGTTAAACCAATCAAAATTGCATACAGTAGCCAATAGTTTACATGGAAACATAATTTTCCTCTCAATAAAAACATTATTATAATAATCTATTTTCACAATACAAGAGCAATAATTCGTTTTGATGCTAAATGGCGTGTTAAAACATAAATAAATGTGTTGGGCTATGTCCGAATGTCAGCGGAATTAGCTTTGAGTTAACATTAAATAAATGCTTAGTTATAACAATATTGTTTTGTTGACAAAGGGGATTTAAACTGTCGTACCTAGCGGTTTTGTATAGTTTAGTGATATTTAATATGCGTTTTATTGTTATTAGCTTGTAAAAGTTCGGTTATGAATATGTATCTTTATAATAGTTACAATATGCAGTTAGAGTATTGACATAATCTCTGCAGAATTATCTATGCAAAAAATGGTAGAAGAAGGTATCATAAATAAATAGGAATGTGAGAAAATATCGGATGCATAGATAAACTTCGCAATTAAAAAATTTGACAATCAAGGTAAAGGTGGACAAATAAATAAACATAGCACGTATTTTGTTCTGTTTAAGAGCATCGCGAGCAATAACAAAACGCACTACGCATTTTACTATCTTTTCTAATTAATTAACATTAGCAAAGATAGTAAATAGCGTAGTGCACATTTTCGGTTTCTGGCTGCTACGTCACCAACTGCCCCAAAACAAAACAAAAACAGAAATCACAGATCAGACCAAACCAATAACACGAAATACCAAATAAGTACAAGATGGTAAACTACGTAGTGCACATTTTCGCTTCCTGCATGGTACTTCAAACAGCTCCAAACACAGAACCCTACCAAAACAAAAACAGAAATTACAGATAATTACCAATAACACAAACTACCAAATAAGTACAATATCCACAGGAAAATAGCCGGTAACTAGATAAGTTAAGCTTATTCCTGCAAGTTGTAAGTTATCTGACAGATTTAGGTCGCTATGACACTGAGAGAGTAGGCCAAGGGCTGTCACTCTTCCGCTGTGTCATTCCTGGGAATAGTTTCGCCAACTTGTATTGGTGTAAGTGGATAAGAGTAATTGGGCATGGTAGGAAGTTTTTGTAATGGACTTTTCTTAGTATCGTAGAGTTGCGTAGTTTTAGTATGGGTTTTTTAAATGATTTCAAGAAAAAGAGAAACAACGCCTATATTTCTTGGCAATGTTTCTACTTATTTATCGTAGGTAGTATGAAGTCTTGTCAACAAGCTGGTGACCCATCTAATGCAAACTGGTTACTGCCGCTAATAATAATCAGCAGTGCCTATAGCCGGCCCTCAAGACTTTCAGGAACTGTCTACGCTATCGGCTATAAATTCCGTCTGCTTTGAAGTTATCTATTGACTAGCCACATAATGCTGTTAGATTAGGACTATCGAGATATTGGAACGCTTCTCAGCTCGCTTCAATTCTATAAGATTGTGCAATCTTAGAGATAAGTATTCCTGCAGGCCCAAACTCTAATGACCTGGAAATTAGTAACAGCTCTATTTATATCCTAGTCGTAATTGAAGATTTATCAGGACTATTAGATACAAAAAATAATTACGAACACAAATCATATTCTTGACATTTGACCTCTACGCTAGCACAACGACCCAACCTTACATACCCGAACAAAAATACGATTCATTTCTCACCAAGAAATCGGACGAAACAGAAAAATCTATTCTTCTATACCAAAAATTAATAACAGAAGTACGCTAACCTCTAAGCAATAAGGGTGAAATTGCCATGTAATCAGTTGAAAATCGTCACCATCTGCAAAATGGTTGGAAATGTTCAGAAATTGTACGTTTTCGGTTCGTTAGTCCAGAATATTGGTTCATTGCTGGTAAGGCGAGATTCATTACTTTGAGTTTCGGATGGCTATGGGCATTAAGTGTTTACTTGTTACCAGAGTATGGTGTGGAAGGGTGAAATATTTACTGTGTTACAAACATGTGTAACTTATTTAGCAACAGCTTTAATTTATTACTCGTGAAACTCGACTTAAAAAAATATATTTTGGAATTTTATTTATTAAAGATTTTTAGATATTACTTAATACCTTAGAACTGGGAACCGCTTAAGTGTCGGTTAACGTATAGCTGGTTAAACTAAAATCAATCAACAAGCACTTTACACCCAACTTAAAATCTTAAATCAAAGTTGGGCCTACGCCTCTAAACGATATTAAACCCTACGCCGTAACGGCGGCGTAGCGTTTCATATAGTTTCCAACTCAAACTCAAAGCATTTATTTCAAATAAACCAATTACAGGTACTTTTGAATTGTCAAGGGGTCGGTCAGTCAGAAATATGAAGCTAGTTCTGTAGTTGTAAACAGCGCTACGATAATTTTGCTTGAATTTGCAGTAAATTATCCTGTTTTATTAATACTATGATACTAGTAAAAACCAATTGTTTTACTTATCCTACCAACAGTTACAGAGTTCATTAACCTCTCCCAACAAAAGAACATACAACACACCTCTAAATCCCAAACCCAATAGTACTTGATACACGTCCCGCAACTTTCTAACAATCGGATTAAAAATATTTAATCAGACAGTGTGACTACGTGCACAGCGACAAATTTAATTACAACGAGCTGCGATCCGACTTCGGGTGACAAACTAAAAACATCGAGAACTTTTGAATTTTGTTAAGCGGTAGGTACATGTTGGTTTGTTTTGTCTATACTAATTGTTTTTTTTTTTTTTCAAGTACAGGCTTTTTCTAAGGTATCTGAGTTAATTGTGATTCAACCCGTAATTAATACTGAAGAATTTTAACTTTTTCTAGATTCGTAAATAACTTTTCCACTGTAAAAAAACATCGATGAAAACCATACATGGGTGGGTTTTGATAGATTTTTTTTATCATTCATCAAAACTGTTTAAAATTGAAACTGCTTAGATTAGGAGTAATTTAGATTAAGGCCTCTAAATAGTTAAATTAACTCCACTAACTCCTTAATCTATTAAGAAAGCTTATTATGAGCCAAAACTTAGCAATCATAAAACCACTCCAATTTCTTTATCTCATGATCAGAATTATTTATCTTTCCAATCGTTATTAATTGAAACATAATATTGCATTTGATTATACTTCGGTATTAAGTCCAAGAATTCAATTGCAGCCCAAATTGGCATCAAACATTCACCCTATTCAATAGAATATCAGTCGAATCGCTTTAGGCCCAATCTAGCCCGTCTCTTAATCCGTCTGTCAATACTTCGCCTAAGCTAGGCGTGCAAGGGATATTTAGGTCAACTAAATAATATACAGACCTTTGAGAAATTCATTTGCTTCTTGAATTATTCAGGGATAACTATAATTAGTATTATGCGTAGTGATTGCTAATTTTATGGGGTGTTAAAATATTCAATTTGTGTTATTTCATAACTAGTTTATAGATTGTATAGATCCCAAGGTCTTTAAAGAGTCTTTGAGGTGTGGAGGTAGGGTTTAATATCTAAGCCTCAGGGTCTGGTGTGGGTTTTTGGTTTTTCCACCAAAAATAGACAATGTTGTCAATTGCAATATAAGGCATGAAGTGGCGCAAAAAAGAAGCGTGGCGCGGCGTTCCGCGTATTGTCTCATACAAATTAATACAAAACTGCACCTGCATGCTATTGCATGGCACAAAAGATATTTTATCGGTTTTAGTATTCAGTTATAAATTGGCCTAAGCTACGAAAACATAGCATTCGCATCGAAATATCGTTACATAGTTTTAAATATCAGTTTGTATTTGGACCACAGCAGCTCTAACAAAATCATAAAAAAAAAAACAATGTATCCATTTTTTATCAAAAAAAGTCGTTTCCACTTTTCTGAATACATGTTACGAACAATATCGCCCCTCGTCGCAAACCTCAATTTATTCCCGAAATCTGATACCCAAATTGGGTTAGGAAATTTCACTAACAAATTCAATCAAGTTGAACAATAGTCAATTTTACGGCGTAAGAGACCTAAAATGATGTATTTTGGAAAACCACAGAACTGGATACATTGACTAATCACAATAAACGGGGCTGCGGTCCACTCGGCCTTAATTTGCATCGGTACCAAATAACGATACAGGAAAATACCGAGTTTTGGTACCGGTACCGGAAATTGGGTTGCCGTTCGCGCGGATGACAATGTTATCGTATATGGCTGCGTTTGAAATTGTTTTTTGACGGTACCCATTCATTGGGAATTATTTTCCGAGTTTACCTTTAGTAGATTGGAAAGCACGCGTTTTTTTCGTCCTTTAGTATCCCTTTGTGCTTCAATTTTTTTCTATTAAACAGTTAATAGAATTTCACGAGGCTTTCAATACTTTTGATCAGCTTATTAGCCTCAAAAAGCGCTTATATGTAAGGCTACACATGCTAGTTTACATGATGCATAGAACCTACATAGGTGCTTGAAACCTAGCATTTCACATACTTGGTGCATACAAATCACGACACCAGCAGCAGCTATCTTGTAGCAATATACAAAAAAACACTAGAAACAAAATAGCTCCCAGAATATAATATAATATAACACACCTGACACATTCACAAAAACAAACCAACAACCAACTACCCACTCCATCGCCTCCGATCAGAGAGGACATAAATTAAACTCCGTTCACTATAACCTTCACACGTGCTCAACGCAATTCCGCTTCAAATTGAATGCGCAACGAAGAATACGAATACAAAGTGTGTTTTACAACTGTCGTAGTACGAGAACTACGATCACTATGCGATAAACTTGCAGTACGCCGTAAACTCTGCGACTGGACATTGTGGAGCATGTGTGACGTATCCACGATTTTAGTGCTTTTTGAAAGCTTGTCATATTTACGTGAGGGATTTGTCAGTCAGTAAGATTATTGCTTGTGACTATTTGAAAGTGGCAGCTGTGTGACCCGAGCGTAATGTTGTGAAACTGACGCCACGTTTGAGTTTGACGATCAAACAAAATCGATTTTCTGCTTTCGACTGTTAACATCGTAAAATAGTTGCTAGAGAAAATTCCGATCAGCAATTTCATTTCTTAATTAAATATGATTCATGAAAATGTTTTAACTGTTCCTATGAAACAACTAATCGTAAAATAACAAACTATCGTTTTGTTTTTCGATTTCTGTATTATGTTCGTCGCATTATTTGTCATGTGTTCATAGATCGAAAGAATCAAGCTGTATGGCTGTAGTGGGTTTCAAAGAATCCCATATTAAACCTTCATACTTTACGACAAGCAGTGTTTAATTGGTCAAAAAAACACGTTTATTTTAAAGTCAATTTCAAAATAATTGCGGCGCTTCCTGCCTCCTAAAACGCGCATTGCCTTGACCGTCTGAACCTAACCTCTCATCTCAAGTCCCATCCCTAGCGTCCCATAAAACTTGAGTAAAGCACCTCTTATTACGGAATCTACACGAAAACTGACATAATGATGCGTAAAACTGTTTACCTGCAATGCGGAGGACAGACACAGCCATTTTACTTTACATGATACCTGCATAATCATGAATAAAGAAACTATCAGGCTAATTACCACACTACCTGTTTATTTCAACAAAGATGGCGGTGAAGCTAACCACGGGTTTCAAGCGAAGACTCAGTGATGTCAAACTCGACAAGGGTATTATTATACCAAGCATAAAATAAAGTATGGTATAGATTTGCTGCTTTGATTAACTGACAGCGTATGCCGTATGAGATAAGCCAGATCTTTGACAGTCACTTGTTAGAAGTTATTTTATAAAGTAGTCGGGTAAAATTTTCCTAATAAATTTTACCGCGACAGCCATTTTTTTTGGGACTCGGTTGTTCGCAAACAACTGAGGCCAGACAAAAGTTTATACTAAAAAGATAGAGAAAATACATTTCTGTCTCAGATACTCTGGCTACTGATGGATATAAAATAAGCGTGGCCTTATCTTCCTTAGGATCTAGATAGTAGGTACTCTTAACATTCTTTAATTAACTTTAACAGTGGTCGCCCAGAGGTCGAAATTCGACCATAATTCATTTAAATTTTAAGTTGTATAGTACATACTAATTCCATGCTGCCATGTCTTGATTCTAAGGTAAGGTTTTTTTTATTAATTTAATTTATTTCTAATGTATATTATATAAAAATATTAGCTTTCTGCACTCCTTCTCCATATAAACTTTAACTTTGCCTAATTTCTTACTCCTCCGTCCGCGTAATTTTCGTAAAAAGGGGTAAAAAGTTTATGCTTCACGTATTAATATAATAATTAGTCAGTAAACACCAGTTTGTAAGCTAAGATAAGGTTGAGACTGGGTGTCGACACCTATGTAGTTGGGAAAAGGCTAGGTAGATTGACTTAGGTACATCTTTACTACTCTAACCAGCACTGTTTCAGATAGTCCCATCCACGAAGACGTGTACCACTTATTTTCCTTAACGCTTACAGTACAAGAGTACAGCATTCCGCTAGTATTTTAGTATTGTCGAGACACACTAATTAGCGGTAATTGGTAAACACGACAAAACTAAAACACGAGCGGTATCTTGCACACTTTTACTGTAAGTGATTAGAAAGAAAAGTGGGGCGCATGTTCGTGGATGGATTATCTGAAAAGTGGGGCGCATCTTCGTGGATGGATTATCTGAAAAGTGGGGCGCATCTTCGTGGATGGCATTATCTGTAATAAACTTTCCTAGAAACGGTGATGAAAAAAAAAATCAATAGTAGTACATAATATTATTCTGGTTAGTACCTAGTTGTCTAAAATGTTTGCTGAAGTAAGTCTATTTGGAGCAGCCATGACGCAAACATTCATGAAATATAATTTATTTATTTTATTTAAATTTTGCATTCTATGTTGTGGGCCTTTAAGTCTGTGCTAAATAAATGAATTTTCTTTCATGCTACTTTCCCTTAAAACCGAACCAACGGTACAAAATCCACAAAAATCAAACTCCACCACAAAAACTCATCCTTTTTCAATAGAAAATTAAATAAAAGTACCAGCACTACATAAGTTTCAAGAAAGCAACGTTATACGTTAAGCAGTGCAGATGCTTCAAGTATTCATCCCGTTTAGTGCTCAGAGCAACTACGTGATGATAAATAATCATACGTGAGATGTGCTGTGTTATATCTCTGTTTTATAACAAAAACCAGTACCATGTTTTTCTTTAAAAATATTGGAAGGATTTTCTGCTTTGTTTTCACTGAGAAATGGAAAAATTATATGTTTTTCCATAGACGTTTTCAATAGTAAGAAACTAGCTACTTTTTACTCTAGTGATTAGCGTTGAATGATTTTTGGTAAATAATAATAAACTTATGGATTCGCGTCACCAACATGCTCGCGCCGTAGTTCAGACAATAGAAGCTAGATGGCGCTAATACCAGTTTTATGTTTTCAGTTCTGTCGGCAGTCCCCATGACTGCCATTTTTTTTAACATGTTATGTGTCTGTGTTCAGTAATGAAAACTTTGGCATTGTTCATGTGAGACTTATACAATTTTAAGCCGCAAACGTGATTTTTTCTGACGTGGTGCTAATATGTTCTCTTCTTGGCTGGTTGCTTATCTAACTGGACTGGACTAAACTCCACTCTAAGTAGTGCAACTTAGAGTGGAGTTTGTCAACAGACGACGACAATGGTGCCGTCATTTAATACACATCTAATCTGCGTGTGCAATTTATTTCCCAAACATGTAAACAAACACGAGTTTCCACTTGGACATCAGATTTATGCAAGTGTAAATAAAGTTGATTTTAGACCGACTAGATTTGTTGAAAAAGTCATTAAAAAATATGAAGTCGTAGCGCACACTAAACCTTATGTGTAGGCATTACAGTTGTTTTTTCTAAAACTCCTGTTTGTTTACATGTTTGACAAATGAATTGCGAACTTGGATTATATTGGAAATTCAACAAAAGAGCATCAACGATCACTTGAGTACGTCCAGCGCAACCTATTTAAACATTCAGCTTCAATACCGAGCTTTCTGACTTGCCAAGATATATTCTCCAACAGTTTGCGCTGCAAAATTAACAAGTAAAGCAAAGAATAGAATTTGCAATCCAAACGATTGTACAATTCTTGTCCTGCACATTGTCTCAATAGAGTTCTTATTAAAGGAACAATTCCAAAGCATAATAACACTCAAGGAGTAAATAAGTACGTACCCAAAGGACAGTCCTAAATATATGCAAGAATAAAAACATACGGGAGCGTCAGTTGCACATGTGACTTGACGGGACACATACACAAAGCGACTAAATTGGAAACGTCGCAGCGACACGCAGACGTGTTATTTGTTACCTCAGTTGTGGGGCAAGGAGGGAGCTGTAGCGGGTAAAGTTTAAGAAAGTGCCAGGATCTGAGATTTTGGCAATGTCTTGGGCTAAAGGTGAATCAATCTATCTGCCTAGCGTTTTCCCAACTATGTTGGGGTCGGCTTCCAGTCTAACCGGATGCAGTTGAATACCAGTATTTTACATGGAGCTCCTGCATACCTGACCTCCACAACCCAGTAACTGAGTAATACGATACCCCTTGGTAAGACTGGTTGTCAGACTTTCGGGCTTTTGACGACCCGTAACGACTGTCAAAGATCCACGAATGACAGCCGGGACCAACGGCTTAACGTACTTTCCGAGGCACGGAGGAGTCTCGGTATGTGGTAACTTAACCTGATGGATCGAGCCGTGCGGCTGTTATTACTTAGCCACGAGCTAAATGAATGAATAACGTACATATTATAATATCACGCCTGTATTTGCCGAACGGTTAAGCAGAGGTGCAGCTATAGTACGTCCACATTTCGCGAGTTATGTTTAAGTCGACGAAGGACAAGGTCCCATGTTTCAGGGGGCGAGCTTATTGCCATCAACCAGACACAAATCCAGACTCCAGGCTGCTACTGAGAAATTCTAGATGGAAAAACCCAATAACACTTTGCCCGACCAGGGAATCGAACCCAGGACCTCATGCTTAGCTGTAGCGTATGCAACCAGAGAGGCAGACAGTGAATTTGAATAACATAGGTATGTAATTATGCACTGGAATGAACATTCTTACGCTCAAAAGGTAATAATTAACCTCAGTTTTATTGCCTTACTTAAATAAAAGTTAACACAAGTTTTCAAAAGTGATATTTAAATTACCCGAGAAACATTAAAAAGACAAATTTAGCATTCATAATTTTACCCTAGAAAGAGGCTTTTCATACAAAAGGGACTTAACAAGCATTGATTGAAGCGATGTCTGGCTACGGATTACGTCCACTATTCCTCGCGTAGGTAATTGTTATCATTTATCACATTATAACTCAGGTGTGTCTTATTAAATAAGAACTAAAAAATACGTCCACTACGTTCCACACACAGCCAGTTGCAGAAACGAACTTTAACTTTTAAAGCTGTCATTAAATAAAAATCTTCCGTTAACTTGTTTCAGAAAGCAACATTAGACTCAATGTTATTGGTTCTTTGATGAAATTACTGAAATCATTAGAGTTAATTATCGTAATGGGGCATTAATGTATGTCTTAGTAAGACATTTTTAATCATGTAAATATTGTGATACTTAAAAATCTCAGTTTTGTTCGCCAGGTCATTAACCTAAAAGGCGAGTCCTTACACCAACCCGCTTGCGCTTATACCTCAACCTACACTGCAAGAAGCATCGCTGCTGCTCTCAAACTAGGAACTGGTACAAGTGAAAAATGTCCCGTCGTTGTGCTCCCCCGACAATGGAAATAGAAGTGTTTGTTACACACATCGGTCTTACGTAAACAGCTGTTTAAATATTCATTTAAATGAGGCTATGGATGATGAAGATTTGGAGAATGTTGAACAAGCTGTTAGTAAGACGGCGTTGTTTAGAATAGATTTCCAGATCAATTAACTTGTAGGATTTTTTGAGAAGAAACAATTTTGCAAGGTGAAATGATTGTGTCAGTTTTCGAGCTCCTTTATGCCTTTTAAAAAGAAGGTTGAACGAAAAAATTTAGTTAGTCGCAGTTCGAGCCCGCGCCGCAGAATTTCGTGAAAACGTGTGGTGAAATCATATTTAGTTATTTCATATTTACAATGACTTACAAAAATGAATTAATGTTCATTGCATTCCTGATGATGAAAGCTTTCATAGATTTTGATATTTTTCAGTTCTGAGGAGATTTACGGCCGATATGAGACGACAACTTAAATTTGCAAAAAAAAAAGAGGAACGATTACTGATATTGCCGTTGTTATAGTATTGTTTGCTCGGCACTAGATTTTTTAAGCCCACTGAATTTCTTATGATGCAAGCTTTCTTTGGATGATGCAAACTTTAACAATGAGATTTTTTTATTAATTTCTGAGCAGATTTATGGGCGATATGAGTCTATAAATGAAATTATTTTGCTATTGTTAACTTCATAATATACATTTTTACTATTTAACGAAATATTTTTGTTATATCCCTTTAGTTCCTGGTAGTCCTTTGTCAACTCTTGGGAACGACACCAGAAGCTCCGTTCACACGTCACACAGGTGACACGTTTTTGCACTATACTAATTGGAATTTCGACATACGCGCGCGTCTTTTGCGTGCTCAACCATTAGCATTAAAAGTCGTGTAGTTATTTAGTGATTGAAGTCTTACATGTTTTTGATGGACAAAATATTGAACTCATTTTTGTCACGTAAAAATATACATGACTTCATTAATAAAATAATATTGATGATCCTTAGACCCTTAAAGAGAAAATCTTGAGCACTCAGGAATATATTCTAAAAGAAGCTAATTTCAGCATCTAATGCATTAAAAATCAATATGTATTCATGAAATTAAAATGACATGTATAGAAAACTTTTTAATAAAACCAATGAACCAAATATCATTCCTAGATCAGTGAAAAACAAGGTTATTGATAGAAAATATATCTGTTACTGACTATCTAGGCAAGCAAATTAGTAGTCACAAAATATGACTTAGATATAACCGCCTACACTTCGCCTAGCCAAACCCAAAACCCAATTTAACTCATAGAATATTCACAACAAACATCGTTTCATTTTATTCATTAGTTTCACATCTCAAAACCAATTTCGATTCATTGAATTAAACTACCACAAATGAATTCAACCAAAATGGTGTCATTTTGTTTAATTTCAATGTGAATTTTGTGCAATAACGTTTCTATCTGGAGTATTACAATACATTAAATAGGTATTTTGAAATAATGTTGTTTGAGGGCTGTCAAATGAATTAGTAAAGTTTGCCCTTGTACCCATTTAATAAAGAAGTGAGCATAAAAATCTTAGGGTGATGATTATGTTCGGGTCGACATGATTCGGCACAGCAGAGCTGTAAAATCTAATATTTTCGGGAAAAAGCCGCTCGGTAAAGCTTGAATCGGGATGATGCCTGGGTCAAAAAAAAATCTAACTAGAACGTCAGTCAGATAAAAAAATAATATTAGACACGTATTTCTTGCTTTATCATATTAATAAAAAAATATTTAGATAAAATGCATTTTAAGTTGGGGAGTGGGGGTCGCTACGTCACTAGTATGTATAAAATCTACATACTCGTGACGTCATGGCATATTTTACCTCAATGTATCGCCGTAATCTTTAGATTACGTAATCAAAGAAAAAATTGGTAGGTACGGGTCCAATATTTTTTTATAATTTAAAAGACGGAATATTTATTTTTTTGTCATCATCCCTATTGTGCCAAGTCTACCGGAACATGATTAGCGGTAGATGCCTTAAGAAGTTTGCCGATCGACACGAGCTGAACGGTGTAGTAATTGATTCGAATCGGCTTTTTTGTTTTGTTTTTGATACAGAGCTGTTATAAGTCGCCCAAAAGGATTAAAATTAAGTAGCAGGTAAGCAAGACTATATGACTTATAACTAGCATATTTTGTACTTTACTAGGTTTAATTAACGAGAGATAAATTAGATACATAATGGACTCGTGGCTAAATGAAAACAGCGACACGGGTCGATCAAAGCTACGCTTACCGCGGACGGTTCGTGGATGGGTGACCGTTCGTTACATATCGAGATCCCTCTGTAGCCTAGAAAAGCACGTTAAGACGTCGCGTCAGTCCCGGCTGTCATCGTGATCTTTGACAGACGTTTCGGTAGTCAGAAGCCCAAAAGTCTGATAACCAGTCTTACCGAGGGATAGGCAGTCGCTCCATGTAAAATACTGGTATTCAGCTGCATCCGGTTAGACGGGAAGCCGACCTCAACATACAGTTGGGAAAAGGCTGGGCAGGTTGATTGATACATTACAATAAAAATTTCTACAAAATAAAAACTTCAGTGTACATAATCCTGTAATCCACACTCAATTACAGGCTACCACAGCCAACACATTATCGAGTACGTACCACGTACCACGTATACGTGCTCTGAATACATAATTAATTAAAAATACATACAAATAAAGAACCAACATGATATTACTAACGATTAAAATTACATGAGTACAATACATTAAAACCAAGTATAAACTTGATTTTCAATTAGGTATGATTGTGATATAACATAACATCACGGCTGCAAATCCCGAAGGGTTAAGCAGCGGTGTGCCTATAGTACCCCCACATTTCACCAGTTATTGTATGCCCCATGTAATAGGGTGCGAGCCTATTGCCATGAACTGGGCAGAAATCCAGACTCCGGCTGCTACTAAGAAATTCATGTTAGCAAAAACCTGGGGATCGATTCGGTCAGTAATCTAGACCAAGGCAGCAGCAAAAATACAATAAAACCAAGTATTAGTCTGCTATCTAATCAGCGTTCACAATTCATTTGCCAAACATGTAAACAAACACGAGTTTTAGGAAAAACAACTGTAAAACCTACTCATAAGGTTCTATTTGCGTTACAACTTCATATTTTTTATGACTTTTTCAACAAATCTAGTCGTTTAAAATCAACTTTATTTACACCTGCATTAAGTTGATGTTTGTCTAAGTGGAAAATTCGTGTTGGTTTACATGTTTAGCAAATTAATTGCGCACGCAGATTAATAACGTATCATATTTTCGTAAACGATTACGACTAATCTGTTTCATTTTGACAGTTCAACAACATTCATTGCCCAATAACACTTTGCCCGACCAGGGAATCGAACCCAGGACCTCATGCTCAGCAGTAGCGTATGCAACCAGTGAGGCAGACAGTGACTTTGAATAACATAGGTATATAATTATGCACTGGAATGAACATTCTTACGCTCAAAAGTTAATAATTAACCTCAGTTTTATTGCCGTACTTAACTAAAAGTTAACACAAGATTTCAAAAGTGATATTTAAATTACCCGAGAAACATTGAAAAGACAAATTCAGCATTCATTATTTTACTCTAGAATAGAGGCTTTTCATATAAAAGGGACTTAACAAGCATTGATTGAAGCGATGTCTGGATACGGATTACGTCCACTATTCCTCGTGTAATTGTTATCATTTATCACATTATAACTCAGTTGTGTCTGATTGGTGAAATGGTGATTCAGATTCTGATTGATCGTGTATTACGCAATTAGGATACAGATCTCCAAATAAGTCATGTATTACATTAATTGACATTTCTCAGGTTTTTACTATGAAAAAACCCATGTGTTGAATTTGGAAGTCCTGTACAATAGGAAGCAGAACTGTCTATTTGTTGACCCTAGTCTTGGTACAGCCTAGTTTAGTTTTTCCTTTCCCAATCGGAAGACAGAGCGCACGTGTCGAAAATGTAGGAAATATAGCGGTGTACCACAGCACTAACGAGCTGGATCATATTCATATTGCTAACGAGTAAAAAACTCCTCTCTCCGTGTGGTGCCGGACGTAAAGAATAGTACCAACCCATTTCTTCCCGTGGGTGTCGTAAAAGGCGACTAAGGGACTCAGTGGAGAATGGGCAGCAGCGTTCTCTATGTATTTTAACACCATACTGCGATCGCCAACCCGCCTGCCAAGCGTGGCGATTATGGCAAACCCCCCCCATTTGGGGGAGGCCTAAGTGTTGGTATTACTAGAGAAATGCCACCAAATCAAACGCGCGCTAACCCACAAAATTGAAACAATCCTGTTATTATACATAATGTTACAAACTGTTATATAACAGAATGTTACGTCCCCCATTCCACAAAACTGTTTCAGTGTCTAACTACCATGTCCCAAGACTTCTAAATAATTGTGATGAAGGAATTGATATTTGATTGTCCACCAAAATTCAAAGAAAGTTCCTAAAAGCCATGCGTTACCGTTATTTCCACACAGTTTTATCTTATAAAGATTTGCTTAAGAAGTATAAATTACTTGGTCGAAAATCGCACTCTCCTAGAGACGGTATTTTTGTTTGATTAGTGTAGCAACGTATGTGACTGATATCCGTAATCAAATAAGTTACATAGTTCCTGGAATGACAATAAGCCGCGGGGTGCACGGCCACTGTTTGATGGTACCATTTGTCGCAGCAACGCAGGTATGCTCCTCGGGTAGGCAACTCTTTTTTTTTCTTTTTTTGAGGATGGAAAATCATCAAATGACTTCTCCCGCTCAGGGCGGAGCGAGAGGGCGTGTCAGACTTTTACTGACTAAAACCCACCCGTGTTCCTTCCGTTGCCCGTGTGCCAGGGCCGCGATATCCCTTTCGGACAAACCCGCAACCCCAGCAGGCATTGGTCCTTACGGACCCCGTCAGTTGGTGCTGACATCTCTTTGAGGCGCGCGTGGAACACAATGCGCCGTCGACCCGGGCCTGGCCCTAATCGGACGACGGCGAGCTACCCATTGCTCACCGTCCGCAAGCCCGCGCCTACGGTGGCCGGAAGTTAGCTCGTGACTCCCGACGCCCGGGGCGTCTCCTGCGGCGACTAGGGGCGTCTCCTGCGGCGACTAGGGGCGCGAGAGCGTACAGCTTGCATCTCCCTCGCGCGCTCCGCCTCCTCCTTCGCGAGCATAACCGCTTCGCAGAAGGAGGTGACGGCCTCCCATGCACTCTCGCTCCGAACCATGGCCTAAACCAGGGCCGGACGCGAGAGATCGTCGCCGCCGATCGCCTCCGAGAGGACACGGCGGTGCTCCGCCCAAGCCGGGCAGATCTCTACCGTATGCTCCACCGTGTCCTCCGGGCGATCCACACAGTGGTGACACCCGGGCGTGGGTAGGCACCTCTGCGTTGTCTAACTAATAATTACAACAAGTAATTCCATCTTATCAATATGTTAGCTCTTTCTGCTAGTAGATTCAAAAATATTATATTCAAAACACTTAGTCACTAGTAATTTTAATTAAAATATGCAAATCCTTTATGAGTTTTTCTTTACTTTTGTTTTACTATTAAGCTCAAAAAATGTTTTCTTAACTTAAATTATTGTAGTTTGTAGGTTTTAGTTTCAAAAGCATAGTTTGTATAGGTTATTTTTTATGTGTATTCCGTGGAAAATGGTGTAAGTTACACATTTGGCCGTAACTTTTTTGTATTTCGTCTTACAAAATGTAATGTGCCACTGTTGTAAGTAACTACTATGTAATGCAATTACCCAAACTATTGTAAATTATTGTCTTGTAAAAACTGTGTAAAAATGTTGAGTCATTTCGTATATACGTATACTCGTATTGTTTTATTTTTGTTTCTGTGATTTAATAACGTTCTTGCATGCTGTGTCTATCGCTTAATATTGTGCACTTGGCATGTATGTTGGCTTGTGTTTGTTATTGGTTGAACAGTGCAACAATTGTAGATAGACCAATAAATAGAAAAACGATTGAGCCTTATAGTAGTCGCATATGATATGTAACATCTGACATCTCACCTTGGTAATGAGCAACATTAAAGGGGCGAAGCCTCGTCAAGGTCGTTTCTGACGGCCAACTCTAGCACCGCGCGCGCTCATTGGTCAAATCAAATAGCGCGCGCTGCCCCGGCTTCCTGTGAAACACTTCCGTCCCTTTTCACGAAATCACTCCCACAGATTAGATTATTTAGCTTTTTTTAGATTTTGATTTTGATACCAGGAAAGCAACTAAAAATACACACAACCGGGAAAAGTATCATTGATGATGATTGAGTAACATTGATGATGATTGAGTAACATTGATGAACACGATTGCTCGTTGAATGTTAGTAATTTCAGAATTAAGTTAAGATTTCCTCACGATTTTTCCTTTTCCCATAAATTAAAACAGATAAGGGGTAGCAAAAATAAAGGCTAAAGACTACGAAATCTGATCCTCCTCAGGACTAAAGCTCTAGGAAGAAGATTCCCCTGTAGGGTACTTTATTTAATACGCTATTCTGAAGCTGTGTGATAACATGCTCGTTTCAAGAAGGCGTAAAGAACGGTGAGTCAGTTTGCATAATATGTCTAAATGCGGGAAATATGGACCGTCTAAACAGGGTCTAACGAACCTGTTCGCATTCATAGCGTGGTTTGACTTTATAAATCTTTTTTACCAAGCCTTCAATGTCTGTATGTCTGTCAGCGGGCTGTATCTCATGAACCGTAATAGGTAGACAGTTGAAATCTTCACAGATTGTGTATTTCTATTGCCGCTATAACAACAAATAATTAAGATTAAAATTCAAGGGGTATACGGAATCAAACAAAATGTGTTTTTTTTACTAAAGAATTTTGAATAAAGTTTATTTGGACACAGTTAGTGTCGTGTTAAGCACACACATGTAGTGTTAAATATTGTATAAACGGTGGTAAAATATTAAATATACGGTGGGACCCGTCAAGTGAGAGTCCGACTCGCACTTGACCGGTTTTTTTGTACTGTATGATTTTTGGCATTATTCTTGTATGAAAAACGCAACCTGCTGTTATGCTGGGATCTGATCTTGAAAATAAAAGAATAAAATATATCAAAAAGAACTTTCGGGAGACATTAAATGCCCACATTTTTACTCGCGTATATAAGTCAAACTCTCAATCTCCACCGCAAGACGACCTCTCTTTGATTTCGAAAATATTCGGACAAATCCGAAATAAAATACTTTAGTGAAACCGTAAAAATTAATTGTCCAACCAGCGTAGGTCTTTATTATATTTTTTGTTGTTTAAGAGTGATTTCGTGAAAAGCGACGGAAAAAGGAAGCCAGTGAAGCACGCGCTATTTGATTTGACCTATGAACGCGCGTGGTGCTAGAGTTGGCCGTCAGAAACGACCTTGACGAGGCCGCCCCTTTAATGTTGCTTATTACTAAATTGAGAATCAGATGTCAGATTTTGATGATGACACATCATATGCGACTACTGTAAAGCTAACTCTTTATATTGTGATATGGGCCTGCTCTTGACCTTGATCTCACCTAATGGAAAGCGATAGATGACGTCTACTATAGAACGAGCAATCCCAGAAGATACCTGTTCACGTTTGCTTTGAAGGCGCAGACGGGTTACACGTAGAACGCAGACGCTAGCAGAGACATACAGCCGTCCATTTCACAGCAATACGGACACTCTATGTATTGTTATTCAGTACTCATTCGGCAGTTAAGTTGGCATATAATTTACGACCTGTTAAAGAGACATTGTATGTTTATGATTGAGGTTGTTTTAGGACACACTGTTTTAGGACCTGTTCCGGAGTTGTGAGCTAAACGATGAGGAGTTGCAGCTTTAGGTAATAAAATTCTAAATTTGAAATAAAGTACGTCTGTCCGATTGCATATTTGGTGCGTGGTTAAAGTATTAATTAATTTTAATAAAGTAAGAGAGGTATTTTGGAAAATACATGGATAACTGATTTGAGAAAATTAAAAACTTTAACATCAACTAAAAAATCTGAAAATCCTTTAAATAATACTTGATGTCTCATGTTCCTACCTGAACGCAAATATCTTATCATCATTCATATTTATCCTAATTTCCTAACTAAATGTGCAAGCGAGTTTGTTTATTTGTTACGCTTTCACGCTAAAACAGTTGAACGGATTTGGATGACACATGTGTAGACCATAACATGGGTAAGGACATAGGATACTTTTTATCCCGAAAGTACATTCCCGTGAGATAAGTTCTGACCTACACGCGGGCGAGGCCGCCGGTAAAAGCTAGTCTTCTAATATATAAAATTCTCGTGTCACAGTGTTTGTAACAAAACTCCTCTGAAACGGCTTGACCGATTCTTATGAAATTTTGTGTGTATATTCAGTGGATCTGAGAATAGGACGTAAACTATTTTTCATACCCCTAAGTGACAAGGATTTTAGGATAGGTAGGTAGGGTAGGTAGGGTAGGTAGGGTAGGTAGGGTAGGTAGGGTAGGTAGGGTAGGGTAGGTAGGGTAGGTAGGGTAGGTAGGGTAGGTAGGGTAGGTAGGGTAGGTAGGGTAGGTAGGGTAGGTAGGTAGGTAAGTATGTAGGTAGAGTAGGTAGGTAGGTAGGTAGGTAGGTAGATAGGTAGGTAGGTATGTAGGTAGGTATGTAGGTAGGTAAGTAGGTAGGTAAGTAGGTAGGGTAGGTAGGTAGGTAGTAGGTACTTAGGTAGGTAGGTAGGTGAGCCGTAGATAAGTACTAGTGCTTCCCGTGCGAAGCCGGGGCGGGCAGCTAGTAATAATATAAATGTGGATAAAATTTGACACACGGGTAGTCTATGACCTGGGTATAGGATACTATTTATCCCAGTAGTACGTTCCCGTGGGATTTTTCCCAATCTCCACGCGGGCGAAGTCGCTGGCATTATTTCATTCAATATAAAAACAACAGGCAGTCAGGCAAAAAGATTATTTCATCGAATCATTATTTCCAAAAACGCTTTATGTGCACTCACTCAAGCGCAACAGCACTTATCCCACGCTTTTCCTCAATCAATAATCTCAAAATTTCAGTCCATTTTCCTCACAAAAGCTTCATATTATAGTTGGGACGTAGCGACAGTGAGCTAAAATGGTGTATGTTCCTAGCTGCCCCTTCCAGGCTGACTCAGTTAATACAACTTCGATAATTTATCGTCCGTTCGGCGAAACTGTTCGTGAAATATTTCTTCACCCGTTTGCGATAGGGTTACCGAACGTTGTAATTGGAAGTTATATATGTGTGTGAGTAAAAGTATGTTTGTTTGACATACTTTTACTGATATCAGACCCTTCACGGTTTTGTTCACTTATTTCTATCCGCCATCTTGTACTCGAAGTGAAACGTCTACAAAATGAATCAAAAGTGATAAATGAATTCATTGGTGAACCGATCCAGCGACGATGGATTTCGGTATTTGGCACCTTTCCCCCACTCACCGAATTATCAAAAAATGAAATTATTGTTCATTTCTATGTTATTCTGTCGACGACGTGTGAACGTGGAATGAAACAAAAATGAACAAACATTCAAGTGAACCATTTACTCAAGTAAAGCGTCTGATACCAGCTTTAGGCCTTTAAAGGAGAAACGATCAAGCCAGTATATACTCTTTCTCTATGTTTTTATTCATGAAAATAAACAGTACTATCAAAAACGACTAGTTTGTGCTGTCATAACATTTTCTAGCTTTTTGTACATACGGTTGGTTCAGGAATGGTGTGCCACTGGTATGGTTCCGCGTAAAAAAGTATTTTTATATCTACAACTGTTCCCGATATGGGGGTTTGTGTACTTCCGAATTGTTTGTTATCGTGTCCATGAAAAAAAAAAAAGTCGCTCTTCGTATAACCAAATAAAAGTTACGTTTAGTAAATAAAAAAACTGACTATAGGTACAGATGTTGCAGAAAGGAATGGTCATATTTAAGGGTGTGATAAGACCATCAGATTAAACAAGAAACATGGGACCAACATCGCAATCGCAAAAAAAGTATGGACTATCCCATACAAAACTTCAATACCTACTCGACCCAAATTTATGGGGTGGCTGATATTTTTTTCGCGATTAAATGCCGGGCCAAACCCAAACCCTTAAGACGTCATCGACGCGCGGTCCTTTGGCGATGATAACCTACTTTTAATGATTTTATACTGAAAATCACGTCTAAACGAGTAATGTTAACGATTTGGAAAAAATATATGTTCAATTAGAGCATTTTCTTAATAACTTAATATAGGAGTATTTTAGATTATGTTGAATTACATAGTGAAATTAATTTATAAAATTATGTCTAACGCGGATAAAAAAACTGAGAATCACCAAAATCTATCAAGCGTTTTTCTGAAACCATTTTAAACATAATTTAATTATTGATCTTTTAGTGTTTTATAAAAATACCTTTTGTTTTATGTATAATAAACTAATAACGCGTCTAAGGACAGCGCTCATTGATGGGCGACTCCTATTACTGGCTGGACGTACGACACGTTGCGTGAGCTCAGTACGGAACACGCATACTAACCAGTCAAGATCACTAGCATATATCTGCGTCTTAAATGTAACAACACCTGTCTGATATATGTTGAATACACTTGTTTAGGACAACCAAAACACCTTTGCAAAGTCGTTCGATCAAAGATCGTGTCGGGAAAGAAGAAACTAGTCCATTCATTTCAATTGACAAAATAAAAAGTGTTGCAAAAGTAACGTGTTTCCAGCAGGCGTCAGTAAATACAACTTTGATAATTTATTGGTCGCTCTGTGGAATTGAGCGAGACATATTTCTTCTCTACTCGTTTGTTCGTAGGGCTACCAAACTCAAAATTGAATAAAAATGCTATTGTATAGTTCTTCTAACTGAACAGAGAGCTATGCAGCTAATCATTACTAACCCGATTTAATAAGTCACGCAACGGGACGTCAATATGTCATTCCATAGGTAATTGCTGAAAACCAGCGCTGTTGACGTTAGGTTCGTCTGAATTCACAGAATTTCGCTGAGCAATGACCTGTTCTTGCACAGATGCGACGCACAGCATAATTTTTCTTATTATTTGTTACAAAAGTAGTAACTCTGCAATCAGCATTTTGTTTTTGTTATGTTTTTGTTGTCATTTGCCAATGTCGCAAGAGTAATTACGCAATATTGTCTTTGGTCCGTGGCCTTGACATCAACCAATGAATAATATTGTTTTTTTTTAATTATTATTATTTATTGGTTCAACAGGAGGCCTTTGGCTTCTTTTGTATATGTGTATTTTATGTCTGTATATGTGCGTTTTGTTTGTGCAGAATAATATTCTTTTTTTTTCAGCTGTTGCGTTTGTTGCGCCACTTCTTCTCCCCGTTTTTGGAGGACTGTCCTATTTTATTTTGACGTTCATAAAGTTCTGACTCTCAGCCAATTTTGAATTTTATTTGATTTTGTTTTTGATTGTTTTTAAGATCCACTGCTTAAAAAATCAAAACACTGCATGTGTCTATATGAATTTTCAGTTTCATAACATCTATAACGTATGCCTTATGGAGCGGTAGTAAATTATCGTTTCTTGAATTTTAGAAAAGGGTGAAGACAAATAGCACTACTTAAAGTAAACACTCTTATAAGCTATATTTCAAATATTCTCACCATTTTTGACGAACTAAAGAAAACAAAACAAAAAAAGCAGACAGGAAAGGGAAAACAGCATTTATCACTACTTAATGCAATGCGCTTGATCAGATGATCTATTCTGTAAAAATCTCACCGTTAAGAGCCCATTGTACCTCAGCTCAAATTCGTTTTTTATCTTGCTCGCGGACTGAGTGAGAGCGTGATTGAGTGGGGAGCTCGCGGCTCCAAGACATCAATAGTTTATGTAATTTATTTATATGGCGAAAATAATGGTAATTTAAAAAACGCACGCAACGTTCGCAAAGTTTCATGATCTAATTTGAATTATGTTTTGAATACCAGCGGTTTATTGTTCGGTTTGGAGGTAACGTTGGTTTTTTTTTTTTTTCTATCGAGAAATTTTTATTGAATCTTGTTTTCGTCAAACATAGCACTTAACATTAATCCTCAACTTTAACATATATTTATTTCAAAATTAATGCTGCAGTATTTTCGATATAACGGAGGATCGTGCTAAGCAATTGGAGTTAGTATAGGCCCTTAAAACTTAGGTGAAGTGAGTTTGCAGTGAGATTCCACCTCCGATGCTAGAGATTGATTATTGCCAGCTCACGTCAAGCTCCAAAGTGTTCACGATGAGATTCTTAAAGAATATACCGGCACAAACACAATGAACTCTTATTAAAACAAGTCTGTATTACTCATGAATTCACCTGAAAACATCATAAAAAAACATTGAGTGACTACACTAATATAATTCCACCGTTCATTAAAAAAAACAGAATCTGTTTTCATTCACTGGCAACCCTACACCGAACTCATTTTCTTTCTGGCGGAAGGAATTAATTTACTATAATGTTACAACTTCAGTTCGGGCGCGTCGTGACTATTGGTGAATTCAAATGAGAGGCGAATCTAATGGCCAATGTCTTAACTGTGGCAGCTGTTATTGTAAATATGTGATTGCACGAAAACTGACTGAATGGAATTGACTTGCCTGCCTCGTTGTTCTTGTGGTCGCAAACTCTACTGCTGATCATGATGTCCAAAGTGTTATTGGGTTTTTCCATTAGGAATTTCTCAGTAGCAGCCCGGTGTCTGAATTTGTGCCCGGATGATGCCAATGGGCAAGCCCCCTATTACATGAGACTTAAAAATAACAGGTGAAATGTGTTTGTAGCATTGGAACACCTCTGCCTAATCATTTAGGGATTACAGGCGCGATATTATATTATGTTAGAAGTATTAAAAAAAAATTGATGGAGTACCTTTTACGTGATTTAGAAGGACTAGGAACGTATGCATCATGAAATATAAACTCCCAAGTAACTATTACCTATTCTAATATATACCTACCTAAATATCAAATTCTACTCCACTACCAAGACTAACATAGAAAATGTATCACGTTTCTCTCAACCAACCAACGTAACAGTTATTCGGAAAAAAAATATCATCGGAGCGCGCACGAATATTATGTTTAATGTATGCCTCGTGCGACGCCATACGTGCCTTAGAACGCAAGGACGCGTGTAAAGTAAGCTGAATCAGCCTATTAATATACCACTACATTGCAGAAGGCTTTCTCGAAGTTATCAACGTCTGCGAATAGTTTATGCAGGTGGGGTAGTCTGTATTTTATGTTGTTGAGCTATACTTAGTATAGGAATGAAGATGGTCGTATTCATAGATGTTTTAAGTTAATGAACCATTGACTAAGAACTTAGAAATGTCTATCAACATAAATTACTCATTAACTAATGGCTTTATTGGATGTAAATTAATTATAGGATTATAAATAAAAATGGTACAGAATACTAGCAGTATTTTAATCAAAAACAATGAGTACGGCAAAAACTCATTAAGAATTTGTATCGACAGACGTCATTGTTCTAGCATGAACCAAGAGCAATAAATAATATTGAACATTAAAATAAAAGAGCTAATAATACAATTATTACGATGAAAATGTGAAAGCTTATGAGTTTTCCGACACCACTTTACCATTCAGATTTAAAAAACGAACACGGAATTGAAAACGCCCGTCTTTCTATTGCAGTCGTTTGAAAATTTTCATTTATTCGAAGATTCAAAAATTGGAGCATGTTTGCTTGCATCTAGCTTGTATAGATAGATACATTTTAGTAATTTGTATAGTTAACTATTAATTTGGTTACGATATATTCTAGGAGTGGATGCAGAAAGCGGAAAACCGGTATGTCGTAAATTGGGAGCGATCTTCGTCCAAAGGTCTACGTTAGGCTGAGAAGAATATTTTTTGTTAAATTTTATGCGTCTTATTATGTGCAAATATACCTATTTTCTTTCTCTGTATAATTGATGGTAGTTTAGATTATCTTCTCAAGTTTCTTATTATTAAAAAAACTAAGAAAACAAATGAATAGACACAATTGTATTTATAAAAAAATATTATGTTATCATCTATCAATGCCACTTTCAGGGACAAGGTATTTTGTCATTGGCCTCCCTGTATCAATTTTTTTATTCTCCGGAACTATCTCTTTTATATATTTTTTCTTTTTCAGTGTTATATCATTTGATAATGGAAATCACATTGATAAGTTTTTATAATAGTATGGCCCAAACACAACTTTACATACACCTGTATTTAAACTAACATAACATTGTGATAGCAACAAATAACTATATTTCCATACCGTAATGACAGGAATAATGTCATTGCTCGATATTCAATTAAAATCCGAAATCAACTCGCCAAGCTAATCAACCTGCGTTTGAGTCATAATTCGAACTGATCAACTATGAATACGGCTCATGTTTTCATTTACGACGTATGATATTTTGAGGGTTTTACTAGACATGTAACAAAACAGAAACTATTGCGAGCAGTCGCCAAGCCGCTATAGACCGAGATTAGGACCATGTTTTTATGTATGTATTTCGCTTCCTACAACGTAGATTCCAGATCCTTTAATGATGTACAGGCGACAAAGAAAAAAATATCTAACCTAGAAATGAACGTCTTTGCACTACATACGGACAATTCATGATTATTTATTTATTTATTTATTAAAACTTTATGCACAAGTAAAAATAAAATACCGTACAAAGGCGGACTTAATGCCTGAGGCATTTTCTACCAGTCAACCTTAGGGTGATGCAGAGACAAAACATGGCAGGTGCAACATTAGGGATTGAAAACACGAAATTAACTATAAAATACAAGAATAAATACATACATATATATACGTAGTATTAACAGAATAACTTTGTCAGGAGAAATAACGATCAGTAGAGGAGAAAACGAATCCAGCAAATCACCGCTGGGATGTTTCAGCCAACTTCTTGCGTATATGCTCACGAACCTACCCACCACCTGCCATTATTCAGGCATAACAAGTTTATTGACACAGAAGAATAATGTCAAAGATTTAACTATGGAGCACACTTATTACCTTTACTGTACCGTACCCAAAAACTACAGTTTTATTAAGATGATAAAACTAAGCAAGATAATAAAACTTAGGGCTCATGTTAGCTCTAAAATCAGTGTCATAAAACGTAAGCACGTAACTATTGTAAAAGCTGACTGAAATTATGATGAGTACCATCATTTCAGTTTTTATAGTCGTTTCAGATCATTTAATCTACACCGCTGATCATGGGTCATCAAATGACAGCTACCTTTGATGTTCAAATGGGAATTTCAATATCACCACGCTTGGGTAAAGGAGTGGTTATGTTGACAGATTGCCAAAATCACCTTTACGAGGGATTTCTGCCACTGCTTTGCAAAAAAAAATAAAGTTTAAGAATAATATCTTTATTATAAAATTTCTTCACTATGCTTAAACACTAATGACTACAGAAAAACACCGTGACCCAACGTAACCCGTACAAAAAAAAGTTTAGTAAACTAAGCAGGGCTGTAACCCAAGTTGTCACCTTATACCAGAACTGGTCAGTTGATACTTTTCACTCCATTTAACTAAATCGATGGTTCCAAAACTCGTTGGACCTCATTTAGGGACCTCTTTTTCAGGTTAAATATAGATTTCTTTTGTGATCCTATTTTTTATTCGCATAAAGTTTTTTCAGTACGAATTTTTATCATCCAGAAGTTATTTTTTGTCATTTCTCATGCTTGAAATATTTTAGCAAATATTTTACGTGATTTATAGGGACTCACGGTTAATTTAGTTGATGGGTTTTCTCTTAGGTTTTTGGTTAGGGAAAATGTTTGCAAGTACTCATAAATGTCGTTGGGAAAAATATAATTTACGGCCGCACTCAGAAATGCCCATTTTTGTTAATGAGCCATAAACTTACGGGTACTTTTGTCTCATTGGTGTAAAACCTCTATTTTCTCTAGAAGGCCACTGTTGAGTACCACCTTTTCTTGTTTCATCACATTTAAACCTTCATTTTATCAACCTCACTGCTAAAATACCCTAATTCAAAACTGCTTCAGAGGTAGAACTATTCGTATACCTTTCTGAAAGCAATCACATTAAGCAGATCAAGCGTTTACCGGCTCAATCAAACTTCAAGCCGTACTACAGGGAAATCAGAGGACTTGATTATGCAGAATTTGAAGACGATAGATGTTTGCAAAACTTTGTCTACCGACCAGTACCTACCTATTATTATGGGTTTATCAGGAACGTGGTGTATTCTCCAAACAGCACGCCTGTTTTCCCAAAAAGGTTAGGCAGAGGTGTAACTGGGGAGTTTGTTGCGCCACTTCTTCTTCCCAGCTAACGCACTAGGAAGTGGTGAAGGACCGGGCGTTTTGGGGGACTGTCATAAGTAATTTTGACGTTCGAAGTGCTGATTCTGTTTGAATAAATGACTTTTGAATTTTGAATTTTTAACTGTTGTAGGTAAACCCACACTTCATTAGTTGTTTAAGTCCCATGTAATAGGGGGTGAGCCTATTGTCATATCACTTTGAAATTCGAACGCTGTAGAGGTGAAATCCGTGACGATTTATTTTTATTAAAAGAAAGTAAATTAAAAACAGTATGGTGGTGGTCTATTCTCTAAACGTCATTTTGAAATTAGAACGATGTCAATGTGTAAATCTGCGATGATATATTTAGCAACAGGTTAGTTAAAATACAATGTTTTTTTTTTGTACTCAAAATAGCAGACCAAGACGCTCACTCTTAAGTCGCGCTTACAACTAGAATACTTACCTTATAGTGTAGATAAAGACAGTCGTCAGTCATTACGAGAGGTAATTTTACACACATTATTTGAAAATATAAAGAAAATAATTATAATTTATATTTTTCAAGAAATACCTAATATGAAACTAATGATCTATTAAGTTTTAAAATATTTGAATAACAATCCAAATCATCATTTCGATAATAATATATTAAATAAATAAATATTTCTTTGTCGTTACTTTATAATTATGCAGCCAATGGAAATGTCTTTCTTTTGTCATTCATTTGTTTTGTTTATGTTTATTCATTAGAGTGTTTTTATCTTCATTCCAAAGCTTTGCTTAATTAACAAAGAAACTGTTCTGTCTTTGAAAATATATTTTTTTCTTTTAAAAGGGAAGAGCGTGTCTGTGTCTAGAAATACATACCTACTCTCTTATAGGTAGATACGATATACAATGTGTAACTGATGCATATTATAGAAGTAGATTGTTCAGAATCGTTTACTGAATCGATTTCTGTAATTTTTAATAAACGTAATATTATAACCCAAAAATAATGAAAACTAAATAAATTATAATCACACTTCCACTGTACAGTCAAAACAAACCAAAATGGCCGAAGTACGTATTACGTCTAACCCTACGTGTTTGACTATGTGCGTGCGTAGATTTGTAATGTGACCACAATTTTCTCCTACAATCAGTTTAACTAATTTTATAAATAAACAATGTTTTATAGGTAATAATAAAAATTCTGTGTATGTATTATGAATATAATTTGATATTATAATTGGGGTGTTTAGGTGTGTGACTTAATTCCGGGACATGTTGAAGTGACACCGAATAATATAAATCTTAGGCATTTGAATGCACTACATTCTCCTTGTTAGGAGTTTGTGGTAAACATAATGTATTGTGGTTTAATAACCATTTTTTCTCCCAGTGCCACATCTTGTTCTCAACTAGAAGTATATACTACGGAGTTTCTTACCCATTCTTCTGCAAACGAAACTAACTTTTGTAAGGGGCAACAACAAGAATCAATATTCTTACTTTTTGTAGTAATTTGTGTCGTTCAAAATTGCATTTTAATGTTCTAATTAAAATATACGATTTCACTCAAACTTTGACTAAAATTCTTTGATCCTATTCCGGCTGTCATATAGTATCCTAATGCAAAAAACCATGAAGTTCATTCACGAATCTGTCAGGTAAGCATAGATAATATTTCACTTTGATCATCAGAATATTTTGTGGAGACTTTAGAAAAACGCAAAGCAAACTACAAAGCCTTCAGCATTTGTCAGAATCTCGTAGCCATCACAATAGAAAACATAGAATGCAAACGAAATCGTAAAATGAATTTTATGATTTAACACTTCTCTAGAACGCCACGAACGAAACCTCGAAACAATCGATACACAAACGAAATATCCCGACATAAAACTGAACAGAAAAGAAACAACCGAAACCACGATCCGTTTCCTATCCCTTATTTGCCGTGGAACCGACAAAAACTACCACTTTTCATCGCAGAAAATCGTCACGGACTACAACGTATTAAACAAACGAAGTTTGTTTGCAAAAATCGGGAGCCACCGTTCCTGTCCGTGATCAGACGAATCGATACCTAAAATATATCGAAACAATCAATGTTCGTATCGGTACGATGGACGCGTGACGGGAAATTTTAGAGTTTAGCTTTTGACGGACTTCTAAAATCGATGTATCGGTTTCACTCGACTTTTTTTGCTGACAAACAAAACTCGAGATCCGATTTCAACGATTTATTTCGAATGGCTTGTCTATTCGTTATTTGTTCTAGTTTTTTTGTTGGAGGATTTTTCCATTCGCCCTGTGTTGGATTAATTTTCCTTTGTTGTGGAGAGGGATTAAATATTTCGTTCAGGTATTTTTTTTTTTGCTAATATGTTGAGGTATCGTATTTTGTTAGTATCTCGGAATGAATTGATGGATTGGCAGCGGCCTTCGGCATTATCATAGCTAATAAAGATGAAAAATTAGACCTCAATTCAAGACATTCTGTTTGAAACTAACACAATCGTTTAAAAGAAAGAAAATACGTTTACATGCGGAAAAACATGACGCAAAGATAAACACACAAACACAAAAAATAACAAATTGGGAGGAAATATGCGTCACATCCACTTGAAATGGCCCTCGCTTAGCATAATGCTGTGACCCTATGCGAGACACACACAGTGCTAGTTTTAAGCAAAAAGCAACAAATAAAAAATCACCAGTTTCTAAAGTTTTTAAAAAACTTTGAAGGAACAGAAACAATAATAGATAAATACTAATTTTAAATTCACCTTTCCTTTCACAAAGACATTTAATATCTATAATAATTCAGCACAATCCTTCTTGAAATACTTTCTATTAGCATTACTCTACTTTAATATTAAAAGCATGTATCGACTTCAGTAAAAACAGCTTTTAAATGGACTTTGAAAGTAGTAATCACTTTCGTTTGATGGATGATGAGAACGCCTACCGATAGCCTGTAGGCACATATCATGCGATTTAAAAGTAAATCATAACTTTAACTAAAATAAATATTTTAGTAGTAGATTAGTAAGTATTTTCATGACTAATGTACAAGTGTATACAGAAGTGCTTCATAACAATTACGCTTTGTGTATATTTTCATGTTCGGAATATTTGATAAAAAAGCCGATGTTTTATTATAAATCTAGGAACGTTTTACGTTTAATAATGTAGTGGAAATAACTCTTATCAATTTATAAAGTTATGCAACCAACAAAATTCCCAAAAATATGAAGCTCTTTAATGTTACTACTAGTTAAACTAGTAGTTCTGCGAAAAGTAGACCTTGCGAGCCAAACTTTTTTGCGCCAATTTTTATCAGTAAAACGGGATATTTTGCATGTTTTTGGTTTTCAAAAACATGTTAAATGGCACAGTAGCGCCATGAGTGACCTTATTGTAAAACTAAAATATTTTCGGAATTCTCTAGTTTTGTAATTATGAGACACCCTCTCATCGTCCTAGGTGCTCCGTCAATCCCTACCTAGTAGTAAGTGAGCAACTTACTGTATTTTGAGGAGCTATCTGCTTTACACGCCGAAGATCCTCATCATATCTTCACCAAATTTTTATGAGGCCAACTTAATATTTTAACCTTTCAAATAAAAAAGAATCATCGAAATCAGATCTTATAAGGCGGAGATATCTAGTAGCCCCCTTTTTGGCCCTTTTTGGAGAAATACCCCTCCAATCAAAAATTCCCGACGACAAAAAAAACAATAAAGTTTTAAAACCGTTCAGATCGGTTGTAAAATATGACATGTAGAAGAGTACCAACAAACTGACACATGAAAGCGAATTTTGCCAGACTTGAAGCAGAGACGCTTCGGTCGCTCGGTCAATAATGGTGCACGTGTGAGTTTTATTACTGAAAATACGTCATGTAACGTATTACAATAAAACATAAACCAATAATTCATCCCATAAATAACCGAATACACTAACACATTCAATCTTCAGCGTCACGAAATCCAATTGGCATCGACAACGTCCCATTTGCCGTTCAGAAACTTCTGTTCGTCTGCTACAAGCATCTCATATACAAAGCAAATTAAAAAAGTTGATGCAAAGTTTTAATAAAAAAGGGTTCACTTGGGTTCAACGCGAATGCATTTTGTCGACGTCTGTATTGTGCTGCCCCTAATTACAATATGTTTGGTATACGCTGACTTGTGCGCGCCGAAGTTTATAACTTAGAATTTAAATTACTTCTTTAAAAGTATTGAATAATTTGGATCTTGATAGTCACAAAAATCTAAGCCGCCCCAAACTCAAACTCAAAGCATTTATTTCCAATAAACCAATCACAGGTACTTTTGAATTGTCAAGGACTCGCTCAGTCAGAAAGATGAAGCTAGATGCCCATTCCAAAGCGTAGTAGGTTCCCATGGAGAAGAACAGGCAAGAAACTCCACGGACACTCTTTTAAATCAGAATATTGTTACAAAATATTGGTTTCATCGTTCATGTTGAAGTTATACATGTGAGAACAACGTAAAAAGACGTGCGTATCCGCTATAAAAATATAAAAACAAAAACAAATCAAAAATTAAAAGCCCAAAGGTTATGTAGATGGTTGAATGACGTAGACCAAGATTCAACAACTGATGGAGTAAGAAATTGAAGGGAATAAGCCCGAAATGTGAGCAGTGGTGGTAAAAACGGCCGCGAGTTGTAGGTCTTAGATTCGAACTCAGGTAGGCACTTTACTTTGTGTAAATTATTCACTACCACTGCTCTCAAAACGGTGAAGGAAAACATCGAGAGGAAACCGGCATGTCCAATAACAAAAAGTTCGAAGACATGTGACATCCACCAACCCACACTGGGCCCGCATGGTAGATTACAGCTCACTCCCTCTCACAGAGTCTCCGGAGACCTGTTTCCCAGTGGTGGGAATATTGTAGGGTAATTATGCTTATGCTAAGCCGGTAATAGGTTACGTTGGAGAAATTGGCGCGGCCTTAAAGCCATAGACGATGATGATTGAATAATATTTATTTACTGGCCTTAAATAGGTGATTTCAATATTATTCAAGGCTTTTTAATTTGCACAACGCTCAATACAGCACGATTAAAACTAAATGGGTTTATTCCTTGCTTTGTTTATTTGGACGATTTCATTGTTACTAAAGCATGTTCATACCAACATATAGTCGGCCGCTGATTGTGTGAATGTATGAAAAACAAAGGTCATTCATCCAACGGCTGACGTTATTTTTTCATAAATTTTGAACTTGACGCTCACAGTCGGCAGTCGGCTATACATTTGGTGGCTTATCATGTTACTAGCTGCGCCCCGCAGTTCCACCCGCATAAGTCTCGATCCCGTGGGACCGCGGGATAAAAGTATCCTATGTCCTAACCCAGGGGCTTGTGGCTAAGTACAGCCGCACGGGTCGATCGATCAGGGTAAGCTACGCTTGCCGTGGTTAGTCCGTGGATGGGTGACCATCTTTACATACCAAGACCCCTCCGTGCCTCGGAAAGCACGTTAAGCTGTTGGTCCCGGCTGTCACGGGTTACGGGTCGTCAGAAGCCCAAAAGTCTGACAACCAGTTTACCAAGGGGTATTGTGTTACCCAGTAACTGGGTTGTCGAGGTCAAATAGACAGTCGCTCCATGTAAAATACTGGTATTCAGCTGCATTCAGTTAGACTGGAAGCCGATCCCAATTTAGTTGGGAAAAGGCTAGGCAAATGATGATATCCTAACCCAGGTCATGGTCTACCCATGTGCCAAATTTCATCTAAATCTGTTCAGCCTTTTTAACGTGAAAGCGTAACAAACAAACACTCACTTTTTCATTTAAAATATTAGTAAGGATTTAGTAAACGGTGCAATGATTGTCTTAATATTAAAGCAGTCTTTGACAACAACGAGAGAAAGAGAGATAACCTAAAGCACTGCCCCAATAGACTTAGCACTGATGTCTGTTTCATTCTATCCACCCTAATCATTTTTCAATAGCTCCAGAACTCCTAAGAACGGCTCCGTAAAATTACGACCAATTACTACAGAGACCATCTTCTAACTTCCAAAGCTACTAAGAACATAATACAAATCACAAGCACAAACTTCAGGGTATGTTCAACATCTGTATCTAACTGTTCCCTATCATTGAACTTAACCATATCTATAATCGTTTAGAACTTCCCAAGTCCAAATAGTTATTGCTTTTACACACCTATTAGACCCTATCTTTACTACTGTAAAGTTCAATTTCAATTGTGCCATCTACAATAGTAAGTTTGTAATAGCTGTCGAGGGCCTAATGTCAATTACATTGTCACTCGAACGCTCGATGTTAAGCGTAGTATAATCGAGTCACCGTATACCGATAATCGATTACGGGATATCGATGTTTAATCGGAACATCGGAATATGTGAATCTCGATAGTATTAGTGGTTTTCGAATAGAGGCTTTCAGTGCTCGAGCTTGGCTGAGAGATTATTCTGCTCTATTTTTTATTTAAAAAGTGCTTTTATAAGTTATGTTGAGGTTTTAAAAGTATGAAAATGCTTTCAATCTAGATTAAATTTATGATTAAAATAAAAACGACGCTTAAATTTTGTGGACATTAAAGGGCATTTATCAGAGCAATTTTCATTTGCTTATAAATGAAATCAAAACATTACTGGCAAAGTAAGTACAAGAAACAGTACAAGTACAATTAAGTACATGAAATATTAAGGGCTAAATAGACAGGTTTACTGAGAGAAAATCTGGGCAAATTGGCTGTCAGTTGTAGTGATTGCTTGACATTCGATATTACCTGTTAGGTAGGTAAATTAATATACGAGTATATATATTATTAACTTTACCGTACTTTGATTAAGTGTATTTGATTTCTGTTGGTACCATGGTAATGTGGGACGCATGTTTTTCTTTCTAGATTAAGCCTAATTTCTTTGCGATCGATATTCCATTATTTCCACTCGAAGGCTTTGGATAATTTAATTCTTCCTCTTACTGAATATTCAATGTGTGGTATATTTTTCCTCATAGATTGTTCCATATTTGTTCGACAATCGATTTGGGGAAATAATATTTCCACGCCCTACAATCACTGCGAGTTACAGGGCAGTCAGAGATATTACTGTTTATGAAATCCATTGTTATAGGGTTAAGACTATTCCAAAATTATACTGGGAATTTGCGAAGAACACTTTGCCCGAAACAAGGCATCGATATGCCCTAGTCACTTAGTAGCCTTAGTAGTTGCTAACAGACTTACAAAGTAGTCAATATAATAATTCAACAACTTGCATTATAGCTCATGTTTCTATTGCTCAAGCTGTCATAAAATACAATAGCCGACGTATATTTAGTAACTTAATCCGCTTAACTGTTCTTAAAAAGTCATAAAGAACCCTGTAAGAAATCGACACGTGTTTCACCTCTCAACGAGGCATCCTCAGGATGATGATTGACTTGTTGTGAACCCGGACCCGACGTGTTGACACGTCAAGCGTCGAGAGCAGAGTGAAACTCACACAAACACACACACTCTATAATGGATTCATATAATGAATTTCCGCATAATTACGCCTGAGTCAATTAACTTTCAAGCTGTCATAATTAAAACGCAGTTTCATTATTAAGCGGAGATGGATGGCGGGATGACCTGGACTCCTTCAACAAGAACTCATCTTTCGCAGCTTTAAATAGAGAGAAATGGAAAGAGAGTACGGAGGCCTTTGCCCTGCAGTGGAACATAACAGGCTTTTAATAATAATAGTTTCTATCAGGGATGTTAAGGATCTCCATAACCGTAACCGAAACTATCTGATATCCGAAATAAAAATCCATCCGTAACGGTTACCGAATCCGATACAAAATTTGGGATAATTTCGGATAGGGGTGGTCTAAATGAGACACGTTCTTACAGGTTATACTGCCCAGCCAAGCCGACACACTAGCCGCGCGAGTGACTTGCATGATTTTTTATGTGTTACCAGCTGTTGCGCGCGACTTCGTCTGCGATCTAGGTTGAAAAGTAGCCTATATCCTTCGTCAGGTCCAGGTCTACCCCTATGCTAAATTTTATCCAAATCCGTTAAGCCATTTTAGCGTGAAAGCGTAACAAACAAACAAACAAAAAACCAATCAAACAAACAAACTCACTTTCGCTTTAATAATATTAGTTAGGATTTATTATTTGTGCTTTACTTTTACAATTTCTTAAAAATCTAATATTCGTAACCGAAAGTATCCGGAACTAACGGATAATTTCATATCTGTAGGTACCCGTATCCGAAACCGGTATAATATTATTTATATACCCGTATCCGTATTCAGATCCGAAATTTCATATCCATAACATCCCTAGTTTCCGTATTCCTGGACGAAATCATTCGTCCAGGAATACGGAATTACACTAATCACCAACGTATAACTAAGAACCGTAATCAAAACGACCCATCAATACCAAATCTATCGCATCAGCGCTCGCCCTCGATCGATCGATTCCAGAAAGAAATGAAATTATTTATCAACGTCCAAGCAAATGGCGGCAAAGATGGCCGTTATGATGACGTCACCATATAAATTGAAGCAAATTATTCGGGTCTTGACCGATGACGGCTCTAAGGGTGTTTTTCCACCAGCGATGTGCGACGTAGCTAAGCGGTAACCGATGGTAAAGCTAACGTTACTTAGCATGGCAATGTGCGATGATTATGCTTCTTTATCTATTCTATACATATTAAAAATAAAATTCGCTTTTCGTGTCTGTTTATGTGACTGCGTTGTTCTTCACTGTCATTTTGGAAATTTATTCTGAAAGGTTTATCTGTTGTAATACATTATTATTAAATTTACATGATTTTTTTTTATAGTTTTCCGTGTGGTGCCGGACGTAAAGAATAGTACCATCCTATTTCTTCCCGTGGGTGTCGTAAAAGGCGACTAAGGGCCTCACTAGAGAATGCGCAGCAGCGTTCTCTATGCATTTTAACACTATACTGCGATCGCCAACCCACCTGCCAAGCGTGGCGATTATGGCAAACCCCCCATTTGCGGGAGGCCTATGTCCAGCAGTGGAGGTCTTTCGGCTGAAATGATGATACTGAAGTTTACATATACGAAGAAATCACCATGTTTTGTCAAGTTGTACAAACCTCGCAAAGCACGGGCGGATCGCTAGTTGGCTTTATGTTCCCGTCTTTGTCTTTCCCTTGTAGCTATATACTGCTTATCCCTAGCAAATTCTAAGTAATATCTATTCAATTCAGGCTCTTCGTCTATTTCCACCAAAGCTAAGGAGTTGCTACACCAGTGCACCAGTCGTGCATCCCATGCTAACGAACTTGCATGCTTAAATCATATGTCTTGCTTTAAAGAGTTACTAGACTTACTTCTGTCGATGCCTTTTCTACCAGAGCTAAGCTTAGAACTATGAAATTCAAACGATCCTATTGATAGATATCATACACATCCCTTGCTTAGCTTAGCACATCTCCAGTGAAAAGGCAGCCTAAAGCGATTTTTATGATAGCAATCAAAATATGCTGAGTTTGGTACAAAGTGCTGGGATGGTCCTAGGTGATGTCAAGGTATGCAAAGTTAGTGCTTAAAAAAGTTTTTATGTAGGCAAGCAATGTTAGCAATTTGTCCGTTCATGCTTGAATTGTAATGGCTAACCAACCGGCATTGATTGACACTGGCACTCATATAGATTTGACAATAACGAAGTTTAATTTAAGACTTCGTACGAGAACGATGTATGAATTAATTAATTTTATTTTAATCAATTTATTTAAAAAATACCATTTTATTTTTTTGCAATTCTTATCAGTTTTACCAATGTCAAAGAATGTCAATTTTACCTTTACCAATTTTATAATATTTCAACTTTTTTAATATTTATATATTTTATAATATTTTTACTTTTTACCGATGTGATCAAATTTTCTATATTAGCGCTTAATACCAAGTAAGTTGGCTTATTTGTATGATTCATTGTTTTATGCATGTGGTGTTTACCTATAAGTAACTGATGCACTGTTATATTACTTTATAAAATATATTATGTGTTTGTATCAGTGTAATCAATTGTTGGTGAATCTAATAAAATAAAAAAACTAACTCGTTTAGAGGTTGTGGATTGTGACCAATGCCATTTCAAAAGAACAGCGACCATTTTATGAATGTTAAAACTGCTCATAATGCAAAATTTTTGGCCTTTGAGATCGACAGTGTGATTTTTCGCGTTATTAAGCCACGGTTACCTTAAATCCCAGAGCTCCTATTAAATCTAGACTCTTGACTCTACACAACCAGTTAAATCTTCCCACGAAGCTGAAGTTATTACACAGAATCCTAGAATACACTAGATAACTCTACCAACCTCAAACACAATTTAATCACTGCAAAAGCCAAGTTCTCTGCGCATTCAATGGAACGATTGATCAATCAATTAATTGATTGGATTAATAAGAGAGCTTGGTTAATAATGTGAAATTACACACGCAGCGATAGCCCATTTGTTAGCCAATATCCTATGGTATCGAGTTGAGTGCAAGGCCCTGCGTGAAGTAATTTCAGACATTGATTGAATTCAATGAATTGATTTACAATTGTAATTTATTACAATGAACACATTATATTTCGTGGTAGGGGATGAATAAATGAGTGCGGTATCTACTTATCCCTGTGTGTTGTTTAATAATTTTGTGTTTACAAATGATGCTCTTAGGAATCAAAATCCTTTGTGAATATCAAAAGAAAATGTTGTTAGTGGTTCACTCCACAAAATATTTCAGAGTTTTGAATGTATCAGCTACTGAACATAAAGCCTTTCAAAACCATTACAGACTGTGATTGAATATCACAATAATCATGAAGAACAACAAAAAGCAGAACGTATTACCAAAAATATAAACCGTATTCCTGATCACAGTCTACTTCCTGATCCTTGCCAGTACTGGTATTCAACAACGCCAATAAGATCCAACACCTTAGCACTTTTCTGCAATGCACTTAGCCCGGTCCTGTGACCTACATTGGTTATCCTGCGTAAGTATTTTATACCCAGCTGGACGCCCTTCTCGTATCCGTTTTATAGTCCGGCAAAGCTGATAAACCTCGGAATAAAAGACCTCTTTCATATATGGACAAAAGAATTCATCCTTGAGGAGTAAATATTAGTGGTTAAATATCATATGAAAAACTCGTATCACATTAAAATCCGGCCCAAACTAAGTGATTAAATATGTTCAAAGACTCATATTTGAACGAAATACATCACAATCCCAATGAAATATTACTGTTCATAAAACTCATAATGAAGAACATTATTTATTAAACGCTTTTTGACTTTTATGGGTCGTTATTTCGCGGCTTAAAGTTTGAAAACCATCTCATTATCAGTATAATTACCGAATCAATCAACTTTAATACAATCGACTTTCGAATGAATACCTGAACGTTTCATGGTTCAATTATAAAGCTTAATCGATTTCAAGCCCACCTGAAATTATCGTCAATTGACATGAATTATTAGTGAGTGGAATTCGTGAGATAATCAACTTATTACGTTTGATTATTAATTTTGTTATATTGATAATTAAATTATAATGGCAAACGTCAAAGTGTAGGTTCTATTAACTTTGGAAATTAATTATTAATGATAAACTAAAATGACTGTCTATGAGTGTTCAAGTAATAATTATTCAATTTTCGGTTAAATGACAGGAAAAGGTTTATTTAATGTAAATTAACAGCTAGGCAGGTGCGTTGTTATGTTAGAAATAAAGCTGAAATGTCTCATAAAATATTATAAAGACATCTTCTTCTTTTCGAGTGGTTAGTGACCAACCTGGTGTCAGAGTTTTAAAGCCGCCCGTGGGCCTCTGACTTGGCTCACATGCCGTCGAGAAATATCTCTCAGGCATGCCGGTTTCCTCACGATGTTTTCCTTCACCGTTTATAAAACAAGTGATAATTATACAATACGCACATGAATCCAAAAAGTCAGAGGTGAGTGCCTTGGGTTCGAACTCAAGACCTATAACTTGGCAGTCCGACGGCAAAAAACCGATAAAGAGGTAGGATTGTTTTTTTTGTTTGTAAGAGGTAATCTCTGGAAGCTCATCAGCAGCCTATCCATTCGGTCAGCTTCCAGTCTAACCAGATGCAGCTGAAAACCAGTATTTTATATGGCGTGATTGCCTATCGGTCCTCCACATCCCAGTTACTGGGTAATATAGGATACCCCTTGGAAAGACTGGGTTTCAGACTTTCAGGCCTCTGACTACCTGTAATGACTGTCAAAGATCTACAAATGACAGCCGGGACTAATGACTTAACATGCTTTCCAAGGCACGACGGAGGCTCTGGGGTCTATTGACTGTTTATTCATACATGGTTTTGTAAATACAATAAAATGGTTATTTAACTAGTACAAAAGCTAATCAAACACTTGACCAACAAAGAGATATCTGGCAATATTGTTACCAACATAATGAAACAATGTCCATGGCATAAATCACTTCAATTATTATTGAAGCTAACTTCCACAGTCGTGACCAGCCGTAGTGTGCTGATAACGTAAATTATTACTCGTATTATTGTACTTCATTATTAACTAGTTTTACTATTGTTGTATTGGTAACATAGCCTATTGAAAGGTCTTTTCTATCCCTGTGGGGGTGTTGACGTGTTAATTACATAATTTTAGTGATATTTATTTAGAAGTATGTCTGTATATCTAAGTATATTCTTATTTATGTATTTAAATTAGTGGATTGTTTTTTAGGGTTCCGTACATCCGAATGAAAATAACGGAACCCTTATAGAAACATTCCGTCAATTTGCTCCGAATCTAATGAACCGATTAAGTTCAAAAATATATACATGAATTTCTGTGACCCAAACACGGACATGTAACGTAAATAAATGAATTTTGAATCTGGGTGTCACAAAACTCAAAACTCAAAGCATTTATTTCAAATAAACCAATTACAGGTACTTTTGAATTGTCAAGGGGTCGGTCAGTCAGAAATATGAAGCTAGTTGCCCATTCCAACGCGTAGTAGGTTCCTATGGAGAAGAACGGGCAAGAAACTCCACGGACACTCTTTTCAATCAGAATATTTTTACAAAATATTGGTTACATCAAAATATTGTTCACTTAAGGGAGACAAATTTTTATCTAACTGGTGTTAGCTTGATAGCTTGAGGCTGGGAAATTATCAAATAACTGCACCCGCTCTGGGCGGAGCAGGAGGGCATGTCAGACTCTTACTGACTAAAACCCACCCGTGTTCCTTCAGTTGCCTGTACGTTGCCAGGGGCCACGGTATCCCTTTCGGACTTTCCCGCGACCCCGAACTTGATAGCCCTGACACCCATAACACAAGTTTAATCTTAGCTTGGGTGTCAGAGGTGTATAATTCTGCATTAACCTACAATTTATATGACAAATTTATTATGTTATACCAAGTGGCTTAAGTAAAATTGAAAAACTGGAAATAAAGGTATTATTTATTTATTTAGAAAATTTAAAAATAAAGTTTTACAAACTGTACCTCACTAACTGTACATCCAGGTTCTACCAGCGATGGTATCAATTTCGTCGGCACATTTCGCCACTTCGTATTCTAGGCCTTGGACGTCACTCGGTCACAGCCTTAGTCATCACTACTGGCCAGGTATCCAGCCCAACCCCATTTGAGTTCGATAATTCGTTTTCCGATACCGAAAACCTTCGTACGTCTTCGGATTTCGACGGTTGGAACTCGGTCTATAAGCTAAGCGTGCAACGCTCCATGACTCCATGGCGTATACTATCTTAAATGCACCCACATATAACTTCAACTAAAAATCACATTCACATTTTTCCTAAAAATGCCAATATCAAATATCAAATTAGCCCTTGTAACTTCATTAAGTACTATAATTACATATTGTAATTGAATTTACGTGAACTTTCAGTAGTGGGCGGCACAAAAAGCCGGATATCAAATTAACGACAGGTTTCCGTCGACATATATTGTACGGGAATTTATTTATTTGTGTCACGGGGATATTATTTGCAGGGACTTTTTTGTTTTTTTGGGTGTTGATTGTAGAGTGGAAATTAATGTTCGGTTCTTATTTCCTAAATAAATCTTTTTTTTATCGCAGCTCAATATATATAGAGACCATTGGAAGGAAAAAGGGGACGTCTTTGCTCAATAGCGGGCAACGATGTAGCCTGGCAGAAAAAGAACCAAAACCCCCAAAGCCAAAGGGTCCTGAAGCCATTTAGGTTCGCGGGAAAGGCTGAAAGGGATACCGTGGCCCCTGGCAACATACAGGCACCTGAAAGTATACGGGTGGGTTTTAGTAAGTAAAAGTCTGACACGTCCTCCCGCTCCGCTCAGAGCGGGAGAAGATATTTGATAAATTCCCACCCAAAAAAAAGAAGCCATTAAGGTCAAAAGTACCTCAAAAAAGACAGTAGATAGTCGATGTCAGAACAATTGTCAAAGGATCGGTCAGTCAGAAAGATGGTGCTAGTTGCTTATTCCAAAGCGTAGTAGGTTCCTATGCAGAAGAATGGACAATAAACTCCACACACACTCTTTGAAATCAAAATATTGCTGCAAATTCAATATAAGATCAAAATATTGGTTAAAACAAATATTATTGTTTTAAAGTTTTTATTTTTATTTACAACAGTAACAGCAGATTTAGAATACAAGACATTACAAGATTATGGAGGAATAAGTTGGTAAACTAGACAGTATGTGTACTTTTTTGAATAAAATTAAAAATGATTTTTAAATTTCGAACACATATGGATGCCATAATATTATTTATGTCATCATCATCATGATTTCACCCGAAAGACGTCCACTGCTGGACATAGGCCTCCCACAAGCACCACCTATTCGACCGGTTCTGTAATTCGTGCATCAGGCGGATTCCTTATGCCATACACAAGCATAATACATAAAATGGAGAGTCTACTATTAATTTAACACTAATTAATGGAAGTAAAACTCATAAATAGTTGCTTCTCCATCCTCCATCCAAATTTCAAATATCGAGTCTCGTATCCTACCTATTCCACGATATCTCCGCAAAATGTTCAAATCAATTCCAAATTTCAAAATTCCTTCGTCCATAAATCGACGAATTTCTAGTCAAACTAGAATTTGGCCGAGCATTAAGGTGGCTAGATTTTAGACATATGAAACTACCAGTTACCAAACGCGTGATGTTGATTGACCCTTAGAGTGACAAAAGAGCCGGCTAGGAATAAATGTAACTTGATAACACCTGTATTCTTAATGAGGTTCTTAGCGCGGACAGCAAGAAAAGAGTGGACTGAATAAAATAGGCAATGGTTTATTGCCGTTTAATCTTTACTAATATATAACTGTCCCCGAAAAAAAAAAGAAGGTTAAATTAGAGAGGAGAATCGTCCCTCGCAGTTGAGTCCGTTGAAATGGTCATCGGGCTGAGCCAGGTCGCCACCGCGCCGCGCCTCAGCTTGCCGATGACGCGCTGATTCCGCTGCCTGCGCGTGCAGACTGCATGAAAAGTATTGTGTTGGGTTCGATTCCCAAAAGAGGTTTAACTCCCACATTTCGCCAGTTCGAATTCGCCTTTGGAGTCGTATGGCTTAAAATGAATTCTTGATCAAACAGAAATCGAACGACCTCTTATTTCTTTGAATTCTGTTGTTTTTTTGAGTTTAGGTTGGTTGTACAATGAAATGAAATTATTACCTCAAATATCTACAAATTACATTCCCAACCCTTCTTTTGGTCTATACCTCAAGCAAGTCATCACCATTTAAGTAACACTAAGTAAAATATTAGAATAAAATTACTCGGCATATAAATGGTATAACTTTATCGTCAAATAATACAGCCTCCACGACAATAGTCGACGCCAATAAGATCCTACGGTGCTATTGTAGCACTGTCTACGGCGTAGCCCTGTCTACCGCGTAGCACTGTCTACGCGGCGTAGCGAACATTGTTCGTTAGACTGTTCAGTATTCTAAAGCGATGGAGCCGGTTTCAGTATATAATTATTTGAGAACGTTAACTGAATTGTTAAATTATTTATTATTCATCTACTCTCTACTCTTGGAAGATGGTTCCGTAGGTAATGGAAGAAGGTCGTAAAAACGAAATGTTTTCTTTGTATTTTTTTAACATATTTTGTTGATACAAACGGGATTTTTGTTTTTTTTTTTGTCTATAAAACCTTTGGTGTGTTAATTTGCCATGTTTTTATTATTTAACGGAATGTCATTACACTATTCTAGAAAGAACCTACTAAACAGCGTTTATAAGGTTGTTATAGGACATAAGGATATAAGGAGAATATAAAACGAATTTTAAGTTTATTTTTCATAATTTGTCATGAATGTTCAGAAAAATACGGGCTGACATGCTCATTGTATAAAATAACTTTATTTCAGACTATCCATTACGGAATCATACATATTTGTGTTATTCAGAACTATGGAACTATTTGAGTAAAACACAAAAATAAAACAAAAGACATCAGATTGACACATGCAGTTCGATCCAGTGTCTAACAAAAGAACCGCCTAATCGGTCCGCTATTACTTTCAGAAGGCTGTTGGAGCTAGCTCGGATACCGTGGAGTACGGAGACCGCTCTCTTTCTCATGATGGCATGAAAACCATCAATCTGAGCCTTCATAAACATGCCGGACGTACTCCAGCTTCTCGGCAGCCCCAACAACGTCCTAAAAGCGTTATTATCTTATACACGGGCATTGAATGTCCGCTGAGTACAGCTGACCCACAGGGTGAGCGAATAAAACGATTGGCAGTAGGCCCTGAACATTGTGCACTTTACCTCACCGCCTACGCCACCTGCCTGTCTATGATTGCCTCTTTGGTATAGTGATCGCAAGCGCTACTGCTGACCGGTTCGGAGGCCGGTTTTTGCCCGGTTTGAGGAAAATAGGCTCGCCTCCTATACATATCCTATATATATTACATGGGACTCAAACATAACTGGCTAAATTTGGGTGTACATACGCTCACCTCTGCCTAATCCTTCGGGGTGAAGGCGTGATGTTATGTGTATACTAGTCGCTTGAACAGTCTTCGAAAATCCTTATTCCAAATTTAGTCATGAAGAGTACACCGATTTTGAAAAACCCAGTTTTAAAAATCCTGTCGAAATTTGATAGAAAGCTGTCCAAAACGAAGCTAAAACAATCCGCAGATCGGTCAACAGAATCGCACTAACACTACATTCAAAAACTCAATCCGATCGGCATTTCGCCTCACGTAATATGAAAGCGTTTAGGTCCTCCAACCCGTCTCCGTCGTCACGTTTAGGTCTAGAATTTCTCAATATTCAGAATGAGACCGTATATCTATAGGAGTACAAATGTACGCCTTGGATAAGCCGTAAAATGGGAATTTTTAGAATTTTATAAGCGATTTCATCGGGTGCATTTCAATTTTATTGAACGTTCAAAGGTTTGTGGTACACAGGATTTTAAATTGGTTTTATATTAATAAAGGATGTGTACTAAGTCTCTTTTTGCTTTTACTTGTATTTCCTAGTTTCTTTTATGTTGTTTCTTTACGTCTTTCAAAGGTTTCTGTTACATAATTATCTTAAATCCTGTATTTATTTGAAACCTGTTAATTTCAACAAAATTATGGCGGTTTTAGTAGTTATTGTAGCTTCATTTACCTCGTTAAAAGCACAATTATTAGATATGTAGTACGAAGGTACATACGTTATCGTCAGGCAATTTGACTAAAAGCTTTAGGTATCATAATTTAGTATCTTTTATAATGATGATAAAATAAATTTTCTCTTCTTTAAAATTTATTTTAAATGGAATATCTGTGCACTAATGCCCTCAATTTGTTATTAGGACAAAGTGATATTGAGTTTTTCCATTAGGAATTTCTCAGTAGAAGCCAAGAGACTGGATTTAAATTCTGCCAGGCTAAGTAATAAGCTCGTCCATGATTAAGAGCCTGTAAAAATTTATTACTCGCGCAAACTTGCACACCCCCGATTTGTGAAGTAAAAATCATATCAATCAAATCAACAGCAGTCCACTGCTGGACATGGGCCTCTCCAATTGCACGCCATTCAGCTCTATTCTCGGCAACTCTCATGCAGCTGCTACCAGCCACCCTGTCAAGATCGTCACTCCACCTAGCCTGAGGGCGTCCTTACCTTACGTTTGCCGATTCGTGGTCTCCACTCAAGAACACGTCTATCCAAACTACAATATGCTTGTAGTAAAACATAACTGGCCAAAAGAGGGGGTACCTACCAGATACCGCTGCCTAACGTTTCATGGGAATCCACACTTGAAATTTAGTTATTCTGTACAACATCTTAGGAACTTAAATCTACCCAGACTAACACCAAAACTCAGAAACACAGAAACACTCGCGGTTAAAACTTTGTTTCATGACAAATGTTTGTAATTTACTAGCCTTTATTAAAATTCTTGGCTCAACATTATGTTTTCTCTCACAAGTAAAACTCAACAAGGTACTTAAGCATACTTCAAAGTTATGTACGCCAACATTTAACTTAAACTTAGTATTATAAATAGTGTGAGGCGGGTGTTCTACTGACCCCGTTTCAGTCAGACGGCGCGCAGAGTTAGCGGTAAGATAAAGAGTTTGTTTTATAAATAGATCACTGTTACTGTGAGCACTTTGTGAAAACTAAGGCTTATCAGACTATGAAGAATATTTTTATCAGAAACTGGAAAGTGTTCTAAGAAAAAAATGTTTATTCAAGATTAGATAGATTTTTTGAAGTCTTTTAGCATTAAGAACGCCCTTTCTAAAATCTTTGAAAATATGTTTGTATAAAAAACTAGCTGCGTCCTATGATTTCACCCGCATAAGTCTCGATCCCGTGTGAATATCGGGATATAAAGTATTTTATGTTCTAATCCAGGTTATGGGCTACGCATGTACCAAATCCGTTTTAGCGTGAAAGCGTAACAAACAAACTCACTTTCCTATTGTAATATTAGTTAGGATGTGGTTGTCAATTAAAAATATTTTTATCGTTTGCGGGAATTGAATGCGTACCAACGACGACTGCATCATCGCTAACTTTATCAAGAGGTCTTTCTGCCCTTTTTCCATGTTACTTCTGCCCTGCCAACCGTCACGTTATTATTCACTCCCTTCTCTTTAATCATTTTTATCATTCGTCACACAATCTATCCATCTTTTCTTAGGCCTTCCTCTCCCGCTCCATCCATCAACATTTATATTCATCACTCTTTTAGTCACAAGCGTTTCCTCTCCTCATCACATATCCATACCAAGAAAAAACCATTTCCTTTAAACTTTCTGTCACTGGCGCCACTTTCAATACTCATTTCGGACTTTATCCATTTTCGTCACTCCACACCTACGTATTTCTGCAACCAAGCAAAGTAACTATGCCCAGTTTAAAGCGCATGGATGCTGTTGAAATTACAGGCATATGAGACTCTGTCTTTGAGTGACGGGCACAATGCACCGACACGTAATTAGCGCATGTCGGAGGTGGACGTGACATACGAGGCATTACAGCTCTGGCAACACACAAAATAATGAAGTCTTGTACCGGGAATTATTTTCGAAATTGAGTTTATCTACAAAATCTCGCACCCGTAGCAAAGTAATTTGTTTCTATTGTTAACACTGATAATAATAGAATCCATCTACATCCTGTTAAACAGGCAGCCGACCCCAACAGAGTCAGTAAAAGGGTAGGCTAGCGATCACTTTGAAATTGTGTTTTTTTATGAAAACTCACGCCACCGGTTGGCACCACTTTGCCAAATAATCTTCTATTATAAATTAAAATTATGATGATGTTCAGCATTCGTTTCATTCATTCGTTCGTTCGTCGTTCAATCACGACTAAAGAAAATATAGGCGCTTTGACACTTTTGACAGGTGCCCGGACCTGTGGTCTCAGTGCTGCTCCCTAGTAAACGTCATTTCAGAAAACCATAATTGGAACGGTATGAAGCAGGCTGATTTACTTTCAAAACAAATGAGTTAATTATTATTAAAAGCTTTTATTTAACTTGCAATGTATGTATGTATGTTTGTTCGCATAGAATCTTGCTGCTCAATTTTGAAGCAGATATCTTCAACCGATTGAGCTGAAATTTTGTATACAAGTTTAGTTTGGATGACAATACACGATAAGCTATGTGACGTCATTCTAAATCCAATATGGCGGAATAGTAATTTTTTATGCACTTCTGCAATATGGGTATCAAATGAAAGGGCTTGTTGGAGGTTTGCGTAAGTACCTATAAGTATTTCATTAAACGGAAATATAAAAAAATAACTTAGCAGATTAATTTACTCAATTAAATAGGTACTAGTTTATTTACACAAGTAAATCGCGCGACAAGCTTTTATGATCATATAAATTGTGTATAATGAGGTTATAAGTTGATAGTTACAATAAAAAAATAAAAAAAAAATCTTATTTTTAGAGCATTTAAAATAAAAGCTTTTTTAAAAAGGTTTTTTGGCTTTTAATTTTTTTATTTATAACAATTTTTACATTGTGTCGAATATTAAATAAATATTCGACACAATGTAAAATGGTTATTTAAATGACATTTAAATGTCATTTAAACATAAAAAAATATACCAATATATCTTTTTTTATGTTTTTTTTTTTTTATGTAATTTTTTTTTTTTTTTTCATTTGTTTTTTTTTTCATGCTGAGATAGGAGCCTTTTGGCCTCGTACAGGACTTCCTTCTTTTTATGTTACTGTTACTTTGTTTTTTATTGTTTTTGTTTTTTTCCTGTGCGAGTCACAATAAATACTTTTTCTTTCTTTCTTTCTTTCTTTATTTAAATAACCAGATTATCAATGTCACAAATAATTAAATATAGCTATGTCAGATGTTCAATGTCAATTACTTACCTATATGTCATGAATGTAATTAATCACAAAAAAAAAATACCAATAGTAGCAGCAATAATAATCTTGATAAATTCCTAGTATACGTATAATATGTATGTTTACAATTTAAATGTCATTAATCGAATAATAGCAGCCTTCCAGTAGGTAACACTTCAATTTAGTTTTCAAGTCCCGTTTGTAAAGACCTAATTTTATATCATCGGGGAGCTTATTGAAGATTTTCACTGACATGTGACCGGTACCGTGTGCGACTATATTAAGTTTAGGAATATTTGTGCTTATAAATCTTTTCTTCTCGTACTCTCTCTAAGCTCTCTCTCCTCTTCAGTCTCAAAGTGATGTATATATTTAGAAAAATATGTTAGGAGCACCAATACGTATAAGGAAGGTACATTGAGGATATTCAAATCTACAAAGTGTCTCCTACAAGATTCCTGCTGACGGATGCAAACCGTGGTACGAATGGCCCTTTTTTGTAACACAAATGCTCTCTGTATATTGTAATTGTAGCTGCCACCCCAGCATAAGATGCTGTATCGTAACCTTGACTCGATTAACGCGTAATAGACTTTTTTTAACTGTGAAATGTCAACATCATTTCGCAGGCTTCTCAGTACATAACATGCCGCTGCATGCATGCATAGCTGATGGAGTTATTCAAGCTTTCAAGTTCTGGTTTCCAATTTAAATAAAAATCAACATATACTCCTAAAAACTTTACTGCCTCCACCATACTGACATGGACTCCATCTAAAGCACAATTTAGGAGGCTTTTATTTTTGGAAGTCGTGCGAAATAACATTAAGTTTGTTTTACTAGCGGTCACTTTGAGTCCGCTGATAGAGAACCAATCGTGAAATACCTCCATAACTTTATTTACGCGCAAGTTAAAGGATTGAATGTTTTCTGCTGAAATAATAGCATTAGTATCGTCTGCAAATACCACTAACTTTGAATGTCCCTCCAAAATATTTTCCACATAGTCTATTACATCGTTAATAAATATAATAAAGAGAATAGGACCCAGTATAGATCCCTGAGGAACTCCTACTCTAGTATTTTTTAATTTAGATTGAATGTCTTGCTGATGAAATTCATTGTTATAAACATTCCTGTCATTGTCATTACCAACGCGAGTTAGGTGTTTTACTTCCACGAACATTTTTCTATTTTTGAAGTAGGATGTGAGAAGTTGTAAAGCTTTGCCTCTCACACCATAATGCTCAAGCTTAATTAACAACAAGTCGTGGTTTATCAAATCAAAAGCAGAACATAGATCCAGAAAGAGACCGACTACCATTTGCTTTGAATTTAGTTTACTTCTGACCTCCATAAGTAATCTATCAATAGCATCTTGCGTTCCTACGCCCGACTGATACCCAAACTGTTTAACGGTTAAGACCCTGTTTCTGTTAAAATGTGTAATTAGTCTAGTTTTTATTAACTTTTCGAAAATCTTTGATAAGGTAGGCAAGAGAGATATAAGTCTATACATTTTAGGATCCTTAGTAGAGCCTTTTTTGTGAACTGGAATCACCTTGGCTATTTTTAGTTGCTCAGGAAAAATACTGTTCCCGAAACAATTGTTATAAAAAAAAATTAGAGGTTCTGCTAAAATATCTATGTTATCTTTAAATATCATTATAGGTAATTCATCAAAACCGCATGATGACTTACGTTCCATTTTATTGATAAGTTTAAATATCTCACTAGTAGTTACAGGTTGTCAAATAATTTCTTTATCTACTCTATTTGTACTTTGCTTTAATATTTTTTCTATTGCCAAATTGCTTCCTGTACTTTTAGTTATGTTTGTATTTCCTGAAAATTGTTTTGCAAAGATATTGGCAACTTCAATAGGCTAAGTTACGAGTTTATTGCCTACACTTAACATTATACTTTTATGTTCTTTTTTTGTTTTGTTCCTATGTTTATTTATGATTTTCCATATATCTATATTTTTTTTTGCTTTTTTAATTATTTTCCTGTACAAACTTATATATGTATTTCCGTAATTTGTAACGCTTCTATGAACGTTAGAATTTTTGCTTGTAACTAGAAATCGCTTCATTTTACTAGACATCCTGATGCCCTGTGTAACCCATGCTAAGGAAGATCGTTCTGAATTTATCTGTCTGGTATTACTTTTAAAAGCTGTCTTAAATGTGTCGTTAAGCTTTTTAACAAACTCGTTTATGCCCAAAATGCTCCAGTTCTGTTTTAACAGTAACTGTCTAAATATATTTTTATTATTAACACTGAATATTCTTTTTTTAAATTATATTGCTGGTTTTTTTATTTGTGTGCGGTAACTTGATTGAGGTTTAAAGTGAACTTTACAGAATAGAGCTAAGTAGCAAAGCCGGTCGTTGAATCGAATACAGACTGATATAATATATAAAATGATACCGAAAAACCTGACTCAAAATAAAAATTTACAAATATAAATCTCACATATTTATTTCATGCGTCGAGAAATAAATGTGTTGTACCTAACCTGAAATATATTTGAGATAAGCCGAAACTGAAACGAATATCAGCCCGATGATTGATGTTAATTTACGTCAAAAAAAGGACACGCTGTATAAAAGTGGAATCCAATTATTTTATATTTATTTACACTTGCATAAGGCTCCGTACCTTTTGCAATGAATGAAATGAAATGTAATTTTCATATTTTATTATAACTTAATCCTTTAGTATTAAGGCTTCAGAATATATTTTATGAAATACAGTGAATTGCCTCAGTAAAGTTAATGATAACTATAAAAAGTTTGTCAGCGGTAAAACAGTTTTTTTTTTTTTCAATTTTATTAAGTGTGAAAGACACGCACAGAAGAGACAACCACATTTTGATTCTTGTTATGTCGGTTGGTTTTTTCTCCAAAATATATTCGTTGTGAAAATAACAAATATAACAAACTCCAATTTTTTCCCTTGGTGATAAAATGTCTCATTTTACAACATCTACTGCAGTATCCAATAACAAAGTTGCCAAACCTTGTCATAATAATTATCACGGATTCGAAAAACCTTCGCATAGCTATCCAATATCATCATTATCACCATCTTTCTCGTGCCCTTGTTCCAATTTATTTGAGGTCGCAGTAACATGTCTTTTTCTTCCACACTTCTCTATTAGTCGTCATCTCGGTATTCACCCCCTTTCTAACCATATCATCTTCCACACAGTCCATCCATCGTTTGTTTGGTCTTCCCCTACTCTTATAGCTCTTCACATTCATACTATTCTATTCTATACATCTATACAAATAAATAAAATTGAAGTGTCTGTTTTGTAATGTCAAGATAACAGCTTTTTACTAAATGCATAAGAAAGAATATTATACATATCAGTACATATAATAAAAAAACAATTTTTATTTTTTTGTCTGGCCGTTTGTTCTGGTTAGTCTCCGAAACGGCTAGACCAATTTTGATAGGACCTTCACTGGTACATAGCTGATCTTATAAGGAGTAACTTAGGCTAGTAATATGTTAGAAAAAGAAAAAAAATATGGGACCACGCGGGCGACGCCGCGGACGGCATGTAGTACTCAATATATCTACATAAAAAAATCCATATTAAAAATCAAACGATAATACCGGCTAATAACCCCTAACCCCCATTCTACCTGTACCCTTTATACCAAACTTTTAACCCTCCCCAGCGGCCCAATTTTTCATATTTTGGCCGAAAATTTCAGGTCCAGTATCTATCAAAGGAGAGTGGACACATTCGGTATTAATCATTTTTATTGGACAAGAGGTCCCTTTATTGATTGTCGTGATGATAAAAACACCATTAACTCAGTTGGTGTGTCGTTATTCCGCATCGTAATGTTGTGGGTTCGATGCGCTGAAATGGTTTTTTTTTTGGCAGTAATTACTGATGGTTGTTTTAAGGTTGGCAATTGATTAGTCAACGAGTGATTGCGTTGATTGGTTTATATGGGTGGGATGCTGGGGTTTTATTGATATTGATTATTTTAATTGTACTTTCCTTTCTAGATACATACATGGTGAAAGGAGAAATATGAGGGTCCTTACCTAAAAGGCATTAAAAGATTAGTCAAATTAAATCCTTCTTTGCTGTGCCCGACAGGGTCCACAATTATCATATCTTTTTAAAACCTACCACCTTTTTTTTTTATGTTGCGAAATTTTCAAATAACTTCTGGAGGGCATGTCAGACTCTTACTGACTAAAACCCACCCGTGTTCCTTCGATTGCCTGTGCCAGGGGCCACGGTATCCCTTTCGGACTTTCCCGCGACCTCGGCAGGCATCGGTCCTAGCAGACCCCTTCTGTTGTGCTGACATCTCTTTGAGGCGCGCGTGGAACACAACGCGCCGTCGACCCGGGAAAACCTACCACCTAAGTTCACATTGTGGAATGAAATAAATAATTGAGTATTGATGAACAAGGTACTGCTACTCCCAAGGTATTGGCGATGCATTGCCATTCCTAAAGACAGCGACAAGGTCACAAATTGATGTATCACTGGTACCCATATGTTTTAACGGAAACACAAGAATTTGTTTGAAACAGTATTAAGTTTTTAGCGTTTTGTTCCGATTTACATGATTAAAATATCTTCCCCTCAAAATATTCATAATGGAATAGTTGACAAATTATTTCCTGAATCTGTATTATTTATTGCCTGTTGAGAATGTTGAAGCGATTTACGGTCGCCCAACAAAGATTATTAGGAATCCCAAAAGGTGAGAGTTATCCAAAAAGGTGCTAAAGTAAACTATCGACGGTCAAGCCCCCGGTGAGATACGCCCTGCTGATTTTATCGTGTTATTAATTTATGACTTAACTTGTTGATAAAATAGTAACGATATCTATCGGCTTATGCTATTGTCCCATAGCTAGGCAAAAGTCGAAGGAATGACTATGATGATCAAAATTAAGCGTACGTGATTTCGGACTATTTGAAGATTTATCCATATAGATAGATAGTGACATGGGAAATGCTTGGTTTTAAAACTTGCGTCATGTTCCGCTACTCGCATCCGAGCCAGTTAAATTGAACTACTGCGGTTTTGCTGCTACTATGGTCTCGCGGCGGAAGTGTGCTACCAGCGTTGTGCTGATTTATATGACGATGCAGCAAGTGGCGTCATCTAGTTTTTCCTATTAACAACGGGGAAGCTCTTTGCCTGCATCTCACCTGATGGTAACTAATGATCAGGGCGAATGGAAGCGAGCTTCACCCGGAATCTTCAACCACAGAAGAACTGGCTCCCTTACCTCCAATGCCGAAACACAAAAACGCTGTTAACATTGTTGTTATGGTTACGAAGTTACTGGAATCACCAGAAAGGTCGAATAAGAGTAACTCTGGCTGGTGACACTCTCTCTACCAGAGCGTCGGTCGATGGGTGGGTGGCGGCTGTCTTCTGATGATAGAAGAGGATGTCAGGGGAGCCGCTGTCGTACCACGTCCACGACTTACTGCGATATTCCGGCACAATCCTAATGATAATGAAGCTGCTGAACCACTAATACGATAACCATTCCTGGTAAAGGCTATCTTGTGCTGCCGTTATATACATAAATGAGCTTTGATGAGAGACGAAATCCAAAAAAGTTCGCCTCACACAACCAGAGCAGTCAAGTCCTTTCAGACCATGGAGGTTCAAACACCGTGAACAAATTTTTTGCGCACCATATTGTAGTTTGGGACCGCAAACGTCAGTCTACTACCTCAATAGGATACACCGCAGTTGTCACATTTAACATCCGCGGGACACATCTGTAGTTTGTATATAATAGCTGCTCTAGTTTACATTGAACCTCAATATTTCAGACTTATCTTGTCACAATGGCATAACCCTATTCTACCACGAATCAAAACAAAAGAACAAGGACTTACGGTAACTGCCTGTGGTTACCATAACAACCAGATATTTACATAACAATATCCCGCCAATTTCACCCACCATAACTAATCAACTTTTTTCTAAATTACGGCACAGGAAATCTCTTTAATCGGTTCAAGCCCCGATAAATAATAACTTTGATCCCTTTCACAAATTGAGGCGCTGTCAAACGGGGGCGTTCACTTTTATCTTCTTATCCTAACATTTTTGTAATAAGTTCTCATCGATGATAATCATCAATTTTTTGGAGATAGTTCTGTTTTATCTTGTTTTTGAGTTCTTGGTAAAATTTGGTGGTTATTTTATGTTTGGTTAGGTTTAGTTAACTTTAAGACTACATTAACTCCTAAAAAAATAAACCCTAAATCCTCCTAAATTTATTAAAGCGAATACCTATCGCAAAATAGGCCATAGACCATAAAATACATTACCTTTATTTTGGGGTAGTCGAGTAAAAACACATCAATGATGGTCAACGTTGTAGGCTTTCGGTATCTTCGAATGAAAATATATTTTATTCATAAGCTTACCAATTCCAAAAAACACCTCAATTTTATGGGTCAATGCTTACCTGCAACAAAAATAAAACGTTATAAAAAAACCATTAAATTATTCACCCCATAACGTGACCAGTAATAAATGGGGACTTTACGAGGCACCAACAATTGACAATACTTAAGGGCCTTAAGTAAAAATTTGCAAAAGAAGCACACAAATTAAAATTTTCTTTCGTTTTTTTTTGTAATTTTCAGGTCAGTGTCAGTGGTTGTATCTTGATCAAAATATGATTCCCGACAATAAAAAATATGTATTTATAGAATTATAATCATTAAAATCATCAATACAACTCTCTAAGTTAAAATTACCGCATTGAATGACTATTTCGTGAAATCATAACATTGGTCAATTCTAACTATTATGTGCAAAGTCGTGCCTGCCGCCGCTCTTTCCGCCACTCCGATGACGCCCCGGCGCCTGCGGGGGGAACCTCATAGCAATAAAGAAAAAAAAATAAGTTTATTTGTCACAGAAACACCTGCATAAAAAAATAAACTCGAGTAGAACAAGAAAATAAAACACAATAGATTTAAATATAATCACGACCATAAAATAGTAATAGTCGGCAGCTGCTGGCACGACGTCATGACTGTGATATGTAGGCTTCCACTCAGCATGATGCTGTGCTATGGGGACCCACAGCACAGCGCTGCTTTTCAGTGGTAACCCGTAAAAGGCGTACGGAAAACAAGTCAGGTTTAATGAATTATACATAAATATTTACCATATATATATAAATATGTCATAGCGCTAAAGAGACCCATAAATCATTTACTGTGCCAGTCAAACCACGTGGTGCCTCATGTCTCAACTTTAATGGCACAACATGTACACCATACAAATTACAGATATCATTGTAGCACTTTGAATATAATGTTTTATTTGTTGCAAAGAAAAATGTCCTCTCTTCCGAACAGCCAATAAAAAGATAGACTTAACGACATATATTCAATTTCGGACCTTAACTTGGAATCCTTTTCTACTACCAGCGAAAGGCACAAAATATACCCTAAATAAGTAAGGAATAGAGTAACAAGTATCTGTAAGCAATAAATAACGATTTTATCTATACATTTTACGTTTTGCCCGTTATCTTTGGACGGGAGATAGTCCGAGCTTCGAATGTCAGCCGGGGTTATTGAACTGGGGTATCCATATTTATTTAAGTTAGACACAGTGATCCATATTTATGTTAGTATACCTACTCAAAACTTATGTTAGTAGTCAAAGATAAAATACATACCACAATAATACTATTATGTATTATTATTGTGAAACAATGTTCTAGCGCCTCACCTGGGTCACCGTTCCGGGAGCCCGTCACAGCTGTCCGGGGGACCCGTACGGGCCGCCTGGACAGCTGTGAAACCAGCCTAAATGATAACAGCCGCACGGGTAAGCTATGCTTGCCGCGGTCGTTTCGTGCCTCGGAAAGCACAGTAAGCCGTTGGTCCCGGCTGTCATTCGTAGATTTTTGATAGTCGGTACGGATACTCAACCATAACGACTGCGAACAGTAGTACCAAGGTGTATCGTGTTACCCAGTATCTGGCTTGTGGAGGTCAGATAGGCAGTCGCTCCATGTAAAATACTGGTATTCCGCTGCACCCGGTTAGACTGGAAGCCGACCCCAACGTTTTCTTTCTTTTTCTTTGGACACAGTTCGTGAAACACAAAACACTAACAAACTAAAATTGATAGGAATATTTTGACAATAAGTATGTGCCTCACGGCTGCGCCAAAAAGGCCAAAAATTTTGGAAAAGGCTAGGCAGATTGGCAAGGCTTGGTGGCTAATTAATTATTTTAGCTAATTCCCTTCAAACAAACTCCATTAAATCAATCCCGTCTTCTTTTTGTGTGGTTAGTGACTAACCTGGTGTCAGATTTTTAAAGCCGCTGACTTGGCTTCACATGCCGTCGAGAAATATCTCTCAGGCATGGCGGTTTCCTCACGATGTTTTCCTTCACCGTTTTTGAAGCAAGTGATAATTATACAATACGCACATGAATCCGAAAACTCAGAGGTGCGTGCCTTGGGTTCGAACTCGAGACCTATGACTTGGAAGTCCGACGGTCACACCACTAGGCTATCACATAGAAAATCAATCTCTAACAATATACTATTAACAAGTTTACCAATACGAACAAACTTTATATACACCTCTGGATTTTCCCAAATATAATAATAAAAAATCCTTACTAACCAAGCTACCTTGCCCCATTGTACCTTTACTATTGTTAGCTAACAATGGAAGGTTGACAGGTCTTGTCATACTGGTTGACTTGACTATCAATCATGGGGTAGTGTCAGTCTGTCAGGACATAATGATACATGATGTACGCGTTTAATAAATAGTGGACAGTTATTATAGGTAATTGAGTGGTAAGTGCAGTGTGTTGATCGGAGTGATATTATTCTAATCTTTACTAATATTATAAATACGAATGTAACTCGCTCACAATGGGCCTTATAAGTAAACTAAAAGTCACCTAAAGGGCAATCTAGAGCCTCAAAGAGATTTCAGCACAACTGGCGGAGTCCGTTAGGACCGATGTCTGCCGGGGCCGCGGGAAAGTCCGAAAGGGATACCGTGGTATAACATAATAAATTTGTCATATAAATTGTAGGTTAATGCAGAATTATACACCTCTGACACCCAAGCTAAGATTAAACTTGTATTATGGGTGTCAGGGCTATCAAGTTCGGGGTCGCGGGAAAGTCCGAAAGGGATACCGTGGCCCCTGGCAACGTACAGGCAACTGAAGGAACACGGGTGGGTTTTAGTCAGTAAGAGTCTGGACACGCCCTCCCGCTCCGACCAGAGCGGGAGAAGTTATTTGATAATTTCCCACCCAAAGAAAAAAAAGGGCAATGTAGAAGGTTACTTGGAGTTTCCCAACGTGATCGAATCAGAAATGAAGAAATCCGCAGAAGAACCAAGGTAACCGACAGCCCATAGCCCGAAGAATTGCCAAACTTAAGTGACAATGGGCAGGGCACATTGCTCGCAGAACATTTGGCTGATGGGGCTTAAAGGTAATGGAGTGGTGACCGCGTACCGGAAGACGTAGCGTTGGAAGATTATATATATATATATATATATATATATATCTCTCCACAAGGTGGACCAATTATTTATTTATTTATTTAAACTTTTCAGGGCTTAATGCCTTAGGCATTCTCTACCAGTCAACCAAGGGTGGTGAAGAGATTAGATGGCAGGTGCTCTATTTGAGAGGAACAAAGAAATTTAATAAAATATATTCTAATGCATTATAACTAAAAAAGGTACAACAGTACATAAATAGGTTACAAACTACATACACATACATACATAATTACTATATATAATATATATCTATATTATATATATCACCAATACCATAAAATGTATATATTAAAATATATTTTTATTTTAATATGTACCAATGACCTTGTGAAGGCCGCAGGAATCCGCTGGACGCAGAAAGCAGAGAACCTGTCGAAGTGGCGGTGCTTGGAGGAGGCCTATGTCCATCAGTGGACGTCTTTCGATTGAAACGATGAATGTAACTCAGCCTGTCTGTCCATTACCTTTTTACGTGTCAAATGATCTCGATGATAAAATTACATTTACATATTTGTTCGATAGTACCTTATCTTTTACTCTTGTCTTTAATGCAGGCTGTTGCGTTGACTTCATCAATTTTTTGTTTTATTTTACGTACGTATGTAAAAAAAAACTTAGTAGGTACCCAGTAGCGTTGCAAAGTGTTGCTGGGCATCAGGGCCCGCGGTGTTTGGCCCCTCAGTTTCCCAGCCGAGACGTCTACTAAGTCAATAAAGCCCCACCCTAGGGCCTCAGTTAGCGAAAAGATTTTAGAATAATATGTTTAGCTAAGAAGGAAGACCACCGTGATCCAATAAGGCATGGGCCTCCCTGATTTCGATTTAGTTTCGAGCTCGCTCCGCTGCGCCCTTACACCCTTGTTTGTCTTAATTCTTAAACTGTTACATAAAGCGACAAAATAACTCCTATTTGTGGTCGAAAGAAAATCTAACCTATCCGAGGCGGGTGCTACAATTTTCGCACGGCACTAGAGTTACGCGATTATCAATTGATGATTTCATACAAAAGTTCCATTAAATTATAAATATTATCCAAAGAAAACAACAAAGGTTGACAAATAGGGTTTGAAAAAAACACACGCTGGGAAGATGGGTGACCACAGGCGCCCAACTTCCAGTTTGCACCAGGGCCTCTTATCTGAAGTTACGCCACTGATGTAAATCAGGTCTTTAAAGTTATTACGTAGGTACTTATTTGTGCTTGTACTGATCTAGAGGGCTATGTATAAATAAATAAATATCTACAATATCGAATTTATCCAATGCACATAACATAAACTTGTACCTATGCGTCGTTACTCAAGCGGAGTGCGCGCACAAGGGTGATCTGGTGTCAAAAGAAGCAGAACGTGTTTGAAATGATACACTTTTCGCGATAAAATCAGAGCATTAGTGTAGAAAGGTGTTTTGAATGACTTTCAACGACAAAACATTTTGTTTGTACTACTGTGCGTTTGCACTGGCGAAACATCGCAACAAAACATGTTGAAATCTCTACTCCCTGTCAAAAATTGTATGGAAAATTGACAGATCCGATAGATTTCAACATGTTTTGTTGTGAATGTTTCGCCAGTGCAAACGCACAGCTACGTATTTAAAAAACGAATGAAATGAGCTTGAATGATCTGTCATTCAACTTGATGTTAGGGATTGACACTATGGGAGCTCACTTCAAGCTCACTTCACCGTTTACACGGTGAGATTTTTACAGAACAGATCGGTAAGTCCCGGCATAAAAAATTGTCCTTCGTAAATAAAAAGTTATCCTACATAAAAACAATGGCAAGTATAATTAATAAAGGTACCTACTGTGGCAATGCCGCCAGTCTTACAACGTGACGACGCCTTGGGTACACTACCAGTCGACAGTGATGCTGAGGAATCTTTCGACGCCATGTTTTATTTTGTTAATAGTTTTAGTTAGGTTAGGATATTATATTTAAATTTTAATAATCGTTTAGCTAATTTAGAATAACAAATTTATCCAATGTAGGTATATTTTTTTATCCACATTAGTACCTATATATTTTCCGGTACCAACATAAAATAATAATTTGGTACCTAATTATATTATGCACATAAAATCTCATAATCTGCACGCGTTTCTGTTAGCTGTTTTCTCATCACATTTTCCTTATTTATTTCGCAAGGCTCTAGCTTGTCCCAGAAAGAAATAAAAAGGCCTAATCAATCAACTAACTCACTTAACTGCAGCCTACTGCGAGATAGTGCCCTAGTTGTGTCAGATCACCTAACTTTGTTCATTTTTATTTCGTCAGGGATTTATCTAGATGGTAGCTTGTAGCAAACAATCTTCTATCTTATGTGTCCAGTAATAAGAGCGAGGTACTTTATTTGCTAGTTTATCAATCAATCTGCCTAGCCTTTTCCCAACTATGTTGGGGTCGGCTTCCAGCCTAACCGGATGCAGCTGAATACCAGTATTTTACATGGAGCGACTGCCTATCTGACCTCCACAAACCAGTAACTGGGTTATTACCCAGTTACTGGTTTGTGGAGGTCAGATAGGCAGTCGCTACCCATGGTGAGACTGGTGTCAGACTTTCGGGCTTCTGACGACCCGTAACGACTGTCAAAGATCCACGAATGACAGCCGGGACCAACGGCTTAACGTGTTTTCCGAGGCACGGAGGGTTCTCGGTATGTAAAGATGGTAACCCATCCATTGACCAACCCCGGCAAGCGTAGCTTAACCTGATGGATCGACCAGTGTGGCTGTTGTTACTTAGCCACGAGCTCCTCACCTGTGAGTTGATTTGCTAGTTTATGTAATCTTTATTTATTTATTTACTAAAGGCACCAAGTCCTAATATAATAATCACAAATACATACAACTTATTCAATTCATAACATCATTAAAATAAAATAAGTACATTACAATTCATTTGTTATAGTTAAAATAAAATATGCACAATAAAATTAAAATTCAAAATTCCATACAATCACAAAATAAATTACATTAAAACTGAGTAGTCATTAAAATGTAATTTCTTTACATTACATTATCACTAACAAAAACTAAAATATCACAATATACAAAGAATGTGTATAATGTGATATTTTTGTTTATTCAGAAACAGTGTTTGCAAAAATTTGTTAACAGCAAAGACGTCGTAATTTTTCCGGATGGAGATTTCTGTCGAATCGTTAGATATTTGTTTAAAATATCAATACGTCTTAAAAAATATTTGAATCTGATCAAAATAAAAATCACAATTCGTCATGCATGAGTATGTATGTGTGAACTGATATTATGTCAAAGAGCATATTTCTAACTACACATAAAAATATTCCTGGTCATCTTTTAACCCCAAAATTCTACAAAAACTGCAAACTCGTACCCCAGTGTTCTGGCAATAAATAAATAAAACACACATATATTACAAAGGCATTGTGTCAACCGTGCCAAGTGTGAAAAAATATAAGTTCAACAGAGAATGTATGTGGGGATTTTATAAAATATATATTTAACCTTCCTGTGCTATATCATTCTTATATTGTACTAGTTTTTTAGTATGATTGTGGTGTTCCACTGTAGTTTTTACCCTATGGCGAAGCTGAAAAGAGAGTTATGATTTTGACCGGTATGTATGCATATTCATCTATTCCCTCATAACTTCTAAACTCCTCATCATAATTTGTCAAATGAGGTATCTTTATAAGCGTCTTGGTCGTCCGCTGGTTTTAGGCTATGTGACGTCAAATTTATTTGAATATGGCCGGAGTCACACGTAATCTGTTCGATTTATGCCCTAACACGTGTGACTCCGGATCTTTAATTTGTCTGTCTCTGATGTCTTGTTTATACCTATTTAGTTGACTTTTTTGTCGAAATTGGGTTTTAGTTGTTATAACTTTTTTGCTGGCTGTAGTGTAAGTAAGTTATGGTTAGGGGTTGAAATGATAACTTATCTAGTATCTCAACCTTGTTCAGTCTAACGCAAAATCAAGTTTTCCGTTCTTCACCGGTGCCTGGGGAGCCAGACATCATTTTTGTTTTTTCCAATAAAAAGTCGTCACACCGAGTTTTTTTTTATCTTAAACCTCCAGTCAAGTACCATCAATGTTTTTATATCCGCAACTGCATGTTTATACTTTAAATTTACAACCACCATCAAAGAAATTACTTCACCCATTAAACCACAAACCCACACTCTAACCGTATCTAAACCGACAATTATAAATTACAACAATACCTCCGTTTTAGAGTCAACACACACAAAGACACACACACCCACCCAAACACAAACGGCGCACACATGGCCCCTACCGTTATTTATCACGGGCGACGTATTCGTGTCGCGACAATCTCGCATCGATTAGAGGATGATACTAATTAAAGTTAGGCCTGACACCTGCTCACTAATAACAACATGGGACGACAAGTTTGTGTGTAATACCGTAGTGAAGGTATGGGCTGTGTGTTGGTGCATTAATTGAATTAATCAGAATTAAATCATCAGAGATTATTTGGGTAGGTGTTGTTTACGTGGGTGTAAATGTGACTTCATTTTATTTCATGGGCTATCTTTTTCCCCTCCAGGCCTTTGTCTTATCCAAAAGCGTTTACTCTGAACATTTGATTCCCTTCTCTTTGCCAATGCAATTAACCACTGATTATCAAAAGGGAATATTATATCAAACCGGCTTCTAATATCTGCTGACCTTGCATCTACGTAATTGTCCCGTGAGAATATCAAATCCGTGACATTGGGCAATCGGCTACTATACCAACAAACGGATTTTCTTAGACCTACTAGTACTTGAAATATCTGCTGACCTTACATATTGTCCCGTGAGGATATACTACAAATCCGTGACATTTAATTCATTTTGTTTCCATTTTATGTCATTTTGTTTGGTTTCTATTCATTAATGTTTGGCAATTTACCTGAAATAAATGTTTCTTTTTTAAAATTATTTTTATTATTTTGCAGTCAGCTAACAACCGTGGTAGTCTGCCTGTAGCTGAAAACCAGCTCAGTGACTCTGTTTCACACATGAGTCGCAACAGCTGTTTTTAAGCGGTTTACTGCCTTTTATACGACATAATATTAGGCTCTAGCTGTCACCAGCGGCTTCGCCCGCGTGATATCTTAATATATTATTATAGTAACCTGAGTTCGAACTCACGACCTACAACTCGTAAATCGGGGCCGTGACCACTAGGCCACCACTGCTCTCTTTAAAATTATATTAGTATAGACAAATAAAAAGATTTCTTTCAGTCTTTTTTAAATGTAATATCTACTACATTTGCTATTCTTCTTAATAGCCGCTGTACAATCTTCGTTTCTACAAAGTTTTGGAACGAACCCATCTGAACAATATTTCGTCGCTATATCGTGCCATACTAAGTCACATCTAAATGTTTAAGTTATTCAGACAGGCAACAACTTACCTATTAGATGAGCCGGAAAATTATGTTACTTAACTTAACTTTGCTAATGTTGTTTAAGTGATGTTTACTTACTTAATTTAAATGAACATGTGTGTGACCCTTTTGTGAAATTGTGAGTAAGCTGAGTGTACCAGAAAGTCTATGTTAATTTGAGAAATAGAAGTAGAAAAGTAGTTTCTTGTGAATGGAGTAGGTACTACAACCATACATTATTCTGCCACCAATATATTATTACAGGGTTATTTTTTGAAGAAACGGGCACGGCCTATAATTATGCACTTGACCTCCAATGTATTATGATATTAATGTGTGAAAGAATTATGTTAATTCAGAGGCAATCGTACACTTACTACACAAGTACCAAAAAACAACACACAAACAAGAAAACGCTGGCGTGATTTCAAAGACTATTTCAAGGAATCATTACTTGAAAAGGTAACACAGATTCGATAGGAAAGACCATTGTCCAGCAAAGGGACCATAAAGGTTTAAAAATCAAATTAAAAAAAATAGATGACGATTTCAATGTCCTTCATAAAATAATAAGAGCCTTACCATCCTTTCCCATGCCAACTTCTTCCAAATCTCTTATCTCTTCCACGGCCCGTTAAAATGCGTCCCGAATCAGCCTTAAATCTAAGATGGCGTCCAATAAATCCATGGAAAGAGTTAACAACTTCAGTCGTTTCTTCTCGGCTTGTTTTGGCCTGTTCTGGAGGTAATTTACGGGGAAACTTCAAGGGTAACTCGTTGTTATATTTTTTCTGGAGTTATGGTCAAACGTTAGGGTTGTACCAGTTTGAAATAACTGTGATTCTAGGTCTGTAGGTATGTAGTAGAGATACGAGTAGATTATAATTATTAAACTTTTGCCTTGTTTAACAAATTGGCATATGAGTAACCGATAAACAGTACCCCCTTAGTTAAATTTTGCTTTCTCAGACAAGCATAAACGTCAAAAAAAGTATAGTAGTAGATTAGCCGAAGCGAATCACATTGCAAATTATAATTTTGTTTAATTTAGAAGCATTTTTTTTTTTTGTAAATGTGAGTACCTTGGAGCCGTTTGTTATGTTATTATGTTGTATGTTGACTTGAAAGAGCATGGCAGTTGAGAGTATGTCATGCTCACTTAAATGTCTCGGTGTCGAGTGTGTTGGATCATTCGGTTTCATATAAAATGGTTAAGCTGAATCATGCTAATGCACGCGTCATGTTCGTGAACGGGCGCTGTTAGTTGAGACTGGTCATCTTTTATCTGCCAGGACTTATTTTTAATCTTATATTTTGAATTATTTTTGCTTTTTCTTTTCTTTTTTACATTGTTCTCACATATAGAAGCAACAAGAATAATGGACCCAGGAGTTTGTAATATATTTAAAAGAGTGTCCTTAGAGTTTCTTGCCCGTTCTTCTCCATAGAGATCTTCGTTTTGGAATAGGCAACTAGCTTCAACTTTCTGACTCACTGACCGGCTCTTTGACACTTTAAAAGTGCCTGTAAATGGTTTAATGGAAATAAGTGCTTTGAGTTTTTAATCGTTACTTAACTTTAAGCAGCGTTTTTATGTAAAGGTATGGTGGTATATATGTTGAAAAGATATTCTTATAAAGAAGGAATTCTTACACAAATGAAATAGCTAACATAAGTCTAATGAGCCTTTTGATGGAATATAATATATTCCAGTCTGTATTTCTCTTACACAAAAAACCAAATGATCAAATTCAATCATTTATCACCGCGCTTGCTTGCGAAATCCTTAAATCCCTTTAACTCCCACGTCTTTCCAACACCCAGATTAAAATATAAAGATATCCGAAGAATCGTTCCAACACCTGTCGCATTACTTACGCAGTTTCTAAAAGTAACGATCCGTTTACACCTGCGAAGAATTATTTAATAACCCGCAACGGCTCGTAGCCGAGACACGCGGAATTAGGAACGCGTGTAGCGACAGACAATTGATTAATGCATATTCTGGTAGTTGATAAATTGTGTGATGTGTGTAGGACTGTTGGGAAGATTTTAGGCTGAAGATAGTGTGTGTGTGTGTGTATGTGTGTAAGCTCCTAGTATTGTGGCGAGGTCATTGCCCATTTGTTGCACTATTTAATTGAATCCACACAATTTCACAAACAATCACAATCTAGGTAGATGGTGATTGATTGTGATCCCAAAAAAATAGCTAAAGGGGAAAGGGCTACATAGCCTTTTCCCACCTATTATCCTTCCAGTCCAACCAGAAGCAGCTGAATACTAGTATTTTACATGGAGAAGCTGCATATCTGACCTCGACAACCCAGGTACTGGGTAACGCGATACCCGTTGGTAAAACTGGTTGTCAGACTTTTAAGCTACTGACTACCCGTAAGGACTGAAAAAGATCTACGAAAGACAGCCGGTTCCAATGGCGTTACTTGCTTTCACCAACCCACGAACCGACCGCGACAATCGTAGCTTTACCTTCGATCGAGTCGTGCAGCTGATAACATTAAACCACGAGCCCTTAACAGCTTAGTAGGATAAAATACTAGGAATACTAGTAATGTTCTAGAAACGATCTTTAAAAAGTAGAGAAGTTACTATAAAAAAACGAGCGAGCCTTACAGTAGTCGTATATGATGTGTAACATCTGGCATCTGACCTTGGTAACAAGCAACATTAAGGTATTATGCAACATTGAGCGGGGGCCATCGTCAAGGTCGTTTCTGATAGGCAACTCTGGCACCGCGCGCGCTCAAATCAAATAGCGTGCTCTTCCCCGGCTTCCTGTGACACACTTCCGTCCCTTTTCACGAAATCACTCCCACAGATTTGAGTATTATTTTGATTGGAAGAAAGCTAGTGGAAAGATGTTGAGATGCATCAATAATTGGGAAACCTTTTTGCGAATATTCACAACTATTTCGATTCATGTCTTGTAAGATTCTACTCCAGAGATAACCAGTGTAAAACATAGTCATTGTGGATTAATACGATTATGATTGATCATTATTCACGTCAAGCACACCAAATAAGGCTCAAACCATATACGCGCTTCACAAAGCCGTGTACCACACCTGCAAAACCCAATAATTGTAATTACATGTACAAAGCTCCCTCCTTGCATCTGATGAAGTTCCTTCATTACCTACAGTGTGTTTCAGAAGATTTATTACGTGTTACACGTAGCTACATAACTATACATATGTGTGTACTTGGGTTTAAAGCTTGGGTTATACGGAGGTCGTGTTGCGTAACTATTGGTCGGTTAAATGATGCAAGCTGATGAGATTAGTTCGGTTCGTACTATATACAATTATTCAGCGTCAACTACTGTGTATAGTATCCTAGTTCCTTGGTTATGAAATTTAAACAGCATGATAAGTTTTAAGTGCGTAGTAAGTAATTGGAGTTTTCTTTCAGTGTGAATGAAATAAGTGCCGAAATCTTAATACCTGGTTTCATGTGGAATTAGGCTCTATCCAGTTAAAAACGCAACTGAACTCATCCGGGGCACAGTATAAATATGGATAGTACAGGAACTATGTAGCAAACGTACGAAAGAGCTCACTCAAACAGACGCGCTCATTGAGGAGGAGACCCTAAGCGGTTGTCGCGGTGCTGAGAGTTGTGGGTGCCAAGATAAGACGAGGGGTCGCCGCGATCTTTTTATAAATGGAGCGTAGGCTTATACAAGAAATAGGCCAGGTTAGGTTATTTCAAGAAATAGGCCTAGTTTCTATACTGTCCATATTTATATCGTGTCCGGGGTTCTCGGTTATTTAAATGTCGAACTAAACAAATACATTTTAATAATATTCCAATAATCTACCGATTTATACCATTTATGGCCACCGATCGAGTTACAGTGTTTCGTTTTGAAGGCTCTTGGTTGCGGTGATTTTACAGGCACATAAAAGATTGCAACATTAACTCTGGGTTGTCGACGCATCTGCGTTGCCTCTGTTATTGCATGCCCTTATCTAGCGGTGAAAACTATCTATCAGCCGGGCTGTCAGCTTACTTGCAACCACTGGGTGCTGCTTTGGTAAATTATCATCATCACCATTGGCGGCCTTGTCCCATCTACCGCTAAATATAGGCCTCCACCCTTTTATGCCATGCTTCCCTGGTCCGTGCGAGTCTCGTCCAGATATTCCTCGTGATCTTCTGTAGGTCGTCCACCCACCTGGCCGTCGGGGTTTGCCAACGCCTCTTTTTCCCTATCGCGGCAACCGTTCCGTTACGGCTCTGCTCTACCTTCGATCAACACATCTAACCAAGTGTCCTGCTCTGGTGAGTTAAACTCATAAATAAAACTATAAATGTGATTAAATGACTCAACATACAAGACGCCTTTAACCAAAGGTCTGTTATAATCTAGAATTGATTGCGAGATAGAGGGGAGTGATCACAGTGTTTGTGCTCGCTGATGTGGACTCGGCTTTAGAGGCGTATGCGGTACTAATTAATAGCCTTGTTGAGAGTCCCGCCTGATGGTTCGTCTTGATAATTATGGTACGTACATAATGTTATATGTGCGTAGTGTGAAGTTTAAACATAGTGAGGGATACATATTATTATGTAGGGTGGAAAGTAGATGTTTAGACAGTTTAATTCTCAAGTACGTTTCGAAACCTGTTTACTATTTAAGTGTTGGAAGTTAATTCTTGGGCTACAAGGTATCTATGTTAGTCCTCAATCTTAGGAACCACTAAATATGAAAATATAGGGGTGTTGGTTAAATGGGTAGCTAGAACTTTCGAAGTACAATTTCATAGATTAAGATTTAACTGTTTATATACATTATCAATTAAGCATGCATTAGTAATTAAGATTTTACTCATTCTTATTAAGAATGAGTAATTCGTATTTTCTATAAAAACATTGCCTTGCCATGAGTTAGCAATTTTTTTTAATAGGTAATAATTATGTCATACAATTATGTAATCATATATACCTACTGGTAGTGGAGCGTCTTAAGATAAAATTCGTATTTTTTTTTTGTCAGTATGTCAAATCCTTTTCCAGATAGAAACGTTCGGTGTTAGAAGTTTCCATGAGCAGTATGAGCAGTCAGCGCCAAAAGGCATACTTCCGTTTTTTGAAATGTTAATAATTGAGCTAAATAATAAAAATACAAAATACCGGAATAGAAATAAAATTAAAAGATTATTAAGTTTTATATGACACGCGGAAATCGAATAATTTCGTGTCAATTTAGATGTTTAAAAGTGTCGTTTGATTAACGATTTGTAAAAAAAAAACGATACTTCATGACGGATGCATGACATTGCATACGAGAACAAGTTTTGATTTGTCAAAATATCCGAATAGATGTTCACACTTTATTCGTGATTCAGAGATTCAGATTTCAGTCTTGGACGAGCGCTTCAGCGGATCGGTCACAAAAAATCTCTATTCATATTTTTTGACGAACGTAATTTTTAAAAGATGATACGTCTTTTAAGACTTGTATAATTTGTCACGATTCGTGATGCGTGTGAACACGAGCATTCAAAAAGCATTTCCACCGTAAAAAAAAAACGAATCGTGTAAAGGCTTGTGCAGACCAGCGCGACTTGTCGCGCGACGCGACACCGGTTATTGTTATACTGTGAAGTTTTCTTAGAAATTGTATTGTTCATGTCGCGTCCTGGTCTGCACAAGCCTTAAAAAGACGATTCGTCAAAAAACACAAATTGAAAGTGAATGAGCCCTTAATCAACTATTGTCGCAGACCGTACGTCTTACCTTTAACTAGGCCTTCTAATATCTACCGACTTGATGCTACAAAAACAAGCTCCCTGAAAAGTACGCTCCCTACTTTCAAACAAAAACCACAGTGACAAATAAAATTTATGAAGATGTGTCCCTGTAGATGTCAAGTTTTTATGAAAAGCGAAGTTACAAGTTAAACTTAAGTTGAGTGACAGTTTTCTTTCATGATAACTTGACTCCACCCTTCCGAGGAAAACATACGCGGAATATGACTTACATTCGCTATTCCCTTTATCGCTAGCGACACGCTCCGCTCTGCTCTTGTCACCTTCAAAGGTGACGACAAAAGGGTCACTCTTTATTATTGGTTGTTAAAAAACAATATATTCTTGACGAATGTTGAACTCAAAAATAGACTGTTATTTAAGTTCTGTAGTAATCAAGTTTTTACAAAACATGCTGATATGTTATCTACTTTTCATTTAGTAAAAACAAGAAAAAAAAGCTTTTGTTTTTATTTTTAGTGTCTGTATTATGAGACTCACAGATGGTTGAATAGTCTCCCAAAGGCCTAAACTAGTGTCAATTTCTTTTCGATGACTTGTGTCGATCCAATTATTATTTTTTACATTTTCATCACCGTTATCCCTGATAGAATATCACTTATCTTTTGCCCTCTATCCTTTGCCAATTAATTGATTGATTTGAGCTTATAAAATAATGGTCCGTTTTAAACTGTTTAAGTAATCCCAAGCGTTTTTATTTTTTCTCTTTAGTAACCGAAACATAAAACTCGCAGATGGTTGATTTAACTCCTGCTTTGTACTAGCACTGTTACGCTGTTATTTAATTTTGCATGATTTTAATTATATTTTCTGAATGATTATGCAAGCTGACAAAAAAAGATGAATTTTGCTCCCTGCAAGATGCAGGGCAAATCATGCCAAGACAGTGCTGTATTTTCCTTTTTTCGTGTCTATTATACCTACTCAAGTCTAATACCATGTTTTGTTAGGAGTGGATTTTCTGAACTTTCCTTTTATATTTTGTGACAATGACAAAGTTAGGTCATGACAAATACAGGTACCGAAATAACGGATGCTGTGCCCGAATCAAACCATATATTTTCGTACAGGGAGGGAGAAATTTACACCCGTACATTAATAATTTTGCTCGAACGAATCACCCTCCTGTTTGATTTTACGCGAGTTGTGTTAATAAAAGGTAAAAGGGATACGGTCTAGTGATGTCCGATTCTCGTATCCGAAAAAAATATACGCGGAATCGAAAGTGAGTTTGATTAACGATTTTTTTCGATTTTCATTTGCATATTAACTGGATGTTTCTTTAAGCATTATATTTGGGAATGCGGTGGGATACCTATATTTTCAATTTCGTATCGGTCACTTTAAATTGAAATGGAGTATTTTGGGATGAAAGAACAATAAACCAGCTGTTTCAACATTCGATTGAATTATTTATTCTTTAATTTATCGAGTGAGTTAGCTCTTCTTATTGTTTCACCTATGTCCTTATAGTCAAAGACTACTGTGTAATTAATTAAAAAAACGCAAATAATTTATAAGTTTTTTTTTGTACTATTTGCAAAACGAAGTTCTACAACCCTACAACGATAGATTTTGCATTTTTAATTCCACCTTCAAAATATCCGCGTAAATGTTACTAAAAAATCAGAAACCTATGTCACATCACTAACACGTAAGAAGTAATTTTTCCTCCAAGTAGCATGCTCCTTTAACGTCAGCCCTGATACATGTTGCTTATGTTATTAAGTATTATTCAAATACAAGGTGAAAGATGTGTTTTGCTCGACTGTACGTGACTCCATAAGTAGGCGTTTCGCTGTAACCACTTTGCTTTTTATATTTTTCTTATTTCGATCACTTGAGCCTAATATGGATTCATGGTGTGTTGGTTTAGTGCTTTCATGTATAAAATATGGATGGGTTTAAGTGTTTTTGATTCGTTTAGGTTTTTAGATTAAGATATTGTTATTTATTGCTATGTTTTTAGGGTTCTGGTGAAAGGTCTGCACTATTAGCATTTAGAATGTAGATTAAATTTAAGTTCGTATTTTTTCTAACAATGTTTAGACCTGCTGTTTTGCATCAGAATGTTGGACACCGCAAGGGTTCAATGAAAGGTAATTGCATGCAGCTGAGATGACAATACTTGAAGGGATGTGGGGTTATTTTTTTTTTTTTTTTTTTTTTTTTTTTTTTTTTTTTTTTTTTTTTTTATTCATTCAGTACTTACATCTTTATATATAATAAGTTGGTGCAAACATAAACTCATTAGAGTTTTACCGTGCACCAAAATCATCGACCACATTTTCATTTAGACAATCAAAACAAACTTAAATTCATAATTATAAAATCATACAGTAACAAAAACAACAACGAGGGTAATAAGCGAATTTTTTATCTGACCGTCCTTAAAACAAAAAGTGGTGGAGGAATGGTGGTGGTTTTACGCGAACGGATAGAAAAAAAATGAGTACATAAGAGGAAATCTGAAAGTGGCACCGGTGACTGAAAAAGACATGTTGCACCGAACTCGAATAAATTAGGCTGAGGGTAGGTGAATGATAATTAATGTATTTAGTAAAGTGAGTAGTATTATCTTATTGGTTCAGTTTAGATCATTAGGGTCGTGTCCACAAATGACGCAATCAGCACAACACAAATGAAATCATAGACAAAGTAAATGCTTGACTAAATAAGGGCAATCGGGTAAAATATGCTATATTTAGCTTAACCCTTGTATCCAAATCACAGTGTAAATGAACCGTTACAATACGATTTAACATAACCCTTCACAGCCCGTCCTTTTTCCATAAGACAGGGGAATGATAACATATTTTATACCATATCTCATTACTCTGTTTCCTGTAGGACGTCAGCACAGAAATCGACGGGAGATTAATGCGGGCCCAAGGGATGATCGTAATTGATTTTTTTGCCAACCCTCATATCCGAGCGGTATTAACCTTTTAGTTGATAACGCTACCCGTGTTTCGATGTTCAAAATAAATTTTCATTTCAAATATTTTATACTTCATATTTGGAATTGGGATTTCATTTTTTACAGGTTTTAGGAGATTTATTGCTGTTGGGAATGTGTTTGTGGATCTTTAGTTACAGGGTTCAGTTTTTAACTAAATGCGTTAAGCCTTTGTTAATGTAGGTATGTTACCTTTTTGTAAGATATGTTTTGAGTCTTGTTTGCTAACAGTCGCAGATGTTTGCTGAAAACCATTGTGACAATTTAAAACATTGTAAAACGAAATCACAATTTGATAAAGAATGTTTAGCTTCTGCTGACGGTGAACGTAATTAACCGGATTCATAAGTTTAATAAGTGGTAAAATATTCTAACACTACCCTGTAACTAAACCTAACAACTAACAAAATGGCGTCGAAGCATTCCTCCGCATCGCTGTCAACTGTTAATATGTCCAAGAGTTTATTGTTTTTATTTTATGTGTATAGTTTGTATGTAGATTAGTTAAAAGAAATTATTTAATTTCATAATATGCTATATACCTAAATAAAATAATACTAATTCATATTGGACTTATCGTAAATCACAAATCTTAAAATAAGTACAATCATTAGATTGTACTTAGTTAAAATTCACAATCGAATATTTGCACACTATAATTTTTGGTAGAATCTATAAAACTTAAAAAAATATTAACATCATATTATGTAAAACTACATTCTTAATACATACGTTCTGAAATTCTGATTCTTATAAATTGTTTTGTGTAAATAACGAGGGGCTCTTCCTTCATCACATCAGAACTAATGCCGTCTAATAGGACAAATTGTTAACTTATATTTATATCTCCGGCCTACTCTAGCATATTTTATTATAATGTGTAAGATAGCTAATTTGGTACATAAAATACACAACGGCGTATTACTGGGCAGTGCCAGGGTTAACACACAAAAACGTGTTGAAGCTTAAGTACTACGTACATACATGTCCAAAAAATATTTTAATTCCGAGATAATTAAAAAATATTACTCATACATGGCGCAGTCGTTCTTAATTAAATTTCTGGGTCCACGAAGGGTGCGTTCACATTGGTGCAGTAAGTAGTCTTATACTGACGGGTGAGTAGATAAAATACAATTTGTTGCGCACTTAGGAGTGGACTAATATAATAGGAAAATGTTCTTCTGTGTTTTTATTGTTGAAACAACTTGAATAATAAAGATAAAAGGATAAATAATATTGCTATTTCAGTCACTAAAATGTACAGACGTTCACTGGACCTTCAAATTGAATCTACTCTACTCGACTCAATAATATAAATGGTACATATATTACAAAAAATGGCTACCAATTTTGTTTCTGACAAGCAAGAATGACGTTTGCATACATATAGGTACCACAAACAGAAAAGTGGTGTGGCCATTATTGCCATCCGCGTAAGGAACATAATCCCTTGCTTTTTACGACAACCGCAGTGAGAGAGTATTTTCTAAACGTCACGCTAAATCCCTAAGCCACAGCAGCGCACGGATTTGCGTCGCATTAAAAATGCGTGAGCGGTCTCACGCCAACGCGACGTGTCGCGTAAACGCAGCTTCACTTTACAAAATATCGCAGCATAAGGGTGAAAGTGTTGGTACGCTAATATATCTCCCTGGAGGGTAAGCAGTGAACGAGGAAGCGCAGTAACTACGTAAACTACGAGCAATAATGAAGGTCCAAGGATACGAAGTTTTAAAGTTTGTTACTTTGAGTTGGTAGCTTCGGTTTACATGGAGACTTTTAGCTGGTTCATTATTATATTTAAAGTCAAAGTCAAATAATTTATTTCAATTAGGTACATTATGTCGTATCTCTATGTATTTTACTGTGTGTATACATACGTACATAAATAATAAAATAAATAAATAAATAAATAAAACGCACTTTTGAACGTCAAAATTTACAAAAATAAAATTGTTTCTAGTCGCCCCTTCCAAAACGCAGTTTTCATATGAATGGGTGAGAAACTCCACCGTTACTGTTTTAAAATGTTTTCACAATATTTTGTATACATTAATTATATGTGAATACGATGTACCTGGAATAAGATTACTATACCACAATAGGTAAAAATACGACACGGTTGGCGCAGTGGCTGAGCGATCGACTGCTGCGCAACGTGTCGCGGGTTCGATCCCCACACGGAACAAATATTTGTATGATCTGCAAGTAGTTGTTCCGGGTCTGGGTGTTAGTGTATGTGAGTTTCCATGATTGTAAACGCACCCACGATACGAGAAGAAATTCTTAGTGTGGGGCAACGTTTAAAAAAAAAAAAAAAATGTTATTGCTTATTTTGACTCCCAGAATATTTCAATGATAACAGTAGCTGAAGTGGATATGCTGCAGTGGGATGATAAAGCACGTAATAGTAATGTTGAATTATAAAACATTTTACTATTGTTATCCATGCTTGTCTTCGTCTTGCATGGTGGGGCTTGCGGTTAAGAAATAACAGCTGCACAGGTCGATCGACCAGTTTAAGCTATGCTTTCCGCGCAAGGGTCTTGGTATGTAAAGATGAGTGACCATCTTTTCATACCGAGACCGCTCCTTGCCCCGGAAAGCACTTTCAGCTGTTGGTCCCGGCTGTTATTCAGCCAAGCCCGAAATTCTGACAACCAGTCATACAAAGGAATGTCGTATTACCTAGTAACTGGGTTGTGGATAATATAAGATAAGATAAGATCATTTATTTTCGTAAAACATGGTATACATAGGTGTTATTAAAGCTTAAGATATCATACATGTTTCGCTTAAAAATTAAAGCATGCAAACTGCAACGAATATAGAAATGGAGGTCAGGTAGGAAGTCGCGCCATGTAAAATACTGGTATTCTGCTGCATCTGGTTACACTGGAAGCCGACCCAAACATAGTTGGGAGAAGGCTAGGCAGATTACGATGATGCGTGCCTTTAGATATCACTAGCACTTGGACTTGAAAATAACGAATCCTCCATCTAAATTGTGAACGTTAATTCGGTAATCAAACGTCCAGCTAATCCATTGCACGTGCGGAAACAATCGGCCTTAAAGATTACAGAGTTTCAAAACATTTAATTACTTTTAAATGCTTCAAAAATCAATAGAAACCTTTCAAAGACTAATACTGTTTGACCCTGCCTAAAAACTATTCAGCTAACAAAACCACAACGTGTGAACATCCTGCATTATCCTCTGGCGTTACGCATGAATGAAATTAAATTAAATTTCAACAAGATACATCTCAGTTTGGCTCATTCGCCTGCCAAGTACCGGAGGTGAGCCCACGATTTATATTGTTAGGCTCCCCTGTATTTGAACCTTTTAAATTTATGTTGTGTTATTAAAGCAGCCAATGCCAGGGGAGGTGACGTCAATTCTTTTTTATTGTTTTCATAAAGGTTTAATTTGTGATCTGGGAATTGGGAGTGGCTGTTTTATTTGTGGAAGAAGAGAGAGAGAGAGTAGATGTTTCCGACACAAAATTTTATTTATCTAACTTGTTTTACTATATGAAGTGGTGAGAGGTGGGTGTTTTTGCTGTTGAGAAACAATTTTTTTTTTTAGTCTAGTTTTAATAAGTGAGGACGCACACCACACGCTACACGTTACACGCACCCTACATTTATGTCGCCACAACTACTGCGCCACATTTTAGCTCGTAGTAAATATATCGTGTACACGCACATCGGACGGACGGACCGAGTTGTGGCGCAGCTTCCAGAATATCGACACATGATCTTCCATCGATACAGATTTCTTGATGTGGCAATTAGTGAGAAAAAAAATGACGTTAACTCGTTTAATCAAAACACTACAATTTACGGTAATATCAAAATTTCGCGGTTCGACGAAGAAATCCGTCTTTTACTATAATCAACGGCTTCATGGATGTATAATATAGGGATTTTATCAACCTCTGCAATAAACTCAAAGGAAAAATCAATGTTGTCTTTCATTTTTGGCGCTGATGAGGAATGGGAAACTACGTCGCTCGGCCCAACGTAGTTTCCCATTCCTCAGTAGCCACGTCTATAACAAGGCTAATAATACCCTAAATATATACCCTATGTGCAGATCAAAGTGTAAACAAACTGTTACGAAATGGCTACTTGAATTGGATTATGCGGAGACTGAAGATATTCTAAATATTCTCAAATAAATTCGTCTATCGGAAATATTCACGTACTCAAATTAATCTTAGATCACGTTTCACCTTGTTAACCACACACAGACACACACTCTCGCGCAAGTAGGTGCTCACGCCCAGTGCCCTTCGCGGGCGCTGGGCGTGAGGACTTATATTGCACTCACGAACAGACAACACTCTACAATGACACACATAGCACAACTCCTTGTTTTTTATATCAATTCTCTGCCTCTCAGTACTTGGAGTTTTGATAATGTGTAGTACGTAAGTGCAATAGAATATTGTATTTTTAAGGGTGTGAGCCTGGAGATCTGTCATACAGGTCCCGTACCCATTACAGACTCCAGCTCTCCCAAAGGATAAGCTATAAATGTATCTTATTGCTATTAATCCAATTGTACCTTTTTGAGAGAAATAAAAATAAATTATTATTAAATTATTATTATTTTTGGCGCTCACAACAGTGAAGGGCTAATCGGACCACCGAACGCGATCGATGCTTAAAGTCGACATGGTTATGGTAGTGGAACACGCTTGTCAATATACAATCAAACCTGAAAGAGATTGAATAATGACATTAGCTGAAATACAATATCTACGTATAAATAATGCGCGAATTGTATTTTTAATCGCCAATAAATACACTAGAGCCTGTTAGCACGGCTGCTGTGCATCCTTTATCCTGTGGTTCAATTCCTGAACGAAACAAATATTATAATGACGGTTTTTCGGTTATAACAGTTAGAGTATCACTGATTTATCTTCTTATATGTTTTACTGGAGCGGGACTGTAAAAAAAAACCAGCCAAGTGCGTGTCGGACCACGTACATTATAGAATTTATCCCAAGAACAAACTTAACATTGTAGTTAAAAACATGTTCTCCCATACATTCCAACTGCAAATGTAAGTTTGTACGCACAATATTGAGAGATTTACCATGTTATTTTAAGACCATGGACTTCTTATAGGTTTTCCTGTAATCTATAAGTAAAGAACCATTCTCTGGAATTTTTCAAAATTTTTGGTTTAGTAGTTTCGGAGATAAGGGAGGAATGGTAAATTTTCATAAATTTTCTTAAATATCATTAAAAGTATTTATTTTAAACTTATAAAAAAACATGAGATACTGGCAATAAACCCTTTCATTTAATATGTCACAACACGGTAAAGTATGCAAAGCTTTTTTTTTTCTTATTTGCCCCCCAAAACTGACCCCCATATTCAAAATTCATTTATTTACGTTACACATCCGTATTTGGGTCACAGAAACACACATGTGTACCAAATTTCAATTTAATCAGTCTATTAGATTCGGAGCAAATTGGCTGTGACAAACGGACAGACAGACACACGAGTGATCCTATAAGGGTTACGTTTTTTCTGGAACCCTAAAAAGTGAAAATTTGTATCGTAGTCTTTGCCGACAAATAAATTTAAGAGTGACGATTAAGTGAGATTAATAAGCTTGGTTAAAAGTGGGTGTTCCATATTTAGGTACATTCACCATCAAAAAGTTGTATACATTGACAAGAATTTATTTAATTGCCTACAATGTATGTTCCATAATATTGTATCAATGCGTTACCACAAAATATATTACATATTCGGTACTTAATTGTAGCCACTGCACATTTCAGCCTACCCATTCAGAACAGGCGTTATATTATCTACTTTACGTTCAATCACTCAATCAATCAGTATAAAAAACACGCTTGAATGAAAAACTCAATTTCCATAAAAAAATTTGCCTCGAAAAATCTAGTCAAACAATTTAAAACTTTTCTATCAGCACAGCCCAAAGCTTGAAATTAATTTCACGCTCTAAAACTCGGAAACTATTTCAGTGGATTATTCTACAGCATCAATAGAACTCGGAAAGAATCAGCAGGCTCTATTGATAAACAGTTACACTTTAATATTTCATGTATTTTCCAATCAAAATTGTCAAAGTGTTGTATTTCAAAAAAATAATTAAAATACTGCCTCGTTAGTCCAACGCTGAGAGCAGTGATAAGCCTAGTGGTCCCGTCAGACTGACAAGTCATAGGTCTCGAGTTCAAACCCAAGGCACGCACCTCTGACTTTTTGGATTCATGTGCGTATTGTATTATTATCACTTGCTTCAAAAACGGTGAAGGAAAACATCGTGAGGAACAGCCTGAGAGATATTTCTCCTCGGCATGTGAAGCCAAGTCAGAGGCCCATGGGCGGATTTAAAACTCTGAGACCAGATTTTGTCACTAAACACACGAAAAGAAGAAGAGTCCAGTGCTCTGTGCGAGTACAGCAGCCATGCCAGCAGCATCTAATACAAAAAAAAATCACAACTTCTCTCACGGACGGCCTCGAATGCCGTCAGTTAAGCCGTCATTTGTGTCGTAGTTCGAGTAAACGTGATACGCACGATTTGAATGGCAAATGTTGACAATGCCACCGCTAGCAATGGCCGCCGAGGCGTCTCCATGCTCCATGAGTGTTGACAAATCCGACTGCTGGGTTTGGGCTCATGGGTTCGATCTCCAGAGGCAGGCTGTGTAATTACTTACACAGGCGGTTACTCCAGAACGACGTTTTCAATAATCTATATACTAAAAATAAATTATATTAAAGTGTCTGTTTGTAATGTCTCAAAATAACAGCTTTTTACTAAATGCATATGAAAGTATATGTATAAAAGGAACAAATAACAAAAAAAAACCTTTGTCTGCCTGTCTGTCTGTCTGTCTGTTTGTTCTGGATAATCTCCGAAACGGCTAGACCAATTTTGACGGGACTTTCATTAGCAGATAGCTGATGTAATTAGGGTTCACGCGGGCAGCTAGTAATACACAAAATTAAATTTCACACACACGCAGTTGTAGTTACCTATTTTGTGCCTGGTTGACGGCAGCACAATATACTCCTCCCCGATTAAATGGGACTTAACAACTGCCAAAATATGAGTGTACTAATACACCTCTGCCCACCCTTTTCGGTAGAATACTAGCGTAATGTGTGTAAAATTGTCAGCGGGTGTTTTGGAATAAATAGTTTGAAAGTTAAATTCGATTTGGACTCGTACACTCGAACAGCTTGGAACATATGGGACAGGGTTATAAAACTGAAAGTTTTGTTCCTTCAGACGGCGAATGGCTGTTTAGGGAACTATTGAGAAAAGACTGATTAGTTTTGATACAAAGCGCGTTTATCGACCGTGTGACGATTCAGATGATTGGCTTTGTTTGTTTTGTAGCTTTATATTGCCCTGAAGAGTTGGCAGATGGTTTTATGCATTATGTGCAAGTTAATCTAAGGAGACTATGGCCATACTTAAGTGGGTGCGGCCAGAAAGTTGCCAATATTGCAAATAGCTGTCAAATATTTCGCTGTTTTGACAATTTGTCAATATTACTAAATGAAATTATGAAATATTACAAAAATATTGATAACTAGCTGCACCCCGCGGTTTTAACCGAATAAGTCTTGATCCCATGGGAATATCGGGATAAAAGTATCTTATGTCCTAACCCAGATCATGGTCTACCCATCTGCCAAATATCATCCAAATCCGTAACAAACAAACATACTTAGTTTCGAATTTATAATATTAGCTAGGATAGTATGTGGTGGCATCTACATCGCCACATGCGAACTACGCATCAAAGACCGGACGTCACACAACATCCTGACGTCACACAAATCCTGCATCGCGCAATTAGAGTTTACCGCGCGATGGACCTATATACAAGCTCCGACTTCAACCTCTGGCAGTTGCCAGCCAGACACGACACCCGTCTGGTTGGAGGATCCTCGCTTTTCTATGGTGGAAGAGTGAACTTTACACCCTATTCCTCATACCCCTACAAGTACACTATAATATTGAAAATGAGTTTAATTTTTTTTGTAACTCTGTATATTTATTTTTAGACGACAATACTGTTACAACACATAAATACAGTGTTATTATTGCAAGTCATAGTACATTTTTATTCGTATTATGCAATCAGTAATGTTAATAGTAACCTAGTAATCTCTATCCTGTAAAAAATGTATGTACCTAATAATATTTGCACGCCACACTTGGCAGAATATGATAATACCATTGACTAATCTTAAGGCAATTATAATGTACCATATTCTGACAAATAAATGAGTATGATTATAATTTTGAATATGTTAGTGCACTACAATATTTCATAATTTAATTTAGTAATTATTGACAACTTTCTGATTGCACCCTCTTAACAGGGGTTAATCAGTTGTCAGAAAGTGAATACGGTTATAATAGGTTCATCTTATTTCAAGGGTTGGTTACCTTATGGTTGGTTAGATAACGATGTGATAATTACCTGTAACAATAAAGAACTTCAGGTTAATTTACATTAACAATCAATACAGAACGCATATTATATAATCACACGCTTAGCTGAGTCCGGGTATAATGACTCTATTATAGATCATGTTGTCCAGCCGTCGTTGTAATAATACATGTTATTTTTACCAATATTATTTGAAAAGGAACTCGTGGCTAAGTAATAACAGCCGTACGGGTCGATCCATCAGGTTAAGTTACTCTTGCCGGGGTTGGTCTGTGGGTGGCCATCTTAACATACCGAGACTCCTCCGTGCCTCGGAAAGCACGTTAAGCAGTTAGGCCCGGCTGTCATTCGTGGATCTTTGACAGTCGTTACGGTTCATCAGAAGCCCGAAAATCGGACCCAGTCTTACCAAAGGGTGTTGTATTACACAGGGTTGTGGAGGTCAGATAGGCAGTCGCTCCATCTAATATACAGTCTTCAGCTGCATCCAGTTAAACTGAAGCCGACCCCATCATAGTTGGGAAAAGTCTAGGCAGATTGATTGAGTATAGATGATCATTGAATTGATCACTTTACATTCATAGTCTCAAAAGCTTTTTGCTTATCACTCCAACTGATTGAAATACCCCTCGTCTCCAAAACCGTGGCCACCTTAGACCACGCCATTCATACCGACGGCCATTACGGTCGCTACCGCTTGGTTTATGTCCGAAATCCTGGGAGACCGCGCCCATTATCTAATATTCAGTATTAACCAATCGATCACTCAGCAACGGTTGCCGCTGCAATTAGGGGTAATAAAACCACCCGAATTTATCCTCGGTGGCTTGAAATGACCCTTGGTACAGTCGTAGACAGCGGCCGACCAGCTGGCAATTTTTAACCCGATTTTGAACTCGAATTTGTAATTAAACTGTCAGTTGTCTGTCAAAAATGACCGTTTTCATTGCAGATATTACATTTATTATTATTGATTTCGGGTTTATGGCACTGCTGCACAATATAAAAAAATATATAATGTAAATTAAATTATCATTTAGTGATTTTTCGTCAAGTCAGATGAATAGAAAAGAATACAATAATATTCTGTAAAAATAAATAAATGAATAAGTACAATATACAGGTCCTAGTTTTGTCATTTAAATTTATGGTGACAAAAAGGTCTAGATCTCACGCCTTAATTTATTGAACAGCTATTTCCAACCTAATTACAGACACACAGATATTTCCAACCTAATTACAGACACACAGCAATTTTCACTAAAATAATTTACCAAAAATTAATACGATAACGCCGTCGAGTGTACACGCCCGTGCCCGGACATGGCGGAAATTATAGTTAATGGATTCGAACCCCGGCAATATCGGTGCATAATTGCATCAAGCGTGATGCCAGCGCATCAAATTTTAATATCGTTTCCATGTAAAATCAGAATTTGCGATCATACGACGCCGGGTTATATTTATTCGGCCAATTATGAGATGCGGTGGCGAACGAGGATGATACACATATTTTTTAACATGACTGTACTTAATTTTTTAATGGTTTTGTTATGTTTTATGAGAGAAGCATATTTTAGGTATATGTGGGTTGAAACATAGATTGAAATTAATATAGTCGTGTTATGTAGGTGAATCTCTGTTTTGATATTTTGAGAGGGACTTGGCAGTACAAGTGAATGAGTCATAAGCAGCTAAAAAATTTCCCACTGCTGGGATATAGACCCCCTCTCTGTGAGAGGGAGTGGGCCGTAATCCACCACGAGGGCCCAGTGCGGGTTGTTAGATGTCACATGTCTTTTGGTTGTAGAACATGCCGGTTTCCTCGCGATGTTTTCCTTCACCATCAAACCCCGAAAAAAATACTTCTACACACCGAAATATTTATAAAGAATAACAACTGTTTTTTTAAATATTATTATTATTGATTTGCTCGCATTTAACTGATCAGATATTTGCGATTTGTAGTATACTTTCTATAATTCTGATCATCATTTCAGCTGAAAGACGTCCACTGCTAGACATAGGCCTCCCCCAAGCAGCGCCACTTCGACCGATTCTGTGCTTCCCGCATCCAGCGGATTCCTGTGCCTTCAGAAGGTCAGCGGTGATTCTGATCAATATAACATTATTAAGAAAACATAGGTAGTAGGTACTTATAATTACATTCCGTTTGCTAACTAACATCGAAAGCAAATATTTCACTATCAAATAATATTTAGAGTAGGACGTAAAGTACTCTATACCTACCCACGCAAAATTAAAAATCCGGTACTCAAAAAGTAATTTAAAAAGCTTCGAGGTCCATTCCAGGAATCTAGTTTAAAAATAATGGCAATCCCATACAAGAAACATAAAGTACGAACGATTGGGAATCAAATGAATTTATATCACTAATGATCGTCTTTTGTTTAGTGGTGATAAAAATGGGTTTATATCTGACTGTAATAGTATTTATGGGTAGTTAATCAGTGTCTTGATTTTACACCTTTTATCCGATCACGGGCAAGATCTTCTTTTATTTTCAAGATGAAAATAAACGATGATGGCTCTTGCAGATATGTTTTTGTGAGATATTTTGATTATATTGAATTAGGCTTGATATAATTAGAACGTGCATTGTGCAATTAATTAATTAATGTGACTGTGTGTGATTATTTACTATGAGTCTATGTTAATTGAATTAAATGTTCATTAACAACAAATGTTAATTAAATTAAAGTCGTTACTCTTTGATGGTTTAATTGAAATAAATGTTTTGAGTTTGAGTTTGAAGTTACAGGCAGAAAGAGAATGTTCTCGTAAAAATGCCGATTTTTTTTATTTTTTTTTCACATAAAAATAGTTAAAATAAATAACAATAAAATTATAAAAAGGTCGATAGGTGTCGTGGGACACCCGGTTGGTATGAAATTTTGCTGCAAAAAAAAGTATCGTGACGGTCAAAATGTTACACAATTTTCTGTATAGCTCTTATTCGCCAAGCATGCGTAAAAATATAAATAACAGTCGTATTTACGAATGTTATTTATATTTTTCAGCATAATTACGAGAATATTCAACTGCCTGTAACTTCAAACTCAAACTCCATTTCGCTGTAAATTTTACGACAACATTAAAATAAAATATTCCCCACATTAAACTACAAACAAAGACCCCAACAGTTCTTAATAAACTTAAACTAATTATTACCGTCATTCTATTAAATATAATAATGGCCAAAGTAATAAAATTAGGTACACAGAAAATGGCTGACTAATACAATCATACAGACAAACAGACATCAAGAAACAGAGAAATAAATGCATTAAAACTTTTGCTCGCCTCAGAAGTAATTGTGGTCTTGTTTCTAGGGCGACGCCATTTTAATTACATATCTTAGCAACGCCACAGAATAGATAGGTTCAGAAGGCCGGCTCTATGTAATAAGCGAAAACCAGCGCACACATAGTACAACCGCGGACATTTTGCGGTGAACCACTCACCTTTATGCCCTTAGCTAATAAGGTTGAAAATTGGTTCACCGTTATTGTCCGCGATGGTACGTACGATCTCAAACGAATACCCGCATTGTTTTCTTTTGTTTTTTGGACTGAAGTTCCTTGTTACACTGCACACTTGGCGAATGAGAGCGTGACAGAAAATAGTGTAACATTTTACCGTTACGACACTTTTTTTTTCTTGTACAGCGAAACTTTATTCCAGCCGGGTGTTCCACTACACCTCTCGACTTTCTTATAATTTTATGGTGTTATTTATTTTAATGCCAATAAATGTGTGGCGGCATCTATATCGCCACATGCGAACTACGCATCAATCTGACGTCACGCAAAATCCTGCATCACGCAAGCAGAATTTACCGCGTGACTAGCATACATACAACGGCCCACCAGACACAACATCCATTTAGTCGGAGGATTCTTCCTTTTCTGATGATGAGTGAACTTTACACCCTGTTGCTCATAGCTCTCAATGCAATTTTCTTATTTTATTTATATCGTGAGTACGCTCACGTGCGTTTTTGCTCCCTGTATGGAGCGGACCTTCTGTACCTCTCTATTCTGTGGTGACGCTGTTCACGGCCGGCCGCGACAAAAAGTCGGGCAAAAGTTTCAACGATGTTAATTACGTTTTATTGTGTCATTGCGTTGTTTTTAAGATTTATAATTTTTATTAATGTTTTTAAATTAAATGGATGGTCGTTGTTATAGTAATAGGATTGTAGGTTTAAAAGATTATTTGGCAGATTGCATTACTCAAACACAACATAATATATTTAAAATTTGATTTAAATTAAATCAATTCGATCGATCAATTTTACTTAAATCGGTTACATAGTTGCTTACGAAATTCTGTTTCTGCCAGCAAAGCTATTGGAAAATGATAGAGAAAAGTGTAAAACTTTATGCCCAACGATAAAATACCAAACAAAGCTATAAAATATAAACGAAACATCACAAATAATACTATCCGAATACCTAAAATATGATATTTAAAGACAAGACAGACTGAAAAGACCAGATAAGTTTTCAATTAATAAAAACACAAAAAACAAAAAAATGCCTTCATTTTCTATCAAGTTACGGAGATAAAAGTACAAACCAAACATATTAACTGGCATACTCACATATGTATGTATAAATGTAAACGCTATTCAAAAGGAAAGTTAAAAGATACGGCTCCGCCAAAGTTTGCGATTCGGCAAAAACGCATTACCATAATAAATTATTCTATATCAAAGCGATCGGACCGTGAATAGGTCGCCTTAAACATCCCTCGAAAGTTATAGAGCTGCGACCTCGACTCGATGTAACGAGTTACGAGTTACACGCGCTGTAGGAAATGTATCATACAGGGGTGGTTTTAACAACTCTTAATGATATGACGGACTTGAAAACAAGATGCGAGAGTGCTATCATAATTATAGCTTTGAAGTTTGTAACTTTTAATTTATTTCCATTTGATAAAGAAACAAGTAAACTTTTATGCAAATTCGGTTGATTATTGTATGGAATTCGAATGGTGCATGAATTGACGTTCATTGCCATGGATACGGTTTAACAGATTGTTCTATGTTTATAGGCTTGCATTAGGCTGCCTGTCCATTGAAGCGGAGCAAGGCAGTGGAGAGGAGAATGGCAGCGGAGTGGAGCGGAGTAGCGGACACTGTCTGTCCATTGATGCGGAGCGAGGTAGCGGAGCGGTGTTGCGGACTGTGCGGAGCTAGACCGAGTTCACGCGACAACTAATAATTCCCCGCTGCGGTTCTCCCGCTCCACTTCTCCGCTCACGGTTTTGTATGAATTTTTAAACCACTTCGCAATTCCCTGTCCACTGAAGCGGAGCGGAAGTTTTATGCAATTCCATTGGTTAATATTGGCACACCGCTACTCCGCTCCTCTCCTCTCCGCTCCAGTGGACAGGCAGCCTTATGGTTTGCATATGGCGATGCATATATTCAGCAGTAGAAATTTTTTAGCTGAGATAACGATACGGTCGTGTGGCCATTATCTTTCCTAGGAAAGAAAGAAAGAAAGAAAATTAAGTTTATTTGTTACAGAAACAGGTGCATAAAAATAAGATAATAAACTCGAGTAGATAACGACAACATAACGATACCAAAACGATAACAATACAATAACGAGCACAAAACAGAAATAGTCGGCAGCTGCTGGCACGTCATGACTGTGACAAGAAGGCTTCCACTCAGCATGATGCTGTGTTAGGGAGACCCACAGCACAGCGCTGATTTTCAGTGGTCACCGAAAAAGACGTACGGAAACCAAGTCAGGCTTAAAAATTATGCATAAATATAAAATAAATAGTACTTATAACATATTGCTACTATACAACCAATAGTATGAATAAAATTATTAAATAACATATAAATAATTATCCGCAGGCATCACCGTGCGTGCATAAAACATGTACCCACCTTTTTTTTTTTTTTTTGCGTGTGGGAAATCTTCAAATGACTTCTCCCGCTCTGGGCGGAGCGAGAGGGTGTGTCAGACTTTTACTGACTAAAACCCACCCATGTTCCTTCCGTTGCCTATGTGCCGGGGCCGCGATATCCCTTTCGGACAAACCCGCAACCCCAGCAGGACCCGCAACCCCAGCAGCCACCCAAAACACCATTATCAACACCTACAAGAATATTCAGTGTTTTGTCTCGCTCCCACCACCACCTTCGCGTCGCCTGCGTAGGAGAACTTATGCATAGTACAGTCATAAATATAGTCCCCCCAGACCGAATGTCGGCCATGGCGGCCAATCTCAACGGAGACTAGTCATCTACGCGGGAGATATTATAGAGCATAAGGCCGAGCATTAGGCCGCCCATTGTATATTTTGTAGTGTTTTTTTTTTTTTGTTATTTATTTTTGTGGTGTACAATAAAGTATATACATGTATAAATAAATATAAATAAGGCTCTATAAAATCTCCTGCGTAGATGGCTCACTTTCATAGTCGAGTATCACACCGGCGACTTCCAAACTCCGAGCTGTTACTAAGAAATAACAGAATCAGAAAAACCCAATAACACTTTGTCGACCTGGGAACCGAACCCCTGGACCCCACGCTCAGCAGTCATGCTTGCGACCACGAGACCAACGGGGAAGACGACAGTCATAAGTATGCACAGTGCATCTGACCTGCCGCACAGTTAAGTTGTTCGTTAACAAGAGCCCTAAGAAGACTTAATGAAAGTTGTACATACTTACCCCAGTTAAATCAGCTGATTTTAATTTATTTAGTGTAGTCCACCTAGACTTTATTCAAACTTTATAATTATCAAACTAGTTTTCAAAGTGGATCTTTAAATATTAAAACTAAGCCAACATCCTTTGCAAGTAAATGGGCTAGAAACTAAGGAATTAAAAGCATTCATTAAGAGATTATTAGTCTTATTAAAACTTCGAGGTTGTTCAGTTCTTACATCCAAAAATGTATCGTTAATATTTTAAAGTATCTTTAAAAGATTGCCGTTAAAATAGTTCTAACTGTAAAGATAAGTTTTTCATGCAAATCTATTAGCTTTTTGCTTTGCTAGCAAAGACATTCGAATCTTAATGTTACCCAAAAGTCTTAGTTTCGTCTTAGGCTTTAGGATACTGTGGTGGCATCTACTAAGCCACATGCGAACTACTCATCAAACACCTGACGTCACACAAATCCTGCATCGCACAAGCAGGGTTTACCACGTGATCATCATATACAAGGTATCCCTCGAAGTATGAATCAAATCAAATAGGGGCGTGGGCAAGGTCATTTCAAAACTTTTTAACCCTGAGAATATCTGTACAATTTTTTACGTTTCAAAAGTTATGACCAATTTTTGTTTTTTTTCAATTATTTCGCATAGTGCTGAAAGAAATAATCATTAAAAAAAAGACTCGCAGACTCTCTATGAGGCCAGCCAATATATTCCGTAAAAATCTTACCATGAAAACTTATGTGTAGTGAGTTTGAAGTCTCTTTCCCCAGCATCAGGTAAAATGACAACTTCGCGCATCGTATAGAGTTCAATACCAATGACTTATGAGTTCCAAAGTCACCAGGCACTCCTATAATAATTATATGTGGGATTTATATAAATTAAAGCACTTCTAGTGGCCTCAAAGGTGGCTAAGGCAATCCTAAGAGATCAATATTGAAGTCATTTTATCCTCTCAGTTAGAAATAAATACGTTTATCAACCACACTCATTGCTGATTTTCCGTCACCTCCACACAAACTCCATACACCGACATTTGTGAGTAAAAGGTTAACGATATGTACTTAAAAAAACAAAAATAGCCTCCTAAGGTTCTTACCCAATCAAGGGCCCGCCCTCGAGCTAATAGAAACTTTATCCTTTCAATATTTTCTTTTGATTAAATTCGCCTGCTGAAGGCGGATGAGAAATGTTTTTATTTCCATATTTTTTTATCAAAAATACTAAAATTAAGATTGCGATCTTTCAAAGATATTGGCAAAATATATATGTTGTTTTGGGTAAGGGATTGATTATGTTCTACATACTACTTTATATTAAAAGGTTTTTGCGTAGCGGCTACGGCGTAGCTACGGCTACGCTTGCTACGTGGTCGTAGCATATTGGTTGCGGCTACGCGGAAATAGTTGTTTAAACCCTTCCCTTTGAGCCGGCCTTGTATAAATTTTATATTAGTTGTAACTTTCTAAGGAAGCAATATTTGAAAATTGCCTTTTAAATAATGTATACAAGGCTCTCATTTACTCCGACGAAAATAGAGGGGTGCTATAAGTTTGACCGCTATATGTGTGCGTCTGTCTGTGACACCGTAGCTCTTAAACGGGTGAACTGATTTAAATGCGGTTTTTTTATTTGAAAGCAAGTTTTCTGGCAATGGTTCTTAGATATATTTTATTAAAATCGGTTCAGCCGTTAGAAGATTATCAGTTCTTTTCTAGGTCATGAATAGATGTGAGCATCTTCCACAGGTCTGATCGATTTGAAATTTGATATTCTGTTACTTCAACGACATTAAAAGAACATAGTAACCTTGAACTGATGCTGCAGCATCACCTGGAATTTGCAGGATACCCAACTCCCTTACGAACTTACAGCACAGGTATCGTGTTTGGGCTCGTTGGAATTGTCTCAATGGTCAAATAGGTTATAGATAGATGATAAACAGGGTCTGGTGATGGAGTAGGAAAGATAAATGAGGAAATGTTTGTGTCGGGGGTTTTGTAAATGTTTATATAATTTCACTTGTTCTTAACGTAAGTGAAGGATAAGTAAGCTTACTTTTAGTGATACAAAACCTTTAATTATTTCTGACTATAAAAACCAGAAAAGTAATAACAAATACCTTTATGCTTCTTTAAATCCTGTCCATCGTTTTCGTGCAACAAAACATCAAAACATTTAGCTCAAAATAAACCTCACCATAGCTCAACCACAAAGCCTGAACGACTCACCACTCACCATACTAAGCCCCTACAATAAATATGGAAGTTTGTTATATTGTTACCAAGAAACAATAAGTTAAGTTGCGTTAAACAGGGGCCAACCACAAGCATTGCCGGCCAAACAGCAAGCCTGAACGGTTCCGACAAGATTTACTCGCTAACTTGTACCTCGGAACAGAAATTGTGCTCCTGACAGCTGTTCAAGTTTTTCAAATTAGGGTGTGCGTGTGTACTCGTAAAGGCTTGTGGTATGTTAGGGTAAAAAAGTTCATGTTTTTATAATTGTGGTTCGTGGAAACGCCTGTTGTTGTACAAACAAGCTGTTAGTTGTATGAAAGGTGAAAATTTGGTGTTGTAGAATGCCAATTTGGCTGGTGTGTTATAATTATGTAGGTACTACAATTAACGGTAATTAAACCAGTCTGTGCTTGCTTTGCTTTACTTTGTGTTAATTATTTCATCACCACTGCTCTCAAAACGGTGAATGAAAACATCGTGAGGAAACCGGCATGCCCAAGAACTAAAATTGCGAAGACATGTGACATCTACCAACCCGCACTGGGCCCGCGTGGTAGATTACGGCCCACTCCCTCTCACAGAAAGGAGGCTTGTAGGAACATTATAGGCTGATAATACTATGCTATGGACCAGTTAATATAAAATAATACAAGAACATTTAGGAAAAATGATGATTAATTCAATAGTTATGAATCAAATCAATAGTAATGTCAATAAATTTTTAAGGTCATCAGATAACTTGAAGCTTAGAATGCCTATAAAGAAAAAAAGAAAGAAAGAAAATACTTTTATTTGCGGTACACATGACGCAAGGTGAGAACAAAACACGAAAATAAACAGTTTGGGGGAAAACATGCGTCACATCCACGCAAAACGGCCATCGCTCAGCATAAAGCTGCGACCCTATGCGAGACAGAGCCCCAGCGCTGGTTTTCAGCGACAGCCGGCGTTGACGTTATGACGTCAACCGGTGCAGCAGAGAAAAATAACAAAAAATAAAATGAATAAATACAATACACAAGTCCTAAAGACCCCTAGTCCTAAGTCCTATGTATTCCACAACTTTTTTCGACAAATCCTTCACTGTCCAGGCTGCTCGTTTATGGAATGCATTGCCAGTTGAAATAAAGCGTGCGCAATCGTTACCTGTGTTTAAGAGACTCGTGAAGGAACATTACTTGTCGTTGTGATCTTGTTCTCATAACTGTAATTATCTATAGTGTTCATTTTTTTTTTCGCTGCTTATATATTTAGTATGTATGTATTTATGTATCTATTATTTAGGATATGTATTTATCTGTGTATCTATTCTAGTATATTGTATACTTATAATTTGCACCAACGACAGCCCCATTTTATGTCCAGGTAAATCACTGTCCATTCTAAGGTTGCCTGGAAGAGATCGCGGAAAGCGATAAGGCCGCCCATTGTATATTTTGTAGTGTTTAATTAGTTTTTTTTTTTAGTTATGTATTTTTGTGGTGTACAATAAAGTATATATAAATAAATAATGTAACATACACATCATCACTTCACTAACCTCACAAAAAGTACGACTTTCGCTCTTAACATGAACAATCTACCTTGACCACGAAACGTAGAAACAGCTTTAATAAAAAGTTCCATAACTTTGTTACTCAAGCATGCCTTTGAAACTCTTTAAAAGTGACCTCCACAGTAAATTACAACAATAATATGCTTAATAAAAAGTCCGGTCAAACTAATATCAAAACATATTCAACATAATGTTGGCAGCATAAAAACAACACGAATAAGTTGAATTACACTAATACATAAGTTTGGAATCAAGTCACAAACTCATAACATATTATTTTAAGGCTGTGCACAAATCAGAGTCAAATTTTTGACTATCGCACAATGACAGTCGTCATCGGTCGTATGATTGAACCCAGACAGGCCCCTTATTGTGTAAATTATTGCATCACCACTGCTCTCAAAATACTGAACGAAAGCATCGCGAGAAAAAATGTCCTGGGACCAGAAAATCGAAGACGTGTGACCTCTATCAACCCGTACTGGGCCTGCGTGGTAATTACGGTCCACTCCCTCTCACCGAGAGGAGGCCTGTGTCCCAGCAGTGGGCTGATTATGCAATAAAAACATTGATGGCGCGCCATAAGTCGCAGTCTCAAGATATAAATAATCTGTTTTGCAAGAAGGCAAAACTGGGGCCAATCACTCTTATAGCAGACCAAAATAAGCAAATAAAATAGCCAATAATAACCAGGTAGGTACAAGCAATTTTTTACCTACCTGGTACAAAATTGCTTGACGTTTCACCTTTCGTCAAATATTGACCTGCAACTCCAAACACAGTTTCAATCACAATCCGACGGATTTTGAATGATATTGCTATACCTTTGCTTCATTTATGCTTGAAACATTCGTCTGCTCTGCAATGTAAATCACGCAATGAATGTTTAAGAATTGTCAAAATTAAAGGCATTGTCATTATGGCAATTCCAATGTTGCCCCGCTGTTATAATAAGAGTGTTTAATAACCAAAAAAAATTGTCTCTGATGTGCGCCTTGTCTTACATCATATTCATATATTATCGTATCAAAAAGTAATTTCAACTTTATTATGATTTGTGTCTTATGTTGACGTCTTGTTTTTAGGTACAAAATTAAGTTATAAGCCTTCATTCCCACCATAATAACAAGACTTTTATCTGAGACAAATCAATTACGAACATGTGATGCGTAATTCCATGCTCTTTTTGACTTCAATTGTTTGTGTGTTCGCAAACAGCACAGGGCGGCATTACGACCACGGATTATACGAGTATGAGAGCTTGCTCATTGATCTTTAATGTATTGTCACTTTGCTCCTGAGGGCCCAACAAAAGGCAATCGCTTTTGTGTTTCAGGATTGACATAAACTTTTCGGTATCCTATACTATAAAATGAGCAATATTTGTGTTTTTTATTATTACTAAGCCTTTATTGCCAACACAATTTTTCAATCAAATCTTAAATTATAGAATTTTTTCAATGAAATTTGTTAAATTAAATTAAATGTTAATGAAGTTGTATATTAGTTACTGAATGTCGGCGTGTCTTTGCTCAGTCTGTCTTTTTTCAATCTGCTCTTGTTTGAGTTGTTCTGTGCCATATTGAACCTGCAATCTTTTTGATGTCATCAGACCAATGTTTTCTTTGTCTTCCCCTTTTTCTCTTTGTTTGGAATCTAGGCGTCTACTGGGCCAACACTATTTGTATAACCCTTCAGAACGTATCCTAAACTTTATTTTTACGCTCTGAAGACAAAATTAAAGTCTCATGTGCCAGTAATTTTACCAATAACTAACATGTATACGAGTATATACAAAAACTCACCCCTTCTTCCCATGGGGGTCAGGCAGTGACTACAGAACGCCGCCTGTTACGATTCTTAAATACTCGCTATGGTGGCGATGCGATTTAGTCACCTGCATCCGTAAAAGGGTGATTTTACCCGTCAAACTAAACAAACTCGCTAAGCTAACATGTATAAAAAAAACTTTTCATACGTGTATCGAAATAGTCTGTCTCCGGTTGAACAGAAATTGTTTATTTTTTTCACGAATCGGATATGAGTGTTAAACGTTTTTTAGTATGGCGGGTAGAATCACCCCCATGACAGATGTAGGTGACTAAATTGCCACTCTGTATACCAAAAAGTTATCCTGCAAATTTCTGACTTACTATCATGGGTGGTAGTTTCCTAAACCAACTCTTTCTCAAAGAACTGTCTCACTCAGAATTTCCTATACGCCTTTTCTCACTTGAGTAAAATAAAAATAGAAAATAGCCCTCAGCATTATGTTTTTTCCCATCTCACACCGACCTCATAAAAACAGTTAAAGTATTATGTATGTAAAATTATGAATCACAGTCCGAACTTCAAAGTTTATGAATAATTCCCTTAAATAACATCATTTAAAATTTTTGTGGGAAATGCAAACTCGTCGCATGAATGTAATAAGATGCAAAATGAGTCAAAGTTTCTTGTTGCTGCTTGGAATCCCTTTGCTAGTCAGAAAAAGAAAAAACAAATGCATCAGCTGCTTTACTTTTTTTAGTTAAATATATTATGTGTTTGCTTCCAAATAGCTCATTATACTTGTTCTCTAGCTAAGTTATTTGTTGTGGTAATGTTACCTACGTTTCAGGATGCAATTAATTCAGTCTTAAACTCAGTTCTCAGGATTCTACATGTCATAGTAAATGGTTTCCAAAAATTGGATATCAGATTTTCCTAGGAAAATAAAAGTAAAACCACCGAGAAGTTTCAATTATGCACCCATCGGATGAAAACGAAGTTATCCGAAAAGTAGAGATCAAGCTTTACCGTATTGGACGAGGGATGCTTATTGGTTTTGCTCATTTTCGGATAAGTCCGAATTTACCCAAAATGGATTTACGAGGTATTCCTAAAATGGCGGTAAATACCTCGAAGTGCTTTACTTTGTGGGTTTGTGTCCAACAAAATCAGTACTATCGAATGTACCTACATAAAATATGTATGGTTATCTACTGCTCTGCTTATGTGTTTGGTTTATTTATTACGGTGTTTTCAAAGTTTTGCGTAATTGCTCCTCACCCTGGGGCTCTCGTGCGGCCATGAACAACATTCATCAATCAATTAATGAGTTATCAAAAACCCCCTAACTTACCTACTCACATTAATATTGATTGATTACTAAAACAAACGTTGAAACTTATAAATACAAATCCTTCGAAAATAACGCAATAACTTGGAGATTCAACGTTTTCAAAACTCTGTACTGAGATCCTTATAGGATGCAACTTTGTTCATTAAAAACTGTGAAATACATGGTTACTGCCATGGTGCCTACTATCAAACAAGAAGTAAATCGGCTATCTAATTACGTAACGTGTTTTCGTATACGATTACGACTAATCAGTTTCATTTTGACAGTTCAACAACATTCATTGCGTTATTTACGTTGTTCAGCCGATTTTTTTTTTCAAACTTATGTAGCAATGGATTAACAATCTGTTTCAAAACTATTCAGATTCTGATTGATCGTGTATTACGCAATTAAGGTACTGTTCTGTTAAAGATAAAAAAAGAGACATTAAAGACGCATAGCAACTCTCTGGCTAGGGAATTAATGGAAAACGATGGAGACATCTAATTCCTTAAGAGATGGCATAAACATAAACTCAGACAGAGATTATGAACCGGGGATAGACGTGGAATGGTTCTCAATGAATAATCACCAATTATTTAATAACCGATCGCAGATAAAAAGAAAAAAGAAAAGAAGATCGCAAGATTACATCCCTGACTCATCATCTTTGTTTCGAAATCGTATTTACATCAGTCTTCAAAGTAACATAAAACATTTAAATTGAATACATCACATTTATATTGATTAAAGAAAGTCGTGAACCCGGGTCATAACTCGGAACATGATCCGTTTTATCTTCGAGTTCGTTCCCGAGTTACATGGAGCTAGGGATGTGCTGTGCACACGTCAAATTCATGAACGGCTCCTTTCGGATCCGTTTTGGAATGTTTGGAAAAATTTAAGTTTTTTGAAATGTTAATGTTTTGTGAGAAAGGCGAACAAATGAAACGTTTTTTTTAAATAAATATAAAATTTATGTTTGGTGTGGGTTGAACAAAGTTGTTGAAAGAAGTGATTTGTATGGTTTTCTCCCATACCATTTATACCTCGATATGACTGTGTTTTTCGCAGCTTGTAGAAACAGTTTTATGGTTTCGTGGTTTTTCCTTTGACAGAACACAGTTTAAGGCAATGCGGGCATGATGGCCGGCTGCAGGGGTTGTTTTTTATTTCATTGTGTGGACTTATGACATGTGCCAAATAAACATATTTTCTTTCTTTAAATACGAGCATCTTTGGGCATCAAAGAATGCCAAACTGGTCTTATGTTTAAATTACACTGAATAATCCACCGTAATTTCCTGCCAACCCTATCCAACACATGTGTGAAACTGCAAAACACAAGTCCCTAACAAAATAATGGGCAAGCTTGTATCGCTGCACGCCACGACGACGTGTCACGCGCTGACGTTGCGAGCGTGACGGCGGGTACTTGAAACACTGCCTAATGTTGAAATGTGGTCCAAGGTGTGGGTGAACAGAGAAAATGTAGCAATTATAAAAAACTCCAACGAAACATGTCAACGTCACAGCGTGACGCAGAGTTGCGAGCGTGATGAATGATAGATGAAGGATCGTGCGAAGTCGTGTCCTTTAAGAATGATTGTAAGTCAATAGATATCATGAAGAAATTTGTAAGTGTTTATCGTTGAAAGCCTTCATGGCTAAACGATGTGTCGATAGAGTTACTACTGACAAGCCTGACAGCGTGAAGAGAGCACGTGGGCGTAAAATAGCGTGTTATAGATAGTGCCATCCACGAAGATGCGACCCACTCCGCTCCGCTCCGTACAGTACTCTGTACAGCGTACAGTAATCTCGAAGTGGGGCGCGTCATTGTGGATGGCACTAATCATATCAGTGTAGTTAGTCTAAATTAGTCTGAGTGGAATAAATACCTAATAGAAACCAAGTGTAAGTACTTGAACAAGAAGCCTAACTCTTATCCTTAGAACAAAAGCTTATGAACAATTTGATTTAATTTTCGCTCCAACTCAACCCTTGCACCACTCACCCCCATGTAACAAGATACAAATAACTCCTAAGAAACAGATAGCTCTATACGTAGATTTACACGTACACTTGACGCCTCGAATGACGAGAAATTGGACAGGTGACATTGTTAATTGAAGACGACTGTACATGCGTGTATTGTAATACCTACGCATGTGGTGCAAAAGGAATGGATGTATGTAGGTGCTGGAATACGGAAAGGTGCATACTTTCCGATCCAACCACTCGCTGCCTATCTTACTTTCCCATTATATGTTTGACCTTATATGGGGAACTTAATTGAAGACAGTTAATTGACTCCAGCGTGACTTTTCTAAAATCCATTATAAATAGACGGCGTATATTTAGTAACCTAATCCGCTTAACTGTTCTTAAAGGGTCATAAGGAACCCTGTAAGAAATCGACACGTGTTTCACCTCTCAACGAGGCATCCTAAGGATGACGGTTGACGTGTTGCTACGTCAAGTGCCGAGCGCTATGCGCACTGCGCTCAGCGCCTCGTTGAGAGGTGAAACAGGGGTCGATTTCTTAGGTTACTAAATATAAATTATCTATTGTATCTTTTAGGAGAAATTTAATAGAAATCACAATGGGTAAGGAGGTTCTGAAAAAGAAAGTACAAAAAAAAGGACTTGGAAAGGGACTTTTCTCAAATTCCTGTGTTCGCTCGCTTCTTCATTGAAGCGAAGAAGTGCAACAAATACTCAAGTAAATTCTATTGAATCTTTTTTTTTCTAGTTAAGCATTTCTCCACTACAATGGACAGACAGCCGTTTCTAGGTAACACAAATAGAGAAAAAGTGCTTTATATTTTTTGTGTCATAGTTCCTGCATAGACCGCGGTGAAGGTGGTGTGACGATAGTACATGTGATCTTATCATATTTGCGGAGCCATCGTGGCCAGAGATCGCACAAAAAAGTGCAGTATGGAAGGAAAAAGGGGATCCCAGCTAAATGCTGGATAAATTTAGTGAGATGTATAAGGTGATTGTTGAAGTTCTTGGGTCCTACTGTATCAACTAATTTAAAAAGCCCCTCGCAAAATTATTAAAAAAAAAAATACTCCACCAAACAGGTCGATATACAACACCGTAACCTCCTATAACTTAACCCACAACCTCCCCAATGTAAAGCGATATCACCATCTAATAACTCTTAACAACAGTTCTCAATACACTCCATTTTATCCGCCGCCTCTCGCTTACAAATTAGAGTGGTGACAAGGAATTTAATTGGTGCTGAACGTACGCGCACCTCTAGTTTTCGATTGCTTGAGATATGTTTATTGCGCGAGTGTTTAGTGCAGCTCTTAAACTGTTTCATAAAGGTGGGAATACGCAGAGGGGTGGTGATAGAGGGTATTATGTGGAGCTATTTGCATTTCGTGGTTACAGGTTAGGTTCTAAACGTTAATTCCTGGAATTACTTATATCCTAGTACTACAGTTTCTCTATTCTATTTTCTAGTTTAGGATTACGTATGGGTTAATCTTTAGTTGATGATTTGGCAAATGTCAGACTCGGAACAGACAGATTTTGTTGTTGTTTTAAAACCGGTCTTATTACAAAACAAGGTTTTTCTTTTGACATGTTTTTAAACTATCGAGCCAGTTTTTGTAATATGAACCTAACTGAAACTAAAAGTGATGGAAATTCCGTTCTTTTAAGCACTAAACTGACAAATTACTCCAATACTACAAGTGTAAGTTATCAGTTTTGTATTAAGAACTTGACTGTAGTCAGAAAATTTTTCGATATTCAAAAATAGGTCCATAGTTTAAATCTCAATCTGAAGATAAACCTTGTTTTGTTATAATAGTTTGAATTAGGAAAATCTAGAGATCACTTGAGCAATAAGTTGGGAAGTAAATCTTGGTTAACATACAAATATCTATTTGAGCCTTCACGGTTAGTTGGATCCCATTTCAGATATTCTAGGAAGGACATCAAGATTACCAGTAACTGGTTATATGATCGCTCATATCAAATGCTAGTTGCTTTGAGCAAACCGATATTCTACCCACTTCTGGTCTCGTTGGCCACATGAATGACCGTAAACAAAACAATAGGAGTATGTAAGGTCCGTAGTGGAGAGGTGACGTTCTGTGGTTTCTACCTACCCCTATTTGAAATAGGGGTGAGTTTAGATATGTATGCATGCGTAGATCACGGTGACGCCTCCACAGCCTCTGCTAGAAACGGTACTGTATACATTTTCTTTACAAACCAAGCGCTTCATTGAACGTCACCTTTTACTCATAGACAATGCCGGCCTGTGACAATTCTAACAATGCCCTATGACAGCTACTTAGCTTCCGCTCAGGTGCGCCAAATTTGGACACGAATATTTTTTCTCTAGTCACTGGCGCGGCGATCCCAATTTAGAAAGGACTTCTCAGACAGACAACATCAAAATGCAATTTATTACAAGAATCCACCAAAAAAGCATCTTCACAAGACAAACTTTTCAAATAGGTACCAACAAGTTTCAAACAAGTTGAGATCGCCGTACAAAGAAAATTGCACACAATACAATCGATAAAAGCACACAATTAGGTATCGTTCAACTACCGGTATGTAAAGTTATAAAGTTGGGCGGTCTATGCTATGCTGCATCGGTTAAAAAGTTTCTGTTACAAATAAGAGTGTTTGGTCTGCTGTTTAGGTTTTATTTCAGCAACTTTTGAGTGAGAAACTTTCATATTTTCGTTATGTATGGCGAAGATTGTGCCAAGAACATGGTCGGTAAAGAAGCGTTTTCTAATAATGACAAACATCTTCTATTAGCTCCTTAGCTTGATAAACCAGTGTCCTTAATAACGCGCATGCGGAAGGCAGAAAACCAGGTTTTGTGGTCCAACTTGGAAGACATCCTTGTCCAGCAGTGGTGGACTGCGTTAGCCTGAGAGTTAGGCCGTTTCCTCATTGGCGGTATCGTTTCGGTAAAGTATGCTCCGTATACCGAAACCATACTGCACTGCTTTTATTTTCCCTCATTGGTCGGTAAGCAGCAGTGCGGTATAGTATGCTCTGTATACCGAAACGATACCGCACTGCTTTCATTTACAGACCTGACGTTATGTTTTCGGTATAATTTGTGCAGTATCGCTTAATTCATTGCTTTCGGTACCGAGTATGCTGTAAAAGCGTGACGTTAGCGGGTACTACACTGGATATTTCTACCGAGACGCGGTAAACCGAAACGACCCCGTCCCGCTCCCGCGTATACCGAGCCAATCAGGAAACGCTCATTGAAATATAGGCGCTCGGTAAGCTTTCGGTACCGAGTATACCGAGCATGCTGATCCCGCACCGCTGACGTACCGACCAGTGAGGAAACGGCCTTAGCCTCCATTTAAGAAAGTCGAGAATGTTAAAAAAGAACTACGTCGGATTCATCTTAGCCTAAACTGACTTTTGGAAGTGGAGAAAAGAGGTTTGATGGCCTCAGTTTGAAAAGTAGGAACATCACACCTCGCGCCTTCGCCTCCAAAACGGTAACCATGCCATGGATCACCAGGGCCCTATTAAATATAACTGACAATGTAAAATATATGTCACATTCACATTGTCGTGTCACAGACACATTTTTACGACGGGTGCAATATATTAAAACAGAAAACTATGAAAATAAAATACCAACATTGTCAGATTGTCGGATTATAGCCTGTCGGTTTTATTAGGCCCCTAGTTTGAACTGAAAATGACGATGAGATAGAAAATCATCAGCTGTTCACACCACACACAACTCACTGTTCCACTTCCAAAACTTAGTAGGATCTAGAAGAACCTTACAGGAGGTAAGAACTCAACTACTTGCTGGTCGACGTCACTTAAAGGAGAGAAAGTAGGGCAGGTTACTCAAAATATTCTGATGAAGCTTAACTATGTCCCTTATAGTTAATTGATTCATGCGGGACTTTGCGGAAATCCATTATAAAATACAATAGACGACGTATATTTAGTAACTTAATCCAATATTTAGTAATCTAAATCTGACGTCTGGACACGTCAAGCGTCGAGAGCAGTGAGAGTTCTCACACTGCTCTCGACGCTTGACGTTTCCACACGTCGGGTCCGGGTATCAATCGCCATCTTGAGGATGCCTCGTTGAGAGATGAAACACGTGTCGATTTCTTACAAGGTTCTTTATGACTCTTTAAGAACAGTTACGTGGATTAGGTTGCTAAATATACGTCGTCTATTGTATTTTATGTCCCTTATGTATCTCTGGGACTACTAGTGTAAACAACGTTACACATTAGTATTACTTGCAGCTTGCATCCATTTACCTTTTGCTTGCACTCGTAACTGTGCATATAGTCACAGTTTCAGAGCCCAGAGTTAGCAGAGATGCATAGTACATCCACATTTCGGCAGGTATGTTGTAGTTCCAAGGAATAGGCGAGTTATATTAAGATTATATTTACTTCGCAATAAAATACACAGCATTATCTATCAGTAATTATGTATATCAGTAACAAGATAAGCCAACAATAATACTTTGAGCCAGAACTACGAGCTTACTGCTGCTGCTTGGGAGTTTCTTGCACCACGTTTCTTCTTCCCAGCTAAAGCACTAGGAAGTGGTGAACGGTGGGCGTTTTTGGGGGACTTTCTCAAGTAATTTTGACGTTCGAAAACTGCTGATTCTCAGCCTAGTTAGAATAAAAAACTTTTGAATTTGAACTTACACGGCGGAAGTTACAGGTTCATTGAAATTCCGAGAGTTATAAATATTTGTTTGGTTCTACATAAGGTCTAATTAGACATAGAATTCTGTATCACTCAATTGTTACAACCTTCCAACTAAGCCACAGTAGCCGAACAATGTATTTATGATAATATTTTTAAGTTCACTTTATTTCTGTGGGCTTATTGGTGGTACAATATTTTTCAAAAGAAATGAATGTAGTATTTAAATGTCAATATTACCTACAGTTCTGGTAACATAAATAACATTCTCTCTACCGCTTCCTATTAACGGGTAATAAGAAGCCTTGGAACCTTTTTATTATTTATTATATATTTTGATGTGTAACATCTTTCCTCCCGTTTTCCTGCAATCTGTGGGAATGATTTCGTGAAAAGGGACGGAAGTGTGTAACAGAAAGCCGGGGAAGAGCGCGCTATTTGATTTAACCAATGAGCGCGCGCCGTGCTAGAGTTGGCCGTCAGATAGTACCAACCCCTTTTCCGAAAAGAACAATCAAAAACATCTGCCAAGCTGTCAGATGTTACACATTATATGCGACTACTGTAAGGCTGGCCCGTTTTTTTTAATTATTGGAAAGGTAGCTTCGACACTAACAACATTACTAGGCATGTTACTAATTACTACCGATTTTTTTAAATAAATACCCCACATATTCTAGGAAAGAAATGGCCTCAAATTATTTCTTCATTATCAAACCGTCTTACGTTATTCTTGAAACCGATTATATTTCAACATTCCTGAAACGAACGTACCATTTCCGTACATAACAAAACTTTCAATTTCAAATCCTGAACAAGGTACACAATTACCCCAACATTTTTTTTCTAAAATATAAAACAAAATTTCCAAGATAAGCTGAATTCCATATAACGAAGCTATTATTATAGTACAATGGTACCTGTCACATACAGACATGAAGACCTCTGGAGACCTCTTATTTACCGTAGAAATAGAAACGGAACAAATAGGACGACAAGGTATTATTTAAGTTTGGGCTCCTTTGAGAACCGAATTAGGTATATACCTGTGTTTGAAAACCTAATTGGCGAACGGAGTACTCTGTGGTACGATTTCTATAACACAAAAGATGCGTTGTTTTTGGATGTTCACTGGAGGTTTGTAAGTGAATTTTTTAATGATGACATTTAAATAGAATGACTTCCACCATTTTTGTCAACTTTAGACATTTATTTTTATTTGACTTTTATTCGATTCTTTAATACTATTTTAATCTGCGACATTGTTTATTTATTTTGAATGAATTGTTTATTTTTTATTACATTTTTATTTGACTTTTTGATTTGACTTTTTATATTAATTTAATCTGTGACATAATTTATTTCTAATGAATTCTTTCTCATCTCATCTTTGAATAATTTAATTTGTGTGATTTTTATTTGAAAAAGAATTAATCAATTCTTTTTCATGATTTCTAGAGCTAGTGAGAATTTGCAAAGACGTACGTCACATATTTAAATGTGATATTATATAATGTAATTGTATTTGATTATTTTTTTAAAGATAATATTACTAGGTACTCATATTTTTATCAATTTGTTGTGCCCGACAAGGTCCATGTAAACTTTATTATTATTTTCCTTTATTACATTTTAAATACTTATAAATTATATTTTTAAATATTAGAATATAAAAAATTAAAATATTTAAAAATATAAAAAATAGTAGCCCACCGGTATCGGGAACAGGGTCCAAGCTACCGGCGGTCAGGGCTCCAGAGAGAGGAACCTCCTAACAATGCGAGCCGTGTCCAGAAGTACCGCTTTCTGAATCAAGCCCTTGATCCAGCTGCCCAACGAGAGCCTCCTTAGGTGTTGGTCGAGGCTCTTGGCAATTAAACCATTGGCTGATACGACTATCGGCACAATGATCGCTGAGTCCACATCCCACATGTCGACAACCTCGCGAGCTAAGTCAAGATACTTGATTTGTTTATCTTTCTCGGCTTTCACGAGGTTCCCGTCATGCGGGACCGTGATGTCAATAATCATTGTGCGCCGCTCTACTCGATCCACCACCACTATATCAGGTTTATTGGCAACAATAGTCCTGTCAGTGATGATGGATCGATCCCAGTACAAAGTGATATTTCCATTTTCGAGAACTGGGTCGGGCGCATACCTATAGTACGGCACTTCAGATTCTACAAGACTGTACTTCAGAGCAAGTTGCTGGTGGATAATCCTGGCTACAAGGTTGTGTCTATGCAAGTACTCTTCGTTAGCTAGACGAGAACAACCGGAGATAATGTGTCGGATTGATTCTCCCGGACGGTGGCATGCCCGACAGATGTCAACCGTGCCGTCTTTCACAATAAATCTACGGTAATTGTTCGTCATGATAACTTCGTCCATAATTGCACAGACAAAATCTTCGGTTCCCCCAAAGAGGTCACCAAAACGCAGCCAGGCTACGGACGCTAGAAAATCTACATCGGGTCCATGTAGGGCCCGGAAAAAGCGTCCGTGAAGCTCCTTACTCTGCCATACCTCCTTGCGATCGTTAGTGTCAAGCACTACAGGCTTGCGCCAGTTCTCTTTAGCCAAGGAGAGCGGGGTGAGGCCCTTGTCCACAGCGACCACATCTCGATGCATCCCCACGTCGGCTTCTAGGAAATATTCCCTGAGACTGCATATCTCGCGATTGTGGAGGGTCTTAGCGTTTAAAAAGCCTCGACCTCCACACTTTCGCGGGATATACAGTCTCATTACCGATGACCGTGGGTGGTGCATTCGATATGCAGTCAGCAGCGTACGGACCCTCCTATCCAGAGCGTCGAGTTCGGTCTGAGTCCATTTGAGTATGCCGAAAGAGTACATCAAAACCGGCATGACCCAACCATTGAAGGCGCGCACCCTATTTCCGCCTGATAGAAAACTATTAAATACTTTCTTCAGGCGGCCAAAGAAGCGCTCCTTCAATGATTGCTTCATGTCAGTAACATTGATGCCCAACGCTTCCGACATACCCAAATACTTATAGGTTTCGGGTGCGGAGAGGGCTCTAAGGTTTATGGAATCCGCGAGCTGTGTTCCCACGGATTCCATAATCTCCCCTCGCTTTACATGCATGACCGCACATTTGTCCACACCAAATTCCATCCTGATGGCGCTACTGATAGTTTCAGTTACTTTCAGTAGCTCCATCAGTTGCAAATTGTTGGGGGCAAAGAGTTTAAGGTCATCCATGTAGAGGAGGTGAGATATAATCTGACCACCTCTCCTCAGCCGATAGCCTAGACCTGAATTCTCCAGCAGTGTGCTTAGAGGATTCAGGGCTAAACAGAACCAAAGCGGACTCAAACTATCGCCCTGAAATATGCCTCGCTCGATCCTTATCGGTTCGCTATTCCTCTGGATATTTCGACATCCTGGATAGCGAAGGACTGTCCTTCATTGCCCCATACACGACATCAGGAAGGTGCGCAGAGTTGCATCTACTTTATAGAACTCCAGCACCCTCATGAGCCATGTATGTGGCACCGAGTCATAGGCCTTCTTATAATCTATCCAACATGTCGAAAGATCCTTTCGGGAACGACGAACCTGTTGGCTAATGGCCATATCAATGAGGAGTAGCTCCTTAGTACCGCGGGATCCGTTCCTACATCCATTTTGAGAGGCAGACATGATGGAGTTAGTGTCTATATGTTTGTTAATTTTAGCTCTCAAAATAGATGTAAGAACTTTATAGACCGTCGGTAAACATGTGATCGGCCTATAATTTTTGGGTTCCGCAGTGCTACCAGATTTATGGAGCAGGTGGGTAACTCCTGTCGTTAAGAACTGGGGTAGCGAACCAGACTCCAATGCAGTCTGGTACTGAGCCGCCAAGCGAGCGTGTGACCTTATAAACCATTTTATCCAGAAGTTGTGCAGCCCGTCCGGCCCTGGAGATTTCCAGTTAGGCAACGGACGAATTGCACGAGCTACATCTTGGGGGCAGATGGTAATAGCCCCCATTTCTGGTATTGGATCGCAGGCTCGCTCGACTTCCCGAGTCCAATCACCTTCGGTGTGACTGACAGGCACCGACCAGATGCTGCGCCAGAAAGAGCACATGGCAACATCATCCGGTAGACGCGTGTCAGTCTCACCTTGGTCCGGTCGCTCCCAAGCCCTATAAACCCACCTTTCATCACTCTGGAAGGTGCGATTCTGAGTGTATCGCTCTACTCGCCGCTTATACCTACGAATACGGTTCGCCCATGCATACACTTTCTGCTTCAGGAAGTCGATGCGCTCTGAGACACGGGCCATATAGTCCTGAGGGCTGATATCAGTCCCTAAGAACGCCCGTCTCACAAAGCGCATCACTCTGGGGCGAGTATTGCCCTCCCTGAAGCAGATTAGTTTGCCGATGAGCGCTCTGGCCCCACCAATACGGCGCTCAATCCTGCACTGCCAAGCTGGTACAGCAGGTTTCGGTCGTGTAGCTCTAGAGGCATCAGCAAATTTGACGTGAGCTACACGACATGCTGCTACAGCCGCGCAGTACAGAATTGAATGAGTATCAGTGAGGTCTTCGCAGTCATCAAAATAGTTTGACAACTGCGAATCCAGAACCACTATCAGCGCTCTATTTTTGTTATGCATGGGCAAACGAGGTAAACGTGGTCTAAGTTCGGGCGACATGAACCGATATTCCAGAATTGCACCCTCCAAAGCACTCCTCAGTTCCTCATTGCACTGGGTACTTACGTTTGTAGCCCTGTCATCAATCCTCTCGTCAGCTTGAATTGTAGTGACCTGTGATGGCACTACAATAACACTCCGCGGCGGGGGAGCAATGATAGGGCTACTCTGCATTTCATTTCGCAGGCGATCAAGTACAGCGTCATCCAACATATGATTACGCTGGATGACTCGCACCTGATCCGACAGTCGTTGTGCCGAAACGTTGACAGCTGGCTCAAGCACCTGAAAAAGAGAGAGCATCCGGACACGGTACGCGGTCAGGTTGTTTCCCCCCTCTGTAGCCCCATAGTATGAGCGCATGACGTTTTCGTTAATGGATCGTGTCCATCTCATGCGCTGCACACTTCCGCCGGGAGCTGGGACCCTATCAGAGGCCGGTGGGCCTCGAGGTCCTAAGCCGTCCGGCGGCCGGCGTTCTCTCCGTCGGCGAGCAGGTGGTGGCGTCGTGGGCGGGGAGAAATACTCGTCGCTCGAGCTCGACGCAACTACCGCGGCCGGTGTCGTCACAGCGCTCACAGTGAGGCTGGGTACCGGCGGCGGCGCGGCGGAGCTGAGCGAAGAGTCCGGAGGTGGTGGGCGTGCTAGGCGTGCGGCTGATCTTGTCAACATACTCGTAGTTTCTTGGTTTTCCTATTTTCCATTCATTGTTATTTGATCGGAGGTGACATCTGTCATGTCACCTCCGATTCGGCAGTTTTTAATCAAATTTTATTGCATTTTGGTGAGTTGTGAGTTTTTATTGGATTTTAAATGGTTTTCCGGTTTTAGGTTTAGTATGTATAGAAAAACTCTTGTAAAAATGCTTCAAAATTAATATATTTGTTAAAATTTAAGTTTTAGTTTCAAAACGAGACGTTCTGTTGTTCTATTATTATTATTATTAAGACCTTGTAAACACATGTGATATGCAATAAAGATTTGAATTTGAAGTACACATTGGTAAAATAGCAACCTAGCTTTGATTTAATGTTGACTGCTTTTTGGCTAGTGAATTGATACAACAGACGACAAGCCAATCACAACAAGTCAATCGTCATCCTGAGGATGCTTCGTTGAGAGGTGAAACACGTGTCAATTTCTTACAGGGTTCTTTGGAGTCTTTAAGAACAGTTAAGCGGACTAGGTTACTAAATATATGTCGTCTATTGTATTTTATAATGGATTTCCGCAAAGTCACGCCTGAATCAATGAACTAGTGAATTGATATTACTGTGATATTTTTTAGTAGGAGCCTGGAGTCTAGTTATTTTCCTGATTAATTGCAATAGCTTCACCCACTATTAAATGGGACTTATACATAAATGTGGGTGTACACTTTAAGTAGACACACCTCTGCCTAACATCAGAGATTTCAAGCGTGATATTATGTGTATTTTTTTATCATTACCAGCCTGTTTTTTTTATTTTTTTTACTTTTAGCCTTTTTGCTGACAAACTCACACACCGGGGAATAGCTTTCTATTCTATACCCTTAAAACTCCATTTTCTCGATACAAAACCAATCTTATCTATCAAGCTTGTCCTGCCATCTTTGCTAGGGTCTCTTGCGAAGGCATTTGGGAACACCTATTTTTATTGTGACAAAGATAGTGCGAAATTATCAAAAAAAAACTGACACTTTCATTCGACAGTGGCAGTCACGATAAATTTGACGGATACACAAATAAGAAACCAATATCAATATATCCCTACCCCTAAAAATGAGTCCGCCGGATACCTGTATACATTATATTTATTATTTAAACGAAGACCGTATCTCTCCAAGATTTCCTTTGAAGATATTCGTAACACCATGTCACAGTGAAAGCCTCTGAAACGACAGTACGTTCCGGTACATGGCAATCTGTTAATGGACACCAAGGATTTAAACACGACGGAATGCGGCAAAGATGGGAAAAATGGCCGAGGATTCTTTTTTTTTTTTCTGGTAATTTTGGTGTTTGACTATGAAGTTTTCTGTATATGACTGTTATATGTCTTTCTTATATTTTGATTAATGTTTTTTTTTGTATTTTGTGATGTGGATTTTGATTTTGGTTTTAGTTAGACTTCTTAATTAATTTGTCTGTAATATTGACTTTTATCCCTTTTAGTTATTTGGTTATAACTGTGTAAGTTTGTCTTAAGCCGTCCGGGACCACCTTTATTCAAATTTCAAGGTCATCTTGATTGCAGACATTTCTCTAGAGTGGCCTTTTAGGGAAGAACTATACAGATTTAAGTGAACCCGTCCCAACAGTGGGTAGCCATGAATTACTCATCGTAAAGCTCAACCCTATATAAGGGAGTTCAATGACTCGACACGTCATCGTAGCATATTTTATATTTAATTGTTATCAAATCATTTATTACTTTCCAAGCATGGGTAATGAGAACATAGATGTGTTATTATAAAAGTCCTCAATGTTCTATCGTCACATGGGTATGCAAATCATATTTAATTTACACAAATTTAAAGACATTATAATTTTAAATAACATTTAGGATAGGTATTTTATTAATACAAAATATAAATTTGTGTCAAATCGTTCGAATTTGAGTAAAAGTCAAATTAATACAAAAATGTCAAATGGATTAATAGCATGTCAGTCAGTCAGTGATTCATTATATGGAAGTCGTCAAATTGTGTAACAACTTTTTAAATTAATATTTCGTTTAGTATCCTTTTAAATAGTCATATGTTTAGTTACATCAGGTACATTATTATCGCATACCGCACACCGACAAAAAAAAAATGTTGGCAATCAAGACAAATTATTTAATTAAAAAACCGCTTTCATCGGACAGTTTCTTGTTTATCATAATTTACGGCCAATTTCTTGTGTTTTATCGGGGTTTCGAGCTCGACAGGTCTTACCAATGAGGTTATACATATACATATAATCACGCCAATTTTCCATGGGGTAGGCTGAAACTACAGAACTCTAACTGCTACGATCCTTACATACTCCTTAATGAGGTTATCTCGCCACGAAATCGCCTGTTGTACTGTGTACTTATGTGTTTTTAGTCCCGTTAAAAACCTTTTATCACTTTACCTCGTAACATGGAAAGTCAAACGGAATACCGTTAGTCCAATAGAAACGCGAATAAAACATAAAAAATAAAACTATTTAAAAAATATAGTCTCCACTAACCGTTTCCGTTTAACTGACTTCTTTATCACAGTAAGTGAGGTACGAAACAGGCTCCACTGCAGTGTCGCCTCAAGTATTTATAGTGCCGATTTAGAGATCGTAGCACTGACAAGATGCCGGTGAATTACAGTTCTACACAATACTCTTTTAGAAATAAACCTTGTTTTGTTGAGTTCATGGTATAGTACACATATATTAACTGTAAGCCCGTTCGCCGACGACGCTACTCGAAAGTAACCTGACAAACTCAAATAACCGATGATTAGCTAGAATGTCACAGCACTAGTAGTATTTTCATAGCGGTATCACCATTGTGCGCTTTTGTCATTTCTAACACGAGGATATTATCGTAGACATCGTGAGGAAACCAGCATGCCTGAGAGAAATTTCTCGACGCCATGTCGTGAACCACACGAAAAAGAAAGAAAAAAATAATGATGGACTAATTAATATTTGTCCCATTTTCATCTTGTAATGTATACCATGCCTTAACATAACATTATGACCTTTTAATAAAGGTCAATGAAATAACATTATTTGACTTATGTAATGTTAAAATGAACAAGCTTCCTACCATAATTTTACTCAAATAAATAACAAATAGGTATGCTTTTTGTATGATGACAACAAGCTTTCGAAGCAAGTATTCATCTCTATAGCTACAACCGTCGCAAAATACAATAAAATGTATCTGCTACCATTCGTCCTCGGCTACGACTGTCCTTCTCGTCACATGCTTTTGCATAGCCTCTGGTCAAGCCGGCTTTTAACCAAGGCTGGCTCTAACACCAGATGGCTCACGGCTTTAAGGGCAGATAGACTGCCTCGTTGGTTGCAAGCGCTACTGCTGAGCATGAGGTCCTGGGTTCCATTCCCAGGTCGGGCAAAGTGTTATTGGGTTTTTCCATCTGGAATTTTTCAGTAGCAGCCCGGAGTCTGGATTTGTGGTTGATGGCAATGGGCTCGCCCCCTGTTACATGGGACTTCAACATAACTGCCGAACTGTGGGTTTACTATAGGTACACCTCTGCCTAACCGTTCCGGGAATACAGGAGTGATGTTATGTTAAGGACAGATCAATGATTAAAATTGCTTGATATAATTAACTCAAACAAATCACTTTCTTGATAGAATATGGGTGGCCTTGCAACACCTCTTAAATACAATTAAATTGTGAATTCTGTGTGAATTCACAATAAATTAAAAAATAAAATTAAGAAATTCTCCATAGCAACCCGAAGTATGGAGATATGGCCCGCTTAATGGTAATAAACTCGCCCTTATGACGTGAGACTAAAAACTTAACGTAAGGTGGATGAACTATGAACTTCTGCCAACCACTTAGGGGAGAACAGGTATGATGGTTTGTGCAAAAAATGCTTCCAATTCTAAATATTCTTGCCAAGCTGCATAACAATTTTCACAATAGTGTTACCACTAACACAAACGAGGACTGTCGTGAACTACACTCCGTAAAGTAAAGTCCAGAAATAGTTGCAAGCTTTCGGGGCAGCCACCAGCCACGGACAAACACGAGAGCCAGTGAATACTAACTCAGTATAAACACATTACTTCAAGTTTGACACTAACAAATTAGGCGGAGTAGTTGCTAATGCGCTCTATTTGTCTTGTCGAGGTTCTATATACCTAAGAATTTCGAGGGCAGAGGTGTGACTGTACCTGCTCAGTTGTAGTTTAGCAGATGTAGTGTTGTTATTATTTCGATGACTAAACGAATAATAGCAAAAAATCTTGTGTGACCAAAAATAATCAAACAAAAACGTCTAAATTGAAAATTGACAAAAATTTTAATAGCTTACATAATAATTTTGTATCGTGTATTAATAATTTGTCAATATTGACGTCGAACTCGCACAGTTTTACAAAGTCCAAATAATATCAACCGAAAACAGAAAATCAATTTACCTAAATGTCCTTCACAGCAAAATACACGTGCTTTTAAAACAAAAAACCCTCAACTTTCAGGAATCCGTCATAACAAAATCATGGCCAAAAAACTCAAATATAGCCGTCCAACTTCACTCCCCTGGCAGCTCTAAGAGACGTCATAAAACGCTGCATTCATAATCCCAGCATCCCTAAGAGAGGAAACCGAAGTTGTTTACGAGTTAGAAAAGAAAAAGGAACCAACGCACTTAGAATTAACTGAATTATGAATGAGCTAGCCCTTGATTCAGTATTCCGTTACATCTTTAGGGACTGATATTGAATAATGTTCAGCCGTTTTACCTATTGAGTTTGAACAAAAGCTATGGGTGACTTGTCGAGAATAGCTCTTAGAAATTGGAGAAATCTTAAGGACCGATCTCAGTTCTCGAATCGAAGACTCTAAAGATATCAGAGGGGCGATCGTTTTGTAAGTACTGGCTTTGATTTATGTCTAACGAGCCGTGCAGTGAAGTGTTTTTGGTCCTTCGAGCCGAAAATACCCTAAAATGAAAATGTCACCGAGGATTTGATTTCTAAGTCAAATGTTTGGCTCACTGTGTAAACATACCATTCATAAAGAATTTGCATTATTTCCTGGAAAACGACGGGAAAAGTTTCAATAATAGAATTATAAAAATGTGGCAAGTGCACAGGCAGGTTTCATATACTAGCGACCGACTCGCCCCCGGTTCGCACGGTTTTTACGACGTGACAAAATATCGAGATTTCGTTTTTACCTACGTTAATTACCTAATTATGTATTCGTAAGTTTAATATTATGAATGAAATACCTATACACATAAGACTTCCAGGATAAATTCTATAAATGATGATGAAAACCGCATCAAAATCTATTGCGTAGTTGAGAAGAATAACGCAGTAACACAGACAGACACGAAAAGCGACTTTCATTTATAATATTATACGATACGATATAGTAAACCAAACTAACAACCAATACTAACAGTCATATTGAAATTAACTTAAAAGCGAGCATTCACGCTGTAAATTACATTATTTTGGAGTCGATTCTTCTTCTTTTCGTGTGGTGACTAACCTGGTGTCAGAGTTTTAAAGCCGCCCCTCTGACTTGGCTTCACATGCCATCGAGAAATATCTCTCAGGCATACCGGTTTCCTCACGATGGTTTCCTTCACCGTTTTTGAAGCAAGTGATAATTATACAATACGCGCATGAATCCGAAAAGTCAGAGCTGCGTGTCTTGGGTTCGAACTCGAGATCTATGACTTGGTAGTCTGACGGTTATACCACTAGGCTATTTTTGCTCTAAAATCAATAATTTATGAGTCAATTAGTATTTATTTATTTATGTTGCAGCAATTTTAATATCGCACCGAAAATTTCGATGAAATAAAAGTCTGTAAACTATGTACACTAGTACATTTCAATCTATTTTTATACTATGTAGAATTCGCTCAGAAATCTAAAATAACTTTAAGCGTGGGCAGACCTGCGGTTATATAAAATCTATCGAACCCGATAATGTAACTAAAGGAACTTTAAATTTACAGTCAAACAATTGTAGAGAACATTGAAAAGATATAGAGTCTAGTCTGGGCTAGACAAACAAGGAAGCTAAGCCAATCAGGAGAACCTTAGATGCGATACGGTACGTAATCATGACACAATTTGTCTTTTAGTTAACATCAGGGAAACTGTGGGAGCTTCCGTATTGTCATTATATCAGTTTTAATAGATAGATAAATATAATATTCTTTATTATGTACACCATCATAATCTGCCTAGCCTTTTCCCAACTATGTTGTGGTCGGCTTCCAGTCTAACCGGATGCAGCTGGATATCAGTATTTTACGTGGAGCGTCTGCCTATCTGACGTCCAAAACCCATAATAATACGATAATACGAGTACGATAGCCCTTGGTAAGACTGGTTGTCAGACTTTCGGGCTCCTGACGACCCGTAACGACTGTCAAAGACCCAAGAATGACAGCCAGGACCAACGGCTTAACGTGCTTTCCGAAGCACGGAGGAATCTCGATATGTAAAGATGGTCACCCATCCACGGACCAACCCCGGCTAGCATAGCTTAACCTGATCGATCGACCCGTGCGGCTGTTATTACTTAGCCATGAGCTCCTCTTGCCAGCTTGTAATTATTATGTATACCATAGAAATTAAAAATATAAATGAGGATGCCACAATGGGTGGTCTTATCTCTACAAGCGATCTTTTGGAGACAATACTCCAGGTAGTTAGTGGTTGGTACACCACTGACTTTACTTGTACAATAAATGCATGCATACATAAAGCATATACTTATCTATGTAAATATATATATGTCGCAAATTCGTTGCTGAGTTGACTAATCGGGACGCCAGCACAGACAGAGTCTGGACGTCAACGTGACGCTTGGATCGGCCGCCGGCCCGGGGCTCAGCAGAGCAGCAAAGCAGAGGCAGACTTGATGGGTGGCGGTCAATCAGTGAAGACGTTTAGAAACTGTCCCGCGTGTCGAATAGTTGTGTCGTGTACCTACAGTGTGTGAAATGCTGGTGTGAGTAATGTTATTGTAAATTATAATTTGATCTGAACTGCAACGGTTTTTCTATTGCGTATGGGTAGTGTTGGTTATATTGCTATATAACCAACACTACCCATAGTATGCCCACAGTAGTTAAAATATGCCTGATAACGAAAGAGACTCATACCTTCCTCCGACATATATATATACAATAATAAACATGAAACAAGAGCAACGAACTATATGTAATGATAATGTTTAAGGTGAGAGGGAGAGTTTTTTTACCAGAATTTTAAAAGTGGACATAGATTGAGCACGCCTTATCGACACGGGTAAGGCATTCCATAACAGTAGTGCTTGAACTGTAAAAGACTTGTCATAGAAGCTGCTGGAATGCATTGGCATCTCTAGTCTCAAATTTTCCGATGACCTCAGTTATCTATTATGTGTGTTATGAAGGAACTTGAAACGTTCTTTAAGATATGAGGGAGTTTTAGCATTGAACAGAATACTGTAGATCTGAAATAAGATATGAGAATTCCGGTGAAGGCATATGGGAAGCCACTTGAGCTTTGTACGAAATTCTGTCTGTACGAGTTTCAGGGGTTTCACACATTGTTACACACACCACAACGTGATCGCGGGCTTCCCCCCACCTTTTCACTCGCTCGCCGACACCTTGAGTGTGCGCACACATATCGGTCGTCTCATCTAATTGTAATCAGCAAAAGAAATACAGTACTTTTCGTAACTGAATCAAGTAGTTTTATTCAAGACCACCAGCAGCACACCTGGAGCTTGATACTCAACACACATTGAAGGTGTGAATGTTAAATGACATATTACTCTTAGTGATGGGTCAAGAGAATATTTTCTCAGGAGAATGTTCTCCGATCGAGAATATTCCGCAATATTCTTTTCGATAGAGAATATTCTCGGAACATAGAGAATTTAAGAAAATTTAAAATTAAAATTATTTTAAAGTACTAGTTAATTATAATGGGCAGGAGGCAATAAGTTTACCAGCCAATATCAAATAATTACCAAAAACATGTTAAATAACAAAATCAATTATCTGTTACAAAGAAATCGCAATGATTATTTTGTTTTTAATTATTTAAATACGTACCTTTCCTACGATGTTATTTTTTATACATTCTATTGAAGCTGATTATTTATAAATCATTAATTTTTTAATGCAGAAATCCTAATTTAACATTAATCTTCTAAGAAATGTTGAGTGAATTTAAGTGGCTTAAGAGAATTTGAGCGCTAACACACTGGGATGCCATGGCGACATCGCTGACTACGTAGCCATTTCTACCACTGGCTACCTACCGTAGCCAAATGAGGTTACCAAATAAGTAGCCAATAACGCCGCCCTGGCGATCAGTAGGCCTCTAAGTGAGGTAGGCGTAACTTATTTGTATACAAAATACTGGGGACTTGGCTACGCGTCATCAGGTCACCAGAGTATCCAATCACCACGTAGGGGTCGTAGCTACGCTTCTGAATTGGCGACTAATGTGTTAGCGCTCTTTATGAGAATTTACTCGAGAATGTTCTCGCTCAGGGGAATTTACTGAGAATTTAAGTTGTGGAGTAGCTTATTTTGACGTCAACTATGTAAAACGTTCCGATGAACGACTAAAAAACTATCGGTAGAACAGCAAAAAAAATCTCGTCCAAAATAATGTTCTCGAGAACTTAACAGCAAAGTTCTCGATTGGAATTCTCGGCAACTTATCATCATTAATGACTACATACCTGCATATCAAATCAACCAACCGATTCTGCACTAAATATAATAAGATAAATTAATCAAGACTGCGTATGGAAGAATTACATAAAAGAACGTGAACACATTTTAATGCTAGATAAATATTCAATTCATTTCAAATGCATATATTATACTAGGTACCGAGAATTTAATCCTAATTCACTTATAAAGAATTTATTTTATTCAGTAGTCGAAATGTTAACGACTTATTAAAAATAAAAACAATTTTACCTGGCGCATGACGTGAAATGAAGTGTAAATAAATCAATTTGACTACAGACTTTAAAAAAATCCAGTTGGATTAATTAAGGCAAATTGATTCGTAAAATTTGTTTTTTAAAACAACGGATAATTATTAAGATCTAAAAATACTCAAAAATACGATCCACGTACGATTCATTGACCCTGACCATCAACCAACATCGTTCATAACGGTCATCAACCTTCCTTACACCTAAATCTAAGAAAAGATCCAGTGTCGACGTCCATCTAAAAACAATAAGCTCTTATTACGTGACAAAGATGACGTCATATCGCCCACGAATGCTCCACTGGTGTCCAATATCACAAAATAAATAAGTTCAGAAGGTGGCTCCATACAACGAGCGAAAGCAGGCGCACGCATACATAGACGCGTACGTACGGCGATCTCAAACAAATGCCAGTCGCAAGTGCGTTCGCACTCGCTGTAAGAGCCTTATCACACGCGAGCGTGTTTGCAGCTTAGGGATTGTTTAAGGTGACGATAACCGACTTTTAATGATTTTATACTGAAGATCACGCCTAAACGAGTAATGTGAATGATTTGAAAAAAAATATATATTAAATTAGAACATTTTTTAAATAACTACATATATGAATATTTTAGATTATGTTTATATTACATAGTGAAATTAATTTGTAATATTATGTCTAACGTGGATAAAAAACTGAGAATCACGCAAAATCTATGAAACGTATTTTTCTGAAACCTTCACCATTTTAAAGATTATTTATTTATTGATCTTTTAGTATACGTGTTTTATTAAATACCTTTTTTATGTAGCGCTCCTTGATGGGCGATCCTATTATTGGCTGGACATACGACGCGTTGCGTAAGCTCAGTACAGAACACGCAAGCTAACCACTCAAGGTCACTGGCATATATCTGCGTCTTAACGCTCTCGCTCGTGTGCGTAGCGAGCACACCACGTGTGGTCAACGTGTTCGCCTTGTTCGTGCAACGAGAGCGATTGGCGTAAGTGTATAAAACAGAGCAAGACAAGCGAGAGTACAATAATTATGAAAACACAGAGAACACGGCGCGAAGTCGCGGCTAGCTCACTTGGCACCCGTGGAGAGCACGTCCACAAATCGCTTCGCTAAAAACCCACTAGCAAATCGTCAGTGTGATTCAAAATTCAAAATATTTTATTTCACATAAACCTACAAGGGCACTTATGAAACGTCAGAAGCTAGGTGCATGGTTCCAATTGGTCGTTTCCTAAGGAGAAGAGCCGGCAAGAAACTCCACAGTTGCTATTTTAAAAATAATTGGCTTTTAAAATATTTTCAAATAACAGTATTAATAGGTATGGGAGGACAGTGTAGGTCTCTCAACAAGTACCAGGATAAAGGCTTGTGCAGACCACCGCGACATGTCGCGCGACGCGACTCAAACAATGCAATTTCTAAGAAAACTGTACGGTATCACAATAACCGGCGTCGCGCTGGTCTACACAAGCCTTAACGCAGTAAGTGAAGCGTGTTTTTGTGTCCGTGCGTCTTCGCTCATTGTATGGAGCCGACCTTCTGTCCTTATTCATTTTGTGTCAAATACCTCGCGACTAAAGGCTAACAGACTATTAACTTAAGTGCTTTCTTATGTCTCCCTAGTAAATCTGGAAAGAATTCACTATTTTTGGTACAATGTATTATTAGATATTTGATGAAAAGGAAACAGAATTTGGTTTTGCTGGAAAGAAGTAGGTATGTGGTAAAGTAATTGTTTATTTAATTTCTATGGAGCTGTAGTAGTAAGAAAAGATAAAGATTGAATAATATGGGGTTTACTGAATCGAGTACTTATTACTTAGTACACCAGGTTATTCACTAACCACACGAAAAAGAAGATATATTTCTTTTTCGTGTGGTTAGTGAATATCCTGGTGTCAGAGTTTTAAAGCCGCCCATAGGCCTCTGACTTGGCTTCACATGCCGTCGAAAAATATCTTTCAGGCATGCCGGTTTCCTCACGATGTTTTCCTGCACCATTTTTGAAGCAAGTGATAATTATAAAATACGCACATGAATCCAAAAAGTCAGAGGTGCGTACCTAGGGTTCGAACTCGAGACCTTTGACTTGGCAGTCCGACGGTCACACCACTAGGCTATCACTGCTGTTGAAGCAAGAAAGAAAGTATTTTTATTCACTAGTACTATCATAGTTTTTAACAAGGAATAGGTAGATAAAAAGAGGTTTTTATGTCCCAGCACTGGACCGTTGTCTGACAGTAAAGATATTGTATTTAAATTAATCACATTCGTTTTCACTATGGAAGTGAGAAATTTATTTATGAGACCATGTGCTTCTTAATTTTTTTCCATGTTCAGTTTTTATTACCTGGGGAAATTTTTTGTGGTTTGACATAATTTCTATACAAAAGCTTTCAAACCGGCAAAAAAATTACGCTACAAAACATACAATGGGTGACCTTATCGCTTTCTGGGATCTCTTCCAAGCAACCTTGGAATGGACAATTTAGTTCGTCAGATCAAAGTTATCTGACGCATGTAAAATAGCCCTTAGTATAATAATATATATTTGCAAATTTTCTCTTTTTGAACTTTGCTAAAAACATCTCGGTTTGAACTTTGCTAAAATCAACCTTCAATTCCCAGAATTAACACAATATAACACCACATTCCTCGAGTACAGTGTATTTGCACATTCTAAAGGGGGCAAACCATATCCATATTTCCAAGAATTCATCGGTTCACTCGAAACGTCCTCCCAACACAATACAAAGCAACATATATTCATCCAAACACAAACTGTCCCACAAATCTCCTACCTACCACCTATGACACGAACTAATAACAATTACTGGGGAGCAGGTAACACAGAGAGGTGACCACTAACAGAGCAGCAGACTTCGAAGCATCTTGTAGTCTCTTGTTTGTAGTACGGCCGATAACCGCAGGTACAACTGTAGGGAAAAGAGTAGAAGGTCCACTTTGTAACTGTTTAAAATAACATCATCTGCCTAACCTCTTCTCAACTAAGGTCAGCTTCCAGTCTAACCGGGTACAGCTGAATGGACACACGTATAGCTTAGAAAGGAGTTACAAATGTTTGGGTGATATGTGTTACTAGGGGGTCGCTTCTTGAGAAAGAAATTGCAAATGCCATGGTATAAAGATTAATCAGACAGCAAGTTAGGTAGCAAGCATGATGGACCACAGTGCCTACTTTTGTATAATAGCGTCCTATTCAACAGGGTTGAGTAATTGGTTCCTAAATATTAGTAATTTAGAGTATCAATTAGAAGTAAGCTTCGCTAAGTTAGATTTTGTTAACTATCAACACATGAATACAGAATTTCGTGGAAAAGAGCGAAAGAGGTCTTGCAGTGGCACAATATACGCCTATATTGTGCCACTGCAAGACCTCTTTCGCTACGCTTACGCTAGATTTGATCTACTCATGCGCCCACAAGAAACACTCGAAGCTCAATTGGGCCATGACACAATAAACTTCAAAGTCTTTACCTGCTTTAGCAGCTATTTTCAAGTAAACCTTCTGATATTATTCATTTAGTTTGGAACCAGTGGGCCTTGACATCAGCGCGTACCTAACGTGACGCCCTCAAGATAAATTGAGCAGACAGTTGGTCACACGTGAACAGAAGCCTTTGCACGTTTGCTCAGCAGTGGACTCGATTGAGTACAGGTTTGCACGTTTGCTTAGAACTGGGCTCGATTGAGTACAGCCGCAGTAAAAATGTCACCGTGAAAACGTAGGTGAAATGAGCTGTCAAAAGTATTAATTCCAATTCAAGCTCACTTCACCTTAGTTTTACGGTGATATTTTTACAGGATAGACTAACAGGTTTGAAAGTTTGCTTAGCATTGGATTCGATTGAGTTCAGGTTTGACCGTTTTCTTAGGACCTAGGGCCGATGCCTGCCGGGGTCGCGGGAAAGTCCGAAAGGGATACCGTGGCCCCTGGCAACGAAAAGGCAACTGAAGGAACACGGTTGGGGTTAAGTCAGTAAGAATCTGACACACCCTCCCGCTCCGCACAGAGCGGGAGTATTTATTTGAAAATTTCACTAGCAAAAATAAAAAAAAGTGCCTCGATTGAGTAGGTACAGGTGGCTGGCTATCTTTAGGGACATGGTTGATGAAAATACTGAGAATTCTGACCAATGTAATAGGTATGTAGAGGTCGTAGCTGCTGTAACTGTGTCGCTTCCCAGAAATATGATTTGGGGTTGATGTTAGAAACACAAATTACTTTAGGCAAAATTACGACGGTATTCCCAAACGGGTAGGCAGCGGGGTATAGTATATTTCACCAGTTTTGTTGCGAACGAGTTACGTAACACATATTTCAGCAGTCATGTTGTACATCCCATGTAATACTGAGCAATCTTATTGCCAGTATCTTTTCTTGCACAATTCTTGTCTATCTAAAGATTTTATGTAAGAAATTGCTTTGATAGGCGATAAGACCGCCTATTTTACTTCTAAATAATTGTGTTTCATTCTCGTGTGTCATAAATAAACACTCTATCTCACTCTTTCTTCAATACTTAGTATAAAAAGTTGCTTGTTGTGTCTGTCTGTGTGACCGCTTAGATCTTCTAAACAGCTAAATGGACTTTGATGCGATTCTCACCATCAATAGAGTATTTATTCCGGAAAGTTTATATTATAATATATTCATATTTAACTAAGCTATAGCACATAAATCTCCATATTTTGACGTCGACATTACCCCCGTACGTAGCAAGGATGGGTCGCTAGTTCTGTTATCGTATACTATTAAATGAGCAATATTTTATAGATATATATTATATTTATAATCACATTCTCGAAAAAGGACTCTAATGATTTCGATGAAAGTTGCAATATAGGGGTTAACAGGGGCGAAAAATCGATCTAGCTAGGTCTCATAAAACCGGGAAAATTCGTTTTCTCTATTTTCCGGGCAAAGCTAGCTCACCCAGATACTATTCCTTAATTACAAAACTTGGACATATCCACTGAAATATGTGTAGGTCGTTCCTCAAAATGCCATTTGAGACACCAATTAACAAGGTTCTCATATGATCTGACCAAGATCGTGTCTGGATTTTAAAAGAGACTGTGACCTCTGAGTTTTCGGCCTTTCTTCTCAGAGTAGTTGGATAGGAAATCCTGACCTCATCTAGTTTTTACAATATGATGTGTAAAAGTGTTTTAAGAAACTTAGATCATTTATCACAAATTCAAACCGAAAACCTTGACCAATAATTCACAAAAACATGCAAAATCATAACACTTGAACACAATAATGCCACCTAAAAATAAATGATACTAGAAACTAGTAACATAGTACTTTCCACACCGTTACTGAAAGTTACCTGTCCCGTTCACCGGGGTGTCGTAAAAACGTCCCTGGCCATTATAAATCATATCTATTATGAGCGGATTGTGCGAAACTATGGGCTGTGAATTTAGTTCCGATGGTTATGAATACTGAAAGATATAGTAGTTTATAGTTTACGTATTTTAAGGGGTATTATTTCTCTTTTTAGGGATAGCGGACAGAAAGAAATAGAGAGGTTCTTGGTTTTGTTTTCATAAAGGTGTTGACGAACATCAACACCTTTTTGTGTTTTGGAAGTGTGTGAGGTATGGTTTTTATTGTGTGGGCGTAGACTCACACAAAAACGTTTTCGAAATATTCGTAATTGGTCACCATTTTAATTACGATAGGACATGATACTAAACTTAAAACTTTTAGTGATTAAAACAGCTTTACCGGCAATGTAGGTATATACATTATCAGTAAAACCTTTTTGATTATTAATTATTACTCATTGGCTGGGTATACTATTTTTATAACCCTATCCTCAGTAAAAACATGTTTGTAGTTATATTGTTATTTTTTAGTAGCGTAGTCTAAAACAAACTATACAGATTTCATACTTATCTCTACTTAAATGTAGTACTTCTAAATCTAGATTCCTACCGGAAATAATTCTAGAAAAAGACCACAAAGAACTAAACAAACCACAATTCTATAATATCTCTCACATCTCTAGAGCAAAACCAAAGAGCTGCAAACTACAATAACGATACAAACTTATTCTGATAAAACTTATTCACGATAAGCTGAAGCCGATCTATTTACATCAGGACCATAGATAACGGGGCCAGGTATCAGTTCAATTACCTCCAACCTCTGGAGACACAGCTTTAGATGTAAACTTAATCTTAAGCTATCAACGCGGTAAATCTCTATCGCTGGCAAATATAGACTTTAATGTGTATAGAAATAACGGTGATAATCGGAGTAATAGGCCATGGTACATAAGGTTGAAAGAATATGTCCGCATAGCAACAAAGAGTTTCGTAATACTGTTGTTAAAAAAGATAATGTTGTTGTTGAAAGAGATGGATAGATATGTATATATATTTATAGGATCTAGTGGTCGCCCAGAGGTCGAAATTCGACCATAATTCATTTAAATTTTAAGTTGTATGGTACATACTAATTCCATGCTGCCATGTCTTGATTCTAAAGTAGCCATCTTGTGTCAAACGCACGGTAGTGTGTGTAATATTTATTTTATTAATTTAATTTATTTCTAATGTATATTATATAAAAATATTAGCTTTCTGCACTCCTTCTCCATATAAACTTTAACTGTGCCAAATTTCATACTCCTCCGTCCGCGTAATTTTCGTAAAAAGGGGAACAAAGTTTTTGCTTCAGGTATTAATTTAATAATAATTATCTGTTTCATTAATAAGAGTAAAAATACTACCTCCTTTTTTCTTAAACAAGGAGACCAGCTTAGCTATGTATCTTGCTAATCAAATAAGATGTAACTGGACAGTTTACACATTTTTATTTTACATATTTACATGTTTACATATTTTTTTCAGTTTACACACGGTTGCTTTCAAGCCTTGGTCTGGTGGTTAGATTCGATACCGTCGTGGTCAGAAAGGAATTATTTAAACTTTTTCTCCGACATTCCTGTTAACAGTATTGTGTTTGGTCTTGTAACGACTAAATGTCTTCTATTACGTCGGATTAAATATAATCGTAGCATCGTTTAAACTATTATGATAGAAAAAAAAAGAAAAAGAAATATGCGTGTATTCGTGACATTACAGCACAAAAATACACCTTAAAACTATACAAACAGAAACAATGATTATAATGCCAAAAGGGCTTCAGCTCAGCATAATGTCAGATGACACCACAAAGCAAAGTACCACCTGACGCTGATTTTCAGCTGCAACCCACAACGATAGAACAATAAACGCAGGGAAGTGTGTTTCCGTTTTAATAAATAAATTACCTCATATAAGATAGGATACTCGTATATATATAAAAAAGCTCATACAAAATCAAACAAGATGTTGTGACATACATATGTGTGTGCGTTGTGTTGTGATTAATGAGAAACTAAAATAAGTACTCAATAGCTGTGTATTACCAATATATACCGCCAATTGTATATTTTGTAGTGTATTACTTTTTCTTTATGTAATTATAATCTGGTGTACAATAAAGTATATATAAATAAATAAATAAATAACCTACATTAAAATAACATAGAAAGTTAGAGAGATAGTTTCTATGTATGATCTACTGAGAAACGCACTCTTTAAAACATAAAAAAAACACTTAAACCTACATGGGCACTTATGAAACGTCAGAAGCTAGGTGCACGGTTCCAATTGATCGTTTCCTATGGAGAAGAGCCGGCAAGAAACTCCACTGTTACTCTTTTAAAAATAATTGGCCTTTACAGTATTAATAGGTATGGGAGGACTGATTAGTTCTTTCAACAGGTACCAGGTTCTTAACAAAAATAAAAGATGGTCAATAAATCTACAGTCAACTAAGCCTACAGCGTTCTCACATTCATAAAATAAAAAATAATTTAAATAATAATCAAAAAAAAAAACGAAATGACACCATTGTTACTACAGCTGTAACAAATCTGAAGAATTATCATGTCCACAAAAGCCACTAATAAAGAGTTGAAATTGAATTGTAGGTATATAATGTCATATCATAGGCTACCCTGACAAATTCACGTTAAGTATTCTGCATTGTTATTTTTCCGTGTATCCAAATAACAGGCATCTAGCCATGGGAGGGCCCTGGTGACCTGTAATACAGGTTTTTATATAAACCTACCACAAGCTCCAGACTATCACAAATCTAGCTCCTTGTTAGTGCACTACTGTCAAATTTTAGCATTAAGTTCATTACTTGTGTAGAAAAAATAAATGAAACAATGTACAATGAAAGTCAAACTATTTATTTCAATTTGGTACCTTTACTATAAACGTGTACTTTCGTTAAGTTAGAACATAACCAAAAAGATACTTATATAAAATATGTCCGTTGACCCTAAAAACGCCTCTGACGCCGCAGTAAACGTGGCCACCTACTGAGCCCACACACAATAAGCAACATAGATGTACTGTTGAAACGAAAAGAAGAAAAACCTAAAAGATCTAAGCATTCACTCCACCTTTGAAGGAAACCAAACATTAATACTTATTTCATATATTCATTTAACTTTGATGTTTACCGTAAATTCTATATTTAGAGACTTAGAACCATTTATTTCTTCCCAGTTACAAATGTATTTATTTTATCATAACGCCCACATAGCGTATTTATTAATATTTATTTATCCATATCTCCGAACCCAGACATGGATAAATAAACACTAATAAATATGTTAGTCTTCTATAATTGTTCGTTTTTACTTGAATAGATAAACATCATCTGTAATTTCAATTAAATACGAGTACTTTACTGTTCATGTACGTGGCTAAGTAATAACAACCGCACGTACCCATAGAAGACCACAATAAAAAGATTTGATTTGATTTGATATTATGTTACCCAATAGCTGGGTTAAAATACTAGTATTCAGCTGCATTTGCTTAGACTGAAAACTGACCTCAACATAGTTGAGAAAAAGCTAAGCAGCTGATGGCTGTTTTAAGCATCAAGTTCCATTCACTAGTACTCATGAATGCAAATGCTTTTAGTCTTAGCAAGGATGGACTCCAACCGTCCACTCCTAATGGTAATAGGATTATTTCATGCAGCATCCATGCACTTTGCAAATAGTCGTGTAATATTACAAACGACGTTCGACGCCTGCAAATGTGTACAGGTTATGCAATAAGTGCGTACGTATTTTGTACAAAGATTCTGGCTATCCACATATACAAGGTGATGATGATCTTCTATCTATCTATACATATAAAAATCAATAGCCGTGCGTTAGTCTCGCTAAAACTCGAAAAAGGCCCGACCGTTTTTTTTTTTGTTCGGCTCACCTCGGCACGCCTCGGTCGTTTAGGTTTTTTTTTTTCGAAAAACCTAATCAAAATTTTGTTGACGAGGTACGAAGTTCACCGGGACATATAGTACGACAATAAATTAAACGGCGTATTATCTAGTGACGTTTTCAGTCTGCATACAAAAATTCAACCAATATATTCAATAGTTTAGTCACTATGGCTATTCGGCTGATCGGCAAAACCATAGCCGGCCCATCACTACTACTTAGCTTGTTTGAAAAAATCACTTTTTAATTTCGATTTAAAATACTCTTAAGTATTAGTATTGGCAGTTTTTTCAATGTCGTATTATTATCTCCACATTGTTACATAGTGTATTCCCGTTCTGTGCACACTTTTTTATTTCGTAATAACTCCAGTAGTTAATATAGTGTGTTGTGAATTTTATAGAATAGTATTACAGTGCCGTATTGAACTGTAAAGTTATTATTTTACAAAAAATATACTTTTAATTTTTACAACTATTTTACCTGCAGTTTCAAATAAAACTTTTATTAAAGAAATATTACAGGATGTAATAAAGCACTATCTTCAACCCACCCCCTCTTTCATAAGCTATAAAATTTCAACCAACTATGAGTTTAAAACAACCAGAACTTAATCTAGAACGTTTTCTTTGAAAACGCTGTATCTAAAGAAGTTAAATACCTCTGTAAAATGAGTTTGATAATATTTTATTACTAAGAATATATCGCAGAAACTTACGGCAACCCTTCCAATTTTAATAAAATTAATTATAGACAATTTGACTTTGACTAGGCTCACCTCCTCTTCCATGGGACATAATTGGCGAAAGGGAGGTTGTTACCACCATTACCTGCCCCTCGGAGAACCATTGGCGACATATTATGGTGTGTAAATTTAACTTTGACTATAGAGTATGTCATAATCATAATAATGTTTCTTGCCCATTCTTCTCCATACGAATATTACCTTTTGGAAGGGGCGACTAGAATCAATTTTATTTTTTTTTGTAAATTTGGTCTTTCAAAAGTGCCTTTTTGAAATAAATGATTTGACTTTGACTTTGAATAAGTAATTTCTTGTGACTTATCTCCTCAAATACCTTTTGAAAGGACGAAACAATATGAAACTAATACTTAGATTAGAGCAATCATAAAACGCAACGTTTTTCTGTCGGTTAGTACGCTTACAACACACATATCGGTGCATCCTTCAACATTTACCTTATCTTGTTTCAATACAAAGAAAATGTTTAAGTTTATCACGCCTGATTTAACTCAAACTCAAAACATTTCAAATAAACCATTTAGAGACACTTTTGAATTTGCCAAGGAGTCGGTCAGTCAGAAAGTTGAAGCTATTTGCCCATTCCAAATAGTAAGTTCCTATGGAGAACAACGGGCAAGAAATTTCATGGACATTCTTTTAAATTCAATCAATCTGCCTAGCCTTTTCCCAACTCTGTTGGGGTCGGCTTCTAGTCTTTTAAATTCAAATATGTAAATTAAAATAACCAACCAACCAGCAAATAATCTCTAAATAGTTGAGGAAATACCTCAGTTCAATAGTCTAATTCCCTAAATAATTGAAGAAATTGTTGGTTAAATAGTCTTATTTTATTACAGTATAAAAATATAATAATAATAATACCAGCCTGTTACTGTCCCACTGCAGGGCAAAGGCCTCTTCTCACAAAGAGAAGGCACAACCATTGATCACCACGCTTGCTCAAGACGGGTTGGCGATTTCAGACTTATATTAACTATAACTCCAGGTTTCCTCACGATGTTTTTTCGTCACCGATGTCAAATGTCCAAGATAAACTCAGAAAGAACATATGAATTGAAAAATTCACATTGGTAATTGCCCGAATTTGAGCCCACAACCTCGTATATGAGAGGCGAGGCCTTAACCACTGGGCCATCACAAACATCATCATATTACAGTAAAAATACTAACATAATGACTCTCTATGAAGGGCCTAATACACTTGAATGTTTTTCTTTTATTTCGTTGTATTATCACGAGGAAAATAAGTATCTGCAATATTATAAATCTGTAGTGGTTTTCTCATGCTATAAGATGTGTACGCGTTTCCTTATTGAGACAAAAAATATACACTGAAATCTGGCTACAGAAGGGCACAGAAATTGTGGCTCAGAAAATATATTGAAATGTATTGATTCGAGATCGGATGATTGAAGAATTAAATAAAAAAATCATTACTATGGACTAAAGACTATTCGAATAGTCAAATGAATTGTGCATAATGCGTGTGGGAAGATCAAATCATCGTTAAGAAATTGCCTTGAAATCACGCTTTCAATAAAAAGGCGGACTAAAGGAAATACCGCCAACGCTACATAGACACAATACATCACATTATTAATAACAAATTTATACGTCTCGACATAAAATCTCGTCCTCAATAAGTAAAACTAGTACATAGAAAGAATTTTCCTTATATCCTCATAGTAAATATCTGTTATTTACCTCAAAAGATTTCATCCGCACTCACACAACACTAGTTCACAATCACATCACTATATGTGCGTTTATATTTTTACACACATAAACACAACAGTAATACAATGATACCCACACTTATTACATGTAATTATGCGTAATTTTTATTCAACAAAATTGTAATTCGTGCGGCCGGGGAGCGGCGAAGCGTGTGCTACGAGCTACGCGCGGGCTACGACTGGCGTAGACCCCACCCCGCACCGCCGCTACGTCCCGTAGGCGCTACGAATCGCTGGGGATTATTTTGATATTATTTTTTTTGTTTCGAATTGTTTTGCTGATAAAAATTCGTATCCATTTATTTGTTTTGCTGAATGTGATTTTGTATTTTAAATTGTTCTAAAATAGAATTTAGAAAACACGCTTGTGTGAAAGCAGTGACTGTTTTGAAATCATTCGAATAAAACGCCTTGAATTCATTGATTCTATCAATAATGTCAAGATTACACAAGAAACCTTTGAATTAATTATACCCCTTATACTATTGAGATCCTTGTATTATTCACACTACTCAAAAGCCTTTACGCCTAACAGATTCAGATATATTTATAGATATGATATGATAGATCATTAATGCTGCATTGTTGAGCGACAGGTTACTGACCGATTATTTTTACGATTCATAAACTCACCTTGATCTTAACTAAAATGAAAGTATCTATTGTGTTACAGAACCGTTACAAATGAAAAAGAATTTACATAAAAAGAAAGTAATTAAGTATCGAAATCCACATATTTATCTAAATAATATTGAGATTTTGATTTTAAAAAGGTGAAGACTTAAAGTGCACCAGACAGCTTTAGTGTAGCCTTTTTTTTTTTTTTTTTTTTTTGGATGGGAAATCATCAAATGACTTCTCCCGCTCTGGGCAGAGCGAGAGGGTGTGTCAGACTTTTACTGACTAAAACCCACCCGTGTTCCTTCCGTTGCCTGTGTGCCGGGGCCGCGATATCCCTTTCAGACAAACCCGCAACCCCAGCAGGAGCTTTAGTGTAGCCTGAGCTGAGAACACCAGAAGGCAAATTCCCGTAACTAATAACGTTCAAAATCGAATCTCAATTTCACCTTAGCGACAATCAATGTCAAAAGTACGACAAAATAAATGAAAATTAGAGGTATTTTTGACTAACGGAGCTGAGGACGGACTGAGACTGGAATGTGAACGTTTCAAAAAGTTCGCTGTAAAACACCACATTTCCAAAACATTACATTATCTTGTGCCTAAACGGACCCTGGCTGTCGTTGACGTTGTGTAGTCACATTTCTCACCGAACCTAGCCTACCTTTAAACCATTTTCATTCGCTACTTAATTTTTCGTAAATTCAGTCATTGTAGTTACTTTTGATATAATTATCTAAAACAAATACAATCAATCAATACAAAGGGCGGCGAACTAACCTCAACAATCAAACAAAATAACAAGTGACAATGCGATGCTTACGGCACTTTAGCCGGGCCGAGGTAGCGCCACTATTATGTCGCAAATAGTGGCACTATAAAGTGCCGCTAGCGCCACTTTATACACTTCCAAAAACTTACATTTTCGTAATATACGCGAACAGTTACCATTTCTTCTTAACATATTAATTAATAATGGGTACTAATTCTTAACTACTAACTTATAATGAATAAAGCTAGCCTAGTTTCGTAGATATCTTAAGTTAACTTGTGACAGTGTATGAGGTGCACAGCTGCAGATATAATTTTGTTCAGTTCGTCAGTGAACAGGCCCACATCTTGAGTTAGTATGATCGAGTTGAGGAGCTTAAGACTACGTCGTGTAGTTGCATTTCTCAATATACCAGTAAATTCGGTGAACCACGTTGTAATAACCAGTTAAAGCACACTTCGGAAGTCGGAGATGACTAGCTCTCTTATAGCTCACTCAATATCAGCCAGTTCAATCTAAGATTCTGAAATGGACCACGGTAAACCACGTTAACTAATAAGAAAAAGAGTTAAAAAAAAAAACGTGTTTTTGACCACACAACACAAGTGGATACTTATAATCAATCTGCCAAGCCTTTTCCCAACTATATTGGGGTCGGCTTCCAGTCTAACCGGATGCAGCTGAATACCAGCATTTTACATGGAGCGACTGCCTATCTGTCCTCCACAACCCAGTAACTGGGTAATACGATACCCCTTGGTAAGACTGCTGTCAGACTTTCGGGCTTCTAACGACTTGGCACGCCTGTCAAAGATCCACGAATACAGCCGGGCCCAACAGCTTAACATTGCTTTACGAGGCACGGAGGAGTCTCAGTATGTAAAGATGGTCACCCAGCCACAGAGCAACCCCGGCAAGCGTAGCTTAACCTGATGGATCGACCTGTGCGGCAGTCATTACTTAGCTACGAGCTTCTCTAATTTCTCTCTCCTCTATAATTCTATAAGTGGAGCATTATAGAATTTTCTAATTTGCTAATGACGACAGGAGCCGAGTATACTTGATTCACCGTCGAGTACACGCCATTCAACGTCAGCGTCCGACCAGTGCTGAGTATAACCGATTCAGCGTCACTGATCCGAGCGTGACAGTTCAAGTTTAATTCACTGTTCAGAAAGACACAATGCAGAGCAAAGACCTTCTTCTCATACTGCAGAGAAGGAAGGTATAAGAATGGATCATCTCGATTGATCACAGTATTGTAGCTAACCTTGTAATAAAATTGGAGCCTATTTAAGTACCATAGACATGACAATGTCGCTTCGATTGTGTATGACAGCTGTCAACATGTTAAGCTTACCTTCCTCATAAAAATGGACGGTAGTAACAAACAATACAACAATGTTTAGAACACAGGAAAAATTATATTAAACAACTGTTACTGGGCAACTGTACACTGTTCATTTAATGGGCATTACATAAATTAAAAGTTGCGGTTGTTATAATTATAACACATTATAACATTATTTGTTTAAAACACCGGCCGAGTGCGTGTTGGACCACGCACAATGAAGGCTTCCGCGTATTTCGAATGAATTTATCCCAAAAACAACCTTAACATTGCAGTTGATAAACATGTTTCTGTGTGATTTTCTTTTCTTTGAATTTGGTTTCATTTTGTTAGGTCTTTCAAACTTTTGTTAACCAATAATATCTTGACTCTGTTTTCTAAATTCACATGTCCTATCTAAGAGAGCCGGGTGATCTGTAACTCAGGATCCTCCTACCTCAGACACCTTTCTCTATTTACAAGTGTGCACTTTATTAACCAGTGTCTGTAATATGATGTTGAGATAAATAATGATTTATGATTATGTCCCATACATCGATATACATCAATTCTCCAACTGAAAATGTAAGTTAGTAAACACAAAAAGAAGGATATAATAAAACTACCGGACTCTTTCCTTTACTTGTGCTGAGAGACCTTCCTTCTTGCCAAATTTCATGATTCTAGGTCAACAACAACTCGCAAATAAATCAAAACCTATAGGGTACAGACTGACAGACAGACAGACAGGCCCCGCTGTCGCGGCACTGCTCGCTTCGCTCGCTCGGGTCGCGCGTAGTTGGTCACAGTTCTAACCTAACCTCCCGACCCGGGAATCAAACCAAGGACCTCACGCTCAGCAGTAGCGCTTGCGGCCACTAGATCAACGTGGCAGTTATTATATAAGTTATTTATCTATCAAATGTAAAGTCTACTCAAATCTTAAGTTGTTATTTTGCTCGTCATAATCACAACGGCTGACATGAAACTATAATTTACTTCTGTAAATATTTTTGGGAAGCATATTTATCTACCCGAATGGGTTTTATAAGAGAGCCTTCACCAGTACCAATAAATACTAAGCGTTCACCTGGCACATGTACCCTGATCAGTCAAACGTGCTTCCAATATGCTGGCTGGATCAGCTTTTTACCAAAGTTAAAGTCAAATCATTTATTTCAAATAGGCCCTTGCAAGGCACTTTTGAACGTCAACAATTACAAAAACAAAAAAAAAATTGATTCTAGTCGCCCGGGTTCCAAAAGGTAGTTTTCGTATGGAGAAGAATGGGCAAGAAACTCCACCGTTACTCTTTTAAAATGTTTTACAATATTTTGTATATGTAGGTACATTAGTTATATAATTATATGTGAAGACGATGCATCTAAAAATAAAAATAAAAATTACTATACCACAATATAGGTAAAAATATTTTTTTAAAGAGAGCAACGACAGATAAATTAATTACTTATGTGATAGATACATGGTTCTCACATATTTACAAACATTGTAAAAGTAGATGATTTTCCAAAAAAAAAAAAAAAAGCTGCAATTAATAAGTCAGTGTGTGAGGAAGTAATCACAGAATGTAAAATCAATGTCATATAATAAAATATAATAATTTATACAACTTAAATTAGCAACCAGTTTGATTTTGTCTAGATTCTAGATTATCCTATGGAGCTGGACCAGCATGTTTCCAAGCATTCTTATCTTGGATATAATCCTCTAATTTGTAATATGCTTGTTTACAAAGTGTACTTTTAATATGAGTTTTAAATTTTCTTTCATTTAATTGTAAAATATCACAAGGTATTTTGTTGTAACATTTAACACAGTACCCCATAAAAGATGTATGTACTTTAGATAATCTGAAAAATGGTTGATCTATTTTATCTTTATTTCTAGTATTAAAATTATGTCTATCACTTATTTTATTACCACAGCATAAGTCTCTGCCTTGAGCAAGTGTGGTAATCTATGCTCATGCCTTTTCTGAATGAGACGAAGTCTTTGCCCTGCTTTGGACAATAATAGGCTGGTATCCTAACTAATATTACAAATACTAAAGTGAGTTTGTTTCTTTGTTACATTTTCACTCTAAAACGGCTGAACGGATTTGTATGAAAGTTGGCACACGGGTAGACCATGACCTGGATTACGACATAGGATACTTTTTATCCTGGTAGTACGTTCCTGTGGGATAATTTCCGACAACCACGCGGGCGAAGCCGCTGGCCAGTTTTTGCCAATATTTATATTTTTGCCAATATTTGAGCCAATATTCTCCTTTAATACGTGACGACACTAAAAGACAAGAAATTGATCATAACATATTATAAAACATCTTTAACACACAGGATACTTCCACCAATTTATCTCCCATACTTTCCATCACTCGCTTTACGATCACAATAACTCGGCTCGCTGTAAACAGTAAACTTGAAACACTTCCACCATGACAGTACATAAAGTATTATATTAGAAACAAACATTGCCATGTACTACCAACATAAACCCAATGTCTACTTGTTTTCCGATCAGGTTCCTCACCCAACCACCAGCTACAATGAACATTGAACTTTATTTTGTGAACAAGAAGGTGGAAGTTTGAAAGGTAGTAAAAAAATGGTGGTAAAGTCTTCATGCCCTCAGTTTACATGCAATTATATTTAGTATAAGTATCAAAACTATAGTAGCACTGATATTTTATGTATTTGGAAATTACAGACAGTATATGAAAGGTATGGAAGAAGTAATAATTATGGTGATTGGAAATGATTTGATTGATTGTTTATCGTTCTGTTGTTCTTCGAGAAAAGTTAGAAGATAAGTTGTTACATTTTCTATGAGCCAATGCGTAATCAAAGAAGAGACGGTGAATAATGTCGGAAAAAGCAGTATTTCGAAAATGCTGGATGAAACCGAGCGTTCATTGTTCTGCAAACTAATCATAAGCATTCGAATGGGCGGTGCTCGTTGGAACGCTTTCACCCAAAAAACCGTGCCCATGGGTTTGTAATGCTTGGCTTACCGTGCTCACTGTTGAAATGCTCATCACGCAAGAATGCTCACCCGCGGCGTGGACGCACTTTCTCTTCTCGAAAAAGTATAAAACGGGATTTTTGCAACTTCAGTAATCTTTTATTCGTATAACATTGACGTCGACAGTTTTGGTATGTAATGGAAAACAGTCAAAAATTCAAAATGATTAAATTTGACCTTAAGCTCCTACAATATTGATGCAGTTTTCACTATCATTTATTACTTGTGTAATAAAAGGTTTTGTGTTTTTTACTTTAACCAAAACAGAGCGGATCGCTAGTCAAACATAATATAACTATCGATATTTTTACAAGCAATAAACTTTCTACGCTAAACTAAACGTTTTGGAACGTGAACGTGCACCGATAGCGTGCTAACTACTCGGTTAATGCAACGTGTTAGGTTAAAACATCGCAATTTATAACTACTATTATGTTCAGTCGAACATGCTTTTCGGTATACAAACACTTGTAACTAATGTTAAATAATGTTGTGAGTGTGCTGAGTCAATTCTTTTCACTCTCATAAGTATGACATTAGCTTGAAAAGTTATTACGCAAACATTAGTTCTTTTAAATAAAAATACAGGTGTGCTGCTGGGGAGTTTGTAGCGCCCTTTTTTTTCCCAAGTAAAGCAGTAGGAAGTAGTGAAGGGCGGGCGTTTTGGGGGACTGTCTTATGTCCTTTAAAAGTTAATAAAATGTGCTGATTCTCAGCCTAACTTAATTAAATGACTTATGACTTTGTTTTTTTAATAAATATTAATATTGGTGGGGTGGTGTAGTGGAAAGATTAATATGTTTGCTTGTATACCAAATAAAGCCCAGTCAATATCGACACACAAAAATGCAAGCGTCACAAACGCGCATGTAACTAGATTTTATTATACATAACAGATAGGTCCTTTGAGATTAGTTTATACCCAACTTTGCAACCCTGAAAACCTTGTGCTACTCCCATGGTGCTCGAAAAAATGTGTAATTCTGGCATTCGTTTCAGATTTTTCGAAAAATATGTGTTTGTGATATGCGTTTAAAACTTTCTTTAAAAGGACCAATAGCGAAAAGGACATGCGCGTTTTCGATGTTGGAGGTTGTTGGACTGGGCTAATAGTTCAACTTACCAACCCCTACCCGTAGTAAAGGATAATATTGAATCACTTGATGTAGTAGTTACTAATTATAATATCGTTCTTGTGTTCGATGGTGCTTTACTAAATTAACCATAATCATACTGTTCGCTTCTTGGAGCTTTTAAAGGGTACGGCAGCGTCAAGGCGTAAAACGAGAGAAAAGAAAATCATAATTACTAGCATAATATATAAAAGCAGCACGACATAGAAGTCTTTTAATATTGTTGTAATTGAAAAGTACGTAACATCCAATATCGCGTATTGAACTCTTCTTTCTTGAAGAACTAGCATTAAAAAGAAAAAGAAAGAAAATACGTTTATTTGCTGTAAACATGATGGAAGGAAAGAACAAATTCGCGAAAAAGAACAAGTTGGGAGATAATATGCTTCACATCAACGGAAAACAGCCATCGCTCAGCATAATGCTGCGAGACAGAGCCCCAGCGCTGGTTTTCAGAGACAGCCGGCGTTGCCGGTATGACGTCAACAGGAGAAGCATATAATGAGATAAAAATAACAAAATAAAAAATTCAATGAAATCCGGCCTAATGCAATCTGTGCGCTCAGTTGTCATAAAACTATTTGTTTGATGTTAAAGGTGTTTTATTACTAAACACCAGTATTTCGCAGATAATTTTCCTCTTTAAATACATCCTGTAAATATCGGATACAATCCAGGCCCTAGCACAAACGCGTGACGTAAACGTTTAAAGTAAATTCAAACGATTTTTTAATCGAAAATACAACTATCCTATACCATTTTGGGTTCAATTTGTGTGCACAATAAGTGTCACCCATAGTTATGACTTGATAGATAGACTTCATCATCATTCAAATAAAGTCTAAAAACTAAGGAAACATTATGTACTAGCTGCTAACCCTTATTCTTTTCTAAAATAAAAGTCAATATAAGTTAGTTGTTGGGACGAGTCCGCGTATCACTGGTCAGTTTCCCTCAGTCGTCAGTTTATTTAATTCGCCAGTTTCGTTGATTAGTCAGTTTCACTGATTCGTCAGTTTTATCGATTAGACAGTTTCGTTAACTCGACAGTTTCCACTGTTTGCCAGTTTTCGTCGATTCGTCAGTTTTATTCAATTCGTCAGTCAAAGTACAGTCGGTAGAAAACTGCACACACGTCTGCTAATTTGAATACACAGTATGTTAAATAACAGATGGCGTTCCCGTTAACCCGCAATAGTATAGCGTACGCCATATATGCAAAAAAAAATATAGAATATGAAAAACAAAAAAAAACATAAATTGATACGTAAAAGAAATACAGCACACGCGCACTTATCTTTCAACGTGTAAAGACAATTGCGCGTTTACATAGTGTTTCTTTTACTTATCAATTTAATCTTATTTGTGAAAATATAATAATAAAAAAATAAAAATTATTTACGGGTACGCCTCTGTTAGTTAACATACTGTATATTCAAATTAGCAGACGTGTGTGCAGTTTTCTACCGACTGTACTTTGACTGACGAATTGAATAAAACTGACGAATCGACGAAAACTAGCAAACAGTGGAAACTGTCGAGTTAACGAAACTGTTTAATCGATAAAACTGACGAATCTGTGAAACTGACTAATCAACGAAACTGGCGAATTAAATAAACTGACGACTGAGGGAAACTGACCAGTGATACGCGGACTCGTTGGGACCATATGAGTGTCGTGGTTGGAGTAGGAGAATAAATGAAAGTGCACAAGAAGTTAGAAGAGAGAGTTAGGGGAGTTAGAAGTTGTGCAGGTGTTCAAGATAAAGTCTATTCAGATGACCATGAATATTAAGCACAATGACGCTTCTTACATTAGTTACACGGTGGACAAAATATTGCCACGGCGCTGAGAAAACAACTGGCCGCTATACTCTATTCGCGGGGAACATTGCGTTTTGCAGTGCAAGCATTACTGCTACCTATAGTCCCTACATTAGTCCTTAAAACATCAGCTATCTGCCAGTAGTACAAATCGGTCCAGCCGTTTCGGAGATTAGCCGGAACAAACAGATAGACAACACAAATTATAAAAATGATTTTTTCTTCTATACCGTATATATTCTTAAGCCTGTTATTTTGACGTTACTAACAGACACTAAAATTTTATTTATTTGTAAAATATCTAGATATAGTATATATGTAACGAGTATTTCCAATTTTTTATCGTTCTAATTTACGTTACATTTAGTCCTCGCATTCTTGCCAGACCCACTGAAACACATCCATTTTACATTCGGTGGAGGACGGTGGAGTTTCTTGCCCATTCTTCTCCATACGAAAACTACCTTTTGGAAGGGGCGAATAGAATCAATTTTTTTTTTTTTGTAATTGTTGACGTTCAAAAGTGCCTTCCAAGGGCCTATTTGAAATAAATGATTTGACTTTGACTTTTGACATTCAATCCATTTCTTTCATAAACTTCAGAAAGCCACGTGATAGTCGCACAGCTCATACTTTGCTGTCACATGGAGACATTATATTTAGTTCGTATATTAATATGTGTCAATGTTATAGCTGTTGAGGAATAACTGCAAGTATTGCCGTCTCGCTCTCGCTCAAAGTTCACACGGTCCTACCACCCTTGACGCGTGGTGTAAGGCAAAGGTTTCAGCCTTTTGCGAATTTAAATTGATATTTTCTTAGCTGGTAGTTGTTAAGAGCGTTTGTACAGCAAGTGGGCAACGTCGCAAATAGCTGTCAAATATTTCGCTGTTTTGATTAATTTGGCAATATTACTGTATGCAAATAAGAAATATGACTAACTAGTGAACTAAAATATTGATTATTAAATGCAACAATATATATCGTAACACCGAATATTTGATTTTAGATGTTTAAAAAGTATTTGGAAACTTTCCAAATGCCTTTTTTACACCTAAAACGATTACAGTATCAAATTCAGTGTTATTATTGCAATGCATTATTAATATTCTAGTTCGCTAGTTAGCCACATTTCTGAATTCCATACAGTAATATTGCCAAATTAATCAAAACAGGTTAATATTTGACAGTTATTTGCGACGTTGCCAACTTTTTCATTGAACGCTCTAATTGTTGTCTTAATTTAAGGCTACATACATAAACTAACACCGTCTTCCCATGGAGGTAGGCAGAAACCACAGTACGCCATCTGCTACGATCCTTACGTACTCCTTTTGCCTCGTGTAAGTTCATACATCTGGTCATACACGCACGCCGGTTGCGAGTACAACGCACCTGACGTTTCTGAAGAACACCACCAATAAGGTATATATATATATATGTCATCCTAGGGCGCTCAAAGTGTTTCTAAAATTTTATATAAAATCTTGTCTATTTTCAGGGTCACATGCAAAATATAACTGCTGCTTTCATTCGAATATATTTACCCGAACGATTTACCCTTACGAGCAAATCGTATCATGAATAATAATTGAATATGGTGGCAAATCATTATGATCTGACGATAGTTATGATTGTTCTATTACTTATCGTGCTTTAAACCAATTTTAACATGATCTGATTGGACGTAATTGAAGCCGTAAAATAAAATCAAATGGCGAATGCATTAGAAAAACTGGCCTAGTGCGTGTTGGACCACGCACAATGAAGGGTTCCGTAGTTGGGATGAATTTATCCCAAGAACAAACTTAACATTGTAGTTGAAAAACATGTTTTTCATGTTTTTCAAACTGTAAATTTAAGTTGGTTGATTATTACTCGTTAACCTGTACAGTCTACTTAGCTCTCATAGTTTTCCTTTTAATTTCGTTATATGTACTACTGCTGTGATTTTTTTCACAAATTCAAGTACAACCATTTAGCTGGCAGGGGGGAGGGACACTTGACTCTAACAAAAAATTTCAATTAAAAGCTTAATATTTCGCAAACGGATCCCTGAGTCCAAAAATGATTTTCATAAACTTCCAATATTTTTGAACGACCTTTCTAACGATACCCCACACCATGGGGCAGATGAGAAAAAAAAATCCCCACTTAACGTGTAGGGGAGGTACCCAAAAAAAAATGTTTTTTCTTCGTTTTATTTTACCACTTTGTTGGCATGATTAATATGTATACATATGCCAAATTACAGCTTTCTAGTACTAACTTCTCTGAGCTAAACCGCGGACAGACAGACGGACAGACAGACCAACAGACAGACAGACGGACATGGCGAAACTATAAGGGTTCCTTGTTTACTATGGAACCCTAAAAAGGAGAAATTATTAAGAGAATTACCAAACAACAACAAAAAGAAGTTAAAACGTTAAAATTTTTTTACCTACTCATTCGTATATTTTAATTGCATTGACATTTTATTCTATCCTGATTTATTCTGTTGCAGTATTGTGAAATTTTATTTTATGTAATAGGTATGCGTTTTGGTTATTTATTTTTAACCCAGCCTAACCATCAGATTAGCCATATTATCGAACTGTCGTTAGAGCTTCATGTTAGAGAATTGATAACAGAATGATATTCCACATGTATGTGTAGTGGTTACACCGCCTCATACCAACTACGCATCAAAGACATGACGTCCCACAAATCCTGCATCGCGCAATTAGAGTACACCGCGTGAACGACAACTTTCAGGCAGTCGCCCGCCAGACACGACACCCGACAGGTCGCAGGATCCTCCCTTTTCTATAGAGGATGAGTGAGCTTTAGACCCTGTTCCTCATACCTCTAAATATGAAACTAAACAAATAATTATCCTACAATCAATCGCTGCTCTCTTATCATTTGCACCACAGTCCCCCGGTGCTGCGTAACGCAGGCGCAATGCCTACGCCCCGGATAAAACCCCTGACTTGCGTATTCAACATTTTTTATAATACTTAATTACCAACAAAGTCCATACTTTCTATACGTGGAGTTCATTGCTGCTATCATTATGAGTTTGTGATTAAGTTTCATATTTGTATTGGAGATACGTTGAGTATGCCAAAATTGATTGTTTTTAGAATCATTATGTATATAGGCCTGTTACATGGGATTTAAATATAACTGGTAAAATGTTGGTGAACTTCAGTTACACCTCTGTCTAACCCTTACAGATACAGGCTTTTCTGGGTGGCTGGTTTTCCTCATAGATCGTCTCTAAATTAAATTTTCTACCACGTATCTACTTCAGGTACTCTGTCCCGGATTCCGCCTGCTTCGTTTTGCCTTGAATCGTTACTATCTAGTTCCTACCTTGTTCCTATAATAATTGTTCTTTAAGCATATGAAAAGTCGAAAAATTGTTATTAAATTTACTACCACTTAAAATGTTCGTATATTTGATTCCCAACTGTCATTCTTTGACTGTTGCATGAAATGGCTATAACACGGCAAATTGACGAAGTGTGCCATTTTGATAAAAAAAATATTAAAACACCCTTAATGTTACATTTTTACATGCAACAACTTCAAACTAGAGTGCGCGACACAAAACAAGGCCGGCGGAAAATTATGTTTTTTTTTTACAAAGTGTATAGAGTGCCACTAGCGGCAGTTTATCCCTATCGGATAAAGTGCTGTTATTTGCAAAATAGTACTGGCGCTGCCTCGGCTCGGCTAAAGTGCCGTAAGCATTGCATTGTCACTTGTTATTTTGTTTGATTGTCGAGGTTAGTTCACTGCCCTTTGTATTGATTGATCGTATTTGTTACTAATAAATAATTATACCAAAAGTCACTACAATTACTGAATTAACGAAAAATTAAGTAGGCAATGAAAATAGCTGAAACGTAGGTTAGGTTAAATTATGTTCGTACTGTGACCACACAACGCCAACCCCGTTTAGGCACAAGAGAATGTAAAGTTTTGGGAATGTTGTGTTTTACAGCGAACTAACTTAAACAATGAAACACACACAAGGAACAGTGACTCAGTGGCAGTGACTCAGTGACAGTGACAATGACAATGCAATGCTTACGGCACTTTAGCCGGGCCGAGGCAGCGCCACTATTATGGCACTTTAACCCTATCGGATAAAGTGCCGCTAGCGCTACTCTATACACTGCCTTATTTTTAAAGCAATGTGATGCAAGGACATAGATACTAGCGCCGCGTCAAAATGACTTCAGTTGTGGCGCGGACTCTAGTTATCCTGCTGTTAACAGTCGTATTTAATTGCATTATCATCTAAAATAGTCCGAAGCACTATTCACCGGCGGCGCTAATTGGAAACAAAAGACAATGCGACATACTATGGACAGATACAACACTGATACTATGTCGTATGGCGTTTGTACTGCCTCATGAAATGATTGTGCGTTGTTTAGGCTTTCAATCCAAACAGCCTGAATAGAATGTTTGGCTAGCCCGGACATAAGGTTTGCGTACATGCAGGTTAAATATTGGTTTTGATGCATAATGTAGAATTAAACTGTCATATAAAGCGGTTATCTTTGCGAATGGTTGCACAAAATAGCCATGAATGACCATACTTATATGTATAATGTACTTTGGAAAGGCACAGACTGGACAGTCAGCTCCGCTATCACCTATCTTTTGGCCTATCATGCAGAAAGTAGCAATGTTTTTTGCAGTAACTGCCAACAGATTTCCTGTATGAAGTATAACTAACTTCTGCTACTACTGTACTAGGTAATTTTAAACAATTTTTTGGAAAGTTTGTAACGCTGCTTTTTCTTTTCCTGTTCAATAACTAAGGTAACATTTAGAGTGCGCGTGGAAGAAGGCCGGCGGAAAATTGTGGAACTACATTATTTTTAATGCAATGTGATGCAATGACATAGACACTAGCGCCACGTCAAATGGACTTCAGTGGTGGTGCGAATTTTTACCATACATAGTCACATCTTTTATCCGTGGAATATATTTGACGTCTGACAGTTTTTGTTCGGAACAAAAATTCAAAAATTCAGTTTTTAAAAATTAAAAAAGTTTGACCGGAGGACTATATTATGGTCACGAATAAAAACACAGACAATTTTCCCAAAAGTCTATAGTCAAAGTTAGTTCCGATCGATCCAAAGTCAAACCCAACCGATCGAAAAACTTTCAGATTGGAATCCGAAACAAACAGACAGTTGTTCCTAAACAAGTGATTTACATAGTGCTTTAAATCGAAACTGCTTTAGTTGTTTTGCTACTTTGCTTTTATTTAATTAAATGGGAGGTGGAAAAGCCTTTTAAAAGATTAAGACTATTCCCTTCTAAACCATGTCCCAAGTAGTTAATATCAGTAAATGGATCAAAATAAAATACTGATTTCATCATTCATTTTCGTTCATATAAACAACGAGAATTCGTTGGTTCAAACCTCATCCGATGCTAAATGTGAATCCACTTCTATCACATACTCAGCATATAAGGGCCTGATCATACGTACCACAACCTTACCACACCGTAGCTACAAAATGTGGGCAAGCAGTCGCTACGTGTAAATACTGTCGCTGTAGCTTCTTGCTCGCCGACCATTTTTTTAAAATTTAAAAAAAATGGTCGGCGCAACGTCGTGTTTGCGTGACTGGCCGCTAGTGCGCTGTCTCACTGATGGTTGCGTTGTGGTTACAAAGTGATCTTGATGTGGTTGGTATTGCCCACACGGTTGTTTTTTACGGCCAAATGTAGTCCGTGTGAATGAATTTACTATTCATTTTCATACAAATAGCGCCCGTCCCCGTGTTGTCGTTGTGGCGTGGTTGTGATTGTAGTGTGGTTGTGGCGTGGTTGTGGCATGGTTGTGCTTAAAGACATATCGGCCGAACATGGATTTCTAATGACAGCTCACCGAACGACTAAATTCGACATCGCTAAAATCATCATGATTGGTAAACGCATTGGTGATCGCAATTTCTTTTTATTAGCAGACAAGATAGACTGCTGCACGAAGACCTTGCTTTTTCTACGCCTCTATAATACCATCTTCGAATACCATTGCATCTGTATTGCTGATGTTCATAGGCGTCTGTGACCACCATCAGATTTTTATACTATTGGGTGGCAGCCTTGACTGCCACCCAATAACACAAACCAACAACAGCGCTGTGGAGTAATTTTTCGACGCCATATTTAATTTTTTTGTTAGCCTTAGCTAAGTTAAGATATTATATTGAGTTTTAGGGTTCCGTACCTCAAAAGGGAAAAACGGAATCCTTATTGGATCACTTCGTTGTCCGTTCGTCAGTTTGTCAAGACCCTTTTTCTCAGGAACGCGTAGTAGAGGTATGAATTTGAAATTAATATCAAATACGTAAGTCTGCAATCCCTTGGCGATCTAAAAAAATCAAGCTTCTAAGTTAATGCAATAAAAAAATACGGCCATTTAAGCGACATATTTTGATACTCGCAAATAAAACAAATCCTACAGGGTACTTCCCGTTGACCTAGAATCATGAAATTTGGCAAGAAGCAAGGTGTCACCGCAAACGTAAAGGAAAAAGTCTGAAAATTGAAAATTTGTAGACTATTTATTTAAAAAAAGTTTTTTTTGCGATAAACAACTTACATTTGCAGTTGGAGCATTGACCGTGACGTATATCGATGTATGGGAGAACATGTTTTTCAACTACAAAGTTAAGTTTGTTTTTGGGATAAATTCATCCCAACTACGGAACCCTTCATTGTACGTGGTTCGACACGCACGTGGCAGCTTCTTTCTTATTTAATGTGTATTGTTATTTAATAATGTCTTTATAAATTAGCCTCTTTGAGTAAATTTTAAAGATGTTTAAATAAATAAAAGGCATTTCAAAAGACCCCTAGACCGACATGATAGGAAAAGGATGGGCAATTTTGTGTAAGAATTGCCCTATACCTACATATGTGCATGAAAGTGGGATCTGGTCGTTCCAACCCTATCGTTCAGTCGTCGTTAACCGATACAGGAAGTGTTTCCCGTTCAAACACCAGCTTATCGCCGATTATCCAACACAATGGCTGTTTGAAATGGTAGAGGACAAGGTTTACTCGTGTTAAAGAAAAAAATATAGTTTTAGGTGAACATCTGGTTTTAGACTATGGTTACTAGAATAAGGTGAACCCTTTTAGTAGATAACATAATGTAACGCCTGTATTCCTCAAATGGGTATGCAGGCAGACGTGTTTAGTACTCCTATATTTTGCCAGTTATTTTTAGTCCATTTAATAGGGGCCAGCCTGATGTGACATGGGCACGCCACAATTGCGGCGATAAGTCCCCTCTTTGAGGAGTGGCTTGAGAGGCGCCATGGCGTCCTCACCTTCCGCCTGACGCAGGTCCTCACCGGACACGGTTGTTTCGGGAGGTTCCTGTTCCGCGTAAGGCGGGAGGAAACGCCCGGGTGTCACCACTGTGTGGATCGCCCGGAGGACACGGTGGAGCATACGGTGGAGGTCTGCCCGGCTTGGGCGGAGCACCGCCGTGTCCTCACGGAGGCGATCGGCGGCGGCGATCTCTCGCGTCCGGCCCTGGTTCAGGCCATGGTTCGGAGCGAGAGTGCATGGGAGGCCGTCACCTCCTTCTGCGAAGCAGTTATGCTCGCGAAGGAGGAGGCGGAGCGCGCGAGGGAGATGCAAGCTGCACGCCCTCGCGGCCCTAGTCGCCGCAGGAGACGCCCCGGGCGTCGGGAGTCCAGAGCCGACTTCCGGCCACCGTAGGCGCGGGCTTGCGGACGGTGAGCAATGGGCAGCTCGCCGTCCGATAAGGACCAGGCCCGTGTCGACGGCGCGTTGTGTTCCACGCGCGCCTCAAAGAGATGTCAGCACCAACCGACGGGGTCGAAAGACCAATGCCTGCTGGGGTTGCGGGTTTGTCCGAAAGGGATAACGCGGCCCCGGCACACAGGCAACGGAAGGAACACGGGTGGGTTTTAGTCAGTAAAAGTCTGACACACCCTCTCGCTCTGCCCAGAGCGGGAGAAGTCATTTGATGATTTCCCACCCTCAAAAAAAAAAAAAAAAAAAAAAGCCTGATGTGACAAGTACAGACTCTGGGCTGCTAAACTCGCAGTAGCCAAGATAAACTAGGTATCCTAGACAGGCGAGAGATTCACATTTATCCCTACTTATTTTTTCTACAGAACAGCCTTTTATCTCAAAGACTTTTCATCTCCAGACAATAAACAATAAACAAGAATCAACACAGACAAGAAAAAACAAGCATAAAAAAGAAAAAAACTGTAATCTTTGCTCAACATTATAATTAACAAATTGTAACCCGAAAAACACATAAACGAACTTATTAACCTGCGAAAAAAATAATATCAACACGACAGAGCAATTTATTAAAATTTAACTGAATTTCTTTGACAAACTTCAAAAGACACAATGAACGGAGAGAAACAAACTTTTTTTTCCAAAAAAAAAAGGTTAAAGGGAATAAAATCTCGTCGAAATTTATGCTTGGTAGTTTCTTTTTCAATTTGCGTAGAGGGGGTGTTCGTTAAAAATTCAGAGGACAGCCCGGGAGGATATAGATTGGTCGGCCCTCACAGCCAGTGCCTTTTTTTCTTTTGTGAACTCCGTTTGTCTGTGAAATGTTTTGATTTCCATTTGGATGCTAAGGTCAGCAACGCAGTGTGCATGCATTATTTGGTAGGCTGTGAGATTTCTGGCTAGAATTGGCTACCCTTCTTTACTTAGGTACAATTGGATGGAGAAAAATCTGAATAGGGCTGATGCTAAGATATTATCGTAATCTACTTCTTATTCTTAGCTTATCGATGGCTAAAAGATAAAACATGTGTGGCTTTCTGACGCAGTCATCAGAACATCAACTGCACACGTGACAGGGTATGCGGTGCAGGATGGAAGGTGGGCCATTGTCTGTGAGGAGACCCCGCATATGTAATTGAGATGTGAACCGTCCATGATCCCATCTTTGCAGATTGTCTTTGCTCCGTCCCACTTGGGTTCCCAGGATACCAGTATCTAACTACGCAAGTTTGAGTTGTCTGCAGGTAACGCCTATCCGTCTGCCAATTCTGGTGGTTCAGGCATGGCTTCTCTAAGGTCTTTATTTAGAGATAGTGGACTTTCAAGAGCTTATAGAAAGATCTTATTCTTATTATATTGACTTGAGTTTTATGTAGCTCACTCATGCCTTGGTTCGAGTACACATAACACGGCATGGTTTATTTGTAGAGAGTATTATGATAAAAATAGTGCGTGCTGTGTCTATTGAATGGTAAAGTTAGGTCCTTTGTACACACACGTTTTTCTCGTCGTGAAAAACTGCGGTTTATTCGTCGTGTGTAAGGCCGTCAGTGTTGTAAAGATCACTATGGAAGCTTGTTGACAGACACGATTTTTCTACGGCGCGGTTTATACGCGGTACCGTAGAGAAACTGTGCCGTACAAAGGGCCTTAGTCTTTTTTCCTGCAACCCCTTACAGCACGTTCCTCACACTCATCCTTATCGTATTTCTGCCTAAATCCAGTACATTCAAATAGTAGCAGTCCTGCTGTCCCCGTCGATGTATCGGTGCGATAAATTACAGCAAACTGACGCGTCTGAATTATTTATTACTCTTTTTATTTGAACGCAACATTTGTTTTCATTTTTATGAATAAAACAATTGTTTATTTTTATTTATAAAAATAATAGGAAGCTTATTTATGAAGATGTGTTTTTTATTTCTGTGTCAGAGATAGTTCGATATCAGACTGCCATCGTTGTGACGAAAAAATTAAAGATGCTCGATATTGTCTTGACACAAGCGTTCCTACATTGTATTTAGGCCAGATTCAAAAGAGCTATATATTATAAAGGATCAGGTAATATTGGGGCCTTGGAATACCAAGGCCCCTCATATCTTTGAGAAGGAGCATCCTGTCTAACTTTTACAAAGAGCTTTACAATTCTCTATTGAGTACGTCTATTGTTTAATTATTACTCAGAGTTCTATACATTAATATCTTTAATGTAAGCCGTCAGTACAGTAAAGAGAACTTACAGTTCTTGGAAAATATCTTCAGGACACTAGTTGCTTGTAAGGTGCTTGTATCTCGATATCCGGAAGGATGACTTAATTCGTGGTGAGACAGGCAGTTCTCACAGGGGACGGTGTCTATCTTGTTCTACTGATTCAGATAGACATAATTCCGTCTATGATACCCTGGAGGAACATGCGTGTGTTATCAAATTCGGATAGATTATAATTATAGGAATTAGATCTTCTTGGTGATGTTCTTCAGAAAAATCAGGTGCTTTGTACTCGCAACCGGCGTACGTGTATGACCAGATGTATGAACTTAAACGAAGCAAGAGGAGTATGTAAGGAACGTAGCAGCTGGCGTTAGAAAGAAAAAAAGAAAGAAATTACGTATATTTGCGTTAAACATGACGCAAAGAAAGAACACAAACACAAAAAAGAACACTTTGGGAGAAAATATGCGTTACGTAGTTTCTGCCCTTGGCGTGTATATATGTACATATATATATACACACTGTTTAAAGACGATGATTGGACAGTAATATAGTGATGTTTGTGCGTACAAATGATACGTCTTATTAATTTATTTTATTTATTTAACATAAAAGTTTATGAACACACATATATACGTAAATAGTCAAGAAGAAAGGCACAGAAAAATACGTAAAAGGTAATGCTTATTTCTAAAGAAATCTCTTCCAGTATAGGTACCTTTTTTTTTTTAATTTGGGAAATTATCAAATAATTTCTCCCGCTCTGGGCGGGTGGAGGGTGTGTCAGACTTTTACTGACTAAAACCCACCCGTGTTCCTTCCGTTGCCTGTGTACCGGGGCCACGATATCTCTTTCAGACAAACCCGCAACCCCAGCAGGCATTGGTCCTTACGGACCCCGCCAGTTGGTGCTGACATCTCTTTGAGGCGCGCGCGGAACACAACGCGCCGTCGACCCGCGCCTGGTTCTTATCGGACGGCAAGCTACCCATTGCTAACCGTCCGCAAGCCCTTGCCTACGATGGCCGGAAGTCAGCTCGTGACTCCCGACGCCCGGGGCGTCGACTGCGGCGACTAGGGGCGCGAGGGCATGCAGCTTACATCTCCCTCGCGCGCTCCGCCTCCTCCTTCGCGAGCATAACTGCTTCGCAGAAGGAGGTGACGGCCTCCCATGCACTCTCGCTCCGAACCATGGCCTGAACCAGGGCCGGACGCGAGAGATCGCCGCTGCCGATCGCCTCCGTGAGGCCACGGCGGTGCTCCGCCCAAGCAGGGCAGACCACCACCGTATGCTCCACCGTGTCCTCCGGGCGATCCACACAGTGGTGACACCCGGGCGTTTCCTCCCGCCTTATACGGAACAGGAACCTCCCGAAACAGCCGTGTCCGGTGAGGACCTGCGTCAGGCGGAAGGTGAGGACGCCGTGGCGCCTCTCTAGCCACTCCTGAAAGAGGGGACTTATCGCCACAATTGTGGCGTGCCCACTTCCAGTATACCTGTGATAGGAAAGTTGTTAAAGAGATGTAGACAACGTGTGTAAGAGTAGAAGAGAAAATAAAATACATAAAATAAAAACACTTCATTTTTCACTGATTTAACTATAAACATACAATATGTAAGTAATTAATTTATCTGTTGTTGCTCTCTTTAAAAAAGTATTTTTACCTATATTGTGGTATAGTAATTTATTTTTTTATTTTTAGATGCATCGTCTTCACATATAATTATATAACTAATGTACCTACATATACAAAATATTGTAAAACATTTTAAAAGAGTAACGGTGGAGTTTCTTGCCCATTCTTCTCCATACGAAAACTACCTTTTGGAAGGGGCGACTAGAATCAATTCAATTTTTTTGTAATTTTTGACGTTCAAAAGTGCCTTGCAAGGGCCTATTTGAAATAAATGATTTGACTTTGACTTTGACTTTATGAGAATAAACTTACATACCAATTTCTAAAATAAAATAAATATCACAAAAATTTAGGTCTTATTGTAGGGTTCAGGATATATAGACTTACATAAAAGTCTGTGGAGATAGGGAGAGACCATAAAGAAGAGACTTGAGTCCCAGTAGTAGGAACACACAACAGTATAGGCTGATTTGAATTAATAATAATATATATATATTAAATTTTATTTTTATTATAATAAGTTTAGTAATGGTTTGTATTTAATTAAAAGAAACCTTCATTTTATATTATGTTACTTTAAAAACTGTTTACTAGGATATGACCGAATACCTTAAAACTTTAGATGACACAATTTAATCTCTAATTTCTCTCATGCATTACTCAAAAACCACTAACAAAATAGCACATTCTAAAACAGAGGACTATCCTCACGCTTTGAACCCGACCTAATTGCCGGAGCGACAGACAACCTGCCCCTGAGACTTGATCTATTCCAATTGAACTACCGGGTACCGCAATACGGGAACATTTTTAGTGGAATTTCAATCGCGTACGGGCTACAACAAAAATGTTGATTCCCTAAAGGTTTTGTGCGTCAGATAGTAATCTATCTATTGGAAATGTGAGGTTTAAAAATGTAGGTTATTTATGAGAGTAGGAACTAACAGTGCAGCAATATAGCTTACCAAAGTCTGAGTTTGTTTCAGTCTTTCTTCTGTAGGCAGTCGGATAGGAAACATGAACTCTCTCATTTTAAAACATAAGTTATTTTTGGCGATAAAAAAAAGCAATTTTTAGAATAAGAATAATTTAAGAATAAGAATAATTTATTGGTCCATTGTTACAAAATAAATTTCAAAAATAATGATATTGTATGCTTACTGTAACTAGAATATTTAACATAGTATTAAAACAGTGGTCCCCAAACTAGGCAGCGCCTGTATCTTGGGAGCCTGAGTTGCGTGATCTTAATTTTAATTCGAAACATTTTTGCGTTAGCTTAAATTTTATTTCAGGATGTTTGAAAATGGACAGAATAGTTAATTAAATATGGGTAGCGAATTACCAAATAAAATAAATTGAACTAAATAAAATAATATTATAGTGAGTGTGTGAGAGTGTGTGTTAGCGTGTGTGTTAGTTTGTGAGTGAGTGTGAGTGTGGTGGTGAGTTGCTGGTGTGACTTTTGTGTGAATGTCTTGCTTGTGTATTTTAGTGTTAACTCACTATATCCTCCGTGTCGTTGTATGACAAGGAGAGAAGCCAACTTTTTATCATTCTTTTATACGAGTGGGTGTTAAGACCTTTAGTATTATAGCGCTTGCTTATTTTATTGTAGATATAAGTGTGTGAGTAAGAGGGGCACCGTCGGGCCAGAAGACTATTTGAATTAGGAAGAGGGACGTGTAAGATACGTTTTGAAAGCACACTTTGGTAGTCAGGTCTGTTTTTAGTAGATTTGTGTGCATGCAGTGCGGCACTGAGTATGTATAGTTGACGTACTCGAAGAACCGGAAATTGGTTGATTGGATAAATATGCTTTTCCCGGCTCCGCCCCAGACGGAGATTCCATACTGGAGTATTGACTGACAAAGACCTAGGTATATTGCTCGGAGAATTTTAATAGGTGTGCAGTCTCGTAGTTTTTTCATGACGTAGATTAGTTTTCTGACGCGGCCCGCTAGCAAGTGTATGTGAGGTTGAAATGATAAATTTTCGTCTATTGTAATACCAAAATCCCTACCAACCAGAACCAGATATCTAAGGTAGGAAATACGGTCTATAGGAGTACAGATACAGTTTGTGAGTGGTGAATTGTGATCGTTGCGGCATGTGTGGAATTTGAGTGTCAATTGGCGAGGAGGAATGGAAGCTATGGTTTTGAAGAAAGTGATCAGCTTAGTTTTTTTTACGTTTAGTGTAAGTAAATTTCTACTCAGAGTCTCGGAGATTATAAGCAGACCACTTTCGGCAAGTCGATACACCTGTTCCCAAGTTTTGGCATGGAATATGATTGCCGAAAGAAACAAATTAAATTTATAATTTTTCATTATATTCCAATATTTTCCTTTAGTTGGACTACCTCGATGGTCTGAGTTAAGCTTGGGTCCCGGATTCGATCCTTGGTAATGTTATTAAAGTCAAAATCAAATAATTTATTTCAATAAGGCACATGAAAGGCACTTTTGAACGTCAAAATTTACAAAAATAAAATTGATTCTAATCGCCCCTTCCAAAAGGTAGTTTTCGTATGGAGAAGAATGGGCAAGAAACTCCACCGTCACTCGTTAAAAATGTTTTACAATTTTTGTATATGCACATTAATTATATAATTATATGTGAAAACGATGCACCTAGAATATAAAATTACTATACTACTTTACAATTAAATTTTTTATTAGGAACTTCTCAATGGCAGCGCAGACTCTGGATTTATGCCCAGTTAAGCAATTGGCTAGATACCTATTACATGCCCCTTCGGAAGTAGAGGCGTGTTGATATTAAAATTTTCAAGATTTTACCGAACTACATCTCAGTTATCCTTTTGTTTACAAAGCTACCAAATAATTTGTTATAATCTCACAAAGAGATATAAAAAATTTAAACTCTGCTTCCACCACTATACAGGGTGTCAGGGATATCGCCGCGAAAACTGATATCATGGGTTCAGTACATGATTCTGAACGCCCGTGCGTTGAAATTTTTCGTCGGTTGTTTACAAAAAAAACTGCTGTTTCATAGAAAAGTGCAATAATACCTACGAAATACCGACGAAAAATTTCAATGCAGGGGAGTCCAGAATCATGTACTGAAACCATGGTAATAGGCTTCGCGTCGATGTCCCTGACACCCTGTATTATATCCTCACGGCAACTAATTGGTAGGGCGACAGACAGCCGGCCCGGGGGAGCATGTGTTACATTGTCGTGACGTCATGCGCAGCGACACATATTATGGGAATGCGACATGGTGTACATAACAAGATAATGAATTCCCGGTGTATAGACATACTGCTGTCATGTTCACAGCTACGATTTAAGATGACAAATATATTGGGACCTATGAAATTAGCGTTTTTTTTTTTCACAAATAGAGAACCTCGTCACTTCTATGATTTAAAATATTCATCAATTGCTTGGTATTATATCGAATAATGACCATCATAGACAACTACCAATAGTAAAAAAATCATATTACTTATAGTTTTCTAAACATAAAAAATACCTTAAAAATGACTCCTCATTTTGTTAGCAGAAATTACCACTATTTTTTTTAACTTAGCCACAACTTATTTTTGGTTTAGGCGCAGAATGCCCAATTCTCAAAATGGCAACTGAGTCTTTAATGAACCAATTCTCATAATGGCTAATTCTATAAATGGCTAATTCTCAAAATGCTGTCGCTTAATCTAAGTGGCATATTCCGAAATAATTCTTATTCTTATATTTAAATATTATTCCGAAATAAAATGATTATTATTATTATTACATTCGTTACCTTAGTATTTAAACATTAGTGCATAAAGTTTTAAAACATTCGTGCTCATGGTTGTTATATAAATTAAGAAAATGTTAGTATGAAAAATGCAACTTCTTTAAAATTCTCCATACAAAACACTGATTTCATAGGTGGGGACTATTATTAAATATCATCTGAGTAAGATGGCTCATTAGAAGATTGTATTTATTTGCAATAATTAGAAAATATTTAGAAGCTCTCTTTTACAGCATCAGTAGAATTTGAAACATAGGTAGTAAAATAAATTATGGTAATTGAGAAAAATTAAACAATTTTTAATTTTATTTTCATTTATTATTCTACTGATTACAATGTTTTTTTTTAATGAGTTGTATTGCAATATAAATTATTTTTATTTAAATTATTTTTGCATTAGTAATGTTTTATAGAATCAAGTTTTTCCAACTGAACAGACAGCTGTGCTGCTGGGGAGTTTGCTGCGCCACTTCTTCTTCCCAGCTAAAGCACTAGGAAATGGTGAAGGGTTATCGTTTTTGGGGGACTGTCTTATGTAATTTTAACGTTCGAAAAGTGCTGATTCTCAGCCTAGAATATGACTTTTGAATTTGAATTAGAAACAACACGTTCGCAAAAATCTTACATTGCTTTTTTTAATAGTGCAAGAGCATTTTAAAAGCATACCGTCACGCTTGTAACCACCTTAGGGTTTGGCAAAGGTGTACCTAATAGTACACCCACATTTCGCCAGTTATTTTTAATTCCCATGTATTAGGGGCCGAGCCTATTGCCATCAACCGAGCATAAATCTAGACTCCGGGCTGCTACTGAGGAATTCCAGATGACAAAGCCCAATAACACTGCCCGAACCGGGAATGGCACCCAAGACCTCATGCTCAGCAGTAGCACTTGCGGCCACTAGACCAACAAGGCAGTCAACAACAACAACATCATCAGACCTTTTCGGCAAAAAACTTTAATACGTAGTTTTAAACAGAGAAAACAATCTCAATAACAAAAAAAACTAAAACCGGGCTACTTAAAAACCATGCTCTAAAAAGTATAAAACAAGAAAATATTCTCATCAGAATATTGTTATGTACTTGAACTATTCAATATTTATCGTCTATTAAATAAACACCATACATACAGATTTTAATGTATTTAATACATATTCTGCATAGTACTCTAGGGGTATGAGGAGGAGGGTGTAAAGTTCACTAGTCCCCCATAGAAAAGGGAGGATCCTCCGACCAGACGGGTGTCGTGTCTGACGGGCAACTGCCCAGAGGTTGAAGTTCGGAGATTGTATACATGTCCACCACGCGGTAAACTCTAATTGCGCGATGCAGGATTTTTGTGACGTCAAGTCTTTGATGCGTAGTTCGCATGTGTCGATTATAGATGCCGCCACAGTATGATGTTTGAGAGAGCTTGCCGTGGTCATATGCCACTTTGCCCTAAAGGTACCATTCCGTACCCGATCACAGGCGGCAACTGCAGGCGACGTGTCGCGGCGTCATGTCGCGGTGACACGTCGCGGCGTCATGTCGCGGTGACACGTCGCGGCGTCATGTGGCGGTGACACGTCGCGGCGTCATGTCGCGGTGACACGTCGCGGCGTCATGTCGCGGTGACACGTCGCGGCGTCATATCGCGGTGACACGTCGCGGCGTCATGTCGTTGCAGTAATGATTTCGAACCCGACCGCAGGCGGCAGCAGCCCGTATTCCAGTCCGGATAGAAAAACATGTTATCGCTCGAGCGCTGGCGATACTAAAGTGGTCTGCGGTCGGGCTACACGTGCCTGTCGCTCGCCCGTAGCTGCCAATGACATCTAGCGACACGTTTACGGAAGGTATTTCATAGAAATTCATAGAAACCAGTCATGTCACGGCGACACGTCACCTGCAGTTGCCGCCTGCGGTTGGATACGGAATGGATCGCTTACTGCTGTTAGAATGCATTGTTTTTGTAAGGTTTAGTGGGTAAGTTTGCATAGAAAATATGTTTAGCTCACATCTGAGGCATGATTTTATAGAAATTATTCCCAATTACCGGGAGCATGCAAGCAAATCCACGAGCAACAGTTAACAATATAAATATTTTTGAAATGTGCTAAATAAGCCCTTTCAATATACGTATAGGTACCCAAAAATGCACCAAATTTTTATTATTTTTTATTCGTGTCTTTATGTCTTCTTGAGGGCGCCATAGCCGGCACATAGCCTTTAACAAGCGAACAATCAAGACGCTTCCATCGACACCTCATTTGTCAAATTATGATCAGTAGTTTAGAAGTTATAAGGGAACAGATGAACATACATTCCCATACATTATATATTATAAGCCTGTGTCGTCCCACTGCAGGGCAAAGGCCTCCCTTCCCTCTTTCCACATTTCCGGGTCTACTGCGATTGCGGGCCAATCCTTTGAGAAGGAGTCCAGCTCATCCCGCCATCTCTTTCTGGGCCTGCCGCGTAGTCGTTTCCTGCTATTTGGGATCCACTGAGTGGTCATTTTTGCATATTGCTGCTCCGACATGCGACAGATGTGGCCAGCCCAGTTCCACTTTAGTCCAGCAACTGTGCGGCCAGCATCCGCTATTTGTGTTTTGGAAGGAATATTAATTCCCATACATACCTGTCAAAATCATGACAACCACTGACCTACATTTCAAACACTGACATCCACAAACTATTCTCTCAGCGAACAAAATTGATTTTTAAAGCTGGCAACGCGAAAAAATCTGGGCATAATGGACGCATGGCCGATCCAGCTAATCATGATAGATGACCATCACTGGTGAGCAAGGCAGATTGATAGCAGCACATCGAAAACATCCTGGCTATAGTTACGGCCATAAAATATGGTATTGGGGACAGGCTATGAATACAGGACGGTCTATGATTCGTGCATGCGAGGATAATTAAAGTTTAAACAAGCTTACCTAGTGGAGTTTGACTATAATTATATGAGTCACTGCATCCGAAGAGATTTACAAACCCACCTAACAATACTAACAATACACGATTTGTTTTAAGGCAGTGTATATACTGCCGCTACCGGCACTCTAACCCCGTTGGCTAAAGTGCTGCTAGCGGCATAATAGTGGCGCTGCCTCGGCCCGGCTAAAGTGCCGTAAGCATTGCATTGTCATTGTCACTGTCACTGAGTCACTGTCACTTGTGATTTTGTATGATTATTGAGGTTATTTCGCTGTAAAACACAACATTCCCAAAACATTACATTATCTTGTGCCTAAACGGACCCTGGCGTTGTGTGATCATAGTTCTAACCTAACCTAACCTACCTTTTAGCCATTTTCATTTGGTATGTACTGCATTTTTCGTAAATTCAGTAGTTGTAGTGACTTTTGATATAATTATCTAAAACAATACAATCAATCAAAACAAAGGGCGGCGAACTAACCTCAACAATCAAACAAAATAACAAGTGACAGCGACAATGACAATGCAATGCTTACGGCACTTTAGCAAGGCCGAGGCAGCGCCACTATTATGCCGCAAATAGCGGTACTTTATACACATCCTTTTTTTAATCGCCACCTTTAGACGATTTTTCACTGGCTATTTCTGTAAAAAGTGAGTAAACCGGTAAACATTTTCATGCAATGTAACATGATTGCTATAGCTTGAGTTGAAGACGAGAAAGTGAGGCGAATCTCACCAGCCCATAGAAAAGAAACGACCATGAGGACCACGACCGCTCTGACAAAAGTGCTACGAGGAAGAAGAACAAAAATATCTTATAAAGACTTGAGAGCTTCGCGCCCACTGATTTGGTAGTCACACAGACCACTGTTGCCAAGATATCGTTCGTATCTAGGCAACAGTGATCTATGTGATTGTAAATCCGTCTCCCCAACAAAAAAACAGGCAGTATAACATTTATGTAATATCAATTAAAACAATTTCTAACAACTAACCACATTACCCATTTCACAGTACGAAGCCAGATAAAAACGTCAAAGTATGAGTTGTCACGGTTCAGATCGGGGCTTATCTATCGGATCGAACCGGACCGGGCCTGTCGGAACCGGCCGCGACCGGATCGAACCGGATCCAACGTTCTGCTTTGATTGATAGCTTTTAATTTGATAGCTATCGTCGTTTATCGACTGTGTGCGATGAAAAACGTTAGGTTAGGTATTTTGAAGTTTATTTTGATATTGTGTTAGTACTGTAGAATAGAGTAACGATAAAAAAAAACTAGTCCTTACTAATACTATTAAATGTACGTGACGATTTTGTTAGTCAGTCATGCAGTAATGGCCGGTCAAACGTAGATTGGTAGGACAAGATTGACCATGTCCTGAATTACAGATACGAAATTTCTTTTCCTTATAAATAGAGCGAAATCGCGGGGTAATGATTTTACCAAAGAATCTGCCCACAAAATTTTCCTCAATCACGTTCATAAAAAGCCAAATCTTTTCACCTCAAATACTCCTGCTATTTATTACCTGCCCCATAGATATTCAGTAGTCCCCTGTGCCCTAACGCACCATCAGAATCCCATTACTTCTCGCCTGGCTGACAATGTGTGACGTCACAACCGAACAGGATAGCCCGCGTCCCCTGGGCGTGGTGTCTGTCAACCTACCAATTAACAGGGTGGGATGAAGCTATAATAGTTTTCTGACGGGCATTTATTCGTGAGAATTGTATTATTGAGTAAAATTAAGGTAGAAAGCATAGAATGTTTGATACTGCCACAAAAATGAAGTGATTCAACAACAAAATCTTCCTTACGTAAATCATTTTGCTGTATTACGAAAGTAAAGCTACGATTGCCGCGGTTGGTTAGTGGTGGACCATCCATAACAGATTGAGACCCCTCCGTGCCTCGGAAAGAACGTCAACCCATTGGTCCTGGCTGTCATTCGTAGATTTTTGACAGTCGTTACGGGTTGTCAGAAACCGAAAAGTCTGACAATCAGTCTAACCAAGGGATATCGTGCTACCTCGTAATTGGGTTATGGAGGTAAGATAGGCAGTCGTTCCATATAAAATACTAATATTCAGCTGCATCCGGTTGCCGACCCAAACATAAGCGGGAAAAGGCTAGACAGATTAATTATATTGCAAAAAGACACACAGCGTAAAAGCACAGTTAGCTGTTAAGGGTACGCTAGTCGGTCATTCTTCCATACAAACATAGTATGGTGATTACTCGTCTGTTTGACGGTGTATGTTCAAAACTATTGTTATATTATATTATATCAAATTGTAACATTATAGCCCTGTATGGAAGCAGAATTGGAAAAAAATAATTGGTTTGGAAGTTACGAGCGTCGAAACTTCCATATTTCAACACTAATTTGAACTCGTCATTGGGCATAAATAAATAACTTATGTAGTAAAAATGGAAAAATAGAAGCCGTACAGGAATAGATAATTTATTCAATAATTTCATTTGAGTAAATACATCCAGTAGTTTTTTCATAATATCTATATGCCCAAAGGTCTGTTCATGAAATTTTACGCGCTTGTTTTCGTTATAAATCATCGTCTATTTCACTAAATAAATATAAAAAATAATTAATAAAATCTAAAGAAATAAAACGAAATAAATAAATAATTAGACTAATTTGCATGCATATTAGTCACGCCCATCAACAGGTTCGACCCGTCGACTAGTGTCGACGCGTGTGTTAAGGCGTAATTCTAAATTCAAATGACTTTTTTTTCGCGATTTCAATATATGAGTAATTAATATAATATAATATATGATAATTATGAGTACAATGACGCTGTTTTCAGTTATTTCAACTACAACATTGTATAATTTCCTCCACATTAATAAAGCATAGCATAATGACCCTATACTGATCCCACTGCTGGGACACGGGCGTCCTCTCTATGATAGGGAGTAATAAAGCATGCACTTTTACAATAACTTGGTTTCCCCTATTTGTCTGGAAATGCTTGGCGACCACCTCAAAGGTTTCGCTATTCCTTTGAGTTGCAGCATGGACTAGCAAGAACCCCGGTATAATAACGGATTGCCTTTGAGTGTTAGAGCACTTAAACCAATGCACTTACTGCCAAATACACGGTACGCCCTTGATTCCTAGGAAGACTGAGATTGTTGGTACTATCGTCTATCTTAAACTGTCGTATCAACACATACATACAAATAAATAAAATGTAAGTGTCTGTAATGTCAAAATAACAGCTTTTTACCAAGCATTTTTTTTTTTTTTTTTGGATGGGAAATCATCAAATGACTTCTCCCGCTCTGGGCAGAGCGAGAGGGTGTGTCAGACTTTTACTGACTAAAACCCACCCGTGTTCCTTCCGTTGCCTGTGTGCCGGGGCCGCGATATCCCTTTCAGACAAACCCGCAACCCCAGCAGGTTACCATGCATATGAAAGTATATACAGTACTTATAACAAAAAATTTTTTTTTAAATGTTTGTCTGTCTGTTAGTTTGTCCCGGTGATCTCCGAAAGGGCTGGACCAATTTTGACGGGACTTTCACTGGCATATAGCTGATGTTATAGATACTGATACCTTCCACGAAGACGCGCCCCACTCCGCTCCGCTCTGTACTAAAGTCCTACAGCTTACAGTACAATAATCGCGGAGTGAAGCGAGTCTCCGTGGATGGCACTATCTATATAAGGAGTAACTTAGACTACTTTTATTTCAGAAAAAGAATTAGGGACGCGCAGCAGAAAGTTCATAAATAAAATAGGTATTCAGAATTGTATTTTTTGGAACTATAAAAAATATCGAAATTCAAATCATACGCACCCTACTAACTGCGCGGAATTTATCAATGAATTCGTAGCTATCCTTAGCGGCCGATAGGTAGTCACCGCACTTGCCATCGGCCTCTTTGATATCATTTCGCAGGCGCACAAGCCGCTCGCGCATCCCCGCCCGCCCGCGTGGTCAATGCTACTAAGCAAATATTCCCGGCTTCTGTTCCACTTACACAACACACCATATTATTCTCGAGACGTAAAAAAATTCAGCCGGTATATAAAAATGAATCCCTATTTCCCTTGATCACACCATAACTTGCGAATGGCTGCACCAAATTGGATAATTATTTTTTTGTTGTGTTCGTTATTCAGGACAAGGTTATAGGTATAGGTAGGTGTAGGTAGGGTAGGTAGGTATGTACGTAGGTAGCTATGTAGGTAGGTAGGTAGGATTCCATTTCAGACACTTATATACATGGTTCTCATATGTCTTGACCAAGATTTCTGTCTGGTCGGCCTTTCTTCTCAGAGTAGTCAGATAGAAACGACCTCATCTAGCTTATTTTTAATATTTTTTTTATATGACGTGTAAAAGTGATTCCGACATCCTATTTCAGAATAAACAATTTCATTTCATTTGTTTTCGCAAAACTTTTAAACTTACCGTACCATTCATGACAATTTTCAAATGTAAATTATCATATTGTTGCCTTAAATTTTGCGGCCCCATCCTGCAAACCGGAAAACAGCAAAGCTGCTAACTGCAACGGTTTCCTATAAAAGCAGTGGTCGCCACATAACGGCCCTCATGACAGTTATGGCAGCGGAGTTTGACTTTACGGCGTCAAAAAACGCTCTGAAACACACCACCACTTACTTTCATAAATTACATTTCAGTGACGTTTTTCAACGGTAAATTGCGGACGCTATATGACGGCCACCGCATCGCAGTCTTAGGAATCTCTAGCAGAAAAAGATGTGGTAGTAGAAATTCCCTGAAAGAACTGTTTCAAAGAATACTGTCTCATTACATACATTATTTCGTCTTATTACATGTCACACAAGTCTCCACCCGCCCACCATAGATAGATAGATACATAAAACATTTATATACACAAAAGCACAATCAAATGATAACAAATTATGTATCATTTAATATGATACAAAAACCAGCTGCCAATATACAAAAAATAAAAATACTTGAATAAATAAAGAGTGACACTATTATATAATTTAAATCAAATATCGACTATACAATGTGTGGCGTGCGTCTCAAGGTTGCTCCAAATGGGAGTTCAGCTCAGCATGTGTCAGGCAAATATACCTGACCTAGATATTCTGCTGGATCCCTGCAGTGACGTACGGATGTCAAGCAGACGAGATAAATATTGGTGTTGTGACAAAGCGTTATGCGCGTACTGAAATTATGTTAGTATTTATATTAAAAAAACCCCACAAACAATTACAGTTTCATAAAATTTCCTGTTTGTAGAAAGGAAATCTAGTGTAAAATATTTATTGGAAATGTCTTAGGCACGCGACAGTACGGTGGCGACGCGCGCCGGTAGTTCGCTCCGATCGGCTAGTAATTTTTGCCTCTGTTAGGTTTGTTTAGGAACCGAATAGGGTAACAGGCATTTTAAATGATAAATATTATTTTAATCTATTACATGGGATTTAAACGTCACTGGTGAAATGTGGATGTGGGTACTATAGTTACACCTCTGTCTAACCCTGCATAACACAGACCTGATGTTTTCTTATATTTATTTTAATCATTTTTCAGTCCATCTATTTCAATGTACGAACACATCTTCTAAGTTACGATTTTTATATAAACACCTTTCATGGAATGACTGCCCTCTGACCTGGACAACCCAATTACTGAGCAATACCAATATTCTAAGGTTTGACACCGTAAACTGCCAGTCTTTCGGGCTTCTGACTAACTGTAAATATTCTCATCTGACATCTATGATTAATAACTTGAGTGACCTTGTGGAGACCGCAGGAATCCGCTGGATGTGGGTAACACAGAACCGGTCAAAGGGGCGGTGCTTAGGGGAGGCCTATGTCCAGCAGTGGACGTCTTTCCGCTGAAATGATGATAATTTTATTAACATGCTCCCCTGTACGATAAGATCACAATATGTAGTGGTTTTTGTTTATTATGAATAAGTGTTAATATTAGCCAGTTAATTTGTATCAGAGAAAATAATAATCTCTTCTCACACAAAACAGAAACAATCATTGATCACTTAAATTTGACACCATTACGTGTTCATTTACTTATTAAACCTTTACAAAATATATTTTGTATCACCTAATAAGGTATTCTAATACTTTATTACGTCAATTACAAGCCCAGTATAACGTAAAATTAGATTGTCAATAGATTCATAAATATCGTATAAACCTGCGTCTTTCCCGGCTCCATTCCTTTCATCTCCGTATATTAATAATGTAAATATCTACATGCTTACCTTCCCTTTTGTGGTAACCAGAAATATTTAATTGAGTGTTTAAATTGTACGTTCACAACGGGGGTGAATGCTTGACATTCTGATGGATATACCAAACATGACATTCAACATTAGTATCGCAAATTTTAAGGGGTCTTGTTTGATGTTATTTATTTTAATTATCTGGCTTGGCGTTTTTTAAATGACTCTTAGTGCGGATCTGAACGCGATCAGCACTGCTGAACCACGTTCACGAGCTGTCAGTGTCAATATTCCAAAACAATTTTGACACTGACATTTCTTGAACAAACAGAATCCCTACTTACATACATTGCTTAATAATAATATCTATTTCGCATTGCACACTCATAATTTACACTCACTCACACTCTCCATATACATGTGGGTGAGCAGTTACATACTTTCACACACACTCTCCCACATTTTGAGTTGCACTTTCACACTCCTTTTTACCATAAATTTATGTTTATAAAAAATACATTCTATATATAAGTAAGATAATTACAGAAGTATAAACACAAACACACAAACATGGCAAACTGACACACTTCACAAGTTTTGTCTATTTTTTATGATACCTATAGCTGATCACTGTCTCTTAAGATACAGGTCACCCTAGTTTAAGAGGCAGGGCTCAATTATGTACAGACCTTGTGGTTACAGCATAATTATGTATTTAGTTCCTGTCTTTGTATACTACTACTATATAATGCTACTATATAATGTATTTTCTCGTCTGTAAATTATTTGAAATAAATAAATTATTATTATTATTATTATTATTATTGAACATGGTTTAGATGTTCAGTTTCATTTGCGAAATTCGCCCTTAGTTATTGGTGAGTGGCAGATAGATCGGTGATATTTGTTTAGGCAGCCAAATGATGATGCAGGTAGTTAATTCGTTTTTAAACAAATATAAATTGTCTGTGTATAACTAACTAATTTCTGAGTTGAGAAACACGATTATTGACAACTGACTGGACAGGTCCACTCAAATTTGTATGGTTCTTCACTTTGTCCAATCAAGATTATGTCTGGAATTAGTGTTTGTATAAACCTACTAAATATAATTGATCATTTATCGCACACAATATATAAACTTAGTAATATACAAATTACAAGACTTGCAAGGTGAGATCTCTGGTGTACGCAAATGTAATTTACTACGACAATCAGAAATTAACACCATTAAAAATCTTCAAGCAAACCAGTCAGCTACCATATTCTAATCCTCGCGAATCACCCAGAATGTACTGGCGTGAACAAAGCAGTTTGTTAGTGCAGTACTTTTGCCTTACACCGCGCCTCTCAAAACGTCGAGTGCTTTTTCATTTCCTGCCGCCAGGGGCGACGGTGTTTATTTTATTTTCGCTAATGCCCTCCAACTGGCGTTATACAATTAAATTGTTTTTGGGAGATTTTTTTTTTCTCTGCTACCTTGTTTTGGTTTTGAGCAATGTGTTTGTGATTTGGATTAGGAAGTAGGGTTTAGGGTCAATGTACCTACTAATGATATTTAAGTTATTAAAACCCCCTTTTTAAAGTTCTGCCCTTTTCTTACAGTTGGTCGCAGCAACCAAGTTAGGATACCCAGACCAAAGTGGTTAGGTTAGGTTAGAAGTGTGACCAACCGCACGCAGGTCGAGCGAGCGCTAAAGGTAAACGTTCACAAAAAGCAGCACATTATACATGTATTTTACACATTATATTATTTTATACATTATACATTGTCTTAGAGTGTTCAATAATATTTTAGGAAAGCAAAATGGGAATTATAAGAGGTTCAATTTAGTACCCGACCGAAACAGTGCTTTCTACCGAAACCGAATCTTCGGTATTTGTCATGGTTTCGGCCGAAACCAACACCGAAACTTTTTTAGACATGTTAAAAATCTATTGTTAACTGAAATTTTACACGTGTTAAACGAAATAAAAAACAATAATTAAAGTATATGTTTTTATTTTCTGTATAATTAACAAACATGCCTACTACTACTTGGAACAAAAATTTGTCATTAATCAACACTGACATTATACAGAAACGACCTCATTATTTGAATATTTACTCACAACTCACTCGACGTCATCCGAACGACGCGCGATTCACGAATGCAGAGTTACGGTACGGCCGAAGGTTTCGGCTGATTTTCTGCTGAAACCGAAACTGATGCCGAAACTAGATTTTTTTGCCGAAACCTGCTGAAACCGAACCTTCAGTCGATCACAAGTTCGATTAAATACAAGCCTAACAGATATAAATGTAGAAATTAATACTAAATACACAAGAAGCTCTATTAATATGTAGTAAGTCTCAATTTACCTAGTAACCAACTCACTCCCGTAATAAAGCCACAAACACACCTAAGACTAAAGCGATCAAATTAACGTCCGCCATAAATTAGTATTATCTCTATAATGATAATAAAATCGCGCATAAACTGAGGTCCGAAAACAAAGGGAGTTATTCCTTTGTGTAGGTCTTGTGCACATGTGCGCAATGTCGTAGTAATTTGATCCTGTATCATGGGTCTAGAAGTACTGGAAGAGACTTTGAACACGTTGTATTAATGGTCAAGTGTGACCTGTAAACCACACCTGTTACATGCAGGACAAGGCCAAATCCAAGAAAGACGGCCGATCTATTTACACATGAAATGACCACCTAATACAGGACATGACTTACTTCGATAATGAAATCATTTTTTGGATGGACACTGAAGATCGAGATACTAGTAAGATTAAAAAGACTGCTTTTGACCCGGACCCTTGACTTGATTTGTGCCCGGTAGATGGCAATAGGCTCGCCCCCTATTTCATGGGCCTTTAACATAACTGACGAAATGTGGGTGTAGTAAAGGTACACCTCAACGAGGCGTGATTTTATGTTATTTGTAGTAAATTCGTGATAGGATAACTTTACAATTAAAGATCACTTGGTTGAGCCATTACAAAGAATGTTTTACTTGATCGCAGTAAGCAGAAGCCTTCCTTTCGGCTATATGTCAAAATAAAAAAAACCGGCCAAGTGCGAGTTGGACTTGCACACGATGGGCTCCATTCCTTATGGCTGGCGTTTTTTGTTTGATCTTAATCAAACAAAAAACGCCAAAGAAAACACGTTTCTTGGAAATTGAGCCCCCTCTTTAATTATTAACGTTATTTAATTTTTATTATTTGTTGTTATAGCGGCAATAGAAATACACAATCAGTGAAATTTTCAACTGTCTACCTATTACGGTTCATGAGATACAGCCCGCTGACAGACAGACAGACCGACAGCGGAGACAATAATAGGGTTCCGTTTGGCATCCTTCGGGTACGGAACTTTGAAAACAATCCATTTTTCGCTCATTTTTTTCACATCTAGCAACTACTTTACAACCGTGTACGACAATTCATTGCGACTATAATTTCTTGAGCATTGATAGTGCCACCATCAATTTTCGATGAGCCGCGGTGAAAACAGGCTAGGGCGGGATACTGTTTGAAAATTATAATTACAATTGATTTCCCCCTGTTGTTAAGGCCTGATATTACTATTAATGGCCGAGATATTGTAAGTTTATGTAGTAATAATTTAGTAAGGTCTTCATATCTTTATTAAGATTGGTAATCTGTAGGATAAAAGCCGCAGGGGTCGATCTTCAAGGCTAAGCAACGCTTGCTGAGGTCAGCACGTGGATGGGTGACCATCCTTGACATACCGTACCGATACCGTATCGTAGTGATGTTGGAACGTCGGGCGTGAATAGATTAATTTATTTAGTTTCAGTTTTTATTTATACTATTTTTTTTAACCTACATATAGTATCATATAGCTATGAATGAAATTAACACGCACAGTAATATTCAACTTACAATAAATAATAAATCAGCTACATAAAATACACTGGTAAAATAATGCATATCATGACATAACCCATAACCTTGGGAAACATAGCCTTGAAAATCGCTCAATACACTGAAAAACCCTCGGCGCATTCGGTAACCCAAAATACGTAGATTCTGCTAACTTATTCAAATATCATGAAAGATCTACTTAACAAAAATCTTAAATTCATTCATTTGCTGACAGATAATTTTACGAACTGCCCAAGCCGCTGGGTATAGAATCATGGAATGCACAAGATTTCCTTATTTATTTCGAAACTGAGCACTAAATTTTTTGAAAATTCATCCCTTAAGTAGGGGAAGGAAGTTTGTCATTTTTGACGATGGGAAATCTCATCCTGGAAACGGCTGGTGTCCAAACATGAATCAAGACCACAACACAACCAATTTCAATATTCCATCCCAAAATCTATTCCATGGTCTAATAAAACAAAGTCTGGCTTTCCGGGAGTGACACATGCTTACGTCACTATCCCATTGCCACTTTATTGCAACAAAACACGAATTAAGAGCGTTTATTCTGAAGGTGGGCAACGTCGCAAATAGATGTCAAATATTTCACTGTTTTGATTAATTTAGCAATATTACTGTGTGGAAATAAAAAATGTGGCTAACTAGCGAACTAGAATATTGATTATGAAATGAAATAATTAATATCGTAACACCGAATATTTAGTTTGAGATGTAAAAAAACTATTTGGAAACTTTCCAAATGCGTTTTTTACACCTAAAACGGATACAACATCAAATTCAATGTTATAATTGCAATTCATTATTAATATTCTAGTTCGCTAGTTAGCCACATTTCTTATTTCTATTCAGTAATATTGCTATAAGAATCAAAACAAGTAAATATTTGACAGTTGTTTGCGCGGTTGCCAACTTTTAGGATAAACCCTCTTAAGGAAAGATTTTCAGTCACCATTATGTTAAAAAATATGTACAAAGCATTTAAATTGTCGTTTCGTTTGTCAAATCAAACGAAACAATTCAATTTAAACATAAACCAACGTAATTGTTAATTAAAACCTCATTGTTTCATCGGATTCGCACAGGTAATAACGGTGGTTGGGGAGTTATTATTACAAACTTCTGGTAACACAGATGTGATGACGTAGACTTGTGTCACCCAAATGAAATTAAATGAAATTGTTTATTCTGTAAATAGGATATCGGAATCACTTTTACACGTCATATTAAAAAATATTAAAAATAAGCTAGATGAAGCCGGTGTTTCCTATCTGACTACTCTGAGAAGAAAGGCCGAAACAAACTCAGAGTTCGCAGTCTCTTTTAAAGTCCAGACATAATCTTGGTCAAGCCATATGAGCACCATGTAGATTAGTGTCTGAAATGGTCTTTTGAGGAAAGGACCACACAGATTTGAGTGGACCTGTCCAGTCAGTGCAAGCATTTGTCAGTAATCGTGGAGCTCAACTCAGAACTTAAGCAGCTCAACTCGACGAGCAATACCAAAGAAAGGATATTTGGGTAGGCCGCATCAACTACTCAAACTGCCAACCCATCATTAAAACTAACTGAGAAAGAAAAAATAAATGAAAGAGATAAAATTAATTTTAAAAATATCCACATAGTCCTCACATTCACAATAATTAAAATAATATAATACTTGACAAAGTAATCGTGTCATTTTGAATATAATTTTTAAAACTGGTTTATTGTGATGATTAATTAAAATGTCAAGTTTTTTTTTTACAAGGCTTAGCAGAGCGAGCAGCTCAATCCCAAGCTTTTTTATCTTCTAAATAATCTGAAATTTTATAGTACCCTTTTTTACAAAGTTTGGTTTTAATACAGCTTTTACAGCCCACGTGACCACTGTGTCTCGGAATGCTATACCTGGCGAAGTATATTATTATACCATGATTCTATACCTACATAATTCTAACACCCAAAAAATCTGATAATCCAGGCCCAGCCTGTGTATCTAATAGAATCGTTGCAGGGATTTCTTACAGAGGCAATATTTGTGAACGTCACCTCAGAGGGTCGTAGTAGCCGCATTTGTTCTGCATGAGACTAGACCGACCTGGGTTCTGGAGAGACGAAATAAATTTTGGAGGAGGTATTATAATAATACCAGCTTGTTACTGTCCCACTGCAGGGCAAAGGCCTATTCTCATACAGAGAAGGCACGAGCACTGATCACCACGCTTGCTCAAGACGGGTTGGTGATTTCAGACATGTATTAACTATAAACTCCAGGTTTCTTCACGATGTTTTCCTGTACCGATGTCAGTAATGTCCAAGATAAACTCAGAAAGTAAATATGAATTGAAAAAGTCACATTGGTACTTGCCCAGATTTAAACCCACAACCTCGTACATGAGAGGCGAGGCCTTAACGACGGGCCCATCACGGGCGAGGAGGTATTGCTGTTGAGAAAACCTACTGGGTTTACAGATGATTTCGAGGCCGTTATTTAACTTTTCTTCGTGATAACTGACAGAATAAAACCAGAGAATTGTAATTTTAGGACCAAAAACTTATAATCATTTATGTATTATACACCTCAGAGATAGGCAGGGGTTTTAAAATTTACTAGAATTTTGGCGGCCACGTTATAAGTCCCAAGTTGCATGTGATAAAGGGGTGACCCTATCGCCATTCACAGTTGCACAAATTCAGACTCCAGAACAGCGACTGAATACTTTGATGAAAAAATAAATTCAATCACACTATCCGTGGATCGAAGCCAGGACAGCTCGCTCAGCAGTCGCACCCTCGAACAGTAGTCCAAATAATCCTTATACTTAAAAATAGTCCTCAAAACCAAACACCTTCGTAGCTCTGCTCAAGTGATGTATAATGCATGTAGTACCGAACGCAAGCAACCTTTGTTACAAATAAAACATTCCGGCGGTACGGGACTTCTGTAATTCTATTATGAAGACGTGTCTAAAGTTTAATAAGAAGGTACTTTTTAAACTATCAAACACAATTTTGTTTACATACTTATTACTTTTGAGAATTTTATGGCACAACATGAAGCATGCGATAAAACTGCACATACTAACGTATAGAATTAAATCGTTAGATTCGCCCTATAAGACGTCAAAAGATGGCCACGTTTCTGTTTCGTTTTGACACTTCTGATTCACACAATGACGCAGTGACTTTACTTGATTGTCATGGAAACGCTATTACTATTGTATGAGCTCACTCATCTCAGTATGGGTACTTTTTCGCTAATAGTAGCCACTGTGACTATAGATCTAACGATTTAAATATTTGACTAAGGTTCATCCGTAAGGGCAAGAGAATAATGATAATGAAGCAGGAAAATAATTAATTTACTAAAAACTAAAAAGTTCGCAAGCAATAGCAAATTGCAACTGAAGGCTGCGAGTGTCGACCTCAGGGCGAGCTGCTTCTCACACGGACAACTCTACGTCGCTTGCTCCAGCGTTACCAGTCCTGACTCTCTGTAGTTTTGGCTGTTGAGACCAAAACTACAAACAAGTATACAGGGCAGTTTTATAAAAAGTGACTATTATTTTAGTTTATTGTGATGTTTTATGACTTCCACGCAAACGCAGTCGCGGGCACAAGCTAGTGAAAGCTCAAAATGGTACCACGAATTATTCCGATCTGTCACCCTGCTTTGTCGTTAAGACTAAGAGCAAATTTCACCAATGATACTGAACGCGTTCAGCACATCTAAAACGCGTGCAACAGCTGTCAGTGTCAATATCCCCTAAGAATGATGACAATGACAGCTCTTGTAAGCGATTTTTCGCTGTTCAATGGTGTGTGGCTCTGTAGGTAACGACTCAGTATGTGGATACAGAGTATTTACCTGCACAAACAAAGATTCTACAATCAGAGCTACTTCATTAAGCGGCATCAACTAACGAATATCTTGAGAACATTCCATGCAAACTTAATCCCACGACATTAACCCACCGAGTCCGCCGATCGACATCACAACCGCTATAATGTGCCTATAGCGGCTGGTAATGATTCCTTAGGACACATTTTTGGTGGGTTTTACTTTTGACACAATTGATTATTCCTTCAGGTTATTCATTAATAGTATTCAGTAAGTGTAATCCATCGTCTCGTACGCTTATTATAACTAGTGGTCGCCGAGAAATCGAAATTCGACCATAATTCATTAAAATTTTAAGTCGTATAATTACATACTAATGCCATGCTGCCATGTCATGATTCTAAGATCATCTTGTGTCAGACGCATGGTAGTGTGTGTAATGTTTTTTTTATTAATTTAATTTATTTCAAACATATATTATATAAAAATATTAGCTTTCTATCCATATAAACTTTAACTGTGCCAAATTTCATACTCCTCCGTCCGCGTAATTTTCGTAAAAAGGGTATAAAGTTTTTGCTTCACGTATAATAATAATAATTACTGAATGACTGCCCCATTGTTGTCCATTTGGAATTTCTTAGTAAAAGCCCGGAGTTTGGAAGTTGGTAGTGTGATACCTCCGTGCCTTGGGAAGCACGTTAAGGTAGGGTAGGGTGTTGGTCCTGCGCCTGATCTCTCTCCGGTCGTGTCGGATTGCCGTCCCATCGGTCTATGAGAGAGACCGAAGAGAGAGCGCTCCTGGGTCACACTTGTCTACTATAATATCTCCCGCGCCGAAGGCTGGTCTCCGCTGAGATTGGTCGCCATGGCCGAAATTTGGTCTGGAGTACTATTACTGAAGACACGAGCTAGCGAAATTCTAAGAACGCCTCAAGTTTTCATCTATAGCAACATGATATTTTAATAAACTAATATTGGAAAAACAATATAATTGAAAAGCTGTAGGCACAAACAAATTGATTTTGCCAGAAATTGTCGAACAATGTTTCGATTAAACTTTAATTTCTTCAGCAAACCGTCTTCTGTTTTACAATATAACTTGATTACTTTCAAGATAAGTTTAATTAGATTCATATTATTTAATCTACCTACATAAGCTTTTAGGCACCTATATGAAGGTATTGGAAAATTACTTTGTACAGTTTGCTGAAAGATTGGGGAGCTCGTGGCTAACTAATAACAGCCACATATACCTGGTTAAGCTACGCTTGCCATGGTTGTTTTGCGGATGGGTGACCATCTTTACATACCGAGACCCCTCCGTGCCTCGGAAATACCGTTATGCCGTTGGTCCCAAATCTCATTCAATGATTTTTGACAGTCGTTACGGCTAGTCGGAAGCTCAAAAGTCTGACAACCAGTCTTACCAAGAGGTATCACGTTACCCAGTAACTTGGTTGTGCTGGTCAGATAGACAGTCGCTCCATGTAAAATACAATACAAATACAATTCAGCTGCATCCTGTTCGACTGGAAGCCAACACCAAAAAAGTGGGGAGAAGGCTAGGCAGATTCTTCAATAATTAAACGTTAGGTACAGTTTCAAGGTCAGTTTTATCGTTCCAAATCAATTTCAGCAGCGTTTTTGTTACATTTAGCAAGCTTTATAACTAAGTTAGCTCCTAAATGAACTATATATGAAGATAACATTATCTATATCATAATAACTTAACAATAGAACAGTGTAAATTGATATTCTAGCCACAAACTTCAATGTGAACCAATGTAATCAATATTGTTTTGGCATAATATTTAGTACACTTTTTATTAAGATGCTAATTGGAGGATCATTAATTAAAAACCTTACATTTGCTTGTAAGGTTTTAGACTTTACCCTAAAAAAACAAAACTGTGAAGGAAACCATCGTGAGGAAGCCGGCATGACCAAAAATTCGAAGCCATGTGACATCTACCAACCCGCACTGGGCCTACGTAGTGGATTACAGCCCACTCCCTATCACTGAAAGGAGGCCTGAGTCCCAGCAGTGGGAATATTTTAGGCTGATTATGTAGACTCGACCCTAAACCAAAACATCCATTCAACTCAAAACTTAGGATGGTGGGACATAATTTGCCCTACCACACCCTGCTGCCGTACCGTCGAGGTAAGCCAACTTTACGAGGTTTTTGTTATATCTTCACTATTTTGCCGTCTGTACTCCAAAAAAGCAGCCATAGTGCGTACACCTCTGCTCTGCCACTAATGAGGCCGTGGAAGTAGCGAAGTTTTGAGCCAACTAGATCTAATTCACTTTCGTACCATCGATACAACGAACAACTCAAAACTTGCAAGATAACAAGAAGCAGACGTCACCAACCATGGCAAGCCTTCATCCCAACATCAGCCTAATAACAGAACGACTATAATCTTGACTAAACCTAATCCCGAAATAAATCTCCTTTCTTAAGATACCGTACATACTGACGGCCGTAGTCAGAGTCTTCACTTAATCTACACTAATATTGAAAAGAGAAAAGATTTTTATTTTTGTTTGCAATGAATAAGCTCAAAAACTTCTGAACCGATTTTGAAAATTTTTGGAAGTTCAACAGCAGAATGCCACGTTATCACTGAGTAATCACAAACATACATACCTACAAAATTGGCTATAATTTCACTTTAAAAAGCTATCACGCGGGCGAAGCCACTGGCGGAAGCTAGTAATCAATCAATCATTAACTTGTTTATCCATATGTTAAAAGGGAATGATTTCTTATGACATGTTAACAAAATTGGAATGTTCCAAAACAGTCATATTTATTTACATAGAGCGTTCTACAATAAAAACAAAAGCCCCGGCACAAACGCTTGGAGTAAACATAAAGTTGATTCAAACGATTTTTACATCGAAAATACAATTATCCTATAGCATTTTGGTTTAAATTTTAGCACAGTTAGTATCACCCATAGTTATGAACAAAGTCTTCATCGTGATCTTCGTCATCATTTCAGCTGAAACACGTCCACTGCTGGTTATAGGCCTCCTCCAAGCCTCGCCTCATCGACCAGTTCTGTGCTCCGCATTCAGCGGATTCCTGCGGCCTTCACAAGATCATCGGTAAAACTTGAGGGAGGCTTTCCAACGCTACGCCTTTCGGTACGCGGTCACCACTCCAGAACCCTTCGACCCCATCGGCCATCTGTTCTGCAAACAATGTGCCCTACACCCAAAGTCAGAACAAAGTCTTAAAACTAAGTACATAATAGTCTTCGAGATGGAATGTCGGCCATGGCGGTCAATCTCAGCGAAGAATGTTAGACTGCGCAAGTATGTGCGCTGTCTCAAAGTCCGATGGGATGGCAATCCGACACGACCGGAGAGAGATCAGGCACAGGAACGGCTTAACGTCCTTTCCAAAGCACGGGGGTATTAAACCACCATTTTCAACTAAACAAATATTATTGTGTGAAACAAGTATTATCAATTTTAAAATCGTTTGAATCTACGTTATGTTTACTCCGCGCTAGGCCTGCTGGTCACTTCAATTTAATGATTGGTTTATATTCATATTCATATTCATTTATTTGCGTTCCACAAGGTAAAACAAGATGTTAAATAAGGCTTAGAGCTAAGAGCCGTTGTAGACCCAGTCAGGGCACAGCAAAGAAAGTTAAAAATAAACATAAAATAAAATTGTACATGAAAACTTAATAATTACATTCGTATAAAAGTCAACAACAATAACATAAATAATTCTATTATCAATAAGTAGGTAGCCATTTTTCTTAAAATACTATTATTACATTTAGATAAACAAATATAACCTAAGTAGTAATATTGCCTAACTAAATATAGCTATTTACTTAGGCAATACCACCACTAACATTTAATGAGAGATCATATGTTATGGTTACAAAGTACTAACAAAGAGGTAAGTTTTAAGTGTATCACAATTTGAGACAATTTATAGATTCAGTAGAAAAGCATTTTATAATTGAATCATTGTGTATTTAGTAGTAATTTTATGTTTAATTAAATAATCTTTTTGTACATGTATATATTTAAGAATGTATTCATTGTAATTATAGTCTTTCATTCAAGTATTCGTTCACATTATAATAGGTTTTGTTTAATAGAAATAATTTTAATTTATTAATAAAGGTGTTGTATTTATTTATATTTCTTATTTCATCCGGTAACTTATTATATATTTTTATCGACATGACATAGGTACTTGAGGAGTGCATTTTTAAACGGGATGTAGGTATGTTTAATCTATTTTTATGTCTTAAAGTAATTTTAGTTTGAATGTCTTCCCTTTTTGTGTAGAATTTCGGGTATCTACGTACAAATTTACAGATCTCAAAAATGTAGAGGCACGGCAGGGTTAGAATTTTCTGTTCCTGGAAGTGGGGCTTACAGCTATCCGTTTGTCCGATATTGACTACAATTCTAATAAGTTTTTTTTGTAGGGTGAATAGTGTGGGTGAGTCTATACTATTACCCCACAATATGACACCGTATTTGAGCCATGCATAGGCATATGCGTAATATGTTACCAACGCAGTATTTATGTCTGTAGTTTTTTTGATTTCCCGAAGGGCGTATGAAAATTTTGATAATTTTGCCTTCAATTTTTGGATATGCGACTTCCAATCTATGTGTGTGTCTATGTCTAGTCCTAATAGGGTGAATTTATTTACTATTTCTAACTTGTAATTTTTAAAACTGAAATTTATATGTATAGGTTTTTTTTGTCGTGGGTGAAATGTCATTATTTTTGTCTTATTATAGTTAATTTCTAGGTTATGTTCCATCATCCAATGAGTTGTAGCGTCAAATATTGAATTTAATTTATCATTAAGGTTGAGATTAGTTTCACATGAGACGAGAATGGATATATCATCCGCAAACAAAACACAAGGTTCACTGATGTGCTTCGGGAGATCGTTAATGTAAACTAAGAATAAAAAACAGCCTATAACACTACCCTGTGGGATTGAAGCGTTTATTGGTATGTTTTCGGATCGGAACAATTCTATTTCGTTAGTTTTTTGGTTAAAATATTCTATTTCCACTAATTGCTCTCTATGCTGCAAATACGACGTGAACCATTTATGACATTTACCACGGATCCCTATACCATATAATTTGTTTAATAAGATGGTGAATTGTACTTTATCGTAAGCTTTCGTCATATCCAGCAGTAATCCTATTGCATATTTTTTGGAATTAATGATATCGAGGGCTTCTTGTGTGTATTTATAGACGGCGAGGGTTGTGGATCGGTTTTTTCTGAAGCCATTTTGACAATCATTAAATATATTGTATTTCTCACAATAAGCGTAAACACGGTTGCACATGGCTTTTTCAAATATTTTTGATGCAGTTGGTAGGAGAGAGATTGGGCGGTAGTTATTTGGGTCAGTTTTTGCGTTTTTCTTGTGAATTGGCTTTACAAGAGCCTTTTTCAAGAGGTTGGGGAAAACACCTTCCTCGAAAGATTGATTTATCAGTTTATAGAATGGAAGAGTTAAGTCATCCGCACATTGTCTCAGTAATGTAGGTGGAAGTTCATCAACGCCATAGCTCGACTTATTTTTTAAGTTTTTAATCAATGAATTCACCTCGTAAGGATCTGCTGGACTCAGAAAGATCGAATTCTCTATTGTAGACATTAAAAGTGTTTTACTGCCAGATGGGCTCGTACTAGTTTTCCCAATAGATGCAAAGAAGTTATTAAAGATGTTAGCTACCTCGTTGGGCTCTGAAGTCATATTATTATTGTCTGCTTGTAGAGTTATGTTCTGTTATTATAAGGTGACGTCTCTGAATGCGGCAGTGAGTTAAATATGACGCCAAGAATATAATTTTACGCCAAAAGTCGTTTTGCAGAGTTCGCCGAAACATGGCGGCGTCGCCGAAAAACAGTGAGTATCGCGAAGTTTGTCTGAATTAATTAATTTCGGTTGAGGATGGTGCAGCATTCTGATAGTGAAGGAGAAAGGACATAGAGTATGGATAAATAGATGTAGAAGCGACTGTTTTTTTAAACTACTGTTGGCAATTTTCTTTAACTTGCTATTGGTATTTTATTCTGGCATGCTTGCAGGTGCCTCGATGTTTTCATGAATTTACATACCTAAAATAACAGAATGGATAATATATTTATGGAAAACGAAACGTTGGTAAGAAAAACAACTGTTTTCTAATAAACAGTTAAACTAATTGAGAACTGTAATGAATAGATACCTAGATAAGTAAATCATTTATTGTATACGAATAATTCCATGTTGTAAGCAAGTTGCGCGAATTGATAGACACGCTTTGGATTTCCATAATTTTGCGGAATCGATTCAGCAAAAAATGTTGTATGCCTATGACTACTATTCATGTTAAAGCTAGATTCCAAGAAAAACAAAGTAGTCTCTAAAAGAGTATATTAATTCAATAGTTTTATTACGGCCAAAATTTCATAACAATTTACTTTTTCCTAGAATCTATGAAACCCACTTAAATAACGTTTGCCAACGTATAATCTATTTAACTTTTGCCAAACTAGATTTTATTTTAAAAACAAGTTCGGCGAATGTCTTTTTAAATTGGTCAACAAGCCTTTTATCACAAAGATTTATAATCACAGAGAACATTTAACTTAATGGAGGCCTTTGCGAATAATTGAACGGTAAAATATAGTTGTGAATAAAAAATAAATTAGCGGACCCGAATAATTTAAGCTTTCGAATAAAACATTGAACCACACGAATAATAAAAATGTATTTGATCGTGGATAAGGTTACATTTAATACCTACTTATTTATTTGATTTTAAATTCATGCCAATTTTATATTAAAAATTCAATAACCCTGCCCTGCTCTCAACAATTAGTCTCCAAGAATCAACGAAAAATTAGGTACAATATTCGGCAACCGTGTTGACAACTCTGTGCCAATGACTAAGCCGCTGCAAAGTGTCCACATTACTCTTTAAGTGAACCCGTAAGGATAAGTGCTCAACATTCACTATTCAGCAAATAAAAGAGCCATTTTCCTTGGATCTGACCGGGTAATGGAAAAACAGAGGACGGTGATCCGACGCGAACACTGTGAACCTAAACCTTGTTCGAAAGCATTTTTTATTGGTATGTACGCACTTTGCGTCAAAGAAATTCATATCCTCATTTTAAACTTTTCAGCTAGTAAGTAATTTGATTCAGTAAGCATGAGATTTCAAAAAAGCATCAAAACTGAGCATTGCAGAAAGAAACGTACTTGAACATACTTCATCAAAAATCACACTTATTACAAAAACAAAGAAAAAAACAGTATTTCGAAATAATAGTACTAAACTTAATTTCCCATGTCCCTGTAACCGTAGCTATCTTCAACGCACCTCGACTATATTAAAAAAAACATTGGCATATAATACAAAACTAGAAATTCCAACCCCAAAATTGCGCTAAGTCCGCACATCCACTGGTCCCGGAACCCCGCCTCGAGTGTTCGCCCGAGATAAATGTGGTTAGACGTATAATTTGTACTATTTATCCAGCAGTTAACAATTATTCGGTCAGCCGGCTTAATTTATTCCAGTCTGAAACCACTATTTATGTGTCCACTTTTTTATACCGCCCATCGCGTTTGAGGGTTAACCGATTTTTGTGGTCATTCGCTAACTTAGTGGCAAATCTGATAAGGGTTTAATTTTGCATGATACACGAATAAAGTACTGTTGTAAATAATGGCTTTTAATTTTATGTACGCTTTTGTTTATTTTATTCGAAACATAGATAAGAAAAAAAAAATACATTCATGATAATTATTGTATTTACTAAAGGTACTATACAATATTTTTATGTTTTATTTATTTATTATATTTTAACTTACACGCAGTTCTTAAGCAAACAAGTAACAAAATAAAATAGTAACTAACAGAAGACTTTTGACAGATTTAACAGCGGGTCCCAAACTAGGCACATCCTGTACCTTGGTGACCCAAATTATACACTAAGTTAATAATTTAACGTGTTCTGCTAGCGAAATAGCAAAACTAAAATTTATATTAATATTAAAATTCATTCGTTACATAAATAACATTTTACAAAATTTACAAAAATGTGAGTACAAAGAAAGCAACAGATTACAAACAAAACAGTTAATGTGAGTGAGTGTGCAGGAGTGTGTGTGAGTGAGGGTACCTATGTGTTTTTAAACAGATAGTGTGCAGGTATTAGATTGTGCTACAAAGTAAACTTTCAGTTTCATCATAAGGTCGGCCCAGCAACTATTCTTTTAATTTAGTTTTGGCGTCAGAGTAGTTGTGCGGTACAGTGAAGGTTTTGCTTATAGCATTGAACACTCGTATAGGTAAATACGACGAAAACCTGGAAGAAAAGAGGGTTTTTGTTTTTGGAAGGGGGATTCTTTCAGCTGTTTTCCTACCCCTCTTACTGCAACGAGAGCGATTTCTGTTGACTTTAATAAGGTTTAAAAGTGACCCTAGGATGAACAGTTGGCGTACGCGTAAAGCCCCAGATTCCTTATACAGTTCGTCCGTGGAAAAACGCCGCGGCCTTCCCAGAAGTACCTTAAGGACGGCCCGTTGGGCCCGTTCTAGCTCCAGCATACACGTCTTGGCGGCGCTGCCCCAGACACCAACACAGTATTGCAGGACCGATTGGCATAAAGAGATGTAAACCTGTATACATATATTCTTAGAAGCACTGGCACGTAAGAGTTTCGCAATGTAGATGAATTTGCGAGTCTTTTTTGCGAGTGTTTGAATTTGAGCTTTGAAAGACAGGTTCTGATCAATTATGACACCCAGGTATTTCGTGGCTTCTACTCTGGCAATGGCGCTACAGTTGCAATCGACAGCGGAGACGGGTGCTGCTGTTGAGACATTGAATTTGTTGTTGTGTACTTTTAATGTATCAATGTTTGGTCTGCTAGATCGATTGACGTGGAAGGTCAAGAAATTAGTTTTTTTTAGATTTAGTGTCAAGAGATTTTGTTCTAGCCATGCTGCTATGATACTCATCCCTTTTTCAGCGGCATCCAGAGCTTCTTTCCAAGTAGCACCGTGGAAAATAACAGCAGTATCATCAACGTAAGAGATGACTTCCGACTGCGCCATATTAAGCCTCAGAATGTCATCCATGTACATGATGAAGAGGGTGGGTCCCAAAATACTTCCCTGCGGCACCCCGAAGGCAATCGGAAGCAGTAGCAATATGTTAATTAAATCTATGTATAGTGGCTCTGCCTAGTTCGGCTACACATGAGCACACCACTTAAACTGACCGAAATTAGCCTGTTATAATATTTTGTAATTTATGTCTAAGTTTTCTTTAAAATAAAAAATAAAATATATATAAAATATTTTTTTTTATTGAAGTCACTTTTAGTGTCTGTGTGGCTTATTGGTGATTCGCCCGAAACGGACGTATTGATATTTTTTTTAAATATTATTTTATCTTGAGGATCTTGCGAATCAATTTTTCAGTTGTCTATTCACCTACAAATAAATTAACTTCATGCGAATGGCCTCAAGATTTTTTATAATTATTTAAAAGTGTCGATTCCCCCGTTTCGGGTGAATAAATTCGAGCGAATCACCAACTGCGTTGTTCGACTGATGTTGGGAAACTACGCTACGATTTTTATGCGGTCACCGTCATTTAGAGAATGTATTCCGGAAGGTTTATGTGTTATACTTAAATAAAAAGAAATAAAAAACGTTTTTGTTGTTTCTCATACAATAGGGATGTTGTATTTTTTACGTAATCAAAAGATAACGGTAATACATTGAGTTAAAATGTGTCATGTCGTCACTCCCCGGTAGATTTTGTACTGACTTGTGACGTGACCCCAGGGGGGGTGGAGAAGTTATTTGATAATTTCCCGTAATTTATCGTACGTTTGTGATTAGTTAATAAAGAAATCTCGATGTTTTAATGATCAATTCGTAAAAAACCGTGTGAAGCAGGGACGGGTTGCTAGTATCACAATAAAATAATACCTATTCACAACATTCTATTTTTAATGTTCCCAGCGGGAAACGGTCTCATTTCTAGGAGTTTCACTAACAACAAAAGCCGTCATTACAATAGGTACATGAAGCACATTTCTTCAGATTTTAATAACGTCCCATGCATATTCCCATGACCCAAACAAAATCTCAACGACCTTGTTATCGGGCCTTTTCACAGATTTCCCGCCCACCTTCGAACCACTAAATAGACAGGTGCAGAAGGCCGGCTCCAGATGATGAGCAAAAACGAACGCACCCATAGACCCGCATTGCGTACAGTGTGCGCAAACGCACTCACAAAATTTTATTTTATATAATTCAAATTACTAGTGGTCGCCCAGAGGTCGAAATTCGACCATGATTCATTTAAATTTTAATTCTGTGAATGAATTCCATGAAGCCATGCATGTCATGATTCTAAGGTAGCCATCTTGTATCAAACGCGGTAGTGTGTGTAATGTTTTTCTTATTAATTTAATTTATTTCTAATATATATTATATAAAAATATTAGCTTTCTGCACTCCTTCTCCAAATAAACTTTAACTGTGCCAAATTTCATACTCCTCCGTCCGCGTAATTATCGTAAAAAGGGGTACAAAGTTTTTGCTACACGTATTGATACAATTTTTTTTTTTTTCCCCATTGGTCGACTACATCAAATCTACGCCGGCTGTCGTTGAAAATCAGTGCTGTCGCTCTGTTTCCGATGTGAAACACCCAAGGTTGTTATGTGCCTTATTTTTACTGTTATGCGTAATATTAGGCGCAAATAAACTTTTTTTTTTCATTTTTATTTATTTCTTTTACTCACAAGTGGCATTCCTTTGAGACAATTTCGATCGGAAATTTCCGTGGTTCCTAGCAACGTACAGGCAACTGAAGCAACACGGGTGGGTTTTAGTCAGTAAGAGTCTGACACGCCCTAGCTCCGCCCGGAGCGGGAGAAGTTATTTGATAATTCCCCACCCAAAAGAAAAAACAAAAAAAAACGGTCACTTCGTGTGTGCGCGTCTATGTGTGCGTGCGCCTGTTCTATAGAGCTGGCCTTCTGTACTTATCTATTTTATATTCGAACTGCCTTTAGAGAGAACAATGTTTGGCCCGTCGAAAAAATGCCGAAGTAAGCTCGGCCCCTTCTATTAAAAATAAAAACGCTGGGCCAATTTGGCTGCTAATCAAAGGGAGCTGAGCGAGCGATCCTACGATAGCTACTGTTTGCGTAGCAGTGAGAATGCTTGAGGGCTGTGACGTCATATTTTGAGTGGTTATAATGTAGAGTGATGTTAATTGAATAGTATAGGTTATACTATGAATGATTATGTTATTTTGGTTACAGGTTATATAGCTTTATATCAAAAACAGGCATGGTGTTAAGAGCGTTTATTCTGAAAGTGGGCAACGTCGCAAATAGCTGTCAAATATTTCGCTGTTTTGATTAATTTGGCAATATTACTGTATGGAAATAAGAAATGTGGCTAACTAGCGATCTAGAATATTTATTATGAAATGCAATAATTAATATCGTAACACCGAATATTTAGTTTTAGATGTAAAAGAAGTATTTGGAAACTTTCCAAATGCCTTTTTTACTCCTAAAACGGTTACAACATCAAATTCAATGTTATAATTGCATATCATTATTAATATTCTAGTTTGCTAGTTAGCCATATTTCTTATTTTCATACAGTAATATTGCGAAATTAATCAACACAGGTAAATTTTTGACAGCTATTTGCGACATTGCCAACTTTTAGGATAAGCGCTCTTAAAAATATCGTAAAAATATACTTTAAATAAGATGGTAATCAAATATTGGCGTGTACCTAATTCTCGTCTAGGAAATAACACATAACATAACATGCGGCCTGTATTCCACGAAGGGTTAGGCAGAGGTGTACCTATAGTACACCCACATTTCGCCAGTTATGTTTAAGTCCCATGTAATAGGGGGCGAGCCTATTGCCATCACCCGGGCACAAATCCAGACTCCAGGCTGCTAGAAATTCCACATGGAAAAACCCAATAACACTTTGCCTGACCTGGGAATCTAACCCAGGACCTCATGCTCAGCATTAGCGCTTACGACCAGTAAACTAACGCGCAGTCTTGGAAAGAAATAATATGATAACTAGCCCCGGTTGGTTTTTGCTATCAAATAAATAGCTAGAGCGTTCTTTGCCGGTCAATAGGGACGGACTAGATAGTTTTTTTTTACCCAGTCTGTTGACTGGGTAAAAAAAAACTATCTAGTCCGTCAGTCAGATAATAAAAAAATATTAGACACGTATTTTTTGCTTTATCATATTAATAAAAAAATATTTAGATAAAACGCATTATACTTGGGGAGCGGGGGCTCGCTACGTCACAATTCAGTATAACTTCTACCAGAGAGTGGCGTTATTCCACATTTAAATTCAATGTACTGCCGTAATCTTTTGATTACGTAAAAAAATTACTACGAAGATTTTTTATTTATTAATAATCTATCTGACGGACAAAAAAATTTTCGTCGACCTCCCTAATAGTGGCTAAAATTGTTGATTATCTTCTTAGAGGCTTATCATGATACAACATTGTGTTGATAATCTTGAATCTTCACTTGGCAGTATTTACTCAATCATCCATTCATCAAGACGCTTACTCTTCACTCTCAAAAAATAATACGAGTACACAAAACGTTTTCCCAGAAATAGGTCCCTACAAAACTCATTGGAACTCGAAGTTTATAATATACAGGGCGAGTGAAATGGCTCGATACTGGAGAGTCCTCCAAAGTCCTCCATGGGCCTTCAGAGTCCTCCAAGGTTCTCGGCCTCTGCTCAGCTGAAGGACCATCAATGTTGCGCCACGATTAGCGGTAAGTGACGGCTGCTGTTCGTCTTGTGTGCCTAAGATTTGAATGGAGGGTGAATATGTATGGGCACTGTTTTGTGGGGGGTTAAGTGGCCATATTAGGTACGTGGTGCCATATTAGGGCGTATATCGGCATCTACGAGACCCGGTCGATCTGTAACTCACGACTCTCCTACCTCAGACACCTTTCTCTATCTAAGGTTGTGCATTCTATTAACCAGTGCCTCTTATTTATTTTTTTTAATATTTAAAGATTTATGATTATATTTTGCATTGTGCTTATGGTGCGAAAGAACTGGTGATATTGATGCAATAATACTAAAAAAGTTAATGAGTCATTAATGATGTAACTAATATTTGTAACAATATCATTTAAAATAATGTCCATGGAGTTTCTTGCGTCTTCTTCTCCATAGGAAACTACGCTTTAGAATGAGCAACTAGCTTCATTTTCTCTTGACAATTCAAAAGTCCCTGTAAATAGTTTTATTGAAATAAATGCTTTTTAAGTTTTGAAAATCTAGTGTTGTTTTACTAAGCCATTTTCCAGCCATTTTTTTATCACTCCGACTCCATCAGGACGCGACAATTTTGCTATAATTTTTCACGCGTAGTCTACTCACTACCAAATAAGTAACTATGCATAAATTATTATTTCAACTGTCTAAAGTTTGCGAAATCCTCTGATCTCTCTAAAGTCTATGATCAGTAAAGTATCTATTGTCAACTATGAGACCTAATATTAGATGACTAAAATAATACCTTTCATTATATTGACGTGACATTTAACAACACAAAACCGAACAGACTTCGTAAAATCGAGGTAAGATTTCATTAAAACAATACTCCAGCGTAAATTATTGTTTCACTCTATTCCTTTGTAAATATTCGTCTAGAAACTTTGACCTATCAACTTTCGTATTTAATTTCCCTTTTAGTTTCTCAGAAAGAGCTAAAGCTTGTCTAAAGGTCAGAACAGAATCAAACGAGGCAATATACTTACGGCGGTATAAAGCTGGCTACACACGTCGCTACATAACAATATGTAGACTAAACACGGTGGGAATCCGATCCAATTGCGCATTATTGTAAGAGCTACACGCTCACCCACTTCTTGGGATAAATAAAGTTGTGTTTGATGAATGTTTGGGAACAATGCTCCCTGATTTTTGAAGGTCGAATGTTTTCTTCTAGCGGTCGCAAAGCAATACAATATAGGCGCCGAGGGTGCAATATTTATCGAATTTAGCATAGCATTGTATTAATACAATCATACAATGAAAATAATATAAACGTTTGAAATATTACGCTCTCATTTGATTGCTCAGTGCAATAAGGTCCGTCTGGAGAGAGGAATGGCTCCAATTTATTTTTATTTTACATACAATTTTACCGCGCCATTCAATAAAAAATAACGATTTTGTATCAGATATTAAAGAAAAGCAGCGATTACACCCACCTATTTCATTTAATATGGCTCAGACTACAGAAGGAGTGCGAACTGTAAGAATCCAATCTAATTATACTGTGCGGGCCACATTAAGTGTGCATTACTTTGAAAGCTACACGCCCAAACACTTTCTTGTGGCGAATAAAAATCTATTCAGTATTGGAGTACACAATGTTAATTAGTATTGGGATCAGGGTATATAGGTAACTAACAAAGACTCTTTGGGCTAGTTGGAAAAGAAAGTGGTTAAAATTTCACATAATCTGCTAAAAATAGGACATTACAAGGGTATAGAGTATTTTAAGATTTAAAAACCTATGTTATAAATCATCATTTCAGCCGAAAGACGTCCACTGCTGGGCATAGGCCTCCCCCAAATGGGAGGGGGGATTTGCCATAATCGCCACGCTTGGCAGTCGGGTTGGCGATCGCAGTACGGTGTTAAAATGCATAGAGAACGCTGCTGCCCATTCTCTAGTGAGTCCCTTAGTCGCCTTTTACGACACCCACGGGAAGAAATGGGATGGTACTATGCTTTACGTCCGGCACCACACGGAACATCATTATTTTATTAATTTTAATGTTATAAAAAAAAAAAAAATGAAGACTGATTCCTCCCCACGTAATTGTGGAATGCAAATAAAGTATTGGGTATTGAGTAAAATAACTGTAAAAGAACTGCCCACCTATTCTGTAAAAATCTGACATTAAAAACATAGGTAAAGTGAGCTGTCAAAAGTGTCAAACCCTAGCGAGGAATGACAGCTCGCTTGAAACTCACTGCGCGTAAGTTTTCCAGTGAGATTTTTTACAGAATATACCAGCTGAAGTATGGTTTAAAATAAATACTGGGAGCCATCTTTTATATTACTTTTTTAGCTCGAAACCTTTTCCCAAAATCTTAAAACCTACGCTTATCATAACAAGCCTGGAGTAGGCTGACGTGCAAACACCGTATTTACGTTTGGCCCACACTCAATAAGGTTCGGCAGTAATCGGCTCTTTCCGTCGACCAATAACGTTTCACGAGAGCGGTCTAAGTAACTACCCTCGTATTGTTGTGTTATGAGCTAAGGTTAAGAGTTTATCTTGGAAAAAATCTGGGTTTTTGTTTGTTTTGTATGAAACTTGAACATTGGTACATGCTTTTTTGAATAGGCTCAAAAACTGACACGTTATGTATTTAGAAATCACAAATCTTTCAATGGTCTTCCTTTTATTTGTGACACTATGTTATTTAGCAAAAGATAATCCTTATGATGAAGCCTTTCGATCGGTATGATAATACCACAGGTTGATTATTTTTCTCATATAACTGGTTCGATTCCCGGTTCAACCATGTAATTATTTAAATATCTATGAATGCAGTTTAAATTGTTTTTTTTTAAATTCAAATAATCTCTTCTTTCAGTAAAATGTTCCATCTACAATATTCAAGGTACTTTCCCTCCATGTGGCATATCCGTGGGACGCCCTGTATAGAAAACACAAATTTTGAATAACAGAATCCTACCTAATATTATAAATGAGAAAGTGGATTTGTTTGTTACAATTTCACGCTAAAACGGCTGAACGGATTTGGATGACACATGGCACATGGGTAGATGGTAGACCTGGGTTAGGACATAGGATATTTTTTATCCCAGTAGTATGTTCCCGTGCGATAATTTTCGAACTTAACGCGGGCGAAACCGCGGGTAACTGCTAGTACCTAAATAAGTATAATAATAATGATTTTTTACATTTCAGATTCTCTTACACATAAATTAAGCATAAAATAACATAAAACATAGGTAGTTGGAATAATACGCCATTTTCTTTCACGCTTACATTTCGAGTAATTACTTCTTCTTCATAAAATTTCTCATAAAGCCCTATAGAGACGATTCGTTGGTTAAACGTTTAATTAACTAAGTAAGAATTAGAGGCAGCGCCGAAAATATGTGGGTCATAACATGAAGAATGGGGGACATCGTTGGCAGGAAATATGTTCAGGCTTTCATAAAAGGTGTATTTCTTTCTATACTTATATAGTAAGTAGGTCGATATAATTGGCTAGATTGAATGTACTGGTGAGCTGACATACAGGTTTGGTTTTGTAAAAAACTTAGTAGTTTAGGCACCAGTCTTCCACAAATTAATTATAAACTTGTGTCTGTAGACTATTTAATTACTTTTTCTGTAATTTGTGGTAAGAAAAAAATAATTATTACTATTATTATCCATGAGTTACGCAGAGTTGTTCGAAATATGTTCCGGGGATGAAGACAATAGACAAGACATAAGAGTACCTTGATAAGGTACTTTACTTTTTTTGCGTAATCAAAAGATTACGACAATACATTGAGTTAAAATGTGGCATGACGTCACTCCCCAGTAGATTTATACTGACTTATGACGTAGCGAGCCCCCACTCCCCAACTTTAATGCGTTTTATCTAAACCGTTTTTTTATTAAAATGATACAGCAAAAAATACGATCTAATATTTTTTTTATTATCTGACTGACGCACTAAATATTTTATTTTTTCCCACAGTATTCAATCAATCAAGTCCTGTGGCTAAGCTATGATTGATTTATACCGTACGCTAAATATATCAGCACCGGGTAAATTCCTATATGCATGACTACTTTACTACGTCTGAATTCCAGAGTGTTAATGTTAGTTTTATTATAATACAACCTGAAAAATGAATCATTCTTTAAAAAACATACCGAAATAAGAACAAAAAATAAATGCTAAATTGAAACTTCGTTCCTAAAAACCAGTTAAACGCATTAATCCATCACCGACGTCCGCCTCAAAAATATAAAACATAAACGACAAACGACTTAAACGTCAAATCAGGCCTTAATCAACAACTTAAGACGATAAGCAACAAAACGTTGTACTTATTACGAGCTTCAAACGCAGCGCAAAAAACCGCAGAAAGGCGCTGCTCCACAACACCCCTTGGCTAAGCTACGCACGTGTACTTAGCTTCGCATCAAATGAAGGCGAGATCATCCACTGTGACCCACAGCGACGCTACGCACGAATATGAAAGAAAACTAAAAATTTTTTTGTCCGTCGTGGATGTTATTAAAAAATATTGGACACGTATTTTTTCTTTTTTTACGTATTCTTAAGATAACGGCGACACATTATCATATATAAAGTATCAAAACGTCTTAAAGCAAATGGTCCTACTAGCAAAACGACCCATAACCAAAACGACACTTTAGCAAAATGTCCTATTAGCAAATCGATACTTACCTGTGACGTAGCGACCCCCAGTCCCCAACAATGCGTTTTATTTAGGTTTTTTTTTAAAATATGATAAAGCAAAAATACGTGTCTAATATTTTTTTATTATCTCACTGACGGACTAATTAGAATTTATTTTCTTTACCCAGGCATCATCCCTATTAGTGGCTCGCAAACAAATGAACCGTGGCAAACCACGGTGCACATCCTACGTAGCAGGGTCGACTTAAAGGCGCCGCTCCACAGCAGTCTACGGCAAAGTTACACACAAATGTACTACGCTTTGAATGAAAATGTATGCGCCACCGTCCAATGCGACCTACGCAACGCACAAATGAGTTTCTGGCAAACAAATAAACCACGCAGCTAGTGGGTAATCTCTCCGTGCACATCCTAAGTAGTGGACGGTCGACTTAAACCACTGGGGGTTGTTTTAAAAACGTTCTTCAAATACATTAGGAGGATAAACAATAACTTCCACTCAGTTGACTTCGCTAGAGATGTACGGCCCAGAATCCTGCGTTAAATTGATTTTTAAAATATTGCTCGAACTTGCCACAGTTTGCTGTTTACTGGGAAGTTGTTATGGGAAATTGTGCGCTTAACGCAGACTAACGCTTTAAGTTGTGGTGTGGGCAGTGCTGGCAGTGTTAAATGCAAGTTTAGTAATATTGGAGCGTGGTTGTGATGAGAATAGACTCGATTTACCGCTTGAAGTAACCAGTTGAGCTCGTGTTTAATTTAGTGCATGTCACCTAAGCATGCAGTAAATTTTAACTGTGAACTATACAGTACACAATAAATGAGTGAGTTTAAATAACTTGGTCGCTTAGTCGGGTGGGTCTCACTATTCCCATTACACATTAAAATAGTAATATTGAGACGGCACGTATTTTTTCAAATCAGTCTCACTGTACCTATTGATTTAAGAAACGACGAATGGAAATAGTGAGACTTATGTCCTCCTAAAAATGTCTCCGTACTTGTTCCTATTTAGAGCGTTTTTTTAAACACCTGGTGAAAAATCAAAATTCGACGATATCCTACAGAAAATGGCCACAACATGACATAATGAAACTTTATCTGAAAACAAATAACTGTCAAAGCAAGGTGGAACAAATAGTACGTATCAAATTAAGCATCGCATACATTTTTATTGTATTTATTTATACATTTTGTCGATAGATAAATTATCAAAAACAATATCTAGTGGTCAGATCGATAAAGAGATCATAATATCGAGTCGAGAATTATTGAAATAAAGAAGCGTTTTCTTGGTCGCGAATAGTCGCGGTATAAAAACGCAACGGGAATAGTGATATAAGTAGTATCAGCATTACCGTCAATGCGAAAGCTCAACGGGAATAGAGAGACCCACCCGCTTAGTGAGACCCACCCTCTTAGCAAATCTAGTTTGCCTGGTCTTGAACTTGGACTACTATTGCGTGTGATCCCGAGAAGTTTTACCTATTCCTATTTTTAGAAATACTGGTAGGTTCAGTTCGAACAGCAGGCGTGCGAAGAAATTGTAACCACATAGGACAACAACCTAAAGTCGACATTAACAATTCTTATAACCACAAACAATCAATAATGACCTTTAGCGCAGCAGTCTCCTACTATAACTTTCCGTATCCCTAGGCGGTTCTGCTTCCCGTTAGTAACAGTTCACTGAAGAAACAGGGACGGTAATTACTTACATTATTTTATTAATTACCGTGAATGAACACGTTTTTATGTCGTGTGTCAGAGTATATTTTAAACAAGTTAACCGCTTGCCAACAATAAATCTTCACGTAAAATGTTACAGTTTTACCTTTTTTACGTATTTTCGTATTTATAGCCACCAGTGATGTATTGAAAGTGGTGGGTTCCGTGAGAGTGGGGGAAAACTGCGAATGAAAAGCTATCAATGTTTACCTACACAATGTAGGTATTATTTTATTCATTTATTTATGAAAACTTTATGCACACGTAAAAAATACTGTAGGTACAAAAGCGGACTTGAGGAATTTTCTACCAGTCAACATTAGGGTGATACAGAGAGAAACATGCAAAAGCAATGCTATGCTATGCAAAGCATGCAAAAGACCCATATTTCTTTGTTTGTCGTAGACATGACATACAGTTAAAGAAAACATTGTGAGGACTAACATTCAATGTGTAACTGCATCAAGGGCGGATCCAGGATTTATTTCTGGGATGGGCACATGAACCAGACAGTTAAGAAGTGTCTCCGTGTCCTACTTTTTCAGCGTTCATCACTCAAGAAATTTCGTGATAGTTATACATTCAGACCAGTCCATTCAGATGATTCGATTTTATTTTACTTAAACCGTTTGGGGGGGGGGGGCACGTGCCTCTGTACCCCCCCCCCCCCCCCTTGAAACCGCCCTTGAACTGAATTAATGCATGTTATGAAACTAGTTTGTTCAGAATCGTTTACTGAATCAATTTCTGTCATATTTAATATACGTAATTTTTTATCCCAAAAGTTTTAAAAATTACGTAAATTACAGTCACACTCCCACTGTAAAGTCAAAACAAACCAAAATGGACGAAATACCTACTAGTGGACCTTATACGTGTGCGTGTAGATTTGTAATGTGACCACAATTTTCTCCTACAATCAGTATAACTAATTTATTAAATAAACAATGTTTTATACTTAATTATAAAAATTCAATATAATAAGTATATGATTATAACATAATACTCTAAGGCTGCCTGTCCACTGGAGCGGAGAGGAGAGGAGCGGAGTAGCGGTGTGCCAATATTAACCAATGGAATTGCATAAAACCTCTGCTCCGCTTCAGTGGACAGGGATTCGCGAACTAGTTTAAAAATTCATACAAAACCGGGAAGCGGAGCAAGGAAACGGAGCGGAGAAGCAGAGAGGGGAAGCGGAGCGGGGAAACGGAGCGGAGAAGTGGAGCGGGGAACCGGAGCGGGGAAGCGGAGTGGCGATGCGGAAAAATACGTTAGCTCGGTCTAGCTCCGCACAGTCCGTAACTCCGCTCCGCTACCTCGCTTCGCATCAATGGACAGACACTGTCCGCAACTCCGCTCCACTCCGCTGCCATTCTCCTCTCCGCTTCAATGGACAGGCAGGGTGTTTGGACGTGTGCGTTAATTCCGGTACATATTGTATAAGAAAAATATACATATAATTCTGATATTACCAATCCGCATTGAACAAGCGTGGCGAACAATGCTCATGCCTTCTCCGTATGAGAAGAGGCGTTAGCCCAGCAGTGGGATAATAATAGGCTGGTATTATTATTAGCTTAGACCGAGAGCCGACTTCAAAAGACACAAGCTACTGATTGGATTATGATGATGATATAGGAGACCAGCCATAACACCACGATCCGATACCCATTAGAAGAGCAGGGACGGCAACTCAATCTGCACAGACCATTTCGCCGCCTAAAAAACCGACAGAACCGTAAAAAATCCGGCACTGAAAAAGCGTTTTATTGAAAGAGTATGCTTTTACCGCTATTGGCATGCCTCTACATATTATTCCGCGCAGACGAATTTTTTTTGCTAACGGTACTCGGTCGTGCGACCGCTGGACATTTTTGTATAATTATTATGGTTTCCAGGTGTTTTAAGCACTTAATAAAAGTCATATCAAAAGCTTTTGTAATTATTCGCTTGTTTAATGAATGTTATTGTTCGTGGTGTTAATTTTTGTTTTATGGGTTTGGGTGAAATGTAAAAAAAGAGTTTTATATATTCGCATTTTTTTAATTCATAATGATATGAATATTTAATTCAATCACTATCGGCTTTACAGCATCTGTATCTACACAGATATGATCATCGATAATATCTATATAGATACATCGAGCGATTTTTACCATCATTTAGAGAATTATTTCCAAAAGGTTTTTGTGGTGACCAGTCATTTCACCAAAACTTAATTTACAAATTTTCATTTGACAAAAATATGATTTGTCTTTTCATCATTACACAATAACAACTTTGCCAAATAATTCAATTAAGGAAATCATTATCCGATAAACTTTTTTTTAATAACGTATTATTAGACAAATTATTCATTTTTTATTCATGTTATCTCATAAAACAACGTTTGGAATAAAAACGTTTTACAAATTGAATTACGCAATTTCCTAAAAATTAAACTCATTAAATAAGCAAAAGGGTAATTTTAATATATAAAACATAAAAAATTTATAAATGCCAGAAACGACTTATGCTACCAGGAAAAAATTATATAATTTTAGGAACCGAACTACTAACTAGTTCGGTTCCGCGTAGCCTACAAAATTTTTATTTAGGTTAAATATTTTTAGTCTCGAAAAAGGTTAGGTTAGGTTAGGTTAAAACTGTAACCCCTACGCACGAGCCGAGAAAACGACTAGAATATATAGAAAGAATATTTTTTTGTAGGTTTACAGAACGTATGACCCAAATGGAAATTTCAACCATGATCCCTTTGTGACTGGTTTATAAAATTGATTATTAAATTATATTTAGTAAAAACGAGATTTTTCCAAAAGAATCACATTATTAAATGAAAAATGTATAAATGATAAAATATCATGCGAAACAAATGTTTCGCATGATATTTTATCATTTATACATTTTTCGCAAATATTTTATTTTCTCTTTACAAATGTAAAGAGAAGCATTTGCTAAATAAATGTTTGTAAAACGAGTGTTTATAAAATAAAATATTTGCGAAATAAGTTGTTTGTATAACAAATAGTATACGAGACGTTGGTTGTAAACAAAAAATTTGTCAATGGAGTTTTGGTGAAACATTAGTGAACCGGTTTTTGTATATAAAATATTAATACTACCTAATAAAATATCTCGATATTTTGTCAAATCGTGAAACCGTGCAAAACAGGGCCTGGTCGCTAGTACAACATAAAGCAGTAACACATGCCTGTAGCTTGCACAGAAACATGCCAGTAGCTCGCATGCCATTGTGCCATCACATCTTCTGATTGATGAATGTCACAATGGCAAGCAAGCTTCTTGCATACTTTTACGCAAGGCACAAGGTGTATTTGTGGCATATTACGGTCCCCAACATCTTTATCTTTTCACTGACGAATCACGATATTCAGCTTCAACATTATTTTGACTTAATTAAAAATATAATTCTACCTGTGTTAATTAGGGCCTAGCCTTAATCTCTTAGCTAATGTACTTTTTTCATGCCGGTCCCGCTTCGCTTCTAGGAGAAGTTTGGTCGTATCAGATTTACTGAGGCTTTGCCGAGGAATATTATTTTTAATATGCTTCAGTAAAGGAATTAACGTCTTTAGCTAGCCAGATTCTTAATTAGTATTTTCATGTTGCTTAAACTATACACGGAAACATGGTGTACGAAAATTATAAGGAGTTACCATTGTACTCAAATATCGATGACATGTTTAATCCATGTTGGGCATTACTAAAGTTCAAAAAATTCAAAGTTCAATGGTCATTTATTCAAACTAGGCTGAGAATTAGTACTTTTCGAACGTCAAAATTACATAATACAGTCCCCCAAAACGCCCATCCTTCACCACTTCCTAGTGCTTAAGCTGGGAAGAAGAAGTGGCATAACAAACTCCCCAGCAGCACAGCTGTCTGTTCAGTTGGAAAAACTTGATTCAATGTATATATTCCTAGTGCTTATGCAAAAATAATTTACATTACCACAAATTGCAATACAACTCATAAAATAAAAACATTTTAATGAGTAGATTATGTGAACAATAAATGAAAACAAAATTAGTATAAATTGACTTACAGTCAAATAAAATAATCCAAACAATTATATAAGCTCATATAGTATCATGTAGTCTTTGATTCTAAAATACTTGTATATTGCTTTGGGGTACATTGGAGTAATTCCTACACACATTCAGGCAACAAACCACAAAGACACTCAATTTACCAAATCAGAATCGAGAAGATAAATCGTCTCCAATCAACTGTTCCTACAGAAATCGAGCACACGTAACTCAAGATATTTCTCGAACATCGGTCCGAAAAAAAAATCATTTCCTAAAATCATCGAGGCCCAGCGAAAATGTATCGCGCAAAGGAAATAAAAAACACATGGGCAATAGGGCTGGCTACTGAAATTATAAATCATACTGCTCCGAAAACCTAAACATGTCCAGTTGACAAAAAGGGTGATTTCTCAAAATTTATGGGCAGCCCTAGCTACGTAGGGACGTGGGCACTTTGAGAGTTATACTGCGCTGTTGACGTTTGTTTGCCCACGGGGGGTCCGCAGATATGAATGGAGGTGGGTTGTTGAATTTTGTTTGTGTTTTAAAATATTATAATTGCAATGGTTGGGAGGCCAAGCTATTAGCCTTATCTGTCCGTCAGTTGGCAAATGCAAGCTCTCCCTATGAGGGTGACGTAGTCATCCATACCTACTAATATTATATAAATGCGAAACTGTTTGTTACCTTTTCACGCCAAAATTGCTGAACAGATTTGCATGGGCGCACGGGTAGACCATGAGCTTGGTTGGGTTAGGACATTCTTTATACCGACATAATGTTTGCTCCCTTGACACAATTTCCGACATCCACGCGGACGAAGTCGCGGTCAAAAGCTAGTAAACTAATAAAGATTAAAAAAGAATTGCTCCAAGCATTTTGACGTGAGAACGACTTTTCGCTCGGATAATAAGTTCAATATTTCTGACCATCAAAAACATGTAAGATTTCAATCGCTAAAAACTAGAAGACTATTAATGCTAGAGGTAATGGTTGAACACGCAAAATATAGGTCATATTTATAACAATTTTGAGGCAGGATATAATTTGCCTATGACGTCACATCGCGGGGGTATGCGCATGCGAGCAACCCTATATTTTTCACTATATGTCGAAATTCCAATTAGTATAGTGCGAAAACGTGTTCAGCTAGAACGGTGATTTTGGTTTCGTTCCCAAGAGTTGAAAGGACTACCAGGATCTAAATGAATGAATGAAAATATTTAGTTCAGATCAAGCACACGGTAATTGATACAATAGCCCATATTACATTAGAAAAGAAATAAAATAAAAAATAATAATAAAAATAATAGAATTAAAGAGATATAATTAAAATATTTCGTAAAATAGGGAAAAAATGCATATGAAATTAACAATAGTAAAATAATCTCATACGCAGACTCATATCAGATTGCTGAGCTTGAGCACATGCTCAGGAGTTTAAAAAATCCCAATCGTAGAAAGCTTGCATCATAAGGATGCAATGAGCCTAAAAAGTCTAAGTGCCGAGCAAATACAATAGCAGCGGCAGAATCAGAACCCGTAAGAAAATTTGTCGCAAATTTAAATTGTCGTCTTATATCAGCCGTAAATCTGCACAAAACTGAAAAATATCTCAATCGATGAAAGCTTGCAGCATTAGGAATGCAATGAACATTATTTTTTGTAGTTCATTGTAAATATTAAATAAAAAGAACATTTTTTTTATTATTTCACCACACGTTTTCACGAAACTCTACGACGCGGGCTCAAACTACGCCTAACAATTTTTTTTTATACTGCTCTATTTCTTGCCATTTTTTTAAGTTCAACCCTGTCTTTCGTGGTTGACAACGACCTCGTCTGGTTTACTCAGAGCACCCTGTGTCCTATGGACCTACAGCTCTATCGCCATGCAGCAGATATGCCAATTTCATTTAAGCTAAAACGCATTTTAGAAGGTGAGCTAATGCCATAACGACATAGGAATGGCCTATGTAACTCTGCAAGATTCTATTTACTTATAATAAACACAATTTATATCATGTTGGGCAGAGGTGTAGGTATTATCATTTCAGTTCCTTGCTCATGTTTCATGTTTACTAGTTTTCATGTATCTCAAAAGTTTCCCCTTCTAGGACACAGGCCTCCTCTCTGTGAGAGGGAGTGGGCTGTAATCTACCACGCGGGCCCAGTGCGGGTTGGTAGATGTCACATGTCTTCGAATATTTGGTCACCATAGCTTATTTCAAACTAAAGTAACTAAGCGTTGATCAAGGGGAGTCATTACGGTTCGAGTGAATCGGATCAGCAGTTAGCCAGTAAATTATTACAATGTAGATATCTATGGTAGAAAATATTTAGATATAATGTCCTTGACGAATACTGGTACTTTTTTACAGGCATTTGAAAACATTGTAAAAAGCCATTTGTGTTTAAAAGAGTAACCTTGGAGTTTCTTGCCGGCTCTTCTCCATAGGAATGGACCAATTGGAACCGTGCATCTTCAGACGTTTCATAAGTGCTCAAGTAGGTTTATGTGAAATAAAGTATTTTGATTTTTTAGCTAGGTCCTTAAGTTTTTTTTTTCATTCATATTAATACTAAAAAAACTGGCCAAGTGCGTGTCAGACCACGCACAATGAAGGGTTCCGTAGTTGGGATGAAATTATCGCGAGAACAAACTTAACATTTTGTAGTTGAAAAATATTTTCTCCCATACGGAATGTATGGGAGACCAGTTGAATTGAGTTGTTCGATTATTACTTGTTAACCTGTAAAGCCTACTTAACTGTGATAGTTTTCCTTTTAACTTCGTTTTATATACCTACTACTGCTGTGATTTTTTTCACAAATCCAAGTACAATCATTTAGCTGGCGGGGACACACTTGAATCTAACAAAAAAATTGCACTTTAAAGCTTAATATTTCGCAAACGGATCCCTTAATTGAAAAATTATTTTCACATATACCCGTAATATTTTTGAACGACCTTTTCAACGACACCCAACACTATGGGACAGACGAGAAAAAAAAAACATCCCCATTTTATATGTACGGGCGGTACCCTAAATTAACCCAATTTTTTTTTTCTTCATTTTATTTTACCATTTTGTCGGCGTGATTAAGATGTATATCCATGCCAAATTAAAGCTTTCTTGTACTAACCGTCTCTGTGGTAAGCCGCGGACAGATATACAGACAGACAGACAGACGGATATGGCGAAACTATAAGGTTTCCTTGTTTACTATGGAACCCTAAAAAGAAAATAAAAGAGAAAACCCGACCATTTTTTTCTGTTACCATAGTTACACCCCTCCCGTCAATTATTATCAGAAAAAATGCATGCAGTCTGTTTCACCGCCTACGATTAGGTTCTCGTTAACTTACTTGGTATAATACAAATTCTGTTCCATTTTTGAATTTATTTGGAAAGTAGTGGCTATTCGGACATCGTGAAATAAGCCCTTAATCTTATAAACAGAGTAAAGCTACACTTTCAGCGGCAATGCAATCAGCTGTTAATGAATGCATGAAAATCATGTGCTATATGCAAAACGCCCCCCCTGTGCCGCTGGATGAGACTCGCTTTGTCTTACCTGATCTCATTTCGATTTCATATTGGAGCTTTTACTCTAGGAGAGAGACTGATTGGCTGTGCAAGTTGTTGCTTATCTCTTCTTTTAAATATACCATAACATTACACCTGTATTCCCCGAAGGATTAAGCAGAGATGTACCTATAGTACACCCACATTTCACCAGTTATGTTTTTAAGTACCATGTAACAGGGCGCGAGCCTATTGCCATCAACCGGTCACAAATCTAGACTCCGGGCTGCTAAGGAGAAATTCCAGATGGAAAAAATCCAATAAGACTGTGCCCGACCCGAGAATCGAACCCAAGACCTCATGCTCAGCAGTAGACCAACGAGGCAAACAACTCACAATATTATTTGAAATGTAGATAGTTGAACTACTATAACTCATAAAGAAACTCACTGATTAGCATAACAGTTTTTCAAGAAGAAAAGTAACTGTCTAAGAACGAACCAATGATATCGAACGCGATCAACAAAATTAAACCACGTTCAAGATTTGTCAGTGTCATCAATTCATCATTGTTGCGAAATATTGACACTGACAGCTCTTGAGCGCGGTTTAAATGTGCTGATCGCGTTTAATTTTATTGGTGTAATTCGCCCTCAGTCAATTACTTTTTCTTATACAGCAGTGATAGCTTAGTGGTGTGACCGTCAGACTGCCAAGTCATAGGTCTCGAGTTCGAACCCAAGGCACGCACCTCTGACTTTTCGGATTCATGTGCGTAATGTATAATTATCACTTGCTTCAAAAACGGTGAAGGAAAACATCGTGAGGAAACCGGCATGCCTGAGAGATATTTCTCGATGGCATGTGAACCCAAGCGAAACTTTGACATCAGGTTAGTCACGAAAAAGAAAAAAAAGTGTAATTCACCATCTTAATAATATATAAACTATCTTAATAAATAAGCCAATTTTATGAGAAATAACTATGTATGAAAACTGTTAGAATATTAATTTGAGAATACCCTCCAATTTAATAAAGCCACTTTACAAATACAGCTTAAGTAATTAAAATTAATATTGCACAAAACCGTACATACATAATATAAACCTTACATACGAGTACATATTCATACGGCTTCGTCTGAGTAACGAGCACCTAATTATATCGTAACCTAATTAATTCGAACATCAATTATTTAGCAGGCCCTTGCTGAGAGGCCGATGTGTGACCTGGAAAGTATTTCATGTGATAAGTTTTACAGATAATTATACCTACTTACTTATCTCCAGCTTACCTACTGACAAGTTATATGAGTTTATATAATTGTTTATTTTATTTGACTTTATAAGACATTTTAATTATTTTTTTAATTTATTGTTGACATAATCTATTATGAATTGTATTACAATATGTGGTTAGTGGAGTGTGTGTGTGTGGTGTGTGGTGTGGTGTGATTAGTAAAGTGGTGTGTGGTTGTGGTTATGTGTGGTTGTGGTGACCTCGACAATTGATCATATTATTTATTGTTATTAGTAATTAACTGTTTATTTATTTTACCTTGATGGTCCTAGTTTATGATATATAACTTCCAGTTACAACTATATGTAAGCGGGCACGCCCTTTATGCCTGGAGGGTTTTATTTAGATATTAAGTTCTGTTTACGTTTAGGTTTTATTTTGTTTGGTATATTGGCGTGTGCCAGCTGACATATGGCTAATTATTTTATTATCTCTTTTTTTCTTGTAACTGAACAGACAGCTGTGCTGCTAGGGAGTTTCACCACTTCTTCTTCCCAGCTATCACACTAGGAAGTGGTGAAGGGTATGCGTTTTGGGGGACAGTCTTATGTAATTTTGACGTTCGAAAAGTGCTGATTCTCAGGCTAGTTTGAATAAATGACTTTTGAATTTTAAATTTTATATAAAAACGTTTTTCATTTAAGGAAAACTTTTCCGTAAGAGATTTGTTCTTATGGAATAAATCTAACTTGGAGAGATGTATTAATGTGATTTTTTTCGGTTCAAAGGTGGCACCCCAACCTAGTAGCATGCTGAACGTCATCAGTAAAGAATTTGCCGGCCATTTTGTCGCTTTACTGTGCTCTCTATAGTAGAAGACGTGGAACATCTGACCCATTATCACAAGGCTGCAGAATGTAGCGACCCACATAGTCAATTGGTACATGATGACCAGGTTGTCCCAGGTAGGCGCTTCGCCAGCTTTTGGCAGACAGAACGTCATCTCATCTTATTGTCGCGAATCATATTTTGATCAAGATAGAACCTGACACTGACCTGTAAAGGTTGGTGTCAGGACGTTAAGAAATTTCTCAGTAACTGCCTTTTTTTTTCTTTTTTTTTTTTGGTTGGTTAATTATCCAATAACTTCTCCCGCTCTGGGCGGAGCGGGAGAGATGGACGTGTCAGACTTTTACTGACTAAAACCCACCCGTGTGCCTTCCGTTGCTTGTGTGCCGGGGCCGCGATATCCCTTTCGGACAAACTCGCAACCCTGGCAGGCTCAGTTGATGGCAATAGGCTCGCTCCCTATTACATGAAATTAGCGGAATGTAGATACACTTTACACTACTGCTTGTCCCTGTTTAAATGTGATGTTATGCTAAACTATATTAGTGTTCTTTAGGTGCATTAAAAATGCCTACGACTGACGATATACTCAAATGTTCCTTACATTTTGTCCAGCACACCGAGCAACCTTACTAAATCTGCGTTCCCAATTTATTTGCCAAATATGTAAACAAACACGAATTTTCCTCTTCAACAAACATCAACTTTATGTAAGTGTAAATAAAGTTGATTTTAGACCGACTAATAATGTTGAAAAAGTCATATAAAATATGAAGCTGTAGCGCAAACTGAACCTTATATTTAGGCATTACAGTCTTTTTCCCCAAAACTCGTGTTTGTTTACATGTTTGGCAAATGAATTGCTAACGCAGATTGGTTCGCTTACTTTTTTACCACTTTGTGAACCATTCATAGATATCGCGTGACTACCTCGTTGGTCTAGTGGTCACTACTGCTGACCATGAGGTTCTGAGTTCGATTCCGGGGTAGGACAAAGTGTTATTGGGTTTTTCCATCTGGAATTACTCAGTAGCACCCCGGAGTCTGGATTTCTGCCCGGTTGATGGCAATGGGCTGGGCCCCCATTACATGGGACTTAAACATAACTGGCGAAATGTCGGTGTACTATATATAGGTACAACTCTGCTTAACTCTTCGCAGAATACAAGTGTGATGTTATGTATGTATATCAAATACATAATATACCAACATACTTAGCTAAGCACAATCGTAAACAAATACCTGCAGTCCTGTCTATACCTGTCGATAGAACAGCGTTGTCAATTCAATCAGATTAGGAACGCATCAAGTCGGTACTAAGTCCAGATTAATATCTACGGTAGATGCGTACGTAGCTTAGAAGAACACAGAGTAGTGAACGAATGGAGGGACAGTGCCTGAGCGGAAGAACTCGCGTACTTTGACGTCCGTATATCGTTTCCGCGACAGAATTCAATCGCTTTTCGAGAGAGTAGGAAGTCTCTGCGTTGTGTCTCACCATGAAATAGGTGAGAGGAAGTAAGTATGTCACTTCGTACATCATCTCTGTTTTCAAAACAAAATTATTTGTACAAAACTACTATACTTTTCTGCATCAAGCGTATGTGTGAAGTTGCTTGTATGTTTTCTTAGGCAATTTAGCATTTTGCCACTATAACCTACCGCTAAATCTGACTTTTTCGATTGGAATATCATAAGTTTAAACTCTCGCGGGCCCGATAACGTTGTTAGTTAATATCACGATAATTTTAGAATGAGTAATCCGTTATCTTATTACTCATTGGTACGTATAACAAGCGAGCTCCGTCAATTAGTGACCAATGCACCAGTTCATCTGTATTAATGAGTGGAAACTGGTTCGTTTCAAAGCACTAATGTGTTTGTTTTTTAATGTGAGATAGCAATGAATTTTCAGCTACCCGAAATATTAACCAGAACTTCTTCTTCTTCTTTTCGTATAATTAGGGACTAACCTGATGTCAGAGTATTAAAGCCGCCCATGGGCCTCTGATTTGGCTTCACATGTCATCGAAAAATATCGCTCAGGCATGCATGGTTCCTAACGATGTTATCCTTTACCGTTTTTGAAGCAAGTGATAATTATACAATACGCACATGAATCCGAAAAGTCAGAGGTGCGTGCCTTGGGTTCGATCTCGAGAGCTATGACTTGGCAGTCTGACGGTCACACCACTAAGCTATCACTGCTTAACCAGAACTGAAAAACTAGTGTCTTTTTTCTTGGGAATAACCTTCATGAAGTGCGCGGATTTTATCTAAAGGCCGCTCACATTATCTGCAATACATGTAGAAAAGCTATCTGGAGGAATAGGTTCTGATGAAAGATTAAGATTCTCCTAAAATCCGATGGATTTTTGTGAAAATTGGTAAATAAAAGTTGTACCATTTAAATACAAAACCTCAAGTCGCCGACTACCAACCAAGACAGTCTGCAGCTTCCGTATGAAACCTTGTTTCTATGATATCACTATCTATTTGGCCCTGGTCTCTTAACTATTATATATTATTTATTTATATATATTATATTTAAGATTGAGTGAGAAAAAAAAAACAAACATATTTACCCCAACAAGGTTGAAAAGTAGTGGTCTAAGATCCGACGTAGGGATGAGTTAGTAGCAAAGGTTCTCCTTGAAAAGCTCTTTCAATTGGTTTTCTCATCTTGATAAAAAAAAACATTTTTGAATTTTTTATGAATGCAAAGTTTAAAAAAAATATTTTTGGTTTTTAAGTATTCAATGTCTGGCCAGGATTTTTCTTACCAACCTACTCGCGATATATTTTCTAACATACTAAAGATTTAAAAAACTTTTCATCCATTAAACGACGGGTGAAGGTCGTTCCTAGGTCGGATTCTCTACTATAGGTACTAAACAAAACACATCCAATCCAAATAACAAGAGACATGTATCCAAATAATTACTCTCATTGTACAAATGTGAAATTGCCTATTTCGTATCAGATCGCATGTCGCATATGTTAGGGTTGTCAGTGCACTGATAAATTATTGTTTGTGGTTTGTTTTTGACTCGTAAAATAAATATTCAGAATGTTTTTGGTCTCGAATTTGTGACGTGTTGATTCGGATTTGCAGGATTATGTTTCATTTATTAGCAGTTCGTGTTAATTTTGTGTAGATGATTAATTATGTGGCTGGTTACTAATCATTCGTTTTAATTAGGTATTATTCAATCATATTGGGTATCATTACAATCATTGGTGAGGTTAGAATATTTGTGTTATTCATTTTCTATTACAGGCAAAATGTCATTGCCGGTCTTCTCTTTTCCGTGGAGACCTTATAAGGGTTAACAAAATCATCGGCGTTACGCTACGTAGGGTTGAATGGTGTAGACCGAAAATTATTTAAACAAAATTTTCCAAGTTGATTCAGAAAACGAAGCAAATAATTCGATTCAATAATATTTTTCTCGGTCAACCCTTAAAATTAATCTCCACATCTTGAGAAAATCGTATTTCTATATCGTCCGGAAAATTACAGTGTCAAATGAGAGTGACCTTTAGGTAAATACGTGTTTATTTATTTTATTCACAAACTTTTGCACTTTTAATTACGCTGCGGTCTGTAACATGGATTTGTTAGTTTTAGTTCTGCACCTGTGCTAGTTTTTCAGCTAAATATTTCAGTAACTTTCAGTGTAATTTATTTTATTAAGTACTAGCTTCCTCAAACGGCTTCGCTCGCATGATATCTTTATAAATTATACCTTATATTACTCAGTCATAATATAGCAGTTTACTGGTGAAAGAATTTTTTTTAATCGGTCCAGTAGTTTGTGAGTTTATTCGTTACAAACTAAAATACAAATATTTTCTCTTTCTAATATTAGTGTAGAACTGTAGACTAGCTTCTTGACCGCGACTTTGTCAGCGTGGAAGTCAACTATACCATAAATAAAACATATAATATGGCACTCGGCGATAGTGTAACTTTCTATCAATGAATGATTTTTTGTAATCGGATCAGGGGGCTTAAAACGGCCGATTTGGCAGAATCATAATATGATATTAATGTGAATCACAAACTGTCACAAACTGACAATTCTTAATATTATTTGCGTTCAATTCTTATTACGCAATTCATCTGTTTGACAGTTTTATATATATATTTTTTTTTTTACATTTAAACTGTGAAATAAAAAATAAAAATCTCATTTGATTAATAAAAACTGCATAGAAAAATTATCCGGTAAAATTACGGTCTTATTTTTTTTTATGCGGCAATTTTTACACCAAATATGATTCTGATATGAATTGAATTGAATATAATTCAGCTAATGTGTCACGATAGAGGAATTGCTGGGAATTCAGAAAATGAATTGCTTTTAGAGGAATTGCTTAATGTGGTCATTTTAGGCCAACAGTACTTCCATAGATAACCTGTTATAAACTAACAAACAAAAAATCGTACCTCTTTTAATATAGTTTATACAAGCCATAATTTCTTACGTCTTTAAAATATAGGTCATTCTTGAGGTCACACTAATTTCATGTTAATGTGTGAGTGTAATTAAATATCAATTTCAAGGATACTTAGCACCGATTAACGAGAAATTTAGCCTAAATTAGGTAATGTTGTACATTATTACCTAAATCATGTTTAAAATAGTTTAAGGCTGGTTTCACAGCTGTCCGGGAGACCCGTGCGGGTACCGCCTGCAGTGCCCAGGGGGCCTACTACCTAAGAAAAATCCATAGTTTCGGCCGTCGTTACGGGCGCTTCGTTCTCCATCTCACTTACAAACATACCGTAAGTGAGAAGGAGAGCGAAACGCCCGTAGTGACGGCTAAAACTACGGATTTCGCTTAGGGACTAGGCCAGTAGGTAGGTAAAACGAGGGAGTAGTACGATACGTTATAGGGGCTCTACCCGGAGAAAGTCGCGTACGGACCAATCTGCGTCGCTGTGAAACAATGTTCTAGCGCCTCACGTGTGTCTCCTTTCTAGGAGCCCGTACGGGCGGCCCTTACGGGTCTCCCAGACAGCTGTGAAACCAGCCTTAGCGTAGAAATAAATTTTCTTGGTGTTGAAAATTCAAATTCCTCAAACTATAACAGTTTCACAATCCGTCACAAACACTGAACTCTTACCAGCCAATGAGGCGCCTCTTCCATGTCGCATACACGCATACAACTCAAAAAGTCTACCCACCCCCATACATTTAACAGAGCGTGAAGGTAAGGAAGGAAGGAGTAATATTTCATGTAAACATAGCCCGTCTCCCTTGCTGTGCAAAAACTTCACGGGATATGCTCTGAGGGGGGGGTAGGGGGGCAAACAATACTCACCATCACTTTTTTACATGTTAATGGCGGAAGACCCTAATGTCCTTTTGCGGGGCGCTGATTTATTTAAGAAGTATTTGTATGTTGCAGATATAAACAAAATGAAGGGCTTGTCGAATGTAACAACAAACTCAAAACTACGCAAAGCATTTATTTCCAATAAACAAGCAGGCACTTTTGAATTGTCAAGGGGACGGTCATGGGTTGGTCAGTCAGAAAGATGAAGCTAGTTACCCATCGGAGTACTGTCGCATGGTGAAGAACGGTTAAGAAGATGCTTTAGAATGGGCAACTAGCTTCATCATTCCGACTGACCGAATCCTTGACAACTCAAAAGTGCCTGTAATTGGTTTAATTGAAATAAATGCTTTAAGTTTGAGTTTGAGTCTTGCTCAGTTTAATTTCTGTATGAAGCTGACTTTACACGTAGATTTCTGTAGTTATTTATATATGTCCCATTCAGTAGTGGGCGAGCTTATTGCATGTTTTAAAAATTCGCCATAATGATACAGAACCCCTCATATAAAAACATAATTATATTTAATTTTATCGCATTGTTTGCATACATCTGGTGCATGTAATTCAGGCCAGTGGCCTTTCCCTGAATATCATTTTGATATAATAAAACACCAACTTCCGACTTTCGCGTATTACCAACATGACCAATGCAGATAATTTCAGTTTAATAATATATATTTTCGCTCCAAAACAAAAATAGCTGACGTGGGTCAAAGGCTGCCGAACTTAAATGGGACTGGGCAGGACATGTCTGCCGCATGCCGGGCAAACTGTGAGCCCAAATAGAACAGAACTGGTGCCCTGAGACAGTGAGGCGGGGTTGAGGTTCCGTCAAAACTGAAATGAGGACGCGCGGGTTCGCGAACGATGGAAGGAGTGAAAGGAGGCCTTTGCCCAGGAGTGGGACAGCGTAAGCTAGTAAAAATAAATATATATATATATATATTATTTTAAATTTGCAGTGATTCTACGACGACAGCCAGGAGCATAAACCAAATGTTATGCTGAAATTGTTGAATAATAAACCTTCATTTTTCATTTTATTGCAGTACCTATAGCTATTATTATGCCTTTTTAATTACTCTCACTTACTCTAAGATTCTTATCTGAAATCTCACTTGTAACCGCTGCGATAACGCACGAAAAACGCCCATGACTATAATAAATCGCAGATGGATTGTCGAATCTGCTGTTTTACGTAACCGCTAGCCTTTTTACAAAATAGCTCAGTTATGTAAAAGTGCTGAACGACGTTTACAGACTTACCATAATTACTGAACTTTAACGCTCAGAAGTGCATAAACGTCTTGCATTTATCAATGCAGCGGGTCAACGATTAGAGGTTATGTAAAACAACGTGAAATGAAACGTCAGATTGTAGGTTTAAGTAAAAAAAAAAAACAACGAGTAAGAGTGAAAACAGTGTTCTTAATAACAATTTTAACACAAAGTTATGAGAGTTTTATGAAATTCAGTCCTAAAAATACTAAATAGCCAAGTAACTATGAGCAACTTAGAAGTATCACTCGCCGTCCGCTACCGCTGTCGTGGCACCGCTCGCTTAGCTCGCTCGGCTCGCGCGCGATTGGTCACAGTTCTAACCTAAATATATCAATTCGTCAGGACGCCCTAATTTACTTACTGCGACCGATTCGGCATTAGAAGCCACACCAAGCGCTTATTGAGACTGCAGATAAGGAAGAATATTAATAAAGAACATTACGCCTAAACGTGGGTGGCAGTTTTGTTTAACGTAACTCATGAGTTTTACATAACGGAGCTGTTTTGTAAAACAGCGGATTCAACAATCCATCTGCGACACCTACATAATGCATCAATTTGCAGTACCTACACTACAAACTGATCTGTTCTCGTGTTTTATAAGAACAAACAACGGGATCCAAGTTAATTCGAACGAATACAACAATGGCGCTCACTAAACTGCAACCGCCCTGTATTTCAACTATTTAATCATTGCGTCGAAATTGTGTGTTCCCCATAACGGGGTAGAGGTGTGGGCTCACTGACAGTGAGGCGAATTGCAGCATTTAACATTGGCAAACTGCATTGAAGTAGTTGTTGGGATTTAGGAATTTAACGGATTACTTCCGTTGACTGAAAATTATTGCTTGGGAATTATTTTAAAGCTCTGCAAGCTTCAACCGAGACCTTATTTAGACAATTAATCAAAATGAAATAAAATTATGCTTTTTTTTTTAATAATCCGGTGCTTTTGTTTTCTGGCAAACAATGTTTGCTGTTTGTATCAGATTGTACAGTTACTGTTAGTCGAGCTAAATCAGAGCTGCATCTAACCACGTAGGTAACGCAAGGCTATGTGAGTAGTAAATCGGGCTTGACGAGTCCAACATAGTGTTATCCAACATTTGTATTTTAATCTTTTTAAATAGGATGTGAATAAAATCTGGGTAAATCTGCAAAAGGGAACCTAACATCATGCAGGCTGGTAGAATAATTACTCTGGAACCATTCGATCAATTGCGATGTGCTTACTTCTAAACTCAATCGAATTTTGAAGTAAGCACATCGTCCTTCATAACAGCACCGCTTCAGCGCATTAACGCCGCACCGCCTCGAAAAATCTGATCGCCAACGCGCCGTAAGCAAGGCGACCGCTAGTCGCCCGCGCGCCGTAAGCAAGGCGAAAACGCGCCGTCTGCAAGGCGACCGCTCGCTGCCGGCACGACATCGGTGAGGTGACAGCTTGTTGTTCATTCACAAAAGAAGAAATCCTTAAGAAGCGCCTATATAGATTCCGGTACTTATGTCTTTCCTTTTACATTCTGCCATTGTGACTGGGACCACACCCCAACACCAGTCAAAGAGACCATCTCAAAGCAACCGGATGCAACCAAAATTCATAATCACAAGATACCGAGGGATGCAATGAAATTCTGCTTACTATTTAAATATAAACAGTAGAGCTACTTCGGAAACTTCACGTTGTTACGGTTTTAGAAAGGATTAACTAATGAATATAACATAACATCGCGGCTATAATCCCCGAAGGGCTAGGCAGAGGTGTACCTATAGTAAAGCTTGTCCTCTCTGAAATGACGCGCCCTAATACTGCATTTTACGCACACGGCATTGCTGTGACTCTGAAATGTCGCGCTCCAGGCGTCATTTCTAATATCATAACTAGTGAACTAAAATATTGGTTATGAAATACAATAATTAATATCGTAACACCGAATATTTAGTTTAAGATATAAGTATTTGGAAACTTTCCAAATGCTTTTTTACAGCTAAAACGGTTACAACATCAAATTCAGTGTTATAATTGCAGCAGTGACGCTGCTGTCTTGCGTAAGATTGCCGCGAAACCATCTGTGCGTGCCTCCATGAACATGGGGGACGCTCTGTACGGAGGGAGGCTCAGCAGCATCCTGAATTCGTTATTGTATTGGACCCGCAGAGCATTGACAACTTACATGCTGCAGATTGCTTATATGCTGTCCACAGGCTGCTGGAGTAAAACGTATGGCAAAAGGATTTAAATAACAAAATTTTAACCTCTATTCTGCAGCGGGCAAACCTCGCGGGCCAGCATATTAGCCCTAACCGTCAATGCTCTGCGATTCCACGTAACATTCGTCATTCAAAGAGTCGGTGACTACATGCCCCAGATATTTGAATTCACACTCACCGAACTATATACAAAAGTTTTATTTTTATTTGTTAGTATTTTATATATATATATATATTTTTAACCGACTTCTAAAAAAGGAGGAGGTTATCAATTTTTTTTTTCGTGGATTAATAATAATAATAATCGTTTATTTGGACTCAATAAAATATAGCCTAATACAGTTATATTCCTAGGGTACAAATAATGTAAGTGAGTTGACGGCAAAACTTTATGAACTCTGAATTCCAAACTAGGTAAAACCTGTATCTTGGAAATCAGTGCTCTTCCGTGCAAAATTAGGTGTATAAACTTATAAATCACATACTAAAATTAAAAGACTTAGACTATGAAAGAAAAAACTCGACGGGTTAGTGAGCTAAGTGAGTGTGTATAAATGGTGTGTGTAGTCAGTGCAGTGTAGGTATAGGGTGTGGATTTGTGTGGTGTATATATACGTAGTGTAGGTATAGGGTGTGGATTTGTGTGGTGTATATAGTGTAGGTATAGGGCGTGGATTTGTGTGGTGTATATAGTGTAGGTATAGCGTGTGGATTTGTGTGGTGTATAGAGTGTGGATTTGTGTGGTGTATATAGTGTAGGTATAGGGCGTGGATTTGTGTGGTGTATATAGTGTAGGTATAGGGCGTGGATTTGTGTGGTGTATATAGTGTAGGTATAGGGCGTGGATTTGTGTGGTGTATATAGTGTAGGTATAGGGTGTGGATTTGTGTGGTGTATATAGTGTAGGTATAGGGCGTGGATTTGTGTGGTGTATATAGTGTAGGTATAGGGCGTGGATTTGTGTGGTGTATATAGTGTAGGTATAGGGTGTGGATTTGTGTGGTGTATATAGTGTAGGTATAGGGCGTGGATTTGTGTGGTGTATATAGTGTAGGTATAGGGCGTGGATTTGTGTGGTGTATATAGTGTAGGTATAGGGCGTGGATTTGTGTGGTGTATATAGTGTAGGTATAGGGCGTGGATTTGTGTGGTGTATATAGTGTAGGTATAGGGCGTGGATTTGTGTGGTGTATATAGTGTAGGTATAGGGTGTGGATTTGTGTGGTGTATATAGTGTAGGTATAGGGTGTGGATTTGTGTGGTGTATATAGTGTAGGTATAGGGTGTGAATATCTGTGGTGTGTGTAGTGTAGGTATAGGGTATGAGTGTGTACGCGAACGTATAGGTGTGCTTTTGGTATGTTATTTTAAAATATCCAATTTTTTTTCCGTATTGATATAATCAAGACTTAGGAGCCATTTGGTGATTACTATTTTACATTGCTGTTTAGCTAAAGGATATATTTTTAGGATATGATTGATTTTGTTGTACAAATTTCCACCTAAGAAGTTAAAAAATCTTTGCGCAAAATGAGTGTGACAAGCTTTATAAACGCAGACTGTATATTTCCTACGTTTCTGCGTGCTGTTTAGTTATAGGTTCATACGTCAGTAAACCATGCATTTTGAGGATAGTGTGAAGTATGAAAAGTTGTCTTATTCGTGTCGTATTCCGTCATAACTCCGTCATATATAGAAGGATTTATAAAATTATTTTTTGTTTGAAAGGGTATGCTCTCGAAGTAGTCCCATATCTTTTTTTGAGTTAGCTTCCATAATACGTATTTTTTCTACTTAATCTATATATGATGTTATAATAATTTCCTATCACTGTTATTTACATAGCATTCTAGTTTGTATGGAGTAAGTACTGCAACAAAAAATAGAAAATTAAATACTTAAAAAAAAACACTATAAATTGAAAAATTACTTTATTTCGGAAGTCGGCGGCAAATAACAAAAACTCAAAAACTAAAGACACCGACTTTTTTATTTGTAAAAAAGTTTTTATGTTTATTAATTTATCGTGTCCAAACCAATGCGACATTTATTTTTAAACTTTGCAGCCCAATGTTGGACTTTTGAATTTATTGAACAGTTGTTTTTTTCTAAGTTTACATGTGCTAGTCTTAATATATAATTTTTCTTTTCGTGCAGATAATAGACAAGAAGAAGAACTGTATCCGCACATCAAAACATAATACCTTCCTATACATCAATTATCAATGTCGGAGATTCGATGCCTTGTAATTACTGGCAGGTATACTAGGCTACCGGGTTGTGTTACATCTTAATTAATGGCCCACTAATAACCGCGTTAAATGCAACCCTAAGCAATTGCACGGATTTGAATAATTGTTGGTAGATACGTGGTTTCAATCGCACTGCGCATTTTAGGTATAAAGCTGAACAAGTACACGACAGGCTCGACTTGTCGAGCCAATTCAGTGGTTGTAACGTAGTCAGAAGATATAAGAGCTACGCGATAGAATGAGAGGCAACTTCTTCGTGAATATAACTGTAGATAATTAGCGCTGTGCGACCTGAATTGCACTTTATTGTGTCGTAGCAAGAGTCGCTATTTATTCAAATGATTTTCGGAGTGAATCTTCTGTACTTGTACTATTATTTATTCTGTGTTACATGTAAAATGAATATACGTAAATGCATGTTTTGGCGCGACAACATCTTACTTTTTTGTAGGTTAGAAAAGTTTTAGTCAGGAAAATTGCCTTGTCCCATTTTATATACTTCACCTGTAACTTGCAACGCCCTTGTTCGCAAGGCCTGTGCTTTTCTGTATTGCTTTTTGATAAGAAAGTTCGTTCAGTAGGTTTAAAAAGAATGCGGGCTAATAATAATTAAATATTGGGGTTTTAAATACTGCAAAAATAACATGCACGTTCGTAGAAGATACTTTAGCTGAAACTGTGTAATATCCTCGTAAATTCCTAAATAAACACAATTTACCTAACAGATTTACTTCTCTATACCCTAGTCCAGTTTCACATAGAATTACCAAAGTGATGCACAGCGTATGCTAACCGCTGCACGACAGCACCAACCTGCGGTCTGCCGCTAAATGTCAGCGAAATTAACGTTTCACTTGAGAAGGTGCAGCGCTGCATCAAGCGCTTCATATTGCGATCATAACTCACACGGTAGGTAAGCATAATGTTGTGTGGTGAAAAATGAAGCGCTTTTATGCTGTATGTTTTTAAATTGTGAATGCGTTCGAAAAGAAAGTTGGTCGATGTTTGCATAATGTGTTTTCAATTTGAATGATGCGTTCGGAAAAGGTTTTATAGAACTGCATTTTTGTAAAAGGAACGAGTTCGTTTTCGTTCGTTTTTTAAAGCTTTGTGCATTGCCATTCATATTTGAATTGCGTATGCATGTGCGACCTAAAATGCATAAACTGCATATTCTAACCTCTTTAAAATATTTTTCAGTACAAAACAAGACAGTTAAAACCACCGACCGATACATTTTCCCCCACCCCAGCCAGGAAACATCTTTAACAAACGACCCAGCGAATTCCCGCTAATTCCCGTGGTCAACGCTTAACGCAAAACGCTAAAGTAATTTACGTTTACAAATGAAACTTTTAGCGTGGTCGTAAATTTAAAAAAGAGGGTCTCATAAAAAAACAAGTCGCTATATCAGTAACTGCGGACGAGAACTTCTTAACGTAATCTTGTTAAGATTAAATATTGTGATGTTTTAGGAAAATAATGAAAAGTCTCTCAAGATAGCCTCACTAGATACCTACTTACGTACATACAAGACTATAATAAAGACCTGACTGTTATGAGAAAACTCGTTTGGCTGGCCAAAGTTCCCTCAGTTTTGGGGTTATCTACCAGTAACCAATCAATCTGATCCAAAATGTATGTATTAAAAAGGAAAACGAGAGACGATTGTACTTTGGGTGTCAGGCAGTCAATCAGTCAGTACCTAACTAGGTTGGTGCTTACAATTTAATGGAAATCTTTGAAATAGAATATTTTCACCGCATGATGAGGATGCTGAAATCTACAATTATTTCCTTTTTAACCGAGTTCCAAAAAGGAGGAGGTCCTTTGTTCGCTTATGTTTTATTTCCATCGATATTTTCGCTAGCTTAGATATTTTTTTTTTCATTTGGCAGTGTAAGTTTGCGCGATGGTACCATATAAATGTTATTAACTTTGCTTGGGTAGTTTTTAAGTTAGCTTCTATAATACGCATTCGTCGCAGTTTGTCCATGTCAGGAATTTCCAACCGGTGGGGCGCCCCCCCTCAGGGGGCATAAAGTCGCCAATGGGGGGGCGCAGCAGCTCTAATAATACACTATAGATTATTAAATTTTAAGTTCATGATTTAGAAAAGATTAAGGCTAATTTTTACAACCCGAACGATTCATAATATTGTAGGTAGGTAGTGTAAAATGAGCTTCAGCTCTTCTGCATAAGTCGATAAAATAAATTTTCCTACTTCTGTATGAATGGACTAAGGAAAACCGAACCTATCCGAGACGCCGTGCTATGTTCTTCGAGCTCACTTTGCTCGCTCTTCCATTCTACATTCTTTTGATTCTTCAAGTTTTTTTCAGAAGTCGACAAAGTAACTCCTTTTTCTGTATGAATGGTCAAAAGAAAAATGTACCGAATCCGGAATTGTACAACATTTTTCGAGCTCGCTTTGCTCACTCATACATTATGCAATCTCATAATTCTTGAGTTTTTCTGCATAACTCGACAAAGTTACTTCTATTTCTGTTTTAATGCTCAAAAGAAAATCTAACCTATCCCAGGGGCTGTAAACATTTTCGACCTCACTTTCGCTCGCTTCATATTCTTATGCTTTTTTGCTTGTGTCGACAAAGTAACTCAAAAGCGTAGTGATTTTAAAAGAAAGTTAGAGGGGCGCGTATGTTAAAAGGTGGAGACCCCTGGTGGTCTCCACCTTTTAACATACGCGCCCCTATATGTGGATGATGTTATAATAAATTCCTGTCACTATTATTTACATTGCAGGTACCTAGTGGTATTCGAATTAGTGTGGGGTAGGTACCATAAATGCAAAATAACTTTAATTTCGGAAGTCGGTGGCAAAGAACCAAAAACATCTAAACCAAAGACCGACCGACTTCCGAAATTAAAGTTATTTTTCACCGGTTTTCATTACTACTTATTTGAGATTTTTATATCATGATAATTCTTCTGTTACAGGTATCTCCATACATATGAAAATCCCTCTACAATTTATTTATTAAAACCTGCGGATTACGAAATAAACTTCTTTTTTTATGTGTTAACATAATTCGGGACAATAGGTTCCCGGACGTCTGGAAGGCGTACGAGGCCCTTCAGACCATTGTAAATGAAATGAGAATTATTTTTATTAAGCATTGATTAAAGTCACGTCGCCCTAGTGAATGATCTCATCATATTCAGGTCACGTCAGCACCGTATGCGCAACATAACATTCTACTTATCCCCCTTCTTAGTACAAGCGTTGAATTTTATTATAACAGCATGGGTTTTCTTGCCATCGGCACCCTGCAAGGGTAACAAATGCGATAGAGGAACGCGATGCTATGTGTTGCGAAAGCATTGAATACTGTGAGAAAAATAACTTTGGTTTTTGGTGTTATATGAGTATGCTACAAAAAGTAATGATTTGAGATTTTATCTTAGTTATCCGTTTTTAGGGTTCCGTACCCGAAGGGTGCCTAACGAAACCCGGGCTTGTGCATACTAGCGGACGGGAAGGCAGAGGATTTAAATTTATCAATTGAATGCAGTACTTATCCAATCGAAATAAGGTATATATTTCAATGCTCGGTGATCGACTTTGGAGCATCGAAGATCACGCTTGAGGATACCGCGCCGGTATGTGCCGGAATGCGCCGGCGGCGTATGCGCTGGAGTATGCCACACTCTTTCAAAAGCAACTGTTCGACTGCGTAGTCGCTAGTGGGATAATCAAATCCCGGCGAGCGGTGACTAATCGACGGATGCCGCGGCATACCGACGGATGCTCCGGTAAACTGGCGGACGCTCGCGGTATCGCATAGGATTTTTCTTGTCAGTATGCGCTGGCGGATAGAGCAATCCTCCTCGATGCTCTCCCCCGCCGACCGCCATTGTGCCCAGACCCAATTACTAACCCTCCGCTGTCCGTCCGTCTGTCTGTCAACGGGCTGTATCTCATGCACCGTAATAAGTAGAGAGAGAGTAGAGTTATGTATTTCTATTGTCTATAACAACAGATAATTAAATTTAAAAAAAGTAAAAACAATGAAGGGGAGTATATACACCGTGACATTTCATAGTCATTTTACACAACCAGCCCACTTCATGTATCCAATGACTACCGTCTACGTATCCAATGTATCCAAGTCCGACTCACACTTAACAGGTTTTTTTCTGTAGTGTTGTTACGTTTTTGCACAATATCTAACGTGTCGAAAAATCTCTTACAAATATTAACCTCATACTAACAAAGAACGCCGACAGACGAATCAGCAAAAAGATCTCTTCCACGTTGCATCGCCTCGCATTTGTAAATTAGGTTCGCCTAAAGATAGGTTATTTCATTTCCCCTTAGTTCTATGTACCTAATTGATCAATAATGCATTTTTGAAAAACATTAATTAACTTTAATTAATGATGCACACTATAGGATATCTCAGAGATAACCACAGTTAACCTTTACAACTTATTTATAATTCTCACAACTTATTACTATCGAAACTAAATTCTTAAAATTAATCACCACGGAACAACAATACCACGACCGCTCGCTGTCAACTGCCATCAAAAAGTGCACGATCTCTGCCAAGTCACCGCAACTGTCGACACTAGTGTGGCCAGTGCAATCAATTCGATCTCCCAATTTTATTTCGAGCCGCATTTTCGCCGTCAGTATGGCCAGTATAAACATTTTTACCGTAGATCGATTTGATAAGCAGTTTAGTTAAGTTATATTAATAAAACCTTACATTACCTCCATTTGACCGTATTTCAGAACACAAGGAGCCTGGAATTCAGTGGTAAATTCAGTAAACTCATCCGATACGAACGGTGCCTTCAATGTGAAACCTACAAAGTGTTTACTATGCAAAATCCGATATCTCTACATTATTCTGTTCCCATGCTCAAATACATAGTGTATGCTATCCACTTTGATATGCTAGATACAGCACTCTAGCTGCGTAACACACTTTCAATTAGAAACTGAATTATTTTGAAGGATATTGCTAATCCATTGCTTCAGGTGCTGATGCAGGTTGCTGATGGTGGCGCGTGTGTTGGATCATTTAGCTCCCTTCAAAATGGTTGAGCTGAATGGTGCTGATCCATGCGTCATGTTCGTGAACGGGCACCGTCAGTTGGGACTGGTCAACTCTTATCTGCCAGGGCTCATTTTTAATCTTATATTTAAAATAGTTTTTTTTTTACATTGTTCTCACATAAAGAAGCAACAAGAATAATGTACCCAGGATTTTGTAATATCTATATTTAAAAGTGTCCTTGGAGTTTCTTGCCCGTTCTTCTCCTTAAAGATCTACATTTTGGAATGGACAACTAGCTTCAACTTTCTGACTAACTGACCGACTCTTTGACAATTCAAAAGTGCCTGTAAATGGTTTAATTGAAATAAAAGCTTTGAGTTTGAGTTCAGATGTTCGAAAAAATTGTCCGATCAACAACGTAACGTAACCACCTCAGTGATCTAGTGGTTAGACTACCTGTCTCAGATCCAGAGGTACAGGGTTCGATTCCCAGTAGCAGCAAAAAAAATTCTCGGTTTTGTTGCTAGTAGAGCTTATTCTTAGTCCACCTGGTGACCAACCACCATGTTATCTAAGTCTGTCGCCATAACAACAATGTTAACAGCATTGTTGTGTTTCGGCAGTTAGAGGTAAGATAGCCAGTTCCTCTGTGGTTGAGGATTCCGGGAGAAGCTCGCTGCCACCAAGCAAAGTATGTTGTTGAACTGTCAAAATGAACGCCATTGCTACTGTAAGTGTGTTACGCAATTGCGTTCTATTTCTCTCGATAAAATTTAGCAGTGCGTAACCTAATATCATTTTCATAGTAATTAACATAAAATCACACCGGTAATTCCCGAAGGGTTCAGCAGAGGTGCACATAAGAAGTGACCTAAGGCGATTGATTAACACACGGCACCGCGCACCGCCGCGGAAGGCGGTGAAGCGGATCTCATGTCGCATTGGCCTCTAATAAATCCGTTGATGCCTAACACACGTACACCGCCCGACCGCGCGGTCGAAGCGATGTTCTCACCTTTACCTCCGCGGCGGTGAGCGGTGCCGTGTGTTAATCGCCTTAGTACAGTCACATTTTGCCAGTTAAGTAATTATTATGTTAATCATGTGAATGGGCTCAATCGGACTTTATAATGAAAGATTAGTGGACTGTATTAAAATAGGTGAAATACCATAATTTACCTGAACCACGTTAATAGAAGAGAGTACAAAGAAATGCCCGTAGTGGAGCGCGTCTATGAGCTGAGTGGTGTAACGGCCGTTCGTAGTGATCCCCCCCGCGCTTTCCCTGCAGTGAATCATGCGCATATTATCATATGTGATGCGTTGACAAATGTCATAAGCATAGTCGAATCATATTAACAAGTAAAAAGTAGGTAACAATCTAAAAAGTTCCAGATAATTCCGTTTTCTTATACAATCTTACGTCAAATTTAAAGATAGTCGATAGAAAAATCTTTACTAATAATACAGCTGAAGAGTTATTTTAATTTTTTGTTAGTTTGTACGCGCTAATCTCTGAAACTTCCAGTCGGATTTCAATATTTTTTTTTTTGCATTAGATTGCCCAATTCTTGAGGAATAATATAGGAACGCTACGACCCTCAGGAGCTGAGCAAAAAAAAACTGAGAGAACATTAAGCGAAACAAAGAAATAGCGTGGGCCGGCGATATGATGCGGCGCGGTGGGTCGGGGAACAAGAAATTTTACGCGGATGAAATCGCGGGCAGAAGCTAGCTAAGTAATTTATTTATTTATTTTATAAAATTTATATAATCACTTACAACTATTATTACAGGTACAACCCAATGCAATAATGAAGGAAACTTAATAATAACAACTTACTTTTTAAAACTTATTACATATGTTATCCTTGTGAATTCACTCCGTGAATGTCTATCTCCTCTGCTACAAGGTTAAGGGTGCGAAACGCCCGCGTTAGGGGCGCCTCAGCAGCTGAGGCCGCCGTCGCCACCACACATATCTGTCGGGCACACTCAAACACACCAACTCTAATATGTTGGCGTTATATATCATGCTTCTAATTACGTTTACTACCAGCTTGCCCAACAAACTGCCAGACACTTTTACACCTCTAACCTGTGTACAGACGTTATCAACACTCTATAATTAATGGCAGGGACGCACAGAGAGGGCCTTTTCGCGCCCTGCTGCCTGCACCCACCGTCAGAACAAAAGAAGCATGCGTGTAAAAAAACAAAAGACGGCACACAACGTCTTAGTACGAGTTACGACTACGTAAATATTTCTGCTAGACACGCACTTTAACTGAGTGCATGTACAAGAAATACAGATATATCAAAAATTGTGTGCTTCCTGTAGGAGATAATCGTCAAATTGTTGGTTAACATGAGAGGTGAAGGGCGGGGTACTGTCCATTCAAAAAGTGCTGATTTTATATGACTCTTGATTTTATTTGACAATTTAGTCATTTAAAGTTAGCACATTCGTCATTTTGTAGGTATTTTTCTGGTAGGCTTATTTTCTGAAGTAAAGATTTACGAGATGAAGCATAGACTTTACCAGCCAACATGTTAACTGTCAAACATTTCTTTTGTAATTGAAAGTTTAAAAAAAAAAGAATATAAGACTTATTTTGTACTAGCTTCTGCGACTTCGTCTGGATGGACTTCAGAATGTTATTTACCGGGGTAAAAAATAGCTTATGTGTTAAAATTTCATCCAAATCCAATAAGCCGTTTTTGCGTGATTAGGTAACAAACATGGTAACAGACAAACTTTCACATCATTCTCATTCTTATTCATAATATTAGTAGGATTTAATAAAAAGCCTAAACAAAATGGAATACACAAAACCGTCCTTCCCCACACATGCCGCTCACCCCAGCACACTGACATAGCGTCTTGATCGAGTTTTCAATAACAAACAACTCGTATCCTCGTATAAGATTTGCCGTCACAACGGATAGCGCGCAGTCCACGTACTGAACTCTGTTGCACATTATTATTAGTGTGCGGCGACATGCAAGCAAAGATTATGTGAGGTACGCAAAAGGGACGGTGATAGGGTGAGTTTTACCCTAGGAAAAATAGCAACCTATGCTTTATCATCATATAAAGGAATATAGAATTTAGGTAAGAAATTGACACGTGTTTCACCTCTCAACGAGGCATTCTCAGGATGGCGATTGACTTGTTACGAACCCGGACCCGATATGTGGACACGACAAGCGTGGAGAGCAGTGTGAGCCACTTCGCTCGCCAACCCTACACATAATAATTAATATATAATTTACATAATATTTAAAATATAATTATAATTTAATTTAGATAGTCCATCACAATCATGAGGCTCGTGGCTAAACAATAACAGCTGCACGGGTCGATCGAATTTAACCTGCGCTTGCCACGGTCGATTCGTGGATGGGTGACCATCCATTAAATTTCGAGACTCCTCCGTGCCTCGGAAAGCACGTTAAGCCGTTGGTCCCGGCTGTCATTCGTGGATCTTTGACAGACGTTACGGATCTTCAGAAACCCGAAAGTCTGACAACCAATCTTACGAAAGGGGTGTCACATTACCCAATAACTGGTTTGTCTCAGGTCTGATAGGCAGTCGCTCCATGTAAAATACTGGTATTCAGCTGCATCCGGTTAGACTGGAAGCCGACCCCATTATGGTTGGGAATAGGCTAGGCAGATGATCATCATCATCAACATTCTTCTACCAGCACTTTAATTGTATTGTGGTTGACGTACCATGTATTCTTCTTTCGTGCTTGTGACCTCGAGACCAACAGGGCAGTCGCGACTGCTGAGTGTGGTGACCTGGGCTCGATTCGGGTCGGGCAAAGTGTTATTGGGTTTTTCTATTCGGAATTTCTTAGTAACAGCCCGGAGTTTGGAAGTTGGCGGTCGTTATGATACCCCGGGCCTCGGAAAGCACGTTAAGCCGTTGGCCCTGCGCCTGATCTTTCACCGGTCGAATCGTGTCGGATTGCCGTCACATCGGACTATCAGAGTGCACCTGTGTCTGCGCACACACTTGTGCACTATAATATCTCCCGCGCCGAAGGGTGATCTCCGCTGAGCCGCCGTAGCCGAAATTCAGTCGGGAAGCCTATTACTATTCTTTTTCGATACATCTGTCAGAGTTATATCAGTTGACAAATCACTTTAATCCCATTCTATAGCTTAATTATCTTTACAATGCATTTGCTCGAAAAGAGCGTTTTCCAAGCAGTCAATTTGTGCGGAAAGTGTCACTTTTTTCACTAGTGCTTTTTACGTTTCTGTTTTTTTTTTAAATTTTTGAGTCCGTCGTCAGCCCGTCTCGGCTCAGAGATTTTATTATTTGAGAATGATGATGATGACAATGGCGATGATTATGACGACAGTCAAAATCAAAAAGTCGAAGTCAAAGTCAAAGTCAAAGTCGAAGTCGAATTCAAACGTGTCGCGGGTTCGATCCCCGCACGGAACAAATATTTGTATGATCTGCAAGCCTCCATATGAGAGTTGTAGACAAATTTTTCAAAAGTTGAAGGTTTTAACGCTAGCTTCTATTTATATTTTAGAAATAGCCATATTTGTTAGGAAAAATTCACACTTCTTCTCCACAGTAACCGAAAACAATAGATTTACAAAAAGGGACCCCACTAAGCTAAAAAACCAATTTTGTAACAGCGCTCTGCACTACAGAAATAGCTACCTTATGTCCATAAAAATTTACAACCATATTCCAAAAGTAATAAGAGAACTATCATTTAATTACCTACTACAAAAGAAATATAAAAACATGGCTTCTCCAAAATAATTTTTATACACTGAAAGAATTTTTTGAATATAAGGGTAATAAATTATAGATTTATTTAGTTTTATAATACCTACAAATATTGTTGCTGTTGTGTTTTATTTTAATAGAGTATAAATGTATCTTTATATCTATAGTCTTAGTTTTTCGTATTGTTAATAGAGTTTATGTAGTAATAAGTTAGGTTTTTATGACCATGTAAATGTAAATATTCGTATGCCGCTTTTAGCGGCGGATGTGTCTTGAACATATTATACCTAACCAACTTGTACGTACCATATCCGACGAATAAATGTCTTTGTCTTTGTCTTTGTCAAGTAGTTGTTCCGGGTCTGGGTGTTAGTGTATGTGAGTTTCCATGTTTGTAAACGCACCCACGATACAAGAAGAAATTCTTAGTGTGGGGCAACGTGTTAAAAAAATAAATTAAAAAAAAAGTCGAAGTCGAAGTCGAAGTCGAAGTCGAAGTCGAAGTCGAAGTCGAAGTCGAAGTCGAAGTCAAAGTCAAAGTCAAAGTCAAAGTCAAAGTCGAAGTCGAAGTTGAAGTCAAAGTCGAAATTGAAGTCAAAGTCGAAGTCATAGTCGAAGTCGAAGTCGAAGTCGAAGTCGACGTCGTAGTCGAAGTCGAAGTCGAAGTCGAAGTCGGAATTGAAGTCGACGTCGAAGTCGAAGTCAAAAGTCCATGTCATGAATTTAGTTTTTATCATTTATATACGTCGTGGTATGTTAGATGTTACACATCGCAGGCGACAGCCGTAAGGCTCACTCGTTTTTTTTATTTTTTATTTCCTCGCACAATGCATAGTAAAACGTTGTATGATACACGTGCGTAAGATGATTTCCGCACTTATAGCATAAATAACTATTCTCATTCAGCACAACGCTTCTACAAAACTCCTCTATCAAAATACTAAATGCGACTAGAATAAGATTAATTAGTATCACTATGGTGTTTCATAAATAAAGGTGAATCAATTCCAATCATCGTTATTTTCCTTCAAGAAACCATCCTCTATTAGGCACAAAACTGTCACACCACATATCCCCTCTACATTTTCCTCTGTGGTATTAGTTATGAATTTTTCATGGTGCGGCCGGGCGCCCATGTGTTCGCGCGGTAATGCTCGCCGTTGTTACGTACACCGACTTCGTCTCGACTGCATTCGATACCAGACTACTTTTACGTAACAATTTTCAGGCAGGTTTTCGAATTGGAAAAATGTGTTACTTTTTTGGAGAAATTTTTATGAGTTTTCTTTTGAGCTGCTTTTGTTTGCTTGCTCTTTTCAACCAGTATTAACTAAAACTCCCGTTTTAAAACGAAATATAATCTTAACTTATCTTAGTAGTAAGGTAAGGTAAGTAAAGTAGGAAGGCTCGTATCTCTTGAGATACCTTCCAAACATCCCTTGGAAGAGTTAAAAAGTTAATTAAAAACGGACTAAGAGTCCTCATCTCTGAAATAGCAATTCTAGATTCTGAGTTGCTACTGAGAATTTTCCAATGAAACCCCAATAATAAACCTTTGTCTGAGTCGAGAGTCGAACCTAGGATAACGTTCAACAGTTGCCCTCACCACTTCCGACGCACTGTTTCTTTCTCCTTCCTTTCAAAATGATCTGTTAAAGCAACAATTTACGACAACAAAGTAAATAGAGCACCTACTTGATTCTAGTAAACCTATGTACCTTGGTAAAAGTTGGGAAGAGCTTTGGAATGAGAACTGGTATTATAAACAGGCTTCTTCACGGCCTCGGCACAATCTAGCACTTAGCAACACATAATAACAACACAATATAATACTAGGAACATAGGATTCCTCGACAGTAGAAGAAACGAAGATATGGCATTCTTAAAAACGGGAAAATCTTGATCATCTTTTCTTAAAATACCAAAACTTTTTATTGTGACGTGGTGGAACTACATTTTCTTCATTTTGCTGGCAGCACGACTAAATTTAAGATGTTGTTGGTTCAAAACTTCGCCACTTCCACGACGTCATTGGTGGCAGCGCACAGGTCACTTTGGCTGCATGTTTTGGGGACACATCGGGCAGGATAGGAGGTGGACCATAGTTTGTGACGCAGCTCCTCATCCACACCCTGCCGCCGTTCCGTCGAGGTAGCCCCACTTTATCAGGTTGGAATTACATCTTCTCACTAGTGTCTGGACACGGTTCAGGGACTTCCAGGTGGACCCCGACCACCACCTGGGGACTTACAGCACGAGAAAGATTAGAGTGTATGTGATTAGTTCGACAAACAAATATGCGACATGTCATTAGGTCGACAGGTAAACAGACCAGTCAGCGAAGATGTGAGCTGCAGTCCAAACTATTGTCAAAGGTAGAGACTGAAAAGGCAAACAAAGAAAAACATCTTTTTTTTTTTATAAAAACTATGTAGAACAAGATTTGTGTTTGGAGATCACATCGCTTTGTTGTGAAATTGCAGCCTTATTAAACTTTTAATCACATCTTTTGACATTAAAGACAGTAGATGTTTATTTTTATAAACATTTCGTGAAGTTAAGACATGTCAAAAAAAATTGTGTTAGGCAGACGTTAATCGTTACTTAACTAGACCTCATAAACACAAAAAGAATTTCAGAGAACCGGCGCAAAGCTTACACAGTACTAATGTAAATTTTAGGCATAGTAAGGCATCAATATAACAACTCTTGGTTCCTACTTCATTCCCCGCTCCGAGACCTAGACATAGGTACAACATAAGACCTAAATATAACTGAGAAAGGCTTTCGCCGTGACGTGGCGGCCATTTTCACTAGGATAATAACCCGTACTTCACTGCCACCTGTACAAGCAGAGCATTAATCTTCTTTGCAATGTCGGGTAAAAAATGACAGTTTCAAGTTGAAAGGAGTTTTCTTTCTGCATAATGATTGGACGGATATTACTGATGGGTTTGAAAACTATGTAAGAATAATAGATTTTAAAATATCAGGCGCTGTCTTTTTAATCTAGGTACTTTTTTATTATTACATTTCAGTGGTATGTGGAACAAGGTGTAAAGTTCACTCATCCTCTATAAAAAAGGGAGGATCCTCCGACCATACGGGCGTGGGTTGTGTCTGGCGGGCAGCTGCCCAACGATTGATCTCGTAAAGTAATACACAACGATGCCATAGAGTACCACACATACTAAAGGCATAGACAAGTAACTAATGTTACGTCGGTTACAGACACGCGGACTACATATATTTTACTTTTTATTGTATTTCGCACTCCAATTTCTTGATTTTATTTAATATATAATTCTGTATCTATCTTTCCGTGACATCACTGCGAGCCCTATCAGAATACCAGAGCTGCGACATTTGTTTTTTAAATGTTGCAGCATTATGCTGAGATAGGAGCCTTTTGGCCTCGCGTGTGGCGATGTAGATGCCTCCACAAAATTACTTCTTAGCTGGTCGATTGCAAAGAGCTTGCTTGTTTACCACCTAGTAATCAACACATGCCCACAATACGCTCTGACCGCAGACATAAAGCGATTTTTTTAATGAAAATGCGTTTTTTTTATAGTATATGATATAGTTTTAAATATCGTATATAAATACAAAATACAAAAAATATTTATTAACATAAAACAAGTTGTACAACTAAAGATATAATTCTCTGACTCCTGCGCTAGTTATAACTTTGTTGCAGGAGCCAGTATCCTCCCATAATAAAAAGACACACATTCTGTTGTTCAAAGACAACACAAAAAAAAGGGAAACAAAAGAGACTTTATACTTTTAAAAAGACGTATAACCAAGAATATAAAAAATAAAATAAAACTTAACATTTCACGGTTTTTCTTTTGCGCGAAAGTATGTTTCTGAGTGTATTGGTGTGTATGCATTTGTGTCTGTGTGTGTTTGTGTGTTTGTATGTCTGAAGACAAAAATCGCATTTTTGTAAAAATGTCGCTATCTGTCAGGGCACCTTAAGTAAATCCTAGTTGTAAACAAGCAAGCGATCCCCCTGATGGTAAATGCGTCACCACTTCGCTGCCGACTATAAAAATCTTTACATAACATTGGGTATTGCAGGAGCTTTACCATCCAAAAGAAAACGCTGCCTGTGCAACATTTAGGGTTTTGTTGATGCGTGTAACTTCCACACTCATCGCCGTACTGGCTTTACTGGCTCGTACTGATCGACTTATACAAAGAGTCCAAAATGCATGTGCACGCTTCTGCTACCCTGTTCCCCCTAGAAGTCATGTCACCCCCTTTCTTAACAAACATTTTATTCTCAAGATGAAGTCGAGACGAAAGTTACATCTAGCGTGCCTGCTTTTTGGTGTCGTTTAGTCACAGAAACCGAAGTATTTGTACGACAAGTTTAGTTGGATAGCTAGTAGACGGGATTGCGCGCCCAGGCAATGTGTACAACAACTTTCAACACAGTTGCATAGGACAGCAGAGGCACTTTCCGATACGCTGCATCTAAGGTGTGGAATAACATCCCACCACCAATAAGGGTACTAGGCACTATCCACACGTTCAGAACACGTTTACGGCAGTATCTGATAGATTCGCAACAGAAACTAGATATGGTCGCCCTAAATGTTTCACTTATATGAAATACAATACTTAGCAAAACATAATTCCCGTTGCGTCAAAACAATATATTTGGGGGGTTGCGCACGCTCGGTGATTATCCGTCCTTTGCTGCCTCAAATGTCCGCGACTCGATGGCGCTGCTGTACCATTCGCGGCGCCGACTTGCCGTCGCAGTTGTGAGACCTGTGGGAAACATAAACGGACACATTACTTCTTTTTTTTTCACCACCATCTGGTACACTATTCAAACTTAACGCATTGTTTTCGTACTTACCCATTGTGCCTGGCCTACTTGCGACTGTGAAGCACAGCCGGCATCGAGATCACATCATACACCCTTCATTTTCTTGTTCCAATAAAATCTTGGCCAAAGATTGCCGTAGACGATGCTTTGGTTTATGTGTACATCTTTCGAAAATGCATAACTAGAAAAAAAACGGAAAGGAGCATTAATAGGTTATTTTTACACTTACACGAGACTAGCAAATACAGATCAGCACAAGAAAATTATGGTAATAAATGAATGATGCTTACCTTCTTTTATTAACAGCGTACCTACTTCATCTATTGTTATATGTACTTCACTTTCTTATTATACATTCTTCACTATTTTATTATTATTTATAACTATTATTAAGTTTTATTCAAACACCCCATAGTAATTTTTTTGCCTGTCTTAAAAGTAAATAGCAGTCGGTGTATCTGTCCGCCGCGGTTGGCGGCCTGCTGCGCTTTGTGAATGCACAAATCAATCTAGTCTAGCTAATCGCTAAGAACAGGTTTTGCGTGGACAGTTCCTGTTGTTTTCATATATATTTTATTTTTGTTTTTGTAATTTAGATTTGATTACTAGTTTATTTATTATTTAGAAGTATACAAATTATGTATTAGGTATGTTGAAACTGTTTTGTACTCGCCGTCACTTGTCCCTACCTATAGGTTCATTAGAAAACCAGCGTCAGACAGCATCTGCCTGGCATTAATGCTGAAATGAACCTTTTTTGCGCAGCCGTGAGGCACACACTATTATTGTTAAAATATTATTTTCACTTTTTATTTTATTTTGTATTTTGTGTTTCACGAACTGTGTCCAAATAAACATTATTCTTTCTTTCATCAACTTAAAACAACAATCATGATTTTCCTGCCAATATCGATCATTGAAGCAAAAGAAGAATTTTAAGACACAGTAAAAACTCTCTCGATTTTCTCAAAGTAAAAATTAAATCGAAACACAATACTGCGCTCCAAAACAAAAATAGCTGACGTGGCTCAAAAGGCTACCCAACTTAAATGGGACTGGGCAGGACATGTCTGCCGCATGCCGGGCAAACTGTGGGCCCAAATAGCACAGAACTGGTGCCCTGAGACAGTGAGGCGGGGTCGCAGACCACGTAAGAGATGGCGGGACGAGCTGGATAGATTCCGTCAAAACTGGAAGGAGCACGCGCGGGCTCGCGAATGATTGAAGGAGTGGAGGAATGCCTTTGACCAGGAGTGGGACAGCGTGGGATAAACTATAAAAAAAAAACAATTCAAAATGAAAGGTCTATTGAAATACGTGGTTCCTATAAAAGGAATGTTAACTATCTGGTCAGCACGAAACATACTACACAGGAACAAGATATGCCTTTACTTCCGAAGTAGTGCTCAACGAACCAACAATGGCAGATGATAAACATTTAACATTCATATTCGGTAGGAAAACTTTACTAGCCTCCAGTATTTTTTGTAAGTACCATTAAATATGGAGCACTAAGAAAATATTCCAAGAGAAAACAAAAATATCCTTTGAAAATTTAAAGTATGGGAATAATAACACACATTAGGTACGAGTTATATGGCTATAGAGGTATGAGAAATAGGGTAGAAAGTTCACTCATCCTCTATAGAAAAGGGGGGACCCTCCGACCAGACGGATGTTTTGTCTGGTGAGCTACTGCCCGACGATTGATGTCGGGACTTTGTATATATGCTAGTCGCACGGTAAACTCTACTTGCGTGACGTCAGTGTGATGCGTATTCCCATGTGGTGATAGATGCCGTCACAAAGCGACAGGTGACAATCCGACAAGTTTTTAAGTGTTTTTTCATAGTTTTCTGCTTTATTAAACAGCACCTGTCGTGAAAATTTGACTTTGCTTTGTCAGTTATATTAAATAGGCCCTAAAAATGACGACACTTATTTATATAACTTAAGCAGTCAGACCAGATACCAACCTTGCTAACTAGCAAATATATCGGGCACAACATAACTTATTCCTGTTAACCTTGTGCCAACACGGGTGAAGAACTTAGAAGTCAACATTTGCAAAGAAAATTTCATTAACTTGGTGTTTTGATTTATCACAAAATGTTTCAGTAGATTTAGCATCAAAGTTGTACTAAAATTCATTGCCTTAATTGACTTTTTAATTAGGCAAAAAGTTAGGAAACGCCGTCGTCCGCTCCGGTACAGTCTAGCCTGATTTATGAATATCAGATATTTTCATAAACGCCTGGATTAAAGAGTAGAAAAAGTATTTGAAATAAGCTACATTTCTGGTACTTCTGAAAATAAAGTAGAGTTACAAAGGATTTAAATGTATACTTAGTTATTTCTACTAATACCGGTGTATTTATTTGCATATGTCCATAATTTGCATATGTCCATAATTATGCATAATTCAAATATTTCAAACTAACCTCGGACAAATATTGACATGGAGTGATGGATTGCTGCAATGAAATGACGTGACCTACAAGATACTGCAGCTGAAACCTATAATCTGGGACTTCACCTGAACACTAGTATTCGTTTATTTAAGGCGACGATAACCGACTTTTAATGATTTTATACTAAAGATCATGTCTAAACGAGTAGTAAACAAGGAACCCTTATAGTTTCGCCATGTCCGTCTGTCTGTCTGTCTGTCCGTCTGTCTGTCCGCGGGTTAGCTCAGAGACGGTTAGTACTAGAAAGCTGTAATTTGGCTTATGTATACATATTAATCATGCCGACAAAGTGGTAAAATAAAGTTAAGAAAAATTTTTTTTTAGGGTACCTCCCCTACACGTAAAGTGGGGATGTTTTTTTTTCTCGTCTACCCCATGTTGTGGGGTATCGTTAGAAAGTTCTTAAATTTGCAGTTTGAAAAACATGATCTCCCATACATTCCATATGGGAGGACATGTTTTTCAACTACAATGTTAAGTTTGTTCTTGGGATAAATTCATCCCAACTACGGAACCCTTCATTGTGCGTGGTCCGACACGCACTTGGCCGGTTTTTTAATAACTAAATCTATGAATATTTTACAATATATTTATATTATATAGTGTAATTAATTTGTAAAGTCATATCTAACGCGGAAAAAAAACTGAGAATCACGCAAAATCTATCAAGCGAATTTTCTGAAACCTTCACCGTTTTAAAGATAATTTAATTATTAGTCTTTCAGTATACGTGTTTTATTAAAATACTTTTTGTTTTATGTATAATAAATTAATAATGCGTCTAATTTGGGACCGCGCTCCTTGATGGGCGAGTCCTATAACTGGCTGGACGTACGACGCGTTGCATGAGCTCAGCACAGTACACGCAAGCTAAACACTCAAGGCCACTGGCATATATCGGCGTCCTTCTCACAACTGCGCAATATAGTCGATATAGGTGACATACAGTCAGGGTCAAATTAAAATTAGCTAGCAAAACTCTTCAAACGTGAAAGGTATCAATATCTACAATAATTATGTAAAAAAAAACCTGTCCGATCCAAAAGGAGCACATAGGTACTGCAATAACATCACCTAAAAGTAATTAAAAATGATATGATTGAAAAAAAAAAAAATTTTATTTAAAATTCACATTTTTAGAACAAAAATTACCCGATCATAAAAACAATTACAAGTTTTCAACAGGGGTCATAAGCTGTTCGGTTTTGACCAACCTTTTTTAAGAAAAGATTTGCTGGCGGCTTCTGAACCTTAGAATGTTGAAAGTAAAGTATTTGTAGGTGGCAATCGTTCGTCCCTACTATCTCCAAGAAAGCAATTGAACACCACCTACCTTGTCTCAACACCCGGGTTAGCAGGAGAGCTTCAGCGTGCACGGCACTTCACAGATAGGCAGTTTAGATGTACTCTGGGTTCAAAGGTCTTGAAGATTGCACACCACACGGTAGTGACTCCACAAACACTACAGATGCTAAAACGTTTAGCTTGAAACACGATCACAACAAGAGAGGAAGAAACGTTCATTCAGCTCAAGGCGCAAAATCGTACTGTTCGCCACGGATGCATATCTCCGCGACGTAGGTCGAGAGCAGGTTTGGTGATGATTTACCAACTACCCTCAATTCGATAATAAGGATCGAACATAAGCTATTACTTGTAGATACTCGCTAAACGACGGCCGCCCGCGCCTCATGTAATAAATACCCCGTATAATACACCATTGAAAAGAAATGTGGCGATTTTTTTTTGTTTATTTTTTCCTGTTTATTACCACATAAATAGACTCTCAGTACGATACCCTTAATAACAGGGTTTTTTTTTACATGATGTTTACACGATAAAATAAAAATAAATATGTTTGATGTTTTTTTTGTTTATTTTTTCCTGTTTATTACCACATAAATAGACTCTCAGTACGATACCCTTAATAACAGGGTTTTTTTTTACATGATTTTTACACGATAAAATAAAAATAAATATGTTTGATGTTTTTTTTTTAGGGTCAACGACCGCTTGTAGTGTTGTTATGACGTATGGAGTTGAGAAAATCTATATCGTTGAGATACCGACCAACATCATGTCTGTGATGTTTACGCAAAAAAAAAATATTTTTAGAGTTCCGAAGTGAATAAGGAACCTTTATAGTTTCGCCATGTTCGTCCGTCTGTCTATCTGTCTTTCCGCGGCTTAACTCAGCAACTCTTAGTACTAGAAAGCTGTAATTTGGTATGTGTATACATATTAATCACACCGACAAAGTGGTAAAGTAAAATAATTTAAAAAAATATTTTAGTTTACTTCCCCTACGCGTAAATTGGGGATGCTTTTTTCCCTCGTCTATCCCATGGTGTGGGGTATCGTTGGCAAGGCCGATCAAAAATATTGTGAGTGTGTGTTGCCAGCTAAATGGTTAGTTTTGGATATGTGAAAGAATTCACAGCAGTAGTTTATATCACGAAATTAAAAGGAAAACTATCACAGCTAAGTAGGCTCTACAAGTTAACGAGTAATAATCGACCAACTTACATTTGCAGTTGCAAACATGTTTTCTCATTCATTACGTATCGGAGAACATGTTTTTCAACTACAATGTTAAGTTTCTCCTTGGGATAAATTCACCCCACTACGGAAACCTTAGTGCGTGGTGCGATACGCACTTGACCGGTTTTTTTTTAACTGACTTCACTAACCAGCAGTTTGAGATTTCATACAGATTTGTATAAGGTTTTTAGGTACCATAGATAACTCAAATCTTGCAGTAGATCTCTAGAGATGAGCTCAATTTTAAACCATTATTTTCTAATTGAATGATATAAAATGACCGTACTGTAAAAGCACATGAAAGAATGTCGTTAAGGCTAACCAATCAATATAAAAATGTTAATATAACACGGCATAATGGTTTCCGGACAAAATTAATATTTTTCTGAAACAATGTCCCCAATATTAAAATCAGCTGTTTAATACTAACAACAAATTCTCAAAAGAATTTATGGTTTAGCTTTATTACAATGAAGGGACATAAAAATTACCATTTTTATGCTTATAGGTAAATTTTAGAGACGTACGTGATTACCGGAAATTAAATAGTGTGGGGACAGTACCGACAATCGATTAACGATTAATTGACTATTTTAAAACGATGTAATTATTTTGTTTTGTAGCTACTGGCTAGTAACTTTTCGTTTTAAGTGGGTATCGATATTATTTATTCAAACGTAATTGGTAGCTTGTGCCTTGAACTTGGCATTTGTTATGCCTACTACGAGTTTATGTAATGAATTTATAATGTCAAGATATCGTCTAAAACTTTCTATTTTGAAGTAGGACCTACTCTTAGCTTCCTTTTTATTTGGAATCAATGAGTTGCCCAGTGAACTTTTTTTTAAATTTCATTATTAATCTATACGTAAACATTATAATAAAATAATAATGAAGAATTTTTGTCCGTTTGTCTGGATGTATGTTCGGAATTCGCGCAAAAACGGCCGAACGAAGATGAAATTTTCACACAGATCGTTTATGCTCGTAACTTGGATTAACAAATATGGTAGTTTTAAATCCCGATAGTACATTTCCGTGGGATATTTTCACATCCACGCGGGCGGAGCCGCGGGCAAAAAGTTGTTGTCAAATTAATATTTATACTTTAAGGTCATCGAAGAAACATAGTTAAATCAAGGAAAGACATAATTATTATTACCTTTTTTCCCACCGTAGCTCTTTAGAATTTAACCAAATATCTATTAAGAAGTAATACACTAATGGTCTATTTAATTACCAAAATGTATTGGTATAATTTACTTGCGGAAAAGTTTTCCACAGTTAATTAATCAGGCTGATCATCATATTAGCCGAAAGACGTCCACTGTTGGACATAGGCCTCCCCCAAGCGCCCCTGCGACCGCTTCTATGCTTCTCGCATTCAGCGGATTCCTGCGGCCTTCGCCAGGTCATCATTTCAAACTAATCCTGTTCCATCCATTACATATCGAGACTCCTCCGTGCCTCAGAAAGCACGTTCAGCCGTTGGTCCCGGCTGTCATTCGTAGATCTTTGATAGTTGTTACAGGTAGTCTGAATCCCAAGGGTCTGATAACCAGTCTTATCAAGGGGTATCGTTTTACCCAGTAACTGGGTTGTGGAGGTCATATATGCAGTCGCCGACCAGCTGCATCCGTTAACACTGCAAGTGTATCCCAACATCGTTTAAGTTAAGGCTAGACAAATTGATACTTGGCGTCGGGAGTCGAGAGCCGACTTCCGGCCACCGTAGGCGCGGACTTGCGGACGGTGAGCAATGGGCAGCTCGCCGTCCGATAAGGACCAGGCCCGTGTCGACGGCGCGTTGTGTTCCACACGCGCCTCAAAGAGATGTCAGCACCAACCGACGGGGTCGAAAGACCAATGCCTGCTGGGGTTGCGGGTTTGTCCGAAAGGGATATCGCAGCCCCGGCACACAGGCAACGGAAGGAACACGGGTGGGTTTTAGTCAGTAAAAGTCTGACACACCCTCTCGCTCTGCCCAGAGCGGGAGAAGTCATTTGATGATATCCCACCCTCAAAAAAAAAAAAAGGCAAATTGATACTTATCGCCTAACAAGGCTCTTAGAAATTTGCCAAAATCGACTAAACACCACCTCACCTAAGAGACATCACTACTCAAAAGCCGTCTGATTTAGGTAGTGATTTATGTACAATAAGGGCAACTTTTAATTTCGTAAGGCAGCTATGTCTAAGCTATTTGTTTGAGGCTGGTTATAAAACTGTCTGCTCGCCGTATTTTATTGTTTTGTACGTGACTTCGAAGCTGTTTGCATGTTGCCTAATTTGCACAACGATTTATAATTTTTAGAGCATTAAAAAAGGAAATGGAGTAAAAAGTTTTGCGTGAAAATTGTAGCATAATGAGCATACTACTAATCTATTGTAGTTAAAAATAGCAGTTAGTAGCAAAGTTATTTCATAACGTGTTCGTTCGAAAAAGTAATTTTAGCAAGCTTATTTCTGCCACCAACTCAAAATCAATCTGCCTAGCCTATTTTCCCAACTATGTTGAGGTCGGCTTCCAGTCTAAATACAGAATTGGGTAATACAAAATTGTTTTACCTATCAAGATCTTGGATGCTCGATTTGCATGTAAACACATGTTTGAATTTGAATAGAATTTTTTTTAAGATTAGAAAAGAAAAACCGGATGCAGTTGAATTTACATGGAGCGACTCCCTATCTGTCCTCGACAACCTATTTAGCGGATAATGCGATACCAATTGGTAAGACTGGTTGTCAGACTTTCGGGCAAGAATCCACGAATGTCAGCCGGGACCAACGGCTTAACGTGCTTTCCGACGCACGGAGGAGTCTCGGTATGTAAAGATGGTCACCCATCCACGGACCAACCTCGGCAAGCGTAGCTTAACCTGATGGATCGAGGCATGCGGCTTTATTACCTAGCCACGAGGTTTTCTGCCACCAAGTGTAATTGCTATATACATAATATACGTTCTGATTTGAAGGAATTTAGTGCCAGTGTGTCAGGCATATGAGACATTTCAACATTGCCTTTAAAGTTGTCAATCCCCTTGATGTTGTAAGTGACAATAGGCACAGTATAAATATGGACAGTAGATAAACTACGTAGTAAAAGTTCAAAACGGCACACTCACACAGACGCGCACGTTGAGGAGACCCTAAGCGATTGTCGCGGTGCCGTGTCGAGACGAGGGGACGCCGCGATCTTTTTTAAAAATGGAGCGTATGTAATAATTTAAACAAATAGGCTTAGTTCTCATACTGTCCATATTTATATGATGCTGATAACTACTGTCAAACAAGTGGGCTCAGGGCTGTCGACCAATCAGCTAACCTATTTTGACAACAAATTGCGATGACCAATCCGCTTGGTAAACTTTGTAATTATGAGAATATTTCGCCTCGATTGACCGTTTATAATAGCGGTCAATAGGACTACTAGGAGAATCATGTTTTTGAGCTACATGTGAAATATCTATATCCAAACAAACCCACCTATGGTGCAATTATCTAAAGTTCACTTCAAAATACTTCAAATGTGGTTCGGTTCAAGTGCAGACTCCGGGCTGCTACTAAGAAATTCGTGACGGAAAAACCCGATAACACTTTGCCCGATTTGAGAATCGAACTCATGCTCCGCCCTAGCGCTCGAACTACTTAAACAACAGCATACTTGAAGTACGAAAACGAATGTGCTACCTACACAATTTTTTTTTTTCAGTGTTGCCTGTAGTATTGATTTGTGCTCAGTGAATAGTAACAGGCTCGCCCGCTAATATGAGGCCCACCTGCGCGTTCATGGGTTAGCTAAATAACTAATATATAATAAGTAACGAGGTATATTTGTTATAACTGTTCATATTATTTATTAAATTTATATTCTTTTCTATCTACGTATAATGTAATATTTATATTTAATTTTCTATGCACATGTACATAATTAATTATATTATATATTTATGAAACATTGTATGTACATAAACACACACACACTCAAACAGACTTGCACTTAGAGACACCATCAACCACTCGCAATTGTACCACGTTGACAATCTCTACTATGTGTTACAATGGGGGACCTGGAGATCCAAAATGCAGGCCTAGGCTTAGTTTAGACTTCAGATTTCCCACAAATTACAAAATTTTGTCTAAATATCTGTCAACTTATTATGTATAACTAGTATAAGAATGTAATTTGTGGAGATATATAAATATAATTTTTATTTTATTATTTATTAACTGTTAACAGCTAACTCAGCGTTAGAGAATTATTGAATAAGCCCTGACTTAGCTTGTAACTCCGAGTTAGCTGTTAACGCGCAAGTGGGCCTTCGGAACTTAAAATGTGATGTAGGTCAGAGGGCTGCGTCTACCCCTTCGGTTAAAAAAGCATAATGTTATGTTGGTTTTAGCATAAATCAACGTTGATTCACTGCTCGACACGACTTTGAAGATAGTTGAACTAAAGTCAACCCCAACATAAATATATTTGGCAAAGAATGAACCACAAGAAATAAAATATTTAGCCTACCTATATCGTCTTAAACGTCGTATATCTGCCGGTTGAATGTACGTAGATTTTTCGAGAATTTCCTCTAGGTATATCCATCAGGTATGTATTATTAAGAAGCCGCTCTTTCTCATATGTCGTATTCCATAAGGAAGCAATGCTCATACGAAATGCCTGTTGAATTATTTGGCGAGCTCTTTGTTACAGTGGTATTATACTCCTTCTTTGTTGTAGGTTAAGTATTCAATCTATTGACGCGCGTTTTAATTTGAATGTTTCAGGATATTTTATGTTTGTCAGTAGGAAAAAGGAGCATATACGAGCTCTATAGGTTAGGCTCTTCATAACAATTATGAACAGCCACAACACCACTTCTTCTTCCCAGCTAAAGCACTAGGAAGTGATGAAGGGTGGGCGTTTTGGGGGACTGTCTTATGCAATTTTAACGTTCGAAAAGTGCTAATTCTCAGCCTAGTTTGAATAAATGACTTTGAATTTTGAATTTCATGACGATCATTGATGTTAAACTGTGTGGAATATTCGTTGTATCAATCGACTCGAATCCAGGAATTTTCCAGACGGAAGACAGTTGAATGATTTCTCTGTAAAAACCGCTTTGTTGATTTGGCTCTTCACGAATATTTCCGGGCTCACAGTAATATCTTTAGGGGTAGGAACAATTTGGAAACGGAATTTTCCGAAACATTTACGAACGCTGTTACTATCGAAACTGATATCAAACATTGTATCAGAAAACCTATTACCACGTTAATAGAATCTATATTATCTATAAAAGAGAGAGAGCGAATTGTGCGAGTTCTTGTGTATGTGGAGGGTTAACTCCGGAACCACAACTCCCATTGGAAAAATTATTTCACCATATGAAAAGTACATTATTCCATATGGACAAATAGGCTATAAATTATGTAAATATACAACATGTGAAAAAACCCTGTCCGATCCGTGTGTTGTTAAGTATCGTACTGAGAGTATATTTATGTGGTAAAATTCAAGAAAAAAATTCTCCGCCTTTTTTTTTTCAATGGGTTATTTTACCGGGTAAATATACATGGGGCGCGGGCGCCCGTCGTTTAGCGGGTGTCTACAAGTCATAACTTATGAGGACGTATTCCACATTGGGCACCCGCTTAAACAGCACCTGAAGTATTCCACATACGGTATCTATCGATATTTTTCGCAGGTGTCATTAGTGGAATAATTTGTTGACAAATGGCACCTACGGATCAGTGTTATTAAACTCTCCAATGATTTTAAATGAATTTTTGATTTTGAGGTCCTAAAAAAGAAAAAACGTCCCAACACTAGTACGTAGAGATCTGTAGGTGGCATTTGTGGAATAAAATTTCAAATAACAAATTCTTCCACTAATGGCACCTGCGAAAAATATCGATAGGTGCCGTATGTGGAATACCTCAGGTGCTATTTTCTCAGGTGCCATTTAAGCGGGTGCCCAATATGGAACACATCTTTATGAGCCTTGTTAAAATTTTGCTAATTTTTAATAGACTTGGTGTAAGGTTGGTACTAAAAATGTGATTTTTTTATAGCAATAACTTTTTTATTTTCAATAATAATAAGTTTTTTATTACTTTTTGGTAATTTTATTGCAGTACCTATGTTCCCCTTTTCGGATCGGACACGGTATTTTTTACATCTATCTATCTATTCGTATATATATATAAAAATGAATCCCTAGTTCCCTTGGTCATCACGCATGAACGGCTGGACCAATTTCGCTAATTCTTTTTTTTTTGTATTTCTTGTTATAAGGTTCTTATGGAAAGAAAAATTAAGAAAATTGCGCAGAAAATTGGAAAATTTCAGAAAACTTAACGACTATTTTAACTTCGCGCGTTGGACAGTTAGCGCGTTTGATGAATGTGAATCTAGCAGAGTAGGGTAAGTTGGTAGGTATGTAGGTAGGTAGATAAGTAGGATAGGTAGGTAAGTAGGATAGGTAGGTAGGTAGGGTAGGTAGGTAGGGTAGGTAGGTAGGTATGTAGATAGGTAGGGTAGGTAGGGTAAGAGGGTAGGGTAAGTAGGTAGGGTAGGTAGGTAGGCATGGTACAGTAGGTAGGGTAAGTAGGTAGGGTAGGTAGGTAGGTGCGCCGTAGATAAGTACATAGTGCTACCCGTGCGAAGCTGGAGCGGGCAGCTAGTATTGTATACAAAAAGAATTACTTGAAAATACTAATGAAATACCATCTTGAATTCATGCAAACCTAGTACTCTTTGTTAGGTTACTGGTCAGAACTTGTGCACAATACTCGTATGTCGTGAACAAATGTCACACCGTCTTCACATGTAAATTGCACCCGAGTGAAACCAGGGCAGGTCACTAATCACTTTATAAATCACCAATGAAAACGTACAAAGACGCGTATACAGTAACGAAGTCGACACAATTCAATTAAGTGTCGGCACTATGTAAATTAGTTGTGTTGGTATCCCGGCGTCTCCCGACAAGATACAATAAAGGCGTTATCTGCGGAGCACACCCTCGTTGCTCCGAACAAAAGGAGGATAGTACGTATAGAGTGCTGTAGTTAGCGGCGTGGATTAGAGAGAACTGGATATGGAACGTGGCTGGAAGCAACGAAGGAAATGGCTGCAGTTAAAAGGCTTTATAATAGATTTCATACGAACATTGACCAATGTGTAACAGTCGCTTGTTCTTATCGAAACCTTTGTGTGATTTTAATTTTCCTCACGATGTTTCCTCTACTTGCACGACAACATCAATCGTTCGATTACAATGCTTTTTGTACAGCACGACGATAACATCAATCACATCATGATCGCAATTTAAAAAACTACATATTCTTCACATGTACGTACTTCTTAGGTAATCTGCATTCGCAATTAATTTGCCTAATATGTAAACAAACACGAGTTTTAGGAAAAACAACTTTAATGCCTACACATAAGGTTCAGTTTGCGCTACAACTTCATATTTTTTATGACTTTTTCAACAGTACTAGTCGACCTAAAATCAACTTAATTTACACGTGCATAAAGTTGACGTTTGTCTAAGTGGAAAACTCGTGTTTGTTTGCATGTTTGGCAAATAAATTGCGAACGCAGATTCGGTACTTTATGGTGTCTATTTACAAAATGATTGTGACTTAGCATAATAGAATATTAATGAATCTGTTACTAGAAACTATAATCAGAGTATCGCTCACAGGTTTTTAAAAACCATTTCAATCATTTCATCAAAGCTTGTCAATCTGCAACACTTTCTTGTCCACCATTCACCACTCCAAGCCCTCCCATGGAACACAGCAACAACGGGGGTGAGCGATAAGTGTAGATGCCAAGGGTAACGTTTCAAACAACATGGCGCTATGGTGCCCCGTCACGGCTTTATAGCCGCCAAGTTATGGCCGAACTTGTCGCCTTTTTACCCATGAACCCTAAGATTTTCAGATAAAGGTTTTTTATGACGGTTGCCCATGATATCCGTTTAAACAGGTAGTGGTTAAGTGTTATATGATAGGAAAATACTGTAAATATCAGGTACTCTGTAGTTTTAGTAAGGTAATTTATGAATTGCTCTATTTTAATGAGATTATTGTTCGCGAAGCAGCACAAGAGTACGAAGAATCGCCGTCAGGTATACGTAAGTTTTAGACCAATGTTTTACTTTTGATATTGTGTTGAAAAGTGAATTTAATAGAAGTTTGTTTAAAAGACGTCACTCCAGCCTTGCCCATGGAACACAGCAATAACGGGGGTGAGCGATGTGTAAATGCCAAAGACTACGTTCCAAATAACATGGCGCTATGGTCACAGCTTTATAGGCGTCAAGGTATGGCCGAATTTGTCGGCTTTTTACCCATGAATGGGTGGAAGCCCTAAGATTTCCAGATAAGGTATTTTTATGACGGTTGCCCATGATATTCGGCTAAAAAGATGGTGGTTGACTGTTATATGATAGGTAAATAGTAAGGTCTGTATATTTAATACGGCGATTTTTTTTTTCTAATTTCTTATTATTATTGTTCGTGAAGCAGATAAAACAATCGCCATGAATTAAGTATTCAAGTCACAGATAAGATCAATGTTTTACTTTTGAGATTGTGTTGAGATGCGAATAAATAGACTTTTACTTAAAAGACATACACATACACACAGTATATGTTTTATTTTATTCACACATCCTACTTCCAAGCAAAACAACACCAGCTATGGTTTGTACTAGAAAATCCTGCAGAGTGTAAGTACATATTGGAGAGAGAGATTGGACACCAACTTCTTATCAATACGTCTGCCAAGTTTGAAGGTTAAGATCTGCAGTGTTAGTAAGATAATTTATGAAATAATAAGATTATTGTCCGTTAAGCAGACATAATTAAGTAGTTAAATAATCGTTGAGAATTTAAGTATAGTTAAGAAGCGAATAATAATGTTGAGATCCGAGGTTAATTTGAGGTTATAATTATCTGTCCTTATATTGAAAAGACGTTTGTTCAATCTTAATCACAAAGTATCAAAATCCTATTTCAGGGTAAAATTAAACCTATTTTGTTTATTCTAGAGGATGTCTAAGAAGAAAAAAAGGGCGAAGAGAAGAAAAGCGAGAGTTTATAAAGAGATTGGATACTAACATCTTTCTGTCGATAAACGCGTTTAATTTTGAGCCCATTTTATGAATGGAAATTTCACACCCATTCAATTTATGATGATAGATTTAATAGTTGATCGTCCAAAATGCAGGGCAGGCTATTATCTGTGAAATTTTGTGGCCTAACCAGTGGAGTGGATCGCTTAGGTTAAATAGAGCTAGTTAGCTGATATCATAGTGTACCTAGCTCGATTTTTACTCGGTAATTTTAATAGGGGGCTATTTAACTACTTACGAGAATATAGTAGCGTACAATTAAACGCTTTTGATGCTACTTTTTGGTACCTATTTATTTGCTCTCATAGTTACAAATTGCACATTTAACACTTTCAGTGCCGGGAACCCTCCTGGAGCATACACTCAAGTCGCATATGGGATGCTGGGAGCCCTCGCGAAAGGCTCATTTGAAATGTAGGTTTTTCTTAGCGAATTCGGTATTATAAACTGTGAAAATAATCAGATGTATATTTTAACAGGATTTCAATCCTAAAGCTGGTGACACTCCTCGAGGGGTAACTTTAGCGCAAACGTAATGCCGGTTTCTCCCTCCTGGAGTCAACTTGCTATATGTATGGTGGCATGGCATATGAGCTCTATAAAAAATGGGTGGAGTCGAAAGTGTTAACAATATATAATCATAAATATTTAATTTATCTCAACATCATATTACAGACACTGGTTAATAAAGTGCACAATCTTAAATAGAGAAAGGTGGCTGAGGTAGGAGGATCCTGAGTTACAGATCACCCGGCTCTCTTAGATAGGACATGTTAATTTACAAAACAGTAGAGTCAGGATATTATACGTAAAATAAAATTTTGAAAAAAAAAAAAGTCTAAACAAAATTCAAAGAAATATACAAATTATGTTCATTACGTACCTATATTATTATTCAGTCATACGTACTTAGGTATCTAAATTACAATATAAAATAATATAATAAAATAAAATATATAATATGTTTAGGTTAAGGTATTTCTCTACGGGCCTGTGTCGCCTGATATAAATCGTATTATTATTTCGTTTATTCACTTTGATTCTTATTCATTTACATTTTTAAATATTTCTTAAAAAACGATATAAAAAATATTAAAAAATATTAAAAAATATTAAAAATAGTGTTCCACCGGTGTTGGGAGCAGGGTCCAAGCTACCGGTGGTTAGGGCTGCAGAGACAGGAACCTCCTCACAATGCGAGCCGTATCGAGAAGTACTGCCTCCTAGATCAGGCCCTTAATCCAACCGCCTAACACGAGCCTCGATAGATGTTGGTCAAGGCTTTCGGCCATCAGGCCATTGGCCGTTACGACAATCGGCACAATGATAGCCGAGTTCACATTCCACATGTCGAAAACCTCGTGTGCTAAGTCGAGATATTTTATTTGTTTCTCTTTCTCAGCTTTCACGAGGTTCCCGTCATGTGGGATTATTATAATTATTATAATGGAAATGGGGAAATGAATAATGTTGTGTGTATGAAAGGGGCGGGGGGGGGGGGAAACAATCATAGGGCATCAAAAAATTCGTCCGCATCACTGTCAACAGGAAAAGTGCCCAAAAGGCTGGCAGCATTGCCACGTTGTATGGCAATGCTGATTCTCTGGCGGAAGAATAGGCCAGCCTTCTGGTCACATGAAGAGTCGACCAACCGCTTTGCGATGTGTGTATTGAATCTTTGTAAATGTAGGCGCGTGAGTGTATTGGTTTTAATATGTTTTAATAATTTTCGGTTTTAGTAAATGAACCCTGTTAGGGCACTGCAAAACACAATGTTGGTGCACACCAACATTGTGTGTTGAGTTTGTTAGTCAAAATGTACATACATTACCTATCTCAATAGGCTATTCTGATAGGAAACTGACTGGGATTCCAACACCTACAACCCGTAATTCGGGATCTTAACCACTGGGCCACTAATCAGCCCTCCCAGGTAGGATACATTTGACATCTTCTTCACATATTGCTCTAAAAACCGTGAAGGAAAAACAGAGACAAAGAGACAGAATCTTGACATAACCGGCATCTCCTGAACAGAACTTTAATTATCCGGCATTTTCTACTAACAAATACCTGGTCTTTTATTTTTATTCATGTAGGTAGCAATGCGCTTTTTCCAACTATTTCGGAATCCGCTTTCAACAGATTTTATGCTGAATTGACTAAATATCAGCAATTCACACGTAGGATGAATGACGCCTGACCTGTGCAACCCAATTTCTGAGCGACACGAACATTCAAACGTTTAGCCTATACATGGGGATGCCAATTGAACTGGCAAACCTATGTCAAAACGAGCTGACTGAACTGACTAATGTCGTGCACATACGCGAACGAAACAGTCTGTTCTATTATAATATTATAAATGCAAAATTCAAAATATATTATTTCACATAAACCTACATGGGCACTTATGAAACGTCAGAAGCTAGGTGCACGGTTCCAATTGGTCGTTTCCTATGGAGAAGAGCCGGCAAGAAACTCCACGGTTACTCTTTTAAAAATAATTGGCGTTTACAATATTTTCAAATAACAGTATTAATAGGTATGGGAGGACAGTGTTGTTCTTTCAACAAGTCCAGGTACTTAACAAAATATAAGATGGTCAATAAATCTACGTACAGTCCACTAAGCCTACAGCGTTCTCATATTCACAAAATAGATAAGATTGTCGATCTGTATATCTGTTACCTTTTCACGCCTAAGCCACTGAACCCATCGTTGTTTTACCGGTAGGTAGCCTGGGACCTGGTGAAGGACATTGCCTACTTTTCATCTTAGATATTTTGTATTAAAAAACCTGACAAGTGCGTGTCGGACCACACACAATGAAGTTTTCCGTAGTTGGGATGAAGATATCCCAAAAACAAACTTAACTTTATAGTTGATAAACATGTTCTCCATACATCGATATACGTCACGATCAATTCTCCAACAGCAAATGTAAGTATGTAATCCAAATAAAAAATGTGATAAAACTACAAATAATAAAAAAAACGGTTTTTTTCCTTTACTTGCGGTGTGAGAACCTTGCTTCCTGCCAAAATTCATGATACTAGGTATACGGGAAGTACACTATAGGTTTTGATTTAATTGCGAGTATGAAAATATGTCGTTTGTTGGAACTGACCCGCAACCCTGCGCACCAAGTACGCACATCTTTTACGCATTAATGCATAAAAGCAATCAACACGCAATTCCGCAAACATCCCTGATGCGCTACAGGAGTGAGGCCGCCCCATCAACACCCTGAAAGCATTATTGTACTGCACGCGAAGGGCACTGTACGATCTTTGCGGAAAATGTACCCACAGGACACAGGTGTAAAACGAGGAACAGAAGGCTCTATAAAGTGTTTTTTTAACCTCCGTAGAAGCACGCTTAAACCTGTGGAACCTGCGCTTAAACCTGCGGAACCTGCGCTTTAACCTTATATTCGCTCTGACCGGCAGCGCCCTCCACTCTCTCTCAATATCGTCATCGTCCCTAAGGCTGGTGATCAAAACATGTCCATGTTACTTGAATGAGTGTGGTCTTTTGAGGAACGGAACCCTAAAAACGATGATGAAATACAAAAGCAGACGAAGTCGCGATCATCAGCTAGTCACTAATAAGAACCGGGTAATGGGTACCGGTTCTAGCAACCTTCAGTTCAACGTACGACTAAGGTACCTAACTACTCCAAAGCTAAAGTAATATAAACATTAAATAAGCTATCCTGTTCTTTATCTAGTCTTAACCGTGGTGGAATTTACTTAACGCAGTAATTCCCAAGTAAACCCTTTATAGTGGTCTCCAACCCGTACGTAGTGTTGTGCACTGTCTTGATAATCCCGGGATGCGGGTATCTCCGCTTCCCGATGTTCTGCATTCTGCGACTGATCCCGGATTTTGTGTGGCTATTTCTGTGCTGTACGTTTACGCTATTTTGAATAATGTTGTGTTTGTAAGTAGGGATTGTAACTTAAAGTGTGTTCGATACTAATTCTTTAGAGATGGAGTTATGCGCTCATTTGGAAAACTTTTGTTTCACCATGCATTATGATAAAATAGTTTGATTGATGTCAATACAGAAAACATATATTTCTTATCAAAAAAGTAAAGCATATTAACATGAATACACAAAAAAAAACTAGTAATATGTAGGATTCAATTAATCATGAAACTTTTTTGTCGGTTTAACTCACCAGTTATTCTCTACACACACACTCACCTACACACACACACGCACAAAACACACACAAGACCTCCCCAGCCCCATACACAATCACGTGAATAAATGTAATAATGTAATTCTGTTCTTTCTGTAAAATTATCTTGTTATGGAAAAGCGGAGTCTCTTAATACAGGCATTTTTTGCTTAAAAGGAGGCTCCAATCATCAACTTGTTGTCTTGATTTGGTTAAGAAATAAACAAATTTTTAATTTAAATTTATCGTTTACGTTAAATGATACGTACAGAAATCCAAAATGAATGCTAACTAGCATTCCCTACACATAGTAAAATGAATAAAATAAATGAGACGAACGAGTAACTTTTCTATTAAAATATATAAATCCCGGATATAAGGATTTTCCTTCGAACGTTTTATATCCCGGCCTCGTGACCCGTTTAATAACAACACTAATCCCTAGTGTGTGGGATCAGTAAAGTGTTACCTTATTATAATATCGTAAATCTTGACAGTTAGGGGTACTGTTACTGTGGAGTATGCAGGTTCGATGCTCCGCCGTATTTTTATTTTTATCGTAGCGTACTTGTTTGTCGTATGACCTGGGATATAAGACTGAGTGTTTGTAGTATAGTTAATATTTGGCCAAATATCAAAGATCCATACATCACTTCTCCATGATTAATATTACCTATATAATAATACCAGCCTGTACTGTCCCACTGCAGGGCAAAGGCCTCTTCTCATACAGAGAAGGCACGAGCATTGATCACCACGCTTGCTCAAGACGGGTTGGCGACTTCAGACTTATATTAACTATAACAAGATGTTTTTTTTTTTTAATCAGCTGTTTCCTACTTTTATGTTCTCATATGAAGCTCGTCAAAATGTAGGGAACAGCTGTTTTTTTTTTCGTTATTTCTGGATTGGTCATATAGTGAAAGTTGTTCATAATGATGAGTAAAATGACCCCTCAAGAGGATGCAAATGAATTAAATTTCACCTTGTAGGTCCAGGTTACCTCACGGTGTTTTCCTTCACCGATGTCAGTAATGTCCAAGATAAACTATACAAAGTCTACTATATAGTATACAAAGTCTCAGAAATTGACTACCAATTTAAATTGTACGCTTATTCATATCACTGCAGTCATTCTTTGACAGTTGTATAAAGGCTTGTGCAGACCAGCGCGACTTGTTGCGCGAAGTGAAGTTAAGTTTTCTTAGAAATTGTATTGTTCGTGTCGCGCTGGTCTGCACAAGCCTTCAAATGGCTGCAAGGAGCTCAATTATAGTACATAATAATTCCATGAATGGCTGTAAACCGTGCATTTTTTGTTTTTGTTTTTATCTGCAGCGTTGCAGCTCTTAGCCTTCACCACCTGATGGGCATTCATGATCAGGCCGAAGGTGGAAGCGAGCTTCATCCGGAATCTGACTATTTTACCTTATAACTGCCGAAACACAACAATGATGTAAAAATGGCGGTTTGAAATTGACGTAGTGTCAATTTGATACACAATCCATTTACCTAACTATTGCCCTATTTGGTACCATTTATTTATTTATTATTGCATACTGTACACTCAGTTACAGGCTAGGCTAAAACTTATGGGTACATGACCCTGTTAGGGCGCAGCAAGCCATTTTAAACGATTAAGTTAAAACCAGTAAAAAATTACAAAAAGTTGTCATAGGCGCATTGGTACTTGGTATGAAACCACCATAAACACAGTACTACCAACATTAAATAAAGAAAACAGATAAAAGGGCCCATTTCCGCGTCCGCCCATAAACCATAAGACACAATACATTTGGCACGGCACATAAATCGAGGGCCAAGTTAAATATTCGTTAAGTCGGCCCTCGACTTCGACGCGCCATCCGTTATAATATCGGATACATTCGCCGTTTGTTCAAATACACGGTTTACAGTTACATAGGAACGAGCATTTGGAAGTTCGCAGTTTAAAATAACAGCACGACTTTATTCCGCAAATGGTTATGCAGGGATGTACCTATTGTACACCCACATTTCGCCAGTTATGTTTAAGTCCCTTGTATCATGTGTCCCATGTTGACGACACGGTTGGCGTAGTGGCTGAGCGATCGACTGCTGCGCAACGTGTCGCGGGTTCGATCCCCGCACGGAACAAATATTTGTATGTTCTGCAAGTAGTTGTTCCGGGTCTGGGTGTTAGTGTATGTGAGTTTTTATGTTTGTAAACGCACCCACGATACTGGAAGAAATTCTTAGTGTGGGGCAAGGTTTTAAAAAAAAAAAATGTAATAGGGGCGAGCCTTTTGCCATCAACCGGGCACACATCCAGACTCCGAGATGGGAAAACACAATAACACCGTGCCTGGGAATGGAACACAGGAACTCATGCGCAGCGCTTGCGACCACTAGACAACGAAACAGCTCGCAATTTAAGTACAGGAGAACCCACAGCTATAACAGAAGGATAACGATAGAATTACTTACTTACAAAGAGCCAATAACAGGTTCTCACAGGTAAAATCAGAAAATAGTAAAACAAATCTTAGGATCCCTTAGGGAGCGAGAGGGCGTGGGAAGCCGTCACCTCCTTCTGCGAAGCAGTAATGCACGCGAAGGAGGAGACGGAGCGCGTGAGGGAGAGGCAAATGTCGCGCCCTCACGCCGCAGCAGGAGACGCCCTGGGCGTCGGGAATCGCAAGCCGATTCCCGGCCACCGTAAGGACCAGGCCCGGGTCGACGGCGCGTTTTATTCCACGCGCACCTGAAAGAGATGTCAACACAACGGAAGGGGTCCGCTAGGACCGATGCCTGCCGGGGTCGCGGGAAAGTCTGAAAGGGATACCGTGGCCCCTAGCAACGTACAGGCAACTGAAGGAACACGGGTGGGTTTTAGTCAGTAAGAGACTGACACGCCCTCCCGCTCCCCCCAGAGCGGTACAAGTTATTTGATAATTTAAAAAAAAAGGATCACTTAGGGTCAGTTCACACCGAGACGCCGGAACGTGTCAACATTCGCCGCGAGCCCTACCCCGCTAGTTAATAGTAGAGACAAGTCATCACAACGGCTTCAGGCTGCGCCTCGCGGCGTCACGCTGCGCCGCGCTGCGCTGCCGTTGCACGCCACGCCTACCGGCGAAGCATCGCTGCTTTGTGACGCGTCGCGCTACGCCGCGAGGCATCTCGAGGCGCAGTGCGGCGTAGCATGACGCCGTGGGGCATTTTCGAATTATGTCAATTAAATGTGTATCTTTTTGTATAGTAAATAAAATTATATTTTATATCACTATCTTAAAGTCGCGTCACGTCTCGGTGCAGACAGACCCTTGCATGTACAACAACAACAAAATGACATACAATAAACATTACGCACTTTTAAAAAAGTCCGAGTTCAGCCGCGGGCGTAATGATAAGTTTACTATGTCAAGAAAAATACGAAGAAAATTGGTCAAAAGAAATTAGAGGCAATCACTGAAGGGTACAAGACAAAAGAAATAAGCTCTGGGGACTACACTATCGCCACACACCTTTTGAAGTTTCAAATGAAAAGTGATTTATTCAAATTTTGGATGAGAATCAGCACTTTTTGAACGTCAAAAGTACATATAAGTTCCCCAAAACATGCACCCTTCACCACTACCTAGTGCTTTAGTTGGAATGTTTCAAGAAAGCATCGGTGGTGCTTGGCGATAGAAATAAGTACGTAGTTTAACCTACAGAGTGCTTCGTACACCTGTTTCTCATACCACCTTTTTTTTTTTTTTTTGGATGGGAAATCATCAAATGACTTCTCCCGCTCTGGGCAGAGCGAGAGGGTGTGTCAGACTTTTACTGACTAAAACCCACCCGTGTTCCTTCCGTTGCCTGTGTGCCGGGGCCGCGATATCCCTTTCAGACAAACCCGCAACCCCAGCAGGATTCTTTCTCACACCACCTTGGACCAAAAAATATCTTAACTCCAAAGCAAGACATAAATGCGATGAAAGATCGGTGACGTATATTCCGCGAAATGTGTATCGGCCCTAAGGACTGTGGGATAAAGGACCAGTGACATGACTGTAATTGAAACCTGAACTCAAACACGGCATGAAACTCAGACATACTTAGACGCGCTATTTATTTTGGAAAACTAGATATACTACCTAACCTAACCTAACTCAATCTGAGCGAAAATGATACCCTATACATATATATTTACCCAAGTTTCAAAAGTACCTCTTCTTTTTTTAACTATGAAAATATACAGGAGTAATAGCAAATGATGTACTGTGGGAACAAGTGTAGGGAATTGTATATTTTAGGCGTATGTTACGGCAAGAACAATAAAAAGAAGGTAAAGTAAACATTTCTATTCCATTCGAAATTTGCAAGCTCTAAAACCAAGTTATTGCTTCTCTTCTGGAACAGGTAAGACATAAAATAATACTACTTTCATAATATTTTTATCTACCTACTATTGATAGTGTATTATCATTCTGTAGGGGTTCATATTTTAATATTGGGTATATTTGCCAAGAAAAAAGGTAAAATATAATTCTATGCGTCAAGGAGTGATCCTCTCTCTTAACTTCATAGAACTTACCAGTACTCTGAACGGAAGCAGCCTTTTAGGTAAGCAATAACCGCGAGGTAAAGTCGCCTACGAGCAGCTATAGATGTGTTTGAGAACATTTTGATCTTTCTGAACTGATCAGAGCCCTCCATTTGATACTGAAAACTGTGATACTTTTAAAACATTCCCGGATGTTTGGTTCTGATAAAATCTTTCGTTTGTAAGCTTGTTATTGAGCTTTTGACGTATCACCTGGGTACAGACACGGCATGACAGAATCCTCTGTAACGGGGTCCACATAGAAGACATGCGGGCCAATACCTGGCCGGGGGAGCGTGACAAACTGCGCAAGTCTTACAGCACCCCGGCCAAAGGTAACTGAAGAAGGCCCAGTGGTTATAGTCAGTAAAAGTGTGACACGCACCTCCGTCCGCCGTAGGGCGGAACACATCCATGAGGATTTGCAATTGCAAAAATAGAGAGTTCTCTGTAATTTGACCGAAACCGCTGTACTGTGCCATAGGTAAATGCGCGGCGAAACGGAGGGGCAGTGCAGATCGCTCATTCGTCAACGCTCACGGCAGTGATGGTCTCAGTCAAACTATAATCAACTAAATCGTTCCATTCATAAGCAAATGCTCTAACAATGACCCAGAGAGAATGAACATTAGTAGCCATTCTGAGAGTAGCCAGATGTAGTAGTCGTTGGTAGCCTGCTGTAACCCGGGGATTCTGCGCGCCCTCCGTCCCACCGCTACCTTGACCAGGAAAAGCAGGACCACCGGGAACTGAGGCCGTTGTTGCTTGTTGTTGTTGGTCATCACTGACATCTCTGATATCTATCATTACTGACAGGACTGTTGCTGCCAATAAGCCTGACATAGTGGTGATAGCAAGAAGGCAAGGCACATACCTATAGAACGGTATTGCTGATTCTACAAGACAAGTATTGCTGAAGTTGCTGGGGGATAATCCTGGCTACAAATGAATCAGAATGGCTACTAACGTTTTCCGCATAGCAAAACATTCTTCTTCTAACAACCCCAAACATTCGCTCGCTCGCTTCGATCAAAACGCTCTCCATATTAAGTGGTCATAAATCGCTGGTGTCACAGATGACTCGCGCCGTTTCACTTTTAGCCTTTTTTTCGTATTATTTTTACATTTCAGCGTCTTCTAAACGCGTGTTACGATACGGTAGGGTATCAAATATAGCCTTGTCAATGTATTCTTCAGAAAAAAGAGTTCGTTGTAACCTTTTACGGAAACAAGATGGATGACTTGAAAATTGTGTTTCGTCGGTTGATTATTAGCAGTGTCATCAGGCTATTTTAGAATAAGAATAGTCATTGTAATGCTAGTTATCTTATAGTCTATCATTTCATTTCCTGTCTTTTAGAAATGGGTCATAAATTAAAATCTCGAATAACTGCGGCTGATCAAAGCCTCACCAAGTTCAGTGGCAAATATCAAGAAATGGGTGTCGTATAATCTGACAATGCGGCCAATATAACAATGCGTTCAGGGCGTTGTTCGCGGACGCACACGTTGACGGCTTCCACGCCGTGCTCCGCAAGCGCGGCGCTCGGCAGGTTGCGACCTAGCACCAACAGCATCCTGGCTGTTATTGCGGACAGGCTGGACACGCGTTACGTCCAGCACTGGGTTAATACCCACATTTTTTAAACTAATAACACTAGTTTCATAGTTTTACTATACTAAAATTCTATGGATTTTTAAGGCTGTTTTTTTTTTTTTAAATAACGTACCAGGCAATTCCTTTCTCTTCTACGACTACTACTCATATGACTAATCGTACAAATAACCTCTATCAAACAGATAGACATAGATGCAAACACAACATTAGCTAATAATCAAATATAATCATTACACACCGTCCATCTCGTCATAACATTTCACCACACACCTCCCTATTGAACCAGTGACACAGTTCGCAACAGCCTGTATATTCAGATCACGTATACAGGGTGCGTACACTTACCCCCCCTCCCACATTAACCCCTTCACTGGATACATTTTCAAGTAATAAATTAAGTTTTCCTTATGCGGTGTTGTGGGAACGTATTTTGTTTTATGTTTCTTTTTTTTTCGTGAACGTAATTGCTTTTATTTTTTGTGGGTGCTTGATGGTTCTGTAACTGCCTTTTTGGTCCAGTCGCAGAATTTTTTTCTGCTGCTCGTAAACTTGGGGTTCCAGAGACGATCCCCGGACGAATCAAAGGGACATATTCGACAAGAAATTGTACATGTACAGGATACTTAAATTACGAATTGTTCGTGATGTATTCACTGACAAATCCAACTTTTAGTTGCATCGGTTGCAAGTTAAAGTTAATTCTAAACCAAAACCATTTTTTTTTTTAATACCCACAGTTTAGGTTTTCCGCAGCCATTAAAGGCGCATCCATAAAGCAAAGGTTACATCGATCACGCTATTCCACAGCGCAGTCGGTAAGACCAGTAAATCAAAATGCCCACCTGGTCGATGACAAACATTTCCGAGCTAAACAAGAGCTATTAATCCAGAATCGTTTTGAGAGCGCAGTCGAGGTCTGGCCTTAAAATGACGCTTTATGAAGCAACAATTTGGGGCAACTTTGACTTATAGTTTTGTGCGCAAGTTCAGGGTAGTTTTAGTTCAGGGTAGTTTTAGTTCAAGGTAGCATATTTTGCGAACGAAATGCTTTCAATGAAACTAGATACCTGTTTAGGCACGTTGCTTGTTTTTCACACGTGCATATTTCGACCATGTACGAATAGTTTGCTATAATAACTGTGTGTTTGCACTGCCGAAACATTCACAAGAAAACATGTTGACATCTCTATTTTCTGTTAATATTCCATACAATGTTTGACAGGAACTAGAGATTTCAACATGTTTCGTTGTGATGTTCGCCAGTGCAAACGCGCAATAACGGTATCCGCATTTTACTTACTGTTTGTCTGTTTATGTTTTTATGTTGTGTTCATAGTTTATGGTTATGGGTTCCGTAACCAACGGGTGCCAGTGGGACCCTATTACTAGGGCTACGCTCTGTCCGTTGGTCCGTCTGTCACAGGGCTGCACATTAAATTTTCAGAGATTGTGTACTTACTACTATGGCCGCTATTACAGCAAAGAATAAAAATAAAATAAGGTTAAAAATTAAAGGGGTTTACTATATAAGAAAAGTGTTTTTTTTTTGCTAAAGTATTTAAAAAAGAATGTACCTACGTAATGTTAAATTTTGTAGGGTGGTACGGAATCCTTCCTGTTCCGCCTCTTCACTTGGCCACTTTTTTTGTAAATATGTACCTGTAATTCTGATCCAGAGCCTCCAATTAAATTTTAAGTCAATTGCATCGGAACTCAGTAACAAGGTATTCTGGGATAAAGTAATTTTAACGATGCGGAGATTTTTGGTGCAAAAATTTTAACAACCGGGATTTTGATTGGCCTTTTACGCAGATTGTTTTTAATTATTGGAATTCGCAACGCCATGAATTTTTCAACGTGGATATAATAACTTCATGCTTATTTCTTTTTTATAGAATTTTCATCTCCACGTTATTCAACTTATGGCACCACAAGCATTGGAGTGCATCCAAAACTAGTATTCTAAATCTTAGGATCAAATAAATCACAAAAAAGTTTTAATGAATGCAGCATTTTAGCCGCCTAATATTTCACTTGTCACGGTCGGGGGCACCTAAAACGCCACTCAGTTTTCAACAGCCAAAAGACACTCAGCCAGTATACTTGAAAAGATTCATTTTCTCACAAGTGCAATGGACAATCATTAACGACGAGGTTTTCTGAGATTTTTCGCAGGTAATGGGCTTTTATATTTGACGTTTTGCCTCTAAATGGGCCAGCAAAACGCTTCGGTAGATTGAGTGGAACGGTGTCTGCCTGTTCGTTTACGTCCAATCGGTTTAACTTTGATTTTAGTGGGAGTTTGGGACGATGATAGGCGTCTGCCAAGCATGACGGATGGGATCCCTCATGCTTGACAGACCTGAAATCTACGTATTCGTGAATGCCACATCAGATTTGGGAATTACTATGTGACGTTCTCAGATCAAATAAAAAACCAAGACATAGTGCTGTCAACAGTGACGAGAGGCCAGTTTCGTAAACATATGTGCACTTAGTGAGGTGTAGTTTGATTGCAAAAGGTTATAAATGTGTGCGTGTGAGCGTGTATGTACGCTGTCAAAAGTACACCTCCGCTCTGGAGGTGAAGTTTTGACACGTTTCACTGTATTGTTCGCAGCGCTTTGTTTTGATTTTTTATTGAGTCTAAGGTGTCGTTACGATCGGGACGTGTTTTGATAACTGACGTAGATCGTGTGGTAAGAAAATTGTGATTTGCACATAGTCAAAAAAAATCACAGTGCAGACCCTTCACAAGGAATTATTTTAATTAATTAAGTACGTATGACACCTTATATAGTCAGTAACCTTCATTTCCTAATAGTCTAGGTCGAGCTATAAATAAATGTGAGTATAGACTAAAGCATTTATTTGTAACAAAATACCGAGCAATCGCCGTTTTAAATCTTGTGCAGACCAGCGCGACTTATCGCGCGACGCGACACGAACAATACAATTACTAAGAAAATTTCACAGTATAACAATAACCGGTGTCGCGTCGTGCGACAAGTCGTGCTGGTCTGCACAAGCCTTTAAAATTGTATCGAACCGCACTCGAACACGCCGCTCAATGTTTTGTTACAGACTGATTTTAAAAACCAACGAGCGTATTAGTGTAGCATTTTATCGAGCAAAGGCACGTGCGAGTTAATAAAGTGAGAAGCAGATTTAAAATAAAATATTATTTTATTTTTATAATGTTACACAAATGCTTAGTTCTACCACAAGTTTTGGAAAGTCCTTAAATACAGTGAACTCGTTGCTTAGTCTATGATATGAATGAATCCTCGTGGGGATGGAATCTTAATGGCGATAACAGAATAGTTTCGTGATGACTAGACTACGATTATAGATTGGCGCGGTTGCTCGATGACAGGGTGTCCTAATCTACATCTTGTTGAGGTGTGTCGATAACTGAATAGTTACGTGGTGGCTGGATCACGATAATAGTATGACGTGGTTGTTTGATGATGGGATGTCCTTATCTTCATCTTGTTGAGGTATGTCGTCATCTTGTGCTGTGCTGGTTCTCAGCTCCCTCCCAATCTCGAGTATATTCGTCTGGTTTGACGGATTACGCAGGTGATATTGAAGACAGATATCACGCTAGAAAGTACATAGAGTCCTATGCTAAGCTGAGACGTTTGAGTTGTAATAAGCTGGTGCCTTCGTAGGGTTTCTATTTGTTTGATTACATCATCTTCGTTTTTGGCCATTGCAGTAGGGTAGTTGTTGATTGTTTCTGTTTCAATTCCTTGATAGATTTTGATTGCAGTTTTTCTTCTTGTGTGAAGCATTCGGTGTTATCCTCAATGTAGGATCCTATCAGGACCATTTTTCTTCTGTTGCATTTATCATTGATTGTGGTTTCTTCAAGGTTCCATCTATAGTAAAGGTTGTCTTTGATCTTTCTGGAATAAACTATAGGACAGAATATGAATAATTCTTCACAGGTGCTTTGCTGACGCAGGATGCTGTTCCGAACGCATTCCTTGGGTAATTGAGTGTTACAGATGCTCTGTTTGCAATCAATCGCTTCGTACACTTGATCATCTCTTACAAGATATTGGCCAGACATAAGGTTAGGGATAGTGCAATGAGTTTTATTCTTATTTATTATAGGAAGGATTTGTTCTAAACTATAGGTATCTTGGGATAAGATTGATATGGGTAATTGGAAGATCATGATATTTGATTGTAGTGTTACATGTGGTTTGGTTGTCAAGATTTGCCGGAGACGCAGCAAATGCGGTTTATCGAGACACCCATGACTTCACGTGGTCCAGTATTAAAACTCTCTTGTTGCAACGTTTTGGGAGAGGGGAAATAAAAATAGAAGATATAGTCATAGAAATACAAAACGTACAACCTAATCAAAGTAGACTTATACCTTTTATTCACGAGATTAACGAAAGAAAGAAAGAAAATACGTTTATTTGCGGTACACATGACGCAAGGTAAGAACAAAACACGAAAATAAACAGTTTGGGGGAAAACATGCGTCATATCCACGCAAAACGGCCATCGCTCAGCATAAAGCTGCGACCCTATGCGAGACAGAGCCCCAGCGCTGGTTTTCAGCGACAGCCGGCGTTGACGTTATGACGTCAACCGGTGCAGCAGAGAAAAATAACAAAAAATAAAATGAATAAATACAATACACAAGTCTAAATGTTTATAAAAAATATAATATTTAAAATGGTAACATTTCGTACCATCGGCGACTCACGCGCCACAGACAGTCTGTGCGCGCAGCTGTCGTTTATGCTTTTTGTTTGACGTTTTGACATATTGGATACGTAATAAATATAACATGGCGCATTATGTAATTAATGTTGTGATGCAATGCATAATAATATTATCAAAGGATGCATTGGGTGATTGTGTAGCTATGTTTCTTATAAATAATGTTTGTGAAAGTGTGAAGGTGTAGATGACAAGCTAGTTGACATGTTATATGAGATCAATGGTAAGTGCAGAATAATTGTATTTATCAGGGAGATTGTATTGTATTTAATTACTATTAAAATGAAATGAAATTAGAATGAAAATAGATGAAATTGGATTGGAGTTATATAAATAGGATAAATTTGTTATCAGAGTAACTAAGATACCTACTTGACAAGCCGTAGTGTGCCAGTTGAATAACTAGGTTTAACCATAATTTACAGAAACACGATGGCGTTCCTAAGCATAAGGGATGAATGCAGTAGCGAAAAACAGCCCTTAATACAGCCCCACTGATGGATGAGGGAATTCCAAGCAGCCCACGCCCACCTCCAGGAGATCCCAAGCCAAAGCCTGCATGCCATGACCCCCGAGGTACAGTGAACCAACACAAAAGTACATGGTTAAGGTTGAAGGGAAATTTGTTCATGTATGAGTAACTTTTTGTATTGTAATTTAAAGTATTGTATGTTTTCCAGGCGTCGCATTGGTGGTAGGAGATCATTCCAACAGCGTGTGGCTGCGAACTTGAAAGACCCTCTGAATGCTGTAGTCCTATGCATTGGCACCGACAGTGGACATACCAACGAACTAATTTGCGAAGGAGAAAGTATTGTCTCTGGAGCAAAGATATTTCTTGAGCCCATAGCAAAGCTAACTCTTCTCAAACATATGCCATCTGCGTATGAGGAAATTTGTAAATTAGAACCTTACGAACTAACATGCGAGAAAGCTAGACTACTCGACAGGGAAGGATATCAAATAATAAAAAATAAAAGTGATAAAGGTCCCACATACACACAGAAACCAGGTTATCCACTAACAACGCAAACTAAACCGGCATATAATAATTTTAAACAGCCACCAAACTTTAATCAACAAAGGCAACCTTTTGTACCCTTTGTTCCGCTTTGGGTACCGAATAATAACAATCAACCAAATCGACACACAAATCCCGCCATCACCATTTACTACGAGACAAAAACAATTTTATAATAACTCTCAACAACCGATAAATCCCCAAAATCAATATAAACAAAACGAAGATGTTACTATGCGCACCGCAAGCGCAAGACCTTTGTTAAATCCAATACGTAACACAATGTTTAATATCGAGGAAGAACAACAAGAAAATAACGATCAGCCAAACACATCAAATTACGACGAATACATGCGTCAGTGTGAAGAGCTGTACTTCCAAAGCCATTATGATAATAATCAAAAAATAAGCGAAATAATTGAGGATTTCCCCTCGACCCCTATTCAAGAAACACCCACTTAATACACTACCATCACGATAAAACTCGACAATTACCTTACATTAACATACCAGAATTTAACGAGAAAATGTTCCTAGACACAGGAAGCACACGATCTTTCATTCGACCGCACCTCGCGAAAGAATATATAGATCAAGGTCTTGCACAATATCTAGACGAACCATTCGCTGTACAAACCTCTCATCACACTACACATCACGTAGGTAAAATCATTGTCCCACCTATGAGACAAATCTTTGGAAACCTTAGCCAACCCATATAATGTTATATGTTTGACTTTTGCCATAAATACGACTATCTTTTAAGATGGAATGCTATGTCAGCTTTAAAATGATCTATTAATCCTGAAGAAAACCAATTAACAACTCCTGAACAACTAATACCATTATTTTACACAGAAACACAATTAACACTAGAAGAAATAATCAGTAGTAATCAAGAATTATTCGCAGAAAACGCATCTAATACCTCATTTAATATAGTCCAACATAAAATCACTTTGGTCCGCGACGAGCCAATATATTAACGAGCATATAGACTCCGAGAAAAGAAGTGTCTAAACAAATAAAAGAAATGCTGCAAAATGGTATCATAAAACTTTCAGACTCACCATGGTCAAGCCCTGTAAATCTAGTAGAAAAGCATACAGACCAAGGTCAATCAAAGAAATGGCGTTTAGTAATAGACTATCGAAAACTAAACCAACAAACGCGAGACGATAAATTCCCTCTGCCTAACATAGAAGACATCTTCTCTAAATTGAACGGTTCCAAGTATTTTTCTACCATGGACCTAACAGCAGGCTATAATCAAATTAAAATGCACCCCGATTCAATTCCCCTTACAGCGTTTTCAACACCTGACGGACACTATGAATATACCAGTATGCCGTTTGGTCGCACCGGCAACCTTTCAACGAATAATGAATAATGTGTTGCGACCCCATCTAGAACAAGGACACTGTCTTGTATATCTTGATGACGTAATAATATTCGCCCCAAACAAAGATGAACACCACAAGAGATTACAAGAAATATTCGACACGCCAAAACAATATAAACTCCGAGTAAATAGAGATAAATGTAAATTCTTCCAAACCTCCGTAAAATTCTTAGGACATATATTGACCAGCAATGGCCTATAACCATGCCCTGAAAAGACAAAAACAATTTAAAAAAATCCCCTTCCAAAGACAGTGAAAGAAATCAAATCCTTTCTCGGTCTAATGTCATACTATCGTTAATCTTTCAAAATAAGTCAAACCCATTACGGAATGCACGAAAAAAAACAAAAATACAATACACGACGAGAACTTTAAACAAGCCTTCGAAAGTTCCAAACAACTCATTATGAACCCACCAGTCCTATTGCATCCGAACTTTGATAAGCAATTCACTATCACCACAGATGCTAGTGGCATTGCATTAGGAGCGGCTATCTCACAGGAAAACCACCCAATAACTTCTCGAACATTAAACGAAAACGAACAAAAATATAACACTACCGAACGAGAATTATTAGGAATACTATACGCACTAACACAATTTCGTCCCTACATCTATGGACGAAGATTTATATTAGAAACCGACCACCAACCACTCGTATGGATATCTAAACTTAAAAAACCTTTTTTTTTTGTTTTGGGTGGGAAATTATCAAATAACTTCTCCCGCTCTGCGAGGAGCGGGAGGGCGTGTCAGACTTTTACTGACTAAAACCCACCCGTGTTTCTTCCGATGCCTGTGTGCCGGGGCCGCGATATTCCTTTCGGACAAACTCGCAACCCTGGCAGAACTTAAAGAACCTAACGCTAAACTCAGCCGATGGAGACTAAAATTACAAGAATACGATATGAAATAAAGCATAGAAAGGGAGCAACTCATTACGTAGCAGGCGCGCTATGACGTATAGAACTGAACTTAATATGTGATGTTCAATCGCACTCCGCCACGATACACAGTAACCACGATGATTCAGATACCGGCTTTGCCATAAAAAACGAACACCCACCGCGGCGTATGAATAGAATCTATATCTCTAAAGCCACATACCAGGTAACAATGATACAAAAACCTAACAAAGTATACGACTATACAGTTAACGTAGAAAACCCAGACGAATTTAAAAGGTTCATTATTGAACACTGGGGACAAAAAAGATATGCATTAATATGTAACGATAAACCTTTTTGTAACCAACTATCCGAAATATATGGAAAAAACTTTAACGGGAACATCAAAATAATATGGTTTACAGGAATACGAAAAGAAATAACAGATCCCGAGGAAATATTTAGAGTCATTTGGCAAACGCACGAATTTCTCCAACGACATATAGGTAACCCCGCTCTTATTAAGGAAATCTCAAAAGAACATTACAGAAAACATTAAGCAGGAAACTGCAAAATACCTAAAAACCTGCACTATAAATATGTAACCGAGTAAAATATGACCGAAGACCAATTAAACCTCTAATGGAACAAACACCTACACTTAGCAAGCCCATGGAAAAATGGCAACTCGGTACATATGAGAAGAAAATATACCTAACTGGTATAGACCTCTTCCCTAAGTGGGCATTTATGGTACCACTAATCGAGTATACGTCCCTTAAAATCATTGATGAACTAACCAAATTATTCAGCATAATCGGTACAATTTTTTTTTTTTTTTTTTTGAGGATGGGAAATCATCAAATGACTTCTCCCGCTCTGGGCAGAGCGAGAGGGTGTGTCAGACTTTTACTGACTAAAACCCACCCGTGTTCCTTCCGTTGCCTGTGTGCCGGGGCCGCGTTATCCCTTTCGGACAAACCCGCAACCCCAGCAGGCATTGGTCTTTCGACCCCGTCGGTTGGTGCTGACATCTCTTTGAGGCGCGCGTGGAACACAACGCGCCGTCGACATGGGCCTGGTCCTTATCGGACGGCGAGCTGCCCATTGCTCACCGTCCGCAAGCCCGCGCCTACGGTGGCCGGAAGTCGGCTCTCGACTCCCGACGCCCGGGGCGTCTCCTGCGGCGACTAGGGCCGCGAGGGCGTGCAGCTTGCATCTCCCTCGCGCGCTCCGCCTCCTCCTTCGCGAGCATAACTGCTTCGCAGAAGGAGGTGACGGCCTCCCATGCACTCTCGCTCCGAACCATGGCCTGAACCAGGGCCGGACGCTCAGATCGCCGCCGCCGATCGCCTCCGTGAGGACACGGCGGTGCTCCGCCCAAGCCGGGCAGACCTCCACCGTATGCTCCACCGTGTCCTCCGGGCGATCCACACAGTGGTGACCTCCCGAAACAACCGTGTCCGGTATAATCGGTACACCTAAAACAATATCAATAGACAATGATCCAGTATTTATTAGTGAAGCTATTAAACAATACTTAAAAACATTAAGAGTTGAACAATACGTTCCTCCACCTCAACACCATACTTCACATGGTGATATAGGGCGATTACATTCCACATTAATTGAAAAATTACGTATATAAAAAGAAGTAAACCAACAGTTAGATATACCACTAGTAATGCTCGCCTATAGCTATACAATACATAGCACTACTAATAAAACTCCGAATGAACTGCACTTCTTGCGAAAAATGAACTTACCCCTAGAAAATGTAGTAACATGCGATTACCTAAACCAAGTAAAGAATATAATACAAAAGTCTAAGGATAAATCCTTACTACAAGCAAAAAAATAGAACCTTACCCGAATTACAAATAGGTACGCAATTCTATAAGAAACGACACGATAGGAGTAAGAATAAAAACGCCTTCCTAGGTCCCTACATTATGATCGTGCGGTCCATGGCCCTTTACGGGGCACCGGTGTGGGCGCGTTCATTGAGGCTGCGACCGGCTCAGCGGTTGAACGCGTCCCAAAGGGTCATGGCCATCAGGCTGGTCCGGGGATACCGCACGGTCTCCCGTGAGGCGGCGAGCCTCCTTGCCGGACTACCGCCATGGGATCTGGAGGCAAAAGTCCTCGCGCACATCTGGGAATGTCGCGACGAGGCGAGACGCCAGGGCGTAACTCCGCTGCCGCGAGAAATCACGGCACAGCGGACAGATCTCCGGCGGGATCTCATGGCGGCATGGAGAGTGCGATTGTCGCAACCCAGCGCTGGGCACGCCACAATTGTGGCGATAAGTCCCCTCTTTGAGGAGTGGCTAGAAAGGTGCCTCGGTGTCCTCACCTTCCGCCTGACGCAGATCCTCACCGGACACGGCTGTTTCGGGAGGTTCCTGTTCCGTATAAGGCGGGAGGAAACGCCCGGGTGTCACCACTGTGTAGATCGCCCGGAGGACACGGTGGAGCATACGGTGGAGGTCTGCCCTGCTTGGGCGGAGCACCGCCGTGTCCTCACGGAGGCGATCGGCAGCGGCGATCTCTCGCGTCCGGCCCTGGTTCAGGCCATGGTCCGGAGCGAGAGTGCATGGGAGACCGTCACTTCCTTCTGCCAAGCAGTAATGCTCGCGAAGGAGGCGGAGCGCGCGAGGGAGAGGCAAGATTCGCGCCCTCGCGCCCCTAGTCGCCGTAGGAGACGCCCCGGGCGTTGGGAGTCGCGAGCCGACTTCGGGCCACCGTAGGCGCGGGCCCGCGGACGGTGAGCAATGGGTAGCTCGCCGTCCGATTAGGACCAGGCCCAGGTCGACGGCACGTTGTGTTCCACGCGCGCCTCAAAGAGATGTCAGCATCAACTGACGGGGTCCGTAAGGACCAATGCCTGCTGGGGTTGCGAGTTAGTCCGAAAGGGATATCGCGGCCCCGGCACACAGGCAACGGAAGGAACACGGGTGGGTTTTAGTCAGTAAAAGTCTGACAAAAACTTCTCCCGCTCCGCCCAGAGCGGGAGAAGTTATTTGACAATTTCCCACCCTCAAAAAAAAAAAGGAGCCTACATTATAAAACAAATACAACCTAGGAATAAAATATCATATTTTCATGCGCATAAAGATCACCAAGTTCATATTAGTCAAATACGCCTTCCAGATGCTGGTGCAAGATCACTCAACTCAACGGAAGAATCATAACGATACCAAAAGAAAAGGCATGGATCCAAGAAGACGAATGGACCCTGATCCATCCAATAAATCTCCAACCTTTATATAATGAATATTATAAGATAAAATCACTATATTCCCTAGCACTATATAGGAACTAATATAGAAAAAATATAGGTTAGAATTTTTAGAAAACTATTTTTATAATTGTATAACCCGTATCCAAACACCTGTGAGGAACAAAAGAGGATTGATCGATGGACTAGGCTCTATAATAAAAGCAATCTCAGGTAATCTTAATAACAACCATTTAATAAATATAGAAAACAAATTTAGCCTAACAACTGATGTGCCTCATCTCACATAAATGATCTGACACACGAATATTGCAAAATAATATAAATACATAGTGTTACATCTGAATTATTGTTTAGTTATCAAAGCTTAACCGATATATGTAACAATCTCAACGAAGCCTATGTATTCGCTCAACACGATATACTACACCCGTCAATTATAGACCAAATACATCTAACAGGGAGTATAAATAGAATACCCAAAGAAATAAACATATTAAGAAATATACTCAAGTTAGAAGCCCAAATCAAACCACATGTAACGCTACAATCAAATATCATGATCTTCCAATTACCCATATCAATATTATCCCAAGATACCTATAATTTAGAACAAAACCTTCCTATAATAAATAAGAATAAAACTCATTGCACTATCCCAACCGATGCATTACCGTAGCTCTGTTTGCAATCAATCGCTTCGTACACTTGATCATCTCTTACAAGATATTGGCCAGACATAAGGTTAGGAATAGTGCAATGAGTTTTATTCTTGTTTATTATAGGAAGGATTTGTTCTAAATTATAGGTATCCTGGGATAAGATTAGTATGGGTAATTGGAAGATAATATATTTGATGGTCTCATCACATGTTGTTGACGTTATAAATCTTTCACAAGCCCTAATAAAACCGTTTAGATCTCGTTCACTACCATCACTTTTAAATATTGGGATTGGAATGTGCCGGGTTTCTATGGTGTTAAAATTTGTGCCAGGTTGATTTGGGATACTCATTGTGGATGATTTAATGAGAGGCTTTCCTGATGGGGTACAGGCCAGTTTGTATCTTGTAATTAAATAGCAAGTGTACTCACGTGCTGATGCAGGTTACCATCAGTATCTTCGTCCACTTCATCGGGTATCTTCGTAGTCGAGTGTAGTCGTACGTCCTCTTGATCTCGATGTGCTTCGTGCTGCTACGTACAGTGCAGGGTCTTCGTTTGTTGGAGTACTCTGGGTTTGTCGTTGTGCAGGCGAAATCTTGTCATCAACTTCTTTTTGTAGGTTTCGAAGGCAGATTTGATACTTTAAATACAGGAGTTTAGAGTTCAAAATTGCCCACCACGTTGGGCGCCAGTTAATAAAGTGAGAAGCAGATTTAAAATAAAAAATATTTTTATTTTTATAATGTTACACAAATCCTTAGTTCTACCACAAGTTTTGGAAAGTCTTTGGATACAGTGAACTCGTTGCTTATATAGTCTATGATAAGAGTGAATCCTCTGGGGGGTGGAATTTTAGTGGCAATAACAGAATACTTTCGTGATGACTAGGCTACGATTATAGATTGGCGCGGTTGCTTGATGACAGGGTGTCCTAATCTTCATCTTGTTGAGGTATATCGATAACTGAATAGTTACGTGGTGACTGGATCACGATAATAGTATGAAGTGGTTGTTTGATGACGGGATGTCCTTATCTTCATCTTGTTGAGGTATGTCGTCATCTTGTGCTGTGCTGGTAGGGTCATGATATTTACAAGCACGGGCGACGTGGAGTGAGGTGCGTGGGTCGAGGGCAGGTCGTTATAATGAACGCATGGTAGAAAGAAATGTTAGACGTAATGCTCACTCGTCGTGAGCATTACGTCTAACGCAGCGTCGGGCATTCGCAGGAACGTTACATTTCATGGAAATGCTTTTTAAATTGAGCTTTTGCTTGTATTGTACCATTGTTAAGAACGTTACAATCTGCCTAGCCTTTTCCCAACTATATTGGGGTCGGCTTCTAGTCTAACTGGATGCAGCTAAATACCAGTATTTTACATGGAGCGACTGCCTATCTGACCTCCACAAACTAGTAACTGGGTAATACGATACCCCTTGGTAAGACTGGTTGTCAGACTTTCGGGCTTCTGACGACCAGTAACGACTGTCAAAGATCCACGAATGACTGCCGGGACCAACGGCTTAACGTGCTTTCCGAAGCACGGAAGTCTCGTTATGTAAAGATGGTCACCTATCCACAGACCAACAGAGCAAGCGTAGCTTAACCGGATGGATCGACCCGTGCAGCTGTTATAACTTAGCCATGAGCTCCTCCTTCGTAAGAATGTAACGAAATTACATGGAAATGTTCGACAAAATGCTCTAGTGTATACTCACCTTAAGATGTTATACCTCTTTGATAACCTCTAATAACATTACTTCTCTAATTCATATCAGTGGCTTTCTCCGTTTCCTTGTCTAATTTATATAAATAGCTAGGCTACCTCCATTTCCTAAACCTGAGCAGTTAGGCTGGGTTGGACTGCCTTCAATAATTTAGGAACATGATTCGGTGGAGTCACGCGATTGAATATATGATGGTTTGCAGTTTAGTCTACCTAAATGGACAAAGTGAATATTTATAGAGCGCCTTGATTATTACTGACTTTTGTTTTACCTACTTCCGTCTATTTCTCTTTTGTCCCTTTTCACTCTTATTGTAATCATTTATTTATTTATTAACTTTCATTAAGACTGTCAAAAACCAATAAAAATAATGAAAGACAGAAACTCATAGACATATAAAAGGAAATATAAAATTACTAGCTTTTCGCCGGCGCGGCGTGGAGGTCGGATATAATCCCACGGGAATGCATTACCAGGATAGAATGTATCCTATGTGTATGGTTTACACATATGCAAAATTTCATCCAAATCCGTTTAGTCCTTTTAGCGTGAAACTGTAACGAACTCACTCATTCTCTCTTTCAACTCATTTTCGCATTTAAAATATGTGCCAGTGTTTTCCAGTGCCATGACATGGTTCATGTACAAAAACCGACGGTAATTTATTGTAAATTGTGTGATGTGCATGAGTGCAAATAAATAAATAATAACAGTTGCTTATAGAAGCAGAAGAAGCTTCGCTGGTTCTAGAATATGTTTACTCCTTTCACTTTAATTGTCGCGACAAGTTCCCACCAGTACCTACTAGTAAATATTTGTCCAAGTTATAACCAACCTCTTATACTTAAAGCTAAGCCTCCGCCGAGCTATTAATCCGCGGCTAAAGCGACTGAGCCCAAGTGTTTGTGTTTCGTACTATTTAGATACGGCTTATAGTCGGGGTTAGGTCGTAATAAATTGGCTAAGAATAGGTTTTTTTGTGAAGTTTGTATGGATATTTTGTGGGCTAGGAAGTTAGTTTATGTTCAATTGATTTCTAGCAATTTTGGGTGCACGTGAATTAAGGAAAAATATTTTTTTTTTGCTGACGGAGCTGGCTGGATGAGCTGGCATTTGCCCTGCAGTGGGATATCACAGGCTTTTACCAATAATAATAACATGCTTTTGCACAAAATTGACACACGTTAAAACGTCAAAATTCAATGGATAGGAGTATAATGCACCATCAACACCGGGGTAGGCGGTGGGGGGGGGTGGGATAGGGGTTTGGGTATCCCAAAGTTGATTTAGAAAATCTGTGAATGGATGGTGTTGATGGTACATTATATTCCTATCCATTGAATTTTGACGTTTTGACGTGTGTCAGTTTTACGCAAAAGCATCTTATTATTATTGTTGCCTGTGATATCCCACTGCAGGGCAAATGCCTCCCTCGTCCTCCTTTCGTGTGCTTTTTAGGGTTCTATAGCCAAATGGAAAAAATTCAACCCTCTAATTTCGTTATGTCCGTCTGTCAATCTGTCCGTCCGTCCGGATGTTACAACCATTTTTTATCTGAGGCTAATTTCCCTATAACGATATAAATTGGAATAAGGTGTATTCTGTGCACTGCTAAACAATGGTGTAAAGAAATCACGAAAAAAAAATAAGGGTTTTTATATAAGTTGACCAATTTAAATATTCAAATCCAGAAAACCGTCAATCCATGCAAAACACCTCAACTTTTTTTCTTGTTGAACGGCTTTTTTACAAACGGCCAGGATAAATCACTACGCTGAAAAGAATTGCAAATAAAGAATAAAATAAAAGTGCTGCTTACTATGCATAGGTTGCGTGCGAACGTGTACTAGTGCTATGAGAATTGTGATAGGTGCGATCTGTCACATGTAGGACACTCACTGGAGCTAGTATTGGTTTGTTTGGAAAGTAATATCGCACCAATATACTAATCAAAATACCTTAGCATTATACAATGTCGCCCATGGGCATGTGACCGCCCGTATTTTTCTGAATATTCATGAAAAATTATCGAAAATTAACTTTAAAAGGGGGGGTCTATCTTTAATATTTTTCATGTTATTCAATTTTTTATGTTTTTAGTAGCGTTTGCCATATCTTCTATGTTATTGGCTCGATTTTTATTCTGTTTATTATTTCTAATAGCTTACGAGTTATTTTATCGGATTAACTAAAAGTTTTTCGTAAAATTTGTCAACTATGAAAAAAAAACGGAGGTGAAGATTTTTTTTTCCAAAAAAACAGTATTTATTTTAAAAAACATAAGTGAAATTATGTTAATTATACATAAAATTATAGCGGGATACTGAAAAAAATAAAAATAAAAAAAATATGAAAAAATAAATAATAAAAGATAGACTTTTAAGTTTATTATCGATAATTTGTCATGAATATTCAGAAAAATACGGGCGGTCACATGCCCATGGGCGACATTGTATAGTTTTTCAAAACAGGCACGCAGTCCAACAAAATCTGGCAAAAATAGATATTTCACATATAGCATCATAATCAGTCTATAACGTTCCCACGGCTGTGACACAGGCCTCCTCTCTGTGAGGGGGAGTGGGCCGTAATACACCACGCGGGCACAGTGCGGGTTGGTAGATGTTACATGTCTCCAAATTTTGCTTCTAGGACATGCCGGTTTACTCACAATGTTAGAATAGAATAGAATAGTTCTTTATTTGCACAGAAAGTAGGTACAAGTTACAGATGTTAAGGTTAAAATGATCTTTATACTAACTATATACTAACTATACTAACTACCTTAACTATTATATTGGTGCATTATATTCCACTGAATTTTGACGTTTTGACGTGTACATTTTGCGCATAAGCATGTTTATTATACGTAATATTGTTAAAAGCCTGTGATATCCCACTGCATGGCAAATGCCTCCCTAATTTTTCGAGATTTTCATGAAGGATGCCAGCTCATCCAGCCAGCTCCGTTAGCAAAAAAAATAAATCCTTAATTAACGTGCAGCAAAAATTTCTAGAAATCTATTGAACATAAACTAACTTCCCAGCCAACAAAATATCCTTACAAACTTCACAAAAATACCAATTTATCACGACCTAACCTCGAATATAAGCCATTTGTATGACCGTACTAACACCAACATATCTTTATACCTAAATCTAAAACTATGTACCTAATATTATTCGAAACACGTATCTAATACTTGCAAATAGGTAACTCTATACGCGAGCATATAAGTGCCTCGCTTAAATGTAATCATACGAGTTCCATTAAAGGTATTGGTATCTCCAAAAAGTAGATAATATAGTATTATTATTATTATATGCTTAATGTATTAGCTGGTGACAAATGATGCGTCTGAGGCGTTTGGGTATAAGCTTAGGGCCATGTGGTAGACTTGACAGTTGACAGAATACCGCATCACGTAATCGTAAACTCAAGTAATAACGAAAACAAGGGACTTCCTTACTTAAGGTTATCAAGTTAAACAGAACCGGTCCAGAAAAAATAATAAACAAAATATGGAAGACATTAGAAAATAATCATTTTAATCGTTACGGTAATTCTGTCACAGAGACGTTAACAGAATCAAATTGAGAAATAAATTAAAAACCAATAAAATCAATTCTAGATAATATAAAACAATTGAGTATAAAATAGCTTGCTTTGAAATAAATTATACATTATACCAACAAACTCGATAGATATCTGCATTTTTTACTCTACAAACATCTGTAATTTTTACTGTGTGTTAAGTTCCGCAAAGGACCAACTCTTCGATATAATGCTTCCTCTGTACATATTCACCTTTATAATCCACGGTGTGTTTTCGGCCCCCCCTTGCAAAGACGGAGTAGAAATCGTATCGACGGAGACCCAGAATCCCGAAGATCTAATCGGAAACTGGACCTTCGCGTACTACTGGGACCCCAAGATACAGTTCACCAAAGAATTCTTCGACAAGAATGACTACCAATCCAAATGCTCTCAACTAAATATTGAAGCAATCACTCCAGAGTTAGTGAAAGCCAAAGAAGCTGAATGCGCGAAGTACACGATACCTTTCAACTGGGCTGATGCTAAACTGAAAGTGGATTCTCCAGCAATTACATTGAAAGATGGTATTATTGCAATTGGAGAAAAAGAAAATTGGATGGTAATGGACTGTACCTCAATGAAGAGAATTGTGATAAGAAAGGCTGATAATTATATAGCTATGGTGACCCCTGATAATAATAAGGAAATCGAATTAATAGTCCGAGAGCTTCCGACTTTAGACGAGCTGAAATGTGTTGCTCACAATCTGGATGTCGGCAAAGGTATGCACGGTTTTGGAGTTTGTTTTTTGCAATAATTACCTTACTTATTGATGTGGGTGCCTCTGACTTCTAGGCTAAAGTCAAAGTCAAACAATTTATTTCAATAAAAGGTGCAACCATTATTTTTTTATACTAACCAACCAACTAGACCGAAATAAATATTAAAAAAGAAGATACGAAAATGTACGAGATTAGTGGATTCAATATGCATGTTTTAACAAGAGAAGACAAAAGAGGTGGAGGAATATTAGCTTACGTAAATGACAGAGTGCAGTTTAACCCAGTTAAATCCGGAATTACAGCGACGCATGAGTTTGTTCATGGATGGCTAACCATTTATGAATATACCACTGACATTATAATAATCTATAGACCGCCAAGCACAAATAAAATAAACTTTGTAGCAGAAATAGAGAGGTATATCCAAAGTATACCAAAACGAAACAACATAATTATGGTCGGCGACTGTAATATCAACATACTGCAGAGTAATATAGACTCAACTGCTAACAGATATCTGAACGCACTATCGGAGAGGGGATTGCAATGCGGCATACGAGACGTAACTCGGGACGTAGTCACTGGTGATCGCAATGTGACGTCCTGCCTCGATCATGTATTTATACGGACTGAGAAGGCGCGCATTCTAGAAGCGTACACAGTAACGACTAACATCGCGGACCACTACATAACGGGATTATCAGCTGGTTTGAACATAAAAGAATGCACTCAAACGATTAGAATGACCATGCAAAACAAACTAGTAAGTAATAAACTTCATAATGTTGATTGGCAACAATTATTAAACACACATGATCCTATTGAATTATATGATAATATGTACACGATTTTTTGCGACATTTATGAGTCTTCCAAACAACCGTCAACAGTTAAAAAACGTGATAGTCAAGCTTGGGTTAACAATACGTTACAAAACATGATGATACGCAAAGATGATTTATTTAGGCGCTGGAAAATGTACCCAAACAATAACAATCTTAGATTACAGTACACAAAATACAGAAATAAAACACATAAACTTATAAATGTGGCTAAAGATCGTCATAGGCGCGATGAAATAAAAAAATGTAAGGGGGATATGCGTAAGATATGGGGGAATATTAATAACTGGCTGGGTAGAAGTAAAGCAACAGTAGATGGCGTAATAGAAAGATATTTACATAAAAAAGAAAGTTTGGTAACCATTTGTGATAATTTCTGTAACACATTCACAACGGAAATTGAAAATATCAAGCATAAATGTAACTTGACGTTCTTAAATAGACATGATTATGTTAAGCCGTGTAATGTTAGTTTTAGGTTCAATATGGCAACGCCCACACATATCGCCAGGATAATAGACTCACTAGACTGCAACAAGTCGCTGGGATCGGGTGGTATTAGGGTAAAAGATTTAAAGGAAATCAAGAACTTCCTTAGTCCTGTTATAGCATATTTTATTAATCGATGTGTAAAAGACAGTAAATACCCGAATAAGTTAAAAGAGTCAATTATTAGACCAATTTACAAACAAGGATCTCATCTGGAATATACAAATTACCGACCAATAGCTATTTTAAATACAATTAATAATATTGTGGAAAAGTTCATTGTTAATCAAATAATAACTTACTTAGAAAAAAATGATATTATTACCGATATTCAATATGGTTTTAGGCCAAACAGAAGTACTGCAACGGCGCTAGCAAGATTTACGGACGATGTAAATAATTACCTTAATGATAAAAACATAGTGGTAGCAGTATTTATAGACTTCAAAAAAGCCTTCGATACCCTGGATCACGACGGCTTGTTGCAGTGGACCAATCAATAGATGGTTTGGTCAGTACTTAAACCAAAGAACTATTAAAGTTCGGGTTGCTAATGCGGAAAGTGTTGAGGGCATTGTCAAATATGGTGTTCCTACCGGATCTGTATACGGGCCTGTTGGTTATATTGTTCACGTTAATAGTATATGTAATGTTATAAAAAAATGCAAAGCTTACATGTACGCCGACGATACATGTCTCCTATTCAGTGGTAGCGACCAAACCACCATACAAGGCGCAATACAGGACGATTTGGATAGTATAATTAAATGGTATATGGCGCACGATAACGGCATAATAATTAATGTAAGTAAAACTAAGTGCATGCCAATAAATTCCCCATATTCACGTAACAAAAATATCAACTTGAATATCAAAGGTCATAGTAATGAATGTCTTCACAATGGAAAATCAAGCTGTCATTGTGTTAATTTAGAACAAGTCAAAACTTACAGGTACTTAGGATTGACCATTGATACTAGATTTGCATGGAACATACACATAGACACGGTCTGTAATAAAGTTCGGTCAGTTCTGGGTAAATTGTATACCCTGAAGCCTGTAGTCAAGAGACGACTATTGTATGCATTGTGCTATGCACTTGCCGATTCGATTATCAGTTATGGGTTGTGTGATTATGGACTTACTTTTGAAACATATCTAGATAAAATTAAAAAGCTACAAACACGACTTCTAAAAATGTTAGTGAATAAAAGAACTAAACAAAGTTTGAACGGGGAATATGAAAAATTATTTAAGAAGTGCAATATATTACCAGTTGACATGAAAGTAAAAATGATAATGATTCTTGAAAAACATAATATTAACAAGCATAAAAAAGAAAAAGTACATAACTACCCAACCCGACTTGCAAAAATAAAGAAACTACAGGTGCCAAATGTAAATAATTATTATGGTAAGCGTACGAGACGATGGATTACACCTACATTAATTAATGAACTACCTGAGGGAATAATCGATCGTGTCAAAAGTAAAAACCACTTAAAAAGTGCCCTAAGGAAACATTACCTGTCAATGTGTCCATAGTTGCTGCGGTTGATCGGTGGCCTCGGTCGGTTAATGTCGTGGGTTCTAAGTCTGCTTACCTTATATTGAGTAGGTATTAAATTATACATCTATGGTAAGTACTATGGGATGGGCTCGCGACATTCGTTGACTGAGGCCGCTGAGTCTAGTAGCTGTGATTGTAGTATCTATGGTTGTGTGTGTAACTACTCTGTATTCACTTATGAAGTGTTTGCCTACAGAGCCATGGTCTTAGTCTTGGTCTTAGTTTTAACTTGGAATAATTTTTTTATGATTATTTAAGCAAAGATTCGTGCAAAATCCACGAGAACCTACTGCCGACAAATTGCTTTGCAGTTTGGCAGGTGTTATATAAAACTAAAATATTGTAACATTATGGATTAAATAAATATTTAAAAAAAAAAACACTACCAACCTTGCTGAGTTGTTATTTATAAGTTGCTAATCGCCTATTATTTTCATTTAAATTTTTTATAAACTTAATTTCCTAATAATCTAGACCAACCTATAAATAAAGGTGAGTATAGACTAGAGCATTTATTTGTAACAAAACACGGAGCAATCGCCGTTTTAAAATTTTATCGAACCGCACTTGAATACGACGCTCGATGTTTTGTGACAGCCTTTAGACACCAACAAGCGTATTGTTGTAGCATTTTATCGAGCAAAGGTGATGGGAGGTGCGCGGGTGGAGGGCAGGTCGTTACTATGAACGCAAGGTAAAAAGAAATGTTACAAGGAAATGCTCACTCGTCGTGAGCATTTCGTCGAACCCAGCGTCGAGCATTCGCAGGAACGTTACATTTCATGGAAATACTTTTTTAAATTGAGTTTTTGCTTGTATTGTACCATTGATAAGAACGTTAAAATCTGAGAAAGATGGTCACCCAGACCAAACCCGGCAAGCGTAGCTTAACCTGATGGATCGACCCATGCGGCTGTTAAGACTTAGCCATGAGCTCCTCCTTCGTAAGAATGTAACCACATTACATGGAAATCATCGACAAAATGCTCTAGTGTATACTCACCTTAAGATGTTATACCTCTTTGATAACCTCTAATAACATTACTTCTCTAATTCATATCAGTGGCTTTCTCCGTTTCCTTGTCTAATTTATATAAATAGCTAGGCTACCTCCATTTCCTAAACCTCAGCAGTAAGGCTGGATTGGACAGCCTTCAATAATTTAGGAACATGATTCGGTGGAGTCACGCAATTGAATATAATAATATGATGGTTTAAAGTTTAGTCTACCTAAATGGACCAATTGAATAGTTTGCATTTATTTATAGAGCGCCTTGATTCTTACTGGCTTTTGTTGTACTTACTTCCGTCTATATCTCCTTTGTCTGTTTTCTCTCATGTCGGCTAAACTTATTTATTTAATAACTTTAGTTAAGAATGTTATTATCACTTGCTTCAAAAAAGTGAGGGAAAACATCGTGAAACCGGCATGCCTGAGAGATATTTCTCAAGCGCATGTGAAGCCAACTAACCACACGAAAAATGAAGATTAAGACTGTTCAAAACTAATAAAAATAATTAAAGACAGACTCATAGACATAAAAAAATATATTAAAACTTCTTACTAAAAAAAACAACCGACTTCCAAAAAACTCTGAAGTCGGTTGTTGTTTTTGAGTAATAAGTTTTAATTTTTCACTTTTTAGTATTGGTGCAGCTACCTCACACAAACTCGAATACCACTACCTGCTATGTAAATAACAGTGACAGGAACTTATCAAATCATCCACATAGACTAAGGGGGAAAATTACATATTATTAAAGCTAACAAAAAAATTCCAAGCAATATTAATAAATTTATATGGGACCACTTCGAGAGCATAAAGAAAGAAAAAGTATTTATTGTGACTCGCACAAGAAAAAACAAATGAACTAAAAGCACACTTGTGTGGACTTACATAAAAAAACTTCTTCGAACAAAGGACCTCCTCCTTTTTGGAAGTCGGTTAAAAATTACTAGCTTTTGTCCGCGGCTTCGCCGGCGTGGAGGTCTGAAATTATCCCACGGGAAGACACTACCGGGATAAAGTGTAATAAATTTCATCCAAATCCATTCAGCCGTTTTAGCGTGAAAGAAACAAACTCACTTTCGCATTTATAATATTAGTTAAGATGAAATGCAGGTTAAATAAAACATTTAAAACAATTAACAACACTCTCATGAATCCCTCTCACAATACTTCTGACAAGCCAAGTAAATCTTCGGCCATTCATCCGCAAACAAGTTGTTTGTCGGATTAGAATCCAAGGTGCCCCCAGAGTGCGGGGTACTGGGGACTTAGCGCAAAGGTGCGACATGGGGGCAAAGCAAACAGCCTGTGCTTTTTGCTGCGGCAGAAATTGTCCGGGACAAAGAAGCAAGCCAGCACAGCAGGCAGATCAGGCGCGTCAATAGTGGGAAGCAAAAAGGAGGGTTATGATTTTGACGGATATGTATGTTCATCTGTTCCCTCATAACTTCTAAACTGCTCATCATAATTTGACAAATGAGGTATCGTTGGAAGCGGCTTGATAATCCGCTGGGTAACGTCACATATGGCACCCTCTAGAGGACACAAAGTCACGAACGAATTAAAAAATATTTACCATGTTAGTTATTAAATGTAAGGGTTTTAAATTATTACATTATTTGTAAATTTAAAAAAAAAATATTATAACCCCAAAATTATTTATAAAAAATAAAAGTTATAAAAACTTAAACCGAACTACGACAAAAAATCAACTAAAAATGTAAAACAAGACATCAGCAGGCAGGAAGGCAAAGATTAAAATTGTGTGTTATTGTATATTGTTTATTACTGTTAATTAGGCATCATAAAGATTTCTAGACTAGTATTTTTTATTTATTTCTTAAGTGTATTACTTTTAATGTTCATATAAACTCAACAGCAAACGAACATTGCGCTTTGCAGTGCCCATGAGAGAATTAATAAAAACAGTTGCTTAAAGAAGCAGAAGTAGCTTCGCAGGTTCTAGAATACGTTTACTCCTTTCACTTTAATTGTCGCGACAAGTTCCCAGCAGTACCTACTAGTAAATATTTGTCCGAGTTATAACCAACCTCTTATACTTAAAGCTAAGCCTCCGCCGAGCTATTAATCCGCGGCTAAAGCGACTGAGCCCAAGTGTTTGTGTTTCGTACTATTTAGATACAAACGGCTTATAGTCGGGGTTAGGTCGTGATAAATTGGCTGAGAATTGGTCTTTTTGAGAAGTTTGTAAGGATATTTTGTGGGCTGGGAAGTTAGTTTATGTTCAATTGATTTCTAGCAATTTTGGCTGCACGTTATTTACGGTTTTTTTTTTTTTGCTGATGGAGCTGGTTGGATGAGTTGGCATCCTTCATGAAGAACTGGTCTGAAGCTGCGAAGAGAGTAGGGTCCATTTGCCCTGCAGTGGGATATCACAGGCTTTTAATAATAATAATAACATGCATTTGCACAAAACTGCCACACGTCAAAACGTCAAAATGCATCAGATAGGAGTATAATGCGTCATCAATACCATCCATTCATTGATTTTTTAAATCAACTTTGGTATAGGGGTTGCATTTTCTACATCATGTGCTTTTTAGGGTTCTGTAGCCAAATGGCAAAAACTGAACACTTATAATTTCGTTATGTCCGTCTGTCAGTGTGCCCGTCCGTCCGGATGTTACAACCACTTTTTATCTGAGGCTAATTTCCCTTTAACGATGTAAATTGGAAAAAGGTGTATTCTGTGAACTGCTAAATAATGGTGTAAATAAAATACGAAAAAAAAGGTTTTTTTTATAAGTTGACCAATTTAAATATTCAAATCCAGAAAACCGTCAATCCATGCAATATTACTTCACTTTTTTTCTTGTTGAATCGCTTTTTTACAAACGGCCAGGATAAATCACTACGCTGAAAAGAATTGCAAATAAAGAATAAAATAAAAGTGCTGCTTACTATGCATAGGTTGCGTGCGAACGTGTACTAGTGCTATGAGAATTGTGATAGGTGCGATCTGTCACATGTAGGACACACACTGGAGCTATGTAGTATTGGTTTGTTTGTTAAGTATTATAGCAATCAAAATAACTACCTCAGCATTATGGTTTTTCAAAACTGCCCACACAGGCACGCAGTCTAACAAAATTTCCAAAAATAGCTATTTCACAACTATAAAATTGTAATGTTACTAGCTTTACCCGGCCCGGCTTCGCACGGGTATCTAAGTACTTATCTTCGGACAACCTACCTACCTACCCTAACTACCTACCCAACCTACCTACTCTATCTACCTACATACATACAGTACCTAACTACCTACATACTATATAGTACTACCACCTATTGAAATAGGTACTATCATGAATTAATTCAACTCTAGTCATTTTTAACCGACTTCCAAAAAGGAGGAGGTTCTATGTTCGTAGCGTATGTAGGTTTTTTAAAAATGTTTTTCCACCGATTTCTCTGGCAATTGTCAACCGATTTTGAAAATATTTTTTTGTATGAAAGCGTATGCTCCCAAGTTGGTCCCACATAAATTTACTTTGCTTGGATAATTTTTGAGTAACCTCCAATAATACGTATTTTTCAAATACGTGAGCAGTCTACAGAAGAAATTTAGTTTTGTGGCAAACGTAATGTTTGGAAATAATAAAATAAGAATATCAATCAATCTGCCTAGCCTTTTCCCAACTATGTTGGGGTCGGCTTCCAGTCTAACCGGATGCAGCTGAATACCAGTATTTTACATGGAGCGACTGCCTATCTGACCTCCACAACCCAGTAACTGGGTAATACGATACCCCTGGGTAAGACTGGTGTCAGACTTTCGGGCTTCTGACGACTCGTAACGACTGTCAAAGATCCACGAATAACAGCCGGGACCAACGGCTTAACGTGCTTTCCGAGGCACGGAGGATTCTCGGTATGTAAAGATGGTCACCCATCCACTGACCAACTCCGGCAAGTGTAGCTTAACCTGATGGATCGACCAGTGCGGCTGTTGTTACTTAGCCACGAGCTCCTCAAAAAAATAATAAAATAAATAAGATAAAATAAGAATATATTGCGTATTTATTTATTTGAACTCGTAAAAATCCTGACCAATATATAATATTACCCACGTAGATTCAGAATTAATGTTCGTGCTTAAGGTATTGACGTTCAACGTATAGAGATGTTTAAAAAAGCCATTTTTATCCAATTCATCACCAAAATGCTTCAAACTGAAACCCCTGATAACCTTCACCGACCCAATATTTCATCTGGTAAACAAAATGAGTGTCACACAACATTTGAAAGATGTCTACTGCATTTGTAACGCTGGCCATCCCCGCTATCGGCCCGCCTGTCCCGCACTCCTATAAATTGTAGCATATCATAGCTACGTCACTGTGACACTAGACATAGAAGGTTTACTCCTCTAAACACGGTATACCTGTACTCTATAGCTTGAAGTAGTTAAATAAAGGTAAACAAATCGTAAAAAGGGTTTTTATAGTTGACACTTTCATGTTAAAAAATACGATAAAACCAAATTAAAGGAGATGTTCGCTTGACGATGATTGATGCTTGATGGACGTTGGTTTTTTATTCCGAGAAAAATCTAACCAGCATCAAACTACAACTAAATAAAAGTGATAACTATGGAACCAGGATTCACTGAAATAATATTTTTAGACGCCTCCACCTAAGAGAAAAATTATAAACTATTTAATGTTGGTACACATATTTGATCTTTGATGGCAACCCAAATAACACCTCTCACACACTTTGACAATGCCTTAATTGACAGACGATTCTATTCATCTGTCAACTATGACATATATTGACACTTGGTACTGTCATTACTGTCAATCAATTGACAGTAATGACAGTAATAATCATTCAACACTATTTTATTGGGGTGTATTCACTTTATTATCCTAGATAATTTTTAGGGGTTTGTTCGTTTTAGAAGTAATTCACAATAAAAGAAAAAAACAATTTTTCTCAAAATTTAAGGTCATTAAAACTCAATAATGTATGATATAGTTATAACCACTAGTTTTGGGTTGTTTATCCAAATATATTTAAATTATCCTGGTTAAAATGATTGTATAATAATAAACCATTTTTGGACATGCCGTTAAATTTAGATTTTTACAATAATAATTACCTCTTTTATTAATGTATGTTATACTTCATCATTTATTCTTAAACTACTCTTCGTAGATGTAACTGCTAGAGCATAATTTTTAGTTAGATTTATAATAGTAATTTTTGTAATATGTCTATTGTAAAGAGCCCAAACTCTAAACGTCAACGAATTATAACGTTGCTAAATTGAAGAATACAACTGTGACGTAGCATGACAACTGATGTGACAGGTATATTACGTTTAGTCGGTTACTTTTGACAGCTATCAGTCGTCTCGTCACGTGGTTTTTTTTGTTTACCTTTATTTGACTACCTAAAACTGTAGAGTATAAACCGCAATACAGACCAGAGGCGCATAGCGTGCTGCAATATTTTTATGTTGCATTACACACTTGTATAGAGAAATACGTCTAGAGGAAGGTAGGGGGAGGGGGGCTTTTGGCGCAGTAATAACAGCCACAGGGGTCGGTCGATACCGCAGAAGACGCCCCGGGCGTCGGGAGTCGCGAGCCGACTTCCGGCCACCGTAGGCGCGGGCTTGCGGACGGTGAGCAATGGGTAGCTCGCCGTCCGATAAGGACCAGGCCCGGGTCGACGGCGCGTTGTGTTCAACGCGCGCCTCAAAGAGATGTCAGCACCAACTGGCGGGGTCCGTAAGGCCCAATGCCTGCCAGGGTTGCGACTTTGTCCGAAAGGGATATCACGGCCCCGGCACACAGGCAACGGAAGGAACACGGGTGGGTTTTAGTCAGTAAAAGTCTGACACACCCTCCCGCTCTGCCCAGAGCAGGAGAAGTCATTTGATGATTCCCATCCTCAAAAAAAAAAGAAAAGGGGTTCGGTCGATCAGGCTAAGCTACGCTATGTTTGACCATCTATACATAGGCCCCTCCGTGGCAAGGAAAGCCCGTTAAGCTATTGGTCGCGGCTGTCATTCGGGGATCTGAGACAGTAATTATGGGTCGTCAGAAGCCCGAAAGGTAAGAAGAAGGAGGAGGACAGATAGGCAGTCGCTCCATGTAAATTTAGCTGCATCCGGTTAGACTGGAATCCGACCAACATTGTTGGAAAAGCCCAGGCACATAACACACTTGTATAGAGAAGATAAAACTAACCCACACTGTGTTCGCGTGGTGGATTACGCCCTTTTACAAAGAGGAGGTCTATATTCCATCCGTACTTAGGTGATTGTTGAATATGACAAAAAACGTATATATTGCCTATTAAAGCATTAATATGCAAGACATTGGCACAGAGGTAACGGCCGCGGCTTACAAGTTGTAGGTCGTGTGTTCGAAATATTTCCTTTATACCAAATTATTTCATTACCACTGCTCTCAAAACGGTGAAGGAAAACATCGTGAGGAAACCGGCATGTCTTTTTTTTTTTCAGTTTGAGAAATTATCAAATAACTTCTCCCGCTCTGTCCGGAGCGGGAGGGTATGTCGGACTTTTACTGACTAAAACCCACCCGTGTTTCTTCCGTTGCCTGTGTGCCGGAGCCGCGATATCCCTTTCGGACAAACCCGCAACCCCAGCAGGCATTGGTCCTTACGGACCCCATCAGTTGGTGCTGACATCTCTTTGAGGCACGCGTGGAACACAACGCACCGTCGACCCGGGCCTGGTCCGCATGTGTCCGCAATGCATTTGATTTAAAATCGTAACTTGAATGACAAATTAATATGCTGTGTCGGTGCGGTGCTATTATAATGAGTGCGTGTTATAATGAGTACCTTTAAACCCTCAAACCTAGTCTAATTTCTTTATACGGGAGGTTCATGTTGGTTTCAACACTTCAGTAGGACCAACGGAAATAACATACCCTCGTGGACCTACTGGTAGGACAAAAAAGTAGGTCCACGAGAAAACACCCGGAATATCGAATAATTTTACAATATTTGTAAATATATGAGCACCATGTATCAGATAATTAATTTATCTGTCATTGCTTAATTATTCATTCTCTTTACCTATCGTGGTATAGTAATCTTATTCTAGATGCATCGTTTTCACATATAATACGAGTATAACTAATGTATGCAAAATATTGTAAAAAAAAAAAAATTGTAACGGTGGAGTTTATTGCCCATTCTTCTCTATACGAAAACTACCTTTTGAAAGGGGTGACTAGATTTTTTTTTTTTTTTTTTTGTAAAATTGACGCTTAAAAGTGCCTTTGTTTGACTTTGACTTTAGCCTGGAAGTCAGAGGCACCAACATCAATAAGTAAGATAATTATTGCAAAAAACAAACTCCAAAACCGGGCATACCTTTGCCGACATCCAGATTGTGAGCAACACATTTCAGCTCGTCTAAAGTCGGAAGCTCTCGGACCATCAATTCGGTTCCATTATTCTTATCAGGGGTCACCATAGCTATATAATCATCAGCCTTCCTTATCACAAGTCTCGTCATTGTGGTACAGTCCGTTACCATCCAATTTTCTTTTTCTCCAATTGTAATAATACCATCCTTCATTGTCAATCCCGGAGAATCCACTTTCAGTTTAGCATCAGCCCAGTGGAAAGGTATCGTGTACTTCGCGCATTCAGCTTCTTTGGCTTTCACTAACTCTGGAGTGATTGCTTCAAAATTTAGTTGAGGGCATTTGGATTGGTAGTCATTCTTGTCTAGGAATTCTTTAGTGAACTGTATCTTGGGGTCCCAGTAGTACGCGAAGGTCCAGTTTCCGATAAGATATTCGGGATTCTGGGTCTCCGTCGATACGATTTCTACTCCGTCTTTGCAAGGGGGGGCCGAAAACACACCGTGGATGATAAAAGCGAATATGTACAGAGGAAGCATTATATCGAAGAGTTGGAACTTAACACACAGTAAAAAATACAGATGTTTGTAGAGTAAAAATGCTGATGTCTGTCGAGTTTGTTGGTATAATGTTTAATTTCTTGCTAAGCAAGCTATTTTATACTCAATTGTTTTATATTATATAGAATTGCTTTTATTGAATTTTAATTGATTTCTCAATTTGATCCTGTTAACGTTTTTCTGACAGAATTACCGTAACGATTCAAATAATTGCTTTCTAATGTATTCCATATTTTGTTCATTCATTTATCTGGACCTGATAAATTTCGTTTTATGCAGTAAAATGGAAGAATGGACCTAATTGAGCCTTGAGGTACACCTAACTGAACTGGTAGCCCGAAAGATTTTACACCATTAACATCTACACATTGGGACCTATTATGTAAATAAGAATTTGTAACGTTGAGAGCTTGGTTTTGAACACCGTAATGACGCAGTTTACGCAAAAGCGTGTCATGGTGCACGCAATCAATACAATTTGTTTATGTAAGTAATCACAATTACAAACGATCCACATAGATTATAAACCTTTACCACTAACACTTTGGACAGAGGAAGAAGAGCAATTCGTAGAATTATCCTTTAGCTCCAATACAACAAAGATAAACTGCTTGATTTTTGAAGGTCAGCTTCTCAAGTCTCGTCAAATCGTGCCCTAATGGCACGTCGTTACTATGAACGCAAGGCAGAAAGAAATGTTACAGGTAATTGCTCACTTGTCGTGAGCATTTCGTCGAACCCAGCACCGAGCATTCGCAGGAACGTTACATTGCATGGAAATGCTTTTTTAAATTTAGCTTTTGCTTGTATTGTACCATTGATAAGAACGTTACAATCTGCCTAGCCTTTTCCCAATTATATTGGGGTCGGCTTCCAGTCTAACAGGATGCAGCTAAATACAAGTATTTTACATGGAGCGACTGCCTATCTGGCCTCCACAAACCAGTAACTGGGTAATACGATACCCCTTGGTAAGACTGGTTGTCAGACTTTTGGGCTTCTGACGACCCGTATCGACTGTCAAAGATCCACGAATATCTGCCGGAACCAACGGCTTAACGTGCTTTCCGAGGCATGGAGGAATCTCGTTACATAAAGATGGTCACCCAGACCAAAACCGGCTCATGCGTGACTTAACCTGATGGATCGACCCTTGCGGCTGCTATAACTTAGCCTGAGCTCCTCCTTCGTAAGAATGTAACCACATTACATGGAAATGCTCGACAAAATGCTCTAGTGTATCACACAGTGTATCACATAGTGTATCGTTTCACCTTAAGATGTTATACCTCTTTGATAACCTCTAATAACATTACTTATCTAATTCATATCAGTGGTTTTCTCCGTTTCCTTGTCTAATTTATATAAATAGCTAGGCTACCTCCATTTTCTAAACCTGCTAAGCTGGGTTGAACTACCTTCACTAATTTAGGAACATGAATCGGTGGAGTCACGCGATTGATTACATGTTGGTTTGAAGTTTAGTCTACATTTTTTATCTGAGGCTAATTTCCCTATATCGATGAAAATTGGAAAAAAGATGTATTTTGTGCACTGCTAAACAAAGACGTTTACGTTTAGTCGGTTAGTTTTAACAGCTATCACTCGTCTCATCTCGTGCTTTTATTTGTTTACCTTTATTTAACTACCTAAAACCCATGGAGTATAAACCGCAACACAGACCAGAGGCGCATAGCATGCTGCAATATTTTTGTGTTGCATTACACACTTGTATAGAAAAATACGTCTAGAGGAACGTATAGAGGGAGGGGGGCTTTTGGCTCAGTAACAACAGCCACAGGGGTCGATCGAACAGGCTAAGCTACGCTTTCCACGGTTGGTCCTTGGATGTTTGACCATCTATACATCGGCCCCTCCGTGCCAAGGAAAGCCCGTTAAGCCTGTGTCCGGCTGTCATTCAACCGCCAGTCTTACCAAGTGGTATCGTATTACCCGGTAAATAGGTTGTGGAGGTCAGATAGGCAGTCGCTCCATGTAAATTCAGCTGCATCCGGATAGACTGGAATCCATCCAACATTATTGGGAAAAGCCTAGGCAGAAGATGACACACTTGTACTCGTATAGAGAAGATAAACCACTAACCCACACTGCGTTCGCGTGGTGGATTACGCCTTTTCACAGAGTGGAGGTCTACTTTCCATCCGTACTTGGGTGATTGTTGAATAGCACAGAAAACTTATATATTGCCTATTAAAGCATTAATATGCAAGACATTGGCACAGGTGTAACGGCCGCGACTTACAAGCTGTAGGTCGTGTGTTCGAACCTTTATACCTAATTATTTCATCACCACTGCTCTCAAAACGGTGAAGGAAACCGGCATGTCCTAGCACCAAAAACTCGAAGACATGGGACATCTGCCAACCCGCACTGGGCCCGCGTGGCCCACTCCCACTCACAGACAGAAGGTCTGCGTCCCAACAGTGGGAACATCATAGGCTGATTATAAATGCAATACATTAGCATAATGTATTTGATAAATTGTATTGTGTGAGACACACAAATTGTACACTGTGCAGCGCCTCAAGACGGTCTATTAGAATAGACATCACAATGTTGTTCTTTCCAGAATAGAAAGCTCCATTGCCACTTTACCAGACAATTCACTTTTCTTCTTATTTTGGACCACCGCTGCTGACCAATAAATCAATATTTATTAACCTTCTGAACTCTCTTCTTGCGCACGCAAAATAAAACATAATTTTAAAGGTATATGCCATATGCGTGGTTACACCTGTCCACTTTCGGCTCGCATTTTTTAAATACAGCAACATTTCCCGGAATATAAATCCGTCCATCCTCCAAATCTGAACGAAATAAAATATTCGATCGTGCATAATATTTTATACAAAATTCTGTTAAAATTGTTATTAATAAAGCCATTTTGGACGAGCAATTTTTTTATTACTTCACGATTTTAAAAGTATTTTTTTACATAAAAGGGTTTATTGTATGCTGAATGCCTTTTTGAACGAGTCTTGAGAAAAAAATGCATGAAACGTTATTATATTAGAATATGACCGTACTAACACCAACATATTTTTATACCTAAATCTAAATATGTACCTAATATTATTCGAAACACGTATCTAATACTTGCAAATAGGTAACTCTATACGCGAGCATATAAGAGCCTCACATAAATGTAATCACACGAGTTCCATTAAAGTTATTGGTATCTCCAAAAAGTAGATAATATAGTATTATTTATAATGCTTAATGTATTAGCTGGTGACAAATGTTGCGTCTGAGGCGTTTGGGTATAAGCTTAGGGCCATGTGGTAGACTTGACAGTTGACAGAATACCGCATCACGTAATCGTAAACTCGAGTAATAAAGAAATAAGGGACTTATTACTTAAAGTTATCAAGTTAAACAGAACCGGTCCAGAAAAAGTTATTACCAAAATATGGAATACATTAGAAAATAATCATTTGAATCGTTACGGTAATTCTGCCACAAAAACGTTAACAGAATCAAATTGAGAAATCAATTAAAAACCAATAAAAGCAATTCTAGATAATATAAAATAACAATTGAGTATAAAATAGCTTCCTTTAAAAGAAATTAAACATTATACCAACAAACTCGACAGACATCTGCATTTTTACTATACAAACATCTGTATTTTTTACTGTGTGCTAAGTTCCGCAAAGGACCAACTCTTCGATAATGCTTCCTATATTCATATTCGCCTTTACAATCCACGGTGTGTTTTCGGCCCCCCCTTGCAAAGACGGAGTAGAAATCGTATCGGCGGAGACCCAGAATCCCGAAGACCTAATCGGAAACTGGACCTTCGCGTACCACTGGGACCCCAAGATACAGTTCACCAAAGAATTCCTCGACAAGAATGACCAACAATCCGAATGCCCTAAACTAAATTTTGAAGCAATCACTCCTGAGTTAGTGAAAGCCAAGGAAGCCGAATGCGCGAAGCACAAGATACCTTTCAACTGGGCTGATGCTAAACTGAAAGTGGATTCTCCGGCATTGACAATGAAGGATGGTATTATTACAATTGGAGAAAAAGAAAATTGGATGGCAATGGACTGTATCACAATGACGAGAGTTGTGATAAGGAAGGCTGATGATTATATAGCTTTGGTGAACCCTGATAAGAATTATGAAACCGAATTGATAGTCCGAGAGCCTCCGACTTTAGACGAGCTGAAATGTATTGCTCACAATCTGGATGTCGGTAACGGTATGCCCGGTTTTGGAATTTGTTTTTTGCAATAATTACCTTGCTTATTGATATGGATGCCTCTGACTACTAGGCTAAAGGTTGGAGATACCTATAGTCTGGAAGTCAGAGGCACCTAAATTGCATCCAGTAATAGCATGATTTACACAAATACCACTGTAAAAACCTTACTAGTGTATAATATATAATCTTTAAACCTGTTAGAAATACATTTACATTTTACTCAATTATGAAATATACATTCATAACATAGACCATTAACAAAATGATAAAAAAATTATTAGAAATTGATAATTAAAGTCATGACGTGTATCTTATCTATAACGTGAATTATCGCTTCATAAGAATCAATTAATAGTGTTTTAACGTCAAATAGTTTAACCGTCGTATTTCTCATAACTATCAACTCGGGATTAAAAAGGAAAGTAGGCTCCTACTACACATAATACCAATCAACAAAATTAATAATCAAATTACTAGAAACATTAGCAACTGATAATAGGACAATACCGTTACTCTATTCATCAAACTTAAGTAGTTATTATGCAAAAGTCTATTAAGAAACCAATTAAAAACCCTCAAATGTAATTAGACATATGTTCATATAAAAGGTGGCTCATTTGACAAGCGAAATCATTGCCAACCAAGTCTTCGACTAAGTTATAACGCACCTAGTTATAATAGTACTGTAGTCAAAGGGACAGACAAAAGCCATCATGTTTGCTGTATACATATGGGCTTTACTCATCCACGCGGCGTATTCGACCACGCCTTGCCAAGATGGAATTGAAATGGCGTCAAAGGAGACCAAGAATCCTCAAGACCTCATTGGAAACTGGACCTTCGTCTACCATTGGGACACAATGAACAAATTCAAGCGGGAATTCCCCTATGACACGGCTGACCACGTCATGCAATGCCCAGAAATTTCGATTGAAGCAATCACCCCAGAATATGTAAAAGCCAAGGAAGCTGAATGTAGAGACTCTGACGCACCATTCAACTGGGCTGATGCGAAATTGAAATTGTATGCTCCTCTGATGAATATGCTAGAAGGCATTCTCATCATAGGAGAGAAGGAGAATTGGATGATGCTGGATTGCAAGAAGATGGTTCGCGTTGTGTTTAAGAAGGTCTCTGAAGATTACATCGTGATGCTCAACCCGGAGATCGCTCATATCTCCGAAATGATTGCCAGGAGGGCACCGACTCTGGAGGAGTTGAAATGCGTTGCTCATAATGTAGATGTGGGCAAAGGTATGACGGGATTCGGAGTTTGTCTTTGATTGAATATAAAGTACACCGACGAGCAATATAAAAAAGCCACTAACTTATTATGAAATATTTCCGAAACCACGCAAGATAGCTTCTTGAAGTAAAAAGCAACATTCAAGTGTATTTAATAGCGGATAATAAACACCTATAAAATAGTTTTCAAGATTTTTTTTTACTTTATGTAGCTAACTTGTGTGGTTTGGCACCTTGCAAGTGGGTTTTTTATATTGCTCTGTCAGTGTATCTACATTATATTATATTGAATAAACAATTGTATTGAAACCGACTTTCATTTATTAATTAATATTTTTGTTAACTGACAGAGGTAAGATAAGATAAGATAAGATAAGATATTCTTTATTTGTCTAAACATGGTATACATACAAGAGCATGCAAGATTAAAATCAATTGTTTAAGTCCAGTCATGTTTAGCCGTAAGTATCGGCGTACAAATATTTCTATAATATTGAAAACTATTATTCTTTTTATTGACAACTAAAAAATTATAAAATTTCACAAAAAGAAAGAAAGTTATGAGTTATATTATTATAAAATTTCACAAAAAGAAAGAAAGGTACCCAGAATTGCAAATACAAAATTTTTTACTTAGAGACCTGTTAATTCGAAATTATTATTATATCATCATGTCAACATTCAGATTGAAAAAATAAATCACAAATACAAGAACAATGTCAAAGTTTAAAAATGTATGTCAAATTTGAAAGATACATGTCAAAATTACAACCCAAGTCCAAATTAACAGATTTATGTCGATTTTACAATGTTGATTGCTAAATTACAATGTGAACGTCTAGTTCATGTCAAATTACAAGACGAATGTCAAAATTACAGGAAAAAACTAAAAAACTTTTTCGGCTAGAAATTCGGAGACACTGTAATATGCTTTATGCAAAAGGAACAGTTTTAATTGACGCTTGAATGCATTCCTATTTAACTCTTTCCATCGTTTAGGCAGGATATTAAATATAGTGGGAGCCATGCAGACGATACTCTTGCGCATGAGTGCTGTTTTTGCTGGATAGATGCGAAGAATAGTCGCATCTCTTCTGTTACGCGGTACGGCGTCCTCTAGACGTGGGAACAGTTTGGGGTTAGTTTTAACAAACATTGCGGTTTCGAGAATATACATACAGGGAAGTGTTAATATTTTGTACTTTTTAAAATATGGTTTACATGTATCAACCGTTTTTAACCCAAACATAGATCTAATACATCTCTTTTGAGCCTTGAATGCCGTGTTAACGTCGGTAGAATTTCCCCAGAATATAATGCCGTATCTTAGGTGAGACGCAGCTAAGCCATGGTAAGCTGCAATCAAGGTGTCTACATTCACAACTGCAGCTAGAGAGTGCAATGCAAATGCAGAACTACAAATTTTTTTGCAAAGGTTCTCTATATGCGATTTCCAGTCAAGCCTTTTATCAATCATTAGTCCAAGGAATTTCGTACCATTTACGCTTTCAATTGTTTTATTCGTTATATTTATGTCCATGTTTTCTACAGTCGAACGTTGACTAAAATGTATGATTTTAGTTTTATCTAGATTAATTTTTAAATTATTATTATTTAACCACTTTATTATTGATGTCAGAGTATTGTGAATGTCAAGTTTATATTGGATCATGTCACTATTATTATTAGAAATTGTCACCGTGCTATCATCCGCAAACAAAGTCATAGGATGTGAAATTGATGTAGGTAAGTCATTAATATATAGTGTAAAAAGCGGAGGTCCCAAAACACTTCCTTGTGGAACACCAAAGGTAGTGAGACGTTCCTCTGATAAGTAAATCTCTTCCTTTTTGGTATTAGTATTAATTCTAGTGATTTCGGTCATTTGCTTTCTATTGCTTAAATAAGATTCAAATAAATTAAGTACATTACCTCTAATACCATACGCGTCAAGTTTTCTAATTAAAATGTCATGTTTTACATAGTCAAATGCTTGAGTCATATCGCAGAAGATAGCACATACATGTGTTTTTTTATCTACTCTTGTCAATACGGTGTATAGAAAGTCATAGATGGCCATACTTATAGTCTTATTTTCGCGAAATCCTTTTTGCTCATTACATAGTATATTATTTTTTTCTATATAACCGTTTAATTCCTTTTGAATGAATTTCTCAAATATTTTAGAGAAGATAGGTATCAGAGAAATAGGCCTGTAGTATTCCATCAGCTCTCTGTCTTCTTTCTTAAATAATGGTTTAACGATAGCCATCTTTAGTGCGTCAGGAAACTTGCCAGCCATAATACTGAGATTAATGATGTGAGACAAATGGTGGCTTATTTCAGATGCTACTGATTTGATTATTTTAGTTGAGATACCATCGTAACCCACGCTATTAGTGTTTTTCAAACCCATAATGATTTTATGTGCCTGTTGTGGTGTACAGGGTGCCATAAACATTGAGTTTTTGCTATTAACGATGGGTGTTGTAGTTTTATGACTAGTCTGTATTGGTTGTATTTTATTGATAAAATAGTTATTAAACTCATTTGCAATTTGTTTCGCGTCCGTTATCTTGTCGTTATTGATTTTAATTTTTGAAATATAATTTTTAGGTACATTAAATTTTCCTCGATTTATTATTTGCCAGGCAGTTTTACATTTATTGTCTGATATTTTAATTCTGTAGTTGTTTTGTGAACGCTGTGTCAGAGTGATGATTTTTCTAAATAACTTAGAGTAATTTTTAAAGCGAGTTCTATTTAGTTTACTTGGATTTAATCTGTAGGTCCACAGAAGTTGCCGTTTTTTTTTACTACATGATTTAATTCCCTTAGATAACCACCTTTGCTTGTTTATTACATTTATTTTAATCAATTTTTTAGGAAAACAGAGGTTGTAGAAGAGCGAAAATACTTCATGAAAGTTGTAGTAGGCAATGTTCGGGTCGTCTGTTTCATATATTTCAGAATAATTAATTTTGCTCATACAATCTTTAAATTTATTTATATTTTCTTTATTGTAGTCGCGTCTAATAGTACAGTATTTGTCGATGGTACATATTTTATTCACGGGACATTTTAAAAGCTGGGCAGTGTGGTCCGAAAGGGCAAACTCTAAGACTTCAGATTCACATTTTTTATTATAATTATGCGCAAAATTATCGATACATGTCCGACTTTCCATTCGAGTAGGTTGTTTTATTGCTAGTTTTAGGTTGAAGCTAAGTAGAATGCATTCAAACTCCATCGACTGGTAATTCCTTTTCAACATGTCTATATTGAAATCGCCAGCTATGACAATATTTTTATATGAATTCTTAGATAATTCTAGTAAAACTGTTTCAAACTGATTAAAAAAATTATTGAGATTGTTCATATTTGGAATTCGGTACACGCATACAAAGGCAGTGTTATACTTGGTAAGCTCAATGGCACAGCATTCAAAAGTTCCTGTTATTGACATTTTTGATATTTTTAATAGCTCGTTCCATTCATGCCCATTTCTAATTAGGATACATGATCCGCCTCTCTTAACTTCCTTTCTACTGTAGTGAGCAGCTAAGCAATAGTTTGGAATGCTCAGCTGGTTTTCGTAGCCTTCCATCATAAAATGTTCAGTAACGCATATTACATCCACTTGTTTGTTTTTCTCTTTAAGTTCATTTAAACCGACTGTGAGCGCATCTGACTTGTTCAATAAGCCTGCTATGTTCTGGTGCATTATATTAAGATGTTTAGTCACGAAAAAGTTCACCGTGTAATAAATTATCTTTATTATAGTTCAAGTCAGTCGATATCATTTGGTTATTATATTTTATGTCATTAATCAAATTTATTATGTCCTTAAAAATTATTTGTAGTCCAGTATTATTTATTGCGCCAGTCCGTCTGTTGTACTCTATGTAGTCATATGTGAGATTTTTGTTGCTATCAATTAGATATGCGTATTCATGCGTCAATATGTCCAGAAAAAGTAGATTATTGAATGTCTCCACTCTTGAATTATATAAATTAGTACAATTGTCGCATTTATATGTTGGGGCGCATAAAATAAAATTGGTATGTTTGATGTCCTGTAGAGCTTGTCTGATATATAGGATAATGTCAAAATAACTACTTGTTGTTCTGAAGTCTTCTTCCCCTAACATGATAATGCAATAGTCCTCTAGTGTAAAGTTAGATACTTTGTCCTTCAATCCTTTTAGCAGTAAGTTTGCATTTCCATGAGGTGTTATGTAGTGGCATATTTCAGAACGAGAGAAAGAGTTTTCTGCAATGTTCAGGATTTTGTTACTGTTATCTGTACTCAAAATACATATTTTGCATCTTTCCTTAGAGTTCTTATTAGAATAATTTTTCTTTATTTCTGTTGTCTCACAATTTATTTCTTTGTCAAATGTTTTGGTTTGGATTTGTTTATTCGGTTTATTAGGTGTGCCGTTTAGAATTTGTTTATTGGGTGTTTCCGTTTGGACTTGCTTATTGCTTGTATTTCGTTTATTGTTCTGTTTTTTGGCGCTAGACGGCTTTAGTTTAACTGGAGTATTTGTTACTTTTTTAAATAAATTATTTTTTTTACTCAAATTATTATTTAATTGTTTGATTTCATTGTTTTCTAATGACAATGTTTCTATTTCTGAATGTGCACTTTGAAGCTGTAGCGTAAGATTCATAACTTGTTCACGTAGCTTTTTTAGTTCGTCATCCTCGTCGTCGGACATCTCAGGTACACTAGTGACTGTGCTATTCAAGTTATGCGTCGGATCAATGTCACTGTTGTTTAGGATCGAGTCCGATTTTGTTCTAGTACGGCGAAAGGTAATGTTTTCTAAGAAATTCATTTTTGATGTTTCAAAAAGAATCTCTTATGTTGGGGATCGAACTCGAGCCACACCGTTCACACAGGTATCGCTACTTTACTGGCGTTGCTATTTGTACAGTTAAGTTTAATGATGAAATAGTGTTCCTCAATATAGATACACGATTTGAACTAACGAGTGGCCGTTAATATATGAGTCATGCAATGGAAATATTTGCACTGTTTCTTTGTTTGACTTCACTTTGTAAAAATAACACTTTATTTAAGTTCTTTCACTTTTTAATGTTGTTTAAAGTTATTATTTATTGTTTGTAATGTTTATATTGTAGATATTAACTGTATTCACTTTTGTTATATTTGATTATTTTCGTTATGTGGTCACTGTTTATAAAGTTATAGGTATAGGTTTGCTAGAACTTTTTTTAAGTTGTGATGTCTTTGTGTTAATGCACCTAGTTAAGTATGTTTCGGATATTTTCAATGTAAGAGTAGTCGGTAATATATCGGTCGATATGAAAATGATAGAAATACAACACCAAGTAGTAGTAGCTACAATTCTACACAAAACAAAAAATCGATGTAAAAAACTTTGAACCTTGAAATATTAAAGCAGTAGTACACAAACCTAAGGTATAGGTGTTCAAGTTGAACGCGAACACGCTGCAGACGATAAACGCAGTTATATTAAGAAAGTTGCTCCGCACTTAGCGATGGTTTAAAATCTCGATATTCTCCACTAAAGTAAAACTTTATCTGCGAAGATTCCGCGCAATATGGAAAGCGTGTAGTGAGTGACTGCTTGTTGGCATCTTATTACAGACTTAGATTTTGTTAGAATATATTGGGTGGAATGGAGAAGGGGGGGTTTCTAACCTATACTATTAAATTAGCAATATTTGTATTTATCTAAACTAATATTATAAAGAGAAAAGATATGATTTTTTGTATGTTTGTTCATTTGTAACGAATAAACTCAAAAACGACTTAACCGATTTAAAAAATTCTTTCACCAGTATAATGCTATATTATCACTGAGTAACATAGGCTATAATTTATAAAGATATCACGCGTGTGAAGCCGCTGGCAGGAGCTAGTATATTATATTTGGAATCACGTTCTCGAATACGGCTGTAATGATTTCTATGAAAGTTGCAATACAGGGATGCGAAAAATCGATCTATGTCTCATATCTGGGAAAATTTGTTTTTTCTATTTTCATCCTAGCAGAGCGCGGTCGCCCAGGTACTAAATCATTTATATGAGGACAAAAGACAATCTGCCTAGCCTTTCCTCAACTATGTAGGGTTCGGCTTCCAGTCTAACCGGATGCAGCTGAATACCAGTATTTTACATGGAGCGACTGCCTATCTGAGCGCCACAACATGGCCACAACCCAGTTACTGGGTAAACGCTCGTACAGACCAGCGCGACACGACGGCAATACTCGAACAATACAATTTCTAAGAAAACTTCACGGTATAACAATAACCGGTGCCGCGTCGCGCTGGTCTACGATACCCCTTGGTGTGATTGGTTATATGAGAACAATAAGGTACTAATTAATAAATATTAGAATAATAATTAGGATAACAACAAAAAATCTTGATCTATATATACGTATAAAAATTAATCCCTATTTCCCTTCATCACGCCATAACTTACGAACGACTCCACCAAATTGGATAATTCTTTTTTGTTGTGCTCGTTATTCTCAGAACAAAGTTCTTAAAATAGGTAGGTGTAGGTATGGTAGGTAAGTAGGTAGGTATATATGTAGGTAGGAATGAAGGTAGGATCGATAGGTAGGTAGGTATGTAGGTAGGTAGGTAGTTAGGTAGATAGGTAGGCAGGTAGGGTAGGTAGATATGTAGGAAGGTATGTAGGGAGGTAGGTAGGTAGGTAGGTAGGTAGGTAGGTTGGTAGTTAGGAAGGGTAGTTAGGTAGATAGGGTAGGTAGGTAGAGGTAGGGTAGGTAAATAGGTAGGTGAGCCGTAGATAAGTACTTAGTGCTGCCCGTGCGAAGCCAGGGTGGGCAGCTAGTAATATTATAATTTTTTGCTATTTTCTATAACAATACAAATATAGGCGGAAAACAAACATAAATATAATAGATAGCATGTTATCTGGAAAACACTCGAAAACATGTTCTCCCATGTGGAATGTATGGGAGATCATGTTTTTCAACTACAATGAAAGATGAATTCTTCCCGACCGGTTTTTTTTTTAAGTATTCAATGAGATTATTCGGTGCACCTGCGTGGTGTAATCCACATCATTTTACAGCAACCTTATAAAAAATATTTATATTTAGCCCTTGAAACAAAAACATACACCATCGTAAAAACAAGGAAAGCATCAAAACTTACGACATCAATGACATCAAGTGATGCATATCAGCAAATACAGACGAGAACGCAAGTACTCGTTATTCTCTGAACAAAGTTCTTAAAATAGGTAGGTGTAGGTATGGTAGGTAAGTAGGTAGGAATGAAGGTAGGATAGATAAGTAGGTAGGTAGGTAGGTAGGTAGATAGGTAGGCAGGTAGGGTAGGTAGATATGTAGGTAGGTATGTAGGGAGGTAGGTAGGTAGGTAGTTAGGTAGGATAGGTAGGGTAGGTACGGTAGGTAGGTAGGTAGAGGTAGGGTAGGTAGATAGGTAGGTGAGCCGTAGATAAGTACTTAGTGCTACCCGTGCGAAGCCAGGGTGGGCAGCTAGTAATATTATAATTTTTTGCTATTTCCCATAACAATACAAATATAGGCGGAAAACAAACATAAATATAATAAATAGCATGTTATCTGGAAAACACTCGAACTATTGGCTCTGCAATAACTTGAAGTACATAAGTCGCTGTGTAAGGAGTTACAAATTGTTATTAGCTTTGTTATTACTTAGAACACGATAACTTGCGTTCTCGTCTGTATTTGCTGATATGCATCACTTGATGTCATTGATGTCGTAAGTTTTGATGCTTTCCTTGTTTTTACGATGGTGTATGTTTTTGTTTTAAGGGCTAAATATAAATATTTTTTATAAGGTTGCTGTAAAATGATGTGGATTACACCACGCAGGTGCACCGAATAATCTCATTGAATACTTTAAAAAAAACCGGTCGGGAAGAATTCATCTCTCATTGTAGTTGAAAAACATGTTCCCCCATGCGGAATGTATGGGAGATCATGTTTTTCAAACAGCAGATTTAAGTTAGTCGATTATTACTCGTTAACCTGTAAAGCCTACTTAGCTGTGTTAGTTTTCCTTTTAACTTCGTTATAATATGTACTACTGCTGTGAATTTCTTCACAAATCCAAGTACAACCATGTAGCTGGCAGGGGGGGGGACACTTGACTCTAACAAAAATTAGCACTTTAAAGGTTAATATTTTGCAAAAGGATTCCTGAATTGAAAAATGATTTCCACATACCCACAATATTTTTGAACGACCTTTCCAACGATACCCACACTATGGGATAGGCGAGGAAAAAAAAACGTCCCCACTTTACGTGTAGGGGAGGTACCCTAAAAAAAAATTATTTGATTTGATTTTACCACTTTGCCGGCGTTATTAATATGTATACCCATGCCAAATTACAGATTTCTTGTACTAGCCATCTCTGAGCTAAGCCGCGGACATGGCAAAACTATAGGGGTTCCTTGTTTACGACGGAACCCTAAAAACTAGGCTTCGTTTTTAGGGTTCCGTACCTCAAAAGGAAAAAATGGAACCCATAAAGGATCACTTCGTTGTCCTTCGTCTGTCAGTCAAGACTCTTTTTCTCAAGAACGCGGAGGTATATCAAATTGAAAATATCAAATATACGGTCTCTTGGAGCTCTAAAAAAATCAACCTTCTAAGCCAGTATATGTGTTATATTTATATTGATACTCCCAAATAAATCAAAACCTATAGAGGGTACTTCCCGTTGACCTAGAATAATGAAATTTGGCAAGAAGCAAGGTCTCAGCACAAGTAAAGGGAAAAGTTCGAAAATAGTTAATTTGTAGATTTATCACATAAAAAAATTAGTTTACAAACTTACATTTGCAGTTGGAGAATTGACCGTAGTTTATATCGATGTATCGGAGAACATCTTTTTCAACTACAATGTTAAGTTTGTTTTTGAGATACAATAGACGACGTATATTTAGTAATCTAATCCGCTTAATTGTAGTGTAGTGTGTGTGTAGTTAAGCGGATTAAGTTACTAAATATACGTCGTCTATTGTATTTTATAATGGAATTCCACAAAGTCACGCCTGAGTCAATTAACTATTTGTTTTGAGATAAAATCATCCCAACTACGGAACCCTTCATTGTGCGTGTTCCGTCACGGACTTGGCCGGTTTTTTGTTTGTCTATCCTTTGAAGAGGTGAGATTTATTTTGTCGTAAAATCTTCTAAATCCAGATTGTATTTAAAAATAAACAATATTTTTTTCAAATAAAAACTAAATGAAATCCGAACAGTCAGCATACGAGTGATTCTCGTCACGACCGTGACACGGGTCGGGTACGGTCAGCACAATTTGTCTCTTGACCGCAATACATCCATCAATTACCCGTTGCAGATATCGGCCATGCGGGAGCGAAAAATGTGGATGGACCCTTACTGATTTTCGGTGATGTATATTTGAAACAATTTTATTTGGCGTACGTAACATTCGCTCTCGAATCGAGAGCAGAGCGAAATATGTGTGCGTGCCCTTAATATTTTTTTGTGGATTGTATTCTCCGGGGTGGCAGGGACATCGACCCGAAAACTGATACCATTGATTCAGTACTTACAGTTGTTCACGTTGACAAGAATTCATTTAAAGTTCAGCAATTTGTGTTCTATAATACTGGATCAATGTGTAAAGCTACGATTAAGTACCCAATGTGTAATATTATATTTTGTAGCTACACATTGATACAATGTTATGGAACAAAGATTGTAGACAATTAAATAAATTATTGTTGATGTATATGTTGCAGTTTTAGAGGTATGAGGAACAGAGTGTAAAGTTGGGTATCGTGTTTGGCGGGCAACTTCCCAACGTTTGATGTCGGGGAAGTTATTTATGTGCTGTTTGCGCAGTAAACTCTAATTGCGCGATGCAGGATTTGTGTGACGTCAGGCTTTTTGTGTGACGTCAGGTCTTTGATGTGTAGTTCGCATGTGGCGATGTAGATGATGCCGCCACACAGCTAAAACGCATTTTTAGTTACATAGAACGCGTTTTCACTAGTTAAAACTATTTTTTACTGGCGGACTTTGTTACTAGCAGAATTTACTAGTTATAACTTGAATTTACTGATATCCATGTTTTAATTTTAGTTCTTCTTCTTTTCGTGTGGCTAGTGACTAACCTGGTGTCTGACTTTTAAAGCCGCCCATGGGCCCCTGACTTGGCTTTACATGCCGTCGAGAATTACCTCTCCGGCATGCCAGTTTTCCTCGCGCACATGTGGGAGTTGCGCGAGGAGGCGAAACGCCGGGGTATAACTCCGCTGCCGCGAGAGATCACGGCACAGCGGACAGAGCTCCGGCGGGATCTCATGGCGGCATGGAGTGTGCGATTGTCGCAACCCAGCGCTGGGCACGCCACAATTGCGGTGATAAGTCCCCTCTTTGAGGAGTGGCTTGAGAGGCGCCATGGCGTCCTCACCTCCCGCCTGACGCAGGTCCTCACCGGACACGGTTGTTTCGGGAGGTTCCTGTTCCGAATAAGGCGGGAGGAAACGCCCGGGTGTCACCACTGTGTGGATCGCCCGGAGGACACGGTGGAGCATACGGTGGAGGTCTGCCCGGCTTGGACGGAGCACCGCCGTGTCCTCACGGAGGCGATCGGCGGCGGCGATCTCTCGCGTCCGGCCCTGGTTCAGGCCATGGTTCGGAGCGAGAGTGCATGGGAGGCCGTCACCTCCTTCTGCGAAGCAGTTATGCTCGCGAAGGAGGAGGCGGGGCGCGTGAGGGAGATGCAAGCTGCACCTCGCGGCCCTAGTCGCCGCAGGAGACGCCCCGGGCGTCGGGAGTCAAGAGCCGACTTCCAGTCACCGTAGGCGCGGGCCTGCGCACGGTGAGCAATGGGCAGCTCGCCGTCCGATAAGGACCAGGCCCGTGTCGACGGCGCGTTGTGTTCCACACGCGCCTCAATGAGATGTCAGCACCAACCGACGGGGTTGAAAGAGCAATGCCTGCTGGGGTTGCGGGTTTGTCTGAAAGGGATATCACGGCCCCGGCACACAGGCAACGGAAGGAACACGGGTGGGTTTTAGTCAGTAAAAGTCTGACACACCCTCTCGCTCTGCCCAAAGCGGGAGAAGTCATTTGATGATTTCCCATCCTGAAAAAAAAAAAAAAAAATTGTGTATGTGAATTTTGGTTAAAACTAGTTTTAACGTTGAACACGATACAGAACTAGTTTAGTTAGAGAAACTTGTTTCGGGGTAATGCTTCAATTGAACCAATGAAGTAATATTACTTTGATTGACATATTTATTGTGATCCAGGTTCACTTAATTTTTGTTTCCATTTGACATTATATAGTCTTATTTTCTTTTATATTTTTTATTGCTGTGACCACACTGACATTTTTAATATTATTATTTGTTATGTAATTTCCAATGATCTGCAGCTTATTTTTGTTTTTTTATTTAGAATTGTAAACCTTTGCATGCCCACGTGACGGTAAAATATGGAGAACTTTATTATAAAAACACCTATGTACTATACCCATGTTTGCAAAGAAATAAATGATTTGATTTGATTGATTTGATTTGATTTGATTTGAAGTATTGATTGGCATTAAAAAACATTGGTATTATTTAAGACATTATGTATTGAGAATATTTAAAGCACCATTTTAATGAACTTAACAGAGCTACGTCGCCTATAATCAAAACAATGAAACGAAAATAAACATACTTCTACTACAAACAAATGGAATAGTTTATTTGATCTTTTTAAGGCTGGCAGTGCTATAATACGAGTATTCTATAGTGCAAAAAAATCACACATAAATAATACATTTCATTATTACGAGCTGTCATGTGCATATAACTGGAAAATATGAAACAAACACATTAGTATTTTGAATTTTAATTACCATTCATCATCTATGCATAGATGGGAAATGGGCAAATGCTTTTTATGTACACGCAAAACACAAAAACATAGAAGAGCACAAAGATAATGGTAAATATTGGGTCAGAACAGCAGTTTTAGTAACTCCCTTTTACTAAGTTAGAGTTGTAACCAATGCATACAGCTGTCTGTACCTTTCGAAGGACGAAGGGAACTTTTCATCCAAGAAATTAAACCCATCAAACGAAGCCACGAGGCACAGCTAATTCCTAAATAAAAATAACAGAGCCGCTATAGATACGCATTCGTCTTGAAGGTATTTAATGATAAAAAGACACCCTTTTACTTATTTTTCTCAGCAAGTTGTTAAGGATTATTTAATTTGCAGACTTCGAGGAAAAGGGGAGCGTAGACAAGAAAGGGTGGCAAAATAAGTATAAAAAGAAAAAGTCCGATGTATTTATTTTGGGCAGTTTGTTTGATGTATAAAGAAAACTCTGAGGGATGAATTTATGGGGTGTCTTGCAAAGGAAAAGCCACCTTGAACTGTCTCATTGGTGTAGTGGTTGCATTGCTGATTCCCTGGTGGGGAAAAGTGTTATTGGTAGGGTGGGTTAGGGTCCCGAGTGTCACCACTGTGTGGATCGCCCGGAGGACATGGTGGAGCATACGGTTGAAGTCTGCCCGGCTTGAGCACCACCGTGTCCTTGTGGAGGCGATCGGTGGCAGTGATCTCTCGCGTCCGGCCCTGGTCCACGCCTTGAGCGAGAGGGCGTGGGAAGCCGTCATCTCCTTCTGCGAAGCATTAATGCTCGCAAAGGAGGAGCCGGAACGCGTGAGGGAGAGGCAAATTTCGCGCCCTCACGCCCCTAGCCGCCGCAGGAGACGCCCTGGGCGTCGGGAATCGCAGGTCGATTCCCGGTCACCGTAGGCGCGGGCTTGCGGACGGTGAGCAATGGGTAGCTCGCCGTCCGATAAGGACCAGACCCGGGTCGCCAGCGCGTTGTGTTAAACGCGCAAATAGATGTCAGCATAACTGACGGGGTCCACTAGGACCGGTGCCTGCCGGGGTCGCGGGAAAGTCCGAAAGGGATACCTAGGACCCTGGCAACGTACAGGCAACTCAGGCAACTATAACATAAGTTCCTATGAGTCAATAAGAGTCTGACCCGGTAGGGCTCTTATTGACTCTCTCTCTCCGCTCCGCCCGGAAAAGTTATATCATAATTTCTCACTCAAAAAAAAAAGAAAAAAAAGGGTGGGTTCTGTAGTCAATAAGGAACCGTTATAGTTTCACCATGTCAGACAAACGGACGGACGGACAGACAGACGTCTGTCCGTCTGTCTGTCCGCGGCGTAGCTCAGAGACTCTTAGTACTAGAAAGCTGTAATTTGGCATGGGTATACATATCACGCCGTTATACTGTAAAATACTTTTTTTTTTCTCTTCTCGTAAAGGGGGGATATTTTTTTATCATGTCTCTCCCATGGCGAAATGTGGAATGGGAACAATCATAGGGTATCAAAAAATTCGTCCGCGTCGCTGTCAAAAGGAAAAGTGCCCAAAAGGCTGGCAGCATTGCCACGTTGTATGGCCATGCTGATTCTCTGGCCGAAGAATAGGCCAGCCTCCTGGTCACATGAAGAGTCGACCAACCGCTTTGCGATGACAGTTAATAACATAGAATCAAATTTCTTGACTGACTGAACTCAGTTTCGGCCTTCAAAAAAGATTTTTTACGTTTCGCTGCCAAGATTTTCACTTCATTACGAGAAGACACACACAAACACACTAAACCCAGTTGGAATAACTATCTATACGCCATCAGGGAATTGAATCCACAATCCGTAGCATAGAAGCCAATCACTCATCCACTTCGGTGTTGGAAGGATAGCAGTACCAACCAATAAAAAGTTTTAGAAAACCGGCCAGTGCAAGTCGTACTCGCACACGAAGGGTTCCGTAGCACCGTAAAATATTTAGCAAAATACGCCGAAAAATTACGTTTCTCTTATGGGGACCCCCTTTAATTTTTAACCTTATCATATTTTTTAAATTTTTGCAATAGAAATACACAATCTGAAAAAAAAAAAAACAAAAAAAACAACCGACTTCCAAAAAAATTGACTACGAAGCGAAAAATAACAAAATTTTTTTTTGTAAAAAGTCTTTGTTTCTTGCTTTTTAGTGGGTCAGTTTGTGATTTATCTATTAATCTATCTTTCAAACAAAAACGAATATTTTGCAAAGCCGTCTGTCTATATATGACGAAGTTATGCCCGAACATACATTAAAAAAATATATATATAAACATCCGAATTGATAACCTCCTCCTTTTGGAAGTCGGTTAAAAATGTCAACTGTACCTACCTAACCTATTACGGTTCATGAGCTACAGCCCACTGACAGACAGACGGTTAGACGGACGGATGGACCGCGGAGGCTTCCTATTAGGATTCCGTTGGGCACCCTTCGGGTACGGTACCCCAAAAAAGAAATAAGTACAATCTGTGAAAGTGTAGATAGAAACACAGTTTTAAATCCTGTCTAAATAGAATGCTTGCCAAATGCATACAGGAAACGAGGATAAGGTCAATTCGCACTTAACAGTTTTTTAGAGCGCCGTTCAGCGCTCAAATATTCCGAGCCCGTAACGAAAGCGTAACACTTGTTTATAGCCGCTTAAAAACTTTTAACTGAACACTAAAACTGCATTTAGATAACTCCAAAGCAATTTCAACTATACTCTACAGGTTATAAGGCTCAAAGTTTCTCAGTGCCAGGTATTTCGGGAGGATTAAGTCGTCTTCTGTTTGAGTACGAAAATTAAAAACCTCTTCCCGCACTAGAATCGCAATTGATATATTATTAAAAATGTCTTATAGTATATCTGTGGTTGGAAATAATTAGTTTCTGCTGTAAAATTTTAGCACCCATTTCCTCGTAGAGCTTTGTGGAAAATTTCAAGAGTTTTATGTCCATATATACACTCTATTAAAGATTTTACTCTAGAAGTTCATTGGTAAGATGCCTTTATACTTCTATTAAGCAATAATAAAATTCTTCTTATAAGCTAAACGATGCGGTAAATTAAAATATTGAACACAAATCGTTAAGGTTTGATTTATATCGGTCAGCTAGCTTGGTCAATAATAGACATTTACTTAAATATTATAGGATCTCTAGTGAGAAGTGACAGTATTCTGGAACTGGATACATATGCCCCACATACATCTGAAAATACATAACGATCACAAACACCTTTTAAACAGCCCAGCCAGACAGTCATAAAACAGTAATACAGCATTGCCTTCATCAGCCAACATACATTACACACGTAAAACCGACAATCCCTCTCAAAAAAACACAATAATATCGTCACGAAACTCAAAAACTGCTGCGCAAAAACCGACCGAATCCTTCCCGAAAAACCGACAATATTGTGTTACACCCGGCATTGAATGACGAGCACAATCGAGACGAGCTCGGTAATTTTCCTGCTGTTTTTATCTGAGGAGAACAATAGAACTCATTTTTCGGCCACAATGAATTTCATTTCGGAGGCCGAAAATACGTTTTTCATTAAAATCCTTCCGTTTCGTTGCAGGAAGAGGGTTATCTAGGTGTCCTAGGTTCGTAACGAGCAATTAACATCGTATTTGTGGGCAGTTTGGGTTTATCGCGATGTGAGAGGTCGGGTCAGCTTCCGTTAGTTGTATGTAATTGTTTTAAATGTGAGGTCGAAGATCTAGATATACTGGAATCAATGAATTATTAAGTAAGTATGTTCTTAGATGAGATACCAATCTTAAGGATTGTTTTTTATTTTTCTTTTATATTGATTCTTTTCTATTTTCTGAATGTGAGAACGTTGTAGGCCTTGTAGCCCTTGTAGAATCATAAATGCTTTGATTTGTTGACCATTTCTATTTTGCTAAGTACTTGTTGACAGATCCTACACTGGACAGTGTAGGATCTGTCAACAAGTTCCACAAGACCTTCGTTAAAAAACGACACAACTCAAATGCGGTTCCCAGCACTTTAAACTTTAACAGCGTAGCGTTGCGTACCGGAGAAACAATATGCGAAGCGTTTTCTACGTACTTTCACACTACATTTCTGGGTACTAACCCTAGTCATGGAATTTCTTCACCCCCTCTTTTTACTAATCTTCCAGCCTATATGATATATGTAGCATTGTAGTGAGCGTTGATGAGGTTTCTAACTTGCTTCGCAAGTTGGATACTTCTAAAGCGGCTGGCCCAGATAATATTTCATCGAAATTTCTTGTACGATGTTCGACTTCAATTGCCCAACCTATCTCGATTCTCTTCAGGAAATCCTTGGATACTTGTGTTGTACCTAAACTTTGGAAATCGGCTTTCATAATGCCTATTCACAAAAAAGGAGTAAAAACCGAAATTGTTAACTACAGGCCGATATCCAAACTCTGTATTGTGACAAAAATCTTTGAAAGGATCATCTATAACCAGGTGTATAGTGCTCTTAAAAATTCATTTAGTTCATTTCAACATAGATTTTTGAAAGGAAGGTCTACTGTCACCAATTTAATTCTGCTCAATGATTTTATTACTGACGCCATGGATAACGGTAAGCAGGTTGATGTCGTTTATACTGATTACAGTAAAGCCCTTGATCGGATTGACCATGAGATCTTAATATCAAAGCTATATGGTATAGGAATACGAGGTGATTTACTCAGATGGTTTTCTTCTTATCTGGAGAACAGGTCCCAAGCAGTAGTATTAAGTAATTATATGTCTGGTTGGGTGCCTATCCCCAGTGGAGTCCCCCAGGATTCATTGCTCGGCCCATTACTTTTCATTATCTATATAAACGACATCAACTCTTGCTTGATTTCATCTAAACTGCTATGTTTTGCTGACGATATGAATATCTATACCACAATATCATCACATGTGGACGTGATTGCACTTCAGGATGATTTACGTCGTCTGAAGGCTTATTGTCGTGGGAGTAAGCTTGATCTTAACCCTGCTAAATGTTCGGTTCTAACGTATTCTCGAAAGCGTACGATTATGCCTTCATCGTATTTCTTGGGTGATCAAGTACTACCTAGAACGAATTGCATCCGAGATCTAGGAGTTTATCAAGATTCTAAGCTTACGTTTGAATTTCATGTCGATACCATAGTCGCTAAAGCATCTAGGGCACTAGGTTTCATAATGCGGCTGTCCAGGTGCTTCACTCAAGCCAAAACATTAAAAATTCTATACTGTACCTTTGTTAGAAGCCACTTGGAATACGCGTCTAAAATCTGGAATCCATGTTATCACAAGTACATTGATCGTATAGAGAACATCCAGAAAAGGTTCATTAAGTATTTGTGTTATCATCAGAAAGTGCCCTACAGGTCTGAAGATTACCTCAACCTCTGTAAGAAGTATCATATATTACCCCTAATTAATCGGCGATCAATCTCTGACTGTATTTCATTATTTAAAATTTTCAATAATTCAATTAATAACTCTGATATTCTATCCAAATTTTATTTTAACGTTCCCAGAAGGTCGAAGCGATGGAACGCACCGTTGCGTGTTCCATTTACCTCTACGAATTATAGGCAAAATTCATTTATAGTGCGTGCAAGTAGCAACTTTAATAGTATGTGCAAACAGCATGATTTTGATCCTTTCATAACAGGTGTGGTCTCGGTCAGAAAGTGCCTGAGCCTTGGCTTTTTTAATTAAGATTCGTATGTTCAGGTCTTTATTCTTGTATTGAATATTTAATGTGAATTGGTAAGCTTGAATGTTATACTGTTTACTTTTCTCTTATTTTTTGGTAGCTGTGTTGTGCTGTTCACACTCTTTCTTGCCAATCTGTTTTTAGAAGTGAAGACTTTTAATTGGCTGTCAGTCTCACATACAATTTTGTATTCTGATTTTTTTTGCTGTAAGTCATCCATAGTTAATAAATAAATAAAATAAATAAATAATACTGAATCAATGTGTATAGCTACGATTAAGTACCCAATGTGTAATATTATATTTTGTAGCTACTCACTGATACAATGTTATGGAACAAAGATTGTAGACAATTAAATAAATTATTGTTGATGTATATGTTGCAGTTTTAGAGGTATGAGGAACAGAGTGTAAAGATCACTCATCCTCTATAGAAAAGGTCGGATCCCCCAACCAGACGGGTTTCGTATCTGGTGGGCAACTGCCTGACGATTGATGTCGGAATGTCGGAAAGTTATGTATATGCTGATCGCGCAGTAAACCCAGCTTGCGCAATGCAAGATTTGTGTGACGTCAGGATTCTGTATGACGTCAGGTCTTTGATGCGTAATTCGCATGTGGCGATGTAGAGACCGCCAGAAATCAAAGCAGATTATTCGCAATACAGTATACAATAAATAGCTGCATATGTCTTTGAAGACAACTACAAGAAAATCTAACTTTGAATTTAATTTTCCCTGCATTTGCCGCCATTCCCAAAAATATGTTTGAGAACATTTTTGTGCCATCCTCTGCTGAAAGGTCATTCCGGATAAAGGGAATACCCACATCACAATATCTAGACCGGAAACGAACTTGTCTCGACCAGGCAACAAACCCGGAAGCCTTCGATTACGTATACCTCGTCTAGACGGCAAACTGACTTTGTTATGATAAGTGAGAAACTATTTTTGAGAAGAATATATTGTTTTAAAAAGCATCGAACTAAGCACTTTTCCAGAGATTGAAGCATTAAGCGATTTAGAGAATTTGCTCAAATAATAAGCATAACCAGTCTATATGTTTCCCACTGCTGGGACACAGGCCTCCTCTCTGTGAGTGGGAGTGGGCCGTAATACACCACGCGGGCCCAGTGCGGGTTGGTAGATGTCACATGTCTTCGAATTTTTGGTTCTAGGACATGCCGGTTTCCTCACGATGTTTTCCTTCACCGTTTTGAGAACAGTGGTGATTAAATAATTTCCGCAAAGTAAAGCGCCTGTCTGGGTTCGAATCTACGACTACCACTGGGCCACCACTGTTTAAATGATTGGTTCTATTTATTAAGAGTAATTAAATTGTTCCTTGGTAGTTATCTTGTAAGATAGATCCACTTTTTCTGTCGCAAGCAGAAATTGCAGTCTATAATGCAAAAGTAAAATTTAGATCCACTAGTGAAGAACACCATTAATAAACCTTTAAATCCGTTCACCCCTTTCATTCCTTTACCAGAACCCATAAACATCCCATAGAATAAAACAGCACACCATAAAGAACCCCATTTAAATAAACCATTCTAAATTCTACATTAACTGCAAGACTATTAGTTGAGGCATTTCTCACCGCGTTCCTATTCCAGCCACGTAGCAATTAGGAGCCGTTAGTATAATCTGGTCGAAACCGGCCCGGTCCAGTTACAACCAGTTTTAGCCGGTTTTCATCGAACATTCGTCGGATTTGTTGCGTGTAGATTGTTTTTGTTGGCGCCCAACGTGGGACGAATCTTAAGGGCCTCTAATGTGGACTAAGTCGATATTGTGGATGTTTGTGTAAAACATGTATCTGTTTCGATGTTGTTTATAAGGGATGTTGTTATGGATGTTGGGATGTGGCTACGGATAATCTGGGTAGATAAATAATGTATCGGATCGCTTGTGCTTATTTATGTTGTGATACCAAAAAGGGGTGTTCAGATTTTAATGTTGTACGAAAATACACATTTCAATCAAATTAACATTTGTGTTGTCTAGTAGGTAATATTCGTCTTAGTAGCTTTGATTCGCTTTTTTAAACGCTCGACTATTAGCAAGCGCATAATTTCTTCATCTTTGTTCAAGTTTTGCTTGCATCGTTTGTCGTCACTGGACTTCACAATAATTTCAAAGTCAGATAATAAAATAACCGAAGAATAAAGCAATTCTTACACTTTTTATCCAATAAAACTTGAACTATCTCAAGCAAACACATTAACCCATTCAGAATCAATTTCCGTCTCTCTCATAACTTGCACAAATGCGCAGCCTTTCATAATACCTTCTACCGATCAAAATGAAAAGAATAGAATAACATCTTCGCTGTAGCTATCATTATCGCCAACTTTTCCTTAACCGGCAATTTTTCTTTCGCCATAAAACTCGGAACCGTCAGGCGTCGGTTAAATCTTTACGGTTTCCACTTCCCGCGTTGCAGCCGGGTCTTATCCGGGTTACCGGCTCCGACAACCGGGTGCACATGATATTCACGATAGTATAACCGCTAACCGGGTGCTGAGCGGATGAATAATAATGCAAGTATTACATTTATATGTAAGTATCGTATTACTGGTTTTTTTGACTTGTCTGTAAGTAGGAACCATCAAAGAAGTTCATAACTAACCATCGTAAGGACTATTTTTGCTTGCAGCGCTCGGCGGCTATAGATCCGGGCCGACAACAGATGTGGTCCAAATGTGGTCATCATGTTCACGGGACTTTTTTTTCTAACTGGTTAGATATGAAGTTTTTTGATAGTACAGTCATCAGTGATAACACTTGTACTACGAGAACCGTCTAAATGCGCCATTTTATCATGTGTAGTGTTGCCTCGTAAAATAAACGCTTTGGTCGAGGTGTTATTTTGTTTATATAATATCACAGTGCAGAGATATGATATCTCATATCATATCATACACGATAAATTTAATACTAATTAAATTAATAATTTATTACAATCTCACTAACATTGGTTGGATGAAGTATTCAACAATGTGTCATCTCAAGTGAAGAGTTGTGGATGATCTCCGAAAAGATTATTTTTACCAACGATATTATGCAAATACTAGTACTCATCTTCTCCCGCTACTCAATAAAAGTCGCATCTCCCCGTTTTTTCTCTTGAAATTTCGATTTTATCATGAAACTTAGAGTCGCCTTTAGAATTGTTTTTTTAACGGACAATTCTGCCAGAATACTGTTTAAAATATGTGTAACAAGCAGGGTCTGCTTCATAAGCAATGGATATCTAAATAGTCAGAAAATTTAAAACCAAAATCTCTTTGGTTGAAACTCGTTAAAAACCTTTTGTTATTATAAATAAATGTTATGTCAAAAATGACGCAAGTACCTAGAATTCTTCGGGCAATGCCCTTACCTCAGAAAATAATAATAAAATATAAAATTAATAATAAAATTTGACAACATGAAGATTAAACATGTAAAATAATACCCATAATAGAACAAGTCGCTGATAGTAGACTCGCTATCGAATCGACTTCAGACTCGTCCGTATTGACGGATGTGCTGAGTATTTACTGAGATGAAATCACCTACGACGTCCACAGAGAGCATTCTGGTAATCGGGGTAATTGGTATTTCTTTATTTATTTATTTATTTATTTATTTATTTGATAGGAATAACAAACAGCAGTATATTACACAGTAGGCATACAATATAAAACTTGCAATAAAAGTAACAAATACACTACTCAATACGTTATCCACAGATTACAATACAGAATAGCTAGCTGTTAGCAGAGCTAGTTAAAAAAGCACTTATTAACTATATACTATATACTAGGGCTATCTCTTAAAATAGTTGTAATCTCACTCTTAAATACAGCTTTGCTGAGAAACATAATATCTTCTTTATTCTGAAAAAGTAGAATTTAATTCGCTTTTTCTAGTACAGAGAATCTATCAATGTCAAATCCTGAATCGCCGTCCTACAAGGGATCTAGGTATGATTGGTGAATTGTGGTGCATATACACCTGTCCCAAATTGTTTGAGAACACCTAGGTATATTACATACGTGATGTTTTGTTAGATTTTTTAGTCTTTACGACTAAAAAATCTGCGGGAGAGGCCCCAAAAAAGAGGAACCGGCTGATCTTGGTCAAATGTTGTTCTTGTTCTGGCAAATGCTTAAAAATTTACCGTAAACTCTAACACAAAGCATTTGTTTCACATAAACTAATTACAGGCACTTTTGAATTGTCAGGGAGTCTGTTAGTCAGAAAGATGAAGCTATATTTTTGCCCATTCCAAGGCGTAGTAGGACGGAGAAGAACGGCAAGAAACTCCACGGACACTCTTTTAAATCAAAATATTGGTTACATCATTCATGTTGAAATTCTCATGTTCATTAGAGAACGAAGTAGAACGTTAAAAGCGTCCGTAATAAAAATATTTAAAAAAACTATTAAAAAATTACATTAAAATTAAAATAAGCCGAGGCAGCTAAGAAATGATTAGTCCCTTTGACGGCGCCCGATCAGTAACCTGACGCATGGATTAACACCAATCCTGTCAACCATTTTGAAGGGACCTAAATGATCCAACACACGCGTCACCATCAGTGACACATTAAAGTAAGCATGACATACTCTCAGCCACCAGGGTACAAATACAATGAAAGGCGTACCCAGTAAATGGTAGCATAGTACTCTCACATGTGCTATGCAATCATACAATACTAAGAGATAGAATTTATGTAATACCTACATATAACCCCGCGTTTTCATCCATAATTATGCAAGTTGTAGTACTTGCTGACGTCAGACAAATCCTGCATCGTGCAATTAGAGTTTACCGCGCGAACGACATATATAAGACTATCCGACATCAATCGTTGGGCAGTCGCCCGCCAGACACGACACCCGTCTGGTCGGAGGATCCTCCCTTTTCTATAGAGGATGAGTGAAGTTTACACCCTGTTCCTCATATTTCTAAAAACTTATCAAAAACATATACGTATCATACATGTATTGACGTTATTTCAGACATGTTTTGCTAATAATTTTTATAAGTACAACTGATCTCTACGACTTGTTTCACGTGTAAACAATAAACGGATGCAGTAGACACAATATGTGGAACACGTGTCTTGTACTTGTATGTAAACGTTAAGGTGTGACTATTGTTACTAACATGTGATTTGTGTGTCCCACAGCAACGTCAAAAATCTATGGAATGGTGGCTCTACGGTCCAATTATCTTGGCAGTTGTTATGTTTCTTTTGATGGGCACTATCTTCGAACGAAGGATAGAAGCACTTTATCGAAGCATCAGTAAGTATGCTGTACTGTTAATAGATTAGATATACCTACAAGCGTCCATCTCTGAAAACAAAAACTGTTGGAATATGAACTCTAAATACATTGTGGTAAGGGAGGATAATGAAATTGTGTCAAGGCTTTGAGACCATACATTTCTTAGGATCATCATCATTATACACAGCCCGACCCACTGCTGAGAATAGGCCTGTCTTTTCTTGTGGCAATCCCCACGCTCCAGTACCAGCCTCATCCAACTTTTCCGGCGGTGGCAACAATGTCGTCCTCCCATCTCGCCGCCGGACGATCTCGTTTTCTTATTCTTAGTATTACGTACTTAATCATAATTTAAAAATTGTTTATTTGTTCAAGTTCGGACCTAGGACTGCGCGCAGAGATTGCGGCAAAAAAAAAACAAAAACAATATTAACGAGGTGATTATACTAATATCTCCTATGGCCGTAGTTATTGTAGTGGTCAATAAGAGTCACAAGTTCACTATTTGGGGTCGAAGAGAGGCCTTTGTCCTACAGTGGGACAACACGGTCCAAAAAGAACTTATTGTTATGATATAACGCAAGCAATCAGAGAATGCATAACGGTTAACAGACAGAACTGCAAGAAAAAACATTACTTGCTTAAATGCACTAAAATACGCACATATAATAATTGTATTTCAGTCGCACGCCGTCAAGCACGTCTTGCACCAGAAAGTGAACCTCAGGAAGATCTCACAACTGAAGTCGAAGCAACCACTACGTCATTCCACACAGTTAAATCCCCGTCGCAAAGGAGCCTAGTCATCGCCAAAGCCCCGTCGCAAAGGAGCCTAGTCATCGCCAAAGCCCCGTCGCAAAAGAGCCTAGTCAACGCCAAAGCTCCGTCGCAAAAGAGCCTAGTCAACGCCAAAGCCTCGTCGCAAAGGTGCCTGGTAAACGCCAAAGCCCCGTCACAAAAGAGCTTAGTCAACGCCAAAGCTCCGTCACAAAAGAGCTTAGTCAACGACAAAGCTCCGTCACAAAAGAGCTTAGTCAACGCCAAAGCCCCGTCGCAAAAGAGCGTAGTCAACGCCAAAGCTCCGTCACAAAAAAGCTTAGTCAATGCCAAAGCTCCGTCACAAAAGAGCTTAGTCAACGACAAAGCTTCGAAAGAAAATATCATCCAACCTATAGAAACAAAGACATAATGTATATTTTATCGAAAAAGATTATTCCAAAAGCACTATACTTCATGAACGAAACTCCACAGCCACAATTTTATAAGTATCAGGGCATGTTGACTACCATTTTATGTGTTAACAATGGCTGGGTGCATTACCAAGAAACACAAAATACTTTTTTCAAAAAATGTGATGCCCTCGCCAACAGTTTTAATGAAGTCTCAGGCCCACTGCCAGAATTTAAGAGTTTAAATAAAAACCCCTGTGACAACAGCGGATGGTGGAACTAAATGCCGCCCGCTTAGCACATAATTTATTTTGATATCATTGAAAAAATGGATTATTACGTCACGAAAAAAACTAAAGATTAGGTGCGAAAATTAAACAGCGAATAAATTATGGAAAGCACGACAACACTTAACTGCGAAAAACGACATTCTATCAGCACGTGCGCAAGGTAGACAAAGCATAAGAAAAGTAAATAAAGTCACAAGTTCCTGTTATTTCATTGTTACAAAGATATCGAATATACCACATTATTTTTGAACTTGTAAAAACTCTGCTTCCACTTTTAGTTCTATGCGACCGGCTGCTAAAGAATGGGATAACATGCGTGGGTTATTGGCCAGCTTCATGTGGGTTCAACGGGCTGCCTCAGAATGCATAGGCAACCATGCGCCCGGCAGATTGTGCATCCGTCAGACTGGTGGCTACAGAAAGCGAGAGGATACGCGTGAATGCGGCCGGTTCTCTGCGCATCTAGCAGCTACCACAGAATGCGAGGGCATACGCAAGACCGCGCCCACCTCCATACCATCCAGCAGGTTGCCACAGGATGCGCCCGCCTCTCTGCGCATCCAGTAGGCTGCCACAGCTTGCGAGAGCATGCGCGAGAATGCGCCCACCTCTTTGCGCATCCAGCAGGCTGCCACGAAATGCGCAAGAAGGCGCCCACCTATGCGCATCCAGCAGGCTGCCACGAAATGCGCAAGAATGCGCCCACCTATGCGCATCCAGCAGGCTGCCACAAAATGCGCGGAAATGCGCCCGCCTCTCTGCGCATCCAGTAGGCTGTCACAGAATGCGTGAGAATACGCCCGTCTCACTGTGCATCCAGAAGGCTGCCACAGAATGCGAGAGCATGCGCAAGAATGCGCCCACCTCTCTGTGGTTCCAGCAGACGGCCTCAAAATGCACGAGAATACGCCCGTGTCTCTGCGGATCCAGCAGGTTGCCACAGAAAGCTAGAGTATGCGCGAGTATACGCCCGCTTCTCTGCGCAACCAGCAGGCTGCCATAGAATGTGGGAGTATGTATAATTCAGTGGTGTCTACGCATCCGTGTTTCGCTCAAAAGCTATTCGGACCTAAGTGTATGAACAGATTGTATATCGAAGTCAGAATAATCGTACAGCATGCAGTTATAATCTAACCTGCCATAGAGGAAATAAGTACGTTAGACTAATAACCACGAGTAATTCGGTTCTAAGAAATAACAATAAAACACTACACAAACAAACAAAAATGGCAATATTCGCCTCTTGGAAATTGCAAACACTTTAGTCATCTAACGATTTGAAGGTAGTTTTGGAAAATCATGAATATTCCTTTTGAAATGAATCCTTGAATAATGAATTAACTAAGTTAAGTAACTCAGCCTTTAATGGAGTCACAAAAAAAATTTGAAAGCGAACCACTTTTTGACAAATTGTTAGGTAATAAAGATTAATGCAAAATTCCTGGAATATGTCTTTCAATGTTCAATATTTATATTTCATATGTCGTGATGGCCCAGTGGTTAACGCCACGCCTCTCATGCACGAGGTTGTGGATTCAAATCCGGGCAAGTACCAATGTGACCTTTTTCAATTCATATGTACTTTCTGAGTTTATCTTGGACATTACTGACATCGGTGAAGGAAAAATATCGTAAGGAAACCTGGATGCCTACCATGATCTAATTAAAAACGATTCAAAAGCAAGGCATTTCAGTTTAGGTTCTTAAACTGCATCGCTTCAAAGTCGTATCATGACGTCCAATACGCTCAGCGGCATTTGGATCGTTAAAAGTGAATGAAAGATCGCAATTTGTGGCTGATCCGCGTTTGAAACGTTTTTGGTGAAAAAGAGACAACGCTTTATAACAAATAACTTTGTTTCGCGCACATTTAGTCGCGTCGCGTTTGTCAGACACGTTCAGAAGCAAGTAACATTTTATTTGTTCTTAACTCAGTATCATTCCTTTAAAGTAAAACAGACACTCAACAGTTTTTTTTAAGATTCCACGTTAATACGGTAACTATTGTTAAAATAATTCTTAGTCAAAGTAGATATTTGTTTAACTTTTGCTATATATTATAGTATACGAAAAAAATATTTTTATTTCGACGTAATAAAACAAATTGTTTCTTTTTCGAACGATAACAGAAAAACAAATGCTGTTAAAAAGGCATGTAAAATAGGTTTTGTAGACTTTAAAAGAAAGATTAAAGCACACTTACATTGGTTTTTGTAAAATTCCACTAAAATAGCAATAGTAACTTTTATTGAATCGCTTATTTTGACAGTTGAGCGTTTCAGTTGAGCTGCTCTATGGACGTCATGGTACCAAACAAGAATGAATGAAACCAAAACTTGCGACTCAGTTTGGGACAATCGATGTCAGATGGCATGGCCTAAATTGAATCGTTAAACTGACGTCATGGTGTGAATTAGAAGAACAGTTCAGTTTAGGTCCTAAAATGGATCGCGCTAAGAGCTCGTGGTACGCATCCTGGAGTTATAGTTAATATAAGTCTGAAATCGCCAACCCGTCTTGAGCAAGCGTGGTGATCACTGCTCGTGCCTTCTCTGTATGAGAAGAGGCCTTTGCCCTGCAGTGGGACAGTAACAGGCTGGTATTATTTATTTATTTATGTCTTTCAATGTGTAAATCACTGTTTTCACCTAGTTTGCCCTTTCTCTGCCAGCTGCCGTACTAGTGCGCAGTATTTAAGAAGACTACGGTTTCTAACAAATACATACTTGAAATCTCAGACGAATTGTAATAAAGAACAGTATTCATATCTTATTCGGTTATATCTAAGTATTAGATAATACATCAACTAATTACCAATCCGTAAATTTTTAACTGTTGACTTCAGTTTTCGAAAAACAGGACTTAAAAGTCACACTTTCAGCGAAGACCTCACTGAAACTTTGGGATTAATGTTCTTAACACGACTTGGAGATGAATCCCGATAATTAGGCCCGAATTCAAAGACGAAGAAGAAGATTTAATACAAATATAAATAGTGAAATATATTTAAAAAAGGCAGTGTATAGACTGCCGCAAGCGGTATTGTATCACTATCGGTTATAGTGCCGTCAGCTTGCGGCATACGAGTACATCATTTTAAAAAGCCGCACGCGATTCAACGGAGTCGACGGAGCCCCACGCAAGGGGGCTCCTTTTCCTAAATGGTTTAAAAAAATAACCACCGTTCCCATCCCCATCCCCTTCGAATCTAATCTGTCCGAGTCGGGATGTCCCAAAGCCCGAGCTCGCTTCGCTCGCTCCTGCAACCTAAGTTCTCCTAATAACAAGAGTAGTAACATTGCCTTTTTACATACACAAAATTTATTTTTCATACCCTTCAATACATGAAACTAAATCTGATAATAATTTTTTTTATTTTAAATTGTTAATTCCTTTAAAAAACCACTAAGAAATAGTTTTGCAGATATTTTTGCCACAAAGTCCTTTGCTCCAGACTTTTAACTTTTATAGTTACTCCGTGGTCGGGACTTAATTATAGTTTCTAATATATTCACTTTCCCTGCCTTCTTCCTTACAAATCACAGCCCAAAAAACGCATACTCCACCACATTATTAACTCAATCCCTAAAATCCTTTCGCCAAAGCTTCACCCGACGTCTAAGGAGCCCTAGAGACAGCTAGCCTTGATAACTTGGCCTACGTGAGAAATAATTCCACACAAGTCTTAGAGGCTTATTTAAAATTAATCCCAAGCCTTTGGAGGGCTGTTTTGTTGTCAAACTTGTTGCTGTACTGATTTAAAGGGTTGGTATGCTTGGTTTTACGAATATTTGAGTCCCTGTCCTTATTTTCTTTACATAATAATACTCGTATATTGAAACGTTGCTGTCATCTCACCAGATAAGGCAAAGGGTGTTTTGAAGACGATATTTTAGTTATTGGTATTTAATTTTAGCTTCTATCAATTTTTATTTTTTTATTTTGTTTCCCACCGCACGTTTTCTCCACACATTGACATTGGCAGAATTGTCGACATCGGCACCATTGCCATAAGGAAAAATAGAATAGAATAGAAGACGATATTGTCACGCCCCTTTTGAACGATGCATATCTGACCGAGTGGCAAATCAGTGTAACTTTGGCATTGAAATTGAAACTGGGCTGGCCTTGTTGGCAGCCCAGTTTGCGTTTGACTTTTAACCGAGCTTATGTTATTATGTATTAGTTATCTTCCTATTCAATTCTATTAATGGATTGTGTGAGGAATAATATGAAAGCGAGTGATTGAGTGGGAGTGAATGATATCGTGACGGTTGACAGGGGAGAATGGAAAGTGAAAATTGATTGTAGAGTGAGATAGAAAACTTTTCTATTGTCATCAGATCCGATGTGTAATTTTCTTAGCAAAGGAACGCTTGTCTTTTATATCCACACAATTTAAAAAAAATATGAACTTATGCTACTACTTCGTATGTAAATAAAAACCAAAATCTTCGGAAAATAAAATTACATTCGTAATGATTTATTTTAAAGTATCGATCATCTACCTGACCGTTCATCGGGAGTGAAATATCTGGTATTGTTATTTGGGTTGAGATGACTCAGGTCGAGCTGCCACTGACCCAAGCTATTGCGCCGGCCGCAAATAACATGGAACAACGGCAGGAAGATTATGATGATGATCTTTCTATTAAATGAAAATTAAAGTCATTTATTCTAACTAGGCTGAGAATCAGTACTTTTTGAACATCAAAATTACGTACATATAAGACAGTCCCCCAAAACGCCCTGAAGGGTGGGCGTTCCACTTCCTAGTGCTTTAGCTGGGAAGAAATAGAAAAGGCGCTACAAACTCCCCAGCAGAAGAACTTATTCTATACAATAGAAAGAAAGAAAGAAAGAAAAAGTATTTATTGAGACTCGCACAGGAAATCACAAATTAAACTAAAAACACACTAAACATAAATAAAAAAGAATAAACAAAGTAAAATTTAAATTTAAAGCAGTCCTGTACGAGGCCAGAAGGCTCCTATCTCAGCATGATGCTGCAACATTTAAAAAATAAATGTCGCAGCGCTGGTATTCTGATAGTATACAAAGTAATTAGGTAAACTGTAATCATATTTACGTCAGTTTGAGGAGTTAACAGAACAAATATTTAAAAAAAAACATTCGAATGGTGGGTCTCACTATTCCCGTTGAGTTTTCCCGTAGACGGTAATACTGATACTACTTGTATCACTATTCCCGTTGCGTTTTTATACCGCGACTATGGCCAAGAAAACGCTTGTTTATTTAAATAATTCTCGACTCCATATTTTATAGCGATCTGACCACTAGATATTGTTTTTGATAATATTTATCTGGGTATTGAAAAATGCATATAAAAATATTATAAAAATGTCTACGATGCGTAATTCGATAGGCACTATTTGTTACACCCTGCTTTGTTTTCAGATAAAGTTTCATTACGTCTTGTTGTAGCTATTTTCTGTAGGATATCGTCGATTTTGATTTTTCACCAAATACATGAGCCTCACTATTTCCATTCGTCGTTTCTTAAGTCAGTGGGTATAGTGAGACTGGTTTGAAAAAAACGTGCATTCTCAGTATTACCATTGCAATGGATAATGGGAATAGTGAGACCCACCCCATTTTTTTAAATGCCAAAATTAGACAAATGTTTTACCAATTATTAAAGTTCACAGTTATTAAAGGTCCCCTTCAAGCGCTATTGAACACCCACGTTTAACCTTATTGCCAAATTTGTGCCTCCAAATTCAAATACAATAAAAGAAAGGCATCTATCGTTAATAATTTCGAAGTCTATTTATAACAAGTATCTAAAAATAACAGGACGAAATCTAGCCGCTTTGAAATCGTTGGTATTTTTTTTACTATGACTGAATCTCTATAGCCTTAACCCATTTTATTTAGAATCGGTTCTCCTCGTCATTTTTCGCCAGACAGTACTGGGTTGTCGAGATATCTATTCATGCTTCCTTCATCTCGTTGTGGACCAAGGTCTTCGAGGACCAGTTGGGGTGGTCTTCCGTACTTTTTTTGACCGGTGTTGATACTCAAGACTTGTCTAGTCATGTGATCTTCTGTTGATCTCATCATATACCCGTATGATCTCAGGCACGTTTCGTAGTTTTTTTTCTTTTTAATGGGCGGGTTTTCTGATTCGGAAATATTAGATTCTGATCTTGTGTGGTTGTGCCAAAAATATAAAACCTTACCTGCAAAATCATATATTATTATTCGTAACTACGCGCCAGTCATTGACACGAGGTAAATAAGAATCCCAAAACCTACGAGGCCAAGTCTTCATAAAGACTTGGAACATACAATACTACTATTATAAAGAGAGAGAGACAATTTTTTTAAGTTTCCGTATATGTGGTGGGTTCTCTGGAACCACGGCTCCTAATTGAAAAAATATTTCACTGTTTGAAACATACATTATTCCAGATGGACATGGGCATCTGGCATGTTATGTAAATATTTACAAAAAGAAGTACTTAATAATACTAAACAAATACTATCTTAAATTCATGTAAGTCTAGTAGTTTTTGTTAGGTTACTCCTCAGTACTTGTGCACCAACGTGTCGTCTTCACAGGCATGTAAATTGCCGGGGCGGCTCGCTAGTAAACTATAAAAGCCAGATATTATCTTTAGTTTAACTACTTCTGTATCATAAAACCACGAAGTAATACATTCACCCCTCGTCCACCACAAGACAATTGAACATCGACCCAATTATGTTTTTTATTTTCGCACGGCCGCGTAACATCGAGGCCCAGGTTACCTTCGACCTTGTCACGACATGTTACCCGTTGATACTCCGCCACATGCCGCGTACCCCTGCCCCGGGTAATTTCCCTAGCGGCTAAGATTTTGGGAGCGTTTAGTGTGGAGAGTACTGGCGGAAAGTATTTAGGTATGTATAAAATGTGGGGAACTTGATGCAGTGGATAGTGGACGTAGGACCAGTTTTTTTGTGGTGCAAATGTTTTCGATTCGGGTAATTAGATTAAGCTTACTATTTTTTACCTGTGAGAGCTGCTAATGGTGAAAGGTGATTTGGCTAAAAGTGATAACTTAATCGCATCAAATTCCCAGAAATTGGTCTTTAGATCGCTCTGAATTGAGTATATCGAAATAGAGCAAACCTTAGAACATAATTCTGTGCTACTCTCGAGAGTGTGAAGAGTAACCGATGAAATAATTTTTATTGCTTTTTGTAACCTGGTCCGTACTATCCACAACTTGCCCGTACAGTCAATTACTCTCTCAGTCCCGATACTCCTTAACAACGCATACTATTTCCCACAATGCTCCGGTGAAACGAACTGATTTTATTATTTTAAGCTCAGCCCGTTACCTTCGCTATTTGTACTGATACCATGCGAGCGCAGATTTCATGCGATTATACGAGTATTACCTGCCTTCTGCTCTAGCTAGTAGTTTTATTGAGATGTTACTCTTGTAAGTAGATTACTACATGGAAAATTAGTTTTAAAAGCATCTATACTTGCTATAACTATACATATTATAAATTGAAGTCGCTTCTCGTGTCTGTGTCACCGCGATGTTCTTCTAAAATACGCAACGGATTTTGATGCGGTTTTCAATATCATTTAGAGAATTTATTCTGAAAGGTTTATGTGTATAATAGATTAATATTAAACTGAAATATAATAAAGCCTCTTTTCCAATTCGTAATAACCATGCGAAGCAGGGGCGAATCGCTAGTAGGAATTATTATATTAATTTATTTCGGATTTTCAAATACATCCATATAGTTGTTAGTAACACAGAAATGCATAAAAGAAACTAATGTTAGTAATGATAACACAAAACACTTTAAAAACTTAATACAAAACAATACTATGAGAAACTCAGATACCCATGCGCGTGTTTACTTGACTGCGTGCAGTCGCATCCAGTGCTCAAGCATCGCAGAATCCCACCGGTCCGACAAATCAGATATAAGATAGAGATTCAAATTAACTGACTGTCCATAGTTGGTGTTGGTCCTTTTGTCTTCGAAAACAAACAGTATGCCGTAGGATATAAAACCCATACGCGTTGGTTCAAAAGTTCAACGATCACTTTGACATATCTATTTTCCTGGAAAAAACATTAACCCCAATAGTTTCAAAATGAACAGGAATATAGAAAAGAAAATAGTTTAATAATTTTACTTGATTTAACCCATTTAATAGCGAGACATCAACTAGGTATTAACAAAATTAAAGGTTAAATCTGCACCCCAGCCTTTAATTAAAACAATCAAGTATTAGCGAAAGTCTGCGACTAATTCCGAACTTCTACTACACACCTAGGGTTACCAAACCCTCCTATATTAATCTACTATAGATATTACAAGTCCAATACTACCATTTAAAACATATTAGGTAGTCGGCGAAGCTAGTACTTCCACGCTGATAAATTGTTTATTATTTGGAAAGCTACGACGCATTATCTGTATTTAAAAAAGCAATCAATCTGCCGGTCGGCCTCCAGTCTAACCGGATGCAACTGAATGCCATTATTTTACATGGAGCGACTGCCTATCTGACCTCCACAACCCAGTAACTGGGTAATACGATAATCTTGGTAAGACTGGTTGTCAGACTTTCAGGCTTCTGACGACCCGTAACGACTGTCAAAGACCCACAAATGACAGCCGGGACCAACGGCTTAACGTGCTTTCCGAGGCATGGAGGAGTCTCGGTATGTAAAGATGGTTACCCATCCACAGACCAATCCCCGCAAGCATAGCTTCACCGGATGGATCGATCTGTGCGGCAGTTATTACTTAGCCACAAGCTCCTCCTGTATTTAAAAAAGCGAGGTAATAAAATAATGTTATCAATAAATAAAACCCCTTATTAAAACACGCACGGTGTAAGGGACATCGACGCATAACCTTTTACCATGAATTCGGCACAAACTCAAACGCAAAGCATTTATTTCAAGTAAACCATTTACAGGCACTTTTGAACTGTCAAGGAGTCGGTCAGTCAGAGATATAAATGATCACATGATTCCCCAGTGCAGAGTTTTTTGGTAGCTTATAAAAAAAAAATCTGCTGTTACATCCAAAAATACATTACTTACACGGTCAAAATGTGTCGAAAAGCTGTTTTTAGGATCACTCGTGTGTCTGTCTGTCTGTCCGTCTGTCACAGCCAATTTGCTCCGAATGTAATGGACCGATTTAGTTCAAATTTGGTATACATATGTATTTATGTGACCCAAACACGAACGTGTCTAGTCTATGGTCTTAAAATAACATAGTAAATCTCTCAATATTGTTGTTGTAATGTTAAGTTTGGTCTTGGGATTAGGTAATTCATCTCAACTACGGAACACCGACGCACTTGTTTTTTAAACCTACTTCTTTGAATCATGTACTGAATATTTTATTATGGTACTCGTATCAATTCCGCGTCGATGTCTCTTACATCCTGTATTTTTTTTAATTTTTCGCAAATTACTATGCATTAACGCCAATTCTCAAAAAAGACTATATATTTTGTATTGACAAAAGTTGGCAACCCTGTCTACAGTTGAAGGGCAACTAAAAATCCAGTGAAATTAATTTCTCGCCGACTACTGGCAACCTTCGAGTCACCGTCGGTTAAACCTGTGACAAAAAACAAGTTTATACTGCAAACAAGTTTACTAAAGAAATTAGCATTTACTTTATGTTAGTTCTTTCGGAATAATTAGATTTATTTGAGAAAATATTGGATTTGCTTTTGGAATTACAATTACTTGCATAGGGGATGGCTTTGGATTGGAGGCGAGGTAAATAGAGCTAGAATTACTGTTATATTTTTTTTTCACCCCGCGAACTTTTTTGTCGGTGAACCTGAACGCGTGGTCGCGCCGACAGAGAGCGCTTTTCGAACAAAAAGTGACATATGCACGCGACAGATTGCGTATTCGTACAACGATCGCTTGTTTATAGGACGCGGCCTTTATGAGCCTTGTAGTAGATAAGGTCTGTAATCTAATCTGAATTAGATTATACAATATGTAAAAAATGTCCGATCAGAAAGGGGCACATAGGTACTGCAATAACATCACCAAAAATAAATTAAAAATCTTATTATTATTGAAAATAAAATAGTTATTGCTATTTAAAATTCACATTTCTGGTACCAAAATTACCCCAAATCCATAAAACATTTGCTAATTTTCAACAGGGGTCATAAGTTATCCCTTGTATACACCCGCTAAATGACGGCCGCTCTCACGCATGTGTATTTATACATGTACCCTGGGAAAATATGATATCCCATTGAAAAAAAAAGTGTGTTTCTTTTTTTTCCTGAAAATTACCACATAAATAGACTCTCAGTACTTACTTAACAACACCCTAACGGATCAAACAGGTTTTTTTTTACATGTGGTATAATCTAATGACAAAACACAAGGAAAATTGGAAAACTGTGAAGGAGTCCTTTACCCAGCAGTGGTAGAAAATGGTTCAAGAAAAAAAAGTAAACTAATTATTAGTCTAAAGGCGGATTCCTATAACCTTGTTAGAAGCATTGATGATTTCATTTCATTTCATTTTTGATGATCGTAGTTTCATGTTACCTTAGATCACCACGCCTGCCTACTGTGTTGCTCCACGTTGAGGCTCAGAATTTTCTTCATCTTATAAAATCAGTTTTGTAGATTCTTTATAGTCTTTTATAGGTATGATGAACAGCTCTATAGAAAAGGGAGGATCCTCCGACCAGACGGGTGTCATGTCTGGCGGGCAACTGCCCAACGATTGATGTCGGATAGACATATATGTCGTTAGCGCGGTAAACTCTACTTGCGCGATGCAGAATTTATGTGCCGTCAGGATTTTGTGTGACGCATCAAAGACTCAGGTATTTGATGCGTAGTTCGCATTTGGCGATGTAGATTCCGCCACAGTTTACACCCAGAGCCCGCGCAACTGCTATTTTCTTGACTTTTCGATATACTGAAACATTCTTCTGCGATAGACAATATGGCTCCCTATATTTCCTCTTCCAAATAGATCAATAAATCATACCATGTATAATTAATAACTGAATGTCAAACAAAACTGAAATAATTCATTTCAATTGAAACTCAGCGTTCTGTGAGCCCAATATTCTGAATCATCAATCGACTGACGTGGCAAATTGCAGAAATGGAGTGAGGCATGGTGACGTCACTAGAGCGAAACTTAACACCGCTGTTACCGCTCGCCCTAGAAAAATTTAAACAAGAATATGAAATATTTTTCGATATTAATCCGAATTGTGGGAAGTATATTAAGCTGGATGTTTCAAATAATATTGAAACAGTGAGTAAATAACAAACGTGCGGAGGCGAACGACCCGCGGGGTCAAACTGTGAGTAGAGATGCGAAAACATCTGCTTTAATACCGGATCAAAGCACATTATAGATATAGTTTATCAGTAATTTGTCACCCACAAATCACTGATAGATCTAATTAACTATAGAATTTATGACAGCATTAACATCCTCTTTGCACTCTGATAAAATCATTCCAGCAGTTCCGAGAAAACGCATGTGTAATTTGGTCCTAATAGACGTAAAAGGACCAGTAAGGAAGCACTACCCTAAACATAACATAATTACTGATGAAACATACCACCAAACTTCGGAGAAGCATCAATCTCAAATTCTTCATAATTATGACAATTCGATTCCACATCAATATCTCGATTACACTCGCGTTCCGACCGCGGAAAATCTAAAAGTAAATTAGGCCGAGACACACTGTCATACACATTAATGAAATTCATAAATTCATGAGCATGGCACACTGGATGTGCCATCAAATATTCAACGGCGGTGCGCTCGTGTGTAATCAGAATATTAAAAATGTTTTCTTTTCATATGTAATGTAATGATTTTTATTCGCAATGTCTTCGTAATATCGATATGGTTTATTTCTGGTATTTGTGTGGGCTGATGCTAGGCTGGCTCGTCTTATAAATTAGCTGTTTCTGCTCCAAAGGTTCTTGTTTTCAATTTTGTTTTCTTGATGTGATGTATTGTATTGTGTGTGTATTTTTCCATCCGGGTTGACAGACCTTTGTTTTCAGGCATAAAAACACAATGAGCATTTACACCCACGTGCTATTTATTTCCAAATTAAACAGATTTATAATCGAAACTCCAGAGTTCCATTATCCTGCTGGGGTTGCGGGTTTGTCCGAAAGTATCGCGGCCCCGGCACACAGGCAACGGAAGGAACACGGGTGGGTTTTAGTCAGTAAAAGTCTGACACACCCTCTCGCTCTGCCCAGAGCGGGAGAAGTCATTTGATGATTTCCCATACTGAAAAAAAAAAAAAAGAGTTCCATTATGAATAAAATATATCTATTGGTTGCTGAGAGTAAGTCAAAGGCCAATAGCCATTCGAATATATCAAAAGAGCTATGGGAATGCGTCTGAAGGGACATTGATCGAGGGCATTCCCTTTGTTGATAGAAGCGACGGCTGCTACAGTAGAAAAATGATTTATCCAATATATACACGACGTGTTGCTACGTCAAGTGCACACTGCGCTCGCCGCTTGACGTAGCGACACGTCGTGTTCGGGTTCGCAACAACTCAATAATCATCCTGAGGATGCCTCGTTGGGAGGTGAAACACGTGTCGATTTCTTACAGGGTTCTTTATGACTCTTTAAGAACGGTTAAGCGGATTAGGTTGCTAAATATACGTTGTGTATTGTATTTTATAATGGATTTCCGCAAAGTCACTTAATTATCCAATATATCTAAACGAACATGCATTTGTATCGTCAGTGAGGTATTCCTAAGATTCAATAATAATGAATTTTAAATGGAATGAGACACCAACCGACGATTATCCCTTTGGGCACTATGCAAGTGCACCTAAGGACAACCCCCGGCTGGTGCAGGACTATTGCAGAACATGGAAACGAAATATATTGGGCTATGGGTTTGGGTGGCTATAGTCGATTAGATACCCTGAACTATGGAAGGACTATGTCCCCTGCCTGACAAATGATAATATATTATTCACGGATAAAATGGCAGGGAGTTACTTGTACACTCAATAATGGACCCCCGGAAACTGTCGCTAGCATTTAGTGACGTAGCTACAGGGGGGCAACATATCCTGAGGTGCTTGAGGAGTGCAAAGGTATTCCGTGGCTATCAGAACAATCCCAGAGCTGGAAAGATTGGCAAGATCCCTACCAGCGCTTACTGGAATACTTCCTTCCTCCGAGCACGTTTGCTCTTGCGAATCTCCACTCAAGCCGGCCAATAAAGGTATGAATGAGTTGGGAGCACAGTTCCTCGTCAGTGTTCATTAAAGGCGAGCCAGAGATGAGGAGCAAGACCTCCCGGGAGATAGGGTCGTGGCCAACAGCTCGCTACATGCTGCACTACGGGTTTCTATATCTCTCTTGGTCTGGCTCCTCATCCTAGACCTGTTCCGGCAAAGTAAACTCTACCAGCACAGACTTAGAGTTCGGAGCGCGCAAGCCCCACCACGACGTCAACGTAGAGATACGGCGGTGGAATGATTACCTATTATTGTTCACCATTACTGTTAAATATCTTTACTAACTATTGTATGTCTCTTGCTGTGGCAGGACACAGACGTAACCACATTAAAACGTTTGTAACACCTACCTTGTACAACTGTATTTGATTTGATTTGCCGCGAAGTCCGTGGATGAATTGTTTTCAACATAGAAGTCGTCTCTTTGTCTCGAAACTTTCTTTACTCGGCCTCTGTTTCCATAGAAATATCCGTCGCAGTAGTTACGGTCAGTCACCAACCTAAAAACTGGAAAATCACAGGGATCGGTATTCTCCAATAATTAGATCGATATGGTAATAGTTCAGTGCGAAAGGCTGTGCTTCAAGTTTTGTACGTCAATCTGATTCGAAGAGAGAGATTCGCCAGTGACATTCGGCCGGATGAATGGATGCCAAAATGATTCCTTACAGACATATCGCACCTTTGGTAGAACAAGGGCATAATTGTCATAAATTGCCAAAATGACTTAAATATGCAGAAATGCTTTAAAAAGGCCCTTTGAACTGGAGGGACAAAGACCCGCCAGATGGAAATAGTGGCGTTGTCTTTTTGGCACCATTTTGTTACTCTCTTGGCGCGACAAAGAAAAAAATAATTAATAATAAAATTGCAAAAACTGCAATTGTGCCCTTGTTCTACCAAAGGTGCGATATGTGTACCATTGTTTTATTTAGTTTAAGGCGACGATAACCGACTTTTAATGATTTTATACTGAAGATCACGTCTAAGCGAGTAGTGTTAATGATTTGGAAAAAATATCTTTTAAATGAGAGCATTTTCTTAATAACTTAATATTTTAGATTATGTTTATATTAAATAGTGAAATTAAGTAGTAAATTTATGTCTAACGCGGTTAAAAAGTGAGAATCACGCAAAACCTAACAAGTGTATTTTTCTGAAACCTTCCCCATTAGAAATATAATTTAATTATTAATCTTTTAGTATACGTGTTTTATTACAACACCTTTTGTTTTTTTTATAATCAATTAATAACGCGTCTAATTTGGGACAGCGCTCCTTGATAGGCGAGTCCTATTACTGGCTGGACGTACGACACGGTGCGTGAGCTCAGTACAGAAGTACAGAACACGCAAGATAACCACTCAAGGTCACTGGCATATATCTGCGTCTTAAGAAGAATAAGTCATGCCGTAATGCACAAATTAAGTTATATGAAGAGCATTTATAAGGACCACTAGTGAAGAAGATATAAAAAAGAGAACAGAAATTGGCTTGTACAATGTACAGGATCTAAAGAATTCATAGATTTGATTGCACAGTGCCAAAATGTTGCATTAAAAAGAGCCAAGATTAAATCGAACAAGATTAGTTACTACCCAAAGCAGCAAAGCAGTCGGCCAAGAGTTCGTTTCTCAGCCCAGCCATATTTCATATAACAAAGTTGCCATTTCCAATAACAGTGTAAGTTAAACACAAGTATCGAATAAACACGGTTCACGTAAACTCGAACTAGCCAGAAGGGAAAACAAAAAATCCATTACGTATTCCAAACAACTTTTTTTATTGGCAACATGTTAAATACGACTCAAGGAAGTGGCCTGCGTTTGTTTAGGACTAGTCAAATAGCCTAGCACAACAAACTTACTCCATACAGTCCAAAAAATCTCCTTAAGCCCGTCTTAGTTCTTATGCAATTTGAAATAAGGCGGGTTTATATTTGTGGTTAGTTTGGGAGGTGTAGTCGTAAGTTGGTGGGTAAGTCAAGACTTGATAGAATTAAAATATAAGTAGCAAATGTTAGCGTATTTATTTGAGATATTTTTGTTTTATTTGTGGATGCTTTCAGTATGGCTTTATACGGTGTCAGATGTCATCACGAACTGGCTCGGAGTTATGCTAATCTTCGGATAGTAGGTACCTAGCAACAGATTTTTTTTTACACTATTGGAAGAGAGCAGATCAGCGCGCGTCAACCCAGCCCCAGCATTATAAAGTAACTTGTCAAAATATTTACCTATGGTTGCATTCAGTTTCATATCTAAGGGAAAATTGTATGTAGTTAGTGACGCAAAATAAGTCGACTTATATTCAATTTCTCGTCTTATGATTTTAATGTACCCTCTTTTTTTTTTGAGGGTAGGAAATTATCAAATAACTTCTCCCGCTCTGGGCGGAGCGGGAGGGCGTGTCAGACTTTTACTAACCAAAACCCACCCGTGTTCCTTCCGTTGCCTGTGTGCCGGGGCCGCGATATCCCTTTCAGACAACTCGCAAGCGCGGCAGCACTGGCAGGCATTGGCTCTAAAGGACCCCGTCAGTTGGTGCTGACATCTCTTTGAGGCGCGCGTGGAACACAACGCGCCGTCGACCCGGGCCTGGTCCTAATCGGACGGCGAGCTATCCAATGCTCACCGTCCGCAAGCTCGCGCCTACGGTGGCCGGAAGTCGGCTCGCGACTCCCGACGCCCGGGGCGTCTCCTGCGGCGACTAGGGGCGCGAGGGCGCGAATCTTGCATCTCCCTCGCGCGCTCCGCCTCCTCCTTCGCGAGCATAACTGCTTCGCAGAAGGAGGTGACGGCCTCCCATGCACTCTCGCTCCGGACCATGGCCTGAACCAGGGCCGGACGCGAGAGTTCGCCGCCGTCGATCGCCTCCGTGAGGACACGGCGGTGCTCCGCCCAAGCTGGGCAGACCTCCACCGTATGCTCCACCGTGTCTTCCGGGCGATCCACACAATGGTGACACCCGGCCGTTTCCTCCCGCCTTATCCGGAACAGGAACCTCCAGAAACAACCGTGTCTGGTGAGGACCTACCTCAGGCGGAAAGTGAGGACGCCGTGGCGCCTGTCTAGCCACTCCTCAAAGAGGGGACTTATCGCCACAATTGTGGCGTGCCCATGTTGCTTAGGCTGCGGTCTGTCTGCTATGATAGCTTTTTTTTTGCATTATAATAATGTAGTAGCTTCAGGAATCCGCCGGATGCGGGAAGCACAGAATCGCTCGAAGTGGCGGTGCTTGGGGGAAGCCTATGTTCAGCAGTGGACGTCTTGTGGCTGAAATGATGATGATGATGACTAGCTTTAGCCCGCCACTTCGTCCGCAGGTTTAATAACGACACCCATAGCAAAAAATCTCTTTCTTTCTTTCTTTCTTTCTCTCTCTTTTTCTCTCTATCTCTCTCTCTCTCTCTCTCTCTCTCTCTCTCTCTCTCTCTCTTTCTCTCTCGCATTCTCTCTGTCTTTTTCTCTTTATAGTCTATCTTTTTCATTAAATATAATTTAAAAAAAAAAACATTTATTTATTTGCAAAAAAAAAAATTTGCACAAAAAACATCAATGTACTCGTATATCTGTACCATGGGTACAGATATACGAGTACATTGATGTTTTTTGTATAATAGTAATAAAGTTCTCCATGTTAAACCATCACATGCAAATAATAAAAAGTGAGTAGGTACAAGATAAAATTAATTTCTCTCCTTCTCTTTATCTCTATCTCTCTTTCTCACTATCTCTCTATCTGTCTCTTTCCCTCTCTCTATCTCTCTCTCTTTCTCCCTGTCTCTAGCACTTTTTCTCTCTATCTCTCTCTCTCTCTCTCTCTCTCCCTCTCTTTCTCTCTCTCTCTCTCTCTTTGCGAATAAGCAGAAGCGAGCCGATTTTTTTCTATTTATAGTATTATTTACGTATTTAAAACGTCAATAAACGAAAAAAAAATGCGGTGTAGCACGACGACCAAAAAAAGAGGATCTTCATTGGTTTCGCGCACAGGTGGTTCCGAGGGTCGGCGCGGCCCTAAGGGGACGGGAGCTTGAAGTGAGCTGTCAACTGTCATTCTACCTGAAGGCCAATTCTCGTACTAAAAAAACGTTCACATTCAAGTCGCAATCTATCGAACTTGTCAAAAATGTTGGTAAATTCCATGGTATAATAATATACTTCGCCAGGTATAACATTCCGAGACACAGTGGTCACGTGGGGGACACAAGTCTACGTCATCACATCTGTGTTACCAGAAGTTTGTAATAATAATTCCCGAACCATCTTTGTTACCTGTGCGAATTCGATAAAACAATGAGGTTTTAATTAACAATTACGTTGGTTTATGTTTAAATTGAATTCTTTCGTTTGATTAGACAAACGAAACGACAATTTAAATGCTTTGTACATATTTTTTAACAGAATAGTGACTGAAAATCTTTCCTTAATTCGTGTTTTGTTGCAATAAAGTGGCAACAGGATAGTGACGTAAGCATGTGGCACTCCCGGAATGCCAGGCCTTGTTTTATTAGACCATGGTAAATTCATTGTATTTTTGACAGATTGCGAATGACATAAGATACGAACGTTCTTAAAAATTACGGGAATTACCTACAGGTACTTATTACTCTAAAGTTTCCATTCTGTACCCGACCGCAGGCGGCAAATGCAGTCGACGCGACATGACGCGGCGACACGTCGCGGTCGCCGCGTCATGTCACTGCAGTCATGATTCCGAACCCAATCGCAGGCGACAGCAGCCTGTATTCCAGTCGGTAGATAGAAGATAGAAAAATGTATTATCGCCCGAGCGTTGGCGGCACTACTGGTCTGCGGTCGGGCTGCACGTGTCGCCTGTCGCTCGCCCGCAGCTGCAAACGACGTGTCGCTAGCTACGGAAGATATTTCATAGAATTTCATAGAACCAGTCGTGTCACGGCGACACGTCATCTGTAGTTGCCGCCTGCGGTCGGTTACGGAATGGTACCTTTATCCTTGAGATTGATACTATTAACAGCTCACGGCAAGCTCACTCTCACTTCACCTAAGTTTTTTCGATGAGATTTTTACAGAATAGGCCAACTGAACTTAATGTTAGTTCCGTCACTTGGCGGTTGCCACAAATAGTCGCTTTATCTACTACACTACTGGCCAAGATTATACAGTGCTAGGAGTCACAAAGTGCTGTAGTTGCATAGTTGCGACTACATTCGACGAACACGCTGATCTCACGTTGTAGACAAACTTGATCGAGTGCTTACAAGGAGTACTACTTGTCTAATCTAGCTATTGGCTGAACTGAACTAACCACGATATTCCTGATTCATCTCCTTGATTAAAGTGGTCATGTTCAATGCATAAAATGCAAAAAGACATCGTATATTTTTTAATGAAACTAGCATAAGTCGTGTTTGCTGTTTGTGCTTAGCGATAACCTCACAGTAAGTACCTTTTTTCACTTCCATGTAGGACACGCCTAAATGCAACATTAGCGTCCAAAATCTTGAGATTAAGCTTGATTGAAAATCTCATGTACAGTCACGACAAGATAAAAAATATATAAAAAATTGGTCTTTTATTTGTTCATTTATTTATTTATTAACCCATTTATGTACACACAAATAGAAATGGAGTTTCTTGCTTGCTCTCGTGGAGTTTCTTGTCGGCTCTTCTCCATAGGAAACGACCAATTGGAACCGTGCACCTAGCTTCTGACGTTTCATAAGTGCTCATATTGGTTTATGTGAAATAAGTACAATGGTGATGCTTTTCTCAAACTTCAGTTCTGGATCATATTTGGTGTAAATATTACCATATTGGAGGAAATGAATCGCTTTTAGCAGAATTACTAAAGTGGCCGTTTTACGCCCCCAGTGCTCCTCCACTATAAAATAATATACTTAGTGTATCTTTTTATTCAATTCTGAAACACAAACATATTTTCACGTCTAAATGTAAATAAGAGGATACAATTATTCAAGTCTCGTGTTGAGAACTTAGCAAGGCAAACAAATCATATCATTTGAAATTGTAATTGTCTGGGAGTCTGAGTAGAGGTAAATTGGTTGCATGGATACCGATAGTATTGCCTGTATTGTGTGTTTTCAGCAGTAAAATGCGATAGAAAAATACTGTTGCTAATGATTGAAATTATGCCCAAAACATTTATTTATTTCAAAAAATTGGTCCTAATTTCCAAACCCGAGTTTAAAAAACTGTCTAAATAAGATCTCTAATTGGACCTCTCCTCCTCACCTAATTATTTCTATATAATATAGATAATTGACATGATGATGAAGAGAAAATTTCTTGTTGTAAAGATCATTCAGATCAATTATTATCAAATTTAATCTCCAAAGCAATACAAAAACTGGCTCTCTGTATCAGATCCACCCCAGTTTCCTTCTTCAGGCTGATAAAACATCTGACTATGCCTACGATTTTAAATAGGAACACCTGAGAATTCAACATAGGACGCCATTGCACGTAGCTTGCGTCTGAAGGTTATATTTTAGCACAGAGACATCTATACAAACAGTTGAGAACTGGTTTGACGAAGCTTCACTGGTATTTGTTCGAAGTTTAGGCGGTAGAGGGCAGTGTAGACGAAACTTTAAATCCTCTCAGTCAGTATCCCCCACCACAGTTGAAACCAACCAGGATATGTAATTTCCAAGAAACCTTTTTGTACTTCAATATTTTAATAATCTGAGGAGTCTTTTTGGACTCCCTGTGTTTATGATCTACAAAGCTTTAAAATACTTAAATATAAAAACAAAAAGCCCGCCAGACACAAATTAAGTGAGGCAAAAACACAACATAAATATTCTAGGGCAAAAAAGCTTCCCTGACATACCCAAACGAATATCGATAAACAATTAGAATTCAAAGTGAAAACTCGTGAAATATGTTGTGTGGTCTAAAGTGTAGAAGATAGCGACTGCAATGAATGCCAGATTTTCTGTCCTCCGGCCTATTCTCAACAAGAAAGAACAAGGATTAGTCTCCACTTCTGGCACTTGCTAATTTTATACCATTTTCTTAAGTCCAAATTTAAGGGGCTCGTGGCTAAATAATAACAGCCGCATAGGTCAATCGAAACTTAAGCTACGCTTGCCGCGGTTGAATTGTATATGGATCTATTCCAACCATCCATTACACATGGAAACCCCATCGTGCCTCGGAAAGCACGCTAAGCCGTTGGTCCCGGCTGTCATTCATATATCTATGACAGTCGTTACGGGTAGTTAGAAGCCCAAAAGTCTGACAACCAGTCTTACCAAGGGGTATCGTATTACCCAGTAACTGGATTTTATAGTTCGGAACGGCAGTCGCTCCATGTAAAATAAAGGTTTTCACCAGCATTCAGTTAGACTGGAAGCGGACCATGTTGGGAAAAGGCTAGGCAGATTGACTGCTTTTTTTCCTAAGCCCAAGTTATATCAAGGTGTTTTCAAGATTAGTCAAGCGAACGTTGGCGATCACTAGTGGGAAAAACTTACCCTGTAGAGGTAGAATTACCTACAGGCCTGATACCGGTATAGTGTACCGATACAATAGGACGATTACAGGACAGCAGCATAGTATAGTATACATGTCAATCAATCTGCCTAGCCTTTTCCCAACTATGTTGGGGATGGCTTCCAGTCTAACCGGGTGCAGCTGAATACCGTATTTTACATGGAGCGACTGCCTATCTGACGTCCACAAACCAGTAACTGGGTAATACGATACCCCTTGGTTAGACTGGTTGTCAGACTTTCGGGCCTCTGACGACCCGTAACGACTGTCGAAGATCCATGAATGACAGCCGGGACCAACGGCTTAACGTGCTTTTCCGAGGCACGGAGGGGTCTCGGTATGTTAAGATGGTCACCCATCCACAAACGAACCCCGGCAAGCGTAGCTTAACGTGATGGACCGAACCGTGCCGCTGTTATTACTTAGCCACGAGCTCCTCCAGCATAGTATACATGAACAGGATCTAGAAAGACTCATCACAAAGCCTTTTTACGCATTCTGTACATCAAACTAAATAACATTGGACAATAACAATTTCTGGGAAACGACAGTTTTTTGGTGTTTGGAAAATCGCTGTTTATGGTAGCGTGCAATGTAACAAACTCAAAACATTGTGTTTATGGGTGTATGCAACTGTACAGAGGTTATGGGGTATTTAAAGTCAAGTTGGAGAACAATTATTTACCCAATTGTTTAACCTTCCAACCAAAAAAAATATAGCAAAGACGAGAAGAGCAAATGACTTTTACACCCGTTATAATTGAGTTTTTAGTCTCATAAGAGCGTGCATTCTGAAAGTGGGCAATGTCGCAAATATTTCGCTGTTTTAATTAATTTGGCAATTACTGTAATGAAATATGAAATATGGCTAACTACTGAACTAAAATATTGATTATGAAATGCAATAATTAATATCGTAACACCGAATATTTTGTTTTCGATGTAAAAACAGTATTTAGAAACTTTCCAAATGCCTTTTTTGCACCTAAGACGGTTACGTAAATATTTGACAGCTATTAATGCCGTTGCCAACTTTTAGAATGAGTGCTCTTGGCTTGTACCACCACCAGCAGATGCAGAGAGGCATAATCCTTGAACATATGACGCCTGGGGGCTCGGCAGCGACCATTAACTACTTAGGAGAGCTTGCAAATATTCCACACATCTTTATTGAGGATTGTCAAGATTTATTACTGTATTGTAGGACTCAGTTAGATATCTGCATGTATTCCATCAAAAATAAAATCAACATTTCTATGAAGTGCCTGTGTGTTGCGTATTAGTGCTCAGCTCCCTATCTTTTTTATTTTGACTGTTCAACAACATTGATTGCGTTATTCACGTTGTTGAGCATACAAATTTTTCCATCATATGAAGCAATGGATTAGTAGTATCCTTCAAAATGATTCAGATTATGATTGATCGTGTGATACGCAATTAGGATGCAGGAACGAGTTAGGGTTTTTAAGCAAAAAGCGAAACGTAATAAAAAAACCGGCCAAGTGCGAGTTGGACTCGCACACGAAGGGTTCCGTACCACCGTACAATATTTAGCAAATATGACGTATTAAAAAAAACTACTTACCAGATCTCGTTCAAACCAATTTTCGGTGGAAGTTTACATGGTAATGTACATCACATATTTTTTTTAGTTTTATCATTCTCTTATTTTAGAAGTTACAGGGGGAGGACACACATTTTACCACTTTGGAAGTGTCTCTCGCGCAAACTATTTAGTTTTAAAAAAAAAAAATTGAGAAACCTCAATATCATTTTTGAAGACCTATCCAATGATACCCCAGACGTATGGGTTTGATGAAATAAAAAAATTGAGTTTCAGTTCGAAGTATGGGGAACCCCCAAAATTTATTGTTTTTTTTTCTATTTTTGTGTGAAAATCTTAATGCGGTTCACAGAATACATCTAATTACCAAGTTTCAACAGTATAGTTCTTATAGTTTCGGATAAAAGTGGCTGTGACATACGGACGGACAGACAGACAGACAGACATGACGAATCTATAAGGGTTCCGTTTTTGCCATTTGGCTATGGAACCCTAAAAATATAAAAGGTCGTAGGTAAGTGACATCCGTTTGGGACAGACGGATTATTGCGACATTGGCAGTATTATCTTATGTTATGTAAAGGCACAATTCAATAAAAGGTCAAGAGGACGATGCTTATGAAAGTAGAGCCAGTAGAAAAAACAACATCTTTATGAAGCTTTTTTACGAATCGCCGAATGTACCTACGGCTAAGGTACGGTACATTCGGCGATTCGTAAACTTCTTAAGAAAAGAAAAAAACTGGCCAAGTGTGAATTGGACTAGCACACGAAGGGTTTCATACCTACTAAGAACGAGCAAAAAACGACGAAAAAAACTCGTTTGTTATATTTAATTATTAACTTTATTTTTTTTTAAAATATAGCGGCAATAGAAATACACAATCTGTTAACACTTCAACTGTCTACCTGTTACGGTTCATGAGATACAGCCCGCTGACAGACGGACGGACGGCCAGCGGGGGCTGTTTCAGTAATAGGGTTCCGTTTAGCACCCTTCTGGTACGGACGATCTTTTAGCCGTAGTACATTCGGCGATTCGTAAAAAAGCTTAATAAACTTCATATGAAAATAAAGAATAAAGAAATAACATTTCCCTATAATTTTAGCAAAGTTAGCGTCTATAACGAACGTTTTCCTGGCCCCCAGCTAGAAATATACGAGTACAATGACATGTTGATACGAAGCAAGAGATGATTGGTTTTGTTCTTTCTCTTCTGTAATATAATACCTCATTAACTAGACTTTAGTAAAACAACGTAGCAGAACATTTCAGTCTTATTTTAGGAAAATATTACATTTTAGTAAAGTACAATTAAATTATAGGGATGATTACAAAAAAATTTTTTTAGTCCGTCATGGAGGTTATTAAAAAATGTTGGACACGTATTTTTTCTTTTTTTATGTAATCTAAAGATTACGGCGATAAATTGGGTTAAAATGTGCCATGACGTCACGAGTATGTAGATCTTATACTTACTTGTGACGTAGCGACCATAGGAACTTAAAATGCGTTTTATCTAAGTAACTTTTTATTAATATGATAAAGCAAAAAATACGTGTCTATTTTTTTTTATTATCTGACTGACGGACTAATTAGAATTCTTTTTCTACCCAGGCATCATCCCTATTGTTTATACTGCACCAACAGTAATAGCCCGGGGAAGTTACGCCGAATTTTAGGCTAACTTTGCATTAACTTAAAACAGCGATTTTTTTCATTTAACGTGTAGGGTATGGTCAAGGGAGTATGTTAAACTGTATACCGCAAAAAGTTCAACCCGCGTACACGTTTTTTTTAAGAAAACCTCTAATTTAAATTTTACGTGGTACAAAGAAATATTAACAGATATGTTTGTATGGAGTGTTTGTCGAAGAGATTAGGTATCACAAGCAGGTCAAAAAATTTAACATTTTCGTCCACGGAAATTTCCATAAAAAAATTAATTACGATTTTTTTTTAATTGTCCTTCAAGCAAAAACATTAACAGCAGTTTTTTTGCATTAAATTACTTAATTAAATTTTTTAATACGCTATTCAACGAAATTAAACATATTGTACTAGCGCAAGATATTAATAAAAGTTTTTTTGCAATATCGGTTCAGGCAAAAATGTGACCTAATTACAAGAAAATTAAACGCATTAAAGCAAAATGTTACATACCCATTCATTAAAAAAAAAATTGCTTTTATTTGTTTTATTTTCTTGTAATTAAGTGAGATAGAGCCTATAAATAAAAGTTAAACTAAATTTAACTCTGTTACATTTTTGCCTGTATATAATATATAATATCTTGCGCTAGTACAATATATTTAATTTAGTTGAATAGCGTATTAAAATATTTTATTAAGTAATTTAATGCAAAAAACTGCTGTTAATATTTTTGCTTGAAGTACAATTAAAAAAAAAACGTAAAATAATTTTTATTCAAATTTCCGTGGATGTAAATGTTTAATTCTGAGAAAATAAATTAGTTTTACGATTTGTTAAACATAATATAACCAACATTTTCCTGTTAACTATTTTGCCTCAATTTTTATTCGCAAAAATGCGTTTTTGTTTTTTTTTACCTTGACACGGTCCTGGAAAATGTATTTTTTTTTTATATTATTTGAAGAGCTAACACGATTCAGAAAAAAAATCGCTTTTAGGATTTAGTGCAGGGTTCAAAACTAATTTCCCCGGCCTATAATAGATTATAAGAAAATTAACTCATAGTAAATATGACCGGAAACGTGCAATAGCTAGAGCAGCTTGAATTCATAGACAGCTCAAATAGACGTGAACTATGCAAACGATAAATAAGTGGGTATAGTAAAGCCAGACAATAGCCGACCATTACTGCGGCTTCAAGTGTCAATCAGGCGACACATCATCTTCACTCTAACCCACTTTCACTATTTACTGCAGTTATCCTAAACTATGGTTATGTAATGTTTTTTAGGCTTTGCATCTTACAATCTTTTATTTTTATTAGTTTTTTTTAAATCATGGTCTGGCAGTTTGAGTAATTTATCCGACCTACCCAAATGCCCTTTATTTGGTATTGTTTGTCGAATCGTTGAGCTCCTTAAGTTCTGAGTTGAGCTGCACGATTAATGACAAATGCGCGCAGTGACTGGGAAGGTCCACTCAATCTGTGTGGTTCTTTCCTCAAAAGCTAGTTAAGACACTAATCTACATTGTCTTCACATGACCTGATCAAGATTATGTCTGGACTTAAAAAGAAACTGTGACCTCTGAGTTTTTTTTCGGCCTTTCTTCTCACAGTAGTCAGATAGGAAACGTCAACCTAATCTAGTTTTTAAAATACCTACTAGATATTATAGCTACTGGTGTGGCCTTTATCCTCTTTAGAATCTCGAAGTTTTACGAACAATGTCTAGGTGAGTCTCTACGACACAATTAATTAATTGACAACAAATTACTACTATTCATAATACATCACCCCATCATCATCTTCATAATACATCATCACATAATATATTACCCGAAAGGTTAGGCAGCGGTGTGCCTTCGCTAGTTATGCATAAGTCCCATGTATGTAATAGGGGGTGAGCCTATTACCATCAACCGGACACAAATCCAGAACCTCATGCTAAGCAAGCAACTCAGCAAGATACTAACAATACGCGTAAAATAAAAGTGAAAACGTTATTCGCGCATAGATATATAAGTAAGTAAAGTATGCGTTATCGTGTCAATACGAATAGTAGGGAGACCACGCTCTAGGAAATGGAGAGACTGTATTATCCTAAGTTTTTGCATTCGTCTTATTTCATCATAAAACAATCCAACGTATTATTCATTAAAAATCAAAGGGAAAAAGTATCACAAAAATATATCAACTGTATTTTGATTTAAATCCAGAGACATAAGTACAAAAAAAGAAAAGTAACTCTTTGGAGAAAAATAAGTACAGATTGTGCGTATACGCAACGCTAGCGTTGCAGTATGGTCGGATAGTTAGGTACGTATATTTTATCGAAGCTAAGAGTAAAGCTTACTACAAACTTATGGACATCACTACCATCAATCTCTGTACAAAGATAACTAATGTTGTGCTCATCCTTTGAAAATCAAAGGCCGTCTTTTACATATTCATGAGGTGCATATCTCCTAAACAGGTTTATCCTGCACACAGCAGAAAACATGGGCTCAAAATTGGAGCGTACACAAAGTACGTTTTGCAATCTTGAGAGTGAAAGCTCTGAGCATCTGACCGAGGCACTGTGGACCAGACAACGATACCTGACACACGACATTATGGTAAGTTACGTGTATTACCTCATTATTACTCGGCGTAAAAAAACATAGAGAAATGTTTAATTATCTATGGATGTTTAACATAGGGAACGTTTTGAATTTGGAAGTTTGCGTGAAGTTTGGAATTGGAACCTTTTGAAGTTATGAATTTGGAAGTTTGAAACCTATTGTAGTTTGTTGTAAATGGCGAGAGTGAAACGGAGTTGCGTTCGCATGATTTTCTTTGTCGTGTGTTATCGAAGTTAATCTAAAGAAAAATGTGGCTAATTAAAATAGTTACCTACCAACTGTCTACATGACATTATTGTTACCAGTTTACGTCAACATGATAAATAAGCGCTTACGATATTGTGCACTGTTTACATTGCCATTAGGGTTGCCAACTTGTTTTATATTAAATATAGTATTATCGACAACATTGCCTGTAAAAATATAATATAGATTGCGAAACAATAAATAAAATATAGTAACTATGTTTCAAAAATATTTTTATTCTTTAAATGCATATTTTTTGCTACTATGAACCTTTATTAACAGGTGTTGTTGTAAATGTCTCATACTTATCTACTTTTACTCTCTGAATTAAGGTTACAAAATACCATTAATTCAGCTTTTATGACACTGGCGATCATCTCGCAATTTTGTATTGAAAAAAAGGAGTTTCGCCTACTATATTTTTTCTTTAGAAATATACTCGTAGTATTTAGGCCTCTAATATAGCAGGATACTATATTGTATATTACGGTTGGCAACACTAATTGCCATAGACCCACAATAAGCTTTTCGTAATAAGGTTGGGTAAGTAGGCTTCGGAATTTAAATTCGGTTAAAGTTTTTTTTATATGACATTGGTACGCTATAAAAATCATCAGCCTGTCTTGAGCAGCACCAATTTCCAATTTTCTTTTGCCTCTTATTTTCTTTTCTGCTCTCAAAACGACGAAGGAAAACATCGTGAGGAAACCGACATCTACCAACCTGCACTGTGCCCGCGTGGTGGATTACAGCCCACTCCTTCTTGAAGAGAGGAGGCTTGTGTCCCAATAGTGGGAATATCATAGGCTGATTATGCTTATGCTCGTAATTAGCAACTTTAAAAAAAAAATGCAATTCGCTATAATAAAGACTTAATTTAATAGTCAAATGCAGATGTAAATATTTATATTAAGGCTACTTATTTATTAACGCTCATTAGGTACACTCAAAAGATACAAAATACATAAATGAAGCTTCATCAAAATTATATTTACATTTATAATAAGTTTGATATTCATACAAATTACTCAAAAACTGAAATTTGAATTGAAAGCAAATTGTTTTCTAATGATAATGGTGCCTTTGATATGCAAAGTTATTTTAAAAAGCCGGCCACGTTCGTGTTGGACCACGCACAATGAAGGGTTCCGTAGTTGGGATGAAATTTTCCCTAGAACTAACTTAACATTGTACTTGAAAAACATGTTCCACCATACATTCCAACTGCAAATGTGTACGGACAATGTTGAGACATTTACTTACCATGTTATTTTAACACCATAGACTTCATATAGGCTCGTTAGTTTCGGAGATGATGGTAAATTTTCATTTGACTAAAAAGCTATTTACTTTTCATTTGATATGTCACACGGTACAGCATTAACATTATGAACTTATTCTTCTATTCTTGAAAATACTCACAAACCCATCACCATCAATTCCAGGGTGCATCACACAGCGAACACACTCCAAAGGCAGAGAAAGCGGACCTGGTGCATAAGATCAAGGCTCGCCTGGCGTCCGTGGACCCCAACAAAGCGAGGGCGCTGGGGGGAGTGTTCCTCTTTAACATAATTAAGGGGACCAGCGTTTATTCTTGGAGTAAGTATTCAGGTTTATTTTGTAAATAATTTCAATTTATTAGTATTTTTTTTATTAATAATTAAAATAATATATAAGTAAATACATAACAACTTTTACCTAATTAATAAATAAAAATAACAACATGATATCATAACTTAACTGAAACTGTTCACAAAAAAGAATGGCGTCGAAAAATACATGCGCATCGCTGTCGACTGGTAATGTACATTAGTTATTATTTATTTTTCATTGGGTTCGATCCCAGCACGGAACAAATATTTGTATGATCTGCAAGTAGTTGTTCCGGATCTGGGTGTTAGTGTATGTGAGTTTCTATGTTTGTAAACGCACCCACGATACGAAGAAATTCTTAGTGAGGGCAACGTTTTTCTAAAAAAAAAAAAAAAAATTGAGGTAAACAAACCTTTAATCTGCTGTGGGTCAATTATTTTATTTAAAACTTTCTCGAGTAAGAAAACTACGTAATTTGACCACAAACATACAAATTCTGTAACCTATTCACCGTTTATTCTTAAACTTCGAACCCAGACAGGCGTTTTACTATGTGTAAATTTTTCATCACTACTGCTCTCTAAACGGTGAAGGAGAATATCGTGAGGAAAATGTTCTAGGACCAAAAATTTCAAGACGTGTGACATCTACCAACCCGCCCTGGGCCCGCGCGGTGGATTACGGCCCACTCCCTCTCACACAGAGGAGGCCTGTGTCCCAACAGTGGGAACATTATAGGTGCTTTGTTATGCTAAGACCCATCTGATCAAATCTCATCCTAAGTTCAGTCGATGTTTACTTATTTACCGGACAACCTAGTATCCGGATCTCGCGCCAGTAGCTCATAATATGCCAGTTGACTGGCTCACTTATCGTAAAACACACTTTACACACTCGTGGCTTTCTTAAGATTTATACGTGCACAATTTGTTGCAACTTTATAAATACCTATTACATTACGGAACGGTTAGTGTAAATCATATCACGTTCACATAATTTTCTTTGTAATACTTAGTTATATAGTTTAATGTGACATTAGATGTCGTGAATTTCTGCAGTATTATATCATTGAAATGGGAATGGTTTAATACATTTCAAGCAGATTCATAAAATAAACTTTATATTATAATTATTATAGAAACAGCCTAGCCATTTCCCAATAAATCTACAAAAATTATATAGCCATTCTATTTTTTTATAGGGCTTATAAGTCTGAAATAAACTATTCAGGATGACAGTTTCACTTATTAACAACCTTATTATTATACTTATACTTATAAATATCCAGCAATAAAATGTAAGTTTTATAGACTGATAATGCAAGAAACGTATTACGTACGTATTTTTCCAAGCGAACTTATAAAGCCAGAATTTATAAAGAAAATAAAAACTGACAAGCTGGTAGCAGTATATAAACGCAGATATGTATTTACAGATACAGAAGATATTCTAACTATTTCCTCATGAATACCTTTTACCATGAATTTGATATATGTAATTACCGAGTCACTTTGACCTGATTGTATTTAAGTTCATAATCAATGTTTGTGAGGAACTTTGGCTCCTGAGATACAAGTATTTTTTACTTAGTTCAGGAGCCAGCTGTTCTACCTGATTTTGATCTCCACTTGTACAATCATGTTTAGTGTTTGACTAACTTAACATATGTGTTTCTCTTTGTGCAATAAAATTATGATTTATTTATTTTATAATTTACTATCCCAATAATTTCGGGTCAAAATTCAAAATTCAAAATATTTTATTTCACATAAACCTACAAGGGCACTTATGAAACATCAGAAGCTACGTGCACAGTATTTCTTCTTCCTTATTCTCTATTATATATATTTTTAGTCATCTCAGTAGTCACCCCTTTCCTAGCTATTTCATCTTTCACACAGTCCAACATCGTTTTTTTTATCTTCCCCTACTCTTATTCCCATTCATACTTAAAACTTGGATAAATACAAATGAAGAATATAAAATCGTAAATCCAATTTTACACCATGGCTTTACCACCACTCTAAAATCAGGAAAATGTAAATGTTAGGCAAATTGAATTGTACGTCAAATCAGAACTGTCTTCCTTATATGTATGCATAATCATCCAATAATATTCCCACTGGTGGGACACAGGCCTCCTCTCTTCGAGAGGGAGTGGGCTGTTATCTACCACGCGGGCCCAGTTCGGGTTGGTAGATGTCACAATGTCTTCGAATTTTTGGTTCAAGAACATGCCGGTTTCCTCACGATGTTTTCCTTCGCCGTTTTCAGAGCAGTGGTGATGAAATAATTTACACAAAGTAAAGCGCCTGTCTGGGTTCGAACCTACGCCCTACAACTTGTAAGTCGACTGGGCCACCACAGTTGAGACTGATACAGAGTTGTATGTAATGGCTATAACACGGCAAATTTACGTAAGGTGTTAATTTGCTTGATTTAAATTTCCCGGACTGTACTACCACTGTACTGCATTACAAAACACAAAATTACAAATTCAAAAGTCATTTATTCAAACTAGGCTGAAAATCAGCACTTTTCGAACATCAAAATTACATAAGACAGTCCCCCAAAACGCCGACCCTTCACGGTCACCACTTCCTAGTGCGTTAGCTGGGAAGAAGAAGTGGCGCAACAAACTCCCCAGCAGCACAGCTAAATAAAAAATGATACTATATAATATAATAAAATAAAGTAAATATCTCTATCCTCAGCTCTAGACCTGAACCAAGTGACAGTTTACGAAGGAGAACCAAACGAGGACCCAGACACCACGGTTACACTCAACGAGCACTACTTCAAGCAGCTGGTGACCGGTCGAGAGGATGCCAGGGTCATCATGCAAGCCGGACGCTGTTCCGTCACAGGAGACATCATGAGAGCGATGCAGCTTGAACCTTATATTAAGTTAGAGTAGAGTTTGATTTTGTTTGTTTAGCAGTCTGATGCAGGTATTATTATTATGTACCTGTGCTGTCCCACTGCAGGGCAAAGGAAAAAAAATCGTATTGAATAAAAAAAAAAACAATCAATCAGTTCAATCAGAGATTGAACTAAAATAACTGCCACCAATTGCATCAAACTGCTTGAAAATTGAAAAGGAATCTTGTTTTGAACTTTTTAGTAGCAGTTGGGTTTTTTGTTTTTTGTAATGCTGCAGCCGCATCTGCGTCTATCGTGACAAAGCAATGCGTGCCGAAACTTCGTATATTTTGCTCGCGATAACTTTTAAAGTTATCGCGCTAACGCGGTGGTCATATTGGCGGTGCCACGTTTATTATGTACCGCCACCCGGGCGATAAGTGCTACGCAGCCCAAACTTTCGCGACGATAACCAATAATGGTTGGTCACATCTGCGTGTGTCGTATCACTGTGTCAAGCTTTATCACGATAGACGCAGATGCGGCCGCAGCATAATGCTGCGGGATAGAGCGATGAACATAATACATTTCATGAATAATTGAAGTGTTAGAAATAGTGCTGTGACTGTCGTCAACATCATCGTCATATTCATTCACATTCTTCATGCTTTTGCCTCGGTTTTTGGCATCAAGCTTTGGGCCTTTTCTACTGCTTGGGACATTTTTTTTAAACATGCTCCATTTATTTTAAAATTATCTACCAAGTCATAGGTCTCGAGTTCAAACCCAAGGCCATTGACTTTTCGAATCTATGTGCGTATTGTATCATTATCACTTGCTTCAAAAACGGTGAAGGAAAACATCGTGAGGAAACGGCCTGAGAGATACTTCTCGACAGCTTGTGAAGCCAAGTCAGACGCCCATGGGCGGCTTTAAATCTCTGACACCAAGTTAGTCACTAACTCGAAAAATAAGATTTTGAGAATTGGTATCTTGCTAGAAGGACATAATAAATATAGTGATGTTCTTCAGAAAGGTCAGGTGAGTAGTACTTGCAACCGGCGTGCGTGTATGACCTGATGTAAGAACGTTTACGAAGCAAAAGAAGTATGTAAGGATGGTAGCAGGTGGCGTTCTGTAGTTTCTACTTGCCCCATAGGAAAACGGCGTGTTTTTGTGTGTATGTATGGCCTCCCCCAAATGGGGGGTTTGCTTAATCGCCACGCTTGGCAGGCGGGTTGGCGATTGCAGTATGGTGTTAAATTGCATAGAGAACGCTGCTGCCCATTCTCTCGTGAGTCCCTTAGTCGCCTTTTACGACACCCACGGGAAAAAATGGGACGGTACTATTCTTTACGCCCGGCACCACACGGAACAAGTAAGGACGGAATAAGTAGTGTAGTGACTTGTGTGGTATCAATCCCTGCTTTGCAAAGTTAATTACTTAAATCAAGCAATCCTCACCTTTCATCAACATCTTTCATCAGCAGCATGTTTCATCAATCATCTCTCATTCTCCATCATAAATCATATTATCATCGTTCATTTATCGAACGTAGTTGGCGAGCTTCATTTCTGATTCATGGTCTGATCTACTGCCTCGTGGGTGTCGTCGCAAGCACTACTATTGACCATTAGATCCTAGGTTTTGTATGTCCAGGTCAGGCAAAGTTTTATTGAGTTTATCCATCAGCAAATTCTGAAATTTGTGCCAGGTTGATGGCAATAGGCTCGCCCCCCATTACATGGGACTTAAACATAACTGGCGAAATGCGGGTGTACTATAGGTACTCTTCTGCTTAGACACTTCAGGAAAGAAGCGTGATGTTATATTATGTGGTCTAATCTAACCAGTTGTGTCAGTACCAGCATATACCTACCTAGTATACCTAATACTTGTAATAGGTACTTACAGTTGTCATGTACCATGTTTCCTGACCTCCGGAAACCCGACCTCCTAACTAACAAGATTAATAGTTTAGGTGGTACACCTTTGCCGCAATTATATTATATTTTACAAGTATATAGAATCTAAGTTGTAACTGTTAAGTTTGTTAAGCTTTAAATTAATATAATAAGTGCCAGTATTAGAGTTTTATTTACTAATAAGCAAAATGATGAACTTCCATACAAACTTTCATCCCCTATTAAACACGTTTAGGGGAATAAATTTTCAAAAATCCTGCCTTCGTTATATAAGGAACTCTTGTGCAAAATTTTATGCTTAGGCCCAGCGGTTTGTAAATCCGTTTTTTTTATACAAACACTTCTACATATTCATATTTTTAAAACTAGATGAGGTCGGCGTTTCCTATCTGACTACTCTGAGAAGAAAGGCCGAAACAAACTCAGAGGTCGCAGTCTCTTTTAAAGTTCAGACATGGTCATGGTCATGAGGACCATGTAAGTTGGTATCTGAAATCGTCTTTTGAGGAAAGGGATAAACAGATTGACTGGACCTGTCCATTCAGTGCACGTATTTGTCAGTAATCGTGCAGCTCAACTCAGAACTAAAGCAGCTCAACGATGCCGACGAGCCTTCCGTCTTCAGCGTATTATTATGCAGTGTTCCAGGATCTCCGTTGGAGCAAACTAGTGCGACTGTTGAGCGTTGCCTAAGCACGACTCGTGGAGCCAACTATACAAGGTGTTTTTAAACTTAGTGAGGTGTAGTTTGATTGTAAATGTGTGTATGTGAACGTGTATGCACAGAGCGGAGGTGTAGTTTTAGCGGATTTTACAGCTGTAGTGGCAATTAATAAGTCTTTATTTTTATTAATCTTTTATATAGTTTCTTTTCTTTAAAATTTTGTGAATGTGAGAACGTTGTAGGCTTAACATACTGTAGATCTGTGCACCATTTTATATTTTGCTAAGTACCTGGTACTTGTTGATAGGCCTACACTGTCCTCTCTTACCTTTTAACACTGTAATTTGAAAACATTGTAAAAAAACCATTTACTTTTAAAAGAGTAACCGTGGAGTTTCTTGCCGGCTCTTCTCCATAGGAAACGATCAATTGGAACCGTGCACCTAGCTTCTGACGTTTCATAAGTGCCCTTGTAGGTTTATGTGAAATAAAATATTTTGAATTTGAATTCTGAGCATGCTTCACTGTATTGTTCGAAGCGCTGTCTTGGTTTTTTATTTAGTCTGAGTATACAGAGTGATTTTTTCAACTGGGTCAGTATGAGGAAATCCGAATCCGACGGATCATACGGGGAAACTGCCTTAAACCAAACCACTTTTTTATGACAACCATTTTCGCATATCTAGTTTGTTGGTCAAGTGCGAGTTGTCCACGAAAATTTGTGTTCTGTTTCATGCAAGGATCATTTAATTGTTGAGGATAAAAAAATCTGGACAACGGAAGTTAATCAAATGTAATAAAATATTTTTTCTGTACTCGTCACAAAAAACTCTGAATAGTTTCTCTGAGCCCAATCAGAAACTCCACAAAAGGAACCCCTCCGCTTAAGAGCAAGCTGGGATTAAACCGTTTAGCTGAAGAGGGCAGTCTAAATACCTACCTACTCTAAATTCAGTACCTACTTACTCCTAATTAAAGACCTCCTTTTGTAAACACTCAAAAACAGTAGACAGTGTAGACACGCGTATTTGACCCATTCCTAATATGGTATTAATAGTTTAAGACATTTTGTACTACTGTTAGGGTTCCGTACCTCAAAAGGAAAAAAGAGAACCCTTATAAGATCACTACGTTGTCTGTCTGACTGTCTGTCAAGACCCTTTTTCTCAGGAACACGTGGTGGTATCAAATTGAAATGAATATCAAATACGTATATCCGTTGGAGCTCTAAGCAACTCGAGCTTCTAAGTCAAGGCAATAAAAAATTACGGCCGTTTATGCGACATATTTTGATACTCCCAAATAAATCAAAACCTACAGGGTAGTTCCCGTTGACCTAGAATCATGAAAATTTACAAGAAACAAGTTCTTACATCACAAGTAAAGGAAAATAGAAAAGGAGAATTGACCGTGAGGTATTTCTATGTATAGGAGAACATGTTTTTCAACTACAATGTTAAGATTTTTTTAGGATAAATTCGTCCCAACTACGGAATCCTTCACTGTGCGTGGTCCGACACGCACTTGGCTGGTTTTTTGTGGCAGTGCCGTTAGGAACGGTACATGAGATACATTTATATTTATAACTGACATGACTGACTGATGTAGAGCAAAAACTACTTTTACAATTAGATGAATCAGGCTTGATTAGAAGTATCTTAATAGCTAGTTAGCTTGTTTAACGGATGAGATAAAACGGTATTTAATAAGTGGATGCGAATAGAACTCCTTTTGGTACCACCTATGTATCGATGCGTGGTCTAAGAATGTTTTGAAGTTATGTAGAAGAACTCGAAAGTATGCGTGGCGTAAACAGTGAGTGTGGGAACAGAATCTGCTACCTACTCTACTAGTGGCTATCTGCCTAGCCTTTTCCCAACTATGTTGGGGTCGGCTTGCAGTCTAACCGGAAGCAGCTGAATACCAATATTTTACACGAAGCGACTGCCTATCTGAGCTCCACAACCTAGTTACTGGGTAATACGATACCCCTTGGTAAGACTGGTTGCCAGACTTTCGGGCTTCTGGCGACCCGTAACGACTGTCAAAGATCTACAAATGACAACCAGGACCAACGGTTTAACATGCTTTCCGAGACACGGCGGGGCTCGATATGTAATGGATGGTCACCGATACAAGGACCGACCTCGGTAAGCGTAGCTTCACCTTAGCTCGACCGCGCGCTGTGCAGCTGTTATTATTAGCCACCGAAGAGCATATTTTTTGAGTCAGGAAGCTGACTAAATACGTAGTGGCTGCATGCCCATATAATGAGAAGAGACGAAAGCTCTGCCGAAACCTAAGTCTTCCTTTGTACTTTTTTGAGTGTGAAAAGTTTAAATAAATAAATAAATAAGCGGAGCGCGCAAACAAAAACAAGTCTATCGGTGAAGTCTAGTTGTACCTACCGACAAATTGGAGAAGACAGTGAAGGCTTATTAACACGTTCAGTGCCGGGAGCCCTCCTGGAGGGTTCACTCAAGTTGCATATGGAATACAAGGACCCTCGCGAAGGGCTCATTTAAATGTAGGTTTTTCTTTGCGATTTCAGCATTATAAACTGTTAAAATAAAATCACTTGTATATTTTACCTAATGCTGGTGACACTCCTCGAGGGTTAACTTTAGCGCAAACTTAATGCCGGTGACCCTCCGGAGTCAACTATGCAATAGAATGTATGGCGGCATAGCTTATGAGCTCTATGAAAAATGGGTGGAGTCGAAAGTGGTAAGAGAGATCTGGGCAACATTTAGAGTTCTATTTGTATCGACACACAAGGTGTCCGCAAACTCACCTACAGCGTTAGCAAAAAACACGTCTCTCCAACCGCTATTTACATATAACCCACCAAAAAACTAGATCATTCAAAAAAAATCGACCCACCTACGTCACAAACATCACCTCACATCTGACAGCCCCAACATTCTGTCAAACTCGTAACAAGCCAATAAAATACACTAAAACGAAGTATACCTCTACTCGGCGGAGCAGGTTTGCGAACGGTACCCGAGGTTCATCCGTAGGTCATGCACCTCTGCTGGTCCGACATGAAATAGAGCCGTCATTAATAGGTTAAGGCCGTATTTTTAAGTGATACGTGGGTTCTTTATTTTTATTTATTAAAACAGGGTTTTTATCTGTTGTTTAAACTTATAAAACAATGGTCAGACCTGGTGTCTTGTATGGATCAGAATGTTCAACGAAAGAAAGAAAATATATTTATTTAGCACAGACACACTCAATATAATTACACAGCAGATAAAAAAAACAAATAAAAGTGTAAAGTAAGCAGAAATTTGATGGGGAGTGTGCCTCACGACTGCGCCAAAAAGGGCCAGTTCAGCAAAAATGCCAGACAACTATAAGTACCTGACGCTGGTTTTCAACTGGACCTGAGAGTGTGATGTGGCGGATGTAAATCAGTTTTATTTATCGTGTGTATGCAGCATATTTAGATAAAATAAATAAAATAAATTTGTGTCAGATAAAAAAAAAAAAGAATATGTAGGTACATAAATAGTGTGATTGTGTTGGGCCACAAAAGGGATGAATGAAAGGCAATCACATGCAGCTGAGATGAGAATTCTAAGAGGGATGTGTGGTGTTACACGAATGGACAGAATAAGAAATGAGTACTGAAGAGGAAGTCTGAAACTGGCACCGGTGATTGAAAAGTTGTGTGAAAATAGGTCGTCATGATATGTTATGCGGAGGAATGAGGGAAATGTCGTCAGGAATATATGAGTATGAATGTGGATGGTTATACGGTAGGGTCAAAGTCAAATCATTTATTGCAAATAGGCCCTTCACCACTTCCTAGTGCTTTAGCTGGGAATAAGAAGTGGCGCAACAAACTCCACAGCAGCAATTTTATTTTACCTCGATGGTCCTAGTTCATCATTCATAACTTCCAGTTACAACTATATGTAAGCGGGCACGCCCTTTATGCCTGGAGGGTTTTATTTAGATATTAAGTTCTATTTACGTATTTTTTTTTATTTCTGCCTGAGCGTAGCTGTTCTCGATGATTTTGTCTGGTATATTGGCGTGTGCTAGCTAACATATGACTAATAATTTAAATTATGTTTTGTGTTGCGTAATGTAAATTATTTTGAATATATATAGAATCTTTTTTTTGTTGTTCTTCTAACTGAACAGACAGCTGTGCTGCTGGGGAGTTTGTTGCGCCACTTCTTCTTCCCAGCTAATGCACTAGGAAGTGGTGAAGGGTGGGCGTTTTGGGGGACTGTCTTATGTAATTGACGTTCGAAAAGTGCTGACTCTCAGCCTAGTTTGAATAAATGACTTTTGATTATTTTTTTTTGAATGCACATTCGACAGAACTTCTACACTTGTTTGAATGAAAAATTGTAAAGAATTTATTTGTGAGGCTGTAAATGGCGCGCTGTAGTTTTGCTAGTCGTCCATCTTCTGTGTAGGCCATTGAATTAATCTGATGCGTCTCATTTGCTCCGACTATGATCTTTGTTTTCTAACCATGACTGCAGAAGCTTCCAGTGTGACGATCCTTTCTGGAAACATGAACAAACATTAATTTGATTTATCCTAATTTCGACAAAAGATAAGACATGATTCAAGTCTGTTGCGTGTTGCAGACAACGTCTAAACTCGATCCTCTCAAGATAGGCTTGAGTTCAGACGTTGTCTACAATAGACTATAAACGTTGGTAATTCAGATTTTTGGCCTAAACTCTAAATATGTTGCTGTTATACAGTTATCACTGCTAGTGAGCTATGGGACGAAATAATAAAATGATCATGGCTATAGAAAGAAATAAAAAAAACTAGCGAGCCTTACAGTAGTTGCTTATGATGTATAACATCTGACATCTCACCTTGGGAATAAGCAACATTAAAGGGGCGGGGCCTCGTTAAGGCCAACTCTACCACCGAGCGCGCTCATTGGTTAAATAAAATAGTATGCGCTTCCCCGGCTTCCTGTAATACACTTCCGTCCCTTTTCACGAATTCACTTCCACGGATTTCCCACTCCATAAAGGTTACACAAGGAAAAAATTGCAGGAAAGCGAGAGGAAAGATGCTGCACATAAAAAAATACTGTCGCAGAAACTAGTGCTTATAAGAAAGATAAGTTAGCTCGAATTCCTACTTAGTAAAACAAAACAAATAAACAGGGTGACAAGGACATCAATGTACACCAATCTGTTACCATATGGAATCAGTAAGTACATGATTCTCGACTCCCGTTCGTTGAATTTTTTTGGCCGGTTTAAAAAAAAAAATACAATGCCGTACATTTTGACCGCGTAGGACTATTACACTTTTATATGAACCAATAGATTTTTCCAGAACCATGTACCTACTGAATCCAAGGTAACAGGTTGCGCGTCGATGTCTCTGTCCCCTGTACTATTACAAGCACAGGAAAAAAGCAAAGCTGAAATTACTAACGCCAGGCAGAAGAGAAGAAACTCCCAAAAGCATTGAAAAAATGTTAACTTTAGTTAATTGACTCTTTAGTTAGTTGATTGATTGTCACTGCGTTCGGAGCTTGGCGTGACAACACGTCGTGTTCGGGTTCGCAACAAGTCAATCGTAATCCTGAGTATGTCTCATTGAGAGGTGAAACACGTGTCGATTTCTTACAGGGTTCTTTAAGAACAAGTAAGCGGATTAGATTACTAAAAATACGTCGTCTACTGTATTTTTTTAATGTTAACTTAGCCCCTAACCATGCACCTTTTTAATGAAACATGAAAGTTTTTCCTCCAATCTACGGAATCCTAATCAATGTTTTTATCATTATAAAACCTGTCGGTATTATGGAACTGCAGATGTCAAATCCGGTTGTTTACTAGAAGATTATCTTGAAGCTTACCTACAAGCTTGAACGGTCTAGTAGGCATTTCAATATAACTAATATTTTATTGCCTGACATGTTCCTAGCACGGTCATGGTGTAGTGAGTCGGCAGACTCTTAAAGGGGTCGACAGTCCACACCTGCGCACGCGCACGAACAGTGCGGTTCGCGTGCATCTTAGGAACATAGTTTGGACACCTTTGGACATGTTCGCGAGCGGTTAGCGAGTAGTTCGCGTGTCCTCTCGCGGACACGAACAGTACATCGAGTGCATCTTATGAACATAGTATGGACACCTTAACTTTCTGGTTCGTGCGTGAGAGCCCTAGCGTGCACGGTTCATACACAAGCGCTGCGCGTGCGCTGGTGGGGGACCCGCCTTTATAGAACACACGCTTCACTAGGCGGTAAAAAACCTAATATGTAGCAAAATAACTTTTAATAGAATGAAATTATGAACACTTTTATATGCTAATAAAAACCTATTAAAATACCGTATTTATTCATGCTGGTCGAATCAGCTGCAATTATAGAAATTGACTCGACGAAGGAATACTTTCTCGTGTTTTTACAAAATTTATTAGGGTTTCGTATTTATTGAGATAAACACAGGAGAGAGAGAGAAGATCGGGAGGAGATCTCAAATTAAACTAAAAACACTTATTGAAACATAAATAGAAAAAAAAACAATAAAAAAAAAAATAGTAATAATTAAAATAAAAGCAGACAGTCCTGGCCATAAGGCTCTTAGCATGATGCTGCGAAATTTAATAATAAATGTCGCAGCGCTGGTATTCTGATACGGCGATCGCTATACGACCGAATTCGGCCGTAAAGTCCTAATGGCGTCCCTAGACGGCCTAAATTGCTTGACAAGCACGAAAAAAAGCACGTAATTTTTCGCGCGCATCTAAGGACGCCATTAGGACTTTGCGACCGAATTCAGTCGTAAAGCGTGCACTATTTGTCTATGTCTATGTATTGAGAAAGTATGCTAGGGAGTCCACTGTTCCATGTTAGTTTTAAATTAAATTATTGTCAACGTTGTAATTGTTTCTATGTTAATTAATGTAATGGGTGTTGTACCATTTTAATTAACTATAAATAAATAAAATGTCGAGACTGCAGCCCCCGTAAAGATAAACTTAAATTCAAATTTGCAAGTGTCCTAGTTCGAAAAAATGCTGAGAAAAGGCGGGGGCTAAGTAGTAACAGCCGCACGGGTCGATCGATCAGGTTAAGCTACGCTTGCCGTGGTTGGTCCGTGGATGGGTGACCATCTTTACATACCGAGACCCCTCCGTGCCTCGAAAAGCACGTTAAGCCGTTGGTCCCGGCTGTTATTAGCAGATCTTTGGCAGTTATTACGGGTCGTCAGAAGCCCGAAAGTCTGACAACCAGTCGTACCAAGGGGTATCGTGTTACCCAGTAACTGGGTTGTGGAGGAAAGATAGGCAGTCGCTCCATGTAAAATACTGTATTCAGCTGCATCCGGTTAGACTGAAAGAAAGAAAAGAAAGAAAAATATTTTATTTGGGACACGCACAGGAAATACAAACAGTAAATAATAAAAAACAAACAGTAAATAATAAAAAATTATAAAAATGTAAAATAAAAAAAAACATAAAAGGAGCATTTAAAAACTAACAGAATAATAACGACTTGTGCGAGGGCAAAAAGGCTCCTATCTCAGCATAATGCGGCGATATAAAAAAAAAATTACCGCAGCGCTGGTATTCTTTTAGGACCCACTGTGATGCCACGGACACACCTACGGACTTAGATAAATCCTACTAGAAGCCGACCCCAACATAGTTGGGAAAAGACTAGGTAGATGATGAAGTGTCCTAGTTCGAAACAATTATGTTGTATCATGTTTTCGAAAAGAAGGAAAGTTCGAGCCAATAACAGTCAGCAGAACATAAAATGTAGACGTAGGTAATAGGACTAAAATAAGTCCTTCAAACCGCCATATTTCCTCTCAACATGTCATTAGTCATTACCAGTGATCGGAGTAGGTAGATTGATTTTTAGTACTTGTATCATAAATGCACACAGAAAGAATAACATGGATAAGCCATTTTTCCGGAAAGTAATTCCGGTATTTCCGGATTCAATTAAATATTGTTAATGTTGGTAGTGATATTATTACTACTGTACCACCCATGATCCTTTGTTCTGATTGGTCGTTGGGTTTTGTCAAATCGTGACAAAAAAAAAAAAATAGGAAGAATAATAAAGAATAAAATTGCTCATTTTATTACAATTCCTACCTTTTTTTTGAGGATGGCAAATCATCAAATGACTCCTTCCACTCTGGCAGAATACAATTCCTACATAAGTTCCGGTTTTTTTTTAATAATCCACCAATTCCGGAGGAATGTCCATAGTAATATATACGTTTCGGATCAATGACCCCAGTTCAATCTACCTACTCCGATCACTGGTCATTACGCACAACTTACATCCAGTTCTGCTAGTAACTAATTAACTTCAAGTTAGATAATCGTTAGAACGTTCCGATGTTAAGGACAACTGCAAGACCCTTCGCAAGGAATAAATATGCACTTGATGTACTGGTCACGGCAGAAGTGTTTGGCAAGCCAATTGTTTAGTAGGTGGGTATCTACACTAGGTTCTGGAAATGAGCCCAAATTAATGAGACACACTTTTGTCCATACCCTACAGAGTTTTCCACCACTTGAGTGGTAAAAAAAACAAAAAAAAAAACAACCGACTTCCAAAAAAAAACACTACTATGTGAAAAAACGTATTATTGAAGCTCACTCAAAAACTATCCAAGCAAAGTTAATATTATTTATGGGACCAGCTTGGGAGCAAAAAATTTATATTGGACCGATTTTGAAAATATCAAAATCTGTCCACAATTGACGGAGAAATCGGTGGACATACATTAAAAAAAACATACTCCTCTTTTTTGGAAGTCGGTTAGTGAGTCTTCACAATAAAGACACTCATCATCATATTCTCATCTTTCTGCCCTTATCCATGTTACTTGGGGTCGGCAAAACACGTTTTTTACCTACACTCTCCCCTGTCAACCGCCACACTATCATACACATGGACAACCATCCACATCCATCAACATTTTTATATTCATCAGTCTTTTCATCACATGCGTTTCCTCTAAAAAGATACTGATGGAATGAAAAACATGATTTACCTATTTTTTTCGAGAAAACGCACATCATAAGGTTTGGTCGTGTTCTATACAGCGAGTTCCTGAATAAAGTTAAAACCAACTGAAAACTAGAACTTCAAAATAAACTGAAAACCCCGTAATGAAACTAAAAGCACATGTATGATTCTCCTCGCAACGACCAATCGCAATCGTCAATATTTACGTGACTAATGCACATTGATGCACAAAATTATCGTCTACAAAATGCAATTGAAGCGATTGTCAATATTACTACATCGTCGTTTTGGGGACCCTTTATCCTAATTTATTTGGGGCCTATTTCTTCCATGCCTACTTCTCTATTAGTCACCCATGTAGGTATGTATTACTTTACAAACTGCCAGAATAGGGCATGACATTATACCTACAATACAAAACAACACACTATCGGCAAAGACAGTTTTTTGTCATTATTTGTTTTAACACTTGGTAGGTTCTTGTTTTCGTAAGCCTCAAAGAAGGATACTAAAACCATATTTTTCCACATACTTGCTCAACACTAGAAAATGAAATATAACAGTTAAGTGTACGTAACTTAAGTCTATTTTCGTCAAACAAGTTCTCTACAACCGACTTCGTATCTCATATCTTCGTTGCTCACCACTTTTTCGCTCGACTGCACCGGTAAATCCAGCTCCCTAAGCCGAAGTGGTTTATTTTATTATTTACACGACGCTCTTGAACGGCGACCGTGCCAAACACACGCACAAACAGAAAAGAATACTCTTGAATATTATTATTTTTAATTAATTTACCTGTGACAGTATAAAAGTTTGTTTGAAAATGTACACAAAGGTTTTCTTTCTCATTTTCGCGGTGACACTGGCTATGAGCGATGGTAAGTTTTCGTATTTTTTTTTTCTGTGTGGTTTGATTTCGAAGTTCAAAATTAAGATGACAGCCGTTTTTAATTTTTAATATTTGGTTATGCAGCACCAGTGTTCTTAAAAGCCTCTGTCATCATTAATTTTAATTTTGTTGTTTTAAAAAGTTACGAAAAACCATCTGAAATTAGTGTGCTGTAAACTTGACTAAAATTGACCTAACTATTGAAATATTATACTATTTGTACCTAGGTTTACCTAGATACATGGCTTACACGCTCTTTACTTTTTACATTAGGTATTCGCAATTAAATTAATTATAATGGACAAAGAATTTGTATTATCTTTGCAACCAAGATTTAATACCTACTTATCCTTAATGACTTTGGTAAAAATACATAATTAATTAATACTTTTCTAATTCAACATAGTTCGATCTCAATCAATAGGTGTTCAGCCCACGAATTACGAACTAAGCCGAAACCAGCTGGGCGGTAAGTTCTATCAATTTTACCACAGATTTTGTCATTACCATTTACCAACTCACAAAGATTGGTCATTACCATGGTATAGTCATGTCATTACCATTCTCATTATCTGTCATAAAAGCATGTGATTTCAAATTAATGGATTGTTCACCATTAATCAAATGGTTAGGGTAATCAAACTGCATGAATTCGTTTGTTTCTTTATTATTTTAACAGTCATTATGGTAATCAAGATTTCCACATAATTATAATGTTTATTACTCTTCAATATTCGTATTCGCAAACTAGGTAGGTAGGCTTTCAGATTTATTATTTTAATTTATCTCGGATCTCTCTCCAGACATAATTCTAAACTAAAAAATTCAAAAGTCATTTATTCAAATTAGGCTGAAAATCAGCACTTTTCGAACGTCAAAATTACCTAAGACAGTCCCCCAAAACGCCCACCCTTCACCACTTCCTAGTGCATTCTGTCTGCTGTCTGTTCAGTTAGAATAACAAAATAAAAAAAAGATTCTATATAATAGTATTCAAAATAATTTACATTACGCAACACAAAACATAATTTAAATTATTAGCCATATGTTAGCTAGCACACGCCAATATACCGAACAAAATCATCGAGAACTATACTCGGCCGAAATAAAAAACTAAACGTAAACAGCACTTAATATCTAAATAAAAAGCCTCTAGGCATAAAGGGCGTGCCCGCTTACATATAGTTGTTACTGGAAGTTGTAAATGATAAACAGGACCATCGATGTAAAATAAATAAACAAAGAGTTAATTACTAATAACAATAAATAATATGATCAATTGTCGAGGTCACTAGCTAACCACTTATTGCAAGACAACTCAAGACAACGTATGGAGATCTACTCCATAATCAAGAAATCCGTAGTTTAGGCCGAACTTACCGGCCATTCCTCTTTATCAGGACATAACTAAGATTCGTTTGAGGCCCGACCTAAGAATGACTGACACCACGATTTGACAGTTGTCTGTACTCCCGATGTATTTTTGCCCATCATAAAAAGTTAATTAATCGGGTGTAGGGTTGACTACGAAGTTTCGAACTACTTTCGGACGACTCCTTAACATCGTTGATGGACTGATGCTCGGTTCCTATAAACTAAAACGAATCGTTTTTTTACCAACGGTAGCTTTTTTATTACCATATACTGGGCATATAGGAACTAGGCAGGTCTAGTTGAAAACCAGCGTCAGGCACTAGTAGTCTGGCATTTTTGCTGAACTAGGCCTATTTGGCGTAGCCGCAAGGCACACTTTCCTGCTAATATCTTAGAACGCACTTTACACTCTTTATTTGTTTTCTTTCTTTTTTTATTTGGTGTTTTTATTCGTAGTACAATATGTTGTGTTGTGTGCCTTTTAGTCTGTGCTAAATAAATGTATTTTCTTTCTTTCTTATTTATATACTTAAATAGATTCGTAAGCTAATTTTACCTGTGATAGCTACTTCCTTATGGGAGGGTCTACTATGCAGAGCTATAAGGTCTTCGTTTCATTATTGGTAAAGATAGAAGACTCTTAATTTTAACCGATAACGGTCCGTAAACTATAGGAATCGGCCATTAGACAGTTGGTAGGGCCCCTGACTTGTGTCTTCGTCATCTCATTTAAATAGGTACCTACCTGACTACCTCCAATTACTTAAAATAGGTAAAGCATCTAATTAAGTATTTGAAGCCATCATTCGTTCCACTAAATTAATTTCGTTACGAGGAAATCTGTGCTTTACTTATAAACTGGAAATACCTAACTCGGAAAATGATATGGCTAATGGATAATTGTAAGTACATGTTGCATAGTTCAATTTGGCATTGTGTGTGTATTTAAGACTAATAAAACAAATCCAGCTAAACGTTGTGGGTAATTTCCTACTATGTACATATGTGATGTGTTGTCATTTAGGTGGGTAGGTACATCTACGTACAAGGGCGGATCCAAGGGGGCGCAAGGGGCAAGTGCCCCCGCAAACGGTTTAATTAAAATAAAATCGAATCGTCTGAATGGACTGGCCTGAATTCATATCTATCAAGAAATTGCTTCAAAGATGAACGCTGAAGAAATAGACTATATCCTCATTGAAAATGAATTGATTCCAAAAACAGCATAGTGCAATTAAGATATGGAAGACACTTCTTATCTGTCTGGATCCTGGATCCGCCCTTGTCTACGAATGTCTCGTTACTCTAGTGGTCCTAGGTTCAAGTCCCGGGTCGTTTAAATAGCAGCCAATAGTCTTCATTTGTGCCCTGGTTACTGGTATAAACTGACGCTTTAACAAACATGACTTAAACATACCAACTGGCGAAATTAATGGGTACTACTATACGACTTTTTTTTTAAATTATCAAATAACTTCTCCCGCTCCGGACGGCGCGGGAGGACGTGTCTGACTCTTACTGACTAAAACCCACCCGTGTTCCTTCAGTTGCCTGTACGTTGCCAGGGGCCACGGTATCCCTTTCGGAATTTCCCGCGACCCCGGCAGGACTACTACACGCATGCCTATCTCTTCACGTAAAACAGGCTTGGCGTTATGTTTGCGATTTCCAACATAGCTTTATTTTAGGAATGCTTAGTAAAAATGTTGTTAAACAGTACTTAAAAATACACCCTAATTACGTAACGAACGGTCAATCACGATCTGTTTCATTTTGACAGTTCAACAACATTCATTGCGTTATTTACGATGTTGAAAAGACAAATTCTAACATATGAAGCAATGGATTAGGAATATCCTTCAAAATTATTTAGATTGATAAAATTAGACACGAGATGGTGTAGATCGCCATCCGATAAGGACCAGCCGTTCGATTCTGTAAAAATATCACCGTGAAACTTAGGTGAAGTGAGTGTGAAGTGAGCTGTCAATAGTGTTAATCCCTAGCATCTTGCCGGTCGATTCTGTATTCTGGCAGTGACAGCTCACTTCACGCTCACTTCACCTAAGCTTCACGTTAATATTTTTACAGAATCGACCGACAGGCCCGGGTCGACGGCGCGTTGAGTTCCACGCGCGCCTCAAAGAGATTTCAGCACCAACTGACTGGGTCCGTTAGGGCCAATCCCTGCCAGTGTTGCGAGTTTGTCCGAAAGGGATATCGCGGCCCCGGGACACAGGCAACGGAAGGAACACGGGTGGGTTTTAGTCAGTAAACGTCTGACACGCCCTCCCGCTCTGCCCAGAGCGGGAGAAGTCATTAAGATACGAGATGGTAGGTAGATACCTTATTTATTTATTTCTCTTTTGTCTGGAAAAAAATAGTAAACTATACCTACCTACATATCAATAATAGTAGCTCCATTGAAACCTACTTGCTCAAAAACAAAACTTATTCATTAGCACATCACAATTTTTTACTCCAAAAAAATCTAACGTGTCATCTTCACGATGAATAGCGTCACGCTAAACAAACGTTAATTAGGTACCTAGACTAATTACCAAATATAAGGAAACATAGCAAGGTCGACAGTTTTGTTAATTTTTTAACGTAATTCAGATTCAAAAATAACCAAGATGCGAATGGCTAATTCATTGTTTTTATAAAGATGCATATCTATTGTACATTAAGACATTATTATTCGTAATCATGATAATTATTAAAACAGATTCGCTTCCCATATGGTTAAGGGCGATTTGAGTTCAAAATGCATGTTAAATCAAGGTTTTGTTATTTACTGCTATTGTACGCATGGGCCGTGTGAATGAACTGCGTTCTGGAAGCTTTTATTATAATTATAACATAACATAATTACATAAAGTAAACAAAACGTTATTATTACACGGACATTTTTGATCAAGCGATAAACAAATAGGCACCCACAATAAGTTAGAAATCGACATAATACCTTAGAGATAGGTACTTACATCCCTAGTACCTACTACCTATCAAGCTCTACACTACTATTCTACTGTCATTCTTCATCAAGCTCTAACTTGATTGAATGATGATATTGATCAAGATCAACCACAGTGTAATAATTTAACTAAGAACTTAGGTAGGTAACTGGTGGGACGTTCACTTTAAATCTAGAGTTACCTAGATACTATAACATGTTTCTTTAACGACAAGACATTCCATTCTAAGTAGGTACTCATATTCTTATTAATTTATCCAAAAACCTCAATTACCTAACACATTACTCGAATATCTAACTATGAGTGAAAGCTCGATCAAACTAAAAGAACACATACCACCACCTTTATACCATTGGGTTCACCCACGGTCCACCAACTCACGGGTTCATCCCATAAGGAAATAACTAACAGTCATCATCACCTAACCATTCACCAACAGGTTTCGGAATAAGAGAAGTACTGGACTTTTTGTTAGGAGGCAACTACAACAACTATCCCTATCCTGTGGGGCCGGGGCAATACGGGGGAGGACAATACGGGCCGGGGCAATACGGGGGTCAGTACGGGCAGGGGCAATACGGGGGACAGTACGGGCAGGGGCAGTATGGAGGAGGACACTACGCGCCGCCTGGCCCTCCCGGGGCTCATGCTGGATGTCCCCTGTGTGATTCTTCTGTGTACAGCTACTGCTCACATAAGCAGGCTCATGATTCCTGTTGCTGCAGTTCTATTTGTGAGTACCTATTCAATTATTATTTTTCTTACTTACCTACAGTAAGAGTGCCTTTGTGTGCAGTGCGTGTGACGCAGGAAGCAGGCCCCTTGGTAACCTAAATAGCGAACACGCAATAATGCTCACTCTTTTGTTTAAACTTCGAACAAAATGTGCAGGCTACAAAATATTATTGACTGTGTTTGATCACTGGCGGACTGAAGGGGCGGTAGGTGAGATCCGCCCCGGGCCCTCCAAATCTCGAGAAAAGGCCCAAACGAGACCCAAATTTGTTCATTAAGTAAAAGGCAGTTTGTAGTTGGGGGGTTTGCTAAATATAAACGTAGTGCTAAAATTTTTGAGCTTTAACATTTCGAGATCGTTTCGCTCGCTCTTAAATACTACTTTCAATCTTTTCTGCGTACCGTGCTCCCATTTAATTTTACCGGGCCCCTGCCAGGCTTAAAAAATAAAGGACAGACATGTGTGGACATAATTAATTAGCATGTTATGTTGTTATTTAAACGCTCCTATTAGCAAGTACTTGCAAGCTCGAAGTTGACAGCAACATGAGCACTGACATACAAGTTTCTTTTGATGTTATATAGTGGCGTTATCAACACCGCTACAAGCAAAAAATTAATACTCACTTCTGTGAAATCCCAATTTAATTCCAATTGAAAGCAGAATTTACCTCTCTAGTCACTCTTTCTGGCTTAGCCACAATTACATGTGGAGCCGAAGCATTTTAGCAAGTTATATCCAAATAACTTCTTTTAATATTCCAGTCAACCCCTACAACTGCGGTAAGACTGACTGCAAGTTCCTGCACGCGAACTCCTGCGACGAACATCAGCTGATCACAAACTGCTGCTGCGTGGACCTTTACAAGAACAACGTGCAGGACGCGAATATTGTGCCCGTCGTCGGATAAACAACTCTATCCTTATAGTTATAAGATTTTAATTACTATAACCGCAAGGTTGTTCCCGATTGCATCAAACTGATAATCATAATACTGGAATAATGTTTAGCAGTTTTCAGAAAAATCAGCAACTTTATAGAAGAGATTGTTCACATGAACCACTTATATAAAGGGTCGGTGAAAAGGCTGTAAGATAACTTATTGTTAACTTGCAAATTCGGCAATTTAGTTTGATGCAACGGGGTTTACTTGAATTAAGAATAGTTTGTAATGCATAAACTCATTCAGTCATTGTAACATTAAAGTACATCGATATTTTGTAATCATAATGCTGCTTCGTTATTTCCATACAAATTCCAAAACTTTAAATTATTTGTAAATTGGTTCACAATTTTATATATATCATCCGTCTCTCCACTAGTCCATTGCCTACTCAAGTATGCATATCCGGTACGGCTCGCAAATCCTTCCATATCCGAAGGGCACATCTTCCCCTATCATTACCGCGCCCCCCGGTCTACTCCTTGATATGCAATGGTCTCTGTAACATCATGAAACATGAGATAGTGCAAATCTTTGAATTTATTCGATTAATAGAGCCTGGTTAAACCACGCTGGGGTCGGTGAATTTCATTTATTTATAGTTCACAGTATTATAGATAAGTGTTTTTTACTAAGATTCAGAATGAAAAATGGTCAGTTCGCGTTTCGAACCGACCAAGTTTCGAGTCCGAAGCAAGTCGGGTATGACCGAAATATGACCATTGAGACCGTCAACATCCTAAACAACATAAATTCAATTAGGACCAGGAGAAAGGCCAAAAATAAAACAACAACTTGCTTATAGGTACTTATTCATGAATGCACCACAAATATTCGTACATCATACATACACAGTCGCTAAACCGTAGAAAATAGCTAACGCCACTGAGTGGCCACATTGGCATCGGTAGTTGAGACATCAACTTTACTCTATTACAATGAAGTGATCCGTATAGCTAAACTTATTTGTTAATGGCAGTTTTAAATCAGCTTCTTAGCTATTGAGTCGAAATGTTGAGCAATTTTCGGCGGATATCAAAATAGTATGTATTATGTCGCTGCTGCCAATGCAATGGGTCTCTAGCGGAGTCTCACTCAGGGGCACTTCCCAAAATGTTATCACAAAAATCTGTCCTACAGATCAAATACCCCCAAAAACTTTTAAATCGTTGCATTCATCCAAGCTCAGGAATCGCCGGCACAAAAGTAATATCAAGTCTTGTCATGAAATGTATTAGTTCAATAGTGAATAGCTACACTAAACATGCATGTATTTCTAAACCTAGAATCACTGGGTTCACAGCTTCCATTCTCGTGTAGGCAGAATACTAGTATTTACCTATTATTTTGTATTATTCAAAACTGCCATTAACACGTCATATCTAAATATAACAAGTATCTTAATACAGTGTTATGAAATTCTATATTAATTCCCGTTTCCGGGCTTCGCAGTATCCTTTAGGCGGTCATACAAAACTGAGATATATCTAACCTAGCTCATAAACATCGTCAAATGATCCCAACTCACTTTATTCCAGCCGTCAATTACATTTTTAAAAAATACTGAAAGGTATAATCGACTACTTATTACATATTTAGTCGATTTTTCATCGTATTCAATTCGTCAACTAAACGTGTCGACCACTTTATTGTAACGTAAACCTAATTTGTATACCTCTGCTGGATGACAAAAGTATGATTTTAGTAGAAAAACAACCATTCTAGCTCGACTCAATATTTTATTTAGATCTGATATCACTCAACCATGCATCAATAAAACATATCAATCTTATCTTGTCACACAGAAACAATAAAGTAATGGAAATAAACTAAACCGAATAAAGTGAGTTGAAACAGATTATATTTTAAGTAATTAAAAATTACGCAGCGACCATTTTTTTTTTAATAATCTTGCTTGTTATTACAAAATTCGTTTACTAATTACTTACCAGCCTTCGGACATTGTTTATAGTTGCCCTATATACAAAGCGACAATACAAATATCTTAAACATTACATCCATTGCTCACGAGGACCATTTTTTTTATGTAAATGAAAAAAATCTAGTGTGCCTGCAATCATTCTTAAGACACAGTGCACGCCAGTCTTTCAGAACAAAATGGCCTAACAAAAATTATTGAACCTTCTGCAGCTCCATCGCTGACATTTCCAAAATGAAAAATCTCAATAAATCAATTGATAAGGTCTAAAAAAATGTAAGATACTAAAGTGTAACATGCGAGGAAAAGACTAGAGTTAGGCCATTCGCACGAACAGGCTAAGTACAAGTACAACGATTTATTGACAATCAAACGTTACGAAAGTGCAAATCTGAACATTGAAAAATCTAATGGTAAGAGATGTATGAAAACCAGCATCATCAAAGTCACTTTACAAATATTAACCAAGATAGTGAATTTATTTCAGTACAGTTTAAAACACATACATTTTACAGTACGACACGAATGTATTTGGTTATATGACTTCACAAGTTATTGCGTTTGCGTAAAGATCATTTTCACCTAAAGCTGTAGTAAATATTGGTGATATTGAAGGCGCACTCAGTTCGGATGGTGATCGGTTTTACGAATTTTGCCGATGCTACATCTAAGTTGTGTCGTGCTGTACAGTCAACTGCGTGTCATTCGTAAAATTCTAAAACTTCTTACTCCTACAAAATATACGCGCTGTCAAAGTCAAACTGTTGATAACCATGGACACATGAGGTGGACAGGTCCTACAGGACATAAGACCACGACACTAAACAGCACCCTAATTGCGCAACACACTATCAATTACACTCCGAGGGTTTTGAAAAATATTACTAATGCTTCATAGGTTTGGAAAATTCGTCTGTTCAACAACGCAGTGAACGTGGGCGAACTATGAAAATGAGGCCTATTGCGATAAATTGTCATTTTATGTGTGTTCCGCAATAACCCCGCAGTATCCAATTCTGGTCCACAGAGGTATGATCGAACTCGTAATTGCTTCATAAACACCCTAAGGTCGAATGCCACATACACGTCATAAAATGTCAAACAACCTTAGAGACAGAGAGACACCTCTGTCTCTTCCACAAAGGTATTAATGAAGAGTTGAAGTTGACCTATGTAACAGTTAGATAGTTTCAACCTTGTATTGTACTAGCTTCCGCCAGCGGCTTCGCTTGCGTGACAACTTATTAATTATTTTCTCTTTATAATATTAGTGTGGATATTGGGCTGGTGTTTGCAACTCCACCTCCTAGCGCGTATTTTGTGTACGTAGTAGTTTCAACCTTAGTGAAATTTCAATTTACTGGGTGTTTTTATCAAAAGTGAGGAAGCACTTACGAGATCGACTAAACAAGGGTGTTTCAAAATCTACATAAGTAGGCGGGTACTGATCATTGACTTTCCGATGACAGCGAACAATAAACCTGTTGTAAGGGAAACCGGAGCTTTATAATGGAGTAGTAACGGTGAAGGCTGGTACGGATGTATTTCCTCGGCGTGCCCATCAGCGCATCCGGTAGTGGTTCTTCTCCCGAACCTGGCACAGTTCGCCTTTGAAGTCGATCTCTATCTCGAAGTCGAGATCACGGTTGTTCCGCGCGTTCTGACGCATAGAGAACGTGCCGGTGATCTCCTCGAACTTTTTTACCTGCAGTAATATTAATTTTTGATAAGTATTTTACAGCTTTTAATGGAAAGGCAAAGATTTAAGGAATTTGGTAAATGAGAGAAAAAGTAACTTTTTCATGTTGTCCTACGTTTCATTTAGCAGATTCTCCCATTTACTCTTCGTAAACTGCAACCACAAGACGGTCGACAACTACTGTCATATTGTCTCTCTGAAGCACCAAGTGATTTTCACAACACAACACAACGCAATACATTTGTTAAAATTGGTCAGTAAAGTAGTTCAGGTTGTATATGAAGTATCACAAAAAAAAAAATACGCTGGCAGAGGGAAAAGGTTAAGCAATTTTGAGATACATCCCTTTGCTCCTTTGCAGGATAGGGTCACTTGTTATATTTTCGAACTGTCACTTTCATTCATAATGTTGGCCCTAAAGGCCCTAAAGATGAGATAGTAGTAGCTAGCCGAAGATGTCGTTAGTCTGCAAGAATGGTAAAAATAACAGCTAAAAACACTCACAGTCATGTAATCATCGAAGTAGAAGACGGTCTGCTTCCAGTGCGTGTAGGGCGCCTCGGGCGCGGTGCTGAAGCCGAGCCGCTTGTGCGACTTCGTGAACTCCACGTTGAAGAACGTCACCAGAGCCTGGATGAAGTCGTTGCGACGCACCTGTCGTTGATACGAGAGATGTTAAGTATATGCGAACCAGCGTCAGTCAGCATCTGTCTGGCATTCATGCTGAAATTGACTCTTTTAACGCAGCCGTGAGACACATACTTGTTGTTAAAACATTTTCCTTTTGTTTTATTTGTATTTTGTGTTAAAGGAACTGTTGCCAAATAAATGCTTTTATTTCTTTCTTTCCTAAATGTCAGCTGGTAGTGATATGCACCCTAATAAAATTTATTGCAAACATAAAACAAGAAAATACAGTTTTCTTCTATAGCATGCCACACAGCTATCTCCAAAGTTGCCTCCACAGTTTCAATTTTAGACAAAAAAATATAACAATTCCAGATAGTTAATTGAATAATCAGGCGTGACCTTGCGGAAATCCATTATACGAGTAAAATACAATAGACATTAGTAACCTATTCTGCTTAACTATTCTTTAAGAGTCATAAGATATCGAAACGTGTGTGTACTCGACACGTGACGATTGACTTGACGCGAACTCGAACACGTCGCAACACAACACGACTTGTTCGGTATCGCGACAAGTCAATCGTCATCCTGAGGATGCCTCGTTGAGAGGTGAAACACGTGTGGATATCTTACAGAGTTTTTTTTATAACTCTTTAGGAATAGTTAAGCAGAATAGGGTATGAAATATATCTACGACCATTGCATTTCATACGATGCATGTATATTGAAATTCCTATGATGCATGTATATTGAAATGAAACTCTGTGACAGAGGGACAAAAAAGAGATGGCTCCTAGGAAGGAAGAAAGCTTTTTAGGTAGAATTTATTCCATAAAACGAAATTTACAATGTGTGGTCTTCTTACCTGTAGGTGGAACTTGGATTCGAAGTTAAGATCCTCCTTCTTAACTGTGTATAAGTCTATTTCTTTCAGCAAGCAGGAATTGGTGACCACCTGAAGATAAACCAATGACACATTCAGAATAAGTACACAATTATTATTTATAGTTTATTAACATGTTTGTGAGTGAAGTGATAAGAAAGTGTTTGGTTGCACCTTTTGCAATTTCATTTTACTTGTAATAAATTTACAAGTAAAATGAAATTGACTTTGAATAATCATTTTAAGTTGTTAACTCATGAAAAATATTCCTAACCAATCACAAAAGCTAAGTTTATTTTTCACAAACTATATATTACTAAGTCTTTCAAAAATGAGGTTATTGTTTCCGTCAAGATGATAATATCTTCATTGATGATTCAGTAAAAAGTCTCCAAACCGACTTTTTACTAATCATAAAACTATTCAGGGAAAGTCATGGGAAAGGGCAAAGGATATACAGTTTTTTTACCTGCTTGGCATCGACCACATCGACGAGCGGCTCGGAGATAGCTACCTTCCTGATGGAGGACATGTCGAAACCGTACACATCATCCCACCAGTTAATCTTCTCGTCCTTGTACTGACGGTCTTCGATTCCGCAGATGAACAACGTGCATCTGTTGTATATCATACAATGTTACTTCGATGGTAAACATAACATAAAATATGTAGATATTGCATGCTAAGGTATGCGCTGATATTGCAATGCTTGCAAAAGGCTGCTAAGTCAGAAGTACCAAAATAATATAATGTCATAATTTGTATACTTGCGGCGAGCGCACACTACGACACTGCGCGCGTTGCAATAAAAATCAATATGTTGCATTTCTGCGACAAAATAATGATAAAAAGTCGTACAGCGCGCTCGCCCTTACTTTGCAACGTTTCGACGACTTTGAATTTATTTGAATTTAACATCACCCCGTATTGTTAAGAAGAGTTGTGTCGTATAGTCCATCCACTACAAACAAGCAGTGTAGAACTGTAGAGTGTAGGAAAAGCGATGAAAAATACTGTTGTACATACCCTGCAACAGTATTTTATAGCCGATATTTTTGGTTGCATAAAACGTGTACAGTGCATGTTATGGTGTAGTTAACGAAACCGAGAATCCTCGCCATGTAAACGGCTTAGTCCGAAGCCCCGTTGGTTTAACGTTCTTTAGTAACAGCACATTATGGCTACTGACTATCAACTTCATAACAATTTGTTTTTAGAATAACTTGCATACTTGTACATAAACGCGTTCAAGAGCTGTCAGTGCCAAAATTGTTATGGAATATTGTACACTGACAGCTCTTGAATGCGTTTAGATGTGCTCAACGCTTTCAATTTCATTGGTGAAATCCGCACTTAATAACACAAACAAGATACAAGGATGCAAGTTATTCTTAACAAATTTCTTGCCCATTCTTCTCTATACGAAAACTACCTTTTGGAAGGGGCGACTAGAATCAATTATATTTTTTGTAAAATTGATGTTCATAAGTGCCTTTTATGTGCCTAATTGAAATATTTTTTTTGACTTTGAAATCAGCCCCAAGTCCTATTACTATCCCTAGCACAAACCCGCGGTAAAAACGTTTTTTTTTCCTCTTTATTTGTTTTGGGGTTTTTATCTAAATGGATATGTCAACCCCATCGTGCCTTTTATCATTGTAACATTAAGACTTATAATTAACACATAAACTATACTAACCAGTTAAACAATATTTGAAACTCTCACCGATTAAGGACTATTATTAATGACATAACTTTTTGGCACCTTCTGAAGTTGGTTGGGATAAAATTGATTATATTAATCCCACGTTAAGCCTATTTAAGTCTTATTGACGAAAACGTAAAAACGATTTATAATCGAAAATACTACTATCCTAAGCAATTTAGTATCTATCACCCTTAAATATTATTTATTTATATATACTTTATTGTACACCACAAAAATACATAACAAAAAAATACTAATCAAACACTACAAAATATACAATGGGCGGCCTTATCGCTTTTTAATAAAGTCTTAAACCTAAGTACCTAATTATGATGTGCGAAACGAGTATTTTCAATTTAAAAATCGTTCGAATTTACGTGACGTTTACTCCGCGCGTTCATGTTCGTGGCCCACTGAATATCGATAGATATATTCACAGGATCGATCCTCATAGCATCGGTAGTCCGTGTTAGTACAGTATTTTTATCTCACGATTACTCACGAAGCGCCGCGTTATGGCACAAAAACGCTCTAAAAGTGTGCGTGAATACGAGTAGCGTTAGCACATAACACACATACACACTTCCAACTTCGCCAATGTCTCGGATGGTACCGAGAACTACAACACTTAGCGCTCACACACATTCTCAGCGTGTTTGTACACTTGGTGACCACAAGTAAAGCGCGCGTCGCTTCGTGAGATGAAAATACTATAAATGAAAACATGAAGGGCATGATTGAATTCTAACTCGTTTTAGTCGCGCCTCTCCGGTCAATGTTTGTGTAGCGATAGCGACACTAAATAGGCAGTGCAATTGCAACGCCAGTGGAGCATAAATGGATTGAATAATAATTGTCGTGGTTGCACTTTGGTCACAGAATATACTACTATTTATTTGACTTAGGCGGAGGATCTAATCAAAATCCATTTATTCAAACTAGGCTGAGAAACAGCACAATGAACGACAAAACATTTTGATAAGACAGTCCCCCAAAACGCCCGCCCTTCACTACTTCCTAGTGCTTTAGCTGGGAAGAAGTGGCACAACAAACTCCCCAGCAGTAATATAAGTATACTAAGGCAGGCTCACAGACAAGAGTTTATAATGAAAAAGAATATTTTAATGTTAGTAGTGAAGTATTTAAAATGTATTTTAATACCCTAATGATATTTAATACCCTAAGCGGTCGTATTTCAGCGCAGATGCAAGTAGAAGCCTCTTGTGGTATGCGACGATATCAACAATTCAACGCAATATGAGTGTTAAGTATAAGTATACTAATAATAAAGCTGAAGAGTTTGTTTTTTGTTTGTTTGAACGCGGTAATCTCTGGAACTACCAGTCGGATTTGAAAAAATCTTATTGCATTTGATACTCCAATTCTAGAGGAAGGTTATGGGCTATTTAACATCACGCTAGGACCCTAAGGAGCCGAGCAAAAAGAAAAAATGTCAGAAAGAACGCTAAGCAAAAATGAAGTAACAGCGTGGGCGGGCGATGCGATACGACATAGTGGGTCGGGGTCGACGGAGTTTTTTTTTTTAAAGTGGCTGGTCTTTTGATATATTGTGTATCGTACGACTTCCAACCGAACGAAGTCGCAGGTTTCAAAATATGATTCGAAATAGTTTAAGACTGGTTGTCAGACTTTCGGCCTTTTGACGGCCCGTAACCACTGTCAAAGATCCACGAATGACAGCCGAGACCAACGGCTTAATGTGCTTTCCGAGGCACAGAGGAGTCTCGGTATGTAAAGCCACCCACGGACCAACCCCGGCAAGCGTAGCTTAACCTGATGTTGTACTGCATTTGTAAGTACACGCCCCACATTCGTCCATTCATATGCAAATTTCTTTGAAAGATTGAATCGTATTTTATTGCATTCATCAAAGTAACCACAACGGTGACGTATAGGTATTTATAGTCAGCGTATTGACAGTTACCAAACGTACATTATTAAACGGTTAGCGGTGTGCACGACTTTCGCTCAAAACCGGTTTTAAAGGTACATTTTATACTCTTTGTAACTTTAGAGGACCTATATTTTTACACTTTCTTCTTATTATTTAAAGTTTATTCATTTGAGCTAATACGATAAAGAAACAATGCCAAGTATTAGCACAAGCCTGCCTATGTTTCGGCTAGAAGAGACAAAATAAATACGAGGAGCGAACCAACCAAGTAGATAAATCGCGCGATAAATACACGATCAATTTTTACATGCAGTAATAAAAAAGAAAACAAATAAAATTTTCTTTTTTTAACCTTTTGTTCAACTGCAGCAGCACAAGAGGACAACTTCTAACATATCAGACTAATAATGCCCATTGACACAAAAACTAGCACGCTCTAAAATTATCAACGCTCGTCTTGAGGCGAGAGTTGAAAATTCAACAGCACGCTTTTATTTAACTGTTCATTTAGTCGTCACCTAGTGTAAAGGAGCATCAGACAGTCAATTTCAAGCACCTACCTGTCAGGGAAGAGCATGCCATCAGGTTGGAGCCACTTGTCCCGAGCATACAGCACGGTGTCCAGCATGCTCTCATAGAACAGGCAGTAGCCCATCCACTCTGATATGATGATGTCCACCTTCTCCACTGGAAGCTCCACTTCCTCCACCTGATAGGAAATGGTATTTTGAGATACATCAAGCGAATGAAGGCATTGCTGGCGTTCTTTGAGGATCTGGGGTGGATTGAATAACCGATTTTCCCACCCATATTTAAAATACGCGCTTTGATGTGGAGTTGCAGATGGCAGCCCGTTTTACCTATTTACATTATCAAGCAAATGGGTAAAAGGTATGTCACAGGGAATGATTCTTGTTATTTTATTATGCCATGACACATTCAATTTTGTAGTTTTATTCTAAAATATAGGTAGGAAACGAATGTTCGGAATATAGCATTTAAGTGCTTTTCAGACTTTAAATAAGTTGTAGTTTTATTATTACAAGAAACATCAAACCAAAGAACTATTCGAGCTTACGTACTACTAACTAGAACATGTATTTTTCTTCTTTGAATTCAAACATTTCCACACAAAGATCACAAAGTTCTATTTTTTTATGCAATTATTAAGTAGATACTGCCACTTCAAAATAAATCTTTTTTTATTATTTTTTCTTACCTTTCCCTTAACAATCTCAATGACATCACTGAGCCTGTTAGCCTCTATGATCTTGCGAGCGTAGTCCACGATGTTGGAGCACTCAACCGCAATGACTTTAGTCGCGCCGGCCTTTGCTGCAAACATGGACAGGATGCCCGTGCCGCACCCGATGTCTAGGACTGTCTGTTGAAGAGACACGAGAGTATGGTTTAAATAGGTTTTTGTGACTCATACTCATAATAATTGTTTTAATAATATTTGTTATTATTAAATTCCTAACTTTGCATTACAATCGGCAAAGATTGCAGACTATTCAGACTTGTCTAGTCTTTAAGTACTTTACTGACTCGTAGGAATTTCTACCAATTTGTATCAAGGAGATGAGGATTTTTTTGTAAAGTTTTATAAGTTTAGATAGAGCCATACATACATCACAATTGTTTCAGATTGCATTTTTTTAAATTAGGCTTCAAACAAAAGGCTCTAACAATATGTTTAAAACTGGTTTTATAATGACCTGAAGTCGGCTAGTTTTCAAGTGGTAGCAGTGATCAAGGCCGAGTTCATAGTTTTAATGGTGAGACCATTAATTCTTTTGTTCACAGCATGAAGGCAATTTAAAATGGCGCCAAAAATTTGACACTGTCTGAGCATTGTGTAGTCAAAATGTGTATTAGATAGGCAAAATTGCAATAACTGTATCTTGCTATTTATCAAACTGCTTTTATAGGGCAAATCAGTTCTGCCAATGAAAACGTAAACAATGTGTTATAATTTTAGGTTATAAAAATTATTATCTCTAAAACATGAGTTGGTAACAAAGAGATCAGGAACTGAAATTTTCTTTTCTGGAAAAATTCTCAAAGGTGAACTGATAATATGCAGCATTTTAGTGTAATAAGTGGAGGTATACTTACTTTACCCTTGAAGAGGTGCTTATTGTGGTACATAGCATTTCTGTATGTGAGCGTTCGTACTTCATCTTTCAGCATCTCCTCGTGAATACCGAAGTGTGCGTAAGAGTCGAAGTAATAATCCCTCGAGGTCATTTCTTCCGCCGTAACATTCTTATCGGGGCCTACACGAGAAAAGAACAGAAAAAAACTGTAAAAAACCGGAGCACGTTTCCGTACACCCAAGCGGTCGGATAAAACAAAACATTTCTCACCATTTTCACCCGCCGGCGTCGATGCCGCAGAAGTTCCTTCTTGCGCTACATCCATGCTCTCCATTACGTTGAGTTGCAAGTAATTAATCAATCAAATCAAACTATATTTTAATATAACCTGTAACTTCGCAACGCCGAATCGATCTGTCAGTAATACACTAGCGAACTTAAAAGTAATACCACTTTGGTTTGACGTTATTTTTAATAACAGCTAGTTCTTATAACTAAATTATGAGATTAGATGAACAATTATCACAAAATTTAACAATAGTTTTACGCAAAATGCTCGAAATCGCTCAATACGATACAACGAGCTTTTTTCACGAAAATTGAAAGACAATTTAGAGTTGCCAGTAAATTCATCAAACTTTTTTACAGAGTCATTGCTTACTTTATTGTCGATTTTATTAAAGCATGAATACAATTCTTATAATACATAGAAGTATTCGAAATGTACTATATGATAGTGTACATAATTTAACCATTTATTCATAAAACAAATCCCATCCATTATGTTCAACAAAATACTTTTTACTGTGGTAACACCTAATATTTAATTAGAAACACCAACGTCGTTTTCGTAGAGTATACATGTTCTGTGGTCGTAGAGCTGCACCACTTGATTGTTTCGAGAGAGTGGACATTCGGTTTCCCAATCAAATACGATTGGGAAACCTCTAAATAAAAATCGATTCTCAGATTATAGTAAAATCGATTTACTGTATGGTTTTATTGATTACTTCGATTTTTGGCAAATTCTGAGTCTTTGCTAGCAGAGCATTTAATGATAATTTTCTGATTGAAGGTCGTAGATTCTTTTTCACCCCACTATGATAATTGCTTGGCCACGATATTGTACAGACTCAATATTAGCACTAAATAGAATACGCAATAATCTTTAAAATATGGGGGCATAATTCCACGCCAATATTCTTACGAACAACTTGTAATTTATTATTGTAATAAATTGTTAAGGGTGATTCTGTATCAGTATTTACATAATAATATCTAGATCAGTTATTTACTCATGTGTTTCGCTTTGTGAACATGCTCAATGTAAATACAGATACACAACCGTAAAGAATATTTACTACAACATTTTAATTTAATCAGTATGAAATAAAAGTAAGCCGGAGGTCGTCAGCCTTCAATGTTCAATCCAACTCAGTCAGTGACTTTATATCAGTGTTGAAGCACGTCCATTTGCGTAAATTTTGGCGGGAAACAAAGTTTTGACGAAAGTGATTTACGAAATAAATTAAATAAAAGGTGAGTGAATCAATAAAAAATAATCACGAATGTATACCTAATATGGTAAATTGCGTAAATTAAATGCTGTTTCATGCATGAAAATTGAGATGCATACAATAATATTGAATTTTTCATTTTATTTTTTCAATGCTCAGTACTACGATATGGTTGAATTGTTGCAGTTGTTTTTAGGAATAGTAAATGTTAAACCGTGTGTTTTTTTTAAATCTGGGGTATATTAGAAAGTCTACGTATTTACATTTTAAACGGTTCTCGTGAATCTCGAATGAGTGCTTGCCAGCATTGGTCCTTTATCCTATTCATGAAGCTCCACTTCTATTACGAATTCCTAAGTAGGCAGGCAGAAATATCAAGGCTCTGTCAAATTAGGTAGGTACCTATATTCATAATTCCACTCCTATTTTTATTTTGTTTTTATTACGTAAATTATCGAATGGTCATACAAGCGCCTTTGTTGTCAGACCAACTGACGCAGTGGTAAATTTTGGATCTTCTCACTAATAAGGGTCACAAATTAAATTTTCACTAGGTATTTACGTCAATATAATGTGATTTCGGTTTTTTATGACATCGTGATAAATTATCGTTACCAATCTGTTAGTTTGCCTAGTGATTAAATATCATGACACATAAATTGCCAGCTAATATTAAAAGCAATTAAAAAATAATTTAAATCTGAGGAAAAATATAAAAATATAATTTGTTTCGTTTATTTGATGACCTTTATATAGTATAGGATAACCTTCTTAATATTTAGACTACCCTGCCTAGACCAATATATGGGCTAGTAATTAACGATAGTCGATGATGAAGTGAAACCCAAAAGTCTGACAACCAGACTTACCCAGGGGTATTATGTTACCCAGTAACTGGGTTGTGAAGTCATGTAAAATACTGGTAAGTATTCAGCTGCATTCGGTAAGGCGGGAAGTCACAGCACAACATAGTTGGGAAAAGTCTAGGCAGATTGAGTCAATGATGAAGTTAAAAACTCAGTGAGCTAGAGACTATTGGTTAGTTACTTACGAAGTTGCAGTTCTAGAACCTTGTTACTTAGAAGCTTAAGTAGGCATATATTTTTTTGCATATTACTTATTTACTTACAATCTCACCGTCACATCTTGATTTCTTCATCATCTGGGTACACGGACACCGCAAAACACAGGTTTATAGGTAACCTAAATATTTTATCACATTTCACGTGTTGATAAATATAATATCGGATGCAATGAATGTGTGGTATCAACGAAATTCTTTGATAAGATTTACAAATTGCCAATGCCGAGCATGCATGATCAATGCTGAAAACAATTCAATATGGCCATGATTTTGACAATATAAACATTTTATAAATCCAATATAAAATCATTTTTATATCTAAGTATGTATATAGTTTAATATAAGTGGCATGTGTGTTTAAGCGTTTGTGTAAAACATTGTTTACAGTTGTAAGATATGTGAGTAATTGATAAGAGATTCATGCCATTACCATGTAAACTGTGGTGCTAATTTTTCTCATATAAAAGGACAAAATACAGATAGGTACACACAACAATTAAAAATGCTTTGACAATGTAATTAGGTACCGAACTGCGTTTATTATACGATTTTAATAAGTTTTGTGGACTCAGACTTTTACTAAACTTGTGACTTTCGTTCTCACTCAAAAAAAAAATGTGCAGCAATTTAATTGATTCCTTTTGTGGCATTAAGGCCTAGAACTATATATATGTTAAATTATAAGAATAGGTAGGTAAATCAATTCGTTTCGGACAATGGTGCCGATTCTCTTGTACACCGAACTAAACTAACTAAACTATCACTAAAATTCCTTACTTTTGGCTATGAGAATCTTAGACCTATTCTGCAAATAAAACTCTCTGAATTAAAAAATAATCTCGACACAACTAAAATCGAATTTGACAATCGCGAATCCACGTGGTACCCGTGGTTTGCCCTAACACGTGATTTTTTTTAGAGCCGGAGGCGCCCATGGGTTACCGCCGCCTCGACGTGTTTTAAATGGAATTTTTCACTTTTTGTATGGAAAACATGAAAAAATATTACCTACATGTTCAGGTTTAGGGGTTTATGGTCTTATAAAAGGGGTCGAAATTTTCATTATTTTTGCGATAGGACGCACCATTTTCGTGATACGAGTATAAGCAAAAGAAAAGAAAAATTAAATACAGTACTGTTTTCGCACGTGAAGTCGAGATGCTGGTGTGTTACTTCGTGACAACTTATTTTATCCCACACCTTTTTAATCGCGATAAAAAATTGACAGGTTTAGTCTTTTTTACAATCAAAATTTTAGATGAAAAACGTCAAATTCAGAATAGCAAAATTGCCATTTTCACTCAATTAAAAACTCAGTACTACAGTTAGTGCTGTCAAACTAAGTTGTGTCCCTTTAGTCTATTTCTGAATGGGAAATCGTCCTTTGACAGGAATAAACTAAATTTTAGTGATTTTTAGTCTAGTTTAGAGGCATTTGTGACAAGAGAATCGGCACCATTACCTTCTAGCTATATTATAATATTAGAGTTGTACCCTAACTGCGTAATACACGCTCAATCAGAATCTGAATCGTTTTGAAACAGCTTGCTAAGCCATTGCTTCATAAGTTAAAATAAAAAAAAAACTGCTCAATAACGTAAATAACACAATGAATGTTGTTGAACTGTCAAAATGAAACAGATTAGTCGTAATCGTTTACGAAAATGTGTTGCGTAATTAGATAGCTGGTAATTATTAGTCTCAAAACTAGGAGTAAATTAAAATTAAAGTAATAGGTATTATATTTGACGACACGGTTGGCGCAGTGGCTGAGCGATCGACTGCTGCGCAACGTGTCGCGGGTTCGATCCCCGCACGGAACAAATATTTGTATGATCTGCAAGTAGTTGTTCCGGGTCTGGGTGGTAGTGTATGTGAGTTTCTATGTTTATAAACGCACCCACGATACAAGAAGAAATGCATAGTGCGGGGCAACGTTTAAAAAAAAAAAAAAAACATATACCGGCGCGTCGTTGGTTGTCATTATTCAATTTTTTCTTCATTGATATCCTATTAGATACCTAGTGCCTACACACGTACAATGACAATCATCATAAGATGCGGCCACCGGCACCGGGGCCACTTATCTCATAGCCACATTGTAGTAACTAAATGATAAATAAAATAGGTAAATAATATCAAGTGTTCTTCCGATGTTAAATAAATAAAACCAAGCTATTCATTACCAGAAATCCATTTAATCAGCAACGGGACACGCACACTATACTTACCTCATTACTTAGCTCACTTAGCTTATCATGTCATTACTTAATTGAATAAAGTTAACACTTAACTCGACCATTAACTTAACTAATTAGTTGGTCATAAAACGTATTAATTAATTTGTAACGATCTAAATAAATGTAGATTGTATTTTTGTGTTCTTTTTTTCGTTTGTTATCAACTCACTCTGTGAGAAATACAGTGATGGATACGCCAGTTTGATACAAGCGGTGATCAGAGACTGTCGTGTTTGTACTTATGAACATTTCAATAAACAGTGAACACCTCGTGCCGTGCTGTCGTGAAATTTAAATACACCTGAATTAAGGTAATTTGTATTAATATTTTTATTTGTTAATAGATCTATTATTTTTTAGGAAATGTTGTGTGGTTTTTGTCAGAAAATCATTTGCAATAGGAGATAAATAATTGAGTGTCAAATATCTTTATATTTTTTTGTGGTTTCGAGTTCATCTTCACATAAAATATTCTTGTTTACTACCTGCTTAGGGACTGGTTCTGACACTGCCAGTCTTATACCTACAGTATACATAAATGTCACGTAAATCATTAGGAATATGGTCATTGTAAAGAGTAAATAAATTAAATACTTCTAATATGTTTTTCTGTTTGTGATTTTGCTCAATTTTCGGTTTCAATTTAGAGAATTTCATTCTCTTATATAACACAAAACGGTTCACTTATTAATATGAGATACTTATACAAATACATCGTATTGCATCTGTGATACAAATGACACATTATTTACCTAAGTAGTACGTTCCTTTATTTATATTCTTACAAAGTACCACAGTAGTAGTATCTTAGGATACGTCAGGCCTTTCTATCTATTTCTGCGTGTCGCTAACTCGGTAGTGAATAAAGTGATAAATAATACTGACAAAAAATAAAATTATAATGACAATTATGAAATTGTCATTATAATTTTGTAATAAAATAGATTCGAAAGTAAGTACATATTATATAAAAATATTTAAAATTAATTAATAGGTACGTACCTACCTATTTGAAACCAAAATTAATGATTCATCATGTTATAAATTACGATGAATTGTATTCATACACAGACTCGATGAAATGTAAAATTTGTTTATTTTCAAAACCGATTATAGATAAATATTGGAGCTTCAAGACAAAAGGCATAAAAATTATTAAATGTCCACATAGCATAAATGATCACAATAAAAAAAAAACCAAAACACTTTAACGAGTTAGGACATAAAAAATAATAAAAATTGCCAACTGTCACATTTTACTTGTCAAAAAGCTCAGTTTATGACATTTGTATAAAAATGTGATAATTTACCCGATTCAAATACAAATTATTCTTATTTCGATCGCCTGCTGATAGGTTCTTGCTTAACTTAGAAAATGGTTAAGAAGCCCTATACCGGCTGTTGCCTTTGTTGGCTCAGTGTGACGTCAAATGCCATCGCGACGGGATAGAGTTCCAACAATAGACAATGTTTGTGTTATGGGACCCTCGACGTGCTCAGTTATGTAAATACAACGCCAGCCCGTGACTAAAAGGATGATTGTCTGGAAATAACACGTTGTTATGAGATAATAATTTAGCTCCTGTAATTTTTTCAAGCTATCAACAAATGGCCAAACGAAAGACATTTTATTTGATCAAATGACAAAACCGTCCGCGCTTGAGTGCCATGTAAACGGAAAACACGGAGAAAGGCTAACATTATAATAATACTTAGTTACACATAGGCTTCCGAAGGACCAAATTATAACGAGCAGAGGGCAAATAACAAACAATCACCATGCTTGTACAAACAAAATGACGATCACAAGTAGTTTAGGTGATAGATACGTATGCTGTCAGCCTGTTAAATGTCAATCATCATCGGCTTTATCGGTTTTTTTTCCTTTTCCTATGGTGTAGTACAGGTAAACAGAAAACCAAAATAAACAATATTATTATGTCGATACTAGCCAAGGTTATGCGTAGGTGCGACTCGAAGCGCCGAGTTTATAGACTGCACGTGCTGCATGCATAGGAAGTGAATATGTAGTCAATAAATATTCAAATCTTGGGACAATTCTCACACATAGCACGACACGCCACGAGCATCTGTAAGTGTTTCAAGATTATTACAAAAGCGCTCTGTTGTATTTTTTTAATGTCAGCCGTTTTTTAAAACAGGGTTTGATTTATGTTTTGGTTTTGAACGTAAAAGTATTTATCATCATCATCACCATCATTTCAGCAGGAAGACGTCCACTGCTGGACATAGGCCTCCCCCAAGCACCGCCACTTTAACCGATTTTGTTTCTTATCCATACTTAGCAGAAGCCCCCAAGAATTAATAAATATATATTATGATTTATGAGAGATGTGCTAAAAAATACTTGAGTACCTTACTTCAATAGTCACATTTCAGCGACAGTCAATATCAAAATCTTGCCAAAAATTACGATAAATTAGAAGTTTTTTTGACAGATTCAGGCCGAGATTAGAATACGAACGTTCTTATAGATATGGGAATTGCCCTACTGGCCTTACTAGTTCCATCTGGAATTCCGGACCAAAGGACCAAGAAGAAATTAAAGAAATACAAATAAATAAAATGCCTACGTGGGAAAAACCTATGGTCGCCTAGGTAGGTTTTAGTGTTTAACTGTCAATTAAACAATAACCATTTAAATTAAAACCCTGGGAAAAGGTCTACAACCTACGACCCCCCGTTGTTACGTTAATTACCAAACGTTATTTATTTATTCATCTTTACGTCAGGTACATTACCCATAATTTGTTAGTATTACTTAAACTATGTTAGTATAATTAATTAAGAAAAACATAAACAAATAACAATTATTAAGCGCTATTAATTTTTCGAATGAATTCCCAATGTTTACATATGACTATTATTTCATCATCTGATAGTTAGGTCAAATCAGTTTCCGCAAAATATTTTCCTCTGGATCGAAGTCGGTTATGAAGAAAGTAGGTACCAATTATTTATATTTTAGTGATCAATTATTATAACTAGGTAGCTTACGCGATAGACAACCCAAAAGTTCATACCTACCTACATAATAATTAATAGTAACGAAGTCAGAGCGTTTATCCTAAAAGTTTGCAACGTCGCAAAGACCTAGCTGTCAAAAATTTACCTGCTTTGATTAATTTGGCAGTAATACTATATGGAAATAATAAATGTGGCTAACTAGCGAACTAGAATGACTAGACTTTCAGAATAAACGCTCTTAAAACTGTACAATGAATATTTATAAAAAGTAATTGCTACAAGGTGTGAGAAGTGTGGGAACGAGTCTGATGCCGAAAATATGGTTTTAATTTTTTTTATCCGTTTGTCTGGATGTATATTCCGGATTGGCACAAAAACGGCTGAACGGATGTGGATGTTTAGCACGCAGATAGTTTGTAACGCACTCTGACTTAGGATTAAGTAAAACATTTATACATATAGTGCTTAGGGAGCGTGTTCCGTATATAATACTCGCTATCTTGCGACAGCCCACTTGGACATGGCCTAATATTACGTCCACACCCTATCGTGGGCTCCCTAATTGCGTAATACACGATCAATCGGAATTTGAATCGTTTTGAAACAAATTGCTAATCCATTGCTTCATAAGTTAAAATAATAAAAAAAACTGCTCAATAACGTAAAAAACACAATGAATGTTGTTGAACTGTCAAAATGAAACAAATTTGTTATAATCGTTTACGAAAATGTGTTGCGTAATTATATAGCTTGTTATTTAAACGGTACTTTTAATCCTGGTAGTACGTTCCTGTGGGTTATTTCCCGACATCCACTCGAGTGAAGCCTCGGGCAAAAGCTATATATAATTTTATTTTATTCTCTTTGCAATCAGCTTTTTATTTTAATATTAATATGTATACATTTACAGTGGGCCGATACTTCTGTTATTTTTATTTGGTAGTAGAACTAGAAGCCCGCAAACTGTTGAGAATTTAATAAGGCTAAACTGCTAAAATAGGTAATATTAATCCATTCCGTTTATCTCGATGATATTCTTGTAGCTTGTAAACGAAGTACAAGCAAACAAAAATAAACTCTGGATTGATACCGTAAATTCCGAAAAAAAATCATCATCATCATCATTTCAGCCACAAGACGTCCACTGCTGAACATAGGCTTCCCCCAAGCACCGCCACTTCGACCGATTCTGTGCTTCCCGCATCCAGCGGATTCCTAGGGCCTTCACAAGGTCATTGGTCCATTTTGTGGGAGGCCGTACAACGCTACGTCTTCCGGATATTTTTTTATTATTTATTTAAGTATTCTGAAATATGACATCTTACGAATTTTGTTTACATATCACCTCACGCGACATGATTATGTCTCACGAGGCCGATACCCCTAACCAATGTGCTATCTTCGCGAAGATATCGTCCGCAAAATTATCGAACTAATTTATCGTAATTGTTACGCACTTAGGTTCGATCTTTTATACTAATCACTTGGCAACAATGAAGTAATAAAAATATCTAGAAAATGTATAATTTTATCTTTGCTTTATTTAAACAAGACGTTTTTTTTTATTAAAAAAAATGTGTATCTACCAGTTATTGGATAGAAGGAAGATTGTCAGAGGTTTTGTGTTACTAATTTTAAGTCGCACTTGTTATTTACGTTATGTTATAATAAAAATAGAGAAACTCGTGAGTAGTATTGTGTACTTTTCTACCTAAGCACAGCCTGCCCTGTGATACCTGTAATCGTGCGTGACTTGAACATTAAAGTAGGTAATCATAATATAAATAAATTGTTATTTAATGTGGAGAACATAAATAAAAGGTGTGTGTGAATAAAAATATAAAATAATAAAATGTTCTTGTTCTGCCTTTTTGTGCATTTAAAATACCTCACTCAGTAATAAATAATTAACAGCACGTCATTTATTTTCTTACTTATTCAGAGAGGTCTTGTAATAAATTAACATCCGAAAAAGAATCAACTCGCGAGCTTCGTCTTTCAAATTCGAAGAAGCGCAGTGCGCAGTGGGTGTCGTAAATCAGGCAATTGCAAAAGAACATGGAAGTAACGAAATTAAATTCGGAGAAAATTTGTTTTCTGCCTGCTTGCATACTGCGAGTGTCAGGTTGGATATGTAGTATAACCCGTTTCGAATTATGTCGTGCGATGCACCGTGCGATATAATGCTGCGTTTATCTCGATGCAGTCAGTCGCACACGAAAAGCATACAAAACAAAGAAAATCCTCGTTTAAAAACAAAACAACATGTATACTGACGTATTATTTGATGCTGATTGCAGAATGCAAGCGAGATAACAATAAAAATAAGCTAATTTTAGGCTAAGAACTCACGGAGCGGTTTACAACCGCGCCCGCCGCGGTGTCGGCGACGGGCGCGGTGGGTCCGTAAGCCGTAACACACGTGTCACACGACACAATCACGCACCGCGCCGCGGGCTTATATCGCGTCGTGAAATTTACTATCTACATTCCCATGTACTACGTGTTCGTACGAGTTTTGCGGTCCCACCATCGTCACCGCGACGGGCATGGGTGAAAACCGCTCCGTGAGTTCTTAGCTTAACGCTATTCATGGATCGTTAAAGCGTTAAATTGTGCAGTGTCGTTGCACTTTGGCACGAGGGCAATGAATGTTCCAATTTTGTAAACTGACTTTCGCGTTTTCAAGGGTAACAACTACGATTATCTGCTTCACTTAAACACTCTTTGTTTATTAAAACAGTAACAATTCGTGGGCATTGTTTGACATTTGTTCAACACTATTTATTTATGTAGAAGTACTTAGGTAATACCTATAGGTTGGCATAGAGGCACTTGAAATTTATTTCACTGGACGGACGTCCAGTGAAATAAACTTCAAGTGCCTCTACGCAAATTGTAACACATAATTGCGGGAAACGACTAATGGGTTAATGGGACGAATTGTTGGTGAGAAACAACTTGGCACTAAACGCCACACTACTTAGATCTAAAAGTACATATACTTACACAGTAACGGGTTCAACCTTAACGCCGCGCCGCTCGGCCCGCGCCCCTGGGCACTGTAAAAAATAACGCCCCATTATCGAAATTCTACATAAAATGGATAATACTTAAAATAAAATGAATAACTGTAATTTTAATTTTAAAAAGTCACAAATTATTTTTTGTTCATATGATTTTTTTATAATGAATAAAAAATAAAAAATAAAAAATATACTGGTATTTTTTTTAATTATATTTATTGGAAGATTTTTGATTGATTTATTCGTATATCACGAAGCTTTTTATTTTTCAATAACCTACATGACAAATATGTCGATGACTGCATGCTACAAGACACGAAAAGAGTATTTGTTATAATTATAACTAGCCAAGCCACACAATAATTAACCTATCTCTTCTAAGTTTCTAACGCATCTTAAAGCTAGTTGTAATATTATTCGATATAAAACGGTAAGTATTACTATGTTAGAAAATATACTTTGATCGCACAGCAAGGACAACCGCTTGCTTAGTTAGTTTTAAATGCAACAGCTGGTTGTTTGTGATTGTGGCCGTCTTTAGTCCGAGGCGCAAGTAGTCGAAATTCAATGACCGGTTGCGATCGATTTTGAATGATATGACATAACATCATGCCTGTTTCCCAAAGGGTTAGGCAAAGGTGTACCTATAGTACACCCACATTTCGCTAGTCCCATGTAATAAAAAGGTGGGATTATAAGATGCAACTAAATACCCGGAGGAAACCTTTCTTTTATCTTGTAAAATTGGGTTTTCTAATAGGTACCAAAAAATACGCGTTTGGGGCCACCAAAATGTTAAAACAATATTTAACTTGTTTCGTTACAATATAAGACAATGTAATGTCATAATGTCATATTTCATAACAATGTCATAATTATAATATGTCAATCATCATTAATAGTGTCAGTAATTACCATTTAAAACAGTAGGTACCACTAGGTACGATAAAAAACAGTAATGAATGAATCATTTTATTTAAACAATAAAGTATTGTTTACATTCGCGTTAATTTATTTAACTCATACGTAACGGCCTTGAAAACACATTAAACTTTTCTCTTGGTTTAGGTACTAACATTCGCACGGAACGAGAGATACCTACCTCCTTTATAACTTTATAAAGTGATCTAAGTGCCATATTTTTATATTTACAGTCTTGTTTAATTATTTACCGAGACAATATACGATTAGAAATAAAATTAAACACAGCAAAAAGATTACTGTATTTACATACTCAAGGATTTCGCCCAAATTCCATGAAAGAGCCTTCATCTCGTATTGCGCCTTGTTGACAAATCTTAAGAAAAATTAAACAATGACTTATGAATAAGTACTCGAGATAGATATAATTTAAGCACGTCATGAACACGAGTTTACACCAGTTTGTTACCGTGACAGATAATAGTACACTTTATGTAGCAATGGTATAACAACAGTAAATGACATTTCACTGATCGGCGGGCGATAACAATGTACTATCATCGCCTTATCTTTAGTGCACATTGTAAGTGTCAATTAGGAGGTTATAGGATATCTTCACGCATTTTACCTTATCTCAAATAAAGTTCTAAACAGCAATCAGAGGTTAGTTAAAACCATGCGACAATAATCGCTAATGTGGTGAGTTTAAATGACGTTGTAAGTCCATCGTGATCGTAACCCGCGATAAACCGCTTCCTACAGCTGACTCTGCGCTGTACAATGGCTCATGTGTGGCGGCCACCGGCATTAACCGTCTGCGGCGAGTCCATATAAAATGTATGAAAACTACAGGAAATATGCTGGTGGCAGCGTTTTGTGGTTGTGGCCGGTGGCCGGTGTGCGGCGACCCTTCTATGTTCTATGTTATGGGGTTTGGTTTCCGCACTGAGTCCTTCAGTGGACCATAGCGGCCGTTGGTGGTTAGATCGAGGCAATTCAAAGTCTATCGTAACACTCCATTTGTAATTTGTATACAAACCGTTCATCAAAATACATAATCGATCTGGCGTATAAATTCCTGTGACCAGAGTCTGTCCCTGCATAGTTGCAGTTATAACAAAAACACCTAGTGAGTAATAAATCGTGGTTATCTCAGAGTAAATGAGGCCGAAAAAGGGAATATGGATATATCTATCTAATCCACACAGCTTTGATTAATACCTAAAGAGATTGATAATATACCAGCGATAGCCCAACTCAGTTCTCTTTAGCACGAACCTTTTAGTAAGATTGACTTGCTTGAATGTCGATGCATGAGTAGGGGGGCTCTAAAAGAGTTTTTCATTATTTCACGATGATCTAGTTGACCACGGTGCAAGATTGCCCAGCTGAAGTATATATATATTTAAGTATACTTACTTGAAGATGATGACGATAAATTTTATGTTAAGTCATTCTCTACGTCCCAGGTTTCACAAAATATTTTCAGTAAAGGAGATTCTCTTCTCAGTTTTTATGAGTTGCGTTGAGGTTATATCAATATACGCTGGTTTATCGTATCTTACGTTGTAGTAAGTGGGCTCAACAAATTAAATAAAAAAAGCATGTTCCGTGTACCTATCTTTACTTAACCTACTCAATAACTGATAAGGCTGATTTACAGTTTTTCGTAGGTAGCAATAATGTAACGAATAACGAGGCATATCAATATGCAGATAAATGGTTTTTTAATTATTATTTTATCGTAACAGACAGTCAAGGTCGTGTATTGTATATTTTATCAGAATCCTACACATTTTCGTAGATATCCAAGTAAATAATGTAAATAGGAAAGTAGGCTGGTATTGTTTACCTTGCAGGTTAGGTAGATACATTATTTTTATTGTGTCATCACATGGCACTTATCTGTATTTTGAGGAATAATATTGGCTTGCTATTTATTTAATAAGCAACAGGTATTTTGCCATTCAAAACGAACAAAGCTAAATCTGGATAACGCTTCTTCATTAAATAAGAATTTTTCCCTTTTATTTATAAACATTGCTTAAGGTTAAGAAACGTTTAACCTTTCATTATTTATATGTCTTTGTCTAGATAGAGTGTCGCGCTGCAAAAGAACTAAAACAAATAGGCCAACTTTTATACGCTGGGGTGCATGACAGAACGTCTTACACTCGCGCCACATCATTGTGCTGTCATTGTGCTTTTCTAGTGTGCGTGCATTTAGCGCCCAACGGCCCAACAGTTGGACTAATTTTTTTTTTACAAGTTCACTGCTTTGATTGTCTATACAGCCAAAGCAATGAACTTGTAAACCAAAGATATGAATATGTCATATTATATAGATACTATATAACATATTTATATCTTTGGTTTAAACGTCAAAATTGTATGGTCAAACAGTCGCTAACCATGACTAAACTGTATGCAACGTTTATCTATGGATAAACTCCTTGATAAATAGCACGTGTGCCGTGCTACATTAATGACTTACTACCTACTACTTGACTGCTCTTAAATAGCACTAAAAAATCAGCTAAAGTAGGTATTAGTGAATGACAATGTTTCCAGAGACGCGTTCCGTGTTTAGCATATCAAATATATGTTCTTTCAACAATTACTCATAAATAGTTAGACGAATCCGTTAGGTAAATGAAACATAGAAACATGAAAATCGTGATAACGTGACTTCTCATTTAGACCATGATTTTTTACCTTGACGTTTTGCAAGGAATGATATGAACGGATATTTATGCACACATCGAAGCAGTGACCTTAGGTTGGCATCCAAAACTGTCGCACTCGTTACTTCAAAGATCGGTATACGAGCAATCAGCTGCAAAAATAAATAATCACCACATTCACCTCGTGTGGCTATCGTTTCGGTGATGCCTAATAACCAACCTTTATTTGCCACATTTTTCTATATTTAGGTAAAACAAAGCCTAAGTTGCAACTTAGATCAAATATCGCGATGTCCACTTATCGAGCCAGACAAATGCGTCATAGCACTCGTACTATACCTACTCGACCCGACCTAAATTTATCACTCAATAAAGGGGTGTTGTCACATGACCTCCATGAGTCAGTATTAGCCTTTCCCATCCCCAACACAAAGGGCAGTATGAAGGAAAAAGGGATAAAGAATATCGAGATGAAAATAAAAAGAAATACGAACAAACAAGCTAAAGAAAAAGGAACCAAAGGTTGTCAGCAAATATCAACATTAAAAGTGTACCAGCTCTGGTCACATTGTCCATTATTCAGTCTAAATTCGTTCGCTCTTTGTTTCAAAACATTTATGTTAGGTATTTCGCAGGATAACATAATTGAGTCATACTCATACGCCCATACCTACAGCTGTTATGCGCGATATGTACCTTACCGGTTAAATATAAATAATTTACTTTACAATAATAATAAAGTGCTATTTTCAACTTGCTAACAAACTTAACGGAAAAATTGTGTACTTAGAGGAAAATCTCACTAAGCGCCACTTATTTCGAAATATTTAGTTATTTTTAAATCAATGCTGAGTGCCTTTCGACCGAATTAACATCAACGAGTTATGCCTATGTAAAAACTACCCAATTTACATCGCTATGCACGCTTAAAAACTAATACTTAATACTTAGAATCAACCAACCTAATAATAGTTTACCATTTTCGCATAATTTCACCGTGTTTTGTACAACCGAAATTAATCAAGTCAAAAGGCGATAAGAACTCAATGTTGTACAAAACAAAATTTTAATATTCTTTATCATTACATAAGTACTTGTTTCTGAAATTCAGACACACTTTATGGCCTAACGTGTAGATTCTGTAATTTACAAGTGTCAATAAAAACCTTTTAACCATGTAATAAAATATCATAATTATTGGAGCAATTAAAAACTTTACCAGCATACATAGCAGTAATTGAAATAAAACATCTGTCTCACTTTAGATTTCCGTATCGTCAAGTTAGCAATGATTTATTTTTCATTAACCAAGAGTCAAATAAATGTAAATTATAATGACAGATCAAAAACTGGAGCACTTTCTCGGCTTATCGCATTTGTTGCTTTTAAGTTTTATAACATTGTAGTAAGGGAGAGTACCTACTTATTATAGTAACTCTTATCACAGAGTAGAATCAAGTACGCATAGATAAAGTTCCTGCATTTACTTATAAAGAATAAGGAAAATGCGTGTGTACCTCCACGTTCAAAGTACACAAGATCATCCAGTAGAAAATAAGTAATTAATAAAGTCTAGATCTAATTAATGCTATCGAAACATCAATAACGCAGTTATGCGATATCTTACCTACGTAAGTACTAAACGAGGATTAAAGAGGCCGTACAATTGAAGACATTAATTTATAATTAAATTTCTGTTACAATCATCTTTAAATGACTTTCAATTACGAAACCAACGACTCTAGGGCCTAATAATCTATAACTCCGTAGATAAAGGCATATTGTCAGGTTTCTGTAATCAACACTTCACAGTTCGTTATAAAATTAACAGACAATAGTTTTCTTATCAATAATATTATTATATCGTAGGATATAGTAATAATTATATATGTCAACACAGACTGCGTTGATGAATGAATGGCCGACGGGAGATACGTTCTAGGTATATTTATTTAAACAATCTGTTTTAGTATTTCGTTTGAATTCAATAGGTAATTAAAATAGCTTTTCGCTTCATAGCGCATCAACATATCATTACCATCGTCATCATATAGGCCTCCCCCAAACATCAACCCTTGAATTATTCGTTTCTTTTCAGATAAATAGCTAACCACCATCTTCCTATATTGTACTAGGTAAAACGAGTGTGCCCGTAATCATATTCATTGATTTTACACAAATTTTGTTACTTTTACTACAATGAATAAATCCCGGCAATAGAATGTCATTTTATGACATTATCAGTTGATAATTCATTACCAATGATGAAATATCATACTTACACATTTAATATAAATTAGTAATGATGAAATAATATATTTTGATATTTATAAATTATCGTTTTCGAAATGGATTTTTTTATTTGTCGATTTTATTTCCTGTTTCATCAAAGGCATGCATTTTGTACCCACTGCATGACTGCTCTTTGATATAGCTATAACTAAAAGTCGTAAGAAGATATAAATCGACTAACAAATTTGATCGTAATACTCCGTCATACAACCCAATGAATGTCATATTATCTTGATTGGTATAAGTGGGTCCACCGGTTCATCTTCATTCGGCGATGAGGTCAAAAATGTTCCCAGCTACCTCTTACGTAGGTACCTATATAATCCTTTACACGGACCACGTGTGAGCCAAGTTCATTCACCACCGTTAACTCAATTACATCCTTACGACCTCACACAATGGCCTAGGTTAACGTACATCAATGATTTGATGCTCATTACACAGTTGAAATACAAACGGTTTCTCAAAGTAGCTAATGATCGAGCAATGGAAGTTTGATATTGGACAGTTTATACGACGAGCCGCTGCGTCGGAATTCCTTTTAACGAAGTAATTTATGTCTTACAAGTAGCTGGACCATTGTTAACAGCATTGCTCACGAGTTTTTGTAGTAGCTGCTTGCGACAATTGTAACGCGAATAGCTCTTACGACTTCATTATGCAACGGTTAGCGGCAATCTTTTCTTGAATAGCCTGAAACACTAGTAAATGCACTGAAATGTAAGACTTAAGTATTTTTAAAAACCCAATGAAGCGAACGGCTTACTGTCCTTGAGCTGAGACTAACGAGCTAGTAATTTCCTTTTGTTTGTTCCGCAAATTAGCCGTTAGAGTTTATTAACACATCTGAGACGCATTTCCATTTTTAGACAAGACAATTTGAGAAAAGTTACAAGATTTGCACGAAAAGTGAGCAACTCAACTGCATTATGCATTTTTCAATGTTAGTGGAGCTTCAATTTGCAATCCGATACTGAAACCGCTCGAGCACATCGATATATGGACGTTACTATACCAATAAATAATAACAATGTACATAACTAGTGCTGCTACCATACTTCATAACATAATAACGACTCCCATTCAGTGTTTTGTTTTATTGTTAAAGGTAAACAAAAATGGCTGACAAAGAAGCGGAACTGATTGAAAAGAGTGAGACAGGCAATGGTATGGCAAAGGCGTGTGGAAGTGGCGTCAAACTGAAGAGAGAACTGGGCCTGTTCTCAGCAATAAACTTGATACTTGGAGTCATGATCGGATCTGGTATCTTCGTGTCACCAGCTTCTGCCCTCGAACACTCTGGCTCTGTTGGCCTTTGCCTGATAATATGGACAGTTTCTGGAATTATATCCTTATTAGGTGGGTGTAGGTAAGATACCTATTGATTACTTAAACAAAAATACTGTTAAGTTTCTTCTAAACAGATTATATTTTTATTTTTTTTATTTTTTTCAGGAGCTTTGTCATTTGCTGAATTAGGGACTGTGGTCGGTAAATCCGGCGCTGAATACTCCTATTTTCAAGAAGCATTTGGAAACACGCATAAATTTTGGGGCCCATTGCCATCATTTATATGTGCATGGATATATGTTGTTATTTTGAGACCAGCAGAAGTCGCTATAATCGTCATGACGTTTGCTGAATACGCAATTCAACCTTTTACCCCAGATTTAGACCCAGGTTATAAAGATATAGCTATTAAACTGACTTCTGTAACTGCATTGTGTAAGTATTCTTTTAATTTTTTATTTACACCAACTATTTCGATTTACATGGTTATCTGAATCGATTAGTAAGAATAGTATAGGTCCCAATGAACTTTTCCCAGTTGGCGCGCCTCACTATTACGCTCAGAATGAAATGTCAGTGTCACTGTCAGTCTGTCATGTCAATTTCAAAATTCGAACAACACTGGACGACCGACTGGATTCGTTGGTATTAATTTCTTCATTTTTGTGTTTTTAACCAAGTTTTATTAACTTTTACTTGTGAATAACTAACTAAAAGTGTCAAAGTTGATAATTCTACATATTGCACGTAAGTACAAATAGTTTATTTGTATAAACATTTGTAGTAATAATGTTAGTTCTGCAATAACGATGTAACTTTATTCAACTTGTTTTTAGAATGCCTTTCGAGCGTAATAATGAAACAAGAGAAGCGGTGAAACGCGAAATAAAAGAAATACAAGCTCGTTGCAAGCACGAGTGGAATGTTATCGACAATTCGCCGTTAGACGCGCCGAATGTAAGCTTGGAACAAATAAACGAAAAAACGCTTTGTTACCTGTTAGGACTGGGAACAGAGATTCAAAATTCCAATACCCCGATTACAGGGGACGATAACCTCATAACCGGCCAGTTTCTCACAGAAATTATAGAAAAAACAAACCAGGTGGAAGAGTATACTGCTTTTATGAGAGGCTCCATACATGATATTGATGCTGAGATAAATAGGTAGATTGAATGTTTTACTACAAATTATACTGTCTATTATGGGAAAAACTAGTTCATCAAATTTTTTAGTCTGCACTGCAACTTCAACATTATAAAGTATGAAAATCTTTTTATTTACCTCAGCTGGCTAACTAGTAAAAAATTCTCATCAATTAAGAAAACACTACACCTTTCTAATCAACAAACCAAATAATATTTCAGATTAAAAAGCCTAATAACTATAACACAAGAGGCCAAGTCCCGTCCTAAGGCAGACAAGCGTGAAGTACAGCCGGAACACATCCATCGAGCTAAGGAGAGGTTCCAGACGATAAAGAATGAGTTACACGGGCTCATACACTCACTGTTCCCTAACTCGGATAGTATGATCATTGAGGTCATGGGGGTGAGTTGAATATGAATTTATTATGTTTACTTTTATATCTCCCGACTCCCAAGATACAGGCAAATGCCTAGTTTGGAAGGCACCGCCCAATCTGTTCTTAAACAATCTGAATATAAATAAATTTTAATAAAGGAGGCTGGGCAAATTAGGATAGGAAGTGGTGTATAAAACAATAGCGATCAGCACAAGAGGCATCAAAATTTGACTCATCAATTTCAAGAAAAAGATGCTAATCAGCGCCTGCCATAAGTTTTAGTTTAATGTTTATCTCTTATTTTTGTTAAAGAATTGATAAGTGTCTGGATTCTAGTGTAGTTACAAAATGGTCTTTATTATCTTCTAGCCTCTGTTGAATGTAGAAGAGAAATTTTGATAAAAGACCAAGATTTTTCTTTCTATAATTAACACTTTGCAGGACACTAAACGGGGCCACACATAATAATAATGAAACTTCCATTGTGTCTTGTTCAGTGCCCTTCAATCAATTAAAAGAAAACTTGGTCCTTTAACTCACATAACAAAAAAAATAGTTTTACAGTGGAACATTTCTTTTTCAGCAATTAATGGCAGAGCATCTCAATGAGACATCAAACAGCTACATACCTATCACATCAGAGACATTCCAAATAATAGAACTACTGAAAGACATTAAAATTGTTACCGTTAACCCTTATAACAATATGGAAGTTAAGTTATCATATTGATCGTCAATATTTGAGGTACAGTCAACAACAGAGAGAGAGAGAGCAGAACTAGAACTCGTCTTGAAAATCATTGTGTGTGTGTGTTTGCTCAGTAGTCAATCAGTGCCATTATTTGTCTGACTCATCTGAGTGCATCTTAAGTTTAATGCAAATAATAGTAATTAATTTTGTCTAAATAGTAATAATAATAAATAAGTCAATTTCTGGTACCTTATATTGTTTGTTAACTGTTCATACGGCAGATACTTTGTACAGAACTTCATCACTGCCTTCAAGAGTAGGTGTATTTGAAACATGACACCCATGCCAATTGTTTTAAGTATTTAACAGCCCCCAGTACACGTTGGGCGAGCCCGTTGCCCGAGTGCGCTCATCCATCGTGTACTGGGAGCTTTAGACACCACTGTTCCACCGTCGTCGATTAGTGAGAAATGAGTAGAATTAGGAACCAAAATGAGTTGTTTGTTGGACAGAGTTCTCGCAGTCGCAGATCAATTATTATAGTACATCTTTTACTAACACGTGACCTACAATCTTTTTAGCCGACTGCGGCGAAGCCAAAAAAGGAGGGTTATGTGTTTGGCCTGTATCTATGTCTGTCCCTACGTTCCCTCGTATCTACTAAACTGCTGATCTTGTGCTTCCGACTGCGTGTGATTTTTTATACTTAGTATTAAGTGGGATTGGAGACAGAAATAGGTCATCTTGTTGCCATCTTTTTGAAAGTTCACTTTTACGCAGTCGGGTTTTTGTTTTTTTTAATTTCCTTTTTTATGTTTCGCGAGAAAATAGTCGATAGCTCATCGCTTGTTCGTCGTCGGTGGAACAGGTGCATACGAAGATGTGCCAATTTACAATATAGCTATATTTGTACAATAGATTTAAAGAAGGGACCAAACAAATACTGTTTAAGATTGATTGTAATTTAGTGTTAAGGTGTTAAGTAATAAAAGTTGTTTAAGATTTTAATTCAATTTGTTTTATTTTCTACTGCACGTCTATTGTAAAGTCAGCTTATCAAAATTCTTAAAAAGATGGAAAATTTCCTCAATTTAGAAAGGGTAATCATTGCCTTACGACAATATGTGGTCGTGGGAGTGAAATTCATGGTCAATCGGAAAGATTCCCTATATCTTCTGTGCAGAAAAGTGAACTTTATGTGACTCACTCCTCATAGGAACACTTTTTTCTCTAGCTGTTTAGAACAACCAATTCGATTTGAAGGTTTGGCAGGCGGAATATCTTAAACTTTTTTACCAAAACATAAACAGCATGTATCATTATAACGATATAAGTAATAAATTTTCTATTTCTTTCCAGTTGTAATGACGTACATCAATATAACGAGCGTCAAATTGTTCGTCAAAGTACAGAATATATTCGGAGTTTGTAAAGTTTTCGCGTGTCTCATAGTCATTGGAGGAGGGATCTATGAAATTGCAAAAGGTACTAAAAACACTTTTACTTAAAACATTTAGCAGTGATAACCTAGTGGTGTGACCTTCGGACTGCCAATTCTTAGGTCTCGAGTTCGAATTCATGTACTTAATTATTGTATAATTATCATTTGCTTCAAACACGGTAAATCACAACATAGTGAGGCATGCCTGAAAGATGTTACCTATTTTATCGACGGCATGTGAAGCCAACTCAGAGGCCCATGGGCGGCATAAACAATAATACACCAGTCACTAACCACACGAAAAACAAAGGAGGAACTTAAAACATTTTTAAGAGTCAAAATGCCAAACTTACGGCTTTATTACAAAACAAGGTTTATCTCAACCTCAAATGCGAAGTTGCCGATTTTGTAATAAAGTTTATAGTCTAAACTTTCTGATATTAACCATTTTAACTTTACCAAATGGATTGAAAAACACATCTCTATCCACGATGTCCACTTCATCAAATGCACATCAATAAAATATGTATTCTGACAAATTCTCAAGCCAAGCATGATGATTAATAAAGATCTAATTTCTAGGAACCACATATTTCTAATTTCTTGGTCCTTTGGACTTGAAAATGGTAAATCTCAATATACTGTCTAACGTATTAAACTTTTATCTGTCCAGGGAACACACAACACCTGAACAAAGGCTTTGAAGGCAGTTCTTTCAGTCCTGGAGGTATTGCCCTCGCGTTATACTCTGGTTTGTGGGCTTACGATGGATGGAACAGTGTGACGGTCGTCACAGAGGAGATTATTAACCCTGGAGTGTGAGTATTAAAGCATCATCATCATGGGAGTACCCAGGGGGGGCGTTTCCTTTCATTTAATTTATCGTGTTTGTTAGAGAGATTTGATCCTCCATAAAAATACAGGGTGTCAGGGACATCGACGCGAAGCCGGTTACCATGAATTCAGTACGTGATTCTGAACCCCTCTGCGTTGAAATAGGTTAGATTTTTTCGGATTTTAGCCGAATTTTCGAAAATCTTTGAATCCAGATTTATTATTTTTAAAAATAGAGAGAATAGTAAAATTTGCTATCTCCGGTATTTAGAGTACTTTCCCTCCAGATGAGGTTCAAAAATTCCATTCTGTATATATTATAACATGACGCCTCATAATCATACTCTTGCCCTTAATCCCAGTTTATTTGTGATCAGCAGAACATTATTTTTCTTCCATACTTCTCTATTAGTCGTCATGTCGGTAGTCATCCCCTTTCTGGCCATATCGTCCATCCATCGTTTCGTCGTAACACACGTAAAACGCCTAGTTACCCTTAAAGGGTAGGTAAAGAAAGAAAGAAAAAGTATTTATTGAGACTCGCACAGGAAATCACAAAATAAACTAAAAACACTAAACATAAATAAAAATAAAAAACGATAAAAAAAACAAAGAAAGAAATAAAAAAAATAAAAATTAATGCAGTCCTTTACGAGGCCAAAAGGCTCCTATCTCAGCATAATGTTGCGAAATATAAAAAATAAATGTCGCAGCAGGTAGGCTAAGGTGTTAAACCAACTGAATTGATGATGTTACAATAAAATACCTTGTGATATATTACAATTAAATGAAAGAAAATGTAAAACTCATATTAAAAGTACACTGTAAACAAGCATATTTCAAATTAGAGGATTTATATCCAAGATAAGAATGCTTGGAAACATGCTGGTCCTGCTCTATAGGACAATTTAGAGTCTAGACAAAATCAAACTGGTTGCTTATTTAATTATGTAATTTGTTACTTTTTATAACACTGATTTTACATTCTGTGATTTCTTGAACTCACACACTGACTTATTAGTATTACTTGTTAAAATGTGAATATCGTATAATTTTACAATGTTTGTAAATATGTGAGCACCATTTATTTACCATGTATCTACCACATAATTAATTTATCTGTAATTGCTTCATTTTCATTCTTTTTTACCTATCGTGGTATAGTAATCTTATTCTAGATGCATCGTCTTCACATATAATTATATAATTAATGTATACAAATATTGTAAAAACATTTTAAAAGAGTAACGGTGGAGTTTCTTCTCCATACGAAAACTACCTTTTGGAAGGGGCGACTAGAATCAATTCTATTTTTTGTATAATTGACGTTCATAAGTGCCTTTTATGTGCCTAATTGAAATAAATTGTTTGACTTTGACAACATTTCGCCAGTTTTGTTATCTACCATTCTGTTAGGGGGTGTGCATAATATTGCTTTTTGTCCTGTATTTTTAACAGATACAGATACAAATCTCTCGCACATACAATCACCTAGACACGGACCTATTATCTGTAAGCCGTCGCTTTTGCGAACGATTTCGGAGCCATTAATGATAGCCGCACCTGATAAGCGGATTAGTGACCGTTCATATTGCTATAATTAATAACTGAAGTCGTTTACAAAAGCGCCGGATAAACAACGAATTAATATCACGATATTAATTTGTTGTTTATCAGTTTGACCAAGGTTTGTCTATGAATGAGATTCCAAAATAGAAAAATAATGGAGGCCTAATCATGCGGGCTCAAATTGAACTCTTCCAGTTATGACTAATAGAACTCCTCTATTGTTTAAGAAATACATGACATCGGTTCCTGATAAGAACAACATTGTAACTCATATTGCAATGTATTCTACCTATACCATAAATGTATTAATTGAAAAAAAGGTATCTTTCAGTCCGCGAGCCATATTCCTACGACCATTAGAGCGATTTTTGAATGGCAAAACATATCATTGTAATTCGAAATAAATCGGTTGTGTGTCTTAAAAACATTGTAACTATTTCAAATAACATAGATGGTGATGGTGATCATAGAAACCTAGATATAGTGCACAAGATAGGTACCTATTAGTTTAAAAATTGCAAAGAAAGATGTGTTACAACGCCATAATCACGTACGAGCGTTTGTATGAAAAGTATGACGGGATGGCCGCTCTTAAGGGCCTTATACCTTCACCCACACCACAGTATACCTTAATAATACACGTACATTACACCACTCACGTAATCCTCGAAGGGTTACACAGAGAGTACTCCCACATTTCGCCAGTTACCTATCTACCAATTAGTTACCTTAATAAGATAATAATAAAATTCTTATTCTCTTTTCCAGTAACGTACCCCTCAGCATATCAATCGCTGTGCCGCTTATAACAGCGCTGTACGTGTTTATGAACGTAGCGTACATGACAGTGCTGAGTTACAGCGAGATGACGTCGGTTCCCGCTGTGGCCGTGGCCTTCGGTACGCGGGTGTTAGGACCAGCCAGCTTCCTCATACCGCTGGGAGTCGCTATAGCCACGTTTGGATGCGCTATGAGTGTGCAGTTTGGTGTTACCAGGTGAGATTATCTGACAGGCAACGCACATTCTAAATTGCTGGGTTTAGACGCATGAATTTTTGCACAAGAGTTCCTATTAAACGAGAGTGGGCAACATGCTTGGATTTTTGGATATTTATCCCCTTTAGGGGAAAATAAGTATGGAATTTTGTCATTTTTGCTAATGGGAAACCCATCGGGCACACGGCTTGCAATGCCGTGCGCACTTTGGACGCGTTTTTGTACGACTTTTACTCGTGCGAACACATACGAACACGCACGAACGATCCCGACCTTCCAAGTACTGGGAGCGCGCAGACTGAGTGCGAGTTAGTCGTACATACGTGTACGTTTACTGCAGACGTCCAAAAACAATCCGAACTTGTTGTAAGTTCAATGCGATATCACCGGACCACTACCTATTTGACGGAGACGTATTCAGTGTCCGCATTCAATTCATACGACCACGATCTTATGTTCACGTACGATCCAAATTCGTGTCCAAAGTGCGCGCCGGCTAATATTATAACCGCGAAAGTAACTATCTGTTTGTCGGTTACTTTTTCACGTGTTAAGACTTGTGCAGACCAGCGCGACTTGTCGCGCGACGCGACTCAAACAATTCAATTTATAAGAAAACTGTACGGTATAACAATAACCGGCGTAGCGTCGCGCGACAAGTCGCGCTAGTCTGCACGAGCCTTTAATGGCTAAACGGATTTCAATGAAATTTTGCACTCAGATTATAATCTGGGTTAGGACATACCGGTAGTACGTTCACTTGGGATAATTACCTACTTCACGCGAAGAAGCCGCGGGCAAAAGCTAGTCAAAAATAAATCAACCGCGGCTCCCTAACCGATATAAAAAAGAAAATGCTATAAAATCGCCGCGTTTGTTGGTTATATCAATGTGATACTGAGGAGAGTAGCCTAGCAGCCCGTAGCGGCGAGGTCGCAGCGGCCAGCGAGATAGTATAGTCGGGCGTGCGACTAGACCGCTAGTGCGCGCCTGGCCTTTAGTCTCCTTTTTGCCTCGATTTGAAAACTGTTCTAAAATAATGTACCTATGTATGTTTGTTTCATTTCAGGGTATGCTACACAGCCGCGCGAGGTGGTCACATGTTAGAAGTATTCTCCTATGTTAATGTTAAGCGGATGACACCAGCTCCTGCTGTTGCATTCCAAGTAAATATCAGACTTTTTATTGTAACTACTGTCTGTTTACTGTGATGTTCTCTGGGAGCACTATCATACAGGGTCAAGTTAAATTAGCTAGCAAAACTCCGCATACCGGAAGTGACTTCACTAATTGCGGTCGATGACCCCACAAAGGAATCATCAAATTCGTTTATTTTGTGTTTTATCGTGTTTGGATATCGATACCTATCACGTCTGTAGAGTTTCGCTAGGTAATTCAATTTGACCCCGTCGTCGCAACAGCACGCGTATGACAACCATAGAAACGGGTATTCTACGGGTTTTGTCGACTGAAGAATAGACAAAATGGCAAATTGTGAGTGTTTATCTGTCATTTTGATTATTGTGCCGTCAACAAAACCATTTTCTATTCATGTCACACTAAGCGTGCTAGTAACTGATCGCAAGCCCAAGCTTAGCTTTTTCAGACACTGGTCTCTAATACAAGATCCCATCATCCCACCCCACGTCCTGTATTCGTAACCAGTGTCGGACAAAGTGTTCATTGGCTTTTTCTAGTAAGATATTCTCAGTAACAACCAGATTTTTTTCCGGGTCCTAGCACTGGCAAAATGAGGGTACTTCCACCATACATTTTGCTAAAATGGGACATACATCAGGCTGTATGATAAGTAATATTAGAAAGGAAACGACTAACGTATTTTTTTTTTGTTTCAGGCATTATTAACAACAATATTCATTTTAGTTGGCAATATTAAGACCCTAATAGAATTCGCCAGTTGGTTCCTCTGGTTCTTTTATGGGCTAGCCATGGTCGCTTTGTTAGTACTGAGGAAAACACAAGCGACGAAACCACGGCCTTACAGGGTACCAACAATAGTGCCATGTTTTGTGTTGGTAGTGGCAATATTCCTATCAATATTGCCAATAGTACACGACCCATCGCTAAAATACTTGATGGCTGTGGGTTTCATACTGATGGGCGTCAGCGTGTACATCGTATTTGTATATTATAAGAAAACTCCGACTGCTATTTTAAGTGAGTATGAGTTTCATGAAAATCTTGATTTTGGAAAAAGTAGGTCGTTCTCAGTGTTGACATTTCAAAATAAATATCAGGTCGATAAAAACCCGTGTAGTGTTCAAATCGCTATTACGTACTATTTAGCGCCATATTCACCATCCATATTGCTGTACGTCCCGCCAAGTGCTGGACGTAGCATACACAAGATCGTGTGCGCATCCAGCGTGCTGTACGTCCGCACAAAGCCGCGGTTGTTGTTGCCAGATGGGGGTTTTTTTCTGCGATTTTACTCCAAAATTCTCTAAATCCCTGTCATAATTAAGTAGCCCTAAGCCATGCATAATATTCATCATTTTACCCTAAAAAAGGGAGACATCCCTAAAAATGGAAACACGTGCTGAATCTGCTGTACAGCAAGTTTATACACGATCCAGCAAACCTGATACACCAATCCTCTGACGTACGTCCGAGTATTACACTATCCAACTGCACGACTTTCGGGGTGTTGTGGGCGCTTGTTAAATGCAAAACTGCGTCGTGAGAGTCCAGCAAGCAATTAATAATAATAATTGACGTACGTCAAGACTATCACTACGCGTCGTACATCGTGCGCGGCCTTGGCGGGACGTACAGCAAGATAGATGGTGAATATGGCGCTTTAGTTGATGATATGATGGATGACCAATTAAAAAACAAATGTTTAAAAATGTACCCGTTGTCAAAATGTAACTTATTGTAATGTTTTTTTTTACAGGAAAATTCACATTCCTGACTCAAGTCCTGTTCGAAAGTGTGCCACCAAGCGATCGTCAAGACTGATTTATTATTATAAAAAAGTTATAACTGTAAATATAGTACAAAAAATATACAATAATAAATATTTAGATATAAGTTAGTCGACTTTGTTTTTTTTTTAATTCATTTTAATACCTCTAATTGAAATGAATTACCTGAAAATATACAGTGATAACATGTCGTTTTACTAAGATGTCATAATCTTACAATATAGACCCAGCTCCTGTTAATAACATGGAATAATAAGAGCATGGCATCTTTAAATACAGTGATTTATTAGTAAAATTGACAAAATTAAACACCATCGGTCCACTGTTATGAGGGTGCTAAAAGGCAAGATGGCGGATTTTATTTAAATCGGCCGATCGATGCAATGCGAATAATGTGTGCTTAGAGGTAATTTTGTTCCTAATATCGAGATGTACCTTAGTAAATATGGATTTCTACGATCTTTTACGGGATTTCAGAACGACCTAGAAGAATTAAATAATTTTGAAACACCGGCCCAAAGTAGACAGAGGAAGACCTAAAAATCTCATTTTATCGCTACGAGGATGATTACCTATTATTCTTCTTTCGAAGAATACCATGATACAAGGATTTATAGGGAAACCTCAATCAGAAGGAGGCTCAGTAGGTGCTCAGGTGGTTTGAAGAGAATAAGTTCGTTAGGACGCTCATCGAGGATAGTGATTATCCAATGACGTGTTTTTCCATGTGCCGTCATCTCATCTTATGTCGCCAGCTCTAAGGCCCAGAACTAAAGAAAAGCCACGTTGTGGCAGTCACAAACAGATAACAAGAGAAATTTTATAGAAAACTACCTATTTATTTTGAAAAATGTTATAATAATAATAATACCAGCCTGTTACTGTCCCACTGCAGGGCAAAGGCCTCTTCTCATACAGAGAAGGCACTAGCATTGATCACCACGCTTGCTCAAGACGGGTTGGTGATTTCAGACTTATATTAACTATATAAGTCCAGGTTTCCTCACGATGTTTTCCTTCACCGATGTCAGTATTGTCCAAGATTAACTCAGAAAGTACATATGAATTTAAAAAGTCACATTGGTACTTGCCCGGATTTGAACCCACAACCACGTGCATGACAGGCGAGGCCTTAACCACTGGGCCATCACGACAATAATAATAATTAATAATAGATTCTAAATTGAATTGGAAGCCGCAAATAGAGGGACTTACACCTATATTCTAAGTCGTCACCTCGAAAGCTCCTCGACTCACAACTCAGTCAAGGAACCTCAAGGCGAGCCTCGAAAGATCCTCAAAATCGGTATTCATAGTCGTAAGACTAAGGAAATTATGAGGTTCCTTGAATGAGTGTGAGTCGAGGTGATACGTCACGAATACGTCATTATTTGGAGGAATATTCCGTTTATTATATTGGCTAAACTTATTTTTAGAACAGTCTGCGAGAGCTACCTGTGGTTTTCAACTTGGAGTGTCACATTTGTCAAATGAAAGTAGATAGAGTGATAAAAATAAACACACTAATAATTTATCCACTTGAACCAAAAACCATGTCCTGGGCAAAAAATAAGGTGATACTTGAGAATTGAATGGCTTGAGAACATAAAAATACTTCTTTATGCGTTTCCTAAAATATCAGTTCATCTTGAAATTTCCTGATGCATTAAATCGTACAGCGGCTAATATTTGGGTTATGGGTGGAGTTGACAATCCACGTCTGTTACCACCACCAATATCTTGAAACAATAGTGGTAACAAAAAGCTCACCACAATATATTTTATAAAGCGAAATCTCATTTTAAATAAATCATCATAAAACCCAATTGGATTTTCTGCATCTCGTAAGTAGCGTCACGATACGTAATTGTTATTATCGTAAAAATATTCAATAAATTCTTCAAAAGACATAACGAAAAGCGGATGAAATACGCTTTTTTTGGTTAAAAACTTCCTCAAGGTAGATCGCGACGTACCTTATATTTGACAGTTGGTTCCTCAACTCAAACTCACCTTGACTGAGGAAATTCTTTAACATGAGGAGTAAAATTGCAACTATGAATATCAAACTACCTAAGTGAGGTTGAGTCGAGTCGAGGAAATCATGAGGTTTTGACTTAGAATATAGGTGTTAGTAAAAATTGAGTAGTGCCGTCTACGCTCTGAAACAGCTTGTTGTGGTTCTCAACACAGATGCGCTAATTACTGCTTACTATGGAATACGAATCAATTCTTATATATGGAGTCATCTTTTGGGGGAATAGCACGGACAATGAAGTAGCGTTTCAGGCACAGAAAAGGTGCATTAGATCGATGTTTAGACTGCAAACGACGGAGAGCTGTAAATCTTATTTTATAGAACGTAAAATATTGACATTACCCTCATTATATATCCTGGAAACAGCAATGTTCATTAAATCCAATCCTCATTTATTTCAGCGTTTGTCTGATGCTGTCCCTAGGAATAGACATGATAATTTCAAACTTTGTGTTCTCGGCCCTAAAACAACTCTTATGCGTAAGAGCATCTTTTGCATGGATCCGACCATTTTTAATAAATTGCCCAAATTATGGAAAACATTGAATATATTTGCTCTTAAAAGTAAATTGAAGAGTTTACTAACTGAAAGAGCATATTACAGTATAGCAGAGTTTATGAAAGAGGACAATGTTGTATTTTTGACATGTTATTGTAATCTATTGTATTTTCTTTTTTAATTGGAATTGAAATTTTTTAATTCATGTTTTTATTGACCAATTTATTTAATGACTACTTTGACATTGAATTGTATCAAAAAAATATGCTTATTGAATTGTATTATTACCTAATCTTTAATGAATAACGATGAAATGTAATTTTGATGAATATTATCACGGTTTATGCACCATCTCTTTCTACCAATTTGTACGCCACGATATGCGGCTAAACATGTTAGAACTTTTCTGTATCTCATTATTATCCTGCATGCAATGTATCATGTTACATACACCATGTTTAAACAAATTAATTTTACTTACTTACTTACTAACCATCTGTATTCATCTGTGCTATTGTTTCTATGTAAAAGTACCAATAAATTTTAGTCAATAGAAATATGAAATAATCAGTTTTTCACAGCCAAGGCCTTTTTAAGCTTCGTGCAGACTAGCGCGACGCGACAGTCCGCCGTGACACCGGTTATTGTTATACTGTGAAGTTTTCTTACAAATTTTATTGTACACACGGCTACACATCAAGCTATACATTTCCAGTATAAGCTGACCTCGCATTGTATGGAAATCCTATACAATGCGAGATCAGCACAAACTGAAAATGTATAGCTTGATGTGTAGCCGTGTGTACGAGTCGCGTCGTACTAGTCTACACGAGGCTTTATTCCTTTGCCTGAGCCAGAATGACATTTGAAATAGTCGATTATTCAGAACAGGCCATAGACTCTTAAAGTCATAATATTTTCACAAGTCACAACACCAACAATCAGTGGCGCCGGCGGACCCGCCACCCTATCCGCGAATTGTTTGCAGTCAGAAATAGAAAATAAAACTCCATACGAATTGATGAAAAATTGATGTGTGATTATTAGTGAAATATCATCATGGCTTACCACTACGTGGTTACTGCACAGAAACCGACCGCCGTGATATCATGTGTTACCGGTAAACGTCCATTTCCATCTGTGTTATTGTCACGTTGAGGTTAAAATTACTACAATATTATCGTACCCTGAATCGCGGTACTTTCAGATTAGAGGTCTTTTGATGTTGTTTGGGGGCATTTTATCATTTTAACATGCTACTGCCCACATACTCCAGCAATTCATTGTTTTCAAACTGAGTCTTTAAATAGATCGTAGTTGTTACAAATGTACACGCTTTTTTACAAAAACAAATATGACAACATACAATTTTTCATAAGATTGCGCCGTAATACTGAAACTTATTACAATCCCTATGAAAACACCCCCCGCTGGGCTGTGTATAACATGATTAGGGTGTATATCCAAGCCTAGAGGTTGAATCTAGTATATCTAGAGATAAATCAGGGTTATGGCAGTCGCACGTCACGTTTCTGCGTATGAAACCAATAATTAGCTGTTTTATTGAGTGGATTGGGTAGTTGCCTAGTGGTTGCATCCAGTTACCAAACTATCCAGTCCTTTATGAATATCACAATATGTCCAAAAGTTACCAAAAAGGGCCCTGTTCCAATAAGATTATTTTTCTTACCCAGGACATATTACTGCTTGATTTGTTTCTATTATAAACAGGCTTAGTGAAAAGACAACCCACCAACCGAATTATCGCCTTTGGGTTTCACTGTAACAATTTGTCTGCAGACAAAATTAAGGGAATGAGTCCACTTTTATAATTTTTACTCTCAAAGCGAATTTTGTATAAAATGCAGCTTGTTCTTTTTCTTTTGCTGCCTTGTGAACGAGCCACTCTCGAAGGGTTGCTGCTTCCCCAATAAATGTAAACATTTGCTTTAGGCAACTTCACTTCACCAACGGACTTAAACCTCCTGGTTGCAAAGGTGTCCCGTCTGGAGATGTACTTAGTGACTCCAGAGGGCTTGCGTCCGATGAAAGAAGTGGGGCTCTACGGGCGAGTGGCCAAGATGAAGATGTTCAGGCCACCAGTGAGTAACTATCAGAGTGTAAAATGGTTTCTTTCTATTTACAATTTTTCAGGAATTGAAACAAACAGTCTAACCTAGTTGTAACACTTAAAACAGTCCTTACAAAGAAAGGCACTATAAATGTAAAATGTCTATTTGGCTTGCCTACAAGAAAAAAAAATTGCTACAATTAGCTTACTATACTACGATAAAAAAATATATAGTCATCCTAAATTCATTATTTTACTGGTAGTCTAACCACAAAGTATTACATAAATAGTGCTACATATTTCTTAATTATGTTAATGCAAGAAAAGACTAGCAAAAGACTAGCAATTTCTGTATGTCTGCTGAGCTTAGGGTTGCCAACGTTTTTTTATATCATGTATAGTATTTTCGAAGCCATATCCTGAAAAATACAGTAGACAGCAAAAAAAAAAAATTGTAGGAAATATATTTTCTCTTTTGAATGCATTTTTTTACTTTGAGCCTTTATTAGCGGTTTTTATAAATATTTCATAAGTACTCATAATAATAAGTATTACACTTTACATTATGGTTACAAAATACCATTCAACTTTTATGGGATTAATACTGGCTCTATTGTGGTAATCTTATTGTCGTTTTGTATTGAAATGAAGGTGGTTTTGCCTACTTTTTAATTATTGTATTTAGGCCTCTAATAAAGCAAGATATTAGATATATTATGTAGTAGGGTTGGCAACCCTACCCTAAAAATATCGCTAAGTATCACTGATCACGGTTATTGGCCTTAAGTGCATAATGTGAATTGTATTTACTGTCAAGTAGTGTGAAGCCTAGCAAATATTTTTAAAATACTCAATATTTCTTTTCAGTATGAGAATAAGGATCTAGTGTTCATCTTAACAGCCCGTTACAATGCCATGATATTGGAATGGAGGACCGCAGCTAATGGCGAGCTGGAGGTAGTGACCAGAGCTCATGGCAATGTCTCAGACAGAATTGGAAAGCCTGCAGAGAATGGCATCCTAGCCGTGATTGATCCGCAAGCCAGAGTAATTGGTCTTAGACTGTATGACGGTCTGTTTAAGATTATACCGCTTGATAAAGATTCTACTGAGCTAAAAGCTGCTAGTTTAAGGTTAGTGTTGGTTTTGAAATTGCTTTATAATTTATAACCCTTATGACATATTTGTAAAGGCCCCAGGAATCCGCTGGATGCGGGAGGCACAGAATCAGTTGAAGGGTGCTCGGGGGAGGCCTATGTCCAGCATTGAACGTCTTTCAGATGAAATGATGATATGATTCTTTAAAGGTTAACCCAAAATTGGCCATTTGCAGAATGACATTATCCTGTGTGCAATCAAAATTAATATTTTTACATAGAAATGTCTGTGAATTTTTATTCTTGTTGTAATGAATACTCTGATGCTCATAAGTTTTATTCTCATCCTTCTTTCTATTCAGCATAATATTATCTTTCCAGACTTGATGAGCTAAATGTGTTTGATGTAGAATTCTTACACGGCTGCTCGAATCCCACCATTATTTTAATACATCAAGATCTCAATGGGCGACATATTAAGGTAAAACACTGATAAAAATAAAAATACATGCTGTAATAACTTGTATCTCAAAATATTAATTTTACTGCCATTTAATTCTAGACTCACGAAATCAACTTAAGGGAGAAAGAATTCATGAAGATACCCTGGAAACAAGATAATGTAGAGACTGAAGCTTCAATATTGATACCTGTGCCCAGCCCTCTTGGTAAGTGGTCGAAAAATATCTAGTTAAATGAAAAACCGCGGTGCGGCCCGATACGGCTGTAATGTACACTTGCCTTAAAATTCATAATATAAATAAGCACAATATTTGCAGGCGGCGCCATTGTGATTGGTCAAGAATCAATAGTATATCATGATGGACAGAGCTATGTTGCCGTTGCTCCACCACAGATCAAGGTAATGTTAATATAATGTAACATAATTAATATAACTTTAAAAAATATACTGATCTATTCCATGCTGTTGAATTCGAAGAAAAATAAATAATGAAATTGCTTGAAAAATTACTATTAATATTAGTAAGCAATGAATGTCCATTTACACTCACAAATTCTTGGCGACCCGTAAATGAATGCCTAAATAAAAACTTTCGGTGTTGACCCGAGGATTGATAATCCAAGAGCGTTTTTATTTTGGCTTTTATTTAAGTGTCGCCAAATGTCAGAGAAATTTGGCATAAATTAAATCAGTCTCACTGGCGTAGTGTCAAACCATATCCATTATCATACATATCTTCACACCCACAACAAAAGTATATAAGTACTCCATTTCTTCATTACTCTGTGGTTGTTACTATAGTATACCACTTGTGACCCTAATCTCATGTGAACAAGGTATATAATGCAATAGCAGTTCCAGTAATATTTTGATTACCTTTCAGCTTACGCCAATAAACTGCTATTGCCGCGTAGATGGGCGCGGTCTACGATACCTTCTAGGAGACATCGCTGGACGATTGTTTATGTTACTGCTTGAACTGCAAGAGAAGATGGACGGCACACAGGCCGTTAAAGATCTCAAGGTGGAATTATTGGGTATGTTACTTAAATTTTTATTAGACCAAGGTACAGACAATATGGATACCCTGTAGGCAAGATACAAAGCTTACTGCGAAAATCTGTTAGACTGCATCAGTCGTCGTCTTAGAGTGAAAACCTCTTCTATGCGAAAAACTGATGGGCAACTGGGAAGTTATATTATATGCTGATCGCGCAGTAAAATCTGCTTACGCGATGCAGGATTTTGGGTGACGTCAGTATGGTGCGTAGGTCGCATGTGGCGACAAAACTGCGTGTGTTGCGAGGTTTTTTTTTTCAAAAATGTAATAAAATAAAAAGTCAAAGTTGCATTCCCGAGCTTTTCACTCTAAGGCGACGTATTGTTTTTTTGTAAGAGGCTAAGAAAACCGTTCAGTGGAAGTTCAGTTACTGGTGAAATATCCCTTTTGAGAAACGAGTGTAAATCACCTTCAATACAACAAAGGTTAAGTTTGTACAATCTTCAGTCTTCAACCTTTAAGAAACGTATCCGCCATTCGCGCGTCTTCACATAAAACGGTAAGAAAGAAGGCTGTCGCCAGGTATATGCAGGTTAGGACTCCATTTATAAGTTTATTTATCTGTGGTAAAAAACCTAGAAATTATAAATTACAGTATGGTAAATAAAAGTGATGTCCTTATCAAATAATCTCTCATTTCTCTTTTGTATTCGGAACTAGCCTAGGTTTAATTTGAAAACATTTGTAAACCAATCTAGAAATAAATAAATATTATTATTATAATTTATTAATCTGGCTCCAGCCATAGCCTAGTTAATGGCTACATAATATTATGCGGATTTTAAAACATTTATATTTTAACCCTTATTTCAAATTTCATTTTAACTCTAGCTATACGAGAATAATAAGTCAGCGGGTTAGCAGGGTTGGCAGCAGCTGACTGTAGAGGATGACAATCCGAACTAAACAGCTGTTCCTTTGCAGGAGACATCCCAATACCAGAATGCATGACGTATCTAGACAATGGGGTCGTATTCGTGGGTTCACGTCTGGGAGACTCCGCCCTGGTACGTCTGTCGGCCTCAAGAGATGAGGCCAGCCAGTACGTGCAGCCGATGGAGAGCTTCACCAGCCTGGCGCCCATTGTGGACATGTGTGTGGTGGACTTAGAGAGGCAGGGACAGAACCAGCTTATTACGTGTTCTGGTAAGTACGTTAATAATATTTATAACTATGTTTATGATGATAATTATATCAAGTTCTTCTAACTTAACAGATCCCCCACTGCGTCTGTCTGTCTATCTGTCAGAACGCGGTAAACTCAAAAACTACCGAACGGATTTTCAAACGGTTCTCATCAATGGACGGAGTGATTCATGAGGAAGGTTTAGGTGTATAATTCATTAAAGTCTTGTGTAAATTGGCTGAAATATGATGATTATTGTTGAAGATGTCGGAAATAATCATGCCGACTTTACTGGTGTGCGCCGCGAAAACCGTAAGAGATATATAAAATTAGTGTTCTACGGGATTCTACATCTTAAAAAGTTCGACAGAAAGTCCGCGATAGCATAATCTTTTAAGGATGCCCCACAGTAACCACTTTTATCTTTCAGAACGTGATAAAAATTTATTATTTCCGAAGCTATTTTAACATACAAGTAATTAGCGATGGGTCGTTGAAGGTTTTTCTGTTAACGAAACGTCAACGTTGATTTACGTTCGTCAACTAGTTAAATTAGTCAACGAGTTAACGTACACTAATGTCAACTTACAAAGTAAACCGTTAATTCATTCAACGGTTTTTATTCAACGCCGGCCGCGACGTTCAACGAGTTGAAGAACAAGTCTCTGAGCTACATCTACTGACCTGATATAATGCTAATTTTGAAAAATCCACGCTTTCATGCGTTACTTAGAGTTCAAATTCTATGACATGACTGTCGCTTGCAATGTATGATGTCATTTTCAACGGAAGGGTGCGTAGAGTTCGTTGCGTTTGCGTTCTCGAATTTAGTTGAATAATAAACGAGTTAAATTCATTAACGTCGTTGACGAATTCAACCAGTTGATTCATAAACAGTTAACGTTAATACGTTGACAGGAGATCAACAGTTGATTCAACTAGTTCGTTGATTCAACGCCTATCACTACAAGTAATATGGTATGAAATTCTAACAAACAAAAAACTTAGACAGATTTAACAGCGGGTCCCAAACTAGGCACAGCCTGTATCTTGCAATTTGCCCCCACCATTGTCCACATAGTAGTAAAACCATAGAAATATAAATAACAGGAGAAGTGGCATGGGGGCGTGTCTGTGTCCGCGCGTCCTGATCACAATGCTCATGCCTCAGGCAAATGGCCGTCTCCGCTAACTAGTATTAACAGCTAACTAATATTTAAGAATACCGTGTTGTTCAGTGGTTTCTTGTAAAAATCGAAGCTAAACTAGAAACTTTATAAATCATAGAACCACTTTTCATAAATCAGCACAAGTATTTTACTACGTATTTGTGTTGAACAACAAATCGTACAATATTTCTTGCCTTTACTACGTTATTTTTGTTTTCAAATATCACAGCGACTGTACTATTATTGCAGTAAATACATTGCTTCTTTACCACTACCTAAGTATGTTGCTAAGTAACTGGACAAGCAATGTAAAAATCACAAAACGATACGGTCTTTATGCGGTTGCATCGTGTGGTACGTCCGCTGTGTCTTGCGACGAGTTAGTGATGTGGTTGTGCAGCTCCACTAACGTAGGCTATCAACAATAATGTCGATTGTCGTATGAATTTATATTACTATTAAAGTTTATTCTTCAATTTGTTAACAGTTATAGCCTGGTTAGAAGACCGATGTGAAATCTTGTTTTATACTCATTAAAATTTTCTCATAATGTTGTTTTTTTTTTAATTGCTTAGTATATATATTTTTTTAGCTACGTATTGTTTATTTATATCATCTTATTATGTGTATATCTTTTTTTATTTATAATTTTTTCAGGAACTTCCAAATTTTTAATACAATAATAAATGGGAGAATCGATAACTTTCCGATTTAGTCAATCACTAGCGTATATGTAAAATAAATGGCTTTTGCACAGCACAACGATAGCGATCGATGTTTTCGTGTGAGTGAGTTGTACGGTGCATGGTAAAAGCACGCTATGTTTGATGGGATAAGGTTTATAATTGATTGTGTAGTACGTTCTGATTTGTAAATTGCAAGTGTGAGCGGGACCTCGAGTTTACTGGGTTTACTGATCGCATGTGTAGTTTTAGGCTCGGTCAGCTCGGTAGTAGGGATAAATTGGAGACATTGGGTTTCGATACATTTTCAACTACCGGGCATATCTCCTTCTTTCTTATATCTATGAGTAAAACAATAAACTCAAGTGAAGGACTGAGGTTAGGAGTATACAATGGTTACTAATGGTGTGTCCATTCCAGTCCAAGTGGCAATTTCAATGTCTTTGCCCACTGTCTCCATTGAGTCCCAACTAAAAAAAAACGTTATCCCCCAGGTGCCTTCAAGATGGGTTCTCTACGCATCATTCGCAACGGCATCGGCATTCAAGAGCAGGCATCTATCGACCTGCCAGGTATTAAGGGCATGTGGGCGTTAACCCTGGCAGAGAACCAGACGTACCATGATACCCTTGTGCTTGCCTTCGTGGGACAAACTAGGTACGGTTCATTATATACAGTACCCAGACGTCGTGCTGTCATATTTAGTATCAGAAAGAGACTGTGAAATTACTATGAGTTAAGCCCCATTTACATGGTAAAAGTTTATTGCCTGTGTTCGTTAGACTTTCGGGCTTCTGACGACCCGTAGCGACTGCCAAAGATCCACGAATGACAGCCGGGACCAACGGCTTAACGTGATTTCCAAAGGTGGGATGAGTCTCGGTATGTAAAGATGGTCACCCATCCACGGACCAATCGCGGCAAGCGTAGCTTAACCTGATGGATCGACCCGTCCGGCTGTTATTACTTAGTCACGACCTCCTCGGTATACTTGTAAACAGCACGTACAATAAAATCAATTCTGGCATTAAAAAAATCTATCATTCATGAGCGAACGAAACAAGTTAAAAAATCTTGAGACGAAGTTTAATAAAATTTAATTAAATATTTGGCAGCGCCAAACAACCAATACTTGAATCAATTGTTAAAGTATCTACGACGAAGGAAAACTTGCATGAAATAATTGCCTTGGTGTACACAGAAGTCACATGTAATATTATTGAACGGCAAAACGTGGATTCAGTTATTGTATGCCATTTTATGGAAATGGCACGCATGCTAATAACGCCATGAATGGAACACCACGCGTGTAAACACTTGCATGCAATTATTGAATGGCAGAAATTCAATGTGCTTTGTGGAATCCGATTATTTTTCTTGAACGTTCCAGAAACATGCATCGTGTAAATGGAGCTTAACATACGAATTTTTACTTCTTCTAAATGTCGATGAGCCTAGCATACATACATACATATTGTTTGTTGAACATACATATTTAAGTTTAGTCTATCACAGTAGTAGTTAAGTCTAGCACAGTAATACTAGACTAAACTAAAATATGACTGTGATTTGATTTAGACATGTAAAAGTGTTTCTTGAACCAATTTAAAGAAATAAATATCATTTATGTAAAACAAATTTTGCTGCAGTAGCGTGCATAAAACGTGTGAGTTGGACGGTGAATAATTAATTCGGTACCGAGTCTCGTGTCGTCTTTCTCCCGCATTGTATGATGCAATTAACCGTATAGTATGTTTATTTCACGAAGGGACGCGCGCTTTACTTGTGGTAACCGAGTGTACAAATACGTTGTGAATGTGTGCGTGAAATGAGTAGCGTCTGAACATAACACACACACGCACATATCGCAGATATACACACACTTCCGACTTCGCCATTGTCTCGGACGGTACCGAAAGTTCCTGCTCTTACACACACTCACAGCGTGTTTATACACGCGGTAACCACAAGTTAAGCACGCGTCGCTTCGAGAGAAAAATATTGTAACGAATGATCTATTCCAGTATCGTGTAGTGAACGGCAGAATATTTTGTGAACAGGGTACTAACGCTAAGTGGCGAAGAAGTAGAGGAGACAGAAATCAAAGGTTTCGTCGCAGACCGACAGACGTTCTACACAGGAAATGTCTGCCATAATCAACTTATTCAAGTAAGTTATCATTTAAACTTCTAAATTAAACGGATATTATAGAAAGATAAAGTTTTTTGTTTGTTTGGATTGTTCAAAGGTAACCTATCCGATTACGTAAATTCTAAAACTGGTAGAAAGCTACACTATTTTCTGGTTATCACAAGACAAATCGTTTTACATGAAAAAATATAGTTTTTAGATTAAAATCACTGTTTTTGTAATTCGAGTCGAAAAAAAATGCTTGATAAAGCTTAATGCCGTGTGCTGATCAAATAGATTTCATATAAATTATTATACATTGTGGAGCACTGGGAGAAAAAAACGTTAAAATCTATGATTCAATTACTCCTTCAGTCATTGAATCATAGATTTTAACATTATTTTTACCTATTCTTGGCTGACGCACAATTCAACACAGCTTATGACGTTACATCATCGTATAAAGGTATTTTGTATCGGCAGGTGACAGACGAAGGCATCCGGCTCATAGCCCGCAGTCCGGCCGGCTGGACGCTCGCCGCCGAGTGGCGAGTGTCGGGCGCGCGCGGCGTGTCCGTGGTCGCGTGCAGCAGCAGCAGGGTGGTGGCGGCGGCCGGCCCGCGCCTGTACCTGCTGGCCGTGCATGACGCGCGGCTGGAGCTGAAGGCGTAAGTGTACACGTGCTGGGAAAAGAAGGGATATACTTTAAAGGAGTGTAGTATTCTTGAAAATTAAATAGTATTACTATGGGATCAAATTCGCATAATGAAAAAAAAACAGACAAAAGTACAATACTAGCACGATCAAAATGTATGGAATAGCACATTTTTTTATATTCCAGCCCACCTCTGAAATCCTAATTTAATATTATAAATGCGAAAGTGAGTTTTTTTTTTGTTTGTTACGTTTTCACGGCTGAACGGATTTGGATGAAATTTAGCACATGGGTAGACCATGACCTGGGTTAGGATACTCTTTATGCCAGTAGTACGTTTCCGTAGGATAATTTCCGACATCCACGCGAGCAAAGCCGGGGGCAAAATCTATATAAATATATGGTTATGGTAATATATTATGGTTCATTTTCATGAGTGAGTGCGAGTAATTTAATTTAAACCATGTCCATTCTTTATAATATACTAAAAATGTAAATAAATGAACAAATAGTCACGTAACTGTATTTCTCTTAGTGAGGTTTGCATGGATGAAGAAGTAGCCTGCTTGGACCTGGGTCCTGGAGAGGAGGAAGCTCTTCTAGGTGTGGGTCTGTGGACTGATATCTCTGTGAGGGTGCTCAAGCTACCTGATCTGAGGCCACTGCACACTGAGAAACTTTCTGGAGGTAAGTTATGATGAATAATGAATTATAAGTTTTTGTTTAAAGATACATTTCCATGATGTTTGCAGAACGATTTAAATCCTAGTTTTTTTTTAATAAGTCTCGACTATTGTCGAACACATTTTGTATTTTTTTTTATTCTACATACGTAATTATTGCGGTTACTACCTAGTTCGGCCACTTTTCGTAATACGAACACTGCATATTCACATAGACAATTTTTTAGGGTTATGTAGCCAAATGACAAAAACTCAACTGTCTGTCCGTCCATCCGTCCGTCCAGAAGTCGAACAGCAACTTTACTCAAAGCCTTGGCACTATATCTGTGAAAATTGGAAAGGAGGTGTATTCTGTGCAACGCTAAACAATGTTGTAGTGAATTCATGAAATCAATCATTATGTGTGATAAGTCCCCTCTTTGAGGAGTGGCTAGAGAGGCGCCACGGCGTCCTCACCTTCCGCCTGACGCAGGTCCTCACCGGATACGGCTGTATCGGGAGGTTCCTGTTCCGCATAAGGCGGGAGGAAACGCCCGGGTGTCACCACTGTGTGGATCGCCCGGAGGACACGGTGGAGCATACGGTGGAGGTCTGCCCGGCTTGGGCGGAGCACCGCCGTGTCCTCACGGAGGCGATCGGCGGCGGCGATCTCTCGCGTCCGGCCCTGGTTCAGGCCATGGTTTGGAGCGAGAGTGCATGGGAGGCCGTCACCTCCTTCTGTGAAGCAATAATGCTCGCAAAGGAGGAGGCAGAGCGCACGAGGGAGAGGCAAGATTCGCGCCCTCGCGCCTCTAGTCGCCGCAGGAGACGCGTCGGGAGTCGCGAGCCGACATACGACCAGCGTAGGCGCGGGCTTGCGAACGGTTAGCAATGGGTAGCTCGCTGTCCGATTAGGACCAGGCCCGGGTCGACGGCGCGTTGTGTTCCACGCGCGGCTCAAAGAGATGTCAGCACCAACTGACGGGGTCCGTAAGGGCCAATACCTGCCAGGGTTGCGAGTTTGTCCGAAAGGGATATCGCGGCCCCGGCACACAGGCAACGGAAGGAACACGGGTGGGTTTTAGTCAGTAAAAGTCTGACACACCCTCCCGCTCTGCCCAGAGCGGGAGAAGTTACTTGATAATATCCCACCATCAAAAAAAAAAAAGTTGTGACGCTTCCCATATATTAACGGTGGGGTAAAAAAAAAACAATGCACATAAGCGTGTGGGGTATCATTGGGTCCCATAGATAAACAGATGATGTTGTTTCTAAGTAAACTCTTTCATTTTAATCAATAGTTTGTGAGATATGTGATATTTCGATTACGACCGCTGTGAAAAGCAAAGTTATTTCGAACTTTGCTTTTCATAGTTTTTCAGAGAAATATTACGAATTACAAACTTATTTTTGCGGTCGGATAATCAAAACGTCATGCGTAAATATTCACTCTAACTACGGGACCCCTCTGCCCAACCCTTCGGGGAATACTGGCGTAATGTTATGTTAACTACGGAACCCTTCAAGGTGCGTGATCCGACACGCACTTGGCCAGTTCTTTTTTACGTTTGTAAGGCCCTTCCCCTTACACACATTTTAGGTGTCAATCAGTACGAGTGTTTTACTTTGTTCCAGAAATAATTCCCCGTTCGCTGCTAATCTGCGTGTTAGAAGGCGTCTGCTACCTACTGTGCGCTCTCGGAGACGGGTCCATGTTCTACTTCACAGTGGACCAGGAGACTGGCGCGCTAACCAACAAGAAGAAAGTCACGCTAGGAACACAACCCACTGTGCTCAGGAGTTTCAGGTATGTTTGCACAAATTATGCATGAATAGTCGACCTCGTGATTGCGTTATCATTTTTGACAACAATTCCCACTAAATAGTTAATTGAAATGCGTAATGTCTGACCATGACCAGTAATTAGCATCGATTGGTGGCCCGCGCCTTTGTCACATTACCAGTTTTGTATTTTTGGAACGAAGTTCCATAACGCGGCTTACGGTAGGAGTTGACTGTGAGGTATAGCCACGTAGGGAAAAAGCGCAATGTCCCCTCTACTATCTCTGTCTATTTCTCTCGCTCTCTCTCTCTCTTTTGCTATCTCTCTCTCTCTATCTCTCTCGCTCTCTGTTTATCTCCCTCGCTCTCTCTATCTCTTGCTCTCGCTCTCTTTCTCTCGGTATATCTCTCGCTCTCTCTCTATCTCATGCTCTTTCTCTCGCTCTTTCTCTCTTTCTATTATGTACGGGTGTGTCTGCGTGTGAGTATTGTGGTATTTTGCTATACAAAACCATAAACCATCTCTCGCTCTATCTCACTCTCTATTTCTCTTTCTCTATCTCTCTAGCTTCTTTCTCTCTCTCTATCTCTCTCGCTCTCTCTCGCTATGTCTCTCTTTCTATTATGTACGGGTGTGTCTACGTGTGAGTGTTGTGGTATTTTGCTATACGAAAGAAGAAGAAGAAGAAAGAAGAAGCTTCGCTTTCGGCCAAAAAATTATGATTCGGCCATAAACCAGCTAAACCTTCGGCAAAGCCGAAATGCAGACGTTTGTGAATTGTCGCGCTTCATTCGGCCTACTGCGTACATCTCGGCAATATCAGGTGATTCAATACAACGAGAAATACACGAAATTTTCTATCTTCTAATGGAATTATCGCGTTTATTTGCTCTTTCTCTCCCTAGGTGTAAAAAAAAACAAACAAGTTTTCAGTGTACAGCGGAAATATAAATATTTTTAATATCTAAATCATTTTAGTTTTCGGTTTCGTATGAAGACGTTATCCCGAGTAGTTATACAATGATTCTGATTCTGAATGGCTTCGGACATTATTTTTCTTCATATCTGTTCAAAACCATGTTACAGGTTATAGTGAACCTTTTCTCCGCAGGTCGCTCTCCACGACGAATATATTCGCGTGCTCAGACCGGCCCACAGTGATCTTCTCGTCGAACCACAAGCTAGTATTCTCTAACGTCAACCTCAAGGAGGTGACGCATATGTGCTCGCTCAACGCACAAGCCTACCCTGACAGGTGAGTCTAAACAACACATTTCTTTAAAGATTTGAACAAAATAACAATGTTTTTGCAATCCCTGGCTAATAAACTACGTGCTATTTAAGAAAGTGTTAAAGCAGATTTTTCTCTTTAAAATTGAGATCTTTTGTCGTGTTTCCTTTCACCAGTTAATTGCTATTTTATTTATCGAAGTTTCTGTTTTTGATCATAAAGTTAGCCTTGTTTACCACAAAAAAAGCATCATCAAAATAAAAATGCCTAAAATCCTAATCTAATCCTAATGAAAGCTGAGTATAAATAAATAATAATATTTATACTCAGCTTTCATTAGGATTAGATTAGGATTTTAGGCATTTTAAAGCATATTGTGGTGATTTCATTAATATTGTGCCTTCGTTGTCTAGTTTGGCGTTAGCAACAGACAGCACGGTCACAATAGGCACTATTGACGAGATACAGAAGCTACACATCCGCACCGTGCCTCTAGGAGAGACGCCCAGGCGGATTGCGTACCAGGAGGCTTCACAGGTAAACATATTATAGAACCAATTGGTATAGATGGGCCGACTTGTCGACCAAGCCGATCATCACTTTCGGTGGAGTTCAGGTGTAATACAGAAACTGTGATTCTAAAATAAAAAAGGTTACGTACGTTCTGTATTCAGAGTTGTAAAAGCTCTCTTCATGATGTTATTATATGTGTATGAAAGTTATTTTCCCAAAACACTCGAAGTAGATTGTTTGCCTGAGGCGCTCGTGCTTAAGTGATAGACCCGCACGGGTCGATCCATCAGGTTAAGGTACGCTTGCTGGGGTTGGTTCGTGAATGGGTCCGTGCCTCGGAAAGCACGTTAAGCCGTTGGTCCCGGCTGTCATTCGTGGATCTTTGACAGTCGTTATGGGTCGACAGAAGCCCGAAAGTCTGACAACCAGTCTTACTAAGGGGTATCGTATTACCCAGTTACTGGGTTGTGGAGGTCAGATAGGCAGTCGCTCCATGTAAAATACTGGTATTCAGCTGCATCCGGTTAGACTGGAAGCAAGCCCCAACATAGTTGGGAAAAGGCTAGGCAGATTGATTAAGTAGATTGTTTGCGTTGGGAGCAGAAGGATTCTAAACTAAATCTTCAGCGCAGCGAGGGATTCAAAGTACGTCACTCGAGCTTAAAATAGTGTGTTTCCCGAGGTGAACACTACTTTTTATCACCCTCTATGAGAAAAAAAAACTGTGCGTTCCGACCCCCGTCAGGAACGAAGCTCCTTCTCATGTATGATTTAAAACAAAAACAAAATGTTCGCAGCCGCCATCTTGGAATTTAATTTTGACCTCATTATCGGATTTAGCACCCTCGAAAACTATGAAAACGACACCCATGAAGAAAAATTTGAAAATTTTCGCACCCGCCATCTTGGATTTTAATTTTGACCTCACTATCGACTTTAGCAACCTTGGAAACCATGGAAATGATACCCATGATGATAAATCTGAAAATTTTCAGAGCCGCCTCTTGGATTTTAATTTTGACCAAATTCACACTTTCTCTCTTGCCAGCCTGTTACTTGTTCATACAATGTTCGTGATTGATCTCTTTGGTGATTGCAACTTTTACTAATAATATCCACATTCCAAATTTAAATCACTTTTAGTCCCTAGGGATTAACACGTTGACTGTCCAAGCAAAATTTACTACGTACCACAAGACCTCCGGATTATTTTTTCATCTATGGTTTTCAAGAACTGTCCAAAAAAATATATTTAAAAAACCTAGGGACATTGGTGTTTTAATTTCCTTGTATCATTGTCTATACATCTGCCAAAAATATTTTTTCTAGTTCATATCTATTTTGGTCCGTTTACGAAAAATAAACTAGCTCTTTTTGAATAGATGTGATAAAAACACATATTTGTTGACTTGTTGTTTGGAAACTAAAGTAAACGCAGGATATACGGATTGAGATTTTCCGCTATCAATTCTTTTCGTTAATTCTGAATCCAAGTCTGCTCGTTTGTTCGAGTTATCAATGACCTCTTGGTGTGTTGTTTCTAAGAGCGGTTATCGATTTGGCGATTCGGCGATTTTGCGGCGTTCCGTGTGGTGCCGGAAGTAAAGAATAGGACCATACCATTTCTTCCCGTAGGTGTCGTAAAAGACAACTAAGGGACTAGAGAAAGGGCAGCAGCGTTCTCTATGTATTTTAACGCCATACTGCGATCGACCCGCCTGCCAAACGTGGCGATTATGGCGGTGTCGGGTTCATTTTTTATAGGTCCCTTGTGAGCAACGTGCTGAAGATAAGTACACATATGTCGATATGTGTACCAGTATTTGATATTCTGAGTATAAGGTACGCAACGACAGCGGCGACAACTTATACTGAGAATATCTGCAAGTTATTCGTTGTAGGTCATACAGGTTGACGTCCCTGTCTTGTCCCATCCCGACGATGAGGTGAAGACCATGTATAAGGATATTTCCGGAGCCATGCATGGCTCTAAAACTCTCTTCACCGTGGTCACGGGGGACTTCAGCGCGAAACTGGGCAAACGAAACGATGATGAGCTATTGACTTCATTATGTCGACGAAGAAGCAAATATTCAATTATTTCTCTGTGATCAACGCGGTGAAAACCGGAAGTGATCACCGTATGGTATGGGGCACATTGAATCTAAACATTAAGCTGGAAAGATCTCAACTGATGAAGTCCACGCTCCGTCCAGCACCGATCCAAATCCAAACCCCAAGAGCTTTCAGCTTGACCTTCAGAATCGTTTGGACGATTATAATGATGGGTTCGTAAAAACTGTCCATACGGTCGGGTCCAAGATCTTTAAGACCCATTGTACAAATTGAAACAAGAAGCTCTCTGATGCTACTTTACAACTCCTGGAGAGGCTCGAGATGATCCTGCAGTCTTCAGACCATGCGCTTAAATACCGGTGGCTAATAGACAGATCTCTAAATCCTTGAAAAGCGACCTTCGCGAATAAGATTCATTTTCGTCTATCATGCTTATTTTACTTAGCAAAGTCAAAGTGCGATCTGTGAATCTTGCCGTTAAACCGGATGGCAGTGGGCAGCAGACATTTGTATTGAATGCTCTTGATGACAGCGGCGCGGACAAGCACGCACGGCGCTCTTGCAATTCACTTACATACGTAAGTGAACTCCCTTGTTCGCATAACAGTCTCATTCCGTTGTGCGCCCGTTCGGTCCTGGGTTACCCGTTGGCACTAGCCCGCTGTCATACAGCGCAGTGATTGTTGTACCTATAAATACTTGACACAATATTCTCTTCCCTAGACCTTCGGGGTAATAACAATGCGGGTCGACAAACTAGAGTGGACAGCCGGCGGCGGCAGCGCGGCCGTGTCGGTGCGCGCGTCCGCGTCCACAGCCGCCGCGGCCACGTCGGGCGCGCCGCTGGCGCAGCCCAAGCACGCGCCCAACGCGCTGGACCTGGAAGTGCACAACCTGCTCATACTCGACAACCACACCTTCGAAGGTACAGTAAAGGTCTAGCAGTTTACAAAAACATTCGAAGTATTGTTTGATGATCTTACTTTCCATAGTTGTCAATTTATTACGTTGCCGTTACAACTTTTCAATCTGTAAGAAAACCGTGTAAGTAGGTCCCCCCCACCACAATCTTCATATACAAAATCTTAAACGTACCTAGTTTGCATTCGTATTGTTGGTAAAGCGTAGTTTATAATAAGTACAAGAAAATATATAACTTAAAGTGCTCGACCTTATTCTTTGACTGTACGACAATGAGCACAATCAGCCTGGAGCACGGAAGGCCTGTGTTGATATACCCTTACGTGCAAGACATTACTTTATGTTCCTTTAATATCGACATGCCTACTAAAGGCAAGACTTACTCTCGTCTCGTCTAATCGTTCTTACTATGGCTGGTAAATGAATATACATACACACACCTCAAATTATACATATTAGGCAGTCAGCAAGACTTTTATAACTTCGTCAGTTTTCAAATTCTTTCCGTTTTCAAGCCAAAACACATAACACCATTTGGAGCTACGGCACTGACCAGATGATTGCATAGAAAACTTTATTTCATTTCTTGACATATACATAACCGATGACCGTCGGATGTCGAGTTGACATCCACCTTAAACCTTTTTAATGGCCGGGCCATTTTATGAAATAGAAATAGTTTTTTTTTTATTTAATTGTCAGTCTCACACTTTTTATTCGGTCTGACATGTTAAAAAGATGACTGAATAACATTCTGCAGCATTGACATGCTGAGTAAAGGTAAAGCAAATTCTATCGTGTATGAGCAGGCAAAAATAGCCCTTAAGGTAACGAACGTATTTCGGATGTGACTGTACCGAGAGAGAGATGTACATAGAGACTAGTTAAATTAGGAAGTGATGACTGCACAGTTCTTATCCCACAGTGCTACACGCGCACCAGCTGATGACCAACGAGTACGCGATGTCTCTCGTGTCCTGCAAGCTGGGCGATGATCCGAACTACTACTATGCCGTCGGCACCGCCATACTTAACCCAGAAGAGTCGGAACCTAAACAGGTATGGGTATTTTTTAACATAAAAATGGGGTGTATTAAGTGCTTCCTTTATTTGAAATATCATATTTGGAGAAAATAAAATTTTCCGTAAAAGTAATGTTTTCTGTCATGTTCTTCACACAACAGAAAATATTATTACTTTTCCAGAAAATATAAAAAACTTATTTTGTGCCTGTGGTAAAAATTTACATTAGTACGTAGAACGACTGAGGTCAAAGGTTCTATCGGTAACCTTCAGAAAAGCTGAAATTCTACAAATAAAATGTAACTATCTACCAATACAAATGGATTTATATTTATAGCGTCGTCGCTTGAATGATAATAAGTTAGCATTGATACCGTCGTCACGCACTTATTGGATCAGTCACATTTAATTTGCAGCATATACGAAGATATGGAACTTACATGATTGTACAGCCGTACTTTTATATACGTTTTGACTAATATTTTGTTGTACCTTTATTACACAGGGCAGGATCCTGCTGTTCCACTGGTCAGAAGGCAAGCTAGTTCAAATAGCAGAGAAAGAAATCAAAGGAGGTTGTTACACACTAGTCGAGTTCAACGGGAAACTCCTCGCTACGATCAACAGTACTGTACGTATACCCTAAGACAATCTATGTTTTGGTTTGATGCTTTGGAATCGGAGAAAAATTAACGTATTGTTGGGTATACAGTTACTAGCCAATATTGTTACAACCAATTACTACGGCAAAGGAATTTAAGAGCTACTAGAGCTAGAGCTACTACTTTTGCGTGGATGTGACGCATGATTTCCCCCAAACTGTTTATTTTCGTGTTTTGTTCTTACCTTGCGTCATGTGTACCGCAAATAAACGTATTTTCTTTCTTTCTTTCACTAGCCCGCGGCACCGGTATAAAAAGTATTTTATGTCATGGCCTACCTGTTTGTTAAGTCAAAGTCAAACAATTTATTTCAATTAGGCACTTAAAAGGCACTTATGAACGTCAAGTTTACAAAAAATAGAATTGATTCTAGTCGCCCCTTCCAAAAGGTAGTTTTCGTATGGAGAAGAATGGGCAAGAAACTCCACCGTTACTCATTTAAAATGTTTTCACAATATTTTGCATACATTAATTATATAATTATATGTGAAGACGATGCATCTAGAATAAGATTACTATACCGCGATAGGTAAAAAAGAATGAAAAATAAAGCAATTACAGATAAATTAAATATGTGACAGATACATGGTGCTCACATATTTACAAACATTGTAAAATTATACGATATTCCTAACATTTTAACAAGTAATACTAATAAGTCAGTGTGTGAGTTCAAGAAATCACAGAATGTAAAATCAGTGTTATAAAAAATAACAAATACATAATTTAATAAGCAACCAGTTTGATTTTGTCTAGACTCTAAATTGTCCTATGGAGCAGGACCAGCATGTTTCCAAGCATTCTTATCTTGGATATAATCCTCTAATTTGTAATATGCTTGTTTACAGAGTGTACTTTTAATATGAGTTTTAAATTTTCTTTCATTTAATTGTAATATATCACAAGGTATTTTATTGTAACATTTAACACAGTACCCCATAAAAGATGTATGTACTTTAGATAATCTGAAAAATGGTTGATCTATTTTATCTTTATTTCTAGTATTAAAATTATGTCTATCGCTTATTTTATTAAAGATATGTAGATTTTTTCTTACATACATAATATTTTCATAAATGAATTGGCAAGGTACCGTCATAATATTAATCTTTTTAAATAGTTCCCTGAGAGATTCGCGACGATGTAGATTATAAATGGCTCTGACAGCTCTCTTTTGTAAAATAAAGATGGATTCAATGTCAGCAGCCCGACCCCACAGTAAAATGCCATACGACATAATACTGTGGAAGTAGCTAAAATAGACCAGACGCGCGGTTTCTACATCTGTTAACTGTCGTATCTTTCTAACAGCATAAGCGGCCGAGCTTAGCCGCCCCGCAAGAATTGTTATATGAGGTCCCCATTGTAATTTCTCGTCTAGCGTGATTCCTAGGAAAACGGTTTGATTAATAAATTCTAGTTTTTCTCCATTCAATATGATGTCACATTCGCTACTTCTAACATTAGGTAATTTAAATCTAATGCATTTGGTTTTTTTTTTTATTTAGTACCAAATTATTTACCGTAAACCAATCTTGGACTTGAAGAATAGAGCTGTTAACGTCGTCAAGATTTTGTGACCGTCGGTTTATTTTAAATATCAACGATGTGTCATCTGCAAATAACACCATCTTAGGTTGATTTTGAAGTAATTGTGGTAAATCATTAATATAAACTAAAAAGAGGAATGGACCCAATATCGAACCCTGAGGAACGCCCATTGCCATTTCAGACCCCAATGAGTTTACGCCGTTTACTTGAATTTTAACTTTTCTATCTTTCAGGTATGATCTTAGTAAATCAAGAGCTGTATTCCTAATCCCATAGTGCTCAAGTTTCAGCAGAAGTGTTTCATGGTCTACGCAATCGAACGCCTTCGAGAGGTCGCAAAAGATTCCAATGGCATCGTGTGCTTCTTCCCAGGCGTTAAAAATGTTCTTTATGAGGGTGACACCAGCGTCAGTGGTACAACGCCCTTTGGTGAAACCGTACTGTTGTTCATGAAAGATGGAATTCTTATTAAAGTGACGTAGCATTTGATTGAGCATCAACCTTTCAAACACCTTGCTGAGAACTGGCAGAATTGACACAGGCCTATAATTATTGGGTTCCTTACTATCACCGGATTTGAACAAAGGAATTACTTTACTGTGTTTCATGAGATCCGGAAAGACTCCTTGGTCTACACTGATGTTAAATATGAAAGCTAAATAGGGCGCAATGGTTTCGATGATAGATCTACAGACTTTTACAGACATTCCCCATAGATCTTCTGTTGATTTAATTTTAAGATCTTTAAAAGCTTTTATAACAGCCTGGGGGTTTGTATGCTGAAACCTCAGCTCCAAAGGGCATGACTTTACATTTTTCCTAAGTAAGGCAGCAGAAAGCGTGGATGAGGAATTTAAAGTTTCCGTAGTTTTAAGGGGAATATTAGCAAAAAAGTTTTCAAATTCCTGAGCTACTTCTACATCTGAGTTGATAGGGCCATGTGTAGTCTGTAAGCTAAATTCAGTATTACGCTGTTTTTTCCTACCGGTTTCATTATTTATTATTTGCCAGGTAGTTTTTATTTTATCATCAGCTGATTTTATTTTATTGCTAATGTAAAGAGCTTTAGCCATTTTGCACACACTTTTAAAAGTTTTTGAATATTTTGCAACATGTTGATGAAAGCTTGTATTATTAATATGTTGCTTTAGGCCATAAAGTTCAAAAAGTTTTTCCCTACTTTTACGAATACCTGGAGTCGCCCAATCACTAAATAAGAACTTTGTGTAAATAGTTTTAGTTTTTAGTGGAAACGTGTCAATAAATTGCTCATTTAATAGTGAAAAGAACTCGGCGTAGAACTCATTTGGGTCACATATATTATTAAAATTCTGAACACATAATTTACTTGCCAAAGAATTATTTAATTTATCTAAATTTTTACATGTAATTGGCCTAAACCTTATTTGAATTTTATGTAAAGGCATGTAGGAACAAAATGTTATTGTTTGTCCACTGTGATCAGATGGCAACTTATTTACAATGTCTTTATGTAAGTAATCACAATTACAAAAAATATTATCTATACAAGTCGCAGAAGAAGCTGTTACTCGAGTTGGTTCAATAAAAACATTTGACAAGTCAAATGACCTAAAAAGACTTAATAGTCTGACAGTATTAGAGTTATTTTCTAATAAATTAATATTAAAATCACCACATATGATTATTGACTTACTACTAACACTAAGTTTCTTTAGCACATCTTCCATTACAGAATCAAAAATAGATAGATTCTGGTAACCTGGAGGTCTCTATACGCATACTATAACATGCTTATCAAGCTCAACACAGGACAATTCTATGGTGTGTTCAACAGACAGTCCGATTATGTCTTTTCGTTCTTTCGATTTAATTGAATTTTTAACTAATATTAATGACCCACCATGTATCATACGTTTTCGGCTGAAATGGCTAACTACACAATAATTTTCATAGTTAATTGACATTACTTGATGATCTTTTAACCAATGTTCTGTTATACAAATGACATCAAACTTGGTATTTTCTAAAAACAATTCTATTTCCAGTAATTTGGAAGAGCAACCTTGAATATTTTGATTGAATAATTTTAAAGTATGTTGCCCCGCCTTTGGTTTTTTATTAATATTACTATGTGTAATATTGCCAGAAGATACCGTTTTATTATTCTCTAATAATAATTGGTAATTTGAAGGGGTAACTTCTGTTGTCTTACTTACTAGTTTAAAAAGTTATCCGGAGTGACCTCCACAACTACAACTGAAGAGTCTAGAATGTCTGAATGAATTCCAGCAGTAAGAGAATACCCTATCTGACTGGTAGTGTCCTCCAAAGATGTTGGTATTATAGGTGGATACTCCTTCGTACAACATGATGATTCATAATTAATCACTATGTTGTTAGTATAACTAGACAACACAGACTCGTCACTAATACTACAATCTGTTATATTAGCTATAACCTCATTAATATTATATGCTATCAACATAGCAATCATATGTCTACATTCCCAAGACAGCGATAAAGTTCTCTGAGTTAACTTAAAACCACTAATAAACTTGTTAGTGTCAAAATACAATAATTTGTCACTATGACAACATGTCAGCCTGTGAATAGTACTATTCAACTTATAAATATAATTATTTTCATAAACTGATAAAGTATCAGAGTAAGGTAAAGCACACAACATTAGCCTTCCTATATTTAACTTTAATAAGGTGTCCACACCATCCACTATATCCTTTCTGGTAATACCAGTACTATTACCTAATAGCAAAACCATTGTAGAATAATTATCTAGGTTCGTGTTAGCAATTCTTTTAATAATTTGTTTGAAACTTATGTTATGATAACTATGATTGGTAAAACTATGGCTAAGGTAATTGAGTAATATTTTTCCAAAGCCTGAACCCAATTCGTCACAGAAAAATACTGATTTGGTATTATTATGCTGTGTATTACCACAGGTCTCTGCTGGAAGAGCCAAAATAGGCAATTCAGGCTGAGGCTGAGGAGGTGGTGGTTGGTTGGCACAGCTGCATGAGAGATTATTAGCCAGAGACTCATACCTCTCAGCATTGCACTTCACCAAATCCAGTAGTTCCCCAGCCTCAAACAAGCGCTCACTTAGTTGATGTTGTGAAATCTCATATTTCTCAAAAATATCCTTCAGCAACTGCTCCTTCTGTAGTATATCATTATAAGTTTAATCGAAATCTGTTTAGCTGTATGGCGGGAAAAGGTAACACGGACAGAGTTACATTCGCATTTATGATATAAGTATGGACTATGGATTAATAAATTAGCAATTATTTTTAGTAAATGTATTGACTGTGGTGTAATTCCTGACTTAATGAAGAGTAGTAAAATAATACCTTTGTTTAAATCGGGCAGCACAGCACACCCCAAGAACTTTAGACCAATTTCTGCGCTTCCCACCTTTAGTAAAATATTTGATAAATTGGTGCTAGATCAATTGCAAAGACATTTTAATAAACAGTAAGCAATTCGGTTTCACAAGGGGTCGCTCGACTTCCGACGCTGGTGTTGAGCTTCTCGCATATATTTTTGAGGCCTGGGAGAAGTCACATGATGACCTAGGTATTTTTTGTGACTTATCTAAGGCTTTCGATTGTGTTTCTCATGATACATTGGTCAGGAAATTGAATCACTATGGTGTTAGAAACACTGCCGTGAATCTTCTTATTACTTATTTGGATAAGAGGATCTAAAGAGTGGACGTTAACGGCAAGCGATCCCCGGGTTCTATTATTACACGAGTTCCGCAGGGCTCAATCCCCTACCCTCTCCCTCAGTAGCATCGTAAAAAATCTTCAAGTGAACTTGATATTATTCTAATTAAACTTTTTAGCAAGCATTACACTACCTAATATACAATTGTCATCAATAACCCTTAACTTAATAAGTATTATGTTCCAAGTTTTCTTCTATAAGATGTTTTGTTTACGTGGTGAATTCACAAAACTCACGCTGCCCGGTTTGGCTCCATGTATGTTCACCGATATATCTCTGGTAGTCTACAGCCTAACGAAGTCATTGAGGAATTTGCGAAAAGTAATCCGAGGAGGCTGGTTATGCGTGAAGCAAAATAAAATGCTGTGCTTTTTAGTGTTTACTTTGCTAAAACCTACTCTAAGTGGGGTCAAGCCCCTCCCAAACGGGACATAGATCCGCCAGTGTTCTTTTGTAATAAGGGTCGAAGTTTTTGCATTTACTCTGCTACTACTATAGATTTAAAATTTCTCTTATTTAATTCCCCAGGTACGTCTCTTCGAATGGACATCAGAGAAAGAGCTGAGGCTCGAATGTAGTCACTTCAACAACATTGTAGCATTATACCTCAAAGTGAAGGGCGACTTTATATTAGTAGGCGATCTCATGCGGTCGCTGTCTCTTCTGCAATATAAACAGGTGGGTGGTGTGTTTACGAACAAAATAATATATTAAATCTTCTTCAGAAATATAATTCATTAAAACTATTAGCATCGTTTGACGATTTTTTTTTTTTTTCTAAAAAGATTTTCTATCAAACATAGCACAGTCATTTTGTTATTTTTCATAGAAGAACTTACCAATATTTTAATAATTATTTCTAATATTTTAGATGGAGGGTAGTTTCGAAGAGATAGCACGCGACTACAGTCCAAATTGGATGACAGCAGTCGAGATATTAGATGACGACACTTTCCTGGGTGCTGAGAACAGTTTCAATCTGTTTGTGTGTCAAAAGGACAGGTGAGGAAAGTCTTCTTACTTAGCAAGCGGAAATTAGCTTCGAAATTTACTTCCTCAAAAATGATGAAACTGTTATTTATGACAAAAAAAAAAACTATTATTTTCTATCGCCGATTTTGATTTAGACTTTATTTTCGGCATCAGCGCTCTCAAAATCACGAAAATTACACTACGTTAAGAGGGAGGTTTGCGAGCGTGGGAACTTATTTTTGAACTCACACATCGATATTTCCACTAACACAGGTGCATAACACTGTGTAGTGTACACATATCGAAAAACAAACAAAAAGTTATGAGGCGTGACGAGCAAAATATACCTTCAGTGCGCGGTCGCTTCTGAAGGACTAGTAAGCAAGTCGCAATAAAAGCGCAATGTATTAGCTATTTATTCAACGCACCGCGATGCACGCGTGCCCATTGTTTTGGGCAGGTTGGTCACAGTATAATCGGTTGTATAGTTTTATTGTTAGACTGTTTTTAACAATTTTCGAATAAAATGACACTCAATTTTGTTTGGGGATATTTTAAGGTATGTGAATGTAACGAGGGCAAAAAATAAATCGACATCATGAGTGATTAATTTGTAATGAATAACAAAATAATGTACATATTTTAATTACTTGATAAAATAGCAATTTGTTACTCAGTTTGATATTTTAAATGATATTATACAATTTGTTACAAAAACCTTGTCCAATCCGAAAAGGGCACATAAGTACCAATACCAAAAAGTAATAATATTTTTTTATTGCTATTCACGTTTTTAGTACCAAAATTATCCCAAATCCATAAAAAATTGGTAAATTTTCAACAGGGGCTTATAGTTATGATTTATGATACAATAAGTTATGATTTGTAGACACCCGCTAAACGATGTAATAACCAGGTAAAATTCACTATTGGAAAAAAAAGCTTTCGAACTTTCTAGCTAGAATGATCGTGAAAATGTTCGTAGCGATGTTTGGCTCTATGCTTGGCTTTGTTCGTTGTTCAGTTTGACAAATTTAAAAACGGCGAATGCTCGATTTTCTGTTACAAGTAAATGCTCAAGTCTATCAGCACCTTAAAACTAAGAGACCGAGTGAAAACTACGTCAATTAGGAAAATAACAAAATCGAAGGATGTGGTTAACCAGATACTTAAACTAAAATGGAGATAGGCCACATTCAGAGGCTAGAACCACAAAGAGGCCCAAATCGTGACAAACTGGATTGGATCCTCAGAAATAAGAAAAGAAAGAGGCAGGCCTTTCAAAAGGTGGGTGGACGGAATAGAAAAAATATATGGCAAATTTTGGGCAAGAATAGCCAGACTACCGGACGAATGGAAACATTTGGAGGAGGCTTTTACCGCCTCAGGCGGTTCTTACATAGAGGAAACAACCATTGGAGATACTAACAAATATAAAATTAAGATTTTTGTTTCATTACTAACACTCGTAACATACTTAAAAATATTTTTCTTATACTCTATGTAAAAATCTCATTGATGTAGTACTAAGGAATTAATAAAAGCAATTTTATTTATTTTATTATGTCACGGTTAAACAAAAAATATTTATTTATTTATTTTATTATTTATGTACACACAGTAAAATACATACAGATACGACATAATTATAATTTGAGTACAAAGGTACTGCTTATTTCTTAAGAAATTTCTTCCAGCAGACCTGCGAAAGGAGAAATGAGAAAGAAATGTAGACAATAGTGTGTGAGAACAAAAAGAGAAAAATATGAATTTGCGAAGTCTTATACTAAAACATATCAAATATACCTACACGTATAACGTAATATTGTTCCTTCCTTTAAAATTAATATATTCGATGTGTTTAAGAGATATTAGCAATTGTTTTTCTCGAAATTAAGGATTATTTCGCAAATATCTCGTGGTGAAATTGTTGGCACATCTATTTAGGTTCTTCATTTTATTACCCTGTAAATCAATGCGGTGGATTTTTAGAAATTTCGTAAACTGTAAGTTTCGGATGTTTCTTAAGGACTCTCCTCTTAAGACAAAATAGCCTGTATTTTTTATGACCTCCATCTAGGATTTTGACATCAGACAAATTTTTTACTTAGAGAGTTGTATTGATGGTTTTAATTCTGTAAATACATATTTTATTAACATACGACCTGCAAATACACTCTAAAACTTTAATTCAGATAATCTAAGTAAACAAGAAAATGTCACTTGACAGGACAGTGGTGCAAAACATTTTATCATTACATTTTTGCTAAGTAATCACACTAATCATCTATAAAATTAAAAGTTAATTAATTATAAGAAGTATGCAAACAAAATATCGTAGCCAAACAAATTTTTGTGTAGTGTGTCGAAGACACCTTTTAAGTTCACTGCTAGACGTGCCTGTCAAAATCGATTTCCACTCGAAACAGTTTACAGCTGTTTTCATGAAACATGTGGCAAGACATGCTACTTACAATATGGATCTATGAATGAGTTGTAATATGTGTTGTTGAAGATGTAAGTAGCTAAATAAAACATACAAATTTAAGACATTATTGCATTTATTAAACCACACATACATCAAGTCATTTATAATGATATGTTCTTTTTTTTAATGATTTGTCTGAATTTGAATAACTGTAGGTTTCGGAATCAGATTCATTCACATTTATGACAAACGTATCAGTAACGTGTTGTACTTCGTAATTTCTAATTAGTGGTACAAAATAGTACAAATTAAAAGGATTTTATGACCATCTAAAGTTATAATGAATGCGTGGTCGTGCTAACCATGAACGCTTTTTTTTAGCTTTCGCCTGCGGCTTCGCCCGCGTGGAGGTCAGTCGGTTATCGCCTTAACTTTTAAAATTACTGTTGAAGAAAAACTTCAGTCGTAGACCTCAGCGAATACCGTGGGTTACAGAGTGTTGAATAGAGTTATTTTTGTTCCAAGTGCGGCAACGACAGACGAGGAACGTCAACAAATGTCGTACATGGGCCAGTTCCACGTGGGCGACATGGTGAACGTGATGCGCTCGGGCTCGCTGGTGGGGCAGCACGCCGACACGGCCGCGCCCGTCGCCAACCCCGTGCTGCTCGCGACCGTCACCGGCTCCATATGTAAGTGTACCGCGCGACATGTTGATATCAGGCTTGTACTGAGAATTTCCGACTGGAAAAACTCAATTACATTTCGCCCGACTCGGGACCGCCCACTTACAAACCAACGTGGCTTACACTGAATGAGCAATATCACAATATGGTATTTAACTAAAAGACGAATCTCCCCTTTCAATATTGAAATAAAACCAAAGTAGAATATCAAGGGTATCCAACGATACCCTTGATATTTAAGGTCCACACCGAAGTTACTTTTCGTGGAACAACTTTTGCAAGAGTGGACACCAACAGATAACAAAAAGTTATTCAGTAAACTTTCGTAAAGTTATTGTAGAGCAACATTGTTACTTTCTATAAGTAATTTCGGTGTGGAAGTAGATGCACCTTTTGTTTTCTTCCTTAGTTTGGTGAGCAATAAAGAGTATTCTATCAAGAATATTAAAATCAAACACCTCTCCCCAACAGGTTTAGTCGTTCAATTACCCCCAGAGCTGTACGAATTCCTCCATCAGCTCGAAGAGAGGCTCACACACACGATTAAGTCTGTGGGCAAGATCCCGCACTCTTTCTGGCGGTCATTCAACACGGACATCAAGACGGAACCCGCCGAGGGGTTCATTGATGGAGACCTCATCGAGAGCTTCCTAGATCTTAGCCGGGATATGCAAAAAGAAACGGTGCAGGGATTACAGGTTTGTACATTGAAAATATTCATTTTTAGTTCACCGAAATCTGTTATTGAATTTGTATATTGGCGTGTGTTTACTGACATATGACAAATAATTAAATTAATATTTTGTGTTAATGTAGGTACATTATTTTGCATACTATTGTATAAAATCAAGTTTTTTTTTTTTCAAACTGAAAAGTCAGCTGTGCTGTTAGGGAATTTGTTACGCTACTTCTTCCCAGCTAAAGCACTAGGAAGTGGTGAAGGGTGGGCGATTTGGGGGACTGTCTTATGTAATTTTGACGTTCGAGAAGTGCTGATTCTCAGCCTAGTGTGAATAAATGACATGTGACTTGAAGATTTCTACGTTCGTGAGTTTTTAAAGTAATTTCTCCGTCACTTGATGAGGAGAGCAAAATATATTTCACATTTCACAATAAATAACTTAAACTACGAAAAGCTAAAGCTAATAGTGGATTAAGAGGCAATACATGTAGTTAAATTATCTAAAATATAAAAAGAGAATTTCCTTTCAGATCGACGACGGCGGCGGCATGATGCGCGACGCGACCGTGGACGACCTCATCAAGGTGGTCGAGGACCTTACCAGGATACACTAGACTTGTGATTATGTTATAGTTCGTATTGCAGATTAATTAAATACTTTATGTACTTCCAACTGTGTTTGTGTACCGTTACGAAGTCATGTAATCCCGAAAGTATATTTTTTTAGTCATGGTATTCAAGTCAACTTGATAACAAGCCCTAAGGTTCCGCTAGTTAGTTATCCTTCCGTACTATGGAATATGTAATATACGTCGTATAGAGTCAAAGTTAACTTCACTGTTTGACAGTGTAAATTAAAAATAGTGAATATGCAAGTAATTCAAAACTTATTTATTTTTAAAATATCAAAACGCTTCGCCTTATACAATGCCGGAAGTAACGTAAAAAAACTATGTGAATAAAAAGCTAGTTTTTGCGAATTTGAAATCTAAACCGATGACAATCTAAGAAGCCCGATTTGACGTTTCTCATTATACATGCCGCGATAACTTTGTATGAACGTCTACGTAAGAAAACGAAATATCAAATTCATTATCCCAATGAATCACTATGTTATCCTTACACTATAACAATGAGTATCATTCGTAAGCACCAAGTTTCACTTTATATTGGACACACGCAGTCAAAAACACGAATTAATGGTTGATTCATATTCCGACAGAACGTCATTACAATGTCATGTCTTTGGGTTCGTTGCTGTAGTGTTGTGACCGTTTTAAGTCGTTTTTTGACCGAATAAAATCGATATACTGAAAAATCGATAGGTACTTTTACAAACATTACATTACGAAAAGAGAAAAAGTATAATTACTGTATTATTAAATGTTTGAACATATAAAAACAAAATCGATCGAAAGAAAATTATAACGGAAGACTTTAAAAGAGATGTACATTTTGACAATATGATGGAAAATTAATTTATTATAATGGTAACCAACGAAGACAGTTCAACTCATGATATATAATTTTTCTGGATCATCCGAAGTGACGAAAGTGAATATTTTTTTTTACAAAAGTGAATGTATTTATTTACACGTCGTGATCATGATGATGACGTGTAGGTAATAAAAAGATATACCTCGAGAATCAGTTTTAAGCAATGTAGGTAAATTTTCGATTACGAACTCGTAAGTATGATAAATCGATATGTCTCAAGAATCGGTTATTAAAGCAACCGATTTTTTTTCCCGTCACTACACAAAATATTTTGATAGGTGTCAAACCCGGCTTCTTAGATTGTCGCACGTTTAATTATGTTAGTTATTAGTTTCCGTCCGGATTGCCGGTCACTACTCATGAACCATTTCGAAATGGTCCTTAAAAATTGCTACCTAATTGCTACTATTTGGTGCCTATCGTTAAATAATTGCTAACTTTGTAGTTTAAAAAATAAACCAATTTTTGAGGTGACCGGGCATCCTGACGTCAGGTTGGCCGGTCACCTATGTGCTTTATAGAAACCACAGGGAATTAAAGAAATGTTCTTTGACCAATAATTGCTACTTACATATCTATCAATCTGGATGGCGTAACTTTAAGGATAAATAAATATGAACGTCATCTTGGCTTTACATTTTGTTATTTTATTTATTTGTATTGAATCAACAAGTAACAAGGCTCAATATGTTAGTAACAATACTTCTTAACAACTATGTTAGTAAACACCTACACACTTAACGTACACACATTTTAACCTCACTATCAGCTTTAGCACCCTCGAAAACTACGAAAGTCGTTTTCGTAGTTTAGACTACCTCTCCGAGTGTATCTCACAGAGGTCTCAGACTACAGTAAGTTTTTCGATCGTATAGATCATGTAATCCTGTTGCGTAAACTTTTATCGGTGGGCATCGGGGGCGATCTTTACCGGTGGTTCAAATCCTATGTGGAGACCAGATGTCAGATTGTAGTTCTGAATGGATACTGCTCTAAGCCTATGAATGTCTGTTCGGGGGTTCCCCAAGGAAACTTGCTAGGGCCACTGTTATTTAATATTTTTATCAACGATAGCTCTTCTTCATTCCGGTATTCATCAAAATTGTTACTATATGCTGATGACATGAAGATAATGAGATAAATAAATACCGTGGCAGATGCTCATCTATTACAGGCAGATCGACCGATAGTAATTTTCAAGGCTATTGTATTAGGTAATAATAAGTTGAATTTGAATGTCTCCAAGTATTATATTTGCTCCTTTACACGGAAACCTATCCAGATCGTCTATAACTATACGCTTTTGGATACAGCACTAAAGTGGGTCAACACAGGGATCTGTCGGTCGATTCTGTAAAAATATTAAAGTGAAGCTTAGGTGAAGTGAGCTGTCACTGCCACAAAATCGACCGGCAGGATGCTAGGGATTAACACTATTGACAGCTCACTTCACGCTCACTTCACCTAAGTTTCACGGTGATATTTTTACAGACTGGAACGGCTGGAAGTTACCTTTGACGCTAAGCTCCTTTTTAACGCACACATAGACAATGTAGTCAAAAAAGTATCAAAAGCACTTGGGTTTCATTCTCCTGGTAGTTACCTATACTAATATTATAATCCCGGTAATATTATACTGCCTCTCAGGTTTGGAACCCCAATTATGATGTCTACATAAATGGTTTTGAGAGCATACAGAAAAGGTTTTTAAGGCACATTCAATATCGGTCTAAACCGTTTTCAACGAATTATACCTACCGCTGCAAAAAAAAAAACTCACTTTACGAAAAGCAGAAAATATCAGATCTTGTGTTTTTATTTTCAAGATTGCCAATGGAACAACTAGTGTTAAGAGTTGTTACACAAAATCGGGCTGCGAGTGCCGTCTTTGTTCTGTGCGTAGACCTCATTTATTGCACACCCCAGTGCACTACGTACAGGCAGAACTCGTACATGGTGAGAGCGTCGTATGTACAACGCGCTCTGCCAGGAAGCTGATATCGACATTTTCAATACTATTAGTATTGAAAATGTCGATATCAGCTTCCTGGCAGAGCTGTATGCTAAATTGAAGAAAACTATCTAATGACTCTTCTTCGAGCGTAGTCATTTCTCTGTTTGGTGTTATATACAATGTCGTGGGCATGTGACCGCCCATATTTTTCTGAATATTCGTTTTTTTTTTTAAAAAAATCTTGTAATTAACTGAGATCTATATATAAAAAATTAACTAAATTTAACTCAATTTTGCCTGAACCGCTATTGCAAATATTTTTTTTTATTAATATCTTGCGCTAGTACAATATGTTTAATTTTGTTGAATAGCGTATTAAAATATTTAATCAAGTAATTTAATGCAAAAAAACTGCTGTTAATATTTTTGCTTGAAGTACAATTAAAAAAAATCGTATGATTTATAAACTACATGTGGAAACTTGGTAATTGGCCATATTTCGTATAAACTATTACTTACTGTATCTGTTTAGCTGTAAGTTTTCCTAAAAAGAAAATAAATAAATAAATAAAGAAAATATCAAAATAAAAACCAAAATTGCGTTCCAAGATTTAATCACAGAAAGGCAATACAATCACAGTTATTATGTACCAATAAATCATAATATTATTATAAAATATAATGCATCATAGCAAAAACACAGATCCCGAACCAATATAATTACATAAATTATTTATGAGCACGCCATGTATGGTCTTTTTTTGGACACTTTCATCCGACAATACAAATTGATTATCTTGAACTAACGAAGTGGTCGGAGTTTCTTCAGTGCGATGCTGAAATGTGATGTAAAATTACTAGATACTAAAGCAACCTAAAAATCGTAGTAAGAGCTTTATTTCTCGCACATACCTAAGTATTATCATAATTTATATATACGGGGTGGCAGGGACATCGACGCGAAAACTTATACCATGGATTCATTCCATGATTCTGAACACCGGGCGTTGAAATATTTCGTCGGTTAATTTTAAAAAAAATCTGCTGTTCCGTACATTTCGACCGCGTAGGTATTGCAGTTTTCTATGAAGCAACATTTTTTTGTCGATGTCCTTGCCACCCTATAAATATAAAAATCGATTGCCGTGCGTTAGTCTCGCAAAAACTCGAAAATGGCTCGACCGATTGTGATGAAACTTTGGTAGGTAAGTTGTTGTGTGCGCGCCAGAGAAGATTCCTAACAAAAAAATGGCATTGCAACGCATTAGCTAGTCTCATATACTTAAAATAACCAAATAGTTATATAATTTTCTGTCTTGCAAACGAACTATACAATATCACGAAAACTCACGAAATATTTCATCTCATATTAATTTATTTTTTTAAGTAGAAAAGCATTAAAATCTAATAGTTTGTAATCTCAACCACACGTCAGTACACTTGAATTACGAAACCCGCCCTTACTGCTAATAAATAAAGATGCTTTCAAACTGTTCCCATTGACGTGTGGATGACTGTACTAATGTCTTATAATCACATACATAGTGCCATAATCATAAAGTGTAATTTAATGTGATACAAAATTGAAAAGACCTACATTTACATTTATTATCTTTTTCTTATTACACTAAAGTAATTAATGTGAAAACTTATGAACGGTGAACGAAACTGGGGGCCTACTCCCTTAGCAAATCCGTAGGTTCGGCCGTAGTTACGGGCGCTTTGCTCTCTTTCTCACTTACGGTATTAACTACGGATTTCGCTTGGGGAGTAGGCTCCCTGATCCGACCCGCGCGGGTCGGTGTCGCTGAATCGGATATACTCGTCTTCAGTCGGTCGGTGTCCTTGAATCGGGTATACTCGGCACCAGTCGTAAGTTTTCTCTTCTATAGTGTGGTATAAATAAGCACACACTCTGTTTTTAAATCTAATATAAGATACTCGATACGTGAAAAGGTGCTGTTTTAAACGATTTTATAGTGACGAAAGATTTAGGGTGCTTTTCAAGACACAATTTTCAGGGCCGATTTGTATGGAGTAGGTACTTGGTCAGAAATACATAGGCAACGAGGTTATTTGATTGAGCATCATAGGCTTTTAGTTTAAGCGACAATAAAACGGGTTTAATCTATACACACTGACATTTTCGTTAATGACGCTGATAGACTTTCCAAGAAGTTTAAGAATGATTGTTAAAACAAAAGTTTATCTTTTAGGGCTCATCTTCATTGGTCGATAGGGCTCATATGCTGGGTGCGGGAGATTTCTGTAACGCATGCCATAGGGCCCGTATTCGAGGGACCATTTTCATTAGTCGATAGGGAACTATTGCGGTATACAGAGAACCTACACCGCACGTTTGGCAGTTGCTTTGAAGGCTCATTTTCATTGGCCAGTCTCCGCACGCTTTTTACCGACCGATGAATTTCATTGGTCGCTAAGCCCGATACGGGGATTCTCCGCAAACGGTGTACCGACCGTGTTATCGATTTATGACTTTTATTATTCATTACCCCGCCTGCGTGGAGTCCTCGCATGCTGTATATCGACCGAGTTATTGACAAATGAAAATGAGCAATTATGCAAATAAATAAATCATAATTAAATTATTTATAAGTTATATATTCATCTGATATATTCTATCTGACCTCAAACTCTCGGTTATATGTCAAAGTATTTATTTCAATTAGATCTTTACAAGAACCTAGGCAAGGTTTATAGGCCGCTTGTTATTTCTTTCAACCAATCAGAAACATCTACCAATGCCGCGTACAGACTGATGCAATGAAACATTATACAGTAAGGGAAATTATTGTTAAGCAAATGAAGCTCAGAAGTAACGGCCGCGATTTACGAGTTGTAGGTCGAGGCTCCGAACCCAGACAGGCGCTTTACTTTGTGTAAATAATTTCACCGCCACTGCTCTCAAAATAGTGAAGGAAAACATCGTGAAGAAACCTGCATCTACCAACCCGCACTAGGCCCGAGTGGTATATTACAGCCCATTCCCTTTCGAATGGAGGAGGCCTGTGTCCCAACAGTGGGAACATTTTAGATTGATTATGCTTTATATGCAATAATTATCCTAACTTGAAATGATTCAAGCGCGCAATTTTTACAAAGTTATGATCCCATTCGATGACAGCATTTTTTTCAGAAATAGAGGAGTTTTTTATGTGCTGTTAAACAAATAAAAAGCTGTTTAATATCAGCATGTGTTTTAAAACCGTTGAAATATAAGCCAATTTATTATTTGTTATAATTTTACATTTATTATCTGTTATAATTTTTCATTTATTATTTGTTATAATTTTTCATTTATTATTTGTTATAATTTTTCATTTATTATTTGTTATAATTTTTCATTTATTATTTGTTATAATTTTTCATTTGTTGCCAAGTTTTCATCATTCAGTAGAGCTTGTCTTTTATTAATACGATTACAGTTAATTTACAATTCTCTATTAAAACATCCTTATTCTACTGGGAAACAACTCTCCATTACTAAAGTAATACAATTGGATAATATATCTAATTCAAACTAGAAGTTCTGATGACTGAAATAGAAATTAACTTCACAACAATTTGGTACTCCAGTTGGTATTAATTTTCATTTTGATCTTATAGCCAACTGAGATTACTCTTGCGCATATAGGTAGAGCTTTGTAAATAATATTTACACAAGTTAAATAATTAACCGCCCAGGGATGTAATCGCCGACTTTTCGCACAGAAGGCTGTACCGCAGCCCCTGCACCAATGCGCATTAAAAAAAATGTAAGGAAAATCGCAAAGTGAATTATATTTCAATTAAATCATAACTAGGTACTTAACGTTATCTATTATATATGTAAACTAAAAGCCACAATTTGTATAAGTACGTAATGAATGCCATATTTACGCGATAACCTACCGGCTCTAGGTACTGCCGTACAGGGAATTAGTTTCCAATTTATCTTGATACGCAACGAAACTAAACTTGAATTCATAATCTTAGATAATTATATAAAGTACATGTGACAAAATTTAGTCATTCTAAATTCAACCTAGACTACATATCGCTAAAGTAGATAATTGAATAAGTGGCAATGACTATTAATATCTAAGATTCTGAATTCACAAGCCGCGCCACTCGGAACTAGGTACCAAGATATACTAGACACCATTTACATATGAACTGAATGTCAGTATAAATGATGAACTATTTGATAACTAATCCTTATATTCTCCAAGTCTGCATCCGGTCGTCATAAAAATGTTTAATAATTTGCATAACAATGAAATACCTTGCATGCTTTTAACAATGAATTGAGAATTTCCTAACATTTTGAAACCTTGACAGTAGTAATCATTGTCAAGGTCTCAAAATGTTATGAAAATAACACTCCTGACGCAATTGGGTAAAAAGTTGAGTAGATTGGTATTATGACGTAAACGTGATTCATAGAATCTAAACACGAATCTATTTAAGAATTTATTTGCATTATATGTTATTAGAAACTTGCTATATTTGGGATTATGGGTTCGAATAGAAAATGGAACCTTTACAGATTTGTAACTCCTTTTAGCCGATGTAGGCAATTTATTTATAAATTATAACTATTACCCTCAAACAACTATTTTTATAACGACCAGTCACAAGCTATATACGTTTAAAATAATCAATTTACCTACATTAAAATAATTTTAAAAACATTTACATACATGAAACAAAAAAACCATCGTTTCCAACGTTTTTGCATTCACCACAGTACCGCTCAAATGACCTGACTTGACAGAAAACAGAAATTAATAATTAGGTATATATGTATTATATTTCAATTCCATAATAACATTAGTTCATTTTTTAAATATTGGCGTTAATAAGCTTCAAATCTGTTATTAAAATAATGATTTATATAAATAGATATATATCTACCTACATACGAACTCAAGTATTGTATTAATGAGCAACAAATGGAATAAAGAAAAAAAACTACCTAAAATTCAAATTGCACTGATTTCATTACTGTAAATTCCTCGGAATTACTCTACATCATTAATTCGGAAATCAATCAATCCTAGACATCAACGGCTAAGCAACACTAACTTAAAAAAATACTTAGTAGTTATAACTATAAAATCTATGTACGAAAAACAGGCCCCGATATCTGTAATTTATATGGTGTAAGTAAATAATTAAGAGTAATCTATCGACTGGATGCGGGAAGCACAGGACCGTTCCATGTAGCGGTGCCTGGGGAAGGTCTATGTCCAGCACTGTATGATGATAACTTACAAACGCCAATATCCTCAATATTAGACCATATCTTTAGTAGCCGGGTATACACTGTATTTCAAACAAATTGACCTACTTTCTGTATTTGTCCGCCTTGTTTCGTAAAAACCACATGAGTCCGAAAAGGCAAGATGGTGGGCTGTTTAGGGGTCCTGGGCCGGATATCCATTTTTCTACTTCAGTTATTGATTTTTCCACTACTTCTATGATTTCGTCTTCGACGCCGCCACCTGGGAATTAAAAAATAAAATCAAGCTAGCATTAGATTTTGAATGTCAGCATTCTTCAATGGTCTTATAAGAAGTTTGGTGATTGTGACAGTTTTTCCCTGAAAGTCCGATAAAGACTATCATACCTAAATCTGCTTTTGTCGCATGTTGGCAGCTGTGATTGTTAGAACTACACAAGAGATTCGACAGAAAATTGTACTCGTATAACAAACCGCGGGAATAATAAAACTTGTAAAAAGGGCCAACTCAAAGCATTTATTTCAAAGAAACCAATTACAGGCACTTTTGAACTGTCAAGGGGTCGGTCAGTCAGAAAGATGAAGCTAGATGTCCATTCCAAAGCGTAGTAGGTACCTATGGAGAAGAACGGGCAAGAAACTCCACGGACACTCTTTTAAATCATGATATGGTTACAAAATAGCCCTTAGCGGATATTATCTTCTAAGGCCCTTTTACTCGTTTTTCTTGCCATGAAAAACTACGATTTATTCGCAGTGTCATGGCCGTCAGTGTTGTAAAGATCACTATGGAAGCTTGTTGACAGACACGTTTTTTCTACGGCGCGGTTTATACACCGTAACCGTGCCGTGTACCCACAGTTAGAAGATGTTCCTGGGTATAATAACCCAGAGCTATAATCTTCACACCACCCTTGAGGAACTGGCTATTAGTAATAATTTTGAACACATACTTAGCGGTATTTGCTATGTATATGTAGAGTGCACCTAATCAACCAACAATCTACGTGGAGTGGAGGCCATCAGAAATTGAGATTCGATATCGCGAATAGATTCTTAGAAAGATAGGGAGTTCCGTCAACACCTTCACACACGCATACGGAAAATACGACAGGTGTGACAGGATGACGTGTCATTCTGTCACACCTGTCGTATTTTAAGACAAAACTAGTATTTTTGGCGACATGGTTACAGGTGACAGGCAGTTTTGCGAGGGTGTGACGCATTATTTCCTCCAACTTATCCTTTTTAGGGTTCCGTAGTAAACAAGGAACCCTTATAGTTTCGCCATGTCCGTCTGTCTGTCCGCAGCTTAGCTCAGAGACGATTAGTACTAGAAAGCTGTAATTTGGCATGGGTATACATATTAATCACGCGGACAAAGTGGTAAAATACAATCAAGACAAATTTATTTTTTTAGGGTACACGTAAAGTGGGGATGTATTTTTTTCTCATCTGTCCCATGGTGTGGGGTATTGTTAGAAAGATCGTTCGAAAATATTGTGAGTTTGCGAAAACCATTTTTGGAGTCAGGGATGCCTTTGCGAAATATTAAGCTTTTAACTGCAAATTTTTGTTAGAGTCAAGTGTCGTCCCCCCCCCCCCCCCCTTGCTAGCTAAATGGTTGTACCTGGATTTGTGAAAAAATTCACAGCAGTAGTTTAACGAAATTGAAAGGAAAATGATCACAGCTAAATAGGCTTTACAGGTAAACGAGTAATAATTGACAAACTTAACATTGCAGTTTGAAAAACATGTTCTCCCATATGGAATGTATGGGAGAACATGTTTTTCAAACTGCAATGTTAAGTTTGTTCTTGGGATAAATTCATCCCAACTACGGAGCCCTTCATTGTGCGTGGTCCGACACGCACTTGGCCGGTTTTTCTTAAATGTATTTTCTTTTATAAGGGTATTCTTTTATAATGTATTATCTGTATCGCTTCGGGGCGGGGAACCCAGACATGAACCATGCCGATTTCTGCCAATTAAATCTAGCTCTCTCCGAAGAGTCTATTTAAGTTTCATAGACCCATCTAGATGAAAGTGTACGTGGTTAAACTCAATCTTAATTCCTCATCACTACAAATTATTGATTTGCTTATCGCGCTACTTAGCTATATTACGGCTGTAAAATCATTAAAATCGTTATTACTCGTAATCAGTTTCTTGTAGTTGTTCGATTATGAATTACGTTCTAAAGAAAGAGTTTTGGAATGTGTTATTTAATGGGTTACCGGTATTTTTTACGAGGCGATAACCGAAACTATAACCGATCATTAATTTTGAAAGACGCTGGAGTTTAGTTTCTATTTTCCCTGTTTTAAACTGTTTTCCTGTTGTGACTTCGGCAATTTATTATAATTATTAATAGTCAATTTCTCAGCTATATAAAACATAACTACAAAGTGGCACCAACAAAAGTAATATCGTAATGTGATTTGGCAGCTATGTTCTCTAAAAAACTGGGCTCTGATTTCACGGAAACTTTATTTAAAAATGTATAATTGATGATAATAATTATGATATCGGTCAAATGACCACCTCCTGAACTGATGCACATTGTGCTAGTTTTAAGGCATTTGGAACTTTTGCTCGCAAAACATCTGGCCCCAAATTGGTGGTATCTTCGTCAATGTTGGCTATCAAGACTGCAAGATTTGTGGTTTGTGTTGGTACCTAAACGCGAGATTTCAAAGAGCCCCAAAGGAAGAAGTCTGGCGCTGTCAGATCTGGCGATCTAGCCGACCAGTTCTAATCGCCAAAACGGGAGATCACACGGGCCGAAAATTGGTGTTTCAAAATCTCCATCGCTGCCTGAGATGTGCGTATCGCTCCATTGCATTGTCAGCTTATCCTCAAGTGTCAAATCGCAATGACATTATGACGCCATGTGCAAAAATTATGGCGCATTCACATTATGACATTACTTTTGCCCCACCTTGTTTAGTAAGATAATTAAGCCTTGTAAAATGTACACGTACAGTACAGGGAACATCCTTGAGTAAAAACTAGGTTACCTACTTAAATATTACCGATCGAATTTTTTGTATAGTAAGGAGAGATCCATTTAAAGATACATACGAAATACGAATAGATATACTTGATAAATTGATTTCAGGTGAATAAATGATGTTTAACCTCATTTCACACCTTTATAGGCTTTTTTTAAGGGCAGACAGAGGTGTACCATTTTTGTTTAAACCCCATGGAACAGTGGGCTCTGGGACGTTGCCGAGAATTCCCTAATGGAACAACCCAATAACACATTATATCGCTCGCGACTTGTGACAAATTTTAGCCATTAAGTAATGGATATTGGCAAGTGGTGGCAAGGCCAGGGATGGGCGACCTCGATTAGATATTGATAACGATAACACCTACCTAATGTTATCATTATAATCAATGCCGGACTCGACGTAGGCTTCTCCTAAGTTTCTAAACAATATATTATGTTCTTCTACCACATAGGACTGATGAGACTTATCTGCTTTCATTCTGGATGAATGCATGCATGCATATCTCGTGCTGAGATGAAAATATTAGCAAGTCCTCAATGTGGAATGTGTGTGTGTGTGTGGCTGATTGCTTGGTGCGCGCCTACTTAGAGCGTTATCACACTGGCGATTTGCCAGCATTTTTCCAGCGAGGTGATTTATGAACGTGCTCTCTGCGGGTGTGAAGCGAGCTAGGCGCGATTACACGACGAGTTATCTGTGTTTTCAAGATATTCTACACTCGCTTGTCTCGGTCTCTCTTGTTCACTAACGTCAGTAACTCTCGTTCCGAAAACGCGGCGAACACGTTACGCACTGGTGGCGTGGTAAACAATCGCCTCGCCGATAACACGCTGGTAAATCGACAGTTTGATATGGTCCTTCAGTACCTTCACTCTCAAACTCTTTTCGTGCCATGCTGATAAAAAATGTGTGGTCACTGTGGTCCATACCTTACCATAAAGAATACGGTAATTTATCAACTAGACATCAAAAACCTGCATTCTGATAAAAGAGCTCAGCTACCTCAGGTCATTTGCAATTAAATGATCCCTATGCCAATGTCAACCATTTTCGAGTAATTAGAATTATATTTTTAAATGAATGAAATAAAACTATAAAATGTCGAATCACTCTTAAAATTGTTGACATTTACAAAGGAGTTAAAAGGGATCATTTGGTTGTAAATGACCTCTCCTACCTCCCCTTAAAGGATTGCCGACATAATATATCCAATAACCCTTTAAACAAGCGACAATTGCAGAATTCTCATTCAAATGCGAAGCATTAACGACATTCAGGCGCACATCATTTATTCGTACGTCTTTATTTATTTATCGTTTACTCACCATTCCCTTTCTTCATGTCGTCGGTGACCTCGCAGTAGAACATCGTCTGTAATGAGCCCTGCACGCCGACTCCGGCCCTGCGTGCAAAATATGGGTTAATAAACCAACCTACATTATCTCAATTTTTTTTTTACAGTAACTATTGTTTTATCGTTTTCAAGGACGCTGAATTTCAAATGAAGTGACGAATTTAGGTTTGCTGATAGGTATTGTAATTCTTTCTTTACAAGTTTAGATTGAAATAAAAATGATGAGTATAAATACTTAAGTTTCCTTGCTTATCAGAATTTTAAGCACGTGAACAACACAAGGCAAGATAAGTGCATATGAAGAGGTATTTGTTTCGTATTGTAAGCATGCAAAAAGGAAGTTTGGAGAGGCTATTCGTCCTGTAATATATTTTATCTCTCTGACTCGAACTTGGAACAATTACAACTCTAACGCCCGTTTTTACTACTAACACTAGGCTGCAATTATTTGATTGCCTATAAGTGCGTTGTTATATTTCAACGCTGGAATCAGCGCAGAAAGTTGAGCGAAAAAGTCCAACAGAGCGCTTTTATTAAGGCATTAATTTAGGTGAAAACGGGCATAAAACTTCATAATTATGACGAGATGACACTATGATTTTTGTAGACATGAGTATGTTTAGTAATTAAATTATTTGAATTTTATTGATGAACATTATGTAGTTTCAAGACCCTGATAACTATCAATAATGGACAAAAAGTTAAATACATGTACCTATTTTTATTTTATTATTATTCAGTTCAGTCACAGAATTGCCCAGCTTAAACTAAAATGAAGCTAAGTAATCAACCGACATAGCCCGAAGAATTGGCAAACTAAAAAGCGTCGGAAGGCATCCCACATGGTGGACCGATGACCTCGTGAAGGCCGCAGGAATCCGCTGGATGCGGGAAGCTCAAAACCGATCAATGTGGCGGAGCTTGCGGGAGATGAAGTAATCAGTAGAACAACTGACCTGTAAGACGCAATTTTCTGCAGATCATAGAGCGGCACGTCATATCCGCACTCTTCCAGCACCTCTTCCTTGGCGATCTCTTGCAGGGACTTGTTCTTGTCGACAATGCCAGCGCACATCTCTAAAGTAATGCCTAGCTGTGCGGGATACTTGTTAGTATCTATCACCATATTTTGACGGTCCGATACTGGTACACTGTTGTAGTAAATCGCTGAGGAAAAAAAATACATTTATATTACTGACTGACCAGAAGGCCAATTCACGTAATTAAATCTCATCTCAGCGACTATCGATGACAAAAGATTAGGGAACTTAGAAAAATTATTTTAAGGATTGAGATTAGAATGCAAACCTTTTTAAAAATACTGAATAGCCCTTTTATGTAGGTATGAACATGGATTCCGAGCCGCGCACGCGTTTCGTGATTATTTGACATCCATATAATACAAGGAATTACAATATATAAAAGCCCGCCGTAATGCTATCCCGACCCGCGCCCGACACGCACCCGCCTTGTGTGCGTTGAGATTAACATTCAAAAAGTACAAATTTTCTGGCAAATATAAATATTGTTTTCTTTTTTTTCTACATACCTCATGGGAAAAAGGTGTATGTACAAGGGTGCCTGTAATGAAGGGGTAGGCAGGTAAGTATTGTGATTTCCGCCCATCACTATGTTAAGAATCCTACGTCTTAGACGGACGAATATTTTACGTAAGAATCCATATTACGGAAAGATGTGGGATCAACCCAGGCAGGACCCCACGCTCGCTCCACATCTGCGCTTGTAACGACTATACCCGAATTGCTACATTTTGTAGCATTCTTTATTTCAAAAGCTAAAATGAAGTCCATTAATGTCCTGAAATAATATCTATTGTGATCTTGAACATGTTCCAATTGCCCTTTCCCTAATATCTCTCTGTAGGCCTACCACTATTGCTATGCTAAAGCAATTCGGGTATATACCTCTATGAGGCATATGCCACATAGCACCATCGGAAATTATCAAGGTATCAATGCAACATCATTGTGAAGGTATAAATAACTCACCCGGTCTGAAATGTCTTGTCAGAACTAGCACTTTTCTAGTTACATTGAAGATTGTAATACAAACAGAGTTCTCAATGTCCAGAAGATCTTTTGTCATTTTGTTACAATTCAGGTCATAGAACAAACGAAATGGGTTTAATTCAGAGAATTGTACATCTGTCCTATAGACATTAGAAATAACTATATGATCCATTGCTTATTTTTTATATAAATTTATATACAATTCATGCAAATCTGAATTAAATCACTCCGAAGCACTAAGATCTAAAACACTTGTAGACTTTTGTGTTTATTTTTCAAGAATTCCTATTTTGGGTTTTAATTTTATAAAAATAACATTGTCTGTCAGGCTGACAATTTGAGTAACAAAAGAGCATCTTTACAAAGTGGAGATTGTAAGGAGTTTTATCATGGTTAAGCACACACTTTCAAACAGTTTTATAATGCGAACAGGAAACTGATTTCATATCTGCTTATCAGCTCATGTAGTTATTAAAACCATGTTTCTATGTGGACCAACTGAAAATGTTTATCTCAATGTGATTAATTATTAAAAAACTAAACATTTACTAAATAAGATGTTTGTTATATAAATTGTGTATAAAACACTGAAGTAATAATGTAGCCAAAAATGTTTCGATAAAATATTTGTGAAGAAAAAAGAATTAACCCTCAAAAAGAATTCCCAACATAAATGAAGTAGGAATACATGTTACACAAAAGAAAAGCTAGGTCACGGACACACCTTAGGGGCCAATTGAAAGCTAAATATTCCACATAATAAATAAATAACTACTACTAGATAATAATAACTAATACAGAATTATGGAATAAAAATACATGTTGTATCAATCCTAAATAAATTGGGTTATGGGCAGGAAAATGATGATTGCTTTTGTATTAGGTAGTCTATTACAAAGGAAGTTTAAGTATCTATTCTGCATATCACCATCCACTTCCAGGAGTTGTAGTCCTTCACATAATCATGCCATACCTAAAGCTTTTTTAGTCAGTGGGTCGTCCTAGGGTTTGATTTCGGTAGCAAAAAAAAACTCGCAAATACTCACCGGGTCTGAATTGCTTCACGAATACCAAAACATTCCGGGTCACGTTGAAGACGATGATGGCGACGCTGTCATGCACCTCCAGCATGTCCCAGTTCTTATCCTTTCCTCCTTGTGTGTAGTTGAAACGAAAAGGCTTCACGTAAGGCGAATCCGGCAACGGACTCATGTGCACTTCAGTTAGGTCCTCCATCATCGGAAATCTATACTATCGGTGTGGTGGCAATTATTGAATTAATGCTTTTTAAATAATTGAACTGTGTTGTACTGCTTACAGAGTTTATGTATGTTCGAATTACATTAAATTCTAAATTATTTTATTGCTGTAACACTTTCTATCTTTCTCGAAGTTGCTTTCGAACCACAGAATACTTTTATAATTCGAACTGAACAGTGAACTGACGTTGACGTCTTCTGTGCAATGACGTCAGCCAGGCATCTATCATCTATCATTACAGCTGACAGCAGGCAGTGTTGCCAGTGCGCTATCAAGCTAGCCACTAGCATTGCACGACTTACGAGTGCGCGCCACAAAAGGCCGGCGAAAAGTAGAACTATTTCTTGCAGTTTCTTGCAATAATATAGACACAAGCGCTGCCCGCGTCAAAAGGACTTCAATGGTGGCGCGGACTCTAACCCTGTTAGTGCACGATTGAGCTGGATCAAAATCATTGATTGAACTGTTGCCAGATTGATCGACTAATTAATTGACGCAATGGTAGATTAATGCAAAAATACATACTACTTTTGGATTCCTATCAATCAGATTGACGTCAGATTGAAGGATTGAACTGATGCTAGAATGCCAGATCGGTCATTTAGGTCTAGCTATTAGTTCATGTTAAATAAATGACTTCAATATTTTACAAAGAAAACGCAGCCGCAATAATTTTGGTCAAAACTAAGCCTGAACCTCGCCCGAATAGTAAAATATACCTAGATTGCTCCGTCACTATCTTTGATACAAAACAATAAGAAGAAAGATTCTCTAAGTACTTAAGACCTCTTCTCTCTTCGTATTCTTTTTTTAAAGGTTAACAATGGTGATGTGGGTTGGTGATTCATAAATTATGTGCTTTAAATTATATATCTTGACCCCATGCTCCCAGACCGCTTTGTACACACGGCTACATCAAGCTATACATTTCCAGTTTATGCTGATCTTGCATTGTATAGGATTTCTGTACAATGCGAGATCAGCTTATACTGGAAATGCCGTGTGTACCTATTGATCAGGCAAAAAATTGCCACTGCGCCAAGGGTTAACTCCTCTTAATATAAAGGGTTCTAGCTATAAAAACTTAGGCCATTTATATGGGAGCTAAAGCTAACCCTCGATTAATTATGTGAAGAACATTGACATTTTATGAAGATCTATGATATTTTACATATTTTTAAAAGACTGTCTGTGGATTATATCTTTTCACTTCACTATACTTCACTTTTGAGTTTTGATTTTGACATCTTGTACCTGTACGGGAAAATAATTAAATCATATTTTTATCGACATCAAAACTGAAAGTAAAATAAAGTACAAAATTTGAATTTACTTATATTTACCCAAGTGTGAATGGATATGCGACGAAAGGATTAGAAATATTAGAATGGCTCGGCAAGATAAAGGCTTACTGGGCTTTGTGATCAAGCTTTCTAACGAAACAGCGCAAAAATTGGCCGAAGAAGAACTACAAGCTAAAACTCGGCTAGAAGAAGCTTCTGCGAGTAAGACTGCGAGTACGGATTCGGATAAATTAGATAAGTCAATAACTTCTGAAAGTAAGAGTAAAGAGAATACTAATACAAAAGTGAGTAATTTGCCTGAACCTGATGAACAGGATTTAAGTTCTAAAAGTGAGGATGCACGCGATCAATCGGTTAAAACTGTAGTTGATAAAGACTATTCAGCATGGGGTGACTATGCACCATATGTTACTTATGAAGGTGAAGAAGCTATTTATACTGACCCTTCCAACAATCAAAAGTATACATGGGGCAAAGAATCCAATTCATGGACCTTGAAACCAGGTCAAGAGGTGCTTGGAAGAGAATACAGTTATGAAGATGATACACATATTTACACAGAAACTGATGGCTCCAAATTTTTCTGGGATGTTGAAAAGAAAGCCTGGATACCTAAGGTTGATGATGACTTCTTAGCTTTATATCAAATGTCCTATGGATTTGTAGATAATACAACTGAAGACAAAGAGAAAAGCAAAGCAGAGGATAAAAAGAAAGAACAAAAGAAAGCTGAGCTTGCTGCTGGAGTGAAACGGAAAGCTGAACCACAGTGGTTCCAGCCATCAGAGGAGACAAACACTAAGGTCTATGTATCCAATCTACCTCAAGACTTAAATGAAGAAGAATTTGTCAATTTCATGCAAAAATGTGGCCTTGTTGAGCGAGACCCTGCTAATCAGAAGATGAAAGTCAAACTGTATAAGGATAAAGAACATGATTGTTTCAAAGGTGATGCACTGTGTACATACATCAAAATAGAATCTGTTGACTTGGCATTAAAACTTCTTGACGGCAGCGATTTAAAAGGTAATAAAATTAAAGTGGAAAGAGCATCCTTCCAAATGAAAGGTAATTACAATCCTGCTCTAAAACCAAAGAAGAAAAAGAAAAAGGAACTTGAGAAATTAAAGAAAATGCAACAGCAGTTGTTTGATTGGAGACCAGAGAAGTTTATTGGAGAAAGATCAAAACATGAAAGGATCGTTATAGTTAAGAACTTGTTTCATCCAACTGATTTTGATCAGGAGGTCCAACTGATTCTGGATTATCAGCAAGATTTGAGAGAGGAGTGTACAAAGTGCGGGGAAGTAAGAAAAGTGGTCATCTATGATAGGCATCCTGAAGGAGTAGCCCAGATAACTATGAAAGATCCAGAAATGGCAGATGCAGTTGTTCTACTTATCAATGGAAGGTGGTTTGGCAAGCGGCAGATCACTGCTGAAATATTTGATGGTAGAACAAAGTATAGGATTGCTGAAACTGATTCTGAAATTAGTAAGAGGATAAATAAATGGGATCAATTTCTAGAAGGCAAAGAAGGAGAAGAAGCTGAGAAGAATGGCTCAAATGATGCAGCTGACAGTAAAAATGAACAAAGTGCTGTTATTGATGAGGTTGTAAAAACGAAAATAGTTGAAGAAGTTAATGATAAAATGGGTGATGCAACCAACAAGGTTTTAGATGATGGAAATAAAACTGAAGATGCTGATAAAACTGATGAGGTTATGGATGTGGTTGAAACAGGAGAAACGACAGAGTAAATTTTAATAAGTATGAACTTACTTAAACAAGTTTTATGTACCTAAGTAAGTGAAATAGTAATAAATCAATAAAGTCAAACATGTTCTTTCTACTTTACACATAACACTGACATAACAACAATTTTGAAATCTATTGACGGCAGTTGACTTTTTATTCAAAAGCACCCTCAATTTAGACCACAATTTTTTTTTTTGCCTTGTCGCTAACCTTTTTTTTTCTAGATCTTACCTAACTTTCTTCCGAAACAGGTCCATGACATGTTTTCTGTAAGTATATGAATATAAAAACGACATTTCATTGTAAATCTTAAACATAATTTGTCTCCCGAGGCTCCGAATCATTAGGTGCGTCATGGCTCACTTGGCATATAATATAAGTACTGGAAAGCTTTCGGTCTTAGCATTTCGTTCTCAAATTGGACTTTGGACCAAGACGTGCGTGATTAGTATTCAAAGACAACTGACATGTGGTTTTATCGTTTTTATAGGACTACTAGGACAAGGCCATGAATTGGCTAGGGTAAGCGCCGAGAGAGTTCTTAATTAATTGAGCGTATATTACAGCTGCATCGGGCCGACCGTATCGAATTTTGAAAACAAACAAAACAGCGCGATGCGGTCAGTGTGTAGTCTGCAATATATGTTGGACCAATGTTGCCGCAACTGAGTTCCCAAAAGGGGAATATCCAGCGCTGAAAAGGTACATTTTGGGTTAAAAAGGTACATAAGCAATGCTTTTACGCATCTCTCGCTCTCTCACAATGAATGCGAGACAGGGAGAGACTACCTGCTCGCCAGCAGTTCTATTTTTTGAATTCTAGGCGTGACAAAACTTATATATGTACTCATTGAATTGTTTCTCGTGGTTACTTCAAAATGTACCTATCAAAACTTATCCGCTTTACAAACAAGCGCGCCCTTTATTTATATTTTTTTGGGCGGGAAATTTATCAAATAACTTCTCCCGCTCCGGGCAGAGCGGGAGGGCGTGTCAGAACCCACCCGTGTTCCTTCCGTTGCATGTGTGGTGGGGCCACGATATCCCTTTCGGACAAACTCGCAACCCTGGCAGGCATTGGCCCTAACGGACCCCGTCAGTTGATGCTGACATCTCTTAGAGGCGCGAGTGGAACACAACGCGCTGTCGACCCGGGCCTGGTCCTTATCGGACGGCGAGCCACCCATCGCTCACCGTCCGCAAGCCCGTGCCTACGGTGGCCGGAAGTCGGCTTGCGACTCCCGACGCCCGGTGCGACTCCTGCGACGACTAGGAGCGCGAAGGCGCGAATTTTGCCTCTCCCTCACGCGTTCCACCTCCTAAATGGTCCCTCACGCGTTCCCAATTGTGGCGTGCCCAAACAAGTGCGCCATGTGAGTAGAGTAGTGTTCTGTGTCTGGGCTTGGTGAGCGCGCCCAAAGAACGTGCCGCTCGGGCCGGTCGGATACACGATACAATGTTCATTGCCTACACTCTCGGCGGAAGCGAGAGAAAGCTATTTCCCATTACTACATTACGTAGGTCTGTGAGTTCATAGGCCAGCGGTACTTAGGACCGAAGATGCTATCTCGTTTTCACGTTTTGGCGGCGGTTTAAAAAAAGGTACGTAAAATAGTCTTTAAACCACGATTTTACACATGATTCGTATGTTAAGTTGAAAAGGTACGTAAAATAGACCCCATTACACACGGGAGGCTTAAAACGCCGTCGTACGTACGTCAAATGTGTAAAATGTACGCTAACGGCAACACTGTGTAGGACACAGGGTACACACGGCTAGACATCAAGCTATACATTTCCAGTATAAGCTGACCTCGCAGTGTACGGAAATCCTATACGATTCAAGATCACCATAAACTGGAAATGTATAGCTTGATGTGTAGCCGTATGTACCTACCTACTTTTTAAATTTAGCGATGCGGCGCACGGTGGGCTGAAATCGTTAAGTGGGGACTTAAGGATTCAAATGAGTATTTTTGAATTTTATGTACTAATACAAATATTTTTTGTTATTTGTAATTTTTTTTATACCTAGTATTTTTCGAGTTATAGACCCCTAAACTTTGTACGAAATATTAATCGGTTTTTGTTTTAATCTGACATGTTTTAATATTGTATTACAGAAATATAGCAAAAAATCTAATTATTGGTAAACATTCTACATCACCCTTATGACGTCATTTATTTTTCACGATACTCACTCACACCACCCTTATGACGTCATTTGTTTTTAACAATACTCAATAGCGCGGTGACCCTCATTACCGCGTCGTCCATTGAGCGCAGCAAAATGATGACGTGTCATTATGTGATTGGATTATGAATAGCAGGTAAAAAAATGACACGGTTAAAAACAACCATCCTCAGTACGTTGTTACACATCGTAATAAACGCACTATCCTATCTCACATTTTCGGAATACTAATACTATTTATTAAATAAAAATGTTCGATTTGGTGTCAAATATTGATATTGTTGTGCTATTAAAGGAAAGTGGAAGTTTTAAAAATAATAGTGTTTTATATAGTGCTATTAAATCTAGATTAGTCCCCACTGTGTTAAGTGATGAAAACGATAAAGCGCTAAAAGCGTTTTGTGCAAAACATTGCTATAATCTGCAAAGGAGATGGCAAAATGCTCATAGCAAAGAGGAATTGTTTAGCAACAATAATAGCGAATGGTTATCATCGGAAATAAACTGGCCTGATTTCATTGTAAGTGCATTTGAAGGAAACCAAGACTCTGTTCCTAGTACATCAAGTGAACATGAATCTCCAGCAAAAGTGTCTACTGCCACGTCAACGAATGTAAGTCCAAGAAAACCATTTTGTGAATTAGGACCTAAGCAAAAAAAGAGACGTACTGAACACATTCATACAACTATGACTACAGAGGAAATATCTCATGCATATATTATGAAATTACGAGAGGATGGTAATCAAGGAATAGCTGAAATCCTCGAACACCTACTTAAAAATCCACAGGATGTGCAAAAAGCCAAAGATAAAGAGGACAGTGTTTCGACAGATGATTCAAGTATTTTATGGGTAGTTTAGTATTAATAAAAATTGTTTCCGAGGAACAAATTATCTGGGAAAACGATTCACCAAATTCAGCATATTGGTGTCGTCCAATATTTTTCAAGTTTGAAAAAGAGAATAAATCAACGATTTTAAGAGAGAAAACCGAAATTGAAACGGAGATAAATGAATTGAAGGAAACAGAAATTGGAGAAATAAAAGTCTCACATTAATTATTGCTTACCATGATAGATGGTAAAGCAACATCAATCCTCTGTGAAACTTCAGCTCAACGATGTGACATATATAAAGCTGTTCCTACAGAAATGAATAACTTGTCTTTGTTATTGACTAAAAACATTGATACCGACTTGTACAAATATGGTTTATCATCGCTACGTATATGGATACGTTTTATGGAATGCATTCTTCATATAGCCTATAGACTTGATTTCAAAACATGGGTTGCAAAGGTGAAAACAAAGTTTTGATGGAAAATAGAAAAAAAAGCATTCAGGAAGCTTTTAAAAATCAAACAGGCCTTTTAATAGATGTTGTAAAGCATCGGACATGGAACTACTAATGACGGGAATACCGCTCGAAGATTTTTCTCAAATACAGAGATTGCTGCTGCAATTACTGGTGACGATGAAAACTTAATACAACGGTTTTCAATCATTTTAGAAACAATATCTTCAGGTCATAAAATTGACACAGTGAAGTTTAAAGAATATACGGAAGCCACCATAAAATTATACGTAGATTTATATGAGTGGTATCACATGCCCTCCAGGTGCAAAAAGTTCTTGTTCATGGAGCAGCTATCATTGAAAACTTGGGATTAATTCCGATTGGAAAGTTATCGGGAGAAGCGGCTGAATCTAGAAATAAAGACTTTAGGCGATGTCGCCAACACCATTCAAGAAAATTCTGCAGAAGAGCTAATAATGAGCATATTTTGAATAATTTAATAATTAGTTCAGATCCTTATACACGATTATTTTTAAATCGTTCTGGAGCCAAAACACAGTGACTCCAGACGATTAATAGGTACTATTAGCATTGTTATTGTTTTTTTAAGACATCTAATATAGAAGTTAGAAATTTATCACTCTTTCATTCGAGTTAAATCTTAGTAGCGCTCACACTATTTCATTCATAAACGCAAGATCGTACGCGATCCGCTCGGTGATTGATGACGTAGCGCGGCACAGCTGTGCGTGTGCGAGTCCGGCTGCAAGTAAGTACCTGCAAGTAGGTATTTCATTTCTGGTACGATAGGTTGGTGTAAGTTCATTCACCTCGTTATCTCTCGTTTGTATCGGAAGCACGGCACGGTGTTTACCACTATCACATCTCCTCGTAAACGAGAGAAACTAATTGAAATTTCATTCACCACTCTCGCATCACGAAATCACTAGTACTCGTACCTTTTCAACTAGACACGACGAGTACACTTGGGAGTTGTATTTAAGGCCTTGAATCGAGTGTCGACCAATCGAGCTAATAGGTACTTAATAAGCATACCTACCTACCATATTTATGATAAATAAAAAGAATACTGCCTAAACCAATTTTTGTGCGACAATGCTTGCTTGCGAGTAGCTACGCGGCTTCTACAAAGGCAGGCAATGTAAACAGAAAAAATGAATCGTTTTATCTGTCGAATAGAGTTCATTATAAGATGGTGGTGCCCTTTTCTATGAAAATATTGGACCGAATTAAGACCTTATTTTTATACACTTAACCGCGGAATTCGGTTGTGCATCCTTTTGAAGTCCGGTCGAACACTTCTCAGAATAATTTTAGTAAACTGCGTACCTACTTACCTTGTACCTAGTTTGGTGAATTTTCTATTTGTTACCGTTTACGGTTAAGAAATAAAGTCTGAATTCGCTTTTCGTATTTTTATTTGTGTACCTATTTATCTATTGCGTATGTGTTTTTATGCTGTCTGATCGATGAATGGATTTTTCAATGGGTACCGTTCGCAAGTGTTGCCTTTCGTCGATACGTTTTACACACATATGCATTGATCGCAGTTACTTCGAGTTCTCATTATTTCACAAAAAAAACAATAAATCAGATTTTTCGTGTTTTTTTTAAATTGTAATTTATTGAAAATAATAGTCCCAATCGTTTCGAGTTCGATGATCGAGTTTATGGCTTTTCGTTCCAGAACGAGCTAAAATTAACCGTGTATATCATCAAAACGTCATAAAATGACACGGAAACACAAACCATTTTCAGAAGAAGCGAAAGCCATGCTTCTGTTATCTCCAACATTTGAAGAAGATTAGCGGGAAAATATAGAATTTGTAAATGTGGAACATTTAGAGAACGAATCTGAATCAGAATCTGATGAAATTGTCTAAGTGAAAATTTTGTGAGTGCGTGTGTGAGTAAGAGTGTGTGTATGAGTGGATTAAGCCTCCTGGGGACACCACTGATAAAATAAAAACGCGCTTAGATCTCTACCTCAAGGGTGGTGTGGAAAAGGGAATGAAAAAGAATTTTCTCGAGAAAATCGAAGCAAGTGATATATCGGATAATTTGCCTAAAAAATAGCACAATCGAATACCGAAAGCTGTTTTTTGAGTACTCTTGAGAATTAAAAGTTATTCATATAAAATCAAACTTCTCCATACAAAAATAAATTCAAATCGTTATAACTTTAAAAATATTAGGTATATACAAAAATCGCAGAAGAAAAATGCCTTGTCGTTAGTGGTAGATTGCAAAGCCGTTATTATTTTAAAAAAAATTGCTCATCAATTTTTGTGAATCCTTAAGTCTATGAAAACTTGATTGCAGCCCACCGTGCGGCGTGGCCCACCTAAATCCAACCCAAATCTGCGTCAGCATAAAATAACGGGGAAGGAAGCTGTCCCGACTGAATAGGCCACAGTACTGTCATCCGGTACAAACGTTTAATAATTACGCGGGTGGAAGGCAGACTTGTCAAGTACATTATAAAGTGACGATGACGCATCATACCTATTCCAAGTTCGCTTCTTACGGCTTTTAGTGGACAAGCTGGTTATCCGACTGCGTAAACGTGTCTCTTCCTTGTCTAAAAAGTAATTGGAGTTTTTGGAGGAACACAGCCACACAGGGTCACGATTTTATTTACTAGTCTATGGTTCATAGGCAGAATGGAAACAAGTCTTTGCAGTTTAAACCAAATCTAATTTAAGAAATAATCATCATACCATAAACCACAAGCCGTCATGTTGTCTGTTGTCTGACACCTGACTTTTTAGTTGCATACACAAATTTATCTAATTCGACGTTTTGTAATCAAAAACGTTCACAATAACGCTTGTTAACCAGGAGCCGGATGAATTAAGTTTACAGCTGTGTATATTTCTATAATGGGAAGTGTGTACGAACGCTCGAATACGTGTCTAGACTTGGAGTGAGGTGTCACGTCTAATCGGGGCTTTCCTAGCGGCCGACTCCATGAATAATAACAGGATAATATGTTAACATGGCTGTGCAATCGGACTCTGGAGGGAAGGACGACGTGAAGACACAGTTCGTGACGCGAGAGGGCACATATCGCTTGATGACACTGTCGGAGTATTCGAGGCCTAATCGAGTTGGTTATACGAGTGGCTCCGGGTCTTCCCATGTACGCGTGTCGCTGGTCAGCCTGCCGCCGGGGCCCGGGGGTGGAGCGCCCGGCTCCGACGGACAGGGCTCTGACGATAGGATATGCTTCAATCATGGCAAAGAACTTTATGTTTATGTGTATAGAGGTGTTAAAAAGGTAAAGTAACTTGTGGTGTTGCGTTCAAACAGTCTTAAATTCAATTATATACCTTTATCTGGTACCTGGTACATTCAATATGAATCTCAAATAGATGGGGATGTGTAATTTAATGAGATTGAAGCTACTTAATTGTCAGATTAATTTTTATCTTTAATTTTGATAAACTAGTATGAATACTCAAATATAAGGTGTAGAATATTTTAGAATTCCTAATTTCTAATAGTAATAAAACATTCTGGGCTCTCCTTAATTACCTAACACTTTCTGCAACCATATTTTGCAACAGTTTCATATCTTAAGCAAACAGCCCAAATCTAAAAATAGGATCTAGATATAAATAACCTTAATTGGTCATTATAATGTGGGTGTGTTTGTATTATGGCATAGCAACATACTCCTGAGCCAAAATATACTTCTATGATTCAGTTTTAAATAGCACTGTAATTTTGAATAATCAACTTGAACAAAGTGTGTTGCCCATTGAAAGCAAAACCAACCAGTTTATGTTTTGATGGATGTAATATTCTGATGTTCAATTATGTTATCTACTCAGATAAAAATAATGAAACATTTGTGGGATAAATGAAAAAGAAGATCTGAAATTCAAATCACATAATACATAACTGTTGAGTTTTTGAGTTTGAGTTTTGAGAATCTATTGAACCTTGTATAAAATATGAAAGTTCAACTTTCTATATAATTATTATTCTCTAGGTTCTGTTTATCCCCAATGGCAAGGTGCTAAACATTGTAACATTGCAAAATTAGTGTTTTTTCATAGCCATTACTTAATTAATTCTCGTAATGCACTCCACTCATACATTTCTATGTCCGACAGGGCATGTCACTATATTACACACTTCCTCGGCAGGCGGCAGATCTCACGAAGCCAGTTGACAAGAAGATGTACAAAGGCACGAACCCAACCTGTCATGACTTCAACACCGTCACAATGACACCGGACAGTGTGTCTCTAGTTATAGGATTTTCTACCGGCCAAATACAACTCATAGACCCTATTAAGAAAGAATTAAGTAAATTGTACAATGAAGAGGTGAGTAATATGTTAATTTATCTTAAAATAATAATACCGCCCTGTTACTGAGGCCTCTTCTCATACCGAGAAGACATGAGCATTGATCATATTGCTTGCTCAAGACAGGTTGGCAATTTCAGACTTATAACTATAAGTCCTTCACCGATTGACATTGAAAATTCATCTATTGCTTTAATCAATAGAGATAGAATCTCTTGCAACATGCATAATAATGAATTTTACATTAAATTAAACCTAACTGGTGTAATGAGCATGTACTATATCACCTCTACCTACCTATATTCGGGAATTACAGGTCATGATAAGTTTATAGTGCTAGTAAAAAAAGATAAATCCAGTCCAATATCAGACAAGAGATTATAGAAGAAAATACCCAACAAGTCACAACATTCTGAAATATAATAACAAAACTATAAAACCCTGTCGTATAGTTTTTTTAAAGTTATTATAAGTATGTGAATCATATCAGGTAGTTTATTTGTAGTTTCTGCCTACACCCGTGGCCGGCATGGGGAAGAGGCGTGAATTTATGTATGTTTCATTTGCTTACATACTTCTGCATATTATTATCAGTTATAGTGAAAAAGTAACTCTGCCAGCATCTGTGTTCCTTTCCACATATAATCCGTCTGCCTTAACAGCAGGAGTGAACAGGCATCTTTCGGGCAAGTTCTTTCCATCAGACGAGATCGAGGTCAAGAGGTCTACCGAGCGGCATTTCCTGGCCTTGATTCTCAATTTTGGTCTAGCTCCCCACAATATGAGTTTCTCCAGTATTGGATTATTTCAGATTCAAATCTCTCACTCGCGTATACACCTATATTATTTATGTATGATTTGAAACCAATATCCGAAAGAAACTATCTAAGATATATGCAAAATATTGTTTCGGTTCGAAAATCGACCGTCGCGCTAATCCAGCCACTGCAGAATCTGTAAAAAAATGTCTGTGTTTATGCACCTGTCTACCCTATTCTGACATTAGGCGTGACTATTTGTATAGCAGGACTATTTAAGATTTCTAGTACATGGCTATTAAGTAAGCTGAAGACACACAATATACAAACATATCTTTACAATTTCTGTCCTCTATTCTAATATGCGTTAATAAAAGGTTTGTTATGAAGATTAATTTCTTGCAAATGTAGTGGTAGTTTATTATTGACTCTTTCTGACACAGATTTCTTCGATTCGTCAAGGTCTTCTAGACCTTGACGAATCGAAGAAATCTGTGGTCAATTGGTATGTAGACGTAAATAGAGAAATGGCCAGGGATAGCTTTCTACATTTAGATTTTGACTCCAATATAGCACAGGATATTGTTTTGTAGCTTTTCTCGTGAGTGCATTTAAAGAGTCACTATAAAACTTACTGACAAGCAAATTATTTTACTACGCGCCTACACGTGGGAGAAGTGTAGCAAATACAAATAAAAGCAAACTGCCCTCTAGCATGGCCTTCTAGCGAAATAGTATCTAAGATGCATCTGTTTGTCGGAAATGTGATAGCGTCGTAATCTACCCAGTTCTGGATTAAGATCTACCGAGCTTCGGGCATCCAACCTCATAGTTCTTATACTTTAGACCTGGATCATTAAGGGCCCGGAAAACCCGAAAACGAAAACCTGAAAAATATAAACCTGTCTTTGCTGTCCCACAGTGGGGTGAAAATAATCTTTTGGCCTTATGTTTCTTATGTTTTTATTTTGCACCCATCTCAACCAAATGTTGTCTATGAACTCAGCCTATCGCAGTCCACTAATGAAATGAACATCACGACCAATTCTCCGCCTCCCGTATTCAGTCTGCTTTTATAGGCGGTTGGGCGCCTATTAAATAATGACACTAAGAACTACCGAACTACCGAACTACTTAGAGGAGCTCGTGGCTAAGTAATAATAGCCGCACGGGTTGATCCATCAGGTTAAGCTACGCTTGCCGGGGTTGGTCGGTGGATATTTGACCATCTTTACATACCGCGACTCCTCCGTGCCTCGGGAAAGCACGTTAAGCCCTTGGTCCCGGCTGTCATTCGTGGATCTTTGACAGTTGTTACGGGTCTTCAGAAGCCCGAAATCTGACAATCAGTCTTACCAAGGGGTATCGTTATATTACTGGGTTATGGAGGTCAGATAGGCAATCGCTCTATGTAAAATACTGGTATTCAGCTGCATCCGGTTAGACTGAAAGCCGACCTCAACATTGTTGGGAAAAGGTTGGGCAGATTTGACTAAGAACTACCTATGTATGTACGTCAAAACAGTATAATATATCTATACTAAGATAGATTACTGTTTACTATGGATGAATGTATCCTAATGTGCTATAGATTCGTTAGTTAGCACATTAGGATACTGTTGTAACCGAAGGGGGGTGGGAGGAGATGAATAACGCAACCGATACGAACAAGCTCATATATTGGACTGACGCAGCAGTCGTTAACCTTAAACTAAGGAACTAGCCTACCCTACTTATTTATTACTTATAAATATGTAGGTACCCACATAACAGACACATTCGTCTTCCATCCTTCGTATATTGAATAGAGCGTGAAGTACTTAATGCTAGGCGCTGCATTATCACTAGCCAGTTATCATGAGCGCATCCTATGTATTGTATTACATGCTCTGTTATATAATGTTACGATTAAATGGGGAATGTTGATAAGGTCTACAATCTTCATAATATAACATTGCATTGGTCAGAATATGATCCTAACTGTTGCCCGCGAATTGTTTCGCACACAAACTTCAACTTCCTTCCTTGGTATACTCGGGGTAAAAATCACGAAAAATCCTTTCTTAGTGCCTTTTCCATTTTTGTTTATCTCCTTTGCATTATCTTTTAACTAGATAGGGAACTAATTTATAACACAGGTGTTAGATTCGTAATCACACCAGATTGTGTAAGTTTATACATTTTTAGGGTTCCGTACCTCCAAAGGAAAAAATGGAACCCTTATAGGATCACTTTGTTGTCCGTCAGTCAGTCTGTCAAGACCCATCTTTTCTCAGGAACGCGTGGAAGTATCAAGTTGAAATTAATAACAAATACGTAGACCTACATATGTTCCCTTAGAGCTCCAAAAAAAATCAAGATTCTAAGTCAACTCAATAAAAATGGCCATTTACATGACATATTTTGATACTTCCCGTTGACCTAGAATCATGAAATTTGGCAGGAAGCAAGGTCTCACAGCACAAGTAAAGGAAAACGTCCGAAAATTGGTAATTTGTAGTATTATAACATAAAAAGATCGTGACGTATATCGATGTATTATGGGAACATGTTTCTCAACTACTAAGTTAAGTTTGTTCTTGTCATAAATTACCAACTACGGAACCCCTCATTGTGCGTAGTCCGACACGCACTTAGCCGGTTTTTTTTTACAATCTGGTATATTTGGAAATAAAATGTTAGTAATTTAAATTTAAATACTTTTGGGTCTTGGGAATTTATTATACTGTGGACAGAAAGATAGAAAGTTTTAACTGTAAATGGAGTGTGAGATTGTATAAAGCTGTATTTCTTTCCTACTGTAGCTACTACGATTCAGCTAACGAAATCAATCAATCTGCCTGCCTTCCCAACCATGTTGGGGTCGGCTTCCAGTCTAACCGGATGTAGCTGAATACCAGTATTTTACATGGAGCGACTGCCTATCTGACCCCCACAACCCAATAACTGGGTAATACGATACCCCTTGGTAAAACTGGTGTCAGACTTTCGGGCTTCTGACGTCTCGTAACGACTGTCAAAGATCCACAAATGACAGCCGGGACCAACGGCTTAACGTGCTTTCCGAGGCACGGAGGAGTCTCGGTATGTAAAGATGGTCACCCATCCACTGACCAACCCCGGCAAGCGTAGTTTAACCTGTTGGATCGACCTTTAACCAGTGCGACTGTTGTTACTTAGCCAGGAGCTCCTCTCATTTTCATTTCATTCAGCTAACAAAATAACACCATAAATATATCTTATTTTGTGGTAATTCCCAGAAGACGCATTACCGCATGACATTAAAACCACGGTACCTGCATGTTATATGTAATCTGTGATAAAAATCCGCACAGAGCTTACCAAAGATCAATAATGTAACCATACGCTTGAATGTCTTCTCTTAGTGGCAACATAATCGTCGGTCTTGCGATATCCTTTTAAAAACTATTTAAGAAAGATTGCGAGTCAGTAAAAAGGTTATACCAGGCTTTCTAAAGGAATATTACTATAATTTTCGAGAAATCGACCTTTATTATGCTCGTAAAACTAACTTTTCGAAACATTTAATTGCTTTGCGTGTCTAGGATATTCACTAACTACTAAGTTACGTTAAATATTTAACTGTCTTTATATAATGTATATTATGTGTTATTAACTTAATAATCTAAATAACATCCTTCCTAAAAACAAATTGCATTGGATGCATAATTGATGCAGTGACGATTGTGACGAAATTAATGTTTATAATTTCGCTTAGAGACATTGTTCTTATGTAAGTGACTTTGTGTCTTAGAATAAATGTCTTGAAACCTATTTTCAGAGACTGATTGACAAGACGCGAGTGACGTGCATCAGGTGGGTGCCGGGCTCCAGCAACCTGTTCATCACGGCGCACGCGTCGGGGCAGCTTTACGTGTACAACGAGGAGCTGGCGTGCGGCACGGCCGCGCCGCACTACCAGCTGTTCAAGCAGGGCGACGGCTACTCCATCCACACGTGTCGCACCAAGTCCACGCGCAACCCGCTCTACAGGTGGCTCATCGGCGACGGCAGCTGCATCAACGAGTTCGCTTTCTCGCCCTGCGGCGCCAACCTCGCCGTCGTTTCGCAGGACGGCTTCCTGCGCGTGTTCCACTACGACACCATGGAGCTCATCGGTAGGGCGAGGTCCTACTTTGGTGGCTTCCTCTGCGTCTGCTGGTCTCCCGACGGAAAGTACGTCGTGGTCGGCGGAGAGGACGACCTCGTCACTGTGTGGTCGTTCAGCGAGCGACGCGTCGTGGCGCGGGGACAGGGACACAGGTCGTGGGTCTCCGTCGTCGCCTTCGACCCCTACGTTGTCAGCTTCAGCGAACCTGAGAGCGAAGAAGGCGTCGAAGATGATAGACAGAAAACTGAAAGTGTGCAGTGTTATAGGTTAGGTAGTGTATCTCAGGACACACAGTTGTGCTTGTGGGACCTCACCGAGGACGTGCTGAAGCCGCCCGTAAGGGCGCGAGCCTCCGCGCATCTCTCGCCCAATAGTCAAACATTCTCCCCAAATGGAGTTCCCGGTATGAAAGTACCAGCGCCTAAAGGGGCTAAAACGAATAAAATAGGACACAAACATGCCGAGCTGAGCGGGTCAAACGCGGCGGGCGAACCGTCCGGTACGAAGCAAACGAAAGCGAAAGTGAACAACGTCTCGACGCTAAACATTAGTGTGGGGAAAGCGAAAGAGGAGACTTCGGGGTCGCTGGGGGTGAACTCATTGACGCAGCGACTCGCTGGGTTTTCTTTCGGCGAGCGTCGTTCGGAGCATCGTAGGAATTTCAGTTTGACATCCAAACCGGCGGAGCAGAAGTCTTCTGCGTCGAACAGCGTCGCGTTGCGAGGGAAGTCTGCGGGCGCGCAGTCGAACGACTCCTACGACCCTCTGAAGTTGATCGGCACGCCGTCGTGTCCGCGGTTCGACGAATGCCCGGTGTTAGAGCCGCTTGTGTGTAAGAAAATCGCGCACGAGCGACTGACAGCGTTGCTGTTCCGCGCGGAGTACTTCGTGACGGCGTGCGCGGACGGCGGCGTCAACACGTGGGCGCGGCCGGCGCGCGCGCACAACGGCGACGCGCGCCCGGCCGCGCGCCGCTTCGAGCGCATCGACCTCGTCGACTAGTCCGCGCCACACAGGCGACACCGCCGCATACAGACCGCCACACTCTTGCTGCTACTCCTCCTAGTCTATACCAACGTTTTGGACACTCACATTTCAACATCCTGGTGACGACAGTTGTTGCGCAAAATAGATATGTTCAGAAGGTTTGGTCTATACAACGAGCGAACGGCGGCGGCGGTCTCAAACGAATGCCAGTCGCGAGTGCGCTTGCACACGCTTACACTGTACGTAGACGCGTGCCTATGCGTGCGTGCATTTTCGCTCTACGTATAGAGCCGATTTTTTGTCCCCATCTGTTTTGTGTTTATTGTCGTGGACGCTCTCAAGAATTAAGAGTAAATGATTAGTACAATATTATAGTTGAAAATATATTTCCTTATTTTAGCAGCACTGAAGGTTGTAAGTAGCCGTTATATTAACGAAATAGCTGTTATTTCGTTGCGTTCCGAACAAATAACTTTCACGTAATAGTTATTCAGAAGTAGCAGTTATTTGATGATGTTGTTTCGCAGCGAGGTTTTAAAAATGTTGTGACGGTGTTGCTTTAAAGCGTTTTGGATAGACTAAGATGTTAACAGTTCTGTTGTTTGATATACTCTGGGTTGTCTGCAGCGGTGTCGCTGGCTGTTAGTTAAAGTTGTGAGTGGTGTTCGTGTGCTATTATTCCATGTTAGACACATTGTTCAAAATGCGTGTGAGTGTATTTGTCGTGTCCTGGAGCTCTCCTGTGTCTGCCAATACCATTCATATATCTTCATAAGTTCCCGGATCGCAGCCAAAGTTTAGGCTTAGAAAGATTTTAATGTTTGCACTGATTTTGAGAATTTGACACATTCTGGTTTTTGGATATTATGTATTTCTACGCGAATCTGGGAATGGAAATAGTATAATATTGATATTCTTTTTATGGGGTTTGCTAAGGCTCTGTCTTGAATTCTTGACCGAAACATAAATCATGATAAATTTCTTCATGAAGTGTTGTTATAAGTTTTTAACGCGGAAAAACAGGCAAAAGTTTTATGCACTGCAAAATGAGCCTTATAGTATTCCTGCTAGAATTGATTTTAGGCAAATCTTTCGTTTCTTATACACGTTTAACCCTTCCTTGCTCTTAGGTGTTTGCACGACACTTTGCTAAACTAACACACGAGTAAACTGTAACTAAATTGTGATACTCCCCTAAATCGTTTGTAATCTGTCCTTATATAAATAGTGCTGGGTAGAGATAGCAACAGACATAAATATTGTTAATACTTCCTTGATAGTTCTATCGAAATGTTTTCAATTATTAATAGAATAGTCTACGTGCGCATCGGCATTCTGTTCTTCTACTAAGTCAATACAGGAAAGTTCCAGTTGTGGGTTCCACTAAGCATTTTCTAGAGTTGTAATGATATACGATGAAAAAAACATTTTAGATAGCAATAGATATGAGATTCGTAACTATGTATAGACAAATGTATATTATAATTAAGGAAAAACATTTTTTTTCTCGGCTCACATATGTAAATATAGTTCGTAGGTCAAGCGATCTGATCGCTTCATATTCGCAAAACACGTGCGCTTTCATATTAAAGCTATTTATTACGATTTTTTTATCGATTTAAATGTTGTTGCATCGATTGACGTGTCTGTAAGACTTGCAGTGTTTAATCATTTAACTATTCTTTTTTTAATATTGTGAGACTTATAAGTTGTTAATTATTTAGATATTAGTTGTTAGTGTGTAGTTTAGTGAATTTATTTTATCATAGATCAATATTTGGTTCTATATTTTTGCTCTCGAGTAGATAAATTGATATGAAGAGCGCGGATTTGAAGGTTTTTGAAAAGGAGAAATGATATCGGAATGAATGAAAACATTTCTGGTGAAAAATTAAATTAATGCTTTTAAACAAATTTCTTGGCGTATTGACTATTGTCCTTGTTATGTTATAATAATCCAGCAATTTTAAAAAGTGTGGTGTATCTAATTCTGACTCCAATAATTACCACCTAATGCTGGGCCGCACCTGCGTCTATCGTAACAAAGTAATTCGTGTCGAAGCTTCTTATGTTTTGCTCGCTAAAATGTTATCGCGCTAATGCGCTGGTCACATTAGCGGCTTCAGAATTTTAACGAATTATCGTACAATCCAAAATGGCTACCCATTATTTTGATAGAGCGTCTACGTAGTCCGGAAACAACAGTCGAAATGACTAACGCTAGGCCGACCACGCGCCACGATAATTACCGCGCTAAAAGCGTAGCACTTATCGCCCCGGTGGCGGTAGATTTTTTTCTACCGCCACCAGGGCGATAAGTGCTACGCAGCCGTTTGGGCTGAGTAGCGCGTATCGCGACGATAGCCGATAATGGTTAGTCACATCTGCTTGTGTTGTATCACTGTGCGAAGCTTCGTCACGATAACCGCAGGTGCGGCCGCAGCATTAGACGTCAACAATAGCATTTATAATAATCTATTTGATGCAGTTTTCGATCTTTAGGCTTTATTAGCACTTTCAAGTTGAATTTTAATTAATTAAATGCACTGTGAATGAAATTCCCTTTTCATAAATCCGCGCTTGAAATAATATTCCTAATCTATATTTAGATATTTTCACAATTTGTCCATTGCTAAATGCAAATTAAAACTTAGAAACAAAGTAAATAACGGTAAAATAACTGTTATGACAATGCAATAGCGTAGTAACGAAATAACTAAACTCTTTACTTGTATTCGCCTAAATTATTTGTTAATATTATGTTTTATAGTCACTATTATTTATGTGTATAGCGTATAACGTTTTATTTTAATTTTGAAAACCGACATTATAAATGAAATAACGTTATTTGTGGTATCGTTATTAGCCGCTATTTTCGGTTGAAAATAAATGACGTTTTGAAAATAGCTGTTATGCATGTTGCAGATTATAAAAATAAAAGAATTATGTGTCATTTTTTACTGTATTGTAAAAGAAAGTTTTCTTTTTTGTGGCCTTATAAATGTTACTTATTATGAATATCAGGTGGCTGCAATTAAACTTGCCTTTCTTATTTATGTATGTCAGATAATTTAAATAAGTTTGTAATAAAGACAGTAGTTGTGATTCAGGGCTAAATATGGCCAACATTGGAGCCAACTTGAGACAAAATTGACAATACATTGTCGTATTGGATTCTTAGTGACCTGCTAATGGTCCCAATGTTAAGAGCCAATGTGTCTCTTGCGCATCGTGATATTGCATTCTAATGTTTTAATTAAATACGATACTAGTCGTAATGTGCTATTATTGGTACAACTCGAGCCTTGGTAACGTTATAAAGTAAACTTTTATAGTTATTTGTACAGATTAGAGTAACGTCTTCGATAAAATGTAGGTATAAGGGAAAGACCTAATAAATGCAAAATACGTAACGATATGAAATTAAATGATCTCAAGCAAATTTATCTTTTCACTATCGCTTTTAAATCGCGATGCGCATCGCATAAAGCGCAGGCCACACTGGGACCGAAGCGAAATGCCGGACGCATGCGATCTTACATACACCTGCGTTATTAACGTTATTGCGGTGTAGTGCGGCCGGGGGGCCTGTAGTGTAATCTGCGTTCGCAATTCATTTGCCAAACATGTAAACAAACACGAGTTTTAGAAAAACAACTGTAATGCCTACACATAAGGTTCAGTTTGCGCTACATCTTCATATTTTTTTATGACTTTTTCAACAATACTAGTCAGTCTAAAATCAACTTTATTTACACTTGCATAAAGTTGATGTTTGTCTAAGTGGAAAACACGTGTTTGTTTGCATGTTTGGCAAATAAATTGCGCACGCAGATATTATAAATATCGGACGATAAAACCGCAGCTGTGTGCAAGGAATCGGGACGCAATATCGCAATAACGCTTGCGTTATTATCGAATAATAAAAACGCGCCTGTGGGGTCGAGGCTTAAACCGAAGTACATGAAAAGGCAGTAGCTACATGAGCGAAGCTAAACGAATGTCGCTTCTTTCCCAGTGTGGCCTGAACTTAAGAGACTTATGAAAATCCTGAATATTACTAACAAATTATTTATTTAATAAAATCTTTGATAATTCCTAAATTGCATCGTTATCGATAATAAATTGTCCTTTGTGAGGTCAGCAGCTACTCTAAGGTATCTGCTACATTCAATGAGCCATTTATAAGTTTTAATTTCATACTTAATACTAGGTTGTGCTCATAGTTATAATGTTAGCCTTTGAACAATCACTGTGGCGCTGTTTAGACTGTTTTTCAAATTTACTAATTACTTTTTTCGAGGCATAACTTTTTATCAACCGAGGCATACCTTTAATTAACAAACGCATGCCTGAACTTTATAATAAAGTTGCCACTTGCTACCCCAGTATTATTGCATTTAATTTCGTGTGATACTCTATTTATAAAAAGGTGGATAATTCCTATAGATTGATATAATTGACAAGACTGGATATACGGAAAATCAAGAGAATGGCTTTAATTGTGGATGGATAAATTGGCATACTGAGGTATATTTGTTTACAGTCTAAACAGCGCTTGAAAATATTGTATTCATTATTTTATTTCAACGATGCAGTGGACACAATGCAAAGCGACTCAGAAGTCATTTTAATATGCCTCAGTAAAAGTAACTTTTTGTGAGGCGAGGCAAATGTAAATCATCCTGATGATACAGTATTTGTTACATTTGCTTGCTAAACCAGTGATTGAGTATCTTTGTATTGTGTCATAGTAGAATTACATAGCTCTCTGTTTTGAGCATACATTATGGGACTAGTGTTCGAGAGACTGCCTTTATAAGATTTTCCTATTAGAAGAGTTAATGATTACCTACGTTCAAATATTATATGAACGTTTCGGTCTATTTTGCACGTACCGCGAAATAATTTACTGAAGTGTTGATGGGCGGGAGTCTAGTTCCTCCATGTGGAAATGTGTCAACATGCAGTCTTACTTAACGCCCTTTTGTTTTTAAGCACCATCACGGTTTTAAAAACATCGTCCAAACAAATGCCTGTTGGCACCTAATCTCCAAATACATGGAGGATTAGGTGCCAACAGGCATTTATTTGGACAATGTTTATACCAGCGTTATTTTCAAAAAATTGCCAATATTCCACAATAGTATTCAAAACCACCCAAACCGGGTCTTAGCCCATTGGCAGTTTCAAGGCAGTCTAATAAACATTAGTCCCATAAAAAGTTAACTATGTCACCGACATTATGCAGTTATAATGTTTAATAATTATTAATTTATTGGAGTTCTTTGTTCAATAATAGTGAGACACGAATTACAAGCCTATCAAGTTAATATTTAAATAGAGGATTCTCTTTATAAATTGTTGCAGTTTTATTTCACTGAAAATTATTCCGAAGAATACGTATGCCGTAATGGTTCCCGTACCTACGACACTATGATAGAAAAACCATTCAAACCATAAAAAATATTTAAAAAACCTAATAGTTTTAGAATTGGGCAAAAAGGCGCCGTTGTTAATGCCTGTGTCGATAGTCGTATTTAGCACTTTATGGCCTGATAACTAAGTTTACTATTCATTGTCGTCACTCGTCAGAAAATCGGTGAAAATCTAGTGTCATTGACTCTGGCAGGGCTACCATCACGGATTTCCTATCTTTTGAACCAGTGACCGACAAATTCTGATATTTGGCGACAAATTGCTACTAATTGGCGACAAAATATGGGAGAAAACACATCTTCGCTAGGTATCCTAGTTTTTGAGATATAAATGTGGCCCTGCTGGGGACTCTCTCCAGAGCGGCCACCTATAAACCCTTATATCTTTTGAACCAGTGACCGACAAATTCTGATATTTGGCGACAAATTTCGACTAATTAGCGACTAATTTTATTAAAATCCCTGATGGTGGCCCTGCCAGAGATAATGATAATACGAGATAATAGATAATCAATGATACGAAAATCTAGAAGAATTGGAAAGTTAGACGGCATTTGATTCGAGTCAGCTTGAAAAGATAAATTACTGCTGGGGAGTTTGTTGCGCCACTTCTTCCCAGCTAAAGCACAAGGAAGTGGTGAAGGGTGGGCATAATTGTAACAAGACTCAAATAAAACACCAAAAGTCTATTTAATCCATATAATAATTTATCTAAAAGCCGGGGTCCCACGCTGTTGTGTCGGACGCGTCCACCATTTTGTAACACACCACGCTATCTCCCGGCTGCACGTCGAACGGCTGTTCGAAGCGAAGACCGCATTCCATGTCTCGCTTTATTGTAGGAACCTCGTCTTTTAAGTGCTTCATTGATGCTAGTTTACCTGGAGAAGAAAGGAGTATAAGTATGGAAGCAATACATCAAATGTAGTCCTTAAGCAGCTACGACCCCTTAGGTGGTCACCTGCGAGATGCCATTTAAAAAAAAAAAAAAAAAAAATCAAATGTAGCAGCAGCACAGAGTAACTTGTCTTGAATGCCTCGTTAGACAAGTAGTCGTAAGCGCGATAGTCGACCGCGAAGTTCTCCGAGTCAAACAATGATAAAGCGCTTTTCTATTAGCATTAACAAAGGAGACTTCACATTTTTGTATGGGAGGTGGTCTATGAACCAATAGCCATATGTGTTTGATATTTGTGTAGGGATACTTCATCTATACCCTTGTGCAAAGGGGCATCAAAATCTGACCCGGAAATTTCGAGAAACATATACTTTTAGAATTTACACGATTTGCAAGGGCCTAACCTTAAGCGTTGTAGCTACAGGAAACTATTCTTACGAGACTGCCCTTAACTTTTTGAGTAATTGCATCTATGAGGTGGTCATAGAGGACAGTATTTAGAAACTATCATCATCATTTCAGCCAAAAGACGTTCACTGCTCAACATAGGCCTTCCCCAAGCACCGCCATTTCGACAGATTCTGTGCTTGCCGCATCCAGCGCATTTCCGCGGCCGTCGGGAGGTTATCGGTCCATCTTGAGGGAGCCCTTCCAACGCTTCGTCTTCCGGTACGCAGTCGCCACTCCAGAACCTTTCGGCCCCATCGGCCATCTGTTCTACGAGCAATGTGCCCTGCCCATTGCCACTTCAGTTTGTTTTTTTTTTAACTTTAAATAGTATCTATTCAAACTACTTTTTGTATCTTTACGCACGATAATTTCTTACGAAATGTACATGATGGGAACGTTTATTTTATTTGCAACTTTTCTAGCACTCTCAACCTCAGTTATAGGTATAAAAGAGTCTTTTAATCCTTACATGCAATTACATCAATTGGCACCATAAAAATAACCGTACCGGATTGTAATTTTTTAGCTGACTGTACCATTTTTACAAAATTTGGTCAAAATGTTTAAAAAGTAAAGGAGAGTCTTCTAATGAGAATGTTTTCCTCTTATTATAAGGGTTAAGGTACCTGCTCTAACAACCCGTCTGAATATCCAGCTTGTATATTCTTAAAGTGTATTTTGCTCAAAATCGCCGGGTCAGATTTTGATGCCCTTTTGCACAAGGGTAAGATGAGGTATCTCTACACAAATATCAAAACCATATCGCTATTGGTCCATAGACTTGCTCAGTCTCCTTTATTAGCAAATTCTCATAAGCAGCCCAGAGACTGGATTTGTGCCCCACTAGTGGCAATAGGCTCGCCCCCTTTTACAACATACCTAACCACAGATGAATCCAGATGGTCCACTCCACAAAATCATTTAAATAAAAAGCTACTCTTGTTACGACACAATAAAGTGCAATTCAGGTCGCACAGCGCTAATAAACTACAGTTATAGTAACGTAGAAGTTGCCTTTCTTTCTTTCGCGTAACTCTTAGATCTTCTGACTACGTTACACTGACTGAATTGGCCCGACAAGACGGGCCCGCCGCGTACTTTTAGCTTCATACTTAAAATGCGGAGTGAGACATTTGTTCATCTGTGACATTACGGGCAAAATGTGAGTGAAGTACACTACTTTGCTTACCCTCTTGAAAAATACAGGCTTGATGTTATCGTTATACTACAGTAGGTAATTGGTGCCATATACAGGTTAGTACCCCTTTTCGACGAACCTTGTATAGTCTATTGAAACAATGGCTTCCAATTGATGATTTTCCACTTAAACGAATATCAACTTTATGAAAGTGTAAATTAAGTTTATTTCAGAATGACTACTACTATTGAAAAAGTCATAAAAAAATTGAAATTGTAGCCCAAACTGAATTACATGTATGGGAACTAAAGTTGTTTTTTCAAAAACTTAATTTGTTTAGATGTTTGGAAACGAAATCGCGAACGCAGTTTAGAAACGAATGAATAAGCTTACCCTCAAACACGACATCGCGTGCTCTGACGACTCTATACATAGCGTTTCTCGCGAGAGATCCCTTCACACATCTGCAGCCTGCTACCGGTACTTTTTTCTTGTTTTCCGTAACTATGAACTGTTGTAAGACGTTTGCTTCACCTGAAAAAAATATAAATACATACTTTTAGTAAATCGTTTTTTTAAATAAATGCTTTATGTTTGAACTGCCAGCTAGAATGCTTATGATGTAGATAGGTACAGTTAAAATTAAATTTGTAACCGAAAAATATAATAATGTAATTATTTGCACTGTTGGCAAAATACACTAGTTTTCTTCCAATAGGGAATAGGCACGTAATCCAAAACTTATTCATTATTTAAATATATATATTTTATCATGAGTCAAGAAACAAATATTATATATAAAAAAAAAAAAAATGCTTTATTTATTTTACAATTCATTATTTTATGTTGTTTTTTTGGTGGAACGGAACGCAAACTCGAAACGCGTCGTCTTCGGAAATCCTCAAAAGGCATGTGAATAAATATGTTTTCTTAGCAAACTGCTTGAATTCTCACTAAGGAAAGTTTGTAAGTGCGATTTCTGCTTGAATAAAGCACAAAAACAATTTAATTTATATGATTTACGGATAAAAAACCTTAAAAAAATAGATGTAAACAAAGCAGTAACGTGCCAAATGACGTCACATCCTGACCATGACAGAAACGGACGTTGAAACTGTAATAGAAAATTAGAAAATTGTTGGAGTTTCATTTATTTAAGTTTTAATACTTTTCTTAGGTTTATTTATTTATTTATTTGTTTATATTGATTTATTGAAAAAAATATCACATGCATATTCCCTATTACCTATTTTTAAATATAAAACAGACGAACATTTGACTACTGATCACTCGCAAAACATGGTGTCTCAGCTCACTTCGTAATATTCGTTTGTAATTTATTATATTGTTGTATGTTAATTTTCGACTTTATTTCAAAATTGGCAACGTTGAAAATGCAACGTCGAAAATTCCTACCTATAAACTCTTCCTCGGTCCGCTTGGGTATCTTGTTACTGATCTCTTCCTTGACGTCATCAACCAGTCGGTATATAATGTTGTGCAGCTTCACCGGTATGTTCTTCGTCTTGGCCTCCGCGGATAAAGAGGGAGGACAGTCTACGTTGAACGCGTAGATTACAGCTTTGAAGAGTTGTGCTATCTGCAAGTGAATGAAATGTAAAATAATTAAACTAAACACCCATGTATGTGGCAGGGATGGTCATAAAAAGAGAGAGCGATATGACACGGGACTAATAGAAAAAAAAAAGTGTTTATTATCTTAAATCTACACAATTAAGTTGCCGGGGCTTCCCAGAAAGTAATCCGAAGATACTTGTGATGGGATTAACCTCGCTCTTCCTCGATTAATTAATAATTGTTTCATTGTGCTAATTAGGTATAAGTACACATTAAGCTTTCAGAAAAGCCCACTTATAATATTCACTGTCGACTCGCACGCTTTATGACTCCGATTGTCGCGAGTCTTGGCGTTTAGACTTGGTGTGTAAAAATTACACCCGCTTCTGAAACGAAAATCTTCAATCATCGACGCGACTTGGTACGTATTTTTCTGTTCTTTTTAACCGACTTCAAAGAAGAGGAGGTTCTCAATTCGACTATATGTTGTTAATTTTTTATTTTTTGTATATTTGTTACGCGATTACTCTGCCAATTATGAATTGATTTTGATGATTTTTTTTTTTTTTTGTAGGTCATACTTCAAAGGTGGTCCCATATACATTTTATTAACTATGCTTGGGTAGTTTTTGAGTTACCTTCAATAATACGCATTTTCCCACTTAGCCTTACGTGGATGATTTGATGATAAGTTCCTGTCACTGTTATTTACATAGCAGGTAGTGGTATTTGAATTTGTTTGGAGTATGTATTTATTTTACCACAACTAAAATGTTAAAAATAAAAACTTTTTACAAAAAAAAAAACACTAAGAAGTTGGTTGTTTTTTTTTTTTTTTGTAAAAAGTTTTCTTCTTGCTTCTTCATACGTGTATATAAATGGTAAAATAAATTAATGATTGAATTATTGTATTGAAATTAATTATTACCACTCATATTTGCACGCTATAATATATGCCAAAGATGTCTGAAGATTTAAAAAAAAAGTGATTCTGCATGCATTTTATTCTTGTATGTGTACACATGTTTGAGCAAATAAATATAACTTTCTTCATCTTTAATAAATAAATAAAAGCAAGCCAAGTGATGTGATTGGCTGTTGTGTTGATCCAACCAATCACAGCAGTTCACGCGTGCTTGATTTTGTTTTTTTTTTTGTGATTTTCGTTCCAAAAACAATTTAAAATCATTATTGATAATAATTAATAATGACATTTTTAAGATCACTTAATGTCTCAAGAAATTAATGGTCCGAATTACACCATCCCCACGCGGTTAGCTGACGGCATGGTGAGCACAATTATCTTCTTACGAGTCGACTTACCTCTAAATCATTAGGTGTAACGGGTCCTACACCGAAGTGTACCAGATCGAGCCTCACTGTGTCATGCTCATCATATGTCTCCAAGATGTCTAGAATAGCCTCCACTGAGCCGTCCACATCACCTAGCAAAAACAAATAAGGAAGGTAAATAAAAATAACTCTTGATACGTCGCAACAAGGCTCAATTTCCCACAAAAAAAATTGATTCATTATTTCTCGTGCCGGCAAGGGCACGAGAAATAATGAATCAATTTTTTTTCTTTGTTTCTCGTGTCCAGGACTTTTCAAATCCTAAGCATCATACCAACAGACACGGAATTGAAGCTTAACGTTCGCGCCACACGCTGGCTTTTTATCGAGCAATGGATTTTCAACTGTCGGTGTTGAGCCGAGCATTGAGAATCCAACAGATTTTTCAGACTATTACAACATTGCCTGCGGTTACGTACGAAGGCTTATGTACCATCGAAGAAGTTCATTCTACCCACCGTAAGGACTATTCTTGCTTGCAGCGCTCGGCGGCTATAGAACCGGGCCGGTAACAGATGTGGTCATCATGTTCACGGGATTTTGTTTTGAAACTGGTTCGATATGAACTCCTTTGATGGTACAACGTCCAACGTTACCAGCCCTAGTTACATTTTACTTAGACATACGTTTCCTTCTTTTCCAAACAAATATAAAATACGAGGATACCTACCTCAACAAATTACAGGGTGCCACGCCTGGTGGGGCAGAATACAGAAAGATTTTAGACTAGTGGAATTTGCCCCATCAAATCGAACTAGTAGAACAGGTTCCACTGCAAAGTTTTAGGCATTCCACTTTGCTCCACCAGTCGGGCGGCTTGGTGGGGAAAAGTGGAATGCCTAAATCTTTATTTTTATTTTATTACTTTCGTTTTAAGCCTTTGGTGTGCCACCTGTCATTCGTAGATCCTTGACAGTCTTCATAGTCAGAAGCCCGAAATTCTTACCAAGGGGTATCTTTTTACTAGTATCTGGGTTGTGGAGTTCAGATAGGCAGGCGCTCTATGTAAAATACTGGTATTCAGCTGCATCCGATTAGATGGGAAGCAGAAGGCTAGGAAGATGATGGTGAAAACCTATTTATATTCTTAAATACATTGTTCGTTGTGCGGATCACGTATTTACCTTCTAGGATAACATCATCCCTATAGTTACCTTGAACATGCGGTTGACTACCTAAGATAATATCATAACAAACAGGAAACAAAAATTAATAATTATAAGTTCTAAATACGGTGTTATAACTAATTGTCTTTAATTTGTTTAGTAGCCTTTGCTTCTAACTATTGTTGCATCGTCAGTTTCGGAAGTAACACCGAAACTAATAATTTATTATGAATTATGGCAGACTTCTGTTTTGCCAAAAAGCCTCAAAATACTTTTGTGTGTTGGAATTGTTAACAAAAGAATTTATTTTATTTTTCACATTGTTTTTATTTTATATAAACTTAATTAATGGACGTGGTTTCATATAGTTAAACTTCTCTTGTTGAATGTTTTATTTAATGAGTATGTTTTGGTAGTGTTAGTGTATTCGTGCCTAGTTTTATTGTTTCTATTTTACTATTTTAATGTGATAAGTTTTTTCTAACAATAAATACAGAACATTCAGTTGATGATACAATTTTATCGAGTTTCACCTTAAGTTTCATTCTACTGTTGTATAATTGGTTAATTATCTAAATAAATTCTAAAGCAGTTCCACTAAATAAAAATTGTTTATACATACATACACATCATACGTAAAAAAAAAAAACCGTCCTGTTACTGTCCCACTGCAGGGCAAAGGCATCTTCTCATACAGAGAAGACTCGAGTATTGATCACCACGCTTGTTCAAGACGGGTTGGTGATTTCAGACTTATACGTATATTAGTCCAGGTTTCCTCACGATGTTTTCCTTCACCGATGTCAGTAATTTCCAAGATAAACTTAAAAAGCATAAGTAAAAAAAAAAAAAAAACAATGCCAGTCTATCAATGTCCCAAAGTAGGGTAAAGACCTCTTCTCATACAGACGTTTGGTAAAGATGGGTTGGCAATTTTATATCTATATTTATACTTAATATAATAAAGTCGAAGAATTTGTTTGTTTGTTTGAACGCGCTTATCTCTGGAAATACCAGTCGGATTAAAAAAAATCTTTTTGCATTTGATATTCCCCAATTCTTGAGAAAGATTATGGGTTATTTAACATCACGCTACGACCCTTAGGAGCCGATAAAATAATAAAAAATCTGAAAGAACGCTAAGCAAAAACAAAGTTAGGGCTGATGAGTTGTGGCGGCGGCGCGGCGCCGGAACGCTGCGGCGTCCTACATACATTTGTATGTTTATCCACGGTATGCCTACGCAAGTGGATATTCCATGGTATGCTGCACGGCGCGGTCCGGTGTCGCACCACGACGATGCGGTAAGGGCTGTACGCGGTGCGACGTCGAAGCGGCACCGCTCAGTCTCACCGTGTGACCGCCAATGCGGCGAAATCTTTGCGGTGCGACGCCGATACGAATCGTGTGAACAGGGCTCTAATGGCGCAAGCGGGCGATGCGATGCGACGCGGGGGCCGAGGGCGGGCGCCCGGTGCGAACCGAGTATTACCGAGAAGAACCGAACTGTGCATGCCTATGTTACCGAGGTATTATTATTACTTTATTATATTAGTATCGATATTGTTGTTTCCTACGACTTCCACGCGAACGAAGTTGCGGGCATAACCTAGTATGTAATATTTTACCTTTCACAATGACGCTGAGCGTGGGATGCGTGTCGTACTGTATCATCTTCTGTCGGGGCCCGTCGGCCCTCAGCTTGTACCTGCCCAGCGCCCTCTTGCGGACGAGGCGCGCGTGGTACTGTTCCTGATGTACTGCCTCCTTGGCGGCGATGACTTCTTGGTCGGCGGCTTGTTTCTCTTTCATACGGAGGTTGTGACGCCAGCGCATTACTTCGGCGGCGCGTTTCTGTGGGAGTCGGTATTTAAGTCAAAGTGTGTAAAAAATCTATACCGTCTAACCAGATCGTAGCGCGCTAACAACCCATTCCTATCAGCTTCCCTTCGGACGATCGGAAGAGCAAAAACACCTACCACCATTGAAAAATAGAACATTCAGTAGTGTCTACGATTGCCAAATAATACATAGATATACTAGAGGTATATATTATTGAAACAACAATACAAATTGTTCTAAATAAACCGGCGGCGCCGTGACGTCACTTACGGTCACGTGTCACGGCTTGATATGGACGACAGTAACTCGATATCTATCGGGTTATAGCTGAGACAGACATAGGAACATGCGTCGACGAGAACGAGATAGAGAAATATTACGCATTCTGTTATATTTCCACCTGTCCAATTAATTTTACTCTATTCGATATATTCCAATAATAATTTAAAATTACTAGTAAAATTTGAAGTTGAGGATATTTCTGTAAAACATTACAAGTTATTTTTTGGTATTGATAGCTTCTCTTTGGTTCTGCTATTTGACGACAGATGGTGCTAAATTCGGTAAAGTAAAGGAATGATTTTTATATTTCTGAATTTAGTTAGGCTCAGGCTTTTCCATTCAACAACGCTAATGGTAAGTGTCCTCGAGCAGCTAATGTTGCAGCGTGATTGGTGGCTCGTGGGACCAAGTATAAACCCGACCTGTCTAAAGTTGCCTACTTAAAACCTTGAGCCAGTCTTGGGCTAAACTGAACTGCATTCTGTAGACGACTACTGGATAGAAATAAGATAAATGTAGTAACGTAAAAAACAATTGTGTGTCTACATCGACTTGGTCGATCGAGCCGTTTCTAAGCATGTGAGAATAATTATGTTCATCGAATTTGCTCACCAACGAATTTTGAATTTATGCTGAGAAAAATCAACCTTTTTCCTTGTAACTCAATTCTTCATCTATTATTGAAAGAGTTCGACAAAGAACATAATATAACTCACCTCCGAGCTAACTTCTAGAACCTGGTCTCCTGCTGAAGGTAACTCTCGCCAGCCGAGCACAGACACGGGCGTCGAGGGCGGAGCCTCTTGCACGGACCTGCCTTCCGCTGAATTTAGTACTCGTACCTACATAAAAATTGTCAATTCCATTACTCGGCCATTTACAAAAATGTACTGTGTCCATACAAACCTAACAAAAGATGGATAGATTGTGTGAGCGATGGTATAAAAGAAAAACCGACCAAGTGCGAGTCGGAATAAAAACACACGAAGGATTCCGTACTGCATTAAGATCGAGCAAGAAACTCCGAAAAATAACACGCTTGTATAGCGTAAAATTAAATAAAGTTAATAATTAAAGGGAAATTTTTATTATATAAAATTTTTAATCGGTCCACAATAATGACGAAAATATCGATAAACGTAAAGGTATTAGAAAAGAAAACTAAGTAAAGTCGAACATAAGTACCAGCCAACCCAGCTGAGCCATTGCCTGATTGCAAATCAAATATTATTTGAAAAATGAATGCTTTGGATGGGACAGGTTTTAGTTTTAATTTTAAGTTTAATTAGTATTTCTGTTCATGGATGTTGTCGAGCCTAAATTTTTTTTTTTTTTTTATGTGTTAGTTATTGTTCTCAAGTAAGTGACATGTAATTGTTTTTATTGAGAATAAAGTTTCTTTAAACCTATAAGTCGGTTAAAAACTAAATGATATTATGTTACATGTAGTAAAAACTTATGATCTTACCTTTGCCCAGCCGGTGCCTGCCACGATGACGCTCCCTCGCCGTAACGTGCCGCGTTGTACTAATACTGTTGCTTGTTTTCTGCAAAAAATTGAGCTAGTCAGTATATGGAAGTAAATAACCTACACATAGCTCTGTTTTGTGGGATCCATGCTTTCAGACCGTGTTAATTTGTATAATATGGTAGAACTTTGATGTCAACACTCGGACCGAAAAAGCCGTACAGTTCCGGAGTGGCTACTGGAAGGCCCAGCGAAGGTTGGCCGAAGACCTGGTGAAGGTCGCGGGAAGCACTGGACCGGTCGTTGTGCCAATGCTTAGCCTCTATCCAGAACTGGACGTCTTTTAGCTGAAATAATAATAATAATCCACTTAACTCACCCAGTCCTGGTATCCAGTTGAGCTTCAATCACGACCCCCTCCACATACCCTCCCGGGTCTGCCTTCAGTTCCATCAGCTGAGCTTGTAACGTCAGCGCCTCCACTAGTGTGTCGAGGTTCTGTTTCTTCAGCGCTGATACTGGTATAGATTGGATGTCACCGCCTAACGCCTCGCAGACGATGCCGTGGGTCGCCAGTGAACGCATTGTGCGGTCCTGTGAAGGATTTGGGGGTTTTATTAAGTTGTTGGATGTAGGGGCCACGAAAATGGTACCTGATTCCCCAAAAATACAGGGAGTAGTGTCGCGTTCGGCGGAAATATTAAAATCTTGTAATAGCATAGGAACTGGGGTGCAACTGCGATCGTCATAGTATAAAAGAAAGCCATAGAGGCGTATTTACAGTGAGAGCGTTTTTAATAGGGATGATGCCTGGGTAAAAAAAGTGAAATTCTAATTAACAGACACTTATTTTTTGCTTTATCATATTAATAAAAAATTACTTAGATTAAACGCATTTTAAGTTGGGAAGTGGGGGTCGCTACGTCACTAGTACGTATAAAATCTACACACTCGTGACGTCATGGCACATTTTACCTCAATGTATCGCCGTAATCTTTAGATTACGTAAAAAAAGAAAAATTACGTGTCTAAATTTTTTTTATAATCTCTAAGACGCACTAAAAAAATTTTTTTTCTCGTCATTCCTATTGTACTTTTTCGATCACATTCTAAACAGAATGGACATAATTAGGATTCACGATGGTGTATAAAAGCTATTTGAATTGATTTGATTAGGCGCGTCTTCGTGATGGCACTATCTATACTGTAGATGTCCAGGGGCCAAGTCTACTTATTTACAAACTTTGCAACAGTCTCGCCATTGTGAGTTTTTGGCAGGTTTCCGATACAAAATCTGTTATAAACTCTCAATGGAGAGACCATTGCAACGGTTATAAATTAGTAGACTTGGCCCCTGGACATCTACAGTGTAGATAGTGCCATCACGAAGACGCGCCTCACTCTTCTTCCTAATCGCTTACAATACAGCTTACAGTAATCGTGTTTAGGAAGCAGAGAGGAGCGCGTTTTCGTGGATGGCACTAATTATACCTAGGTAACGAAATCAAATTCTTAATTTGGTTTAACGGAATAAAACCTAGCGCAAGACTACTAAACCTGTACTTTGACTAACACTAGGTTAAGAACATTGTTACTAACAAATTTATCAACAAAGTCTAAAATAAATTACTATATACAATGTCGCCCATGGGTATGTGCCCGCCCGTATTTTTCTGAATATTCATGATTTTTTTTCGAAAATTATCTTTGATATCTTTTAATATTTTTCATGTTATTCAATTTTTTATTTTTTTAGTAGCGTTTGCCATATCTCCTATGTTATGGGCTCGATTTGGATTATGTTTATTATTTCTAATAGCTTACGAGTTATTTTATCGGATAAACAAATTTTATTTACTAAAATTTGTCGAACATTAAAAAAAAAAAAAAAACCGTATTTAATTTTTAAAAACACAAGTGTATAAGTCCTTAAAATCATAGCGGGACATTGAAAAAAAAAATATATAAGAAAAAAAAAACGATCATTAAATAAAAACCGGCCAAGTGCGTGTCGGACCAAGCACAATGAAGGGTTCCATAGTTGGGATGAATTTATCCCAAGATCAAACTTAACATTGTAGTTGAAAAACGTGTTCTCCCACACGGAATGTATGGGAGATCATGTTTTTCAAACTGCAAATTTAAGTTGGTTGATTATTTCTCGTTAACCTGTACAGCCTACTTAGCTCTCATAGTTTTCCTTTTAATTTCGTTATATATACTACTGCTGTGAATTTTTTCACAAGTCCAAGTACAACCATTTAGCTAAAGGGGGGGGGGGGGGGGGGGCTTGACTCTAACAAAAAAAATCAGTTAAAAGCTTAATATTTCGCAAACGGATCCCTGAATCCAAAAATAGTTGTGACAAACTCACAATATTTTTGAAAGACCTTTCTAACGATACCCCACAACATGGGGTAGATGAGGAAAAAAAAACATCCCCACTTTACGTGTAAGGGAGGTACCCTAAAAAAAATATTTTTCTTGATTTTATTTTACCACTTTGTCGGCATGATTAATATGTATACATATGCCAAATTACAGCTTTCTAGTACTAACCGTCTCTGAGCTAAGCCGCGGACAGACAGACATGGCGAAACTGTAAGGGTTCCTTGTTTACTACGGAATCCTAAAAAAGATTAAATGTTTATTTTCGATAATTTGTCATGAATATTCAGAAAAATACGGGCCCATGGGCGACCATTGTGTGTAAATAAGGTGACTGATATTAGAAACCGAAAAAAAAATCTGCTGTTCCCTACATTTTGACGAGATGAGGGAAGCAGATTTTTTTTGCGCGATTTCAGATTTGGTCTCATACTAAAAGTTATTCTTAATGATGAGTACAGTCACGTGTTTAAGTATCGGACACGAATTACCAGTCACCCTATTTACGAGTATATGTATAATATATTGTTTATTGGCCAAAAGCCAGTAGAGAAGTAAACTATCATTGAGTTGTTTGTTAAGCATGTTAAAAAAAAGAAGTCTTTTACATTGATGATGACAGAATACTGAATGAATCAGCATTTTGCTTTGTGATGTATGTTTCATAATGAGATACAACCTTTTTTTAGCTATAGCGTAATTATGTATTAGTCATTATCATTATGTAAACGAATCATTATTACTATGCATATTTGGTGTTGCACGTGATTGTGATGCGCACTGGCGATAAAACGTTTAGTTATGATGGAATTTACATACACGTGTGATAAATGAATTCCTGGTATAACTTGCATAGGAGATGAGCAATATTAGTGTAAAAGTGAACGTACAACTGTACATTGCAGCAGATATTTTATTAGATACAATTGTGTCGTGCAGAATAACACAGAAAGCGCACTCCACATTTCAGGTATGAAGGTACTGCATATACCCGGCGGGCTCGTCTTGTCGGACCAATTCAGTGAGCGCACCTAACGTAAGATATAAGAGTTACGCCACAGAAAGAGTGGAAACTTCTAGGTGAATATAACTGTAGGTAGCGCGACCTGTGGGCGCGTTCATTGAGGCTGCGACCGGCCCGGCGGTTGAACGCATCCCAAAGGGTCATGGCCATCAGGCTGGTCCGGGGATACCACACGGTCTCCCGTGAGGCGGCGAGCCTCCTTGCCGGACTACCGCCATGGGATCTGGAGGCGAAAGTCCTCGCGCACATGTGGGAGTTGCGCGAGGAGGCGAAACGCCGGGGTGTAACTCCGCTGCCGCGAGAAATCACGGCACAGCGGACAGAGCTCCGGCGGGATCTCATGGCGGCATGGAGTGTACGATTGTCGCAACCCAGCGCTGGGCACGCCACAATTGCGGCGATAAGTCCCCTCTTTGAGGAGTGGCTTGAGAGGCGCCATGGCGTCCTCACCTTCCGCCTGACGCAGGTCCTCACCGGACACGGTTGTTTCGGGAGGTTCCTGTTCCGCGTAAGGCGGGAGGAAACGCCCGGGTGTCACCACTGTGTGGATCGCCTGGAGGACACGGTGGAGCATACGGTGGAGGTCTGCCCGGCTTGGGCGGAGCACCGCCGTGTCCTCACGGAGGCGATCGGCGGCGACGATCTCTCGCGTCCGGCCCTGGTTCAGGCCATGGTTCGGAGCGAGAGTGCATGGGAGGCCGTCACCTCCTTCTGCGAAGCAGTTATGCTCGCGAAGGAGGAGGCGGAGCGCGCGAGGGAGATGCAAGCTGCACGCCCTCGCGGCCCTAGTCGCCGCAGGAGACGCCCCGGGCGTCGGGAGTCCAGAGCCGACTTCCGGCCACCGTAGGCGCGGGCTTGCGGACGGTGAGCAATGGGCAGCTCGCCGTCCGATAAGGACCAGGCCCGTGTCGACGGCGCGTTGTGTTCCACGCGCGCCTCAAAGAGATGTCAGCACCAACCGACGGGGTCGAAAGACCAATGCCTGCTGGGGTTGCGGGTTTGTCCGAAAGGGATAACGCGGCCCCGGCACACAGGCAACGGAAGGAACACGGGTGGGTTTTAGTCAGTAAAAGTCTGACACACCCTCTCGCTCTGCCCAGAGCGGGAGAAATCATTTGATGATTTCCCACCCTCAAAAAAAAAAAAAAAAAAAAAAAAAAAAAAAGGTAGCGCGACCTGAATTGCACTTTATTGTGTCGGAGCAAGAGCTCTGGTAACGGAGATAATAAGATGAATTAACCATGTCTTTTGAAATTCAAATAAATTTAATAGACAGAGAGAAAACTGTTTTATCAACTTCTTTTGCTAACTTATGTGAGTCTGACATTTAAGCAAAGCGAAATAAAAAGCTTGGATTATGCAAGGGTACAGGGAATACAGTAAGAACAACATAGAAATATTAAAAGAGGCATACCTACAATGTTCACACCTGGCTTGTCGATTTTGTTGATCGCCACCAATATTGGAACTGGAACAAAAAATGGATAAAGTTGAATTTTCTGAAACATGACTATGGTTTCGACTTTTCATACAACAGATGAATATTTGTTAACTCGGCATTTTTGGTATGAAGCTACAAGTACGCGGCGGGCTCGTCTTGTCGGGCCAATTCAGTCAGCGTAACGTAGACAAAAGATATACGAGTAACGCGATACAAAGAGAGGCAACTTCTAAGGGAATATAACTGTAGGTAATTAGCGCTGTGCGACCTGAATTGCACGTTATTATGTCGTAGCAAGAGTCGATTTATATTTTAATGATTTTGCGGAGTGAACACTCGGTATTCATCTGTGGTTTTTATTAGAGATTGTTAATACAGGAGCATCATTCATTTATTATTATTATTTATTCATAGGCCGCGTTCACATGGCATTGATCATTACGCTCTTTTACTGTTTAATGCCAGATCACATGACAATTTCATACTGCATTTGGTTTTACATAAGAACATTGTGATCCCAACTTTTTACCGTAAAATATCGAACAGTTCAGCGCTGTGTGAACAGCTACATTCACGAACAATCTGAAACGAGCTTCATTTGTCAACGGGTGCAGCTTGTCGTGACTGGTCGTCTTGCTGACCATGGTTTTATTAGTAACTGTATATTATTTATTTTACTTCGATGGTCCTAGTTTATCATTTGTGACTTCGAGTTACAGCTTTAATAGCTATATGTAAGCGGGCAATTTATGCCTGGTGGCTTTCATTCGGATATTAAGTTGTTTACTTTTTATTTTCCCTTTAGTATAGATTTCGATGGTTATTTTGTTGGTATATTGGCGTGTGCTAGCTGGTATATAGCAAATAATTTAATTTAATGTTTTACGTTGCATAATGTACATTATTTTACATAACTACTATTGTATAGAATCAAGTTTTCTAACTGAACAGACAGCTGTGCTGCTGGGGAGTTTGTTGCGCCACTTCTTCTTCCCAGCTAAGCACTAGGAAGTGGTGAAGGGTGGGCGTTTTTGGGAGACTGTCTTATGTTATTTTGACGTTTGAAAAGTGCTGATTCTCAGCCTATTTTGAATAAATGACATTTGAATTTGAAATGATTGACGAAAAGATGGCTACTAATCACGGAATATTACTTTTTCGCCTGAAAATAGTCTGATGATACCCTAAAGCTACACTCACCGTTAGCCTCCCTGGCCATCCTGATAGACTCCACCGTCTGCTCCATGACGCCGTCGTCGGCCGCGACCACCAACACGACGATGTCGGTGGCGTGCGCGCCGCGCGAGCGCATGGCTGTGAAGGCCGCGTGGCCCGGCGTGTCCAGGAATGTTACTTTATCGCCTGAGGCTAGTTGGACTAGAGAAATAGATTTTAAATTATTGATCCGTGTCCTTACACAACGGCCAGTTTGTATAGCAAATTAATCTGTTGAAGATGTCAGAGACAATATTTTGTTTACCGCTAAAATATATTGAGAGATTTGTGGTGCAAGCATGCATATGAATTCTTCCGTAATGAGGAGAATAATCGTAAGAAGAAGAATCAATAGTATTGGGATAGAAGAATCGACAATTTGTGGTTGACAAGCAAAGTGTTGCCGTGTCACATGGATTTTGCGACATCGCCCGTTTTCATAGTATGCAACACTGTGGCCTGTCGCACTGTTGCAAGATTTTCGCCCGATGTAACTAAATACTTTCATTTTAATTTTTGACTATTTAAAATGTAATAAATCGTAGGTTTTGAGTCGAAGACTGCATGGGCCTAACAAAATCTTGAAGTAAAGTAGGTAATTACCTTCAAAAGCACCGATATGCTGCGTGATCCCTCCAAACTCCTCATCAACAACCGCCGTGTCTCTCAAAGCATCTAACAACGTCGTCTTGCCGTGGTCGACATGGCCCATCACGCAGACCACGGGCGGGCGAGGGCGGAGCGCTTCGAGGGGCGCGGGGGGAGCTTGTACTGCGTCTTTGTTCTAAGATAATAAAGAGCTACTAATTTAATCCTACTTTTTAAGATTTGTAAAAAAAAAAAAAAAAAAAGTGTCCGTGGAGTTTCATTCCCTTTCTTCTCCATACGTACCTACTACGCTTTGAAATGGGCAACTAGCTTCATATTTCTGACTGACCGACTACTTGACAATTCAAAAGTGCCTGGTTTAATGGAAATAAATGTTTTGAGTCTGAGTTCTATTAACTTTATTTCCATTACATAGAGTTCAAATTTGAGTGAAAGCAAGGAATAGGTAGCCCTATGTTTTGTCAAATCTATGAAATTTGTTGTCTGGGTGATGGGCTGCAGAAACGAAACCTGGGCTTCAATCTGATTCTGCTTAGAAGATTGAAAGTACATTTCTTAGTCTTGAGTAGAGAGTGGAGTAGGCAACACATTAGGACCTACGAAATCATAGACAAAAAAACCTCACTTCTTCTTCCTCCAACTCCTGATCAGGTCTAGGTATGATCTTGAACCTGCAGCCAGATATCTTGACAATATCCCTGATGATTTGAGGGTTGTGTATGACAGTCTTCTCTGAGTAATCTACTTCTGAGTTCTTGTCTGCAAACTCTAGGGATTTCAGTACATGATCTGAAACAAAAAATAAATTAGTTACTTGCTAACTAATAAGTTTAAACACTTTTAGAAATAAATTGTGATGTACTAAACAAAACTAGTACAGTGCTGTCTGCTGACTATAAAATTAAAACATATTTCATATTCTGTCTATTCACATAATCCTAACATGCATATAGTATGTTTGTTTTTTTTGTTAACTGTTGTTGTCTGACTGTTGGGCAAGGCCTCCCTACACTCTTTCCACTTCTCAGTGGAAATTACATTTACATAAATGATACTAACCCACATCTTTGTTGAGGACTGTGGCGATTTCCTGCACGGTCATGTTCCGCCATATTCCGATAACTTCTGCTCCTTTTGGTGAATACCTGATTGATGGCCTGCCTTTGCTCTCAGCCTCCTGTACAGAAGGGAAATAGCAAACTTAAGTAGAACATTAAGAGGGTTTATCCTAAAAGTTGGCATTGTCACAAATAACTGTCAAATATTTACCTGTTTTGATTCTTATAGCAATATTACTGAATAGAAATAAGAAGTGTGGCTAACTAGCGAACTAGAATATTAATAATGAATTGTAATTATAACATTGAATTTGATGTTGTACCCATTTTAGGTGTAAAAAACGCATTTGGAAAGTTTCTAAATTGTTTTTTTACATCTAAAACTAAACAGTTGGTGTTACGATATTAATTATTGCGTATCATAATCAATATTCTAGTTCGCTAGTTAGCCACATTTTTTATTTCCACACAGCAATATTGCTAAATTAATCAAAACAGTGAAATATTTGACATCTATTTGCGACGTTGCCCACCTTCAGAATAAACGCTCTTAAAGGAAGATGGATTCTTTACTGTACACTAAATAACAAAACTCATTCACATTTTTGTGTTTGTACGTTTCTTTGTGGTTAACTATACACCCCTGCCTAACCCTTCTGGAATACAGGTGTCAAGTTATGTATGTTAGTGGTCATAGGAGTCGCAAACAGTCTGCTGTGCAGAGCCTGCATGGAGGGCGATGAGACAGCAGCTATGTGTTATACTGCCCGGTGGTCGCCACATACAGGGCAAATTACTTCGGTAACCCAGGTACCCTGCGTGAGATTGTCAGTGACACCAAGGCATTGCTGGCCTTCTTTGAGGAGCTGGGGTGGATCAAATAATCGATTTTCCCCACCAATTAAAATAGTCATAGGACTTTACTGGCAAGGGATTCTAGTTCTTTTTCTGCTTCTTCTCCTACAATTGATGAGACTTTAACATAGTCCTGAAAAGATCAACTTATCCCCATCATGGCGCTGACTAAGACATAACAGAAGGTATAGTGTTGTTTATCTGGTGTACCTTTTCTTCGTGCGATCTCCTCTTTTTGCAGCAGATGTATGATATTGAAAGCTGTCTAGCCCATTGATGACTATTGTTCAATGGAACTTTCTTAAACCCATATACTTGGGAAATAAATTCATTTTTAATAATTGTTATTGGTAACCTGGAAAATAAATAAAAGGGTTTATAATCTAAAATTCATGTATTTTAATGGAAGCACACACTTGAACAGTTTTAGTTTTGTATTGTTCCAAACACGAAATGTAAAACAATATTCTTACCTTCTAAATAGGAAACTTTTGTACATTTTTCCTGTTAGAAAATACAGGAGTTAAGTCATAAAACAATCGATAAAAAGGGTTTCAAACTTCCAAGTTAACAAAAAGGTTATGTCATAAAGTTTCAAGGTTATGAGGTACTACTATGTTTTATTTTGGCTTCTGAATCTGTATATGTGTTCTTATCATATCGCTTTTTTCTCAATGGTAACAAGGTGTCACTAAATATTGCATTTCAAATAAATTGTGGAACATAACATAACCTCTCCACATGACTTTGACAGAAGTCAAAAGTCCTATGGTCAAAAGACAAGACATATGCGTTTCGTTCGTACACTGGCAGGCAACACATGCCGGCTGGGGTGTTATGCGTTTTGTTCGACGAAGAAGACACAGAAGGCACAAGACAGGAAAAAAATTGAAAACAATATATTTTTACATTATTTTGTTGTGTCTATGAAAAGTACTGGGAACCAAACGACGCAACTCTTTACACTTTTTCAATACACTCAACACTTCTGCAAATAAATGATTCCTAATCTTGAATGAACCTACTCATCAAATCGTGGTGTGATCTTCTCTAAGATGAAAATTGAATTAAAATTAAAAATACAAAAAAATGGAAAACCTTTGAGAAACATCACAAACATATTTATTAATCAAAAGTTTATTTTATTTGATTCAAAATGTATTAATTTGCTCTATTACTTTGAATGAGGTTTCGATCCAATCCAAGAATGAAATCCATAAAGAATATCCGATAAAACTCATTTAAAAAAGTTAATCATAGACAATTACTATTTATGTCCGCCATTCATTCTTTTGAGTTGCTTTTTCGTTTTACGATTCCCGAGAGCACGATTTGTCATCGAGATCTACGCAACACCATCGCGTAATTAATTAACCTACGTAGAAGCAGTTGAAACAATAAACTCCACGCGTTTAGGCATCACAGCCACCAGTGTAGTGTATCAGCAATCTGACGTGATCATACCGTGAGATCGTATCTACCAGTGATGCTTTTGCTCGCCTTTTACGTTATCGGTTGCGACGTGCGTTCGAGTGCCTGATGGTGTGGAAACTATGTGCGATTAAGTTAATAGTAACAGAGGACTCAGTATGGGGGCGTTTTTGAATAAGCCCGAGACTAAGAAATACAACGAGAACGGGGAAGGGAATGGTCTTCGCTATGGCGTGGCGTCGATGCAGGGTTGGCGCGTTGAGATGGAGGATGCGCATCACGCGCAGCTAACTCTGAATGGTACTCTATCAGACTGGTCTTATTTCGCGGTGTTTGACGGGCATGCGGGAGCACGGGTTTCAGCGCACTGCGCGGATAATCTCCTCGAGTGTATCCTTCAGACGGACGAGTTCCGGCGCGAAGATGTAGCCGAGGCGATCCGCGCGGGCTTCCTAGACCTGGACAAGAAGATGCGGGAGCTGCCGGAGCTGTGCAACGGCGAGGAGAAGTCTGGCTCGACGGCCGTGTGCGCGTTCGTGTCGCCCAAGCAGATCTACATAGCGAACTGTGGTGACTCGCGCGCAGTGCTCGCTCGCAACGGCGTGCCGATCTTCGCGACGCGAGACCATAAGCCGGAGTTACCATCCGAGAAATCACGTATTGTTCAAGCTGGTGGTTCTGTCATGATTCAGCGTGTGAATGGGAGCTTAGCTGTGTCTAGGGCACTGGGTGATTATGAGTATAAGAAAGTGATGAACCGTGGGCCTTGCGAGCAGCTTGTGTCCCCGGAGCCTGAGGTTTCTGTTCATGAGCGGAATGAGGTGGAAGATGAGTTCATGGTGCTGGCCTGCGATGGTGTGTGGGATGTCATGAGCAATGAGGCACTGTGTGCGTACATACACTCCCTGCTCCAGCTGACGGATGACCTTGTGGCCGTCACCAATCAGGTCATCGACACCTGCCTTTATAAGGTATGTTCAATGTGGTACAGTAGTCAGTGTTATTTCAGCATGCTATTTTTGAACCTCATCTTTAAAGTGAATATTAATAGATCATAGGTAAGCACCTGTTATGAAAATAAAACAGGTGATCAGTTCCTTCATTTTGTTTTGTTTTTCTAAAAGTTGCTAATTTTCTTTTACTTTACATAATACTAACTGGCAGGAAAACACAAACATGGGTAATATGTTGGAAATAAAAACCATATTTTTTGTTGACATATTTGAATTAACAAAATTAAATGTTAAACAAGATTACCTCATTTTTGTGAAGTAGTTATGGCTAGGTTTTATTTGGAAGTTCAACAACGGTAGTATCATGTATACAGCCACTGATCAACAGCCTCAGCAATCCTGAATGAAAGGTCATAATTAATGCAATCAAACTGCAATTTGCTCAGCCTCAGGATGGTTTCCCGTTCTACTCTGGGGAGCTAAGTAAGTAACCTCAAAACGCGCTTGTTTGTTGACAACCTGGTTACATTTTTTATTGCTTTGTCTTGGTGGGGGGTATGAAATATTTTTTATCTCATTGTTCTATAAAGCAACATGTGTGAAAGACTCATAAGGTGGTAATCATTCTAAATTATATTTTGTGATACTAGCCATTGGATTGTGGTGTATAGTTTTGTTTATTAAAGAATTTATCTTTTTCAAATTTGTCTTTTTCAAATTAGACTAGACTGAATAAAATTATGTAATATTTGATATTTCGCAAAATTAATAATTGTGAATTATTGTAAAATATTACAAAAAAGAGAAAGAAGAATGGGCATAGTTTTTGTTGACTCATAACATTATTTTTCTATCAACATATTTTTACAAAACTGGAGGATGGATTCCTACATTTAGTTAGTTTAATTTAATATTTCATTTATAATGCCAGTTCAGGGAAGTAGGAAAAATGTAATACCTCTCAAAAATAAAGGTTTCCCTATTTCAAAATTTTAATATAATCATGTGACATGTCTTGTTTCCTCATCTATGAGTGAATTGACATACAGTCTGTAGTCAATTTGTGATATTTTCAGTTACTGGATTGTAAATTGCTTCAATTACGTCAATTTGATGTATTGTTCATATACAACACACATATTTTGCTGTATTCATTATTGTTGCAAAATATGGAAGGAGAAAATGTAACTACTAAGTGTGGATTTCACCAATGACATTGAACGTATTTCTAAAACGCGTTCAAGAGCTGTCAGTGTCAAGATTGTTATGGAATATTGTACATTGACAACTCTTGAACGCGTTTAGATGTGCTGAACGTGTTCAATTTCATTGGTGAAATCTGCCCTTAATCCATATATGGCATGGATTTTGTTGGCCAATCAGTAGGATGCTTATACAAAGTGAACTAATTTGAGTTTCAGAGTTCTATTACTATGTTATAACCTAGACCTAAGTTGTATGACTTCCAGTCTGTAGAGCAAGGTCCTCTCACACAGATTGCTGCTACACATTTGCATGAGTTTATGATGTCAGTAAATAAACACATATTTCACTGCATTACACCATAAATAAGTAGGTTTATTAATATTGTTAGATCACACTTTCATAGTGTAGACTAGAAATTACAACCTTTTTAGGCATATCCATCAAATACACCCACAGATTTGAAAGAGCGACGCGACAATTTTCCCATAGATAGGGCCATTATGCATGCCAGCCCTAAAGTCATCCTGCTCATACATTACCCAGAATTCTCATCCATGCTTCCCATTTACAGGGCAGCAAAGACAACATGAGCATCGTTCTGGTGGTGTTCCCTTCGGCGCCGAAACCGAACGCCGAGGCCCAGCGCGCCGACCGGGAGCTCGACGAGACGCTCCGACAGAGGCTCACAGGTTGCTATCATTCACTATTGCATGCCTGCTCACACAAACACAGAGACAGACAAAGGACTGACAATCATATCGATGGACAGAATGAGTGTAGGAGCGAGTCTAGCGACGTTAGGGCGTAAGCACTAAGTTATGAATATATGTCGCAATTTTAGCTGAAGGTACAGTCAATCTATATTTTTACAAAGGGGATCAGAAATACCTAGTCCATGCTAAAAAGGGCCTTATTTGACAATTTGGTAAGTTATTAAGACTATAATTTGACATTATTGGGAGGATATAAATTAATAAGAATTTAGGGATAGGATTACCTAATTGGTATTTTTACATTTTTATCTATATTTATTTTTATAGTCTTAAACAATTGCTGTAATGCCATATCTGCCAAAATAATTTAATTATTTTAGCAAAATTTTAGCTTTAGGTAAAATTTTATTAGAACAAATTGGTAAATATTTTATTTTAAGTTTATTTTAGCGTATAATGTGATGTTACCCTAAGACATGAAGGGTTAAAAAAATTAGCACAATACAGTGTAAAAAAGACGTGTTCACCTTTTTAGAACAATTAATATTAGACCGTTGAAATATTGACCAGACTAAAAATCATCATGAATTTAGTACACTTCTCTAATTCTTGCTTCTTGTTCTTAACATAACATTATGTAAATATCTTTACATAACATGCCTACATACTTGCCAGTGGAATTAAATCTCACCCTGAGTTCTAGTAGAACAGAAATAGCCTTCGAATACTTAGCCGTGCCATCTTCAAGTCATAAATAATACATACATTGCTGTGTTCTACTATTACCTTATCAATTCATAATAACTCGTTCATATAAGGCCAAGTAAAAAGTTATAACCATAGTGTAATTACCAATTCCATACAATGGTGAGATGATGAATAATATTTTTAATTATAAATAGAAAATTTAAAAAGACAACTTTTTTAATTCTTTTTTCATTTATAGAATCCAAGCCAAGTAAAATATAAAAAGACGAATTTAAAATAATCTATATGTACTAACACTTGTGCACATAACATTCAAGGGTAGAGACACAAACCAGGAAAGTTCAGAGCACAGATGTTATTATTTTTAACTATTAACTATTTGTATGAATGCATGCTGAAATAGCCCATTGTTTTCTCTATTTATAAGGCACGTAGTGCAATGTCGTAACCGCTGAAGAGATTTACGAATACCTACTAAAAGACCGTTCTAATATTATACTCTTTTAGAATAGTGGTCTAAAGGCCGGCGCGGACCTAAGGAACCGCAGCGTTGTTTTCACTGCCAAACAAATATGAACATTGCGATCATTACAATGAAGTTGAAATAACCTAATCTTACACTAGTCCGCGAGAGCATGCAAGAGTTAATATTTTTTATTTTCGACTTCATTTTAAGAGTCACAAGGTTGATATCTGTTTGTCAGTAAAACCGCGCTTCGCCAGGCCTGCGTCGAATATTGACAGAGCAGGCAAATCAGTCCAGCTAGGGCTATCTACAGTCTATTGAAGTCATCTACGAATTCCCTTGTTCTATCATGGACGAGGCGACCAATAATACAATATTTATATTTTTGTTTTGTTTTGATAGATTTAATTTCGTAGAAAAATTGTAAGTTTTAAAAGAATACAAGAATTACCACCTAGATAAGTTCATCGAATACGTATACTCCTAATGGTACGAAGTTCTAAGATTGTTATCACAGGTATGATATCACAATCATAGTATATTTACTATCAGAGGATGACATCATTTGTTTAGGTTGCGTGCACACTGCGCCGGACTGTGATCATGCGCACTGATCACCGCGTGATGTTTTCAAAATAATTTATCTTACAACCTATTTTCTTCAGGCACCGTTTTCCTCCTTTCATTATCATGAAAACAGTTCCTTGAATTCTCGAACACATTTTCAAGGAAAACATTATTTTAATCAGCTCCTATTTATCTCAAATCATATTTATGTAAAGGCCGCAAATACAAATGAAGTCATTCAAAGTTAATGATCAAATCAACAAAATGATTATGAATCGGATGGCAGTAAAATTGCCTCAACTCTTCGCTAAATCACCGGTTATTTTAAGCGTTGTTTGTCAATTGAGAGTTACATTATGTTGTGGCAAAGCATGAGACATTATACGGTGCACGTGTGTCGCTACTCACATGTTTAGATTTCAATTTCAACCGCAATTTGCAGCTGTCCGCCTGAAAAACATTTAGCGTAATGTGCACGGACCTTTACAATGTTTTATTTACACAAAGACTCCATTTGTTGAGGGAATTCCATGTGAATTTAAAGGCGGTAATTAAAGTGCAATTTCTAGTTTAATTTAGTTAATTTAAATACTTCACAACTCGCAATATTACGTTTCCTATATTTTAGTTTTCAAGTACAAATGTTTTGTGATATTATAACATCAAATTGAGTTTATGGTGTTGTTACCCCACGAATATATTCTAATTATTCTGTTTCAATTTGGCACGCAGCACATAAGCCGCTCATACATAGAGTACATGATGATTATTGTAAGTTATGATTTCATAGTTCATACGTCGATTAGATTGCCAAAGCCATTGCTTCCATATTATTATGTTCGACATCACGAACAGAATACTAATGAGCTATTATTATTATCAATACAAACAATAAAATATATGTAACTTGCGTGGACAAGGCTCCAGTTGATAACTGAGTAAGAAATATTAAATTATTTTACATATAACAAAAGACAAACCTTGCCATGAATTAACTTATACATACTTAATTATTTTCTAGATTTCCTCAGTATCTAAAATAGTCTTTACTTTCAAATCATTATCGCGTTGAGATAATGCAAAATGAACGTTCATTCGGTGACTCACACAAAGATTCTTTTGATAAAGAAAACTCTCCTAGTGAAGACTGCCTAACGAATTTAAAGGAAATTTTACCACCAAACTACGTAGAATATACTATAAAACTGTTTACAAAATGCCCAAGTAATATTAGTAAGCGGAACTGCAATCGCTAGTCAAAAGTTTCAATATACGAGTGCTGGAAATCCTTCGCTTATTGCAGGAATACTAATAAAGCTTAGCATCAGAACAGTTACTCTGTCCAGACAGTCTGGTAGTTGTCTATGACACGTGTCCAGCTATCTCTGACGACACTTAAATAAATAATGAGCAATACAAGCGCGTGAATCTACAGAATAATAATGGACCAAGTTTTAATTGTAGAACGTTAGACTGAGATTTGATTGGTCGTTGCTTGCTTCGGGTATTAACGACTTTGACAGTTTAGAGAACTAGGGCCAGTACACACTAGATACTTTTTCGGATCGGCATAGTTGGGTGATTGTATTTTAGCCTGATACTTTATACTAAATTCCATATAAAGTCTCTAGTGCTAGCTTGTTTTGTCTTTAATTTTGACCATACATTTGCATGATTCAAGAATTTTATATTGATTAGTTTGCATTACATTATTTAGCTATTAATAATATCCGATAGTCTTTTTGGATATTTACAAGTCCTATAAGCCTGACCTCATTGTTACATTACTATCCTAATAGGTTATACTTCCTATACCGATTTTATTATATTTTAATAGTTCAATTATCAGTTCTTGCCATAATTCTATATCCTTTATTATTTAGAAATTATCAAACGTAATGCAGGTATTACACTACTGTACCTATTAAAAGTAAGATTTTCATTATTTAGATTAGTTAGAAATATTAGTTAGTTTTTGTCTGTTTAGACATTGTCCCGTTTGTATTTTTTTATTAGAGAAATTATATATTTTTTAATTTTATTTAGTAAGTACAGTCACTTATTGTAATAATAAGTAAAAATCTGGTGAGAACCAAAGCGATTTCTTTCCAAAGTATAGATTTAAATCAAGACATTCGAAATAGGAATTTGTGAGTTTGCTTATTTTTATGCAATATTTTATAATTAAAATTATACTTTAAAAGAAAATCGCTTTTCGAATACGGTGTATTTATACAAACAATTACAAGTGACTATGTCACACCTTATCAAAAAAATATTATCAATTAATATATTAAACGGCTATATCTTTACTGCGATAATTGTTAAGTTTATGACTTTATTTATTACTTACACAATGTGTATATTTTTTTGTTATTTTACTTAGAATTTTATAATATTATTTATTTAACAAAAGGTCTATGTAATTATATATCAATACTCACAGATGCACTGCATCAGCAATTAAGGCTTTTCAAAAATAGATTTTGCTAAGAAAAGTGACATTTTTGCACACTTATCTAAGAGTTGTTGTCACTTAAAATTTACCTTGTGTGCCTGAATTTTACTCGCGTGTGCCAAAACGCGTTTTCTACCTCGATTTCACATGTTGATTGCTCAGCCTAGTGAATTGCGTTCAACGCTTTACTGCTGTCCATTTTGATTGACCTGTTGTTGGGACGATGGACACATTTCTCTAAACCTTGGCCCATATTGGGCAACTAACTACTAACTAAAGTGGGCCAGTAAATAAATCAAGTAATATAGTGACTTCTTCTGCACCATTTAAATACGTAAAAGTTTTGAAAAGTCTTCAATTTATAGCTTAGCTTTAAGTATTTTTTGTTGTACAAACTATTTAACGACAATGTACTTAATCGAATTTGTGATTTTCCTTCTATGTAAAAAACTAACATTTGTGATATTAACATTTTAATTCAACAATTTACTAAAACTTTTATATTACCTAATTAATCCTTTTACAAAATTTTTACTAACTTGTATTGTGAGACTAAAAATCGCGCTAAAATTATATTGTCTAAAAAATTGTTACCCTGTTTTCTAATATTAAAATATTTTTGAAAAAAGAAATGTTTAGTTTCATTGCTTTAGTCCTGACCCTGATCATGTCATTGTTCCATGAATTTTAAATAAAAAATAAAGTTTTTTTTTCAAATGGAAGGGTTAAAGCAATGAACTGCGTGCGCGTAGACTGGCGGCCTAGGCTCGTGTGACGGTTGCAGTTAAAGACAGCAGGCTTATAAGATTGGAATCCGTAATAGTGCACTGTAATCTCGTTGGTCTTGACTGTTATCGATTATGTAGTACATGCTATAAATGTTCATGAAATAGTATAAATAGTCTATGAATGACGAGATTGTGTTTGCGATAAAATTAAACTCGAGAATCATTAAAAACCTGATAACAGTTCGTCAAGGATTTTTTCAGGAAAATATAGGCTTATTTTTATAAAAATATATATTACTTAATGTTTTAAAATTCATTTAACATAAACCGTTTTTTGCTAAATAAAACATGAAATTATGCTGCTTGCAACACCTGAAACTTGAACTTTCAATAATATTATTGGATTTATATTTATGAAATACACGCTGTCAACAGGAGCAACCCTTAAAACCTATTAATACAACCGCCTTCCTATTGGTCAACTTGTATGAAAAAGAAAACCTTTGTTGTTTTTATTGTATTTATTGAAGAATCTTAAACAGTCTCGTTAACATCTCACCTAGCCAGTACATCATAGAGTATAGATCTATTCACGTGAAGACGATTCGACCTCTATTGACAAGAAAGGGTAAAGATATTGATTGGTCACTGATTTAGTTCACACAATAGATAGTTTTGCAATAAGTAAACAATGTTGTTGAAGGATTGTTTTAGGTTCAGAACTTTATGAGAATTCTAAACAAATTCTAAAGGGAATCTTGGGTAAACATTTAACTAGGGTCATCTGGTGAGGTTTTCTGATATTTTTAATATCGAGGCTAGTTAAAGATACAGCCAGCAATAAAAGTAGTTAGGTAACACTTTCATATCAGAAAAGTTAGGGCAAATCATTTCTTTTCAAATTAGACTATTGTAGTTTTTGTAGCCGTGGATGAATAATCGTAGAAATTGCAAAATACAATAGATATTTCGGTTCTAGGACATAGCATAATCAACCTATTATATTCCCACTGCTGGAACTGGCCTCCTCTCTGTGAAAGGCCAGGTCGTAATCCACCACGCGGGCCCAGTGCGGGTTGGTAGATAGATTTTTTTCGAAAATTCGAATTTTTGGTTCTAGGACATGCCGGTTTCCTCACACGATGTTTCCCCTTACCGTTTTGAGAGCAGTGGTGGTTAAATTAATTACACTAAGTGAAGCGCCTACTTGGGTGCAAACCCACGAGCTATAACTCGTCGCCTATACCACTGGGCAACCACTGCTCTCAATAGATATTTATTTAGGAATAACCAACTCAAATGAGTATTTCTCATTTCCAGTATTAGTTCCTCGACATTATCAAACATACATTAAAAATATGTTGTCTACTTGCTTATAATACAGTCAGCTTATTTATAGTTTTCGTTTAATAAAGTGGTATGTAAGGCGAAAAAAATATGCTTTCCGTTATTTTTATTGCTCAATTTCGCGATAAAGGCAAGTTTTTTTAATAATGGCAACTTCTGAACATTTTTCTACTACTGGTAACTCCTTAGGCAGCAGAATTATTGCTAGAAGTTTAGGGCGTAGGAGAGTGGCTATATTCTACTACTATATAGAAACCTACATGAGGTGTCCACAATATCACGGAGGCGATCGGCGGCGGCGATCTGAGCGTCCGGCCCTGGTTCAGGCCATGGTCCGGAGCGAGAGTGCATGGGAGGCCGTCACCTCCTTCTGCGAAGCAGTTATGTTCGCGAAGGAGGAGGCGGAGCGCGCGAGGGAGATGCAAGCTGCACGCCCTCGCGGCCCTAGTCGCCGCAGGAGACGCCCCGGGCGTCGGGAGTCGAGAGCCGACTTCCGGCCACCGTAGGCGCGGGCTTGAGGACGGTGAGCAATGGGCGGCTCGCCGTCCGATAAGGACCAGGCCCGTGTCGACGGCGCGTTGTGTTCCACGCGCGCCTCAAAGAGATGTCAGCACCAACTGACGAGGTCTAAAGACCAATGCCTGCTGGGGTTGCGGGTTTGACCGAAAGAGATATCGCGGCCCCTGCACACAGGCAACGGAAGGAACATGGGTGGGTTTTAGTCAGTAAAAGTCTGACACACCCTCTCGCTCTGCCCAGAGCGGGAGAAGTCATTTGATGATTTCCCATCCTCAAAAAAAAAAAAAGGTGTCCACACTATGATTGGTGATGCTATTTATAACCTTAGAGCTTATTATCTAGATATGTATATTCAGATATAACATCTTATTTCCTTAATATCGTATCCAGTACTATTAAATGAGTAATATTTGTACGTTCACGTTCTCAAAACGGCTCTAACGATTTCGATGAAAATTGCAATTACGGCGAAAAATTGATCTAGCTAGGTCTCATATCTCGGACATTTCATTTTCTCTATTTTCACTCAAGCAGAGCTCGGTCGCCTAGGTACTTTATCTCTTATACGAGTACAAACTTGAGCTCGTAGCTAAGTAATAACAGCCGCACGGCTCGTTCCATCAGGTTAAGCAACGCTTGGCGGGGTTAGTCCGTGGATGGGTGACTATCTTTACATACCAAGACACCACCGTGCCTCGGAAAGCACGTTAAGCCGTTAGTCTCGGCTGTCATTCGTGGATCTTTGACAGTCGTTACGGGTCGTCAGACGCCCGAAAGTCTGACAACCAGTCTTACCAAGGGGTATCGTATTACCTAGTTACTGGGTTGTGGAGGTTAGATAGGCAGTTGCTCCATGTAAAATACTGGTATTCAGCTGCATCCGGTTAGACTGGAAGCCAACTCCAACATAGTTGGGAAGAGGTTAGACAGATGAGTATAAAACGCTAGTGAATTTGCTTAGTATTTAAACTACTTGTTGGTTGTATTTTTATGCGGTCTGCACCATAATTTTGGAAACATCTTTTGAGAAAGGTTGATGAGAATAATAGCTATTTAATGACATCACCAACGCTAAACCGCGACAGGTCGCTAGTTATAACTTGTGCCTATTATTTATGGACGTAGATAGTGGTAAGTTATTACATTGCCATGCCATTATTGGGTGTGTTGCAGTTTAACCGCTAGCAAATTGAGATAGATAGCTCCATTTAGCAACGTCAGGGAAATACAGCTATAAATTACAACATTTCAAAACGAAAATAGATATGTAATTTTTTTTTTTTTTTTTCTGGTGGCTTTATTTTGTACTGCCCTTGACATTGCCCTTACCAAAAGTCAAGTTCTATTGTTAACGTCAAAATGTACGGTCAAACAAATAATTTATTATACAGGCATGTACAACGCCTCTTCGGGTACGTATGGGTCTTCGCATGATCTGACCAAGATTATGTCTGGACTTTAAAATAGACTCTTTTTTTTCGGCCTTTCTTCTCAGAGTAGTTATATAGGAAACGCCGATCATCTAGTTTTTAAAATATTATTTACGTGTAAAAGTGTTTGTACAAACCGAGTTACAGAAAATAAAATCATTTAATTTAACTTCAACGCTACAAGGTTATTTTGGTGCGTAGCCGAAAACGGAACTAACGCCGCCATCTTGTTTTATCAATGCAATTTCTGTGACATATACACAAATGTTTACAAAAAACGCCCAGTCAATATTATACAGGCGCCAATCACAATGTTCTGAGTGAGCTATATACAGGGTGTTCGGCAGAAGGTTGAACATACGAAAATGGCGGATCCGTGGGGCCGTCTACTACGTGTCTAGGTCCAATAACAAGACCCAGGCCACAAGGTTTTTTTTTAATGATTTTTTAAATTTATTTTTCGGAATTTATCGTTGCCAAAACTTCAAACGTCAATCATTTCATTTAAAAACAACAAAACTGGCAACATTTTATTTTTATTATCATCTAAAGTAACTGTAGAATCTTATAAAACTCGTATTTGACGCAGATGATTGCTAGAAAAGTAAGTACGAGCCCTTAAACTACAAACAAATAAAAAATAAATACCGAAAGCCCGACTTTGAACTGCGTTCAAAAAAAAAACTTACAGTGATAGAGCAGTTCTAATTTTAGGAAAACATCTTTGGTTCATGCCCAATCTAACGGTATGCAATAAGCTCAATTTATTTTAAAACAACTAGAACAATTCGCCAATTTTAACTGTCTGGGACTTTTTTCACCAAAAGGATTGCGAAGGAAATTTGCGAAAAGTGAAATTAATTAATATACGAAACAATTTTTTTTTTAAATTTAAGGTTCTAGAATTATTCTAGAAAAAAAAAAATTGCCAGTTTTGTTATTTTAAATGAAATTATTGACGTTTGAAATTTGAGCAACCACGAATTTTCTTTAAATTTAAAAATATCATTTTAAAAAATCCTTGTGGCCTGGGTCTTGTTATTGGACCTAGACACGTAGTAGACGGCCCCACGGATCCGCCATTTTCGTATGTTCAACGTTCTGCCGAACACCCTGTATAATGATTTTTTGAAGTGTGTATCATGTTTAAAGTTATTACGCCCACAATAAAATTAAATATTGGCAAAGTAGAGAGAAGATGAATACTTTTGCCTGTATATCAAACTCTTTGTTTGACTGTACTGTGAAATGTCTGCAGTGTTACGTTTTGGTTGCGTGTTCAGCGTCTATATCCCAGATCATACACATTGGATATAAAACGAGCAGCATTTTAGCATACCCCTAGTTTCGTCATAAAATGTCGTGGTTGCGATGTCGCCTTTGACCTAATAACGCCATTTGGGTTTACTCTAGCAAAGTATTCTTGAAACGTCTTTGTTCAGTTTAAAAAAAATATATAAATTGGCTTCAATGGATCTATGTGGGTTGTCCCTTACAATAATTTTAAACGATGTCAAAGTTCACGACCAAAAGAATAGCAACACTTTTATTCATTCATTCGTTCAGCCGAAAGACGTCCACTGCTGGACATAGGCCTTCCCCAAACACCGCCAATTCGACCAGTTCTGTGTTGCCCGCATCCAGCGGTTTCCCGCGGCCTTCACAAGGTCATCGGTCCACCTTGTGGGAGGCCTTCCAACGTTACGTCTTCCGGTACGCGATCGCCACTCCAGAACCTTTCGGCCCCATCGGCCATCTCTTCTGCGAGCAATATGGTGCCCATTGCCACTTAAGTTTGGCAATTCTTCGGTAAAACATTACAACCTGGAAACAGTTTAAAGAAGACTTTTGAGGAATTCTGCCTCAAAAGAATGTTTTAAACAACTTTGATTTGTAGAAACAAAATCAATGAACAAGCCATTTACAGAAAGATCAATTCCGCTTTTAGGTCTGTTCGAATATCGGCAAATTGTTAACCCTAAATAGTTCATAATCAGAGGTCAGGAAATGCAGTTGACTCTAGCACGAGTATTATGTAGCAAACTTCAGTTTTTCAATTTAATTATAATTTACTAGCTTTTGCCCGCGGCTTCGCCCTTGTGGTTGTCGGAAAATAGCCCACGGGAACGAACTACCGGGATTAAAAGTACTCTATATGTTTATCCAGGTTATAAACTATCTATGTGCTAAATTTCATCGGAATCCATTCAGACGTTTTTGTTTTGCGCCGGAACATACATACCTACAGAAAACGAACATCAGACTTTCCCACACCTCGTACTTTTTTTTTCATAAATATTCAATGTACAGTTTTGACTATTATTTGTATGTATGTAAATTCAAATTCAAAAAAGTCATTTATTCAAACTAGGCTGAGAATCGGCACTTTTCGAACGTCAAAATTACATAAGACAGTCCCCCAAAACGCCCATCCTTCACCACTTCCTAGTGCATTAGCTGGGAAGAAGAAGTGGCGCAACAAACTCCCCAGCAGAAATAAATATTTAAGTAGTGATTGTGTCTCGTGTTATGCTAACAACATAGTTGTATAGTTAGGTCGAGCCAATGTCAGCTCTCGTAGATATAGACAGGAAATATGAAACATGTGCCAGTTAAAGTTCCAATTAACATTATATTTCTGTAAAAACAATAACAAAATGTGCATTTACTTGAAATAATAAAGTAGGAGAGACTGTTATTTTGATGTCCTAAGCATAGTGTCAAGTGTCTAGTTATGGTATTCTTGCAAATTAGTCGGTTTACCAATAAGGTCTTTCTTGTATTAATATTGTAATATCAAACATAATACTGACAAATTCCTATTGGGTCATGTACATTTTTTTCCCATAGAGTAGACAGAAACTACAGAACGCCACCTATGATCCCTACATACTCCTTTTGCATAGTTGTACATCTAGTCAATACTCGCACGCCAGTCATGTAGGTACGGTAGGACATTATTGTCGCTTACTAAGATCTAGAATAGATATATTATTGTCTAAGACGAAATATCTCTGGTTTGATGTTCTTGATAGGTAGGTATTTGACTACCCTCAGCAAAATATTTTTCCAAATAAGTTAAGAACGACACATAGTTTTATTATTGACTCTTATTTCAAGGCAAAATCATTCATTCAGGCATTAAGTCCGATTTTGTACAGTATTTTTTTTACTTGTGCTTAAACTTTTATTTTAATAAAAAATTAAGTAAATAAAAATAAATCTTAACTTTTTACTGGACAAGGACGAAATCCGTCTAATTTAATTATTGTATAATAATAATAGCAACTAATTATTTTCCCGCTGCAAGGCAAAGACTTCTCATACAGAGAAGGCATGAGCATCGGTCGCCACGCTTGCTCAAAGCGGATCGGCGATTTCAGACTAATATTAATTTCTATCAGCACCCAAATTGCGTAACCCACTTTCACAATCAGAATCCGAAGTATTTTGAAAGAAATTGCTAATCCATAGCTACATATGTTTGAAATATTCATCTGGTCAACAACATAAATAACGCAATGAATGTTGGTGAATTTTCAAAATGAAAGGCATTGCCATTGTATAACCCGATTTTTATAAATGTGCGCCTGTCAACCTCAAAATTTAAAAGTGTATGTGGTTTAAATAGTAACAATAATAAATTAACGAATAATAAGACAGAACTGTGGAGACGACATAATTTGAGTAGACCGTATAAAAAGACGTCGGGGCACTGAGGAGGTAACCGGGTGGTTGAATTCAATACTAGCAACTAGAGGTGGGCAAAGTGTATCGTTTTTGCGATTGGAACATTTGCATCTGGACAACTGAAATGATCCGAATCATTGATATCTTTTATTTGAATCATTAGAATCATCGACTCGAAAGGATATAAAAATGCATCAAGACAACGAAAAACTGTGAGAGTATGAGTGATACACATCTCATTTGGTATCTCTTTCTGACTAAATAAATTTAATGTGTCACCCGCTCACTCGCGAGTATGTTCGGTAGTACTGACACTAAAGTAACGTACCTACCTCAGCGTCTCAGTCTTTCTATCTCGCTCACTCGCTCACTGCTGCTCAGTCGCCTCGCAAGCGACGGTCGCGCGGAAAGACACAGAGACAAAGTAATGATTCAGATTCAGTTTCGATTCGTATGAAAAGTGAAACGAACCAATTTTTTGGAACACTTCAATGATCCGGATCAGTGAGTCGGTTCCGTAAAGAGTTACACACGCCTACTATAGCAACCTACGATTTTGACAACTCCAAGCGCACAGTTATAAAAATCAAGTTATAAGTCTGTTACCCAATTACCCCGCAGGTTTCCTTACGATGTTTTCCTTCACTGATGCCAGTGAGTGATGTCTAATCTTTGTATAACCTTGGCTAAACTTAACGTGATGTTTGTTCGACAGCGTTGATCGACCGCAGCGCCGGTAACGACGAGCGCGAGGACTCGTCGAGTCACTTCTCGTGGGTGCTGAAGCAACTCGTGCAGGAGAACATCCAGGGCCTGCCGCCCGGTGGAGGGCTTGCTGCCAAGTAAGTGTTCATAACAGTTTACTTTCCTCTTATGAATATAATTCCACTGTGTGTGTCCTGTCGGTCCCAAGTTCGACTGATAATCGTGGGATCCTGGGTTCGATTCCCAGGTCGGGCAGTGTTATTGGGTTTTTTCCATTGCGCCTGATCTCTCTCCGGTCGTGTCGGATTGCCGTCCCATTGGATCATGACAGTGACGGAAGATATCATAGTGCACAAGTGTGTACACACTTCAATCTGCCTAGCCTTTTCCCAACTATGTTGGGGTCGGCTTCCAGTCTAACCGGATGCAGCTGAATACCAGTTTTTTACATGGAGCGACTGCCTATCTGACCTCCACAACCCAGTAACTGGGTAATACGATACCCCTTGGTAAGACTGGTTGTCAGACTTTCGGCCTTCAGACGACCCGAAACGACTGTCAACGATCTATGAATGACAGCCGGGACCAACAGCTTAACGTGCTTTCCGAGGCACTGAGGAGTCTCGGTATGTAAAGATGATCACCCATCAACGGAACAACCCCGGCAACCGTAGCTTAACCTGATGGATCGACCCGTGCGGCTGTTATTACTTAGCCACGTGCTCCTCACGCCGTGTGCGCGAACACACTTGTGCACTTTAATAGCTCCCGCGTCGATGGCTAGCCTCCATTGGTCATGGTGGTCAATCTCAGGGAATTCGGTTTGGAGGATTAATATTATTATGTCGTGACTCCTCGAATAATGCTCCAATGGATGGGCTTACAACAACGTAAACTAGATGAGGCCCTTTGACTGAGAGAAGTTCCACTGGATGTGCCCGCAACCATCGATGAAGTCTCCATACAATCCTTTGTTGGAACAGATAGATAGATAGAATATTCTTTATTATGCACACCATACAAATTACAGAAATAAATTTGGAAATTTTACATAGGGTGACACAATGGGCGGTCTTATCGCTAAAAGCGATCTTTTAAAGACAACCTTTGGATGGATTAAAGGGAGAAGGAGAGACAATACTGCAGGCAGTCACAGAGTTTGTTCTAACAACGTGTTTCATATGTAGAAAGTTACTACCTTCGTTTACATTTTAAATTAGCAAAGAACCTGAAAAATACAAACACTGCATACTCTATTTCTGAACTAAGTAATCACCACTCACAACATGGTCAACAATCACAAAGAACAGTCATTAAAATTAATCTTTTTCAATTCCAGGCAATCGTTACTGGATAAAATATACAGGGAGTTCTATCCGGATCACCCCGACAGCTCGGAGACGTTCGACTGTCAGACCGAAGTGGCCGACGCGTTCAGCACAAACTAACGCTATACATTACGTTCTACACTAACACATACGGGACGCGATCGTACACTAGCCCTGTGCAAGCGCCGATGGAACGCTAACTAAGAGACAGTAACGTGGAATGTTGAATTCAAATCGTTTGAACAGTTTGGTAAGTAACTTTAGGAATGTTTCTTTTTTATACTAGTGACACTTACTAAATTAATTGTAATTTTGACATATCAAACCAAAGCTACGTTTTCAAATTAAAAGTATGGAAATTGTCTGCGAAGAGTTGTTTCCGGCTTCGGATTATAAAGTGTGTTCACTCGCTAAGTGTGCGGTTTCGTCCCGAAATTAGCTGAATACATCATACTAGTACAAATCGAATGGCATTGCAGTTACATTACTTCAGAATTTTGAACGTTGGTAACATTTCATTTTGTACATAACTGTCTCGAATGTCGGGTAATGTAGTTGGAATTTTGTTTGATTCAGTCAATAATTGGTGCTTCGGCTGTGTTGATGCGTCGGTTCAAAAAACCTGAAGCTACCTTGATATGGTAGTGTTATTTTCGCCTTCAATCGTTGTATATTGTCTTCTAGAGGGAACGCAATGCCTACCTCTAGTTGTTCACTTAAAATAAATAATAATATAATTATAATATTTGATTCCTATCATGCTCATAATGATGCGTCATCCCGAATATATTATAAGCTGACAACTCGACAGAGCCGAAGCAAATTCGAATCCTGAAATGCATATACTATGTAATACTCTATAGGCCGTGGTATGGCGTTCAGAATAAATGTTTAGGTACTATAAACTTATTTCGTTCGCCTCACCACAGCCCCTCACTTGTATCACACGGCACAAAATTTCCTTATTTCCAGCCATGTTTAATGTAACCCTGCCGGAATGAAATGCCCATCCCCTTCGAACCTTTATTTGTATAGCAACCATTTTAATTTTGTCGCGTTACAATTTAATTTTTTGTAGCTTAGATATTTTTGTTTCGTGTTAACATTGGCCATTCGTGAATGTCATAATATTAGATGTATAATATTAGATATTCGATTGGATGTAATAGAAAGTCTATGATAATATTTACTTGTGCGAGCGGTTAAATTCTATTGTTTATGTTCCCGAGCTTAACATTTTTGTTAAGAACTTTTGATACAGAAGGTTTACCTAAACTGGCTTAGTGTTTAGAGAAATAAATTTGTCAGTAGCAAAATCTTCTTAATATAAATGTTAAGCCTGTAATAGCAGATTCAAGTGGCCAGTCGGATTTAGTGTAATCTTGTTCCGTTTCACACGAAAGCCTAAGAAAATTGGAAAATTGATTTCTCAATTCTATGAATAAATATCTAGTTTCCTTTTTGTACATATTTTTTTCTTTATTACAACAAATATAGTCATTATCCAAAACGTCAAAGTAACATATTGATTTATAAAAATATAAACTAGCGTTATTAATCGGGAATTGGAATATGGGGTAATATTAATTGTTAGTTTTTATTTCTTAAAAATTATTGTCCTTCGTTTCGTGCTACAGAAAAGATGAAATTAGATTTAATCGCTTTTTAAAAGTTACGCGTTATCGGAAGAAGTATTGGGTATGCTTTCAAATTTTTGCTTCGTACTTAGAAAAAAAAAAAGTACTAATCTGTTGATACGCGTAGTGTCTGTGGCCGTACTATAGACAAATTAGACCGAATTCCATTTTGTCATATAATATTGTTACCAAATTCTATGTGTACTATTCATTTCTGATATTCACCTCTTGTAAATAAAAGAGAATAGAAAAAAATACTTTTGTACCTGTTTGTGCGGTTTAGCGTGTAACTAATTGTGAGGAGTTTATCGTGTCAGCATTCGTGGAAATACATATAACATCTTCAAATATACTTCTAAATTCATTATTTTCATAGTCTGATACTTCATGTGAAGTCTCCATCATTGATTATTTTCGATCAAGTACAGAATTAAAAGTATGACTATATATTATTTTAGCAGAAATAATGACAGTGCTACATAAAAATTAAACATGATGTATGTATTTCCAGCGCTTGATACAATAATATAACTAAATAGTTTTTACTGAACAAAAATATTTCAAAGGTTTTCAAATGTGACGTAGGAGACATTGTTTTAGTATATCAAACGATTGAAGTAATAACAACCTATTATAATATTATATTATGTTTCTATTTACAAATGGAACTTGAACAACCTTTTAAAAATGACTCCTAACAACACACATTACATATTTGTAGGCAGTTAAAAACCTCGAGTTCATTTGTAAATTCAAACGATCTTATTGAAAATTCAAACCATATCTAAATTATTAGTTTAATATATTACGAAATAAAATACAGAACATGTTTCCTAGATATGAGAATAATAATTATCTATTTTACTGGTGGTAGCAAAGCTATTGCAACTAATTTTTTATCTTGTGCAAGACAGCAAAATACGTATTGTTTTTCCGACTATAGTCCAGACAGTTTGTCGAGGACGTAAATCCCGCACTAATGTTATTTCGGGTGAATAATATACTGTGTTATGCTGCCTCGCTATGACCCCAAAATTGTCAGTTAATATTGCTTCCATCATAATTATTTTTTAACCAAAAACTTACCCCTTTTCAACCCATTGTCGAGGATCAATACGTTTGCGTTCTTCTTTTGTTTACGTAGATCATATTTATTGTGTTTTGTACAACTGTGTGATTTGAATGCCAATTCAAAAATGTGCCTTTGACGCTAGTTTATCGTATATCCCATCTCCATCCTCGAGATGTTATGGTTGTCAACAAGTCACATTAATGTGACATCTGTGTCATGGGCCCCCGTCTGTCCTTGTGTGAAGGTTGCGTTCGACTTGATTATCCATTATTTTTCTTAACTAAACCAAATATTAATAATAGACAGTGGGTTTTGAATCGGATTTTGATGTTCATCCGAGCATGTAGGTTTACGTCTGGTTGTTTCTTTTTTTAAATTTTGCTTTCGGACGAAAGTCGACATCTCACAAAGTGTGTCTCGTTATTTTCTAGTAGACGCTTGAACAATAAATACCTGTACCTTGACAAGATATTTTTTTATTTTTCTTTTATTATGGTTTTGTTAGGTCCCGCTTTTGTTGTTTTAGCAGTGCGTAGCGTTTTACGGTTAAGTTATTTACTGTCGGCTGTATAACGCGTTCGAACTTGAAAACAATTTAATTGATAATAATTAAATTTTCTGATAAAGTTGTGTGCAATAAAATTTCTAGTGTGATGGCCCCACAACCTGCAACGTCTTCTATTCCTTCATTATTTTGGCAAAATATATGTTTAAATATCTATAATATTTAATAATTTGGCATAGACAATATAGAGCTTACTTATCTGTGAACAGTAAGTCGACTCAAAGTGTAATTTGTATGTTATTAAAATAGTGTCAATAACATTAAGAGATATTTCTAAAATAAATTCCTAACTATCTAATCTACACATCCACACATTCAGAGTATAGTAGTGTTTAGGTTACATGAAAATAAATATTTATAATGTGCATTTGTGTTTGAAAACTATTTGTACTTAATTAGTTTATAAAGCACATTCCAACTTCTTAGCGTAACGATGGCAAAAATAACACGAAAAAATATATCCTATTTAAATTCCAACAAATTATTTATTATCTTGGGAAAATTCGCGTTTAGTACCAATTTCTATGTTTTGGGGACTAACTCAATTTTTTGTTAAACCAGACAGTTTCAATATAATGCAAAATATTGTGCGCAAGCGCCACTTTAAATGAAACAACAAATATTTACTAAAAAAGGAAATTTCTCTAGATCTTAATTTCGAGCATTCTATATCCAAAAAGGTAAAATAAAGAATCGTGGTAGAATTTAACGTCTAAAAGAGGTACATAAAAACTTATATAAAGTCGGCCTGGCAAATAATCTACAAAACTTAGCTGCTTCCGAAGTTGCAACCAGTGCTGTTTTGCGCAAATATAGACTGGTTGTTCGGAATAACTCCTATAAACAAAACTAACAAAACCAAGTTCTGTTAGTTTTGTACATTTTTGAATTATTCAATTAAAGTTATGTTAGCCAATACTTTTTTTATGCGAAAACGCGAGACGTCAGTTGGCCGGTATGGCTGCCATAGTAGTCACGAAACTCACCCTTTATTTTGCTACGGCGAAATCAGTCCACTCGTTGCAATTTCATTAGCAACTACAAGTATAACATTAATTGTAATATCTCATTGATTCAGCGAACAAGCAATCCTTGGCTTGTTGGTCCGCGGCCCGTTCGTAGTAATTATCGTAATGTTCGGGTTTCCGACTCGTCATTTGCTTGGCCTTCCAAGCACGTCTTTCCTCGATGGCTTTCTGTAGATACAGACAGCATAAAAAATATTAAGAACAGTTCAGACGATTATCAAGACCTCTGTTATCTCTTTTCGGTTTGAAATATCCTGAATTCTTAAATGACACCTAATTGGAAGTCGTTCCTATAACTCTGTCTCCCTTCAAATGCAACAACTCAAAATTTGGAATAACTAGTTAAATATTTCCACTGATTTTATCAAAACAAACTAACATCCTTTTCTTTCTTTCTGATATCGTGGCGGTACTTCGCAGCATCCTTTTTCATGTTTCGGAGATCTGCAGGGCTCGCCTCGAATCTGTAACATATGTACCTTTACTGTCAGATATAATTGAAAAAAAAAAACATTTAAAAGAGATCAGGATGCCTACCACGAGCTCTTAGCGCGATCCATTTTAGGACCTAAACTGAACTGTTCTTCTAATTCGTACCATGACATTAGTTTAACGATTCAATTTAGGCCATGCCATGTGACAGCGATTGTCCCAAACTGAGTCGCAAGTTTTGGTTTCATTCATTCTTGTTTGGTACCATGACGTCCATATAGCAGCTCATCTGAAACGCTCAACTGTCAAAATAAGCGATTCAATAAAAGTTACTATTTCTCTAACATAAACTGAAACGTTTGGTGAATTTTTGACGAAAATAAAGTTTTTAGTGCTATTTTAGTGGAATTGTACAAAAACCAATGTAAGTGAGCTTTAATCTTTCTTTTAAACGTCTAAAACACCTATTTTATATGCCTTTTTTAACCGCATTCGTTTTTGTCTAACAGATTTCTGATGAACTACTTTTATTTGAGTTTTTTGAGGAAGATTCTGCCTCACACTATGCCCACTATGCCCCAACTCAACTCGCACAACTTTGTTTACTCTGGTACGTTCGAAACAGAAACATAATTTGTTTTATTAGGTCGAAATAAAAAATATATTTTCCTATACTTAATAAATAGCAAAAGGTAAATAAATATCTACTTTGACTAAGAATTATTTTAACAATAGTTACCGTATTAACGTGGAATCTTAAAAAAAACTGTTGAGTGTCTGTTTTACTTTAAAGTAATGATATGAGTTAAGAACAAATAAAATGTTACATGCTTCTGAACGTGTCTGACACTAAATAATGTGCGCGAAACAAAATTATTTGACAATAATAGCGTTGTCTCGTTTTCACCAAAAACGTTCCAAACGCGGCCGCGCGGTTCAGCCACAGATTGCGATCTTTCATTCACTTTTAACGATCCAAAGGCCGCTGAGCTTATTGGACGTCATGGTACGACTTTGAAGCGATGCAGTTTAAGAACCTAAACTGAAATGCCTTGCTTTTGAATCGTTTTTAATTAGATCATGGTAGACATCCAGGCAGCTAAACACATTTTTTTGGGTTCCGCAGCTAAATGGCGAAAACGGAGCCCTTAAAACTTCGTCATTCCCGTCTGTCAGTCTGTCCGTCCGTCCGGATGCTACACAACCATTGCACTAAATCGATTAAAATTGGAAAGAAGGTGTATTCTTTCTAAAGAATGGTGTAGTGAGACTACGGAAAAAAAAACGATTTGGGGTGGCTTGATTCCCATACATGTAATGGAGGGATTAAAAAAAAACAATGCACATAAGCGTGTGGATTCCACAATTAAAACGATATGAGATAGGTATGAGATAATTATTTACTGTTATTAACTTATTAGAACTAATATTTGCGGACAATGTCCCACCTTCCATTTAGCGCGTCAGTGTCACCTGTGCACTTAAAGGATCATATGACCTCGCCAGCGAACGGGGTTCGCGTGGCTGAATTTTGGACTAAACATAATAATAATTTGAATTTTCTCAACTTTTTTCCTTGCAATCGATACTCTGAGAAGAAGACAAACTTATTTTTGCGATCGATACAATTAATACTATGCATGGGTAAATATTCCAACTACGGAGCCCTTCAATGTGCGTGGCCCGACACGCACTTGGCCGGTTCATTTTAAGGATTTTTTTTCAGTGCCTCCGACACGCCAGTAGTACTTTTAGAAACTAAGGTGATGCTGTCACAGTGCCGGTGAACACGTTTGCCGGGTTTCACCTTTCGCTTTCCGTTTGGACGCCCGTCCTTGAAGATTAAGGTGAAATATTCAATAAACAATACTGAACCACCATGGCATAAATGCTGAATTACTTAGTTGGCACTTACTTGCGCTTAAGTAGTAAATGAGCCATGGCGTGTATGGGGTTCTTGGGCTTTTTCGTGGCGACTTCGTACAACACTTCAGGAAGAAACATACCGAAGCTCTCCCAAAGGAACTTCACCGAATCATGGTCGAGAGTTCCTGAAAAATTGAAGCTCAACTATGCAAAATTAATGTCATCACGAAAAAAAATATTGAAAAAATAAAAAAACCTGATTGCAACTAAAAGTTCAGAACAAACAGTCTGAAGCAGTTCGTGGCAGTCACCCACTGCATCAGACTCAATTTTCTTTTCAAACTCTTGTTTACTGACGTCTAAAATGCGCCATATTGATATTGTAGAAACAATAATTTGCCTAAATATAACCATCTCGCGACCTTGACGAGTCGATAGGCGTCCCATCAGGACTGTAACCAGAAATTCATTTCGGGAGGGGTTAGGGTTGCCAACTTTTTTTAGAAGATATAACGTATTTCTGATTGAAGAGGTAAATAAAGAGTAGGTACAGATTTATAAAAAGAGTATGATTTATTGTTTTTTATAAAAAGCATTTTTTGTTCTTTTGCGGAAAATCATTCAAAGCAAATTATTTTACGATCTTAGACATTCTAAGTCAGAATTCAAATAGATAAAGAGCTTACATACTATACATTTCAATGATGCCCTGTTTCTCTCTTCCCGCCATTTTGCAATCGTGACCAAAAACAGAGACATCTTTAACCTTTAAGGCCGCTTTAGCAAATTATGTTTTTTTTTTTTTAAACGTTGCCCCACACTAAGAATTTCTTCCTGTATCGTGGGTGCGTTTACAAACATACAAACTCACATACACTAACACCCAGACCCGGAACAACTACTTGCAGATCATACAAATATTTGTTCCGTGCGGGGATCAAACCCGCGACACGTTGCGCAGCAGTCGATCGCTCAGCCACTGCGCCAACCGTGTCGTCGGCGCGCGGCGCGAATTGGGGCGCTATGGAGAATATAGATGCAAGAGCGAGCGAAGCGACTCGAAATTGTTAGCATCCCGCTAGGTATAAGTGCGGTTTTCTTTCTCTTTGACCGTTCATACAGGAATAGAAGTAAGTTTATCGACTTAAGCGGAAAAGTTTGAGAATGAAATGTATGTAGGATGCACATGTAAGAGCGAGCGAAGCGAGCTTGAAAATTTATAACTCCTCGCCTGGAATAGGTTAGACTCTTAGAGAATGCTAAAGTTGCAGAAATTCATTCAACAAGTCTGATTTAAGCGTAATCATACTGCTCTTGTAGCAGTATGATTACCCTCCCCCCCATCATTTATTAAAATCCATCCAGCCATTAGGACGCTTCTAGGGTAGGTATAAAGAATCCCACATACAAAGATACCTATGCGTAAAAACATAACCCTGTCTTTGCATTGAGTAGCGAGAGACCGCGAATCGGCAAACGTAGAGTGGGACGCAGATTACATGAGAGTAGCCGAGGCATAGTTAAGTTTGAAAAAGCTTATTTTCAACAGTGGGTGATTGTTTACGCTGATGACGACACCTTAGCCAGTTCCAAATGTTACCAATGCAAATGTGACAAATGATTCCTTAAACTTACCAGTGATATCAATGGGATCATTCTTAGGCAGTATCACCTTGTCAGTCAAGTCTTTGATCTCCTTCAACCGACAATCTGGGTTGGGCCTTTCAGAGTGGCCGCAGTCTTTAGTGATCTTTTTGAAGTGATCATCCTCGCCTAGCTTGTACTGGCTTGCGCAAGGCGCGATTTGGTATATCTTTTCGCCATTTTCATCAAGTATATATCGACCATTATCGTCAAAGTAGTATGGCGTATTTTCTGAATTCTGATGGGATAGGTGAATTATGTTAGATGAATAATTGGAACCAGTAATGTGGCATGAAAATTTTATGTTTGGCGTTTTTTCACACAAATTAGACTATTTGTGTGAAAGAACGCCAAACATAAAATGTTGTGCGCCATTTAACCCTTCTTTGCATCAGCCCCGTATTCGTGGTACAGTCAACCGCACATCTGTAGAAACACTTGAACTGTTATATTGAGTTCTCTTTAAAGACTCAGTCGTTTCTGAAGACTCGAGTCTGATAAAAAATATTCAGAACTCAAGTCTTTTTTAATTTTAATTTTCGGTCTTGTCTAAAAGAACTGGAGACTGAGTATTACAAAAAAATACTGTTTTGTTGGCAAAATGTTCCCGCAACAAACATTTTGGTGAAACGATATCGTGCAACTTTTGGTAGCCATGAATGCGGGGTTCAAGGTTTAAAACTTTTGTACTCTAAGAGACAAGGAAGGAACTAATCGTTAGTATTACTACTAATCAATATTTTAGTACTAATAAATTGTAAACTCCATTTACCCACCTCCACAAATTCGCCGTAACAGTTGACGTGGAAGTAGTTCAAGCCGTAATTTGTGATGTAGTTCTGATGGTTGAACTCGTCAACGTAGAAAGAACCGGTTCTGTCCGTGTATAAGACACGATCCGTTCCTATAATTTACGCCTCGTAAGCATTCAGCCTCGTATTCAAGGTGAACAAAACTTGTGCAACATTGCAGTAGCAACATGTCCATGATTTTCTGGCAACATTGCGCCTAGGATGTGTGTGAAACATATTGTATCGACCAGCACAAAAACATGTTGCCGCAATAATACTGCGCAACTTTAGATGACCATGAACCAGGGCTTTAACCACCTTATCAAATCCACTAGACTACTTAAGTAAGTACCTACCTACAGATGATATTATGTTATAATTAATATTTTATACTTTACCTCTGACACAGAAGAAAGTTATTAGCGCTCTAGACATATCCACATATTTATTTCGAAGGTACGAAATTCTCTCATCGATATTCTCGCCCATCAGATCAAAACACACGGTCTTGGTCCCGGGTAACTCCATGCACCTTGAAAATAAGGCTATTCATATTTCTATGTAGTTTATCGTAGTCTGTCTAGAGGACGTAAGTATGACTGCCGCTGGGTTCGATCCCCAGATATTCATAAGTTTTCCATTGGGAGTTTCTGAGTAGCAGTCCGGAGACTAGATTTGTACCCGGTTAGTGACAAAAGCACTCTATAGAAATGTGTACTTACAATTTCTGCCTATTCCTTTCGGAAATACAGGCCTGATATGGTACCGTAACTGTTCCTCATGCATGCATCATCATAGGCCTCTACTGAGAGTAGGTGCCTGATGGTATTAGGTATATTATCTGTGCTGATGGTAAGTTACGTGGCTCGTTCTCTTGTCCCTAGAGAAACACCGCTACATAGGTATAATATGGAAGCCCTGAAGAACAAGATCCAGAAAAGCGCTGGACTTACCGAAATAGCTTGCAGGCATAGCAAGCTAAAGTGGAAGGACCGATAGCCGTTAGAGCAGATGAGTCCGCGAATCATCGGAAAGGAGGTAGGTACCTATAAAATAGCGTGAGATGCCACCCAGGCAGATGAATCAACTCCCAAATCATCAAAAACGCTTGGAGTGGATGCGAAACGCGGAGAACCAGGTATTGGGGCTCAACTTGTGAGAGGCCTATGTCCAGCAGACCCCAGCAATAGGAAGCAATAAGCAGAGTTGTTCGAAGGCAGCCCCGATCAAGAGAGATTACATGTATTGCTTCTGCTCGTACATGATAATTTAAGTAGGACATTCATGACCAACATTAAACCATTATTACTTAGTAATAGTCATTGCAATGTAACTCTTGTAAAGATAGTGCCATCCACGAAGACGCGCCCCACTCTTCTTTCCAAACGCGATTACTGTACTGTAAGCGCGATTATGAAGAAATGTGAGGCGCGTCTTCGTGGATGGTACTATTTATAGCGGGTAAGATATAATTTAGAATGATTGCCAAGGCGAATCAGAGATGAGGAAGAAGACTATCTCCCGGGAGATAGGGTCCGTGGGATCACTACTGCCTAACAGCTCGCCACATGCTGCCCTGCAGGTTTATGTAACTCTCTTGGTCTGGTTCCTCAACCTAGTCCTGTTTCGGCAAGATAAACTTTTGCTACCGGCACAAGACTCGGAGTTCAGGAGCGCACAAGCCTCACCACGACGTCAACGTAGAGGCGGTGGGGTTATTTATTTGAGGTAAACATGAGGCAAAGAAAAAACACAAACACAAGAACACAAGAAGTTATGAGGTAACAGGTGAACATACATACATACAGGTCAAAATCATAACCCTCCTTTTTACTTCGCCGTAGTCGGGTAAAAAAAAGACGTTGGGGGAAATATATACGTATATGCGTATATGCGTCACATCCCAGGCAAAACGGCCATCACTCAGCATAATGCACAGAGTCACACATAACATAACATCACGCCTGTATGCCCCGATGGATTGAGCAGAGGTGTAGCTATAGTACCTACACCTAAAGGACATCATTTATTTCGTAACCAAAAATTAAAGTGCCGGCCAGAAAAAAAAAGCACGGTTTTGTTATGGAAAATAACACCCTCAACATTTTTTACTACTACAATGAGAGTATACAATTAACCCTTCCGCTGCTATTTAAAATAACTTTAGTTTTTGGGTACAAAATGTTCGAAACTTGAATGCTGTCCTTGGGAATCGAACCCAGCACCTCATGCTCAGCAGTAGCGCTTGCAACCACTACACTAACGATGTAGACACTTTGCACAGAGTAAGTAGGTACTTTTTATTGCATGATGCGATTCATACAGTGTATTCAAAGATCGTGAATGCGCTGCTTATTAGAGAATTCTATGGTATGATGAGACAGGTTGGAAGGCGTTACTATCTTTTAGCGACGTCTATCCGTCAGCCGTCGGATGGACAGGAAGACAACAAATTAAATAGAGCAGTAGTTTGTGGTGTATCTACTTCAGTTATAGTCTGCGCTACGAAAGAAGGTCCGCGGCTATTAGGGGAACTAATACGATAGGGAGAGATAGATAGATGGTGAAATAATGGCGATAGAGGTTAGCAACATTCCGTCGCAAGGCTACAGCACCGCGCCTGCGGAACGTCTTTCGTGGCGCGGACGTTACACTTTCTCTATGAATGTGACGAACTAGAGAACTAAATCTGTAACAATGCCGAGGACTATCTAGTCAGCTTATAAATTCACGACTAGGAAAAAAACACCGAAAATATTCTATTATTGGATTAATAAAACCTGGGGCTAGAGCCAAAGACATATTAAAACCAATTCAAGAACATCATTCTCAAATTCAAGAAGATGACCGAGTTATATTATCTATAGGAGAACACGATGTAAATCCCACACACGTGATGGCAGAAATCTCAGCTGCTTTAAAACTTCTTGAAGATCGACAGGTTTTTGTAACAAGTATTATAAGCAGTAAATATTTAAATGAAAAAATATTGAGTAATATGCTAAAATTAGTTTGTAAAGAATTCAAAAACTGTCAATTTATAGACTTGAGTATAGGAAATGGGTACGATAGGGACAATATTATCACATACTTTGATTATTATGACAAGGATGAGCATAATGAACTTTGTAAACAAATAAATTTGGGAATTGACTTTATTGACTACAAGCAAAAATATTTGACATATAATAATAGAACTCCCAAAGATGTACATACTACGTGGCCAGTAACTATCCCCACCGAGAAAATCAAAAACAAAATAAGTTTTCCAAAGAAAGGTACCATACCCTATTATTTTCAATTGCAAAGTCAACATGATAAACACACCAGTACTGAAGTAAATTTGAGAATATCATCGGAAAACAAACCAAAAATTGGTACAGTAGCCGTCAGATATATTGTAGCAGGTAAGGTGACCAAATACTTCTGAACAATTTAAAATGTCAATAAGTTCCATGCACCACAAGTTTCCATTAATATCTGAACATTCATTACTTCATTAACATCTAAGCAGATGGTTGTCTATAATTTATATACTCTTATAACGTCAAGTGTATTTACGGAGATGGGGTGGTCTTAAAACTTCCGAAATTTAATAAATTTTTCGCCTTGTCGTGTTTTTTTGGAAGTCGATTGTCTTTTTTTTGTAAAAAAGTTTTTATTTCTCGCTTTTTAGTGAATCAGTTTCTAATGTACTTATCTAAGTTACAATAGCCTATAATGTCAACTGCTCATCAACTTTTACAAAATATTGCTTTTCCCCATGCAGGGATAATCGTTGAGGAGTTCTCCTGGTACTTCACCATCAGCTCCACTTCTCCATATGCATTGTGATGAGCATAAATTGCTTGGCAACCTTATTAAAGTAATCGAATCGCAACCCTGAAATACTTATTATTGAGTTGTTTCGTTGGCTATCTGTGGTCTTCATCATCAGTTCCACTTCACCAAATGGTGCTTTCCGAGAGCAACTGCGCGAGTTACTATAGAAAATAACCATGTGACTATTAGTGTGCTAATAATATTTGAAGAGTCCCTCGATATCTTTAGGATCCCGTCATCAGATCCTGACGTGACAACAATGAGACCACCTCGGAAGTATACCCTTTCAAACAAAAAAATAATTTTGCAAATCCGTCTATTTAATGAGGGACTTATGCCCGAACATACGTAAAAAAACAATATATATATATTTATATAAACATCCGAACAACATTGTCAACCTGCTCCTTTTGAAGGTTGGTTAAAAAAAAAATATGCGGTCACAAATATTTTCTTTTACAATAATTTTTAGTTTCATTACAAAACCCGGCCCTAAGACGACCCACTGACCAAGATCTATTTTAAACCGATGATTTTGAAAATTATTTTTTCGTATGAAAGGTTATGCTCCCGGATTGGTCCCATATACATTTTTCCCACTTAGTACATGTGGATGGTATGATGATAACTTCCTGTGACTGTTATTTACATAGCAGGTGTTGATATTCGATTTTGTGTGGGGTAGGTACCCCAACTAAAAAGTGAAAAATAAAAACGTTCTACAAAAAAAAAAAAAACTACTTCCGAAAAAAAACACTACAAAGTAAAAAATAACTTTAATTTCGGAAGTCGGTGGCAAAAAACGAAAATTCAAAACCAAAGACACCGACTTCCGAAATTAAAGTTATTTTTTACTTTGTAGTGTTTTTTTTCGGATGTCGGTTGTTTTTTTTTTGTAAAAAGTTTTTATCTTTCAATAGTTTGACATTAACATATCAGTTGTATCCTGTACAAATGACTTTCTATACATTTTTATTCCCTTTTCATCGTATTTATAGCACAGATAGTTAGCGTTTGTATCTGGTTCCTTTTTTTATCATGCAGTAACGAATTAGGTAAGCTCAGTGTTTGTCTGTGTAGATACACTTAAGTGTTCAGATATTTTTGGTTAGTTGTTTGTATAGAAATTATTGACAAGCATCTGCTTAGATATTAATGAAGTAATGAATGTTCAGATATTAATGGTAACTCGTAGTGTATGGAACTTATTGACATTTTAAATTGTTCAGAAGTATTTGGTCACCTTATCTGCTACGATATATCCGACGGCGACTGTACAATCCCGTATTATTTTGTAAAAAGTACTAAAACCGTGCCAGTAGAAAAATGCGAGTCAAATATTGATGACTTTTTTCGTTCACAAAAAAAATAATACATCGTTTTTTCATATTTTGCATCAGAATATAGCGGGATTAGTGTGCAAAAAAGATATTCTTGAATTGACCCTCACAAATTTACAGGTAACAAAAATCATCCCACATGTACTATGTTTCAGTGAAACATTTTTAGGAAAAAATGATATAAAAAATGCCAAAATAACTGGATACAACTTAGCATCAACATACTGTAGGGAAAAAAGGCGAGGCGGTACTTGCGTATACATTCAGAAAGGTATATTGTACAAAGAAATAAATATTTTACAAAACTTTGCTCGTGAAACGATCTTCGAATGCTGTGGAATAGAGGTGCCAAGTTTAAAAATTGTGATAATATGTATTTATCGTACACCTCAATCAAATGTTGAGTTATTTTTAAAGCATTTTGATACGCTGTTATATAAATTATTATTTAACAGCAAATACAACCAACATAAAATTGTTCTTGCAGGTGATATTAATATTAACACGCTCAAAGTATGTAAAGCTGTCAAAAATTTAAAGGACATCATACATAACTATAATCTGACAATGCATATTAATGAGCCAACAAGACTAAATACCTGCATAGATCATATAATTAGTAACGTTAAAAAAGCGTCTAGTAAAATATTGAAACTAGGACTTTCCGACCACGACACAGCACAGATGTTAGACGTGACAATAAAAACCAAAATTTTTCAGTCTTCGAAATATTATATAACAAAGAGAGACTTCTGTCAGGATAATATTCGAAAATTTCGGGAAAGTCTAGACAAGTTAACTTTTGACAGTGTTTACAAACAGCCTAACCTGAACTCAGCCTTTAATATCTTTCATGACGATTTGTGCTTATTTTTTGAATTATGTTTCCCAAGAATTAGGAAAATGATTACCACAAAGTATAGGGATATAAAATGGATTACTAAGGGGCTACGACTCAGCTGTAAAACCAAGCGACATTTAAGATTTAAATTTTACGCTAAGCGAACAAAAGAAAATAAAGCTAAGTACCACAACTATTCAAACTTATTGCGTCGCTGTATATCAAAGTCGCAAAAAAACACTAATGACAATTTTATTGAAAAATCTAAGAATGTATGTAAAGCTGCGTGGAAAGTCATTAATGATGATATGGGATATAATGCCACTCAAGAGTTCATAAATGAAATAAAAACTGACAATGGTATGGTAACCAATCCTTATGACATAGCAAATCATTTCAATAATTACCTAATACAACTATCGAACAGTGATAATGATAACATACAAAATACAAATAAAAACCGTACAAACCATACCATATTTCTTACACCGATAGAAGACATTGAAATTGTAAATATTATTATGTCCTTAAACAATACAAGTTCTGTCGGTTATGATGGTATTACAACCGATATTTTAAAAAAATGTGTCGTCAGTATTGTCCCCGTGCTCGGATACCTGATAAATTTATCCTTCCAGGAAGGAAATTTCCCTAGCCGGTTAAAGAAGTCAGTAGTCAAGCCATTGCATAAAAAAGGAGAGAAAACAGAAATGGGTAACTACAGACCCATAACTTTAATCCCTATCATGTCTAAAATATTTGAAAAGGCTATGCATAAAAGATTATCTTCGTATTTGAATAAGTACAAATTAATTAAGAATAAACAGTATGGCTTCCAAAAGGGAAAATCAACTACACTTGCTGCATTCGATTTAGTACACAATATCCTAGTAAACATTGACAAGAAAAAGCAGACAATAGTAATATTTTTTGACATGTCAAAAGCATTTGACTTCGTTTCTCATGATCTGCTTCTACAAAAGCTGGAGAACTATGGTATCAGAGGCCCAGCATTACAATGGTTAGAACAATACTTGAGTAATCGCGAACAATGTGTAGAAATACCTTGTGAACATAATACAGCGGTAAAACAAGAGAGGTCTGAGTATCTTGTTAACAGTTACGGCGTTCCGCAGGGAAGTATCCTCGGACCCCTCCTTTTTCTTATATATATAAATGATTTACCTGACATTCTTACTAAAAAATGTATATTATTTGCAGATGACATCTCAATAATATTAGCATATGACAGTATAATTAATAATAACTTTGACATTGATATAAACAATACAATTGATTTAGTTATAGAGTGGTTAGTAAGGAACAATTTACAAGTAAATATCAATAAGACGACTTTTGTACAATTCCAAACCCGTGGATCAAAAATTGTTCCAAGGCATATTTCATATGACGGTATAAAAATAAATGAATCTACCAATGTAAGATTTCTAGGGTTCACCATGGACAAATACCTAGACTGGAAAGGACACGTTGACGGAGTCTGCAAGAGAGTTAACACTTTCGTATATGTCCTAAACAGACTAAGAACTACGTCTAACCAAAGTACGGTATTGTTGGCATACCATGGCCATGTAGCTTCCGTGCTACGATACGGGTTAATACTATGGGGAAACTCAACAGACTCCCAGCGGGCGTTTCTCTCCCAAAAACGATGCATAAGAGCAATTGTTGGTATTCCTCCTTATGAGTCATGTAAACCTCACTTTAATAAACTCAAGATATTACCCCTGCCGAGTATGTACATTTTTGAAGTTTGTGTGTTCGTAAGGTCCAATCCTAATCTATTTGTAAGAGCTCGTGATATTTATAAACGGGATAATGTCTACCCTCGTAACTCCAGACATGGTCAGCGACTAGTGTTAGATTTTGCACCAAAGACTGCGGTGTTCAAAAAAAATTGCTCAGCTATGTGCGTTAAAATTTATAATAGGTTACAAACAGACATTCAAAATCTCCCCCTACCAAAATTTAAGAAAAAGCTTAAAGAGCTACTGCTTAAAAAAATGATTTACTCGGTAAATGAATGGCTACAGGAATAAGGAAAATATTCTATATATAAATATTTTAAATAATGTGTGTTGTGTATTATTAATTCAACGTAGAAATGACTGAGTTTTATTGGCATTTGACAATGTATTTTACCAGGCACATAATTATTTTATTGACATTATATAAGACTATGAATTTCGGAGACACGTATTGGCTAAGACCACGGGCTAAGACTAACCATTATTTATATTTCTTTATTCCTTTTTACTTTTAAGAAAACGATTCACATGCCATACCACAGGCTAAATAGAATTATAAGACCAAATAATGTAACATGGAAACCACCGATTGTATTTACTCTATTTATACGTGAATAAATGAATTTGAATTTGAATTTGTAAGTGGAAGAATCTTTTGGGGGGTGGGCTAAATTGGAATCTTGTTTTTTCAATACGATTTCACTTATTAACACACATATAGTGCAAGAATCGTTTGGCGCCTGAATGACATTTACAAAGGGGCGTCCCTGTAATGTCATTCAGGCGCACTGGTGGACTAAGGGCGGGGGGCTGTAGGTTCGGTCCGCCCCGGGCCCCCGGTCCTGGGGGGCCCAAAACCCGAAAAATACTTTTTAATCAAATTCCAAACAAGATCAAAATATGTTTATTAAGTAGCATCGGCGATCTGCGATTTAGCCACTTTTTAGAAGCTAAATGCATCGATACAGTGGCAAAATCGCCGATCACCGATGCTAAAAGTAGCTAGTCTGCTGTGGCCCTAAGTCGACAAAGTAGGTACCTATTTATTATTTTTTTTCCTTTTATTTCTATTTGCAATCTGTCGTCAGACCATGAGCGAATTTGTTCCATGTCAAATGGCGTTGTGGTGGAGCAGCCGGTGATGCGCCTCCCATTTATAGAAGGTGGTTCCTCTTCAATCTTTTTACCACCGCTGTCTGGTTTAACAGTTCCGTAACTAGTGGGTTCGGATGCATGGTTAAACGTGTCTTGTGTTGTTTTTTGTATCGCTCGATTTCAGAGCTTAGGTACTGATGGTATTTGTAGATAGTCGCGGATTTCGTCGTTCCTAGCGAACCAAGATGCATTTGCTATTGATATCAGGATACCATTTTGGACTCTTTCCAGGCAGAGTATGTTGGTTTTGCGGGCAACGCCCCACAATTGGATCCCGTAGGTCCATATTGGCTTAAGGACCGAGTTGTAGATGAGGAGTTTGTTGTCTACACAGAGCACAGAGTTTTCCTTGAACTGGAACTTGTGGTTTATCTCGTCCCTTTTATTTTATATGTGATGCTTCCATGTTAGGCGCCTATCCAAGTGGAAGCCAAGATACTTTACACAATCTGTGTGTGGTAGGGTATCAGGACAGAGTCTAATAGGGGGGGTGTTTCTGCGCCTGAGTGTGAAGGTGATAAGGTGAGACTTGGATGCACTGGGCCGAATTCGCCACTTACGGATTTATGAGTTTTGTCTAGCTGTTTCTTTCTGGAGTCTATTGCTGGCCATTTCTGGGTTTTCATCAACTGATAAATTAATATGCTATGTCGTCGGCATATGTTTGCCATTGTTCCATTGTTTTGCATTGCTATTGTTATGCCATCCAACGTGGGTAGATCTGATGTAAATATGTTGTACAACACTGGGCCAAGAACAGATCCCTGTGGTACACACAGTCGACACAGTAACTCCCATTTATGTACGAATCATTAGCATCATCATCAGCCTATGATATTCTCACTACTAGGACACAGGCCTCCTCTCTTCGAGAGGGAGTAGGCTGTAATCTACCACGCGAGCCCAGTGCGGGTTGGTAGATTTCACATATCTTCGAATTTTTGGTTCTATAACATGCCGGTTTCCTCATGATGTTTTCCGTCACCGTTTTGAGAGCAGTGGTGATGAAATTATTTATAAAAAGTAAAGCGCCTGCCTGGGTACGAACTCACGCCCTACAACTCGTAGTCGGAGCCGTTACCACTCGGCCACCACTGCTCCATGTAGGTACGTATAGTCAAAAGAAAACCTTGGGAGCTAAAATTTTCGAGCTCGTTTCATTCGTTCTTGCATGCTATATTTTCAAACTTTTCCGTTTATGTTGATAAAGTAATTCCTAGTTCCGTAGTAAGCAAGGAAGCCTTATAGTTTCGCCATGTCCGTCTGTCTGTCTGTCCGCGGCTTAGCTCAGAGACGTTTAGTACTAGAAAGCTGTAATTTGGCATGGGTATACATATTAATCACGCCGACAAAGTGGTAAAATAAAATCAAGTTTTAGAGTACCTTCCCTACCTGCCAGGGTTGCGAGTTTGTCCGAAAGGAATAACGCGGCCCTGGCACACAGGCAACGGAAGGAACACGGGTGGGTTTTAGTCAGTAAAAGTCTTGACACGCCCTCCCGCTCCACCCAGAGCGGGAGAAGTTATTTGATAATTTCACACCCTCAAAAAAAAAAAAAGGGGTACTTACCTTCCCTACATATACCTAAAGTGGGGATGTTTTTTTTTCTCTCATCTAGCCCATGGTGTGGGGTAGAAAGGCCGTTCAAAAATATTGGCCTACACATTTTGTTATCGTAATCAAGTGCTTTTTTGGTGAATAAGTGTGTGAATTCGATATATTGTGATAAAGTTTTATGGTTATAAGAGTGAAAATTTGTAAGTTTGTAAATACCGCGTATCTGCGTTTTCACGATTTTACAGGAAGAAGAAAAAAAAAAATATCTTGGCCATTCAAATATATTTTTCCAACTGAACTTGTTAACTATTTCTTTGCGACTAATTTTATAGGAAAATAGCGTCAATTTACGAATAACTTGTTTAGATTCCGTGTAAAGTTATTTACGCGGTTTTGTAGTAATAAATATCAGAAAATGTAGTTTACTTTTAGTAGGTACGCGGATTTCAAATGAAACATTTTCTTAAAGAATAGAATTTATTATGACAAAATAACAAACAAAAAAACTTCTAAAACAAAAACATTTACTTAGAAAAGATGCTATCTTCTCATTAATAAAAAATAATTAGAAAGTAACCACTTATTAAGTAATTATAATAAGACAATTTTAGTATAATTAAGCACAACAAAAAATTAACAGTCTCCTAGGTTCTCATTCTTCTTCTTTTCTTAGGTTCTTTAAATATGTGTTTTAATAAAGGCAATCAACAATATTAAAATGAACATAACAAAAAATAATCAGTTTGGTAGCTCTTAAATTATTTATCAAATAATCACAGCATTTATAATCTTTGTTAAAACAAGACAATCTCCTGGTATGACACTCTTAAGCTCCTGTAAATGATATACTTTGTTTTTGATATTGATTGCCCTGATTCATAAAGTGAAGGCACGTTGTCAATCAAAGATGATACTTTCTTTGGTCTTGAGGTAATGATCAATCTGATCATTACCTTGGTCCTCCATTATTATTTAGATACTTCGTGGGTGTGATCATGTGATGCTCCAACGACTGCGTAACTACATTTCAAAGTTTTATGAGCTGAAATCATTAAATTATTTAAAGAATTATGCGTGTCTACACCATACATGCATAAAAATATTGGTAAAGATACACTATAAACAACATAAGAATACTTACATGGTAGTTATTCCCGTAATTGTTATTATATTATTAAGTAATTATTTTCTTATTTTCGGGAGCACGCACTGATCGTGTTGTGGCTTCTTCTTTGATTTGGTAAATACGCGGAATTGCTGCCAACTTCAGGCATGTTACTGGTACGCGGTATTGTTTCGATGGCAAAAACGAGGTTTCTTAATGGCTAATTCAAATCCCATGAGATCTAGTATAAGCGAATTAAATTAAAGGATCTGTTGGCAAGATATGTCAAATTTGCGACTTTTGCTGTTACGCGGTATTTACAAACTGCTCTTCCGCGGTCTTGCACGCTCAGTGACGATATCTCATCACTGCGAGATTAGGTCAGTTTTATTTGCTTATTGAATTGCCTAGTTAGGTTAACACATCGAAGCCAGGAAGGTTTAATATACACCGTGTCAATGTCTGTATATTGACGAATTCTCCGTTGTGGGTATCATCTGACGGCCAAGTCCAGCACCGCGCGCGCTCACTGGTCAAATCAAATTGCGCGGGCTTACCTGCCTTCCAGTGTTACACTTCCGTCGCTTTTCACGAAATCACTCTCACGAATTCCAGGATAGCGGGAGGAAAGAACACCCCAAAAAAAAAGCTATCATTTCCAAGCAAATCCAATATCTACATTTTATGTAAGTTCACTTTTTCACCACATTCATAGAGTACCATGTTACCTTACTCACGTTACACTTTTGTATTTTTTCCGGTCCGTCTCGAGGTTTTCAAGCTCAATTTGGATCCTAATCAGCGTGGATGCGATCTCGTTAAAATCCCGCAGTCTTTTGTTCCAAAACAGAGACTCAAGCTCTAGTCTAGCAAGAGTCTCTCCATTACCGATGTTTTCTATCTTCGCTCGTACCAGGTTCATGATACTGTTAACCTAGATTATATAATAGAATAGATTGAGTTTACTTAACGTAGGTAAAGTATAATTTTACTATCATACCCGCGAGTTGGTCGGTAGTAGGTATGCTTAATGTAATTTGTTAAGACTTGAGAAATTCTAGCACGACCGGCATGACAATCGCTCTAATTTTACCTTAGAGACGATTGTCACGATAGTGCTCACGAGATAAGTCTGCGCGCGGCTGAAATCGAAACTAATTCTATGCCGCGCTGTCTTGTCGTTTATGTTAGGTAAAATTAAAGAATTAAGTATTTAATTAATAATAATATGAGATTAATATACAGAATGTTTAGTGCATGGTGTGCCAAATTGAAATGGTCGACTGAAGGAGTCATATGCTATCCTTTCAGACCCCTTAACACCTCTCATGCTCTGTGGATTATTTTAATCAACTTTTTATTGTTTTATTAAAAAAAGACCCAAATTTTACATTCAAATACGTACTAATATATACATAAAAGTCTGGGCCGTGCCAAAAGAGCTGGTATACGCTACGGAGGTTCCAACTAGGGAGGTACATACTAGTCCAACGCATAGAAACGGCTTTCAATACCATTAAATACGACTTCGTACAACAGAGGCCAACAATTTGAGCAGGATATGTAAAAATGATGAAATAAATGTAAAAAAACATTATTTTTTTTCAAATAAAACCTACGGAAAGATAAGATACAAGACAAATTTAACCTAATAGGTTTGTCAGGTATCATTTAAGCAAAAATATTTTTGAATAATTAGCTTTACGGGGCATGCGCTAAGGTAGCCCGCGAAATTCAAATTTTCTTTAGCTTTTTACATTTTGCAGGTCAGTGTGAGGTTTTATGTTGGTTAAAATATGATTCGAGACCGTAACAAGTATAGCTTTACATAATTATAATCATTACAATCAGCAATACAACTCCATAAGTAAGCACAATGGTCAAATGTCATGATTTCATGAAATAGTCATTCAATGCGATTATATGAACTTAGAGAGTTGTATTGATAGTTTTTATGATTATAATTCTATGAATAAACATTTGATACGGCCGCAAATCATATTTAGAACAACATACAACATGACACTGAACTACAAATTGCAAAAAACGTAAGAAAATTTGAATTTCGCGGGCTACCTTGACGCTTTCGCCTCAAGTGACTTGATTCAGAATTCTAGCGAATTCACAAAGTTGTTAAAAGATTTTTATGGCATGTGGCACATCATTAGCAAGAGGATAGACTAGAGAATTTCTGAGGGAGTTGAGTTGGAAGATCCCGGTCGCTTTTGTTTTTTTTTGTAGCCATGTAAGCAGCTGTAACATTTGTACAGCTTTAGTTAAGTTTTACCTTTGCGAGTAAATTAAAGAAAAACTAGTTGACTCATGTCACTAATTTTGTATTTAAAAGTATTAAAATTCAGAGTCTACGCCTTATCCTTTTTCGTAAAGGACGATGCGACAAAACCTCCCCCCAAACCTAACACCGACCAACAGATTTAAAATGTATCTCAGTCAAACCATCTAGGTAAGGTGATCAATTTTTACTATTACGATATCTCTCAAAAATATGGGGTATTCATAGAAAAACATGTTTAAATGTTATTATTTTTGGCACAAAATAACATGTTGTATACCATAATCTAGATTTGTTATCACTATTTTACTGCTAAATAATAGCTATTATCGTCTGTTGGGCTGTTTCACTCTATGGCCTGACGGATATTCTCGTCAATTTGTTAGGTTAGGTTAGCTTCCCCAGCGGGCGCCGCCACCCGGCTCACACATCGTGGTCGGGGGGGCTCGGATCGCTGTCGAGTCTACCATGAAGTACCTAGGATTGATGTTCGACAGCCGGTGGGACTTTGGGACCCACTTCCGACGGCTGGCGCCCAAGTTGCTGGGCGCTGCTGGGGCGCTGTCAACGCTGCTTCCCAATCTGGGGGGTCCGAGCGCCGCTTGTAGGCGGCTCTACGTGGGGATCGTGCGATCGATGGCCCTTTACGGGGCCCCGATCTGGGCTGCTGACCTGACGGCCGGAAGCATCGCCGTAATGCGTAAACCGCAGAGGGCGATGGCCGTCAGAGTCATCAGAGGGTATCGCACGATCTCCTACGAGGCGGCCTGTGCACTGGCCGGATCCCCGCCCTGGGACCTCGAGGCGAAAGTACTCGCGTCATCGTATCGGTGGCGCGAGGAAGCTAGGGCGCGGGGCGAGCAACCGATGCAGTGACACATGGAGCTGCATCGGTCTCAGCTTTGCGAGGTCCTGGTGGCGGAATGGCGGGACAGGCTTTCACGCCCTACCGCCGGCTTCGACATCATCGAGGCGGTCCGGCCGGTGCTCGAGCGCTGGTTCGGGAGGAGGAACGGCTCCCTATCGTTTCGGGTGACGCAGGTGCTCTCGGGGCATGGTTGCTTCGGGCACTTCCCGAAGCAAAGTGCTGGTGGTCGCATAAACAGGGAGCCGGACGCCCGGTGTCACCACAACGTCGACTGCCGGGAGGACACGGCACGGCATACGCTGGCAGAGTGTGCCGCTTGGGAGGAGCTGCGCCGTGCCCTCATCTCAGAAGTAGGCAGTGACTTGTCGCTGCCGGCCGTAGTGAATGCGATGGTCGGCAGGTACGAGTCCTGGGACGCGGTGGTTTCCTATTGCGAGACAGTCGTCTCGCAGAAGGAGGCTGCGGAAAGGGAGAGGGAGATCGCGTCCAGTCACCCGGCCCGCAGCAGGCGCACCGGGCGTCGGCGGACGGCGGATAACACCCTCTTCCAGCCCCCCTAAATGGGTCCAGGGGCGACGGACTAGGAGACGTCCTCGCCTCCCACACATCAGGACCCGAAGTGGCGGCGCGTAGTGTTCCACGCGCGCCCATGGTCCTTTGTATTTGAATGTAAAATTTGGGTCTTTTTTTAATAAAACAATAAAAAGTCGATACAAATCATCCACAGGGCATGAGAGGTGTTAAGGGGTCTGAAAGGATAGCAGATGACCCCTTCAGTCGACCATTTCAATTTGGCACACGATGCACTAGACACCCTGTAGATTTAATACTTATTCTATTTCTAAATATTACAGTGTAGAATTAAGTACCGTGAAACCTGGCAACTATGCCACTTTACCGAGGGTAAAAAAGTTTGAAAAGTTTTCATAAAAAATCTCTATGATGATATCCGAAGCAACCAATCAGTTATGTAGTAAATTTTATGTATTATTGACACAAGCCTAAATCTATTGTTTTCTCATTCTATAATAATATTTCAGTACAAAAACCTTTTAAGGCAAAGTCAACTATTACTTGTGGTAAGATTTCCATCCCAAAATGTAGGATTAAATTAAAAGATTTACCATAAAAAATCACAGTCATCATTGCCGCATCCTTGGTCACAGTAAAACTATACTACAGTTGTATAATATTTTACACTGGCAATAGTATTTCCAGAATGTGGCAAATTCACCCGCCTTGTTTAAATTTTTTCAAACTAAATAGAATTAGCTGTCAGGATTGTATCAATAAAATTAGGGGTGGGTTAGTAGGAGACAATACTTGAAATATCATTATTTTCGTTTCTTTTTTTGTGACAGCCCTAGCCTCTAGAAAAACATGGCAAAGTCGACTTCACTAAAACTTTGCATTGGGTTGGTATATTTGCCAACAGTGATTTCTTATGCTAATTTTTTTAAAGAAACGTAAATTATCATGATTTTAATTAAAGAATACTATTAAGAACATCGTATTAAGATTTGACATAATATCTACACAACGTTTATCCCACTTATTTTCATTAAAGTTTCGGAGCACGAAGTCACTCACTGTTAGCAAAGGAAAAAAGTAACCGCCAAAAAATTACAGTTCTATGAGAGCTGGGTTGTCATATACAATAAAATGTTGCCAATCAAATATTCGAATAACAAACTACCAAATAAAAATACAGTTTTGATGTAACAAATTATTTTGGCTTCTAGGCGGTATATGGCAAATTAAACAAACTTTGGCAAAGTTGCCAGGTTTCGCGGTACGTCACTAGTCGCGCGCAGATTTATTTTGCGCGCACGTAACGACATAAACGCGCTGTCAATGTCAAATTGTTACCACTGATGTGCATATCATCTGCGATCATATATGTATGTCATGAACTGTAGTGCAATTTGGTATTTGATAGATGGGGCTATTAAATAAATTGTATAAAAAATAATTTCTCATGATTCAGGGGCATGATTGGTCTTCGATCAAGTTATAAGAGCACTAACAGACGAAGAGAGAGACTAGATTTTATAAGAATTATGTACAGACATTACGAACTTCTGCAGTATCGATGGAACGGTTATGCAAGCGTCTGTTTATATTTAGGTACTCCTTGTTTCTCTCGTACAGGTTTTGAATCAGCATGTTTTTCTCATGAGTATATTCCTCTTTGCATTTTTCCAGGTTAGACGTCATACGGTGCGCTGTTTCTTCGATACTCACCGCTATTTCATAAAGCTATATAAAATTGTTAAAACTTTACATTGTTTCCGAAACTCCTCATAGGTACATAGAATATGGTGCCGATTCTCTTGGACACCGAACTATACTATAACTAAAATTCCTTACTTTTGGCTATTCTGCAAATAAAAATCTCTAAATAAAAAAATAATTTTGGCACAACTAAAATCGAATCTGACATTCGCGAATCCACGTGGTACAGTCACCAGCATAAATATATGACTATGGGCAGCGCTGCAAAATTATCTGATCATTAATTGAAGGTATAATTATAAATCGATACTTAGCCGGTAAAAATATGTGATGACTTACAGCCGGCATAATAATCGTTTGCCAGTAACAGCATAAATATCGGATCGGACCGAGTAAAAGTATCTGATAATACACGAAATCAAAATTATGTGACATGTCATCAGCACAAATATCTATCTACTGTAAACGCATAATTATCGGATCGCATATAGACTGCATTAATATCTGACACTATTTACAGTCAAAAATATCTCAACATTCTGCAAGAATAAACTTTATATGCCTAAACATAGAGTCGTAATTTGAACGAAACTGTAAGACGCTTCTCGAAAAGAGTATCAACCTGTCATTTGATATCGCCGTCTCACGTTTTGTAACTGCCAGATTCGACAATGAGTCAAATAATTTCCAATGTTGCTTTTTGGAGCCGGGCGGCTATTCATAAAAGGCTAACTCATTGTTTGGAGAGCTCGTCACCAACGTAATATGAGCCCTAGAATCATAACACATATTATGCATATTTTGTGGTGAAAGTTTTACTGGTCGATCTGTAAAAATTGCGAGTAGTCTGAGAGCTTTGTCAATTCCTCGAAATAATTTGAACCCGAAATTCGTAACTAACAACCATGTGAAATCGAAGGGCATACTTAACGTTATTGGTAGTTACTCCTGGGGGGCTACTCCCTAAGCACGAAGTCCGTAGTTACGGCCTTAGTTACGGTCGTTTCCTACTCCCTATCACCTACGGACATACGGTTAGTTTGGAGCCCAAACAAAGAATGAACGACGACACGATTTGACAGTTGTCCCTACTCCCGATGTATTTTTGCCCGTCCGAAAAGGTGAATTTGACACTTGTTTTGACGGAGCGTTATGTCAGTTGATACGACATCAAAATAGGTGTCGTGCTGTAGACGAAAGTAAAGTTTTGTAAAAATTTACCAAACTATGTCTGCTTTTTTAATGCTCGAACTGCTCGAAGAAGCACTACAGGAAGATCGGAGGCGTCACCGATTATACTTGCGCCGAAACTTTTGATTGGCGAATATTCTAGACGTTGAGTTCGTTCGTTTTTTTATTTTGCTTACAGAACAATTGGTGTTGGGACTGCTGGAAAATTGTGATATAAAAAGATTTCCACAATAAAAGCATTGTTTTTTATAACAAAATGTTTTTTATTTATTTAGCACCAATAAAATCTGAATAAAATCAACACTATTACAATCAGAACAGATTTTCTTATATTTATCTATTGTAGTCTTAAATTATGGCTAGGAACTTAGGTTCTCTTACTTGTCTACTTCAGTCTCAAATACCTAAAATCTGAGTAAAATTAACGACCAAAACAAAGATATCCTTATAGTTATCTATTGTAGTCTTAAATTATTGCTAGGAACTTAGTTTCTCTTGTCTACTTCAGTCCCAAATACCTACTAATCTAAATCAAATTTACAACCAAACACATAGATTTTCTTTTGTCCTAGACTAATCTCAAATTAAGAATCAACATCATACAATCAATATATATGTTTTGACCAATCGGATCAACACACAAGTTTTCATTCTGTAAATCATTGAGTTGAAAGACCAGAGACTCCAAGCAATAAAAGAAATGAGAAGCTCGGGAAATAAATGCTGCAACATTATGAACCAAGTTGCAATCCCATTCGTTAGAATATAAACACGTTACTGAGCCTGCGTCATCTCACTGCTGGACAACGGCCTCTCCCCATGACTTCTACAACTTAACTATTTCTAGTAAGGTGTTCCCTAACCAAGTTACAAAGGTCCACAATGGCAACCTTTATTTCACCGAGCACCTCATTTCTCCTGGTTTCAACTAGCAGTCTCTGCTCTTCCAGCTCAATATTTGGCTTCTTGCTGACGAGTCGGCAGGGAGGTGTCGCCGAACACGTGCACAACGACGGTTGAATGCTGTAAACAAAATAAATATTTTTTAGTCAGTTTTTCTGAAACATGATTTACGTAATTTCTTTTCTACTGAACAATAATACTTACTTCGCTGACTTCGCATTGGCACCTCCAGGTCCAGTGCCTCAGCGGACACTAAGGGTTGCTCCTGGGAGACTGCATTTTCAGTTGTAGCAGCCGATGTATGAGGGGGTGAGACGGCTGCTGGCTCTTGTTGCAGGTGGTCCCTGTACAGCAAAAACTGAATATCATTGACGGATACAACAAATATATAACTATGTATCTGTAATTTATTACTATTTATTTAAAAAGTCACGGAAAGACTCCATGCAACATAATTTTCAATAAAAAAATCAAATACATTATTCCTGTTTTTCTATTTTACCATTCAAACAAACTTATTATCATATATATATATATACATTTTATTATTACCGAGGGAAAAGCTGGCACTCTTACCTCGGTTTGTGTGTGAATTCCACTTGGGAGAGGGTTGGTGCTACCGATGGGCCTCCACCTGTAGCACATGCATCCCGTCTGGCAGCTCCAGCAGGTTTTTTGACTAAATGTTTTTTATCAGCCCAAACCTAAAATTTTGGTTATTTGGTTAATTTTAATTATATTCAAAAACTATATAAAAACCAGTATACTCGTAAGACCTGCAATAGATATGTATTTGGAGGATGACTGATTATCATTGTATTCACTTTATTGATGACAAGACCTTAAAAATCATATTAATATAGACAAGCAATGTAGTAAACTCACCCATTGCCACTGTTCCACGGAGTTTGTGCAACTTCCCATAGAATTAAGGGAGTTGCACAGGCTTTCCCACAGCCGTTTGGACCGTATTCTTCCATCGGCACCCCTCAATAGTCCGCGAGCCAACTCGTGATGGTCAGTCATAAAATTGAGGAGTGCCTCAATTTGCGCTTGAGTTGCTGGTGGAGCGGTTGTGGCCATTTTACGATATTATGTTATTTTTTAACGAAAACTCTCGATAATATTTATGTACCTACCAACTAACCAAAATAAAAAACTTTGACAATTGACATATGAAAATAATCGTCAAAAAGAAAAAAGGCAAAGGTATCAACAGGATAAAGCCGCCATCCGGACTAAAATGGCAAAAATAATTAAATTGTTTATCTAAAACGAAATATAAAGTAATTTGTTAAAAATGTGGTCATTTTCTAACACAACAATATGGTTTTTTTGTTTATTAAGCTTGAAAACCACAAAATAAGTAAACCGGTGATCGACCGGTAAAATAGCGCAACTCTATCGTCATGTATCATTCGCTCTCAATTATTGTCTATGATTCCGTTCGAAGCTCGTGAATCCGAAATCAATAGGGAGTAGGGTACACGCCGTCGTTTCGGACTACCTTCGGACGGGCCCGTCTTTTCGTTGACGGACTTAGGGAGTAGACCTCCTGGAACGAGTCGTCGGTTAGTGTTGTGATTATCTGCATAAGATTGAATTGATAGAATTGACTGCGTAGTAAGCTGGTGATATCAAGTGTGTCAAATAATGTACATTATAACGGTGTGTAATAAAAAAAATCATGATATAAATCCAAACTTTCACATTTATTTTTACTTAGTAACTCAAAAACAAAATAAATTCTTAACCTACTTAACATTCTATTTAGTATTAACCAAACTACGACATAACCATATTGTAACAATGGTCCAATCCCCGCATGGACTCCCAGATGTCAAAGCAATGCTGGATCAGTGTTGCTTTGGTTCTGGCTTCAGTTCGGTCCCATTGTTGTATCATCAACCCCCACAAGTTTTCAATGGGATTGAGGTCAGGGCTTTTGGGTGGGAAGTCGTCCAGGAGCTCAATCCTCTCTTGTTGGGCTATCCAGTGTCGCACAATACGACTGTTGTGGAACGAGCAGTTGTCCTGTACCACATATACCGGATTAATATCTGGGTAACATGTTCGCAATGATGGCAACAGAACATCATTGAGAATCTCGATGTAGTCTCTGCTATTTAACCGCCTAGTAACCTGGCAGAGCTCTCCAGGCCCCGTAGACGACATCCAGCTCCATACTCCGCATGAAATGCGGCCTGATCTTTTATTAGGGATGACATTATTTTCTTTATAGCGGGTATTATTAATTCTCCACAATGAGATTCGACCATCCGCGCTTGACTGGAAAACTTTTTCATCAAGAAACGTGACATTTCTAAAATCAAAATGTATGTATTGTTCGGCAAACGCCAATCGGAGATCCCTGTGTCGTTGTAGGTGCACGGGTTTTCGAGCTGGGACTCTATTCCTCAACCCAGCATCCTTGAGCCGACGACGGACACTATCACGAGAAAGCCCATTGTCATTTGCGACTGTCAAGGTTGAAGTCGTGGGATTGTCATCGTACAAGCTGACAATATTTTGATCTTGAAGGGCTGTGGTTTTTCGTGGGCAACCTACACTTTTATGATGATCGACATTGCCTTCCTCTTCCCAGCGTTTAATCCATAATTTAACGGTATTCCTCTGAAACGAATATGAGTAGATGCCATCAATTAAGAGTAATGTATGTGCTACTGATTTAAATAAGTAATCTGAATCTTTTTAAGCGATAACATAACTTACTGTCACTCCCAATAATTCTATAATTTCTTGAACGGATTTATTGTCTTCGTGCATTGATACAATCCTATGCCTTATGTGGGCATCGATTCTATAAGTCGCCATGGGGTCAACCGTTCAATATTAGAATTCAATCTATAGGTAGTTATTTTACTATATTGCAATCTTACAAGTCTAGACCAGGCGAAAGAATAATATCCAATCCTTTGTGTGTGACAGTTTGACATTACAACCGAGGAAACGAAATTTCTTATTTCGAATATTTATAAGCAATAAATACCACCATACCATTTATAACCAATGTAATCTCCTTGCTAAAAACTCTTCTTGTTTCAAATGCTGTCATCAACAGTTCCTTATTTATTTTAGCAATGAAATCTGCTAAAGTCGTGTCATAAAACGTGAGACAGCGATATCAAATGACAGGTTGATACTCTTTTCGAGAAACGTCATACAGTTTCGTTCAAATTACGACTCTATGGTTAGGCATATAAAGTTCATTCTTGTAGAATGTTGAGATATTTTTGACTGTAAATAGTGTCAGATATTAATGCAGTCTATATGCGATCCGATAATTATGCGTTTATAGTAGATAGATATTTGTGCTGATGACATGTCACATAATTTTGATTTCGTGTATCAGATACTTTTACCCGGTCCGATCCGATACATATGCTGTTACTGGCAAACGATTATTATGCCGGCTGTAAGTCATCACATATTTGTACCGGCTAAGTATCGATTTATAATTATACCTTCAATTGATGATCAGATAATTTTGCAGTGCTGCCCATAGTCATATATTTATGCTGGTGACTGTACTCGTGGTTTGCCCTCACCGGTGATTTTTTTTTACAGCCGCAGACGCGCAGGGGCTGCAGCCTCGACGTGTTTTTTACGGAATAGTTCACTTTTTGTATGGAAATTATGAAAAATATTACCTACATCTTGAGTTTTAGGGGTTTTTTTTTTTTTTTTAAGGGGTCGAAATTTTCATTATTTTTGCGATAGGACGCACCATTTTCGAGATATAAGCATAAGAAAAAATAAATTGCAGTACTGTTTTTGTACGTGAAGTCGAGATGTTGGTGTGAATTTTAGTTCATGACAACTTATGTTATCCACACCTTTTTAATCGCGATTAAAAATTGCAGGTTTAGTCTGGTTTGGTTTTTTACAATCAAAATTTTAGATGAAAAACGTCAAATTCAGAATAGCAAAATTACCATTTTCACTAAATTAAAAACTCAGTACTATCATAACAATATAACATAACTATATTTTAGTTTGACAGCATTAATGTCAAACTAAAATATAGTTATGTTGTGGCACTTTAGTCTATTTCAGAATGGGAAATCGTTGTTTGACAGAAGTAAACTCAATTTTATTGATTTTTTGTCTAGTGTAGAGGTATTTGTGACAAGAGAATCGGCACCAATATCTAAGTTTACAGACATGAGTAAAAATGGTGGGTATGATAAATTTATTCCTACTAATATTGAAAAAATCTAAAGAGTATTTAATTACATTATAATAGCACTCTAAATATACCGAGTAATGAAAATACTTACTCGATCGGCTAACATCACCGAAATATAAGTATGCGTGAAGTTACACAAATCACTTATTTTCTGTATAGATGCTTCAAAAGTCTTCTTCGCGAAAATGTCTAGTTCATGGTGTCTGACCTTCCAAACATCCCTAATTTCTCCCAGTTCCTTCAGAAAATTGGCATGCTCGTCTTTAACCTGTTGGTACTTTTCTTTTTCTATTTCTGAATTTAATGGCAGATAATGTTTTAAAAATGATGCATGGTTTTCTTCGTATATCGCTACAGTTTCATCAATTAGTTGGAGCAATAGTTTATTATCTAAAAAGTGAGTATGCTTATTGATTTTCTTAGATGTTTCGTCTATTTCAGATGTAAAGTAATTTATAAAACCAGTAATAATATATTTAATTTCTCCGTAATAATAAGCATCTGAATTAATGCCATCTGGTTCCTTCACTCGTTTTAAGAGACGAATGAAATATTTAAATGTAGGCGTGGGGTTTTCGCATAGCAAGAGGCAAGCCCCGCCTTCATACGTCTTCATACTCAAGTGATAGATGTAGTCCTTGATGCCATGTTCCCTTCTCCTTTCCTTGTGGGCACAATAATATTGGTAATTTGAAGCGCGGGCGAAGCGGGGTTTGTCTTCCACCTGTTTGAAATAGAACATTATTTAGGTATAACAATTTGAAAATGAAACAAATATGTTAGGTGCACATATCCAATTAGTATCGTTTCCTAAGGAGAAGAGCCGGCAAGAAACTCCAGTTACTCTCAATTTACACTGCAAATAGGTATGGAAGGACAGTGTAGGCTTGTCAACAAGTGCTTAAGAGCGTTTATTCTAAAGGTGGGCAACGTCGCAAATAGATGTCAAATATTTCACTGTTTTGATTAATTTAGCAATATTACTGTGTGGAAATAAAAAATGTGGCTAACTAGCGAACTTGAATATTGATTATGTAACGCAATAATTATATCGTAACACCGAATGTTTAGTTTTAGATGTAAAAAAAACTATTTGGAAACTTTCCAAATGCGTTTTTTACACCGAAAATGGGTGCAACATCAAATTCAATGTTATAATTGCAATTCATTATTAATATTCTAGTTCGCTAGTTAGCCACATTTCTTATTTCTATTCAGTAATATGGCTTGAAGAATCAAAAAAAGGTAAATATTTGACAGTTATTTGCGACGATGCCAACTTTTAGGATAAACCCTACTATGATGAAAGCGTCAGGGTAGCCTGAGAAATTAAAATTTTCTTACTATTTTTGAAATGTGCAGTATGAAGTTGAATCGGTATGAAAATGGTATGTTAATCTAAATATGATTCGCGACCGTACCAAATGCCAATACCAATTCATAGAATTATAATCATAAAAATCATCAATACAACTCTCTAAGTTCATATAAACCTATTGAATGACTATTGATGAAAAAATTAAATCATGACATTTTAGGATTATTCTATTATGAGGATAATTCTAATGAAATGAAATTGTTTATTCTGTAAATAGGAGTGATTCCGATAATCACTTTTACACGTCATATTAAAAATAGGCTAGATGATTTTCGATTCGGCGTTTCCTATCTGACTAGGTACTACTCTGAGAAGAAAGGCCGAAACAAACTCAGTCTCTCTAATTTTTGTCAGGTCAGGCACTATGAGGACCATGTAGATTAGTGTCTGAAATGGTCTTTTGAGGAAAAAATCACACAGATTTGAGTGGACCTGTCCAGTCAGTGCAAGTATTTGTCAGTAATCGTGGAGCTCAACTCAGAACTTAAGGAGCTCAACTCGACAAACAATACAAAAGAAAGGACATTTGGGTAGGCCGCATAAACTACTCAAACTGCCAGACCATCATTAAAATTAACTGAGAAAGAAAAAAAAAATAAAAAAAAAAAAAAAAAAAAAACTACATAGTCCTCACCGTTCATAATAATTAAAATAATGTAATGTATTAATTTGTCTGTTGGTGATGTCTTGTTTTACCTTTTTAGATGACTTTTTTGTCGTAATCGGGTTTTAGTTTAACTTATTTTTTTTTTTATAATGTTAACTTTTAGGGTTCCATATACATGGTTCTCCTTCAAGTAACTTAATAAATTCCAATAAACTTTCGATGCTCCAGTCCATCTTGCGACTGAACAAAGCGTCCGTTCCGCTTAGAGATTTACAAGACAAGCTAAGGGTCTTTGAGGAGTGTCGGCGTCCTCACCTTCCGCTTGACGCAGGTTCTCACCGGACACGATCGTTTCGGGAGGTTCCTGTTCCGCATAAGGCGGGGAGGAAACGCCCGGTTGTCCACTGTGTGGATCGCCCGGAGGACATGGTGGAGCATATGGTGGAGCATATGGTGGAGGTCTCCCCGGCTTGGGCAGGGCACCGCCGTGTCCTTGTGGAGGCGATCGGCGGCAGCGATCTCTCGCGTTCGGCCCTGGTCCAGGCCATGATACGGAGCGAGAGGGCGTGGGAAGCCGATACCTCCTTCTGCGAAGCAGTAATGCACGCGAAGGAGGTGGCGGAATGCATGAAGGAGAGGCAAATTTCGCGCCCTCACGCCCCTAGCCGCCGCGGGCGTAGGCGCGGGCTTGCGGACGGTGAGCAATGGGTAGCTCGCCGTCCGATTAGGACCAGGCACGGGTCGACGGCGCGTTGGTTTCCACGCGTGCCTCAAAAAGATGTCAGCACAACAGAAGGGGTCTGCTAGGACCGATGCCTGCCGGGGTCGGGGGAAAGTCCGAAAGGGATACCGTGGCCCCTGGCAACGAACAAGCAACTGAAGGAACACGGGTGGGTAAAATTTCCCGGATTTTCAAATGGTTTTCATCAATGGACGGAGTGATTCATGTGGAAGGTTTTGGTGTATAATTCATTAAAGTTTTGTGTAAATTGGCTAAAATATGTTGGAATAAATCATTCTGAGCTTTACTGGCGCGCGCACATCACAGATTCAAAATTACGCGTAACAATATAAATTATGGTTGACAGGAACAAGGGCGTAGCGGTACGACTCAATGACCTTTTCCTCGGCTATTAGATATGTAATCCCGGTAGTTCGTTTCCGTGAGATATTTTGCTACATCCACGCGGGCGAAGCCGCGGGTAAATGCTAGTGGAAACCTCAGACAAATTTCTTACAGGTCTAAACAAAAGTATTGGTATATTATTTAGCTGTGCAACATTTCGAGAGGTATTTTAGTATTTTTTAAGTAACGATAACTAAACATAGGTACATACATAAACTCACGCCTTCTTCCCATGGGGTAGGCAGCAACTACAGAACACACCTACTGCGAACCTTAAATACTCCTACAACAATAATCATGATGAACAAACCTCTAACTTTGCCAGTCGTTGTAAGCGTTGTATGAGTTCTTTATAAGAATCGGGTGATTTTTCTTGACTGTCACTACTGAACATTACAAATGCTGCCATTTTTTCAATTTGCCGGGCGGGGCTGCGTTTTGGACTATTTGACAGGCATAAGCAAGAATATTTTTTAATTATCTATTTCCGGTTACACCTATTTCCGGTTACACAGATAATTAATACCTGATCAATCATGTTTTAATGTTGAAATATAAATAAATCTATACAAGTAAACCAAGTTAGCTAGTTAGATAAGGCACTGATTTAAAGAGACAGTTGTAAATAGCGGTTTTGGTAAGTTAAAAATTATAAATGGCACGTTTAATAACTAGTTCAGCGGTTAAAACTAAGCAGTAAAGTAAACAAAAATGAGTTATAAAAAATAATGAAATGAATCAGGGAATATATAATTGAGCAGAAAAATATTGACATTGTATGATAAAATAACCGACAAATTGATTTTATATTACTGTCCATGTTTTACTGTCGCAATAATTAATCAACCGCAATTAAATTAAATAACTGCTCAATATGTTTTTCAACTGATCATAATAACAATATCTCGAATATTTAAATAACAGCTCAAAAAATTAGTTCCCGTTAGATAATACCTGCCCCAACAGCAACCGCACGTGATTATTATAGATTGTACAATGAGTGAGTTTGACACTGAATGATTGAAACCCTGTCAGAGTCCATTTTTAAAATGAAGTGCGCGACACTGATCTAAACTGCGGCGCAGCCGCCGCGCTACTATCGCGCTGCTAACGTCATAATGTAAAAGCGGCCTAAAGCTACGGTTTCCTAGAAAAGCGGTGGCCGCACTTGACGACGGCTGTTACGGCTGTCATGAAAATGATGACAGCGGCAAAGATTATTAGATTCGCCTTAACGCGTCAAAAGATAGAGGCGTTTGTTTTGTTTTGACACCTCTGATACACAATGACGCAGTGACAACACTTGTTTTCATGGAAACGCTATATAATAATGTGTGAGCTCGCTCTTCTCAGTATGGACTCTCCTCAATAAGGATACTTTTTCTTGTTACTGAGTACGATGAGGCAAATCTAGCGTTTTAAATATTTGAAGGCGGGGTTTGGTTTGCAATTTATGGTCGAATGACGTCACTGAAACGTTGATTATGAAAATAAGTTGATGTGATTTTCTAGAGAGCGTTGCTGACACCGTAAAGCAAATGCTGCCCCCCAAAGATTTAAATCGCTAGATTTGCCCTCACCGTACTCAGTTGCGTCTTTCCATTCTATACAAGGCCAGAACGCAAGGGTGTGAAACTAATCGCGTATAGATTGGAAATCACTTTTTACTAAGGTCTTCCAATCTATACAACAGTAGTACGCAAATACTCGCGTATACTTCGTAGCGACCTAATTAACTACCTTATTCCAAAATATACAGTGCCAGTACGTATACGGACAAATCGTGTATTAGGTATATATTGCGTTAAATTGTAAACGTTGATGGGTGTGATGATAATGGTGTTTTATAAGGGTACATGTTATACGGACGCACGGTGATGCCTGCGGATAATTGTTTTTATGTTTTTAATCATTTAATTCTTATTATTGGTTGTATATTTTATTTTTTTATGTATAATTCATTAAACCTGACTTGGTTTCCGTACGTCTTTTTCGGGTGACCACTGAAAATCAGCGCTGTGCTGTGGGTCCCCCATAGCGTCCCCCATGCGTAGCGGAGTGAGCTGTGTGAGGCAGCGCTAATTCCTTGTCAACCAAAGCTGCAATGAGTGACGCTAGGAAAATGAAGTAATCCTATTGGTGGGTATTCTACGCTTCCCTCACCCTTAATTGCTGGTGGAAACGCACCCCAAACTTTCCTATTCTAGTAACTAATATTAATTATGCGTAATGCTACGTACACACGCAGCGACTCGCTGGCGATTTCAAAATCACACGGCTACACACAGTTTTTGACAGCAGCAGATTTTTCAGTAGCTATTTCACAACTGTTCGATACGGTTCCGTGCCGAACCAAACGTCAATCAAAACATCAATCAATAGTCCTGTATAAGCTGTTCACAAATCCCAACCCCAAAATTTTGTCAAATCAAATACACGACAGCCAATAATTCAATAACTATCGTCTGCAGCTTTATGCTGTCAGGGGCAAGCCAGCTATTTAATTGCGTATCACATTTTCGTAAATGGTTAAGACTAATCTGTTTCATTTTGGTAGTACACACGGCTACACATCAAGCCATACAGTTCCAGTACAAGCTGACCTCGCATTGTACGGAAATCCTACGCAATGCTAGATCCGCATAAACTGGAAATGCATAGCTTGATGTGTAGCCGTGTGTACAACAACATTCGTTGCGTTATTTACGTTGTTGAGCAGATTTTTTTTTTGAACATGTAAAGCAATCTCTTTCAAAATGATTCAGATTGTGATTGATCGTGAATTACGCAGTTAGGGTGCAGATTAATTAATTATCGATATATTAGTTAATTGAATGTGTAATTTTCCATTCGACAGCCCTTGTTGTGAATAGCTATGGAGATTGGTCGTCTAAAGTCCCCCTATATATTTTATTTCTGAAAACAGACACCGGCAGCAATATATCGAGAATATCCAACAAAACGTAGCTTATCTTGTTCGAGTGGAAAATTTTATATGTCTATGGTCTGAGGTGGGCTCGTCTCGTTTGTATGTTCTAAAGTACTCTGTGGTCTCGTTCGTTCTTTTCTTTGTAATCTGTATTACAAATGGGCTCTCTAATAATCTGTCAATAGTTATCAAAATTTTATCAAAACGGGCCTGAAAATATGAATGATAACATGTGTTTCGCGACTGTTTCACGTAACTTACGGTCAAAATAGACATCTTTGACCGTGTCGGTGGACGTGCAAGGATCCATTTAGGAATCTTACTGTAGAAAAAGTTCGATCCATAGGTCCTCCGGCTTATTGGTAAGTTCACATTTTCAATATTTGGTAGGTGTTAATATTATGGCTCAGTTTTTATTGAGGCAAGGTTTACTGCTTAGGTAACATTTTACGTTAGAAAAATTGTGTTAGGCACATGTGCCGCTCAGTGTCATTGTAATTTGTCCGACTGTGATAGAAAGAGTTGGACGAACGTTGTTTACTTCGTTATTTCGTAAACCTACCTGTCTACGTACGTGATCATGGTCACAAAGGCTTGAGCGCGACAGCGGCACGGTAAACGGCCCAACTTTATTACATTCATCTTGTGACCTACATTGATTATGTTTATGTAATCCGATACACGCGGGAATTATGTTCTAAATCATTGTTTTTAAATTAAAAAAAACAAGTAATTTAGTCTTCCTGTTTTTTTTACAGACAATACGAGCATGGTGTTATGCTGAACTTGTCAGTTCATTGTCTGCAATCATTCCAGTAAGAAAATATTGAAAAAAAAAAGTGTAAAAATGGCAAGATATTTTGAAAACACATCCACTTTTAACTTTAGTTGGGATCAGGTTGCTTGCGGATATTGGAAGAGGTACCCAAACCCACAGAGGTAAGTTTGTTTTGGTTATTTCACTTATAAAGGCCCTAGTCAGTGTGGTGGTCAAAGGTCATTGTTGTATTTTAGACAAGCAATTTACAAATTAATAAATGAAACTAGCCATGGCATTGAAGGGATAGTCGAATAACAAAATTCAGATAAATATTTGTGAGAAAAAAAAAAACTCAATAATTTCTAATGTTTTTCTGTCTATGTTTAATCTCCTGATGCAGTATTTAAACTAAACATTTGAAATCATTGAAAAAAAAATACAAATAAAAAAAATACTTTTGGTAATATTTACAAGTGAAAATGACCAATCACCTTCCAGTATCTAATATCACTCCAAGGCTAAGACTATACATTAATGTCATGGCAATAGCCATGGTTTCAACCTTATCAGACTAATTCTATATATAATAATAAATCAAAAATACTTTTTTTTTTTGTTAATAGACTAGATAATAGTAAAACTAAAAAGCCTGGTTTTATCAGGGTTACTATTTCAAAATATTTTGAAAAGTCCTGACAAAAAGCTGGAAACTTGCAAAAAGTCTGGACATTTTACTTATAAATATTTCTTTTTAGGTATTCATTTATGCTTCTTTATTTTCTAAAAGAAATAGCCATATTTCGAAAAAAAAACGTAACATGGCAGTCCAAAAATCCAGACATTATGGGAAATATCTGCATGGGTTGGATAGTAACCCTAGTTTAGATGTAGTCTGTCTGTTAAGAGAGTACAGATTGTACTAATTTCTATTTGAGTACCTAAATCAATTAGTAGTCACGTTAAGTTCTGGTTGATGACAATTACTCTAGTCTAGTCTTCCATAACATATTTGAACTTCATAGGTTTAGGTAGTTAAATAAAGGTAAACAAAAAAAAAAAAATGTGACGAGACAGCTGTCAAATAACCGACTAAACGTAATACCTGTCACTTCAGTTGTCTACATCACAGTTGTACTCCGCAATTTAGCAAAGTTTAATTCGTTGATGTTTAGAGTTAGGGGTCTTTACAATAAACAAATGACGTAATATTATATTATTATTATAAATCTAACTAAAACTTTATGCTCAAGCAGTTACATCTACGAAGAGAGGTTTAAGAATAAATGGTAAGGTTTAACATACATTAATAAAAGAGGACACTATTATAAAAATCTAAAATAAATTTAATTAGGTTTTATCGTATTTTTAAACAAGAAAGTGTAATCTATAAAAAAGCCCTTTTTACGATTTATTTACCTTTATTTAACTATAGTGTCCGACCGAAAGTTCGGTTTCGGTCTAGTTTCGGCAAAAAAACGGGTTTCGGTTTAGTTTCGGTTTCGGCGGCGAACCTGCCTAAACTATGACCGAAATTGAAACTGCATTCGGGAGTTCTCGCGCTGTGCTCGGTCATGTTCGGCGCGGTAAATTCCATCCAAGCGGCGAAGACATTTTCCAAGCGACGAAGACAATAAACACTTCACCTATTTTAAGTATTTTTAAGGCGGAGTTTTTTTTTCTTAGATGTGGTTTTGTTATGTTGATTATCAATAAGTGAAAATGTCGAAAACTGCATAGCTATGATTAAAGATAAAAAAAATTAACTGAATGATTATAATAACGTTTTCTCTATTTTTCCCTCTAACTGAGACCGTTGCGGAAATTCGGTTTCGGTCGGACAGTATTTAACTACCCAAACCTCAGTCCTGGGGGTCATGAATTTGAAAATTTTCATAGTTGCTTGGCCTTTGTTGCACAAGTCGACAATGTAACTCTCTTATTTCTGTTTGAAAATGTAAATGAAATCCTAAGAAAACAGAACCTATTCAAGGCAGAATGATGAAATTTTAAGGCTCGCTTCGCTCGCTTTTCCTGATTCTTGAGCTTTTCGTCATAAGTCGACAAAACAAGTATTTTTTGCGCTTTTAGAATGATCAAAACAAAGTCGAACGTATTCGAGAGTGTGCAAAATTTTTGAGCTTGCTTCGCTCGCTCTTATATTCTACATTTTCATATTTGCTTGGCCTTTCCTGCGTAAGTCGACAATGTAACTCTTAGTTCTGTTTGAAAATGTAAATCAAATCCCTAACCTATCAGAGACGGGGTATTAAAATTATCGAGTTAGCTTCGCTCGCTCTTCTCACCCTACATAATCTACTGTCCTTATATTTATAATTTATCGAAAAGCCTTACGGCGCGTTGTGTTCCACGCGCGCCTCAAAGAGATGTCAGCATCAACCGACGGGGTCGAAAGACCAATGCCTGCTGGGGTTGCGGGTTTGTCTGAAAGGGATATCGCGGCCCCGGCACACAGGCAACGGAAGGAACACGGGTGGGTTTTAGTCAGTAAAAGTCTGACACACCCTCTCGCTCTGCCCAGAGCGGGAGAAGTCATTTGATGATTTCCCATCCAAAAAAAAAAAAAAAAAAAAAGGTGACCAATTTGGCAGCATCATAAAGTACCCTAGCTTAGTTACTGCGACCAATTGTGAGAAAAGATCAGAAAGTTAAAAAGATACTTATTAAAAAAGTAAAAAAAAAAAAGTTTTTAGAGTAATAATTAAATATTTCCCCAATATTCCTCAGCACCTATGGTGACCCCCCCCCCAAAATCTTAGGCTGCGACCGCGCCTGCTAAACCTATGGAGTATAGTTATTATAATATTTTATTAATATGAAATTACAATGATATTGCAAATGTTGGATGTTCACTTGCAGTAAAATCTTTTTTAGTTACCTACACAAATATAAACAACTGCTTAAATTCATTATTATTGGCTGCAGATATTAATTAAAACACTCCAAAAAAGAAAGAAAGACTCGCATTTAGTTTGGTCAAGTGCTAAATAAATAAAAATAACAATGACATTTTAATAGCTTTGGATAAACCAATCAGTAAATAATGACTTTTAATGTCATTTGTAATTGGACCCATTTTTGCAAACAAGAACCAACCCACTTCAATTTTGCAAACAAGAACCAACCCACAGTAAAATTGCCAAATAGATGACGACGAACGCAGTGACACTGCGCACTGCGTTCGGCGCTTGACTTGGCAACACGTCATGTCCTGGTTCGCAGCAAGTCCATCGTCATCCTGGGGATGCCTCGTTGAGAGGTGCAACACGTGTCGCTTTTTACAGGGTTCTTTATGACTCTTTAAGTACAGTTAAGCGGATTAGGTTACTAAATATACGATTGTATTTTATAATGGATTTCCGCAAAGCCACGCCTGAGTCAATTAACTACATATATAGCTTTTCCGCGTGAAGGTCGGAATTTATCCCACGACATCTTACTACCGGAATAAAAAAGTATTTTATTTCCAAATCCATCCAAATCTGCGCAGCCGTCTTAACGGCCTCTTTCCTTTCTCGCCTTAGCGAGAAAGGTAACAGACAGACAGACATACAACTCTCACATAATATTAGTATGGGTTATGAAGCTGAAGTAAAGGTGTAGAATATTTTAATCTGAATGAGTAAAACTGCTTTATTACAATTGTATTTTATTTTGGATTTCAGTACTCATGTGCTGTCAGAGGACACATGGTGCAGGGAAGTGAAGGACGGATGCTTGTACACAAAGCGAGTTCTCACTAAAACGAACAGGGTGCCCAAGTGGGGAGAAAGGTATGTTTTATAAATAAATTTAACTATACCGCCATCATCTTCCGGCCCTTATGCTAATTTATTAAGGTTATATGTGTTCTTTTTCCATACACTTCAAGTTGCATCTCAATAGTTTTCTCCTTTCTTGCCATAATTAAAAATTTTCACAAAATCCATCCAATGTTTCTTTAATTTTACAGCCATTGAGATACACTGGAAACTCAAACTTTAATATTAATTTTATTGAAAAGTTATTTTTTTCTGGGGTAACACCGCACTGTCCTCCGTACTGGTAATAACTGTGTTACGGTAGAACAGTCCTCCTCTACCTTGACAACTACTGAAGTGTGTGACGATCTGTAAATGTGTGTCAAAATCAAAATATGTTATTTCACATAAACCTACATGGGCACTTGTGAAACTTCAGAAGCTAGGTGCACGGTTCCAACTGGTTGTGTCCTATGGAGAAGAGCTGGCAAGAAACTCCATGGTTACTCTTTTGTGTTAAGAGGAGGGTCCCTATATTGTATGTTAGTTTGCATTAATATTTTGAAACAGACACGCATGCTATCAAAATGGAACTTTAGTATATAAATTGGATCTTTTTCTTTCCATGTACAAGACAGTTACGGAATTGTAACATTTTCGGTCGATTCATTTTTTATTCGAAAATCATGTCTTTTTTAAAAGATTATTTCACGACTTTATGTCTAAAAGAAAGTATTCACAGTATGAAAACATAGTTTATTATTATATTATCCAGTTACAAGATATTTTTTCTCTAGATACACTTTTACTTTAGTTATAAACGACTTAAGAATTGAGACTTGCGCACGCGATATTCAACTTTATTACTGATGTGTTAGCGTTTAGTAGACTAGCGGGGTGCACGGGGGCGGAGCTTGCGTGGAAATTGTGAGTCATAATGTAAATTAGTATCATGTAATCATAGATGTTACTTATTATTTCGTTGGTTAAATACCTGCCCCAGTCTGAATGCATTGGAACAACTGCTATATAATTTCCATTAAACATTATCCTTGTTGACATTACAATTTGTCACAAGTCTTAAATCTAGGCTGTATTATATAAAGTACAAGGTTATTTTAATGACGAATTGTGACGTAATTTAATTTATGTACTTAATTGAGTTAATTCCTAATTATAAAACTTATCTTCTACGTAAAGTTTTTATATGTGATGAAACCATTACTTTATGTGTGATTCTTTTTCACACTTTAAAATTTCATGAGATAAAAAAAATTGAGTGACAGTTTCTGATTCACATGAAAATAAAGGATGGAACATCTGTCCCACAGTCCCATCTTAATACCAGTTATAGGAAATTGTTTTAAATGATATCAGCTAGTAGCTAAATATTATATGTTATTATGTAATATGTTATTTTCGTCCTATCGTACTATTAGAGTAAAGGAACAGAGATTGCACCTGCGTTTGCGCACACACCTTGTACCTTGTGCATTATAATACGGATGATGACAATTTATTTTTTTATTCCGTCATGGAGATTATTAAAAAATATTGGACACGTATTTTTTCTTTCTTTACGTAATCTAAAGATTACGGCGATACATTGAGTTAAAATGTGCTCTGACGTCACGAGTATGTAGATTTTATACTTACTTGTGACGTAGCGACCCCCACTCCTCAACTTAAAATTCGTTTTATCTAAGTATTTTTTTATTAATATGATAATTGATTAATCCGTGGACAACAGTGTGGGTTATATGTTTAACTATTTATCTTAAGAATCTTATTGTCTCACCTTAACATGTAACTGTTTTTTGTCCCTAATAAATAAAATAAACCAAAAAATACGTGTCTAATATTTTTTTATTATCTGACTGACGGACTAATTAGAATTTAATTTTTTTTACCCGGGCATCATCCCTATTAATATCTTCTGAATACGTGGCTTGTTTCAATTGTGATTGGCCCCCGTGACCGAAATTCGGACACGGGGTGGGGGGTATGTTATTTTAGAACATGTTAATTTTCATTTCGTTTATTTTATTTGTTTTTATTTTTTGTTACCGACTTGCTAAAACGAAGTATTTTACTACTTTTGTACCAAAAATACGTTAGATTCCCAATGTTTATTATAGCTTAACATACTGTAACAAATCCAATGGATGCACCAGACGCAACACTGGGACTAAATATAAAATGGCAGTCATCATTACTGGTCAAGGTGAAACTAATAAAACTCAGTCAATCTCGTTTATTAGAGAGTATTAATCGCTCTGGGGGCATACAGAGACCTCTGTTTGTTGATAAAAAGAAATATCTTTGTAGGTTCAATAACAATAATAAATTGTAAGATTCTTTTTTAAGGCATTTCTATACATGAGAAGTATTCTTATTAAATAAAACGTGTTTATGAACTGCAGCTTTTAATAATAAAGAAATTATAAATAAAAAAATCTGTCATTTATTCAAACTAGGTTGAGAATCAGCACTTTTCGAACGTCAAAATTACATAAGACAGTCCCCCAAAAACACCCGCCTTTCAACACTTCCTAGTGCTTTAGCTGGGAAGAATTGGCACAATAAACTCCCCAGCAACACAGCTGTCTGTTCAGTTAGAAAAGCTTGTTTCTATACAATAGTACTTATGCAAAATAATTTACAATACTAAACAAAAAACATTAAATTTAATTATTGGCTATATGTCAGATAGCACACGCCAATATATCAACCAAAAACATCGAAATATATACTCAAGCGAAAATAAAAACTAAAAAGTAAATAGAACTTGAACCCGAATGAAAGCCTCCAGGAATAAAGGGTTTGCCAGTTTACATATAGTTATTAAAGCTGTAACTCGAAGTCACAAATGATAAACTAGGACCATCGAAGTAAAAATAAATAAACAATTAATTACTAATAACAATAACAAAACTATGGTCAGCAAGACGACTAGTTACTACAAGCAGCACCCGTTCACGAGCATAACGCAAAGATCAGCCATTACTCCCCTCGCCATATTTGAGGGAAGGAGGCAACCCGACCCCCGACGCTAATTAAGACACAGAATTAAATAAATTAAAAATGTGTCCACTTAAGTATAAGTCGCATCGCCGGAAATGCTTATTACAACTTTGACGTCATAATACTAAGTAGGAATGAAGTAAACAACTGAAGCCAGATCAGCAGTTTACTTCATGTTGGCCTTGGAACTAAATTAAAATATTATTACATTTGCAACACTTTCGAATATACCAAGCTGTAGGTAATATTTTAGCTACTCATGTTGTCTCACCTATAATCTATCGTCTATTTAAATCCTTATTTCCAATAGATGTTATTTCCACTTAAACAAACGTCAACTTTATACATACGTACTGTTAAAAAAGTCATAAAAAAATATTAAGTCGAAGCGCAAACTAAACCTTATGTCTAGGCATTACAGTTGTTTTTTTTTTAAATTCGTGTTTGTTTACATGTTTGGAAAATAAATTTCGAACGCAGATTATGTACCTGCTTACAGTATTACCTGGATTAAAAACTATTTCTTTACAATTTATTAACCATTTCTGGCTAAGTGCAAAGTATGTAGGATAGGATTTGTGTCCGCACGTAACATTAGCAAAGTCAAAGTCAAAGTTCAAACAATTTATTTCAATTAGGCACATAAAAGGCACTTATGAACGTCAATTTTACAAAAAATAGAATTGATTCTAGTCGCCCCTTCCAAAAGGTAGTTTTCGTATGGAGAAGAATGGGCAAGAAACTACACCGTTACTCTTTTAAAATGTTTTTACAATATTTGCAGACAGCATGGCTACTATCGTCACACTCACAAGTCACAATAGTATTAATTAGTCGCCCTTTAACAAAACTAACAGGTGTACAACATTGTGCTACAGACCATGTAGGTATTTGTTGTTATCGCATAAATATATTGTTTTCTTGGCCTTTACGATGTTTAACGTTTCAATAAAATATAAATACTTTGGTAATGTAATATTGTCTTGAAACTCTTAAAAGTTGGTAAAAATTAAGTAAACAAACATCACTTATCAGCGTGATAAGTTATCTTTGTGAATTCTTCGTAAAATGACGTGTTATCAGAAAGAAAAATGCCCCACCTAATCTTGGAACGTCAATATTTTGTTTCTTCGTATTGTTTTTATTCAGCGTTTATTTACGAAATAAGGACAGGTATACAGGGTGGCAGGGACATCGACGCGAAGACGGCTACCATGGATTCAATACATGATTCTGAACCCTGAAAAAAAAAATCTGCTGTTTCATAGAAAACTGCAATACCTACACGGTCAAAATGTATGTAGCAGCTGGTTTTGTTTTAATAACCGACGAAAAATTTCAACGCAGGGGGGTTCAGAATCATGTACTGAATCCATGGTAACCGGCTTCGCGTCGATGTCGATGACTGTCTGTGGCGCGTGAGTCGCCGATGGTACGAAATGTTACCATTTTAAATATTATATTTTTTATAAACATTTAGGACTTGTGTATTGTATTTATTCATTTTATTTTTTGTTATTTTTCTCTGCTGCACCGGTTGACGTCATAACGTCAACGCCGGCTGTCGCTGAAAACCAGCGCTGGGGCTCTGTCTCGCATAGGGTCGCAGCTTTATGCTGAGCGATGGCCGTTTGGCGTGGATGTGACGCATGTTTTCCCCCAAACTGTTTATTTTCGTGTTTTGTTCTTACCTTGCGTCATGTGTACCGCAAATAAACGTATTTTCTTTCTTTCTTTCTTTCTTTATGTCCCGGACGCCCCGTATTAAAATGTTATCGCCAGCCTGCACTCACACTTGCTTAGCTATCATTTTTTTCATTTCACATCGACTTGAACTGTATCCAGATATTAGCTTATACTTTGGTAAAAATATTAGTCACAGGCCGACTGAGACCGGTCGCATACGTGAAGACAATTAAGGCGACGATAACCGACTTTTAATGATTTTATAATGAAGACCACGTCTAAACGAGTAGTGATTTGGAAAAAATATATGTTTAATTAGAGCATTTTGTTAATAATTTAATTTAAGAATATTTTAGATTATGTTTATATTACATAGTGAAATTAATTTGTAAAGTTATGTCCAACGCGGATAAAAAATTGAGAATCACGCAAAATCTATCAAGCGTATTTTTCTGAGACCTTCACTATTTTAAAGATAATTTAATTATTGATCTTTTAATATACGTGTTTTATTAAAATATACTTTTTGTTTTATGTATTGTAAATGAATTATGCGTCTAATTTGTAACAGCGCTCCTTGATGGGCGATTCCTATTACTGGCTGGACGCACGACGCTTTGCGTTAGCTCAGCTCAGAACGCGCAAGCTAACCAGCCAAGGTCACTGGCATATATCTGCGTCTTCTTTTTGAATACACAAGGTTTCCGTGTAAGCAATAAGCTGACTATAACTACTACTACAAAAATAATATTATAGCTTTTTAAACACCCTGTATATGTACGAAAAGAAAAGATGAGCTTGGAAGCAAACTATGCAAATATTTATGCAACTCAGTTCTAAAATTAGGATAATTTATGACTGTGTGGGTGGGGTGAAGCTAGGCTTGCCAAGCCTAATATACATATAATATAGTAGCCTGCTATATTAGAGGCCTAAACCGAGATGATCGCAATAGGGTCAGTATTAATCTCTTATAAGCTAAATGACGAGGTTGTGGCTTCAAATCCGGTCAAGTACCAATGTGACTTTTTCAATTCATATGTACTTTCTGTTTATCTTGGACATTACTGACATCGGTGAAGGAAAACATCGTGAGGAAACCTGGACTAATATAAGTCTGAAATCACCAACCCGCCTTGAGCAAGCGTGGTGAGCAATGCTCGTGCCTTCTCTGTATGAGAAGAGGCCTTTGCCCTGCAGTGGGACAATAACAGGCTGGTATTATATTTATTTATATTAAGCTAAATGAATGGTATTTTGTAACCTTAAAGACTCGTGCAGACCAGCGCGACGCTACGGCGCGACGCGACTCAAACAATGCAATTTCTAAGAAAACTGTACGGTATAACAATAACCGTCGTCGCGCTGGTCTGCACAAGCCTTAATTCGGAGAGTAAAAAAAAACCGGCCAAGTGCGAGTTGGACTCGCACACGAAGGGTTCCGTACCACCGTACAATATTTAGCAAATATGACGTAATAAAAAAAAACTACTTTCTAGATCTCGTTCAAAACAAATTTCGGTGGAAGTTTACATGGTAATGTACATCATATATTTTTTTTTGTTGTATCATTCTCTTATTTTAGAAGTTACAGGACACACACACACATTTTACCACTTTGGAAGTGTCTCTCGCGCAAACTATTCAGTTTAGAAAAAAATATATTAGATACCTCAATATAATTTGTGAAGACCTATCCATAGATACCCACACGTATGGGTTTGATGAAAAAAAGAATTGTGTTTCAGTTCTAAGTATGGGGAACCCCCAAAATGTATTGTTCTTTTTTCAATTTTTGTGTGAAAATCTTAATGCGGTTCACAGAATACATCTACTTACCAAGTTTCAACAGTATAGTTCTTATAGTTACGGAAAAAATTGGCTGTGACATACGGACGGACGGACAGACAGACATGACGAATCCACAAGGGTTCCTTTTTTTGCCATTTGGCTACGGAACCCTAATAGATATGAGGGATAAAAAAAATCTATTAATAAATTTTCATAGTAGCAAAAAATATGCATTTAGAGAATAAAAATGTTTTTGAAATATACTTACTACTCATGTTGTAAAAAAAAAATCGCCCTCTACAATATTTTTTTACAGCTAATGGCTTCGATAATACTATATTTGATATAAAAATAGTTAGCAACCCTAGGTGTAGCTGATGCGTCTTCAGTATTTCCTTCCAGTAACATTTTCTATGGGTTTATACAGTCTTTGGATATTTATTCAGAGGCTAGATAATCTATGACGCTATCTTATCCATAATAATAATTTAGATGTTGTTGTTACCGGTGTAACCTTCATTCTTGACCTCTAATTATGTATCTAGAATGTGTGGAAGTAAGCGGCTCGATTCTTTTGTGATGGTTGAGCATTATTCATCGATCATGCTAATCATAATGATCAATATTTATGTATGCTGAACACAGCATGAGCAATCTACCAAGTTATTTTGAAGTAGATAGACCTACGTAGGAAAAACATTTAAATTATTATAGTTAATGTGCAAATATAATCTATACATACGTTCGAAATATTTGAATTATCAACTATTTGTCGTTTGTATCTAGGTGGCTATGAATTTATTGTACATCATTCGTCTCATTCGATGATTATAATGCTTTACAAAAATCTTTCAAAATACAACCTAAATTCCTTAATTAAAATACTTCACCTATATTTGATTTGAATGTTTTACGATTATTTTATTGTATAAGTGTGATTTTTATATCAACTTTATGTTTTAATATTTATTTAATTTACTGAACTTTGTCTGAAAAAAATAAATGAAATTATATATTCGTTGATAACGCTGCGCTGGAATGAAAACACTCTGGCCATGCAAACCAGATGTTTCACCACAAATCGAATCGACGTCATTCTGTTTGTAAACACGAATCTAGGAAACTACTCGACCGATCTAACGTTACTTTCAATTCATTACTTAATTTGTTTTTGTAATCATGCAAAAATATCTATGTAGCGAACTGATATGCAAATAGAAATGCCGATGTGAATTGTAGCTAACAATGATCAACTTTAAGAAAATGGTAATTAGGTTAATTTTACTTTGACAATTAAACAACTTCAGTTGCAAAGGAAACTGAACCTTATATAGCCAAGTTAAGGTATCTAATATCAATGTAGGATAACTGAAGTATGTAATGCTCTTTGCGATAAAGAGAAAGTCATGCAATATCAGATAATTAAAATTATATGAGTTATGTAAGTCGTTATATTCTGATAATAATGTAATATCTCTCCACACCTATGCATTACATGTTATCTATGTTTGAAAGAAAGTAGATAAGTTGTCTGTTTTTATGTGATAACTGATAAGAAAATATGATGATAAGGAACCATACGCGACGTCACATATCAAATTTTTGTTATAATCTATCTATTGCTTATCTATTTATTGCACTTCATTGGTATGAGAAAGACAAAGACAGATTATACTCTGCCAACTGTAATGGACCGTATGGTCTGTTAAGATTGTCTGTCAAATATTGTAAAACATTTTAAAAGAGTAATGTTGGAGTTTCATGCCCGTTCTTCTCCATACAAAACTACCTTTTCGAAGGGGCGACTAGAATCAATTCAAATTTTTCTATTTTTATGTGCTTATTTGAAATAAATGATTTGACTTTGACTTTAAAAAATAACGATAATTTACTTAATCTCTTCAAATTTATACTTCCATAATAATAATCCTAACTAATATTATAAATGCGAAAGTAAGTTTCTTTGTTTTTATTACGTTTTCACGCTAAGACGGCTGAGCGGATTTGAATGAAATTTGGCACATGGGTAGTCCATGAGCTGGGTTAGGACATAGGATACTTTTTATCCCGGTACTGCCACAGGATCGAGACTTATGCGGGTGAAACCGCGGGGCGCGGCTAGAAATATTATAAATGCGAAAGTAACTCTGTCTGTTACCTTTTCATGCAGAGCTTGCAAGAGCTGCTTCATAACGAGCTGTTCAGTGTTTTGCACTCAACAGCTCGTTATGAAGCAGCTCTTGCAGGAAGGCAGGTTTATTATGGCATTATCCATGTAATTTATTCCTGCTATGAGAAATGGCATATGTTCAGCAGTGAATGATAAACAACTTGTGTGTTTGCTATAGTTTGACCGATACCGCTGAATCGATTAAACTATAGCAAACACATATATCTCTGGCGCTTGAAAGATTTCTCATATTTTCGTGTATACCTCAATTTAATGAGGTCATACCGTCGGCGTAGGTGGAGAACTAAATAACTGCGATTTTGGTCAAATTGACTTTTCACCATTTTCGTAACACCCAAACCATGCCGCATATAAATCGCAATTTTCTCCAAACAGGATTTTTTTTATTATTTAGTTCTCCATCTACGCCAACGATATATTATTATAATAAGTATTGTTGTTGCAGGTTTTTCAGTGCTAAATCAGTGAAAATCATTGAGGAGAGTATCGTAGATCCAGATAAGAAAATATTGGTGACTTACACGAGGAACCTAGGATTTACTAAAGTTATGGTGAGAGACTTGTAGAATTATAAGTGCCAAAAACTATACTATACAAAATGAATGATTTCGGAATATCAACAGACTCCCTGCATAAATATTGATGATCGGTTATTTAAATAACAATCAGCTTTATTCATTCAAAAGTGCAATACACGGTCAAAATGTGGGGAAAAGCTGTTAAAAAAAAAAAACTGATTTAAAATTTAAATGCTGGTGGTTCTAGAATAATGTGCTGAAACCATGGTGACAGTTTACGCGTCGATGACTCTTATACCCTGTAGATTCTCCGAAATAATTCAGTTCCTATTGTACAGTCGGATTCAAAAAGATGTATACGTAAACAATGATTCATTTTATTGTAGACAGCCTTTGTTTCATAATATTGTTTTGTGCAGCTAAAAACATTACACATTGTGTGCTTTATTGCAGCTACACATTGATACAATATTATGGAACAAAGTTTGTAGACAATTAATTCCTATTAAGATATTTTCATAATCCATTAAGAAAATCTTTAAAAATTATGCTTTTGGTCCTCCAATTTGTAGGATACATTTTTTTTAAATCTTCAAAATGTAAATGTAAATCTTTAGATTTCTCCCTTATTTTATTTATTTATTTCGGACAACAATAAGGTCCAATTTGTTAGTAAAATACCTTATCACTAGTGTTAGTAGTACATTTAAAAAAATGTATAAAGGATAACAGTACTGCGGTGACTGCGGCAGGATTTATTTATTTATTTATAATAATTACAACGGCTTGCGCCAATGACAGTAATTGACAGGTAAAACTAAGCATAAAACTAAACATATTACATAAATCAAGATAATTCAAAAACAAATAACAAGTCAGAGATCAAACATACTTAACAATAACTTTAAGAAAAGAAAAGAAAATAAAATCGAATAAAGTGATAACAACATACAACTTATTTACCTAAAAACATAGCTTTCTTTGCCTTTTAAGGATGTGCAGAGAACGATAAAGCAAGGAATATGCTACCTGACCATTCCCTTAAAATACCAATAATAAATAACATGTTATTGAGTACAAGCCGTGCGCCCGCCCAATGGGTTTTCCCGTCGCACAAAAAATACAAAGTTTCATCCCTTTCAGGGGACGAATTTTGAAAAATCCTTTTGATGTACACGATCATTATATAATGTGTTCCTTTTGATATCTCATAATTCTAGGGTATTAATGAGACAGAATCAAAGAATCAACTGACATATGAATTATTTTTCTAATTTACTTTTTTCGTTTTCATATTTCATACAAAATAATTCGACAAGGTCACGATTATGAATGTAACGCAAAAAACGTGAAAAATTACAACTATGCATTTTCTTATCTTTAAATATGAATGATTGGTTTGAATGAAAATGATTTACTCGTACAATGAAACTTATGCTAATTATGATTGATGTTATCTTCGAAACTATGTATTTTTGGAACACTTGTTCTGGGAGTTTTTGTATTATTGTTACTTATAGCATATAACCTTAGAGTTATGAGACATCAAAAGGAACACCTTGTATAAGGAACTCTTGTGCAAAATTTCATGCTTCGACCTAGCGACCCAGCGGTTTAGGCTGTGCGTTGTCTGTCCGTGAATTAAAGAATTTTATTAAGTAATCTGCGTTCGGAATTTATTTTCCAAACTTGTAAACAAACACGACTTTTTAGGAAAAACAACCGTAATGCCTACACAAGTGGTTCAGTCTGCGTTACAACTTCATATCTTTTTATGACTTTTTCAACAGTACTCGTCAGTCTAAAATCAACTTTATTTACTCTAACATAAAGTTTTATGTTTGTTTAAGTGAAAATAACATCAATTGGAAACAAGATTATGAATAGAATCTGCAGTTACTATGCTGTGTTGTATTTCTAAGTGTTACTATGCAATGTTCCCACAGTAAGACAATATCTTGTTACCCGACTGCGGCAAAGTAAAAAAATTAGGGTTATGTGTTTGACCTGTATGTATGTACGTCCCTATTTTCCCTCGTAACTACTAAACGGGTGAACCGATTTTGATGAATGATATGTCGGTAGATTCGTCTTCATTGTGCGAGTGTCACTAGGTATATATTATTCTCTTTTCTTTTATGTTTTTTCAGTCGGAATTATTGTATTTTTTTTATAATATATTTTTTATTCCCCAGAGTGTAGTAGAACGCGTGGAGTACCGCTCGGCGGGCCCGGGGCAGACGATAGCGTGCCGCTCCGCTTGGATCGACTCGCAGGTGTTTGGCTTCTCGCGGGCTATCCGCGCCTTCGGGGTCGATAGGTTTAAGAAGAACTGCAATCAGATGGTGAGTTATATGGTTATAATGATATGTCATTTTGAGACGAGCCTTGGCTAAAAGTATTTTTTTAATTCAAGTGTCCGTTACATGTTAAACAAACGCACTTTAACTTGATTTACTACCATTATAGAATCGCATAACACTGCCTCGTTAATAGTCGTTGTCGCGACTGCTCAGCCAAAACTCCAGCCTTGGGTTTGTTTCCCGGGCCTGGTATAGTGTTTTTGTGCTTTTATTGTTAGGAAATATTCAGTAGCAGAGTCTGGAAATGTTCTTGTTTAATGGGACTTAACTGACATAACTGCTTAAATGTTCGTGTACTAGGTACCATCGAAGAAGTTCATGTCTAACCACCGTAAGGACTATTCTTGCTTGCAGCGCTCGGCGACTATAGAATCGCGCCGGTAACAGATGTGGTCATCGTGTTCACGGGATTTTGTTTTGAAACTGGTTAGATATGAACTTCCTTGATGGTACACCTCAACTGACTTCTTGGGTTGTGATGATCTCTATACCTACATATTATAAATTAAACTCGTTTTTCGTGTCTGTCTGTGTGACCGCGTTGTTTTTCTAAATTGCGCAGCGGATTTTGATGTGGTTTTCATCATCATTTTGAGAATTTATCCCGAAAGGTTTATGTAAAATCAATTAATATTAAACGTACAATAATAAAGAAATCTCGATGTTCAAGTGTCAAGGAGTAACAACGGCGGCTCGCTAGCGTCTAATAAAACAAACTCCTTCCACTAACTTTAAACTCAACCTACCTTCCAGGTCAGCGGCTTCAACCACGTGCTCCACAGCATGTTCCCTCGCCAGGTGCCGTCGTCGCACACGATGACGCACACGCTCAAGGAGATGCGCGAGGCGGCGGCCGCGGCCACGGACCGCGCCAAGCACAACGTGCTGTCGTCCGTCAACAGGACATAACACGATGCTGACTGACCCAGGAGCTAAGGACTAAGTGACTGTAGTTCCGCTTTAGATGCAGGTCCATTTGGGTGGCATGGAGTAGTGAGTAAATGGAGTGCTTACTCTAAGCGGTTTAGATTGTGAAAGCACAGAATGGTCCAGAAATTTCTTAATATGGTGTCTTGACTAAGGACATGATGATAAGTGTCTGTTTGTCTATATAACAGTAGGTACTACATTAAGTGTGCTAAGTATTGTTTTGGGAAAATAACGCGTCCAGATGGTGAAATGCGTGGGAGATCTGCGTTGGCATTTGTCATCTGACGGACAGGCTAGCGACTGCTCTTGGGGCAGTTCAATAACGCGACTATGGAAGATACAAAATTGTTATGTAAATTAAACAGTGTGTCAGCCCGACACAATACTTTATGCCGATAATGAGCACTCCATTTTCTATAATCTATGGGACAGTAACGCTTAATTTAAAAAGAAAGTGCAACAGGGGCGCATTACAAGTGAAGGACTGCTTTAGAATTAGAAGTTTGTGGTAGTCTGAAGATAAGGAATTTTATTTTAATGATGAAAAGGTTCTAATCTATCCGTCACTCTTGATATTCAGCACTGGTTTGTTGAGAATAAGATTTATAATGGATTTACTTTTAACTGGCATTATTTTAATCTTTTTTAAATTTCTCCCTTATTCTGGAATCGTCAAAGATTACATCAAGTGTTTGTGCGGTGAACCAGTGATATTGGAGCTTCGGTAGCGGATTCGGGCGCGTTTTGTCTTTTGAAACACTAGAGATAGATAGATTTAATATTCTTTATTATATACACCATAAAAATTATAGATATAAATGTAGAAATCTTACAGAAGGTGACACAATGGTCGGTCTTATCGCTAAAAGCGATGTTTTACAGACAGCCTTTGGATAGATTAAAGAAGAAGGAGAGACAATACTGTATCTGTATATGTGCAAAGATCATCCTTTGCCTATGTTTAGAGTGCAAGCACTGGACGCTGTCCTCATGGCCACAAGTTTAGGTTTTAAACAGCAACAGGCCATGCTATATATACTCTAGAGATCGTTGTGCTTCTACCACAAATCGGGTAAAATAGGGGATGAAAGTTTGTTTGGAAAGTCCGAAATCTTCGCGGACAAAGTCGCTGGCTAAGTGTCTTTTTTATTTTAGTGTATCGCATCACATTTTGATCAAAAGCGACCTAATTTGGAGCAGCAATTTGCAAAAGGTGTAAGAGAATTTGAATTATGTATGTTATCTTAGTGCACCTATCTTGAGGAGCTCGTGGCTAAGTAATAACAGCCGCACGGGTCGATCCATCAGGTTAATCTACGCTTGCCGGGATTGGTCGGTGGATGGGTGACCATATTTACATACTGAGACTCCTCCGTGCCTCGGAAAGCACGTTAAGCAGTTGGTCCCGGTTGTCATTCGTGGATCTCTGACAGTCGTCATGGGTCGTCAGAAGCCCAAAAGTCTGACAACCAGTCTTACCATGGTGTATCGTATTACTCAGTTACTGGGTTGTGGAGGTCAGATAGGCAGTCACTCCATGTAAAATACTGGAGCCGACTGCAAGTCGACCCCAACATAGTTGCTAGGCTAGGCAGATAGATAATTATATATATATATACTTTAGAGCACCTCAGTTAAAAATAATAATATTCTCCTCGCACATATCAATAGGGATGATGACAAAAATTTTTTTTTTAGTCCGTCTTCGACATTATAAAAAAATATTGGACACGTATTTTTTCTCTTTTTACGTAATATAAAGATTACGGCGATACATTGAGGTAAAATGTGCCATGACGTCACGCGTATGTAGATTTTATACGTACTAGTGACGTAGCGACCCCCACTCCCCAACTTAAAATGCGTTATACCTAAGTAATTTTTTATTAATATGATAAAGCAAAAAATACGTGTCTAATATTTTTTTATTATCTGACTGACAGACTAATTAGAATTTCATTTTTTTTACCCAGGCATCATCCCTATTCTTGCCAGTTAAAAGTGAGTCCATTCTAACTGTATTTTTTTTCAATTCACTGCCATTTTCGTCATTTCCACGCACACGACGCTACTTGTACCTTCACCACATTCCAGCCGTGTGGTATGTAATTATTATCTATGATTGTGTATATTTATGTTTGAAAATGCTTCCTGCACTACTTAGAGAGAATGGCAAAGATTCACGCAGTCATTGTTACAAACGCACGCACACATGCAAGAGGGTAAGGGTAACTATCCATTTACCCATTGTTTAGAGGAAATACCCTGCCGTCTGTAGTTATGCCAATAGAGCTAGCTTTTCTCTCTAAGTTGTGTGTTTTGACCAAGTATTTTTGGTATATTATTTGGATAGAGTATTGTTAGCGATTTTGTGAGCTGCAGCTTATTGTAAAGACAGATTTTAAAAGTTCACTATATAAAAATAAATTATTATTATTATTTAATAGCTAACAAATCACGCCGCTTTGTATCATAATCACCGAGAGACCAAAACATCAAATAATAAAACACCTAGTTGCTTTATTATTTGTTGTTTTGGTATCTCGCCATCTCATCGGTCCAATTGTAAATGAAAATGGCGGAATCACCGTTATTTTTAAAAGCGATTTGAATTATTTTGACAAATCGAATTATTATTTTGCAGCACATGTAAACATTTGTGGGTTCCAAACTTATGTAATGGAATTGTTAAGGGTTAAACTATATTGTCACACAATCGAAGCAAATAACTACATAACAATACTGAAGTTTCGGAAAAAAAAGTCTCCCGGATGGGCGATACTTGTTATGGCTTCCGATGGCTTTTCACCAAGAAAAAATTGACGTTTGTATTCGAATTTGTGCCAATATTGTTTGACTTAGTGCAGTGAGAAAGGGGCGGAGCTAAGAATTGAGGGGGGGGGGGGGGTGTATCGCTTATATCTGAGTAGATCATAAGTAAAACAAAGTTGTAACTGCAACGATTGGATGTGATGTATAGCTCCATCTCGCTAACTAATAAAGAAATGGTTTGTATTCTATGTAAACATTTATTTAATAATGTATATTTTAAAATTTAATTTAATAAAAAAATTAAAACAATTTATTTATTCATGTGTATTGTAAATTCGAAAGTAACATGAAGTAGTATGCGGTCCTAGGTTTGATTGGAGGTCGGGCAAAGTGTTATTGGGTTTTTCCCACCTGGAATTTCTCAATGGCAGCCCGGAGTCTAGATTTGCGCCCGGTTGATGGCAATAGGCTCGCACCCAATTAAATGGGACTGAAACATAACTGGCGAAATGTGGGTGTACTGTAGGTACACCCCTGTCCAACTCTTCAGACATGATGTTATGTTTTAAATTCGAAAGTAACTCCTCAATATTGTATCCCTTTTATCTGCTTTCTAATTATATGGTGTGCTTGAAAGATTATTTGCAGAATAAATTATATCTATAATTTGCATAACAAGAAGGCAGATAAAAAAGGTGTGTCCTAATATTGAGCGGTAATCGTGCGCGGCTGCCGCGCGAACATTCGTCGGTTTATTCCTAACCAGAGCGCGGCAGAAATGTGTCCTGCAAAAGCCGCGTGTTGTTGCCGCGCTCTTGCCGCTTAATGTTTGAACACACCACACCTTAATAATTCCGAATAAGAATGTTATTAAAATGAGAAATTCATCTTTTCTCTTTATTGCATTACCTAAACGTTCCAAATGGTTTATTTACTTTTGTACCATCAAGGAAGTTCATATCGAACCAGTTTCAAAACAAAATCCCGTGAACACGATGGCCACATCTGTTAACGGCCCGGTTCTATAGCCGCCGAGCGCTGCAAGCAAGAATAGTCCTTACGGTGGTTAGATATGAACTTCGATGGTATATACACAAAGTTTATATTTCGCCTAAAATGTACATATGTAAGGCTTTACACAATTTTGAAAGAGTCTATGACAACGGAGTAACGCAGTATGGAAAAAAGCTTATGTAAATAAACCATTACATTATTATGACTTTAATAAAAAAACTATTTTGAATTTGTAAAAACCTTGCCATAAAATTATATAAAATCAAACAAAAAAAGGGAAAATATCGATGTTAAAATGTAAAATATATTTTATTATACTAAAAACAATATGTTTAGTCTAGTCTCATGGGAAATCATAGTTTTCTTTATCTACCTATTGCATTTAGGTGTTTCGGGTGCGCTACAGACATGTTCGGGTCGAAATGATTCGGCACAGGCCGGGCGGAAAAATCAAATGTATATTTCGCCGCCCGGTTGTGCCGAATCATGCCGAACCGATCAAGTTTGTAGCACGCCTTAGCAACTGCTAATAATTCTAGTGACTATGACTATTATTAATTGTTGGCGCCACTTTACATTATGAAGTGAAATTCGCGCGCTTTTTTTTCTAAATAAAAATTGGAAAATATTTAATATGCATTGTTTTGTGACCTGGTATCATGTTTATAAAGTTATTGATTGTTATTTAACAATAATATTGTAAGTAATGTCTTCCTCTAAAAGTAATAGTGTTAGATAACGTAATATTGTCCAGGTCAAATGAATATTTTTATTATTTTAATATGCTTTTGTCTAATGACAATCAAAATAGGATATGCGATATTTAAATTCTACGTAATGTAAAGTGGCCTTTTATGGGAGGTTTAAATGTTAACTTGACGGTAAAATAAACTTTTAAAAAGATCGTCTAAACACATGTTATCGTAACACAAATTTTGAAGACGTTTGAGCAGATCCATAGTGTAATAAAAACTAGTATTAGTTACCATAATCAATAATAAGATAATAAACCAGTCTATTTAAATGTATTGTTTTATTTTACCTGTGTTATTTTGACTATCAGGCACACAGGCCAGGCCAGGTCAATACAGGCTGTGTTGGTTGGATACTGAAGGACACTGCAACAAAACATTTAAACTGGCAATCTCTTAAGACTCGATAATCTTCATTTTCAACATAACTATGTATTGCTTAGGCAATAAGGTCGAAAAGTGTTCAGGCGCCAGTGTCCGCGATAGTACATAACATAACCATAAAAAACATAGTCTTTGTTTGTACACGTAAAATACAAAAATTTTCTTTCCAGAATAAAATATGTTATTAAATATTTCTGTGAAAGGAAGGTATTGGGATATATAATGATTTTTATGCTTTTTAATTAAATCAACATGTAAAAAAACCCTGTATGATCCGTGATGGTGTTGTTAAGTATCGTACCGAGTCTAATTATGTGGTAATTTTCAGGAAAATAAAATAAAAATCGCCACTTTTTTTTCAATGGGGAAATTTACCGGGTTTAGGTACTACATGGGGTGCGAGCGGCCGTCGGTTAGCGGTACAAGTCATAACTTATGACTCCTGTTGAAAATTTGCAAAATTTTAATGGATTTGGGGTAATTTTGGTACTAAAAATATCAATTTTAAATAGCAATAAGTACTTATTAACTTTATTATTTTCAACAATAATAAGATTTTTTATTACTTTTTTGTAATGTTATTTCAGTACCTATTACCCTTTCGGATCGGACGGGATTTTTTTATACGTATTGTATGTAGAGATGATCAAATCCAAAAGTCATTTAAACAAAATAGGCTAAGAATCAGTACTTTTCAAACGACAAAATTACATAAGACAGTCCCCCAAAAACGCACGCCCTTCACCACTTCCTAGTGCTTTAGCTGGGAAGAAGTGGCGCAACAAATTCATCATCATAATCATCATGCATAATCCTATATTTTCGGATAATCCAATTGAATCGCAACGACAGAGCAAAGTATTAAATTCAAAGGTCGTACCTAGCTCTTTGAAACAGTAAACAGTATAATTATGCTATTTAAACCAATTAACCGTGGCTTTATAGTTTGGGCTCGTTGCAATTCTAAAATGGGATAGGTATTATCTGAATTTGACATTTACACAGGAAAGGATAATTAATCAATATGAAAATACGGGACTAGGTAGGACACGGTATAAAGTTGTTACATCATTTAATTAAAAAGTGCTTGCCAATACTCTAATAGCTAAAAGAAACAAACTTGGAACTTTTACTTATAGACGTATTATACACTTAAAAGCTTATAGATAGGTGTATGAGTGGTGTTGGAACATTTCAAGTAAATCGTTAAGATATAGCATAGCACCTTCTATTAAAGAAACTCTGAGAAGGAAAGCGGAACAACTGGCTCCTGGAGAAATCATTTATGAATATGCACATCCGACATCTGTAATCAGGTGGCATGACACAAAAGATGTGTTAGTTAAACATGATCAATGCATTTCACCCAAGTCGGGTTCAAATTATCAACAGAGCCCAAAAGGGTGGTACCAAGAAAAAATGTATTGTTGTCAAGCTATCTAAACTAATTTATAGAGAAAAGATTTGATTTTTTTGGAGTATGAGGAACAGGGTGTAAAGTTCACTCATCCACCATAGAAAAGGGAGGATCCTCCGACCAGACCACAGATTAATAAGTTATGACCAGACGGGTGTCGTGTCTGGCGGGCAACTGCCCAGAGTAAACTCTAATTGCACGATGCAGGATTTGTGTGACGTCAGGATGTTGTGTGACGTCAGGTCTTTGATGCGTAGTTTGCATGTAGCGATGTAGATGCCGCTACAATTTTTTGTATGTTTGTTTGTAATGCTGGGGCTACATTGTCGCGTTATCACAAACTAAACTTCGCGCGCTCTCTCTCGTACACCGCTCGACGTCATGCCGAGCAACAGAGAGCGCGCGAAGTAAAGTTCGCTATAACGCGACAATGTAGCCCCAGCATTTTGAATAAACTCAAAAACTACTGTACTGATTTAAAACATTCTTTCAGCAGTAGAATGCTATATTATCACTGAGTAACATAGGCTATAATTTATAAATAATCACGATGGCGGAAGCTAGTTTGTGAATAAAAGAAAATCACCGGCATAAAAAAAGAATGTTGTGGAGGGTTTAGGAGACCCTCTAGGACCCCCAAATAACGTTACATTCTCATACGAAAAACAATCAGGATTTTATTTGTTGCGGTGAAGAAAAAGCATCGCAAGTTACCGCACCGCAGTGCGCGCTAGATCTCACATACTCCTTTTGCTTTTGCTTTTCTGTTTGCCCCCATGGCATGAAGGCGTGAGTAAGTATGTAAATATGACATTTAAATAAATCACGAAATTCAGTCTAACATTTTTTAATAGAAACTACAATCTTTAAAAACAAATTGTATACGTATTTACAAATAATACAACCACTGACTAAGCTATACATTTTTTTCCAAGCCTTTTGACAACATTTAAAATCTCATTTTACTTTAATGGCAGCTCGTAACCTAGCACTACGGCTTCTAGGATTCCTCTCCACTTCTTCATCACTAGGTATCTCTACATGCTTATTGATCGCTTGCCAAGGGGTATCGAAAAACTGGTTGATTGTATCTTGATTCTGCACTAAAGTTGGATTCAAATACTTCAACGGAACTGGATTAGCAACCTCATTAATTAGATTTCCTGCTATATGACGCTTGACAATTGTATCTTCTAATGAATGGAAGCATATCGTTACTAATGTTCCATTGATTTTCAAGTAATATTTAGCTAGTAACATGCCATAGTTGAGTTCATTCAACTCATTGTTTACAAAGATACGTAATGCTTGGAAGACCTTTGTAGCATTTGACTGTGGTCTTTGTAGTTTGTCCAAACGTTTCTCATCCGGACAGCATGAATTGACAAGTTCTACTAGTTCTTCGGTGGTCTCAATATTTTTGATCATGTATCTAGCATGTATGATAGTTTGTGCAATTTTTGCTGCTTTCTTCTCTTCTCCATATATTTTAAATATCTTGTAAAGTTCATGTTCATTTGCGGTTGCTAACACCTCTCTTGCTGTTATTTGATTCGGGTCTCTGCCCGCATCCATTCTCATATCTAAGAAACCATTTTTGTTGATAGAAAATCCTCTCTCTCCAACATCTAATTGCATTGAAGAACATCCAAAGTCAAATAGCATTCCATCTATTGTGGACTGTTTTATTTCTTTGGATTTTAGGAGGGTAGGAAGATCACTAAACCTTCCTAATAATGGTATTACTCTATTTGGGTATTCTTCAGCTAATGTTTGGGCTTTCTCATAAGCTACAGGATCTCTGTCTAAGGTTATAAGTTTACAATCAGCAGCTTCTAATATTTTCTTTGAGTGTCCCCCGGCTCCAAATGTCATATCAATGTACAGCTCATTGTCTTTAGGATTTAAGTGTTTTATAGACTCATTTAACATAACTGGTGTATGGTCTCTGTACTGTACTTGTTCTGAGGATAGTCTCCGAGCGAGTACCGCCCTGCGGAGTCGTTGGAACGGTCTTAGAATCATTTTTTATCTTTACCAAATATTTTACTAAAGAAACCTTTATTTTCCTCTTTCAAATACTCGAGAACTTCGTTAGATAGGATGAGGTTGCACTCTTCAGTACTCAGGCCTGTCGCTGTACTGCTGTGTTTCCGTTTGTACTTGTTTTTATAATAGTTATCGGCTAATTTGTTAAGGGAGTTGTACTGTTTGTTGCAGAGCTCAGAATCCAAGTTCTGCCTCTCCGATGACTCAAACGCCGCCTTTACCTTATCTCTAATGAATTTTCCGAGGTCTCTGTGAAGTAATTTTTAAGTAAACGGATGTTGGTACAAAGTGGATAAAAATATTATGTCGCATAACCTCACTTTTTCCTACCTTTCGCCTTTAGTGTTGTCCACGGGCCATTTAGCTATGAGTCTAGTGAATTTCTTGTACTGAGTAGTCATAGCTAGTTATTTAGTATACCATCTTATTATTCAGCGGCTTTATTTTGATAATTTCGAAGTAAAATTTAATATTTTCAAGAAAACACCAAATAGGACCAACACGGAAACAGATTTCTGTCAACTGTCAATGTCACATTGACGTACTGAAAAGGGCTGTTTCGTTCAGAATTAGTGGTATTCTTTTTTTTTTGTTTTTTTTATTCACAACGGTAAAGCTCTTGGCCTCCATCTCACATTATGTTCTACGGCTAATGTGACCGGCCCATTGCTTCAGCTGGCTTATGTGAGCAATGTCGAAAACTTTGGTACTCTCCCTTAGAGAGGCTCCAAGCATAACTTGTTCCAAAGCTCGCTGAGCGACTTTATGTAGATATATTTATTTGGCGTTATTCTCCAGTTATAGGCTCTAAAGAAAGGCCTTGGTGCAGGTGCCACCGAGAGCTGCTGCTGTGAGCGTTAAGTCAGTGGGCACGATTTGAACTTTCGATGTACAGGTTGATGTTTCCTATAACATTCTTGGTTCCAAATTATTAGATACAAAACAGAATTAGGTACATATCGATCTATTCAGATAAACGAAAAGCATATCGAACCAAGACTATCTACATAATTATAATTGAGGAAAACATGTAATATTTGGTTATTTTCCTTTCAACTTCCTTCAGGGATAACCTAGGTAATAAAATCTTTTACGCTTATAACGGAAATATGGTGAACAGGTGCAGGTTTCCAATAGTCGTGAGAGGAATAGCGGAAGTCCATTTTATTATTAGCTATTTTGTTAGAATTGAGTGGATAGTGTCGCAGTTATTATAACAGGCAGGCTACTGCTAAGGGCAAATAATTGGGTAGCCATCTGCGGTCTAGGGCAGGCACGGTACGAAGCGACGTTGGAATTGTATCTACTTAATAATAATAATAATATATTTATTTGCTCAAAACATGGTATAACAGGTCTTACAGTTTAAAGTAGTACAAACATGTTTTGCCGGGTTTAGACTCAGCATGCAAATTCGAAAATAAAAATAAATTACTTATAGTTAGGTCGGTATCTACTGAGTATTGGTAATGTTTGTTATTGCAGAAAGACAGTTAGGCTGCTCACAGACGAGCGGCATATTGCCGGCGACTGAGATAACTGCAGCCTTTTTTTTTTTTTTTTCATGATGGGAAATCATCAAATGACTTCTCCCGCTCTGGGCAGAGCGAGAGGGTGTGTCAGACTTTTACTGACTAAAACTCACCCGTGTTCCTTCCGTTGCCTGTGTGCCGGGGCCGCGATATCCCTTTCGGATAAACCCGCAACCCCAGCAGGCATTGGTCTTTCGACCCCGTCGGTTGGTGCTGACATCTCTTTGAGGCGCGCGTGGAACACAACGCGCCGTCGACACGGGCCTGGTCCTTATCGGACGGCGAGTGCCCATTGCTCACCGTCCGCAGGCCCGCGCCTACGGTGGCCGGAAGTCTGCTCTTGACTCCCGACGCCCGGGGCGTCTCCTGCGGCGACTAGGGCCGCGAGGGCGTGCAGCTTGCATCTCCCTCGCGCGCCCCGCCTCCTCCTTCGCGAACATAACTGCTTCGCAGAAGGAGGTGACGGCCTCCCATGCACTCTCGCTCCGAACCATGGCCTGAACCAGGGCCGGGCGCGAGAGATCGCCGCCGCCGATCGCCTCCGTGAGGACACGGCGGTGCTCCGCCCAAGCCGGGCAGACCTCCACCGAGATAACTGCAGCCTTAACTTAACTTCAAGCGACGCTATTAGTCAGCACTAATAGCGTCGCTTGAAGCTAAGTCGACTGCAGTTGCCTACGTGACGACGACAGCCGCTGCGCCGCCGCGTCGACGGCAGCCGCTAGATGGCACGTCTCCGTAAGCCGCTGCCGCTGGCGCGTCTACGGCACGACGAGGGCTGCAGTTACTTCGGTAAGAGCTCTAAGATGAAAAACTTAATAGTACCTTTATTACGGTCAGCACTTCAAGTTGCATGGCACGGTAACATAACATTTACATTTCTAACACTTCAGTTGCTGACTGCTACTTACGTATTTTTACTGTAAAAATATAAAACGATATAAGTAAATTTAGTAAGATGATTTATTTATTTATTTGATGGCTATAAGAGTGCGGGAAGACGAGAAAAACGATGGATGGACTGTATGAAAAATGACATGGCTAGAAAGGGGCTGAATTGAATACCGAGATGACGATTAATAGCGAAGTATGTAAGAAGAATGGATGCACTGACCTTAAATTAATTGGGATAACGGCAGGAGAATAATGACAGATTCGTCTGCTAATTTACTATGGTGGTCGGACATGGAATTATCTAGTACCTACCTACCGCAATTGTAGCTACTTTATACGAGAACTAGCTGCGGTTTCACTCGCATTGGTCTCGATCTCGTGGGAGTATCGAGATAAAAAGTATCCTATGTCCTAGCGTAGGTCATGGTCTACCGATGTGCTAAATTTCATTCAAATCAAACAAACAAATAAAGTCACTTTCGCATTTATAATATTAGTTATGATATACTCGTATAATGTAGTTAGGATTAGGATAGCGAAAACACTGTAGCAGCATTGTATATAAGTATTGTGATCATCTGTAAATATTTATCTTAGAGAATATTTAAGAGCTTTCATTCTAAAAGTTGGCAACGTCACAAATAACTGTCAAATATTTCGCTGTTTTGATTAATTTGGAAATATTACTTATTGTATGGAAATATCGGTAACTAGTAAACTAGGATATTAATAATGAATTGTAAAATTATGACACTGAATTTGAGTTGTACATTTTAGGTGTAAAAAGACATTTGGAAAGTTTTCAAATACTTTTTTTACATCTAAAACGAAATATTCTATTAATTATGGAATTTCATAATCAATATTTTAGTTCACTAGTTAACCATATTTCATATTTCCATACAGTAATATTGCCAAATTAATCAAAACTGCTAAATATTTGACAGCTATTTGCAACGTTGTCCACTTTTTGAATGCACGCTCGTACCACGTACGTTACGTAGGTACCTACCAAGATATACAGTACCTACTCTCGTACAACTTTTTTAAACAAACATTACAAGATTGGCGCTCGACTATTGACTGTCTGTCCTGCTGAGTGACGTATCCTGGCCTTAAGTGGAAACCCATGTTGCTCATCCAATCGACGGACTATAAACAAGCAAAAGTATTTCAACAAAGCTTTCTCATTTTATTTCTTCCTCATACTTCATAGAGAGAACAATAAAAATTAAACCCGGCCCAGTTTACAAAAATATAATAGGATTAATAGGTCATAACTCACAGGAACTTTTAACAGTCTTTGTGTTATTTTAAAGACGTTAAAAATGCAACTCTCGGCTTTGGTTACGTTATGTCTGGGTGTCTCGGCCCGAAATAGGGGATTAGATGGCGAGTTCATACCGAAAGGTCGGGATTATTGTCTATTGTATTGTAGTATTTTCATATCGAATCATTTTGTTGTCAGATTTTTAGATAAATAGGTTGACGAATGTTGTAATAGGGCTGACGACAAAAAATTTTTTTTAGTCCGTCTTTGAAATTATAAAAAAATATTGGACACGTATTTTTTCTTTTTTTACGTAATCTAAAGATTACGGCGATACATTGAGGTAAAATGTGCCATGACGTCACGAGTACCTACTAGTGACGTAGCGACCCCCACTCCCCAACTTAAAATGCGTTTTATCTAAGTCATTTTTTATTAATATGATAAGGCAAAAAATACGTGTCTAATATTTTTTTATTATCTGACTGACGGACTAATTAGTTTTTTTTTTTTACCCAGGCATCATCCCTATTGTAAGAATCAATCGATGAGTACCTAATAATAATAATTGCAGAAACCGGTACTTCTGGACACAGAATGCGTCACTTCTGGACATGGCGCGTATAGTTAGGAGTTAGGAGGTTTCTCTCACAGGAACCCCGACCATCGGTAGCTTGGACCCTGCTTCCAACACTGTGGGTTACTATGTTTATATCTCTTTATTTTAAGAAATATTTAAAAATGTGTCTGATAAGGAAGGAAATAATTCAACGACATGATTATCATGGGCGTATCATTAATCATTTGCTTATTAAATTATAAGTTCTTCACATAACATCAGGCCTGAATTTTCTCTGCTGGGGTTGCGGGTCTGCTGGGGTTGCGGGTCTGCTGGGGTTGCGGGTTCTGCTGGGGTTGCGGGTTTGTCCGAAAGGGATAACGCGGCCCCGGCACACAGGCAACGGAAGGAACACGGGTGGGTTTTAGTCAGTAAAAGTCTGACACACCCTCTCGCTCTGCCCAGAGCGGGAGAAGTCATTTGATGATTTCCCATCCAAAAAAAAAAAAAAAGGCCTGAATTTTCTGAAAGGCCGAGATGTTACATTGGTCAATTGCGCAGCAGATTCTTATAAAGAAATTAGCCCAGCTATATAATTACGCAACACATTTTCGTAAACGATTACGACTAATTTGTTTCATTTTGACAGTTCAACAACATTCATTGCGTTATTACGTTGGTGAGCAGATTTTATTAACGAACTTAAGAAGCAATGGATTAACAATGTGTTTTAAAACGATTCAAATTCTGATTGATCGTGTATTACGCAATTAGGGTACAGATCCGCACGAGCGGTTTTTCCCGCGGCAATTTTTTTCGTGCACTGGATTTTCAACGCTCGGCTCGACACCGAGAGTTCAACATCCAGTGCGCGATAAAATCCCACCGGCGATATTTTTACGTCCGTGCGTCGTGGGCTTACTGTCGATTTGGCTGTTACATTGTAAATACGTCAAAAAGCTTTAAAGCATGTTTTCGCAAGTCGTCTTGACACTAAGTCCCTAAATATTCCTAGCACTATACCTCAACCAAATGACTCGAACTTGAGCCCAACACATTACGCGGGCGCCCCAGTCACGTGGTATTTGTCACTTCTTCCGTTGTATTACACCTAATAAGTCACACCCAAGTGTTTACTAAAGCGTGGGTGTAGGATACAAAAACCATGCGTACCTGAATTAATGTGTCAAATATGAAAGGTTTAGAGCTGAAAACTAACGAGCCGCTTTACGGTTTCGCTTGAGTATTCAGTACTGCCGTTCGATTCTGTAAAAATATCACCGTGAAACTTAGGTGAAGTGAGCGTGAAGTGAGCTGTCAATAGTGTTAATCCCTAGCATCCTGCCGGTCGATTCTGTGGCAGTGACAGCTTTCTTTCTTTCTAAATAAAAGATGGTAAAAACCGCATCAGAATTCGTTGCGTAGTTTAGAAGAGCAGTGCGGTCACACAGGCAGACACGAAAAGCGACTTATCTATTAGATAGATACAGAAGTAGATACTCATATAAAAGTTATCAATGTATATTTTGTATAGCTTAGTAGTTCACTGAGTACTGAGTTCGAACCTAAGGCACACACCTCTGTCTTTTCGGATTCATGTGCGGTGAGGAAACCATGCCTGATTGATATTTCTCGACGGCATGTGAAGCCAAGTCAGAGGCCCATGGGCGGAATAAAAATTCTGACACCAGGTTAGTCACTTACCACACGAAAAATAAAGATAGAAAGCTATTACTAGGTACTAGTTGTGCAGTTTTTTAAGAACTTTACCTTAGTTGGAATAAAGTTCTAAATACAACAACTGGTTCAAGGATTGGGCGTGGACTAAAGTAAAAAATAAATTGTTGTATAAAGCGGTTTGAGTTCACATAAAAAACATCGCCTAGATTTCTGGAAATATTCCTTATTGACAAATAAATGTTAGCTCTCACGACTAACTGGAATTGAGACAAGTTTATTACATTATGTAAATTCATAGGTACCATTTCTTTTCAAACGTAACTAAATATGTAGGTACAGTTCAAGATAAGTATCACAATTAGGTTCCACTCAAGATCAAGTTAATAAACAATTCCGAGAAAAGCAAAAATGAAATGAATATCAGAACACTATACAGCGTGGCAGGGAGGCGAAAACTGTTACCAAGGATTCACTTCATGATTCCGAAACCCGTTGAAATTTTTCGTCGGTTATTAAAAAAAAATCTGCTGTTTCATAGAAAAGTGATCTACGCGGTCAACATTTATGGAACACCAGATTTAAAAAAAAAATACTGACGAAAAATTTCAACGCGGTTCAGACTCACGTACTTGAATCCTGGGTAACAGTTTTCGTGTCGATGTCTATGTGTGATGTGATATTCTGTTCAGGTGGGCTGAGGTGTACAAATGCACTCCCACACATTTACGAAATCAAGAATAGGAAGGATCCTATTTATACGTCCTGTAAATAGAAACTCTTATTTATAAGTCAATCGCGTGAAAGACGGCGATACAATTGATGTTGAAAAGGACGTATCGCACACGGCAGTATTCTCAGAATTGGATATGAAGAATGAAGCCACATTATTTCTACTCCTGCATTCTTATTTTATTTCTGAAGCTGAAAATAATTGGATATTTTATGTATGTTAAAAGAAAATCTTACTTAGTATCGAGGATGATTTAAATATGAATTTATTTTCACTTATTATCATTACCTAACTACCATTCTCATATTTTTTTTAAAGCTGGCAACAATGATAGATGATAATGAAAGATGTTAAAAGAAATTAAATTAATTGCAATTAAACTTAAACATCAAACTTTAGAATTACACACCATCTTCGAGCGAATTCTACATTATTTAGGAAGGTAATCACTTTTTATCGTGTTGATAAACAGCAAGGCTAGTTTTTAAGGGTATGTATCTCTCCTTGACGCTTGTTATATAAAGAAACCAACAGCTCAACTAGGGAATCGAAATGAACCAAAACCTAACGTTTCAAAGCTACGTTTTCAACCACCAGACTCCTAAACAAGTTATGTAATAAGTAAATAGCAATCCTCTTAATAACTCCATTATAACATCATATATAACATAATAAAAATTCATATATACGGATATTCACTTTCCCTCCTTATAAATCTTCATCTTAGCTCGACTCAATATCTTATTGCACATGGTGAATTCGAGGCTTCGTCTAAAAATCAACATTTTTTCACGACGACTTGCCTGCTTTTACTGAAGAAATAATACTACAAGACTGCATCTCTCTGCTTCATATACATTGCGGCTTTTGTTCAGGAGTTGAGGTTATGTGGTAGTGTATACGCGGCATTGTATATCGTACATTTGCAAACGTTTTGATAAGTTGTGTCTTCGGTACTAGGTAACGCTGAACGTTACAAAGTGCGAGCCTTTTGTCTAGATTAGGGTGGTGTTCCACTGTTGCGTTTAGTCGTGAGGTTCCTTTAATTAATTAATAAAAATTTTAGCTAGTGAATTTTTTTTTTATAGAGAAAAAAGATGTAGCTTACACTGTAACAACTTATGTGGACACAGTAAATTCTTGAACGTATTTTGTTTTATGATAAGTTATTTTAGATATTTTTTTAAAGCGTAACTCTATTACTTTTAACTCGGTTGCAGAATACTCACTAAAACAATATCTTATTAGGTCACCCACTCCGGTAATAATTCAAGCTTATGAATTATTTATGTAAGCATACTTTTCTAACGACTGAAAATAGGAAGGTATGTCTAGTTACTTAGGCAATAAGAAAACAACATTTTACATTAAAACAACATTCATTCCACTTCTTCTTTTCGAGTCGATGGTACTCTTCTTCACTGTTGTTTTTGTATATTTTTTTTAAATATTATATGGGCCCAGTAGGTTGTATTCATTCCACTAAAAATCAGACATCACAACACCAGCCATATTTACGACAGACACCCACGTTAATAAAAACCATCAATCCGCCCGTCATTCGCCTTAGCAAGAGTCCTCTCTAACCCGAGGGCGGGCGGCGCGCGCAGCCGGCCGCCATTTCTATCTGCAGTCGTACCTCGCGCGGCCACCTCGCGCCATGCACTAGCCGAGCACATTACATAAGACCAGTCCACAAACAATCATCAACATCAGTGATCAGTGTTATATAACTAACATAACATTACAACACAAAATATAACAAGTGTAAGTGTTAACTTTAAATTGTGCAAACGGACGCTCAAGTTTTATCAGGTACGATTCTCAGTATATACGTTTTCATACACACGCTACGGTTAAAGTATATAGTTTTATATTTACTATGTATTTTTTAATGTTTGAATGGTTTTTAGTTGTTATTTTTGTGGGTTTTACTGTTGTTTATGTGTTAAAGTGTTATTTTTGTTAAGTTCTCGTAGTTCAATGTTTGGTTTATCGATTATTCTCTAAAACGGTGTTAGTTTTACCGCTTTTATGATGTTTTAACCACACGTTATTAAAATTGATATTTTTTTGTGAATATGTTCATGTTCATTCATTATATTTTGTGTAAAATTGATATGAATAAGAATATAATGAATGAAATCAATTTTCGTTGAGGTTAGGTTATTTTCGTAGGTATGTCTTAAAGATAAATACTCAAGTATATTTTCTAACTTAAAGTAACTACTATAAATTATAGAAGAAAGCCTTGTGTGTGTCCCAATCAGTTTCAATCAGCATAATGCTCTCTAGGAGGTATTGACCCCGAGGTGTTTCGATAGCGTACCCACAGAACTTAAAAAATTATATCGTGCCCCTGTTTCTTCATTATATTTGGTTCAAGTTTTTAATATATTGTTATAGTATCGTGTGTACTTATTGTGTGTTATGAAATAATATTATACGTTTTCTAGATAATCGTATTTCTAGATTTGATTCCCCCATTTCTAATTAGTAAGTTACGTTTTAGCATGTGAGATTTCGACTGACTTTTATTGATGTAATTTGCGTTTAATACTTTGATTCATTTCAACAAATTCTACGTTACTCTAAAGAGAAAGATGAAGAAAGAAATTAAGAGGCTAACTACAAACAATGAGCAGCGAACAGAAGCCTGTGGAAAAGTAAGGCCGTTACCCTGCTGTAGGACATTACCGGCTAGATAGATGGTATCATATTCAATCGCTTAAGTATACTTTTTAGTTGCAAAATAGGGATGATGTCTAAATTTTTTTTTGTCCGTTCTGTAGATTATTAATAAATATTGGACACGTATTTTTTCTTTTTTTACGTAATCAAAAGATTACGGCGATACATTGAGTTAAAATGTGCCATGACGTCACGAGAATGTAGATAAGTACATTTTATACTTATTTGTGGCGTAGTGACCGCCACTCTTCAACTTTAATGCGTTTTATATAAGTTATTTATTATTAATATGATAAAGCTTTTATGCTTTATCGTATTAATAATAAAGCATATTTAATATTTTTGTATTATCTGACTGATGAACTAAACAGAATTTCTTTTTTTTACCGAGGCATCAAGCCTATTAGGGACTGCCTCATTGTTCTAGTTTTCGCAAGCGTTACTGGTGAGCATGAGCTGGGAATCGAACCCAGGACGGGTTCGATTCCCAGGTCGTGTGTGATATTCGGGTGTTCTTTAAGGAAATTTCTCAGTAGCAGCCCGGAATCTGGATTTGTGCCCGGTTGATGGCAATAGGCTCGCCCCCTATTACATAACTGGCGAAATGTGAGTGTACTACAGGTCACACCTCTGGTAATCCCTTCGAGGATTACAGGCGTAGTGTTAATGTTATGTTATGTAAATTTATTGATAAACTCTTAAAATAAACGCAGTGGTAAAAACGCTATAAGAGACACCATGTTTAGTCCGAGCTTGCTATTATACGCTCTACGGACATACAAATAAGATCTACATCATGTAAAAATATGATAACGGAGTTTTTGCTCAATTTAGGGAAGCCCAAAGAACGGAGACCATTTTTTCTAGGACGTCTTTGTCCGTGACATGGCTCTAATAGCTAGGGACGATACATCAACTACCTAAATGTTTGATATGCTAGTTATGACAAAGCAAATCCTACATACGGTAATTAATTTAAGTGACGGTAGTTGAGTGCCCACTATAGGTACCTGAGTGGACACTTTAGCCTTTGTGATCCAGTGTAGGATGGTACCTATTCTATCCTGGTAATGTCACACAACTGCGTAAAAGTCTACCTAAATTTCCAAGCTGTTGACCAGAAAGCTGTCTAGTTCGATCGTGGTTTACGATGTCTTATTAATCAATCTACCTAACCTTTTCCCAATTTTTATGGGGTTAGGTTCAAGTCTAACCGGATTCAGCTGAATACCAGTATTTTACATAAGCGACTGCCTTTCTGACCTCCACAACCCAACTGGGTAATACGATACTTCTTGGTAAGACTGGTTGTCCGACTTTCGGGCTTCTGACGACCCGTAACGACTGTCAAACATCCATGAATGACAGCCGGGACCAACGGCTTAACGTGCTTTCCGAGGCACGGAGGAGTCTCCGTATGTAAAGATGGTCACCCATCCACAGACCAACCCCGGCAAGCATAGCTTAACTTGACGGATCGACCCGTGCAGCAGTTATTACTTAGCCACGAGCTCCACGATGTCTTAATTATTACAGCTAATATATTTTTTATCTATCTAGATCGTCCAACCTTTGCAGTCTACTTCCATACAGACTACAGTACTAATTGGTTACCTTTTTTAAGGTTTCGTAATTACTGGGTAATAATATTATTCATCATCTTCATTCATGATTTCAGACTTATATTAACTATATAAGTCCAGGTTTCCTCACGATGTTTTCCCTCACCGATGTCAGTAATGTCCAAGATAAACTCAGAAAGTACATATGAATTGAAAAAGCCACATTGGTACTTGTCCGGATTTGAACCAACAACCTCATGCATGAGAGGCGAGGCCTTAACCACTGGGCCATCACCCCGTTTTAACCCATCACCAACCCGTCTTGAGCAAGCGTGGTGATGAATGTTCGTGTCTTCTCTGTATGAGAAGAGGCCTTTGCCTTGCAGTGGGACAGTAAAAGGCTGGTATTATTATCTTCATTGGGAGCCTTGTTCCACCCTCTGCGAAGTATAGGTCTTCTCCCTTTTGTGCCTTTCTTCCCTGGTCTGTGCAGGATTTATATAGCGCGAGGGGCACCCAAATAATGCAGGCGCGTCCTTTATGAAGCAGTTATCTAGAATTCGGCTGGGGCAATAAGATAGGTCGAAACAGGCCACTAGGGGTTACTTCGACCGCGTTGACATTAATAGGGCAAATAATTGTGTTCGGGTTTTCGGTCATAGGGTTCAAGCTGGCGGTCGAATTTTGGTCGAGCTCAAATTGATTACAGATCAGAGAATGTTTACAAGGTTACAAATCAATAGAACTTTAATATCTTAGATGTTTACGAACTTTAGTAAGTTGTATCTTGAAATGATCTTATGAAGTCTTGCGGTTTCCTCGATGTATTGCGGTGTTCGGGTATACATAAGTAGGTACATTTATGTTAAGTATTTCGTGCCCGATTCTGGAAATGTCTAGAGCTAGCTTGATGAATCGTGTATCGGGGCCCTAACTTTTTGTTGTAAGAATGTTTAAAGAATCCCGCCCTGACTTACAAATTAAACATCTTTAATCTCGGTAGCTTTTATAGCGAAAAATTCAACCATAAAAATATTTGCTCTACTGAAGATTGAACTTTCAAATTTACGACAAAAGCCAATGACATCCTTACATCGAACGTTGGTACTCATCTGGTACTCATAGTCAGAATATGCATCAGAATTCTAGTAACTTTAATCTTGTTATTAATTGCCTTTTAAGCCCATGGTATTAAAGCCACAGTTTTGCAGCGAGGTGTATGAAGAGATTTAATGAAGTGTCTATTACTGTGGACGGCCGACTCCTGTTGTATTGAACCTGTGATTTATACCTTACTTACATCAATTTCTGCCTGTTCGGGAATATTTTCTATAAATAGTTTGCCTGGATTCTGGAAAATTGTGGTAGTCTATTTTTGGGTCGGATGTCCTGGTAGTTTTACAGAGTACATACCTCAGAATGTCATCACTTCAGACTGCCAAGTCATACGTCTCGAGTTCGAACCCAAGGCACGCACCTCTGACTTTTCGGATTCACGTGCGTATTGTATAATTATCACTAGCTCAAAAAACTGTGAAGGAAAACATCGTGAGGAAACCGGCATGCATAGAGATATTTCTCGACGGCATGTGAAGCTAAGTCAGAGGCCCATGGGCGGCTTTAAAACTCTGACACCAGGTTAGTCACTAACCACACGAAAAGAAGAAGAAGCACTTCTTTACCAGTTGTTATCGTCAAAAGCGATCAAGGGACTTTTTTAATACGATCGACAGCAACATCTCGTTTTTGCGCGAATGTTAGTTAATTATTGGTTTCGCTCCTTTTGCAAAAAGGGATCTTAATATAGCAATATTTTCTTAAAACCATTAATTATAGGGGACTTTAAGCGAAGTTATCCAGTCCTTCAGCGTCTATTGTCATTAAGAGTTTCTAAGATAGTCTTCACGGTGAGTTGGAAACTCGAATGTCAGACAACTGGCCTATCATAGTATATCGGTCGGTATTGACCATTTTTTATATGGCGCTGAAACGTGATCCGTTAAAAGCCGCCAAGGCCAAGATTGATTATTTAGAGATGTGGTGTTGGCTTAGGCTACTTCGTATACCATGGGCCGTCATGAGAATGAATGAATCCATACTGGAGAAACTCAACATCACCAAGCGGATATCTACAATATGCCAGGAGCATGTCAATATACAATATGCCTCAGCTTTTTCGGACATTATATGCGTTCACCTAACCATGGTCTGGAAAGGGTTATGTTACTAGGCCGGGTGGAAGGAAAACGCGCTCAAGGCAGAGCACTGGTGAGATGGTCAGACGCGATCAAGAAGGCTGTTGGAGGCAGAATTTACCAAGCAGTCCACACGGCAGAAGACTGCATTGCTTGGAGACGCGTCGTAAGTGGTCGCGATCCTCAGCATTGAGGGAACGACGAAGAAGAGAGAGATTGTCCAGTTATTTGGCTTTATAATTATAGGTCGCATCGGGTTAGACTGGACTGGTCAGAAACAAAGGCAGCTTGATGAAGTGTGACTAACAACAATAACCTCCCGACATAATCCCTTGGCTTTTTCCTTTCTTCACAGAAAAGAGTTCCTTGTTTCCACTAAACGTAATTTAGGAGGAATACTGATGCAAGTGAGAGAGATAGAACACACTTGTATGGTTTTATAAAGGGGAGTGGGGATTAGAGGGGGGATCAGAGGGGCAATGGCATGTAACTCGTGTTACTGACTTACTTATTCACGGTTGTTTACCTTCCAGAGGGTATCAGATGTGCACTGCAATGACGTAAAGGAATATTGTTTGTTTTGTCAGTAAGTGATACGTTTGAGACGTCTTTTTTTGTTTATACAGCGTGTTTTATATCAGATAGATGTGGTTATATTTAGGGGTGTGGTACAGACCATCATGGGCGTACCCAGCTTTTGGCACAGGGGGGCACATGTTTTACATAATTTGATGTGGTTATAGAATGAATATTTTTCGTCGCCTATGTTTGGCTCCATCAAAACCGTCGGCCCCCGGCGGTTGGCGAGCGAGCATGTGCTTGCTAGCTGCATTCGCGTATGCATGAAACAACGACACGAGCTGCGCAGCGTGGTTTAAAAAAAAAAACATGCATAATATTGTATTGTAATTGTAAAGTAAGTCTTACCATGACTCTAACATAACAGTAGGTAAGTACTTAGGCATACAAAATCCAGGGGGAGACAACTGCCTGGTATTGAAGTTTTGTGTGGGACAGCTATTTACACATTTCTGATACATTCTGTATAGTGCAAGTTTTATAGAAGAGTACAATATAAAAGTTTACTTGAAATTCTCAATATATTTTGTGGTCTGGTGAGGTGGTAAATGATGTGGTGGACTATGGTACAGTCTCGAGCATAAATACCTTCCACTTACGAAATTCAAAAGCGATTTTCTTGTGAAATAACGATTGTAGTCTGGGGAAAAGACCTAGTTCATATCAGTATGGTTTCGAAAATATTTTGTTCCAAACATTTTTATTTTGTTCTATCAATTCTTCAGGAGTAAATCACTTATTTTATTTTCACTTGCCCGCGAACTTCGTCTGCGATCTAGGAAGAAAGTAGCCTTTGTCCTTCTCCAGGCCATGGTCTACCCCTATGCCAAATTTCATTCAAATCGGTTCAGCCGTTTTAGCGTGAAAGCGTAACAAACAAACTCACTTTCGTATTCAGTTGGGATTAGGATGCTCGGGAAGTTGGGTTTTCGCTACAAGTCGATGTATGATGGTCAGACCTCCCTGTCTAAATATAGATCTTTTATAAGCCCGGATCAGGCTTCTGAGTAATTAACGCTCCTGTCTTACACACAGGCGTTACCCTAGGCCCTCTTTAATTATCTGACAGGATTGTGTGAGTCGTAATTAAAGAAGAATCACCTAGATGAACCGCCTGTTGATTTCTTGTTCACCGGGGCTGAAAAGAAACCTTTTCATTGACGTTTTTCTTGATCAGTCGCTAGGTGGGTTGTCAACATTGATCTATCTAGAAATAGTCGGTCTCTTTGTATATAACTATCAGAGAAGAAAGGTAGATTAGAAAACAATAGTAATCTGAAAAAAAATTGTCCGACCTTGCTGGTAAATCTAAGACCTTTAAGGTATACCATCATACTAATTCTAGCAGCTTGTGGCTAAGTGATAACAGCCGCAACGCGCCGTTAAGCTACGCTTGCCGGAGTTACCGAGACTCCTCCGTGTCTCGGAAAGCACGCTAAGCCGTTGCTCCCTGCTGTCATTCGCGGATATTTGACAGTCGTTACGGTCCGTCGAAAGCCCGAAAGTCTGACAAGCAGTCTTACCAAAGGGGTATTGTATTACCCAGTTACTGGGTTGTGGAGGTCAAATAGGCAGTCGCTCCATGTAAAATACTGGTATTCAGCTGCATCCGGTCAGACTGGAAGGTGACTTCAACATAGTTGGGAAAAGGCTAGGCAGATGGACTAATTCCGGCAGCCAATAAAGTTTATTATAATAAAAGCCCATAATAACCCACTTCTTTATTGTACGTATATATATGCAGCAGTGATAGCTTAGTGGTGTGCCCGTCGGACTGCCAAGACATAGGTCTCGAATTCGAACCCAAGGCACGCACCTCTGACTTTTCAGATTCATGTGCGTATTGTATAATTATCACTTGCTTCAAAAACGGTGAAGAAAAACATCGAGAGGGAACCGGGGCATGCCTGAGAGATATTTCTCGACGACATGTGAAGCCAAGTCAGAGGCCCATGGGCAGCTTTAAAAAACTCTGACACCAGGTTAGTCACTAAACACACGAAAAGAAGAAGAAGAATATTGTATATAATTATACATGTTATAAATTAATGTCCCTTTTCTTTTGTTTGTGTGACTTCGTTGTTCTTCAAAATAACGCATAGGATTATGATGCAGTTTCACAATTAGATTAGAGAGCTCATTCCGGAAGGTTTATGTGTTTAAAACCAACATTTATTCAACCTACGTATAATAAAGAAATCTGCATTAATATTAAACCGTGCGAAGCAGTGCGGGTCGCTAGTATATTAATAAACCACACCTCAGTACCTCTCTTTATTAGAACCGCAGACAACTGCAGCGCTGTCCATTCGCTATTTTCCTTAAAACCCTTACATTGTCTTTCCGACTTTTATGTTTTTTTCAACAGTACTAGTCAGTCTAAAAGAGTATGATTAAAAATAAATCACTGTTAGTTGCAGAACCCCAAAAAATAAATCTTTTTCAATCTTCAAGGTCGCCCCTTTAAAACCTTAGCACAAAAATCTAGATTACAATCCAAGACCCACTTAAAGTAGCACACTAACTACTACTTAAAAAGTTTAATAAATAAATAAACCCTAATTTTCATAAACTGTGCGGTAACCTTCGTGGAAGCACTAACACTTATGTCTGTTTTCACTAACACTAGATTTTCAACGCTAGACTCACCGCACAAAGTTGAAAATCCAACGTGGGTATTAAGGTGTCGCCTAGCTTTAGTGATAACGGGCAAAACAGTTACCTACTACGTGAACTACCATTAAAAGTAAGCCTAAAATATAGCAATAAATTAACTAGGCTAGACCAGTCCAGTCAGGGTTTAATAGCTAATGTAGAGTTTAGGTATGGTACAAACTAAACTACAAACTTTTGTACAATGACGCAGTTTTGTTGGGCAGCTGCTGGACTGAGCTGAAAATAATGGTGTATTTTTCTGGATAGAAGAAAAAAATAAAGAGGTTCCTTATCTAGATTTCTCATTGTAGGTTCGTTTACTAACTAATATTAGTTGTTGTGTACTTGTACATAATTTATATTTTTTAGTGTTAGATGTGGCACACACACATCATCATCTTTTTGTGTGTGTGTGTGTGTGTGTGTTAGTGTGTGTGTTTGTGTGTGTGTTTTTTTGTTTGTTACGCTTTGACGCTAAAACGGCTGAACATATTTAGATGAAATTTGGCACATGGGTAGACAATGACCTGGTTTAGGACATAGGATACTTTTTATCCCGATATTCCCAAGGGATCGAGACTTACCCGGGTGAAACCGCGGGGCGAAACTAGAATGCACATAAAAAAATATAGTACGAGTATTATCGGTACGAATATTTCATACTAATTAATAGCAAGAAGGTATCCGTATTCCTTAATAACAGTTGATGTCTGTGTGTTTGTGAATTTTGAATACCTAAGTGTCACCAGCAATATAGAAGAAATTCTTAAGAGTCTATAATACCTCAAATTGCTTAGCAAGATCCGCCGTTATATCGAAAATACTATACTATATATTTATAAAAGAAAAAAAAAAAATGTACCTTTACCATAGTAAAGTTGAGCATTTATGTGAAAAATATTGTAGACAGAAAAAAGTTACAATTTACTCCAAACCGAACAATAAACCGCTAGTATATAAAAAAAACTTCAAATTAGATCTTGAAACTTTGCATAATAACTGAACTAAATATAAAGTAGATACTATGTTTATTATTTTTTTCAAATTACCATTATTTTCACCGTAAAAGAAATTACCTAAACTATCGGCGCCTTGGAGCGTTCTCCCCGCCGCTCAGTCTCGCTGTCAGTCAGTCTGCGAGCAGTAAAGTGCGAGCGAGATAAAGAGTGAATTTGAGCTGACGTGCTATGGACTCAACAGAGGCATGTTTTTAAATAAGCAGTGCTTTTTTTTTATAAATAAAAAGTTTTTCTCGCTGGAATTGCTCGACACGCGGCAACGATTATTTATCATCATTTGTTACAATTATAGATATTAAAAGATTACCTACGGAGTTCTTTCGCTGATCCTTGTCTACGTAAAAATAGAGCCAATTATTTTTCAGTTAGTAGTTAGGTACAATCAGCTACGAAAGTCAATTATCAGTTTGTGAACAATTTTTTTTTTCATTATTCGAAAAACAAAAACATATTTTTTTTGAGGCTGGCAGCAGCGTGGTGCGTAGAAAACAAAGATAAACGCGATGGCACAACGCTAGTAATTTATTGCAAAATATGAAGCAATTATATATTTACAAAAAATCTATTGATTAGACTAAAAAATGTTGCTTGTAGAATAATCTGACAAGAAATCTGAATTATTGCATGTAAGTATATTAAATATGGTTTTGAATCGTTAAAATACATTTTTAGAGATATCTTCGTAATTCTTTTATATCGTATCAAATTAGTTGTATAATGTTTTCAACACACTATTTAACTAGCATAATTATATCCTGAAGAATATCATGTATTTTTCTGATTTTATTTACTGCAGTTGATCACATACTTTTAGGCATTATAAAACTTGCGTATAGCTTCTGTCGTCCCTTTAATAACAATTGTATGAAATACTGCAAAGCATCAAAAATTTTGCATCAATCTAGATGAAATGTCATAGTAACAGTTTCAATCCATACTTTCTTTGCTAACCTTACATACCCACCTACATACCTAAATTATTTCTCTACTCTACATAGTTAAATACTTGAATTCGGTTTCGGTTAAGGACTCGACCAGTACAAAAGGCTAATGCGGCTTCTAAACCGGTTTTTGATTTCCCTTGACACTTTACTACCGGCCTGTAAATACAACCGAGGCTTTAGGTCTTAAAATTTAACTGTATCGCAGCTTTACTGCCAGTGTAGTGTGTAAAACAGTATTAAGAACTAAAATCAAGATGAGATTTGAAGTTATAATTCTGATCCTTCTTTTGGTTAGATCGCTCACATACCATGTCAATGCAAAGGAGGTCTTTGCAGATTTTTCTCCGTAAGATACAACAAATTGAAATTGTTCACCTAACTTCTAACCTTTCTGTGCTCATGTAGGTTTATGTGAAATACACAGTTAGGTTTCGGTGAGACCCCTTTACAGTCTCCCCAGAGATGTGCCCTAACAGACGTTGCACAGAGGGGGCTTAGGATCGGTCTTTTGAAAGATGCTCCTTCAATGTGCAGATGGTAATCACCGGGGTGGTTTTAGTGAGGTAAGAATGCCACACTCCCCGGTCTTATCCCCTAAGCCTCGAAGAGAACACCAGAAAACAACAGACAAAAAAATTGTTTATGTAAAATATTTTGATTTTCAATGACACGTCGCTTTCCAGGTGGATGTGAGTAACAAATTAGTGTTTTGTGAGAGACCTTTAGTTGATAGACTTGCGTTTGATCACTATTACAATGCTGACAAAAATGGTGCACGTTAAGCAAGAGTACACTAGTTTTTTTTTCAACAGCTTACGGAAGTAATCCAAAAGTCTTGTTCTGTACAGAAAGTCACCATATCAAGCTGTACTCATACTAGTCCCGCGGTTTCATACGCGTAAGTACCGATCCCGTAGGAATATCGGGATAAAAAGTATCTTATATCCTAACCCAGGTCATGGTCTACCCATGTGCCAAATTTCATCCAAATCTGTTCAGTTGTTTCATCATTTAAAAAAAAAAACTATATTAGTACCTACATAGGTAATTTTCTGTACCTATATCTTAAATAAGTAGGTACCTATTAGATACCTATATTTGTAAAATTAATTTGCATGCCCTAGACAGGCAAAGTATGGACTGTACATTAACCACCAACTTTTACAACTGGTAACACCTGTATTTTCTGCAAATAAATGATTCTTATTCTTATTGAAATATTCGTACCGATAATACTATATTTTTTTTATGTGCATACTAGTTTCGCCCCGCGGTTTCACCCGGGTAAGTCTCGATCCCGTGGGAATATCGGGATAAAAACTATCCTATATCCTTACCCAGGTCATGGTCTACCCATGTGCCAAATTTCATCTAAATATGTTTCAGCCGTTTTAGCGTGAAAGCGTAACAATCAAACGCACTTTCGCATTTATAATATTAAGTTGGGATGCAAAAGTAAGCTATTCTTGTATTAATAGTGTTTGTAAACTTCTACCTTATTCAGTACCAACAGTATCTCCAAAACTATATGGTCATGATCACATACTGCTTACGTTAGTGGCAAGTCTTAAGTTTTAGAAGCAGTTACTAGGTGCCTAAGTTTCATTCAAGCGCATGTAGCCGGCATGAATTCATTAACAACGTTCCAAGTTAGGAACTTAGTCGCATTTTACTTGTTTGTGTAGTAACTACAACCTTCTATGAAAGATGGAAGACTCTTCTTTCAGTTACAACTAAGTTTTTAGTAAGAATTTGTTAAGAGTCTATAATACCCCGAATAGTTTAGCATGATCCTCCGTTATATCGAAAATACTGCAGCATTAATTTTGAATTAAAAATAAATGATAAAGTTGAGGATTAATCTTAAGTCCTATGTTTGACGAAAACAGGATTCCATAAAAAACAATCTACAGAAAAAAAAAACAAAGTTACCTCCAAATCGAACAATAAACCGCTGGTATTAAAAAAATACTTCAAATTAGATCAGGCAATTTTGCATAATAACTGAACTAAGTATAAAGTTCTTTTTAATTACCATTATTTTCACCGTCAAAAGAAATTGCCTAAACTATCGGCGGCGCCTTGTAGCCTTCTCCCCACGCCGCTCTCACTTAGTCCGCGACCAGTAGTGTGCGAGCGAAATACAGAGTGAATTGGACCTGAGGTATTATGGACTCTTAAGGGCTTATTAAAAAACTAGACACAACAATGTCATGCCTTATATCATCTGTTTCCATCCTGCGCTGTATACCCTGTCACCTGTGCACCCGATGATCTTATGACTGCGTCGGTGAGCGGAGTTCACGCCGCTAAAATTTTTGCCAAACATGTTTGATCTAGTTGCCGTCGATATGCTAAGAAGAAGGCCTATACAGGTATGATATTATGTTATCTAGTTTTAGGAATATACGGGATTAGGGATAGGCAAAAGTGTAAAGGACATCTGTTTTGTCATTAATGTCCGAAATAATATGAAGCTGTTTCTAAGAATTTCAGGAGTTAATTCTTATGTGACATTTTTGACAAAACGTAGCTATACTGGTTTCGAGGTGGTTTGAGATTTGTTTCACAACTTCAAAGCTTTGCACTACAACTTATTTTTTTTTAATATTTTGGATTGCAGTAGTCATTCTGAAATTAACTTAAATAAAGCAGTTTTAAGTTGATATTCGTTTAAGTAGAAATAACATCAATTGGAAATAAGGATTTGAAAAGACTTTACCGATAAAGGAGAAATTACTAGTCTAGCAACGTTAAATGAAATCGTATTGAAAGTTAAGTTTATGTAGGCTGTAATGTTATTTTAAATTATATGTAGGATGAATAAAAAAGTCCTAATGCTCATACTTCCATTACAATATTATCGTACTACTACAAAGTTCTTCTACAAAGGACTTTTTCACTTTTACGACATAACTAAGCTCTTAAAGGTCAGGTTTACGTTGAAGAGTATGTTAAAGTTGTTTATATCTTTAATGCAACGTGGGAAGAATTTGGGATTCTTAATAAAAGTCAGTAAACTTTACAAGGTTTTGTTTGTGTTATACATATTAGGTTAAGTTCAGATAGGTATTATTTACGCAGTCTTGTAATCAAACCATGAAGGCTTGGTTATCACTACATAGTTATCACAAGCCCATGACACTCCTTAACTTCGTGTCTAGATTGAACGTAGGGTAGGTCATGTGGACGTGACCTATCAAAATATTATCGTATGATAAGGGCCTTCAGTCGGTTTCATTGCTTGTTCAAATAACAATCTAGTAGAATAATGTCGAAGAAAAGTTTTCATCAAAACTATTAATCGATCAAAACCGACCCTGAAACTTTTCCATGTCTTTTAAAATCTACCAAAGAGCATCAACTACCAAGGACAAAAAACTTGTCAATTACTCAGCAACCGATGACTGAGGCCGATCGATTGCAATTGTATTAAAGTTCATATCTAGATCTAATTTACAACCTTCATTGCATCGATCAGACAAATCTAAAATACTGCAAAGCTCTAAATACGAAACTTTTCAGTTGACATTTCGACGGTATCAAAACTGCGAACCGATCGGTCTTAATGTAGATCGTCTGAACAGGCCCAAGCAGCAAGCTTTATGAGTTTGTGAGAGGAATCCTAAAGTAGTAAGAAATGCAGACGTCTTAAGAACCCCTTTTCTATAATTTCCATGTCACACCAGAAACCTATCATAACATCACGCCAATAATCTCCAAAAGATTAGGCAGAGGTTGAACAAACGAAATTGGCGGATCCGTGGGGCCGTCTACTACGTGTTTAGGGCCAATAACAAAATGAAATGAAATGAAATTGTTTATTCTGTAAATAGGATATAAGAATCACTTTTACACGTCATATTAAAAATATATTAAATTTTGCTAGATGAGTTCGGCATTTCCTATCCGACTACTCTGAGAAGAAAGGCCGAAACAAACTCAGAGGTCGCAGTCTCTTTTAAAGTTCAGACATAATCTTGGTCAAGCCATATGTGGACCATGTAGATTAATGTCTGAAATGGTCTTTTGAGAAAAGAACCACACAGATTTGAGTGGACCTGTCCAGTCAGTGCAAGCATTTGTCAGTAATCGTGGAGCTCAACACAGAACATAAGGAGCTCAACTCAACGAAAAATACCAAAGAAAGGACATTTGGGTAGGCCGCATAAACTACTCAAACTGCCAGACCATCATTAAAACTAACTGAGAAAGGAAAAAAAGGAGTAATGAAAAAAAATAAAATAAATAATAATATCCACATAGTCCTCACATTCACAATAGGTAATTAAAATAATATCATACTTTACAAAGTAATCATGTCATTTTGTTTTAATGTTTAAATAAAACTGGTATATTTGAATTATTTTACTAAATAATTCTAATGTCAAGTTTTATAGTTTTATCACAAGGTTTAGCAGAGCGAGCAGCTCAATCCCAAGCTTTTTTATCTTCTAAATAATCTGAAATTTTATAGTACCCTTTTTTACAAAGTTGGTTTTAATACAAATTTTAAATCGTTTAATGGGTAAGTTTCGAATGTCAATGGGAAGTTTGTTGTAAAAGCGTATACATTGACCCATGAACCAGTTGCCTACTCTGTGGAGACGAGTGCGATGTACAGCAAGGTTGTGTTTATTCCTGGTATTTAAACTATGAATATCGGACATTTTCTTAAAATTTGATATATTTTTGTGTACATACATTAGGTTTTCAAAAATATATTGTGAGGCTAGTCAGAATATTTACTTCTTTGAATTTTCCTCGAAGGGAATCTCTCGGACCTAGGTTGTAAATGGCTCGAACAGCCCTTTTCTGTAGAACAAAGTTAGTATTAATGTCCGCACAGGTTCCCCAGAGAAGAATCCCATATGACATAAGACTGTGAAAATAACTAAAATAAACAATTCTGGCTGTATCTACGTCAGTTATCTGTCTAATTTTTTTAACAGCATAGGCGGCCGAACTAAGCCTTCCTGAAAATTTTTCTATGTGTGGGCCCCATTGTAATTTACCATCAATAGTGATTCCAAGAAAAACTGTCAACTCAACAGGGTCCAGCTCTATTCCATTAACTTGAACATTGGTAGTTAGCTGCCTGACAAGACCCAGGACATAAGGATTTTTGTTAATGATTTTTTTAAATTTAAACGAAATTCGTGGTTGCTCAAATTTCAAGCATCAATAATTTCATTTAAAAATAACAAAACTGGCAACATTTTTTTTAATTTTTTTCTAGAATAATTGAAGAATCTAATTTGTAAAAAAAAAATTGGTTCGTATATAATTTAACTTTTCGCAAATGTCCTTCGCAATCCTTTCGGTGAAAAAAGTCCCAGGCAGTTAAAATTGGCGAATTGTTCTAGTTGTTTTAAACGAAATTGTGCATATTGCATACCGTTAGATTGGGCATGAAACAAAGATGTTTTCCTAAAATTTGAATTGCTGAAAAAAAACCTAACAGTGATAGCACTGTTAGTTTTTTTTAACGCAGTTCAAAGTCGGGCTTTCGGTGTTTATTTTTGATTTGTTTGTAGTTTAAGGGCTCGTATTTACTTTTCTAGCAATCATCTGCGTCAAATACGAATTTTATAAGATTATACAGTTACTTTAGATGAATATAAAAATAAAATGTTGCCAGTTTTGTTATTTTTAAATGAAATTATTGACGTTTGAAGTTTTGGCAACGACAAATTCCGAAAAAATAAATAAAAAAAATCATTAAAAAAATCCTTGTGGCTTGGGTCTTGTTATTGGGCCTAAAAACGTAGTAGACGGCCCCACGGATCCGCCATTTTCGTATGTTCAACCTTCTGCCGAACACCCAATATATTTATAATACACCCACATTTCACCAGTTGTGCTTACGTCCCGGGTGCGAGCCTTTTGCCACCAACCAGGCACATATCCAGACTGTTATTGAGGAATTCTTTATGGAAAAACCCAATAATAGTTTTATTTTTAACCCAGTACCTCATGCTCAGCATAGCGCTTACCATTACTAGACCAACAATGCACTTAATATTAGTAAAAATATAAACACTTAAAGTTATCGTAAACTTATAGAACGGCTTCCATTCGTCCTTGAGCGGAAGGTCGCGGCGCTTTCATTGGTCAGTCCAAGGGCGCTGTAGTTGTGACGTGTTTAGCTATATACAACTTCTACATTAGTAAGTGTAGTGTGACGTATGCAACGGGGTCACATTAGGTAAGCACTAGAGGCTAGACGTTTTGTTATTAATATCTTAAGTGGAGCATCTACCGTTCTGGGGCTGTGTCAAAGCCATATCAGTCGGTCGATTCTGTAAAAATATTAACGTGAAGCTTAGGTGAAGTGAGCTGTCACTGCCACAGAATCGACCGGCAGGATGCTAGGGATTAACACTATTGACAACTCACTTCACGCTCACTTCACCTAAGTTTCACGGTGATATTTTTACAGAATCGAACGACTGTTCTGTTGCGAAAATGGTATGGTGCTATTCGCTCAGTTCATCTCTCGAACAATAAAGTTACATTTAAATGTTACTATCGTCTAGTAGTTACATTTAAATTGTACTTTAGTATTAGAGAAGGTCCTCTGAAGTAAGATTTAAATGTTACTTTAATGTGACAAAAGATGGTGGTTTTGAAAAATCATGTCTGCTATCAAAGTTCAAGAGCAGCCCAAAACTTTGGAATCGAACCCTGGTCTGGGTATTTTAGAAAAGGGGGTTGCTAATTTAAAGTTTGTTCGTCTGTATGATCAGTAAAATATTGTTAATCGTTAAAGTTAATGGCCTAATAGCGGAGAGCCTCGACCAATATCTCAGGAGGCTCTCATTGCGCGGCTGGGTCAAGGGCTTGATTCAGAAAGCAATACTCCTAGACACGGCACGCATAGTGAGAAGGTTCCTCTCTCTAGAGCCCTGACCAACGGCAGCTTGGACCCTGTTCCTGATGCCGATGGGCCACTATTATTTACATTTATAATTATTTTTATTAAAATATTTAAAAATGTAAACCATGTGTGTTGAAATGAAATAAAGGAAATATTGTTAACGCAGAATAGGATGTTATTTTTCGTCTCCTTCATCTATTGAATGATATTTGTCATGATGTCTAATATTTTTCAGATTCTACGAGAACCACCACAAAAAAGGTTGTCTTATTTTTGTCCCAATAACGGTTTTCCCTGGTGTCTTTGCTGGCCCTGGCCTTAAGTAGAAAATAACTCAATAAACCAGGTTACGTTCAAGGAGTTCACAAATCTATTCCCCAGTTACTTCCAGTAAGTTGCGTGAGAGAATAAGCAGATGTTGCGAAATTGTGGTACTAAAGCAACATAAACTTGTTGGTTTACGCCGGGAACAACCGGTAATAATAATTTGGAATTGTCTTGCAGATTTCGTGACATTCCATCCTATACTATTAAATGAGAAATATTTGTATATACGAGTATATATATTTGTAATCACGTTCTCGAAAACGGCTCTGAAGATTTTGATGAAAGTTGCAATATAGTGGTTTACGGGGGCGAAAAATCAATCTAGCTAGGTCGCATATCTGTGAAAATTATTTTTTTCCGTATTTTCCGAATTAGTAAGTACCTACTATCATGGCAGCATGGAATTAGTATGTATTACACATAGAATTAGTATTAATTTTCCTATATATATATTAAATGGGAACTCTCTATTTTCACCAGAGCAGAGCTCGGTTGCCCAGGTACTGATATCTATTTGAATATCACAATAATGTAGCAGTACCAACAAATTTGTTGTTTCCGTCTTAATATAGGTTTAATTTAAAGTACTCTTAGGTCGGTTTTCTCTTCGCTTTTGGGATCATTAAGATTATATTCTTTCTTTTCAATATTATCATCACAGTTGAAGAAAATCTTTAATTTCACATTTCGACTAATATTTTAGCATAGTTGGCCGTTTAGTTTCGGCTTCGTTTGTGGATATAGTCTGTTATGAGCATCCTTTTTAAAATACAACTTGGTTTTACACTGCCCCACTATCTCTCTGACAAACCAAAAACCGTTTTCAATTGTAAAACTGATCCGTTTCCCACTAAATATTCTTTGACAGTAATCATTGATTTATCGTTCGGAACTCAGCGGATACAGGGCACCGTTAAGGAATTATTCCGTGAATTCCGAAGCGCCGCGGAATTTGCAGCATCGCCGGAATCCGCAACATTGCCGGAATCCGCGATTGCGGTGTGCGACTGCAATTGTGCATTGAGGGCGGAATTCGCAATAATGTCTGTTGTACTTGTGTAACTTCTCTTTATATGTGCCCAGGTATTGGTATCCTTGGCCCTAACATAAAACAAGTTAAATAAAAGCTTTTAAAAAATGGTATCATTTCTTGATGCCATGTACAAATCCATATATATTGGAACTGAACATGTACAGCCGAGCAAGTTATTTGGTATACAGGCAACTAACTTACAATATTTTTAAACGATGTTGTGAGTTTGAAGTACCTACTCTCCTAACTTCCTAAATATGCCATACACTTAAGAAGTATTGGCAGCGTAGTGGAAAGATACATAGTTTTACCTGTATACCAAATAACTTTTTCAACTGTAAATACCTTGATAAAATTGGCTGGCCTGGCTATAACGTTACTCTCATCTATTAATTCATTCGGATTCACCTGACCAGAAGGTCTGGCTACACTCTCAAAAATCTGTCGAAATATAAACGACATTTCAGGTTGGGATCTGACGTTATCAACTCAAGATCTTTCCTTAAGATAGCTAATGACAGAGGCTCAAATCTGCACGGAACGTCTTAAGGGTACGCTAATCGGTCATTCTTTCATACAAACGTTGTATGGTGATAACTCGTCTGTTTGACGGTGTATGTGTAAAACTAAAAATTATATCAATTTATCTTGTCATTATCTAGCCCTGTATGGAAGCAGAATTGAAAAAAGATAAGGCATAAATAAGTAACAGATGTAGTAAAAAAAATGCCAAAATAGAAACTGTACAGGGATAGATAATTTCAAAAGCTTAAAAACCAAAGCTAAAAGCTTTTTTATTTTTTTGAAAAGTTAATTTTTATTTTATTTTAAGTAAATGCATTCAGTAGTTTTTCCATAATATCTATACGCCCAAAGTTCTGTTAATTAACGCTCGTTTTCGTTATAAATCATCGTCTATGTCACTAAATAGATTAATAAATAAATAATTCGACTAATTCGCATGGATATTAGTCACGCCCACCCACGAGTTGGAGCCGTCGACTAGTGCACCCTTAAGGCGGCTTACTAGGTGGCACAGCGCGGCATGGCATGGCAAAGGAATATCGTAACTGGAAATGATTAAAAAAATTATTTTCATATTCTTGGCACTCACATTTCCTTGACATCGTCACGAAGGGACTGGAGCATGCCGCGGGAAGCTGCGATATGCCGCGGAAGGCTTCGGTCGGGCCATACAAATGTTAATACTTTGCCGTGCCATGCCGCGTCGTTTCGGCTAGAGAGTATACTAAGGCCTTACGGTGGATCCGCAATGTTGCTCGCGAAATTCAAATATTCTTACGTTTTTTGCAATTTGCAGATAAATGTCAGGTTATATATTGATCAAACTATGATTCGCGATTATAACATATATGTATTTACAGAATTATAATCATTAATATCATAAATACAAAAAAGAAAAGAAGAAATAAGCAGTACCTTTGTACTCAAATTATAATTATGTCGTATCTGTATGTATTTTACTGTGTGTACATAAATAATAAAATAAATCAATAAATAAATAAATACATCTCTCTAAGATAGATTTGTTGTTGATACACCTTATGGGTATTAGTATACGTATTAGTTCTGATTAAGTTCTAAAACACTTATCTCTGAAGTTTTCAGCACAATCATCGACGGCAGAATGATAAGAAAATCGTTAAAAGCGACCCTATCTTAACCTTACATAAGAACCATTTTCCACCGACCTATAGCCATATCTAAAGATGTCAGGTGCTTAGTTACATCGCAAAAAAGAAAACCTTCAGGTATCTAGTTACTTGTTCAAATAGCACGAGGTACGTGACCAATTAGCTTAGTTACGACTTTTAATAATGTTCCGAGTCTTTGTCAGCACTATCTGTGTCTAGATCAGAATTTGTATTCATTGTGCTGCTCGTGGACTAGGTACGATGACTGGAATTAGTGCGAAAGCTGGCTCTAGGACTATTTGTGGGATTTGCGGGATTCGTTGTTCTGTGTGTTTTTGCTGATTGCGATGTGACTGTTGGTGGTTATAATTTGATGTTCCTGTGTTTGGAAGATGTTCAGACGATACTTCATTGCTGCGGCCGCATCTGCGTCTATTGTGACAAAGCAATGCGTGTCGAAGCGTCGTATGTTTTGCTCGTTAGTTATCGCGCTAAAGCGGTTGTCACTTGTTGTATAACTGTGCGAAGCTACGTCACGATAGACGCAGATGCAGCCGCAGCATGAGACTAAATAAAGGGTTGCTGATATTAGTGTGAGTCTTTACATCTTGTGCCTTGATAATAAAATTTATTGTACGTGTTTCGAAGTCTCGTATTCAAATTACAATCAAAATGTTAAAGGCTTCTTATTTGTCTGAATAAACTTCCATCTAAGCACGAATTACAGGCGTTTTTAACTTTTTAATCTATTGTAAAAATTCTGTGGCTTTTTGAATACTCATAATTCTTGGTTACTATAACTTTAATTTAGACCTTCATTAAAATACAAGTACAACCCAAAATTACCGAGGACACACAGGACCTCTAAAATCTGGGACGAGGAGAACGTTCCGGAACGTTCTCCTCGCACTATTGTCGCACAGAGTTAGTCCCCAGAGCTAAGAGGGGCTCATCGTGGTCTAAATTGTCGCTCATTATTTCCGAACATGTACCGGAAATCCTTATATTTTTATTATGACACAGACGGGGGATATTATTAAGGATTATCATGTAGTGAACATAGACGCAGCCTCTTTTCTGTTGAGGGAGAGGCTGATTGATGAGAAAGGATAACTGTGGCCGTAATTAACATCTTGTTCATAGCTCAATTTATTTAGGGCTCTATAAGACCTCATCTCTTTATTATAACATAAAATCACGCCTGTTTGTCCCCAAGGGTTGCGCAGAGGTGTTCATAGCAGCTACACTCACATTTTTTTAGTTTTTGTTGGCCGTCGAAGTTGTTCATAACTAACCACCGTAAGGACTATTCTTGCTTGCAGCGCTCGGCGGCTATAGAACCGCGCCGGTAACAGATGTGGTCATCGTGTTCACGGGATTATCTTTTGAAACTGTTTAGATATGAACTTATTTGATGTTACGATACAACATCATTATAAATTTGAGTACAAAGGTACTGCTCATTTCTTAAGAAATTTCTTCCAGCAGACCTGCGAAAGGAGAAATGAGAAAAAAATGTAGACAATAGTGTGTGAGAAGAAGAAGAGAAAATATGAACATTTCGCCATTCATTCATTCAGATTCCGGGCTGCTACAGAGAAATTCCTAATGGAAAAACTCAATAACACTTTTTCTCTCATATGTCAGATTAGTACAGATGCTTCACTCTGCAAAATCATTTAAATAAAAAGTGACTCTTGCTACGATGCAATAAAGTGCAATTCAGGTCGCACTGCGCTAATTACCTACAGCTAAATTCACCTATAAGTTGCCTCTATCGCTTAACTCTTATATCTTCTGACTACGTTACGCTCACTGAATAGGGATGTGGACTGAAAAAAAAACTATTTAGTCGGGTAATAAAAAAATAATAGACACGTAATTTTTGCTTTATCAAATTAATAATAAATGGTTTAGATAAAACGCATTAAAGTCGGAAGAGTGGGGGCTGGCTACATCACAAGTCAGTATAAAATGTACCGGCCAGTGACGTCATGCTACATTTTAACGCAATTTGTACTTAATGTATTGCCGTAATCAAAAAAACAAAATACATGTCCAATATTTTATAATACCGTAATCAGACTGACGGAAAAAAATAAAATAATTGTCTACATCCCTATTGGCCCGACGAGACGAGCCCGCCGCGTAGTTGTAGCTTCATACCTAAAACGCGGAGTGCGCCTTCCGTACTATTCTGTGCTCATATCGACAGTAACTGTTGAATAGCTCGTGCCTTGGTGACAACATTAGCCAGTCAGCCAGCCAGTAGTGTCGCTGACTGCTAAGGGCTGCGTATCACCATTCGAGGAGGCTGTTTCAATGCTCTTCGATGTATATCGTAAGACAGGTCCACATTGGTATCTACCCGACTACAACGCAGCCAACTTATCTCCGTCGCGTGTCACTAACATGTACCATCGCTTGTTTGATATGAAATAATATCGTATTTTCGACTAATTAATATTGATTTTGTAAATATGAACACAACAATCATAACATGTATGTATTGGCTCCTACTTTGCATATCTGCTGCCTGTCCCTTTGTCTTATGAGGAACAGAGTGTAAAATTCACTCATCCTCTATAGAAAAGGGAGGATCCTCTGACCAGATGGGTGTCGAGTCTGCTGGGCAACTGCCAGACGATTGATGTCGGGAAGTTATATATATGTTATCCCCACGGTATACGCTGCTTGCGCGATGCAGGATTTATGTGACGTCAGCTATTTAATCACGCAACACATTTTCGATAGTTCTAAAGTTGTAAATTGAAAGCAATTCTAGTCAAACGAAACAAATTTGACTCAATTGCAAATCGAAAATGTGTTGCGTAATTAGATAGCGGGTCTTTGATGCGTAATTCACATGTGGCGTTGTAGATACCGTCACAGTCTTCTAAATATTATAAAGTTTTTGGTAAAACAACGAGCTTCTTTTTTGAAGTTGGATAGAATTATTATAATATTGCGCCGCGTGCCGGCTTATTTTATTTATTTATTTTATTTTTATTTCTTTGGGACAACAAACAATTGCGTAATAAAGCTTAGACCGACTAGGTACGACAAAATTACCTACGGGTACCAAAACCTTCAAGAGAAAATTCTCTTGTGAGAACTTTATGAGCGTGAAATGAAAAGATGTCTTAGTGTGCCCTGTATGAAATGCTAATTAAATTATCATAGAACACGTTACAAAACTGATTGGAACGAAATTGCTTCGTATAAGCTGCTTATTCGCCAGCAAATTTTGTATCGTATCGCGTGAAACCTTGTTCTAGAAACATTTAAGGATTTTGCCGGAATAATTTTAGGATTTACCTAGATTTTAATTCTACTGTTTTGCTACTTTAATAAAGGTATGCTTAGTATGGTTGTTATGGTAGGATGTTGCCGAATTCCTACCGACCAACAGCTGAATTGTTTTCAACAATCTTTTATTCACCTTTTAAGACCTTCCTCGTTGGGCCCACACCAGCAAGCGCGACTCCTGAACTTGGGACCGATCCTCAGCGGGCTGACGGTAGCAATGGCTTTAATTTTGACAAAATTCATTGCGTTGCATAAAAACAACGTCGTACAACAGATTTTTTTTTCGAATATGGATTAGCAATATCCTTTAAAATAATTCAGATTAAAAGTAGCCCTGTATCTGCATTTATGCTTGTCAGGTGACATTCGGCTCGCCGCTATCTGTGCGAAATGTGGGTGTACTAAACAGTTCTGCCTATATCCCTTCAGCATACAGGCATGATATTATGCATGTACCTATGTTTGTGTGACCTTGCACACAGTTCCCACACCATGCCCCAAATCACTTCTCATTTAGAAGCCCATTACAACCACCACAGCATTCTCCATCGGGGCCAAAACGTGGACATTAACAAGACGACGTAAATCACGCATGGTCATAGACCACTCAGATACGATCTAGACGTAATAATGGTCGTTTGCCATAATATAGGGGGCGCCACGCTCGTTACGACCTGATACGACTGAATAATTTAGTTGTTTGGACGTTTGGCTAGCTTGAGGTAATAAGATTCGAATGTTTCGGTGTGTTTTGGTTGTTAAATCAATCTGTAATTGTCTTACCTGGGGGCATTGGCCTCTTGTCACTAAGAGATGGATAGTGTGTGGACCTCCATGCTTTTTCGTAACGGGTTGGTGAATTCAAGGGCACTTTAACTTAACAATGGCCTCTTGTCATTTAGAGAATAATCGTGTGTTGACCGCCATGCATTTTCGTAACGTGTTGGTGATTTCAACTTGAAATCACCGTGTTTTGAGTGTTCGTTTTAAGTTAAAGTGGCCTTGAAGTTTTCAAGGTCACTTTATCTTAAAACGAACACACCTTGGTACATACTTCTCAATTGGTATATGTCTTAAGAGTTTTACTTGACAGGCCTCCCTATGTTTGAGTGAGCCCACCTGTCAAAAAAGACAAAAAAAAATGAAGTCGACAGCTAATAAAAAGGATGGCGGCATCTACAACGCCACATGCAAACTACGTATCACACTGACCTCACGCAAAATCCTGCATCGCGCAAGCAGGGTTTACCGCGCGACGAGTATATATACAACGTCCTGACATCAATCGCTGCCTCGCGGCTTTAATTTAGTAGCTTAACGCAACCACGGGATAGCCCGGTTAAGTAGCCAGGACCTCAGAGGTCACCAGGTCATGTAGGGAAAAAAAAACAAAATCGTAGTACAGTTTCCCACCAAACAAGACACCCGTCTGGTCGGAGGATCCTCCCTTTTCTATGGAAGATGAGTGAAATTTACACCCTGTTCCTCGTACCTTTAGAAAAGTTTTAATGGATAGACTAGTGGAGATTTAATTTCAGAAATAAATATCAAGTACCTTCAGCAGAAAATAACTGGGGGGATGGCCAAAGCAGAAAGTTATCCTGGTTTTAGGTAAAATTAAGAAGAGTTGCTTACGTTTTTTTTTTGTAAATATAAAACCATGGGTCAGTCTTAGAATTGGATAAACGTGCTAACATCCCTCTAGAACGAAAAGCAGAAGAAGCAAAGGAAAATAAACTGTAATGCAATATAGCAAATGAGTGAAAATCGGTTTTGTATCTTTGAAATGAAACCAACTGTTAGACATTTTATTTTTTTATGCTCCAGGCGTTGTACTTTCTGTGATCATTAGTGCTCAAAAGGGCTTTGAATCTGGGAAATTTTGTAATTTCCAATAAAACATATTATGTTCGGTTTTCATAAACATTTTATTTCAAACGAAACAAAGCTTTAGCAACAAAAACAAATGATACAAATAAAACCATTAATAATATTCGAGGGATTATATAATATCCAGTACATGATTTTAATGAAGACACAAAGTATTTTTTTTAGACGTATTACGTAAATGTATACACATGGTAATTAACAAGGAGTTTCTTTTGTTCATGTTTAGTGCTTTACATAAATACAGGACACGAAATCTACTTTCTAGATTTAATTTGAAACAAAGCTAGAAGCTAACTCACGAATAATTCAGAGTTCAAAGGACCCACTCGCCAGAAAAGTAAATAGACGCCCTTTCAACTGTTCCAACCTTTTTTTTTAAATTAACACAAACTCCAGATTAAAGTAAGTAAACTTTGAACTTAATTGCAATGCAACAACGTAAGATTCAAACTTTAACAACGGCCTTTCCAATCATGTCCCCTCTGAGCATAGCGATGAACGTACTTGGGAGTTCTTGAAAGCCATTTGTAACGGACTCCTTCACTTTAATGGAACCCGTGTCGATCCATTCCTTGAGCTGATGTAAGGCGGCTTTCTGTGTCTGCCAGTCCCATTGTGTGAAACTGAACGGTTGAATTTGTACACGGTAGGGGTAGGCCCTCGAAGGCATATTCATTTGCTTGGGATTCCCGTACGAACTTATGGAACCACAAACAGCAACGCGGCCATTGTTATTCATGCACTCCATGATAGCCTTAGACAAATCCCCTCCAACATTGTCGAAGTAGCAGTCAATGCCCTTCGATACAGATAATATAGCCCTTTTCACATCCTTCACGGTTTTGTAGTTGAACGCGTGGTTGAATCCCAGTTCTTCTGTCAACATGCGTACTTTTTCATCGGAGCCAGCAAATCCAATGACGAAGCAGCCCTTCAATTTAGCTATTTGGCCGGCTATGGAGCCCACAGCACCCGCCGCGCTCGATACGCACACTACCTCACCAGATGCCGGCTGGCATATTTTCAAGAGGCCGAGGTAGGCTGTCATGCCGGGCATTCCTAAAGCTCCTACCGCCAGAGACAGGGGTAAGTCCCCAACTTGTGGGTCGTACGGTTTAATGCGAAATATGTCGTCCGGCTCGCCGTTCAGAACTACGTGGTCGCGCCATCCGGAATGTGAGACTACGTTCATTGAAACTGGGTATTCGGGGTTTGTACTCTCTATGACTTTGCCCACTTGAAAGCCGAATTGTTCGTAAGGTGCGATGCGCTTGTTCGCGAACGACCTCAAGTATGGATCGGTGCTGATGTACTCGGCTTTAACGAGAAACTGACCTTTTTTCAATTTTGGTGGAAATTTCTCATTCCATAATTCAAAGTCTCCAACCTCTGGAAGAAAGCCTTTGAATGGTTTTTTCACAACGTATTTAACCATTTCCATTTTTTTAAATGCTTTGAAAAACGGCATGGAGCTGTAAGATAGCTTGAAAACACTTAGGTTTGTAGTCATTTATACTTTTGTAGTCATGGATTCCAAATAAATAAGAACTACATTTAATTTTGCAACATTAATTTAACTGATGTTACGCTACTGACACCACTGAGAGCATACTGACAACTTATAGCTGTCAGCTGTCACTCCGTTTGAAATGACAGCACGTTTTGTTAATGCATTGGAAAAGCTTACGAGTCTCTTTTATGTAAGTACTGTTAATGTGCCTTAATAATGTAAATGTTATTTGCTAAATGCGCTTAGAAAATGTACAAAGATTTTTTAAATAATAATAAACATCTGTCTGTCTGTGATTTTTTGTGTTAAATATACTAAAATATTTATAAAGAGTTGAAGAGTTCGGCTATTCCTTTTCTAGTATTTATACAATGAACCATGTTGGCTAGTTTTTGATCTATGATCGATTTGAATACGGGCTCGTACTTATTCATTAATAAGATAAGATGTATTAGTTAAAACAATTTCTAAACAAAACGTGCAGAGAACTTCCAAAACCAAGAACAAACATGACAGTCAATCTTTCAATCGTCCCTCGTCAGTATTCACGTAATGGATTCATCCACCCCAACAATATGAATATAACATTTTATAACAAGCAATAAAATAAAATAATACATAGAAATAAAGGGTTACTTCGAGAGGGACGCAAGTGTATCAAAGCACGTAGTGACTTAAGCCCTTGTCGAATGATAGATGTGAATGGGCTGGCCCATCCGTGCCGGTTACTTCTAACTTGGTGCCCAGGATATACGAGTACGTATAACTATAATTCAGTCAGCAGGTGGTGAGTATTGATAAGTTTCGACGATTTTTGTACGTTGTTCTACCGTTCGTGGTGGCAAAGTTTAAGTTTTACGATTTTGGCGTCGTGTTATTACTGTTTGGAGTAAGGATTAAGCTGTTTTTGTTTAAATCATAAGTGCTTGTTTGACCGCGTTTTACGTAGTTTAGGTAAGGTCTCGAATAAAATATGATATCTTTTGACAGGAGTCAGGATTACAGGTTTTATCGAAGACCGGCCGAACCCAATAACCTGTTGTCAGTAACAGACAGATCGCTATTGATGGTAGACAGTATAATTATATCTGTCATTGTGTCACACTTCATAGGATTCCTAGTCTCTGCCAGATTATTGGGACATTTAAACCATAGATAGATAGGTTTGTCTATCTCCAGTATGCCAAAACTGGTGATAGATAGGTTAATGTCAGTTCACATTGGGTTCGGCGTAGTCCACTCGAAAATATTATCGATATTATGAGTTCTTGTATGATAATTATTTCCGGGTCCAATTCTAAACTAAGTCGCTAAGACCTACACCTTTATCAGGGAGTTGATGATAAGATTTTGAGCTACTAAAAAGTTTAATTCAAACCGTATATTTCAATTAGACCAGTAAAAGGTACTTTTGAACGTCACGATCCAACTGTCGTAGACCAATGAACACGTTATTTGTTTATTTAGCAGAATGGAAATAAAAGTTTTGCAAAAACTAAGTTAATCTCTTCTTTATAAAAATCTTAAGAGAGTTTCACAAGTGAGTTGTTGATGTGGAAAAAAACTCAACGCGAATTTTTAATAAAGTAAGAAAAAAAATTGAAAAGTTATTTTACGATATATTAAGTATTTTTTTGACTTAAGGTAAGTTTATCAACTTTAATAAAGCGGAGGGAGGAGATGCATTAGAGGTCTTTGTGGAAAACTTTATTCGTCTGAGTATTAACAGCATTACCTTTTCTGTTATCAAGCAGAATTGCTGTGTATGAAGGGTACGAATGTCGATGAACAGGTCCATGAGATATTTCGATTTGGTTTCTTAAACCAACCGGCAATGTTGCCGGAATCCATGTGGCCATCTGTGAGGCTCTCTTCCATCTTCATCACGTCGATGGCAGGACAGTTTATAATGTATTTATGGCCCAAAACTTCGCCACTTCCATGGTGTCATCAGTGACAGCGCAGAGGTCACTTTGGCTGCATTTTTTGGGCAAAAAAGAGGTGGATTATAGTTTGCGACACAGCTCCACATACACAGCTTTCATCTGTATCTGCATCTGCCAGGCTGTAGTCTTATTTACCTTGACCCATAAAGACAGGGTATCTTTCTCTAGTACAATGTATCAGTGGAAAGGTAAACATTACCAAGCTACTTCGTCGTTAATGACCCTAAAGATACAATAAGAAATCAAAGCATATTTGAGCTAGACACTCATAAAACTATCTTAACTAACTTTCTACTGTAAAGCCTCATGCACACGATGTAAATTTGTTGCATGTGGCTTACAATTAAATTGAAGCAACCAATGAGAGACCATATAACTTTTATTGTTCATTGAACTTATGTTATGCCACAGGCAAGTAATTAAATCGGAACATGTAAATAAGGCTTTATAGTACTCATTACTATTAAGAAAAAAACTTCTTAAAAATAAAGTTTAGGAGACATTAATTGTGAGAGACAGAGAGAGAGTTATATTTCTTCTCTCTCATGTAACGAAATGTGCCTTAACGTGACGCGTCCTTGAAATTTCACTCTCAATTCTCGTCTAATTATTGAATTGCCGCTTAAGAAGTTTCACTTCAAAAACTATGTACCTACGTAACTACCTATACGTAGTTACCTACGTAGTACGCTGACCCACATCCGTAAACCTAACAGTATTATATAGAGGTGTTGTTACATAAATCATACCGGTTATGATATTAAGGGATAAAAAGAGTTCCCATAGAGAATACACGTCGCCTCGGACTTGTAAAGTAATCTATATCCTATGATATTGGTCCTTAGCCCGCGCCCCCCAAGAAAGAATTGAAAACTATCGGAAACTCCAGGGAATGGAGTGAAAAAGTAGTTGAAAAGGCTGATTGATAAATTGCAGTGTTGATAGAATTTAAGAGCAAGTTTTTGTTTAATAGTTAGAAGTAAGGTGCAGTTGCTGTCCTCAATTAGGTACTTGAACTAGGTACTTGAACCAGGTACTTGAAACAGGCACTTAAACCAGGTACTTGAAACAGGCACTTGAACCAGGTACTTGAACTAGGTACTTGAACCAGGTTCTTGAACCAGGTACTTGAACCAGGTACTTGAACCAGGTACAGTAGGAGCTAGGTACTTGAGTTAGGTACTTGAGCTAGGTACTTGAACTAGGTACTTGAACTAGGTTCTTGAACTAGGTATAAGTTTAGATTCTGACAAGTGTATTCAAACATACCTACAATTCTCAATTGCCACTATAAACTCTACAATTGTATTGATTAATCATTACAGCTGAATAAGTAAATGAAGTGAATAGATAATATGTTTCCAACCACGTCTTCTGCCTTCCTCTATAGGAAAAAGGTGTTCGTCTACGTATGTATGTTAGTTACATTTCTAAATGTTGGCATAGACTAAAAGAATATTGAACCAGAACAAGAGCTAGAACATTCTCTTGTTTATATTCTTGAGAATTTAGTAGAGAGAGAGACCAACGAAGGAATGTGCTGTCCCTGTTTATACAAAAAGAATTTGGTAGAGTGGCTATAGAATGTGCATTCGCTTGTTTTGTTCTAAATCTAAGTAAATGACTGTTCTGACGACGACGACGGCGAAGACGATAATGATGAATACAAATTAAGTTACTATAACTTTTCAAATGCTTAATTTGGACTAACATCGCATCTTCGCAACTTATTGCATCCTCTACACAATTCTATTCCCACAAAAGATCCTCCTCGCTATCTCGTCGGTAAGAAAACCGTGTACAAGTATAAAACGTTTGATTTATCCCCGAGTGTGGGCAACGTTTACTGCGCGGCCACTTGTGTGGAGTTCCGTTGACTCTGCCGGGAAGGGGCCTTGTCTACTAGTTTAGAGAAAAATGTTTAAGATGTAAGTAGTGTTTAGTTTCTTTAGAGTTAAAGAAGTGTGGGTACTTACTTAATTATTTTGTGCATTGATAAAAAAAGGAGATTGCTCAGTTTTTGTGACTAGAGAAGCAGAGGCCCACCGCCCAGGGGTTAACCCTGGTATGAGGGCGGTTAGCTACATTCTTCTACTTAATAAAACATTCATTCGCTGACAGACAACGCACACTAAACCGAAACATGAAAATTTGCACAAGAGTTCCCTATACACCGTGACAATTTAATCTTTTTAAAAAAGCAGCCCACTTCATGTATCCAATGACTACTAAACATTCATAAAAAAAATATATATATACACCGTGACATTTTAGTAGTTTTTCAAAGGGCTACTCAATTTAAAATACTTCTAGGAGCAATTAAAAATTGTGACCATATATCTTTTTTTTTTTATGAATCTTTAGTAGTTATTGGATACATGAAGAGGGCTGCTTTTTTTAGATGACTAAAATGTCACGCACTAAGAAGGATTAAGAAAATATATCTTCTAAAGTGGTTATACATAAACATCATTTGTATGGAAAATTTATATTTTTGTCAATGGGACATCCTATCGCGCGTAAGACATGTTTCGGAATAATTTCAATTTTATATGAAAAAGCATTCTCCTTTACAATTTGGCTGGAATAAAATAAAGGAACGGTGCGGTTAAAATTGAATGCGTTGTAATAATGCTAGATTAATTTAGTTTATAAAATAAATAAGTACTTACTCACCACAAGGTAACAGTTCACCACGTTTAGAAAACTCTTTGTACAAATTATTTTCTGTTCCAAGAATACGGTTTAAGTAATTACACGTTATAATAATTATTATAGCTACTCTTTTAATTACCCAAGCAATTAATTAAAACGTGATAACAGAAAACTCAAAAGAAAATGAAAAAGGCAAGCTCAACAAATCGAGAAGTTTCGCACAAGAGCACGTCAAATCAGTCGTCGGGCGGGAAAATCGTCTCGGGCCGAAAAAAACTGGTAAAAAACCGGCTGGAACCGGTAAAATCCGGGGTCGGTGCCAACTTTCCGCTCCAGCGGGATGACTGGGCGCTTCCCGCGCGGAATGACCCTCTCACTCAAGAAGTTTTGGACGAGGCATAAATTAATACCCTTTTTTGGCGCTCGGATTTTTTATGGATGTATTTAGTGCAGCGGGGTGTAAAAGGATTTTTTCAAAACGTTTGTTTTTGTAAAGATAAACTAAAAATTCATTTGTGACCTTTAATTTGGAGACAGCGCCAGCAGGGTTGTTTGTAGTCTTCAATTATTTTTTAATCTTCTATTTCCACTTTCTCTTGCAATGTCCATTATAATGCATTGTATGTTGTAATATATATTATTGCCTTTAAAATATGATTAGGAAAATAACACACAAGCACTTATTAAAAGCTAATTTGCCTTATTTAAAGCCCAAGAAGGCACCATCTGCTCGTTATATCTTACACTTTTTCGTTCAACTTCTAAAAAACAAAACTCCAAACAAACTCGCTAAGTTTCACCGCTCATTACTTGTCCATTACGATGCCTCCTCCAAACATTCGTGCATCACATTTCCGACGGCCTACTTTCTGCGGCAACTGCAGCTCTTTTGTGAAACCAAGTGCCTTTTACCTGCAAAAGATAGTGTATCTTAGAGTCACATTAATTTTCTAGCATACTGTGCTTATGTTTTGTTATTGTAAGGAATATTTTCTATTCTGTGGCCTTGTGATAGTGATGTTTACGTGCGTGATGGGATTACAATGTTGCCGTTGTTTGTTTTTATGTTTTGTGTTTTCGGTTTTAAAAGATATTCTTGGGGTTCATTGTGATATAAGTGGGCAGAGTTAATATTGCGTTTTAAAAAACATTCATAAGGTTTTTGCAGGTAATAAAAAGAATCTTGTCATGATTATATTTTGACACTTGTCGACGAATTATGATGGCTTCTGTTTAAGGAAAAGATCAAAGATTTGTCACATCTGCGGCGTTTTATTTATTTATAATAATAGGTACGCCAACAGCATATATATTTTACATTAAATATTAAAGTTAAAAGATATGGGTCTTATATATATACCAACAGAAAGAAGAGGAATAAAACAGGAAGTTCCATACGCAATAGAAATTGCATTATGTAAACCAACGATAGCATGGTATATGTTAACAAAGTACCTCAAATACTACCCACTACCCTTCGTGTAACTATGACAGGTCAGTTTAGAGTCCAGTTTATCCCCCTTGGGATAGCTAGGGGTTGGTTACCGAGCAGACCCTTTATATCCCATGGGCCTCATAAAGGTGACTAAGGGATAATGTTACGGGGATGGCACAGTCAGCATCCCTTCCTGAACTAATATATCATACTACGCCAAAAAAAAGTAGCGTGATGACGTAGCATTTGCCATGTTTAAGCTTGTTTCCCCAACTCCGGATAAGTTTTGGTTAACTTATCTACTATACCAGCTGAAATTTTTTACCGTCTCGAGAATAATATGGTGTGTTGTGTAAGTGGAACAGAAGCCATACCCGGGAATATTTGATTAGTAGCATTGACCACGCGGGCGGGCGGGGATGCGCGAGCGGCTTGTGCGCCTGCGAAAGGATATCAAAGAGGTCGACGGCAAGTGCGGCGACTACCTATCGGCCGCTAAGGAAAGCTACGAATTCATTGATAAATTCCGCGCATTTAGTAGGGTGCGTATGATTTGAATTTAGACATTTTTTATCAAAAAAAAAAAAAAAACTGGCATAGGTTTCTACTCCGTTCACCTATTATACCCTATTTTTTTCGAGACGGTAAAAAAACCACATCTTCTTATTTAAGAAGTAATCGAAAGAAAGAAACGAAAGGGCCCTTTTAAGCTCGTCACACATTTTGAAAATAATATTTGTTTTAATATTATTTTCAAAATGTGTGACGAGCTTAAATTAAAAGGCAATATTAAAACAATATATATTATCTTCGACATATCGCTCACCGCAAAATTTAGTGAACCACAACGAGACCACAACACACAGGATAGATAATATATATTTTACCTTAAAGTATCTTTAAGCGCTATAATATATATTATCTTCGATGTGTGTGGATGACCTTTACCTCCGTGTCATGACTACAAATAATAAAGCTACTAAAGAAATAAATCTTCTGGAAACAGTTGCTATGCCCCTAATACGCAGTCATTAGGAACTAATCGATGGACACCATCGTTCATCAAAATTTATCCATACTTATTTAAAGTTATTAGATAAATTTTTGACACATACTTACCCGTAAAATAAGCCCTGTTAGCTGATGTAACGTCTCCTAATACAAGGTTCAAAATGTGGATCTTATTCTGGTGTTTTTCACGCAAAAATCTTGTAAAGAAATGATATATATTGCGTGTGGCCTTAGAAACTTATATAAGGTCTTTTGGTGATTGGAAATCTCCGTGTTATACTTGTAACCCACACACGTGTAGTAATAAGAAGACGCTTCACATTACACAACTACAGTCATAAACGCTTTAAAAACAATCTTAGATTAACCACCACCGTGTAAAGCTAACAAAACATTTCCTTAATGTTCCTTTCTTTGGTTACAGCCGCAAGAAATGAAACGCAGAAGGAGCCGCACCTCGGGCGTGTTGTGACGTGTGACCAGCCATGCCGTCAGACGTCGCCACGATGCGCTATATTCTCTTCTGCCTCCTCTCATTATCCTTCAACAGAAACTTCGCGTTCGTACTCGACAAACAGAATCCGTACTCGCAATTTCGCAAATGGAACGCCGGACTGAACGGCACACTCGAATTAGAATTCAAAACTGACCAGCCGAACGGTCTACTTTTGTATACGGATGACGGCGGCACTTACGATTTTTTTGAACTGAAACTGGTTAATGGAGCGTTGCGACTGAGGTATAACTTGGGGGGAGGGGCGCAGATTATCACTGTTGGCAGCAACCTCAATGATGGACATTGGCATAAAGTTCAGGTGAGCCGATTCAACGACCTTTTTTGTTTTGCGAGGACATAGTATACCTCTATAATTACTTTCTGTATTGAATTTTAATGGCGTGGCTCGTAGCTAATTAATTACAGCCGCACGGGTCGATCATAGGTAAAGCTACGCTTGCCGCGGTCGGTTCGTGGATGGGTTCCATTCCAGTATCCATTACGTATCTCATAGACTGTAAGTGGACCCCACCATTGTTGGGAAAAGGCTAGATAGATTGATTGATTGAATTTTAATGTTATTAAGTTAGACCTAAAAGTACAATCAAACATCGTTTTGACGAAAACGAAGGCCTTTGCTCTGTAGTGTGAGCCCAAAGACTAATGATAACATATCCTGTAGAACTCGGAAATCATCATATTGTTGCCACTGCTGGAGCACAGGCCTCCTCTCTTCGAGAGGGAGTGGGCTGTAATCTACCACGCGGGCCCAGTGCGGGTTGGTCCAATTAGGAAATACTTAATTGAAATTCCCACACTACGAGTAAGATCGTGTGGGTGTCATAAAAGACCACGAAGATTACCTCAAAACAAAGGCAGTAAATTCATATTATGTGTACTTACTAATGACGTCACGTAGACATCACTAATCCCCTACGTAGATCCCCGATGCATGACACGGTAATTAATTATAGTTCTGAAGACGTGAACACATTTCGACACGAATGTGAGCGAACATCGATCAACGAATTTTTAAGTTTGTATATATCAATATCTATACATAATATTAAACAAAGTTGCTTTTCGTGTCTGTCTGTGTGACTGCTTATATCTTCTTAACTACATAATGTATTTTGCTTCGGTTTTCACTATCATTTAGAGAATGTATTCCGCAAGGTTCATGTGTATAATTCATTAATATTTAACTTAGGTATAGCACAGAAGTCTCGATTATGTGACTTGTCGCCATTGCACCCGTGAGAGGGGCGAGTCCCCGATAATTGAGTTAAATGGCGTGCTTTTGGATAGGCCGATGTCTGGTAGTGGACTTTAATAGACTGATCATTTGAGTTTGAGTTTGAGTTTACGTTGAAATTTTTCAGCGGTTAAAAAAAAATATCTGCTGTTTCATAGTATGTTCATGTACGCCACTATCTCGTGTCAGTCAAACCAAATACTTGGGTGTAGTGATTGATGGCGGACTAAAGTGGTATTCTCACGTTGAAAGCCTAACGGCAAGGGTGAGGAAACTTATTTATATCTTCAAGTCTCTAAGACACTGCGCTGACCCCAAAACACTAAAAATGGTTTATCTTGCACTTTGCCAGTCTGTCGTCAGTTATTGCATTCCGGTTTGGGGAGGCACCGCGAAGACTAAACTCCTTGGGTTGGAGAGATCCCAGAGGGCTGTGCTTAAGGTGATGCTCAGCAAGCCGTATAGATTTCCCACAAGTGAATTGTATGCGAAGTGCAGAGTACTTACTGTGCGACAGCTCTTTGTGCTTAACGCCACCCTCAGAAAGCATAGTCAGGTTCCTCTGTTAGATTCAACCACTCGTAAAGCCAAATCTTCATGTCCATCTGTCCCTCACAGAACAGCCTTCGCTGGCCGCCAGCTTTATGTAATAAGCTCGCTCATTTACAGAAGGGTGAATAAGCATATCCAAATAAACAATTTAAACAAGCACGAACTTAAAACCAAACTACAGAACTGGCTGTATGATCAGGACTATTCTCGTACAGAAGATCTTGTTCATAACATAAAGTAGGCACGTAATAATAATCACTACTCTACAAAGCCGAATACAGAAACCCATGCAACACCAAAAGATCAGAACATACCCCCACAAAACACAACCCCAAAACTCCCTTTCATACACCACACCACATCACACCACAACACAACAGAATATACCACAACACAACACACCACAACACAACACACCACACCACAACATGACATACCACACCACACCTCACAACCACATCTCCCTCCGTTAACACACATACCTACACATTAATAGCCGTAGTTCATTATGGGATCATAATGCTATCACACATAGATTAAGGATTTTTGTACACGAAGTTACAGTAGAATACTGACTCCTAAGGCACAGGGTCCCCCCTAGTTTAGGAGGCAGGGTTTTCACTATTTAAGCAACCTTTGTTTCCCAAAGTTTAATGTTCCTATGTGTATTGTATGAGCTCTGTTTATTAAGGTTTTTGTGTTAATAAAGTTATTTTATTTATTTATTTATTTATAGAAAAGTGCAATACCTTCGCGGTCAAAATAATGGAAAAGCTGTTTTTTTTTTACTTAACCGACGAAAAATTTCAACGCTTCGCGTCGATGTCCCTGCCATCCTGTATATAGGCCGTTCACGACTTTATATTCTGCAAAATTAAAAAAAACATGTTAAGTAAAGCTCTCCAGACGTATTTAGCAATAACAAGCATGCAATGACGCACCTACGTGTCAAGACAAGCGCCACGAACTTTGTCACATCCCCCTATACAAAATTTAAAGGAAACTCGAGACACATGTCTACCCTTTCAAGCGTACTAAGCCTTATTACAGGCTACTTTAAACATGTTCATGCCATAATTCCCTACTTCCTCGCCAGGTGGCGCGTCGCGACGAGCACACGTCATTACAAGTGGATGGCATCACGCAAAGTAAGACGTCGCGCGGCAAAGAGTTCGTCTTCGGGAAGTTTAATTCAAACTCTGATGTGTTCGTCGGAGGGATCCCGCCATCGTGAGTCATTTCTTTTTTTACGTTCGTTATTTGAAATTGAAAGGTGTTCTTGTCTTTGTATTTAGGATACAGGATTAAAGGATCAGTTGCGGAGTACGATTTTTGAAAATTGGTTTAGGACAAATTTTTGAAATTTGGTCCTAAGGTCAGGCTTGATTTTTCTTCAGAATATGTTTTTTATTGTGTTTTGTCTTATAAGATGGCAAATTTAACTAATTAGCACAGGTTTACTTACAAACTTTAAACTAAAACATTATTAATCCTTTAAACCTTTATTTACCTTTAAACGCTTAACATGACGTCAACACACCGGAAATCTAGATAACAATAGGTGCTTAATCAGCACAAATTAAATTAGTGTTTCAGTGTACATGTTAGAAGCGATGAACTACAGTTTATCATACCTAATTAATCGTTGCTGCCTATGATTTCAGAACGTAATTGTATTGTTAGTTACCAATTTATTTGGTAGCGAAAACTCATTTATTTTGTGTTGCGTGCGGACAGAAGCACTAAGTGATAAAGGTATTAAAGTAGCTAAGTTGATAAAATGGAACTATGGGGTGTCAAATTGTCGGCTAAGTGTAAGTTTGTTGGATATCTTAATAACTTTAACGTGGGTTATGGCTGTAAAATTTATTCATGAACATGATGTGCATGTTAATTAATCAATTTTCTTCATATTTGTTTCTAGTAAAACTTAAACAACTTTAAGCTTTATGACAACTGTAATGAGGTTTTTAATGCAAAATCATAAAAACGTTTTGCTCTTACATTTAAGCCCTATGTAATTCTTCTACACATATTTAGTTGGACAACAAACTTTTGTGTTCTTTGTCGTTGGATTATGTATCATTCAGTCATCTTTATTGCAAAAAAGAGATAAAAACACTGATATGACACTTAACTCCCATAGTAATCCCGCAGAACCACAGCATACAACAATATTATAGTCAACCCACCACATAATTATCAGTACCACAACCGCAACATATTAAAACCAATTACTCTACCAAGGGAGCCATTACCTTTATTTATTTCAGCTTACTTCTAATGAAACACTTTAATTAAACAAAGTTAAACAGTTCAATCTTAACCGATGGTTAAGTTAGCAGCGAATTGAGAGATTACACTCGCTTTTAGTTAATTGCAATGAGTTAATATGGGTTTAGCGATGTAGTTAAATATAACATGTTTTGTGTGGATTGTGGTAATGTTAGGGAAACAGTAGAACGGGAAATTGAAGCGTCGTTATGTTAAACGTTTGTCGACTTAACTGATGGTTAAGAAGTCATCAGTGAATTGCAATTAAAATGTGATTAATGATTAGATTTGGATGGTATTTTCTACTTTGATAATTAAATAGATCAGACTTAGATGTTTCTAGCAAGTATGGAACGACTAAGGGCGAATTTCATAAATGCACACACAATGAACACGAACGCACTTCTAAACCGCGTTCAAGAGCTGTCAGTCTCAATATTCCATTACAATTTTGACACTGGCAATTTTGATAAGAGTCGTCTCTTGATGGTGGTATAGATGTACTGAACGCGTTCAGCTTCATTGGTGAACTCTGCACTAGTTACAAAAAAGTTACAGTGACAATTTTGCAATATTTTTCTACGTACGAATTTTATATGAGCTCGAAGGACCAATGTGTATTATGTTTTAATTTTGAAGGTAACATAGTTTATTGAATGCTGTAAGAGCATACAGTGATCTAGTAGAAACAAAAGCGTTTAGAATCACCTTACTAATAACCACGAGTTACTAATCAACAAAATAGCATTCAGACGAACCATTACTGTAATCGATCCTCTCACAACGTTCACAGATTCACCAATCGAACCTCGTATTTTTACTGATGCGATCTTTTACACTAAACAACCTCAGTGACCAAACTTAAACCCTGAATTTGATGCTCTAAAGTTGGAATTCGAATGTACATTTTAGAAATATGTGAGCCCATTGAAATTTTCGCTTTAAATTTTATGTGTTAAGGTTTATATTGCAACGGATATTTTAGAGGAAATGCATTGGGGGTGGCGGGTGGCTGTTCAGTTAATTGGTGTGTCGAAAACCGTTAGTATATTCCGATCGTGGAGTTCTCTGTGAATCATTGAAATTCATTCTTGAATGAATTAGTTCTGAACTTAGTTGATTGCTTTTTCATTACGCTAGAATATTCAACAGAAAATACGTATCACTTTTTAATGACATGTAACTGAAAAACTCGGTTCTTATTACAGAAAGAGTAGACTTTTCTTCGGAAATTTTCCGTATTTTTCAATATCGAGGTTTATTTTATTGTAATAACAAATTACACTTAAAAAGAGCTCAATTTTACTTGAGGAAACTACAAAAAATTACAAGAATACTACGCGACGCTAAGGACTACTCGTCGACTCGGAGACTATTCGTCTTACGAGTCGTAGTTTTAACCACTAACGGTCGGTAAGGTGAGCACCAGGTGCTTTGACTACGGTTGTAATTGAAAACAAGCGCCACGTTGAGTGGTTGTTAGTTAGGAGATTAAATGCATCTACGCGGTATTATCCTTTACTGGCATCACTTTTTACGACGTTCACTAAAAGCTGAGTAGACAGGGCAAGTTTATGAAATGGGGATGCAGGACCAAAAGGAAAACATAAAAATTGCAGACAGGGACGAAAAAGTGCCTCGATGGTCTGGTATGAGGTCTTGGGTTCAATGCCCAAGTCGGGCCAAGTGTTATTGGGTTTTTCATAGGCATTTCTCAGTATCAACCCGGAGTCTGGATTTGTGCCCGGACTTAATCATAACTGGTGAAATGTGGGTGTACGAGTACTATACAGACACATCTGCCTAACCCTCCGAGGCAGACAGGTGTGATATTATGTTATGACCAAAAAGTCTGATTTTGTACAGAAATATACAAAAATACATTTTAAATTTTTGGAGAATAATATTGATCTTCACAGACTAATAATTAAATTACAATCAACTCATGTCCTAAAATAACAATTGTAATCCCCAGTTTCTGGACGCCCACTCTCCGCCCACGCTCAACTTTTAGTTGTTATTGGTCAAGCAAACACAACTTATCACAACAGCTTATACACGATACAACAATAATTTTACCAATTCTACTTAATTACGCTTTTAGACCGAGTTTATTCTTCCATATCGCTCACACCTGTGTGTACCACATATTGTATTAGTATTCGTCGCGTTTAGCCTTTTGTTAGGCTTTAGCGAAGGACCTTTAGGCTCCGAGACGTGTCCTGACTATAGATAGGGTTAGGTCTCAGCTTTTGTATGGATACTAGAATATTTTTTGGGGAGGTTGTATTGGACCCGTATTGTTGGTTATTTGATGGACATTCAGCTTGTTTTCTTTAGGTTTTTTGGGCCAGGTAAAGAAGTTTTGGTCATTTTGTTATCCCAATTTTTTATGATTGTAGGCAATCTGTAATACATTACCCAGTCAACATGGACCTTCTTATGTCCTTTAAAATGACCGGCCATTACCAAGTGGAATCTGGTCATAAATTAAATACAGAAAATCATTTTAGCATTAAACTTTTAAAAGGGGATACGGGTAAATTGCTATTAAAATCGCTTACCTAATAATAACAAATAATAAATTAAAAAAACACCATGTTTTTTCTCTTTTCTAAACCGAAGGTTAAAACTGAAACATAATAAACGAATATAGAGAAAAATAAAAAGCTGCATCAAATGAATTAGATTGGTTGAGTTCGAAGGAGTACAAACAAGTCGTCGAAGGACCAATAGAAGTGACATTCAGACTATTATCTTGGTTCTAGCATATTAAATTAAATATTTAAAACTACTATCTACTATTCATTACGAGAAAATGAAAGACTTTCAAACATTATTTTGTTTAAATTTGCTTTTTTTTTCTTGCGTCTAGGGATTTATTAAATGATAACAAAAATGTTTTACTATTTTTTTAAGCGAAATTACATAAATTATAATGTTCAGTGATCTGCTTTTATTTAATTGCTTTATATGGAGGCGGTGAGGTTATTAAACTAAAAAACTAAGTCATTTACAAGGTCAAGACGATAATATGACACTAAATTGATGACGTTCCTAGTCTGCATACGAAAATTCAATCAAATATATCCAATAACCGCCTCTGTGGTCTTGTCCTACACCTGTGTCAGACCCAAAAGTTCCGGGACCGATTCCCAGTGAGGGAAAAAAAAAAACTGCTCAGTTTGGTTGGTTGTAGGGCCATCACCACCACCACCATCTTGCCTAAGTCTGTCGCCGTAACAATAATGTTAACAGCATTGTTGTGTTTCGGCAGTTAGAGGTAAGATAGCCAGTTCCTCTGTAGTTGAGGATTCTGGTTGAAGCTCGCTTGCACCTTCGGCATGATCATCACTTACCATTAGGTGAGATGCAGGCCAAAAGTATCACCGTCGTGGCAAAAAAAAAATAGTTTAGTCACTATGGCTATTAGGCTGATCATCAAAACCCGTAGTCAGCCCATCACTACTATACTCTAATTGAAATAAGATTAGACATTTAAAAAAACCTTTTTTGCAGTCCATTCAACCGATTCTGACTTCTATACCGTAGGCTTAAGGACGGCATTGAAAGCAAAAAAGTGGTTATAATACCAACTGTTTACTGCAGTTGCTTCTGTCATGCCACCAACGAAATAGAAGTCAAAATCGGTTGAACGGATTGTAAAAAAGGTTTAGTTAAATGTGTAATCTTATTTCAAATGGAGTTTAGTTTATTTGAAAAAATCTTTTCTTTAATTTCGATGCTAGGATTTATTTGATAGTTCCAAAATAGTCGAATGCAAATTAGTATTGCCAGTGTTTTCGATTGATCGTTAAGGAAAAAAGGTTAAAGATATATTAATTTGTAGTCATAAAGTTAATTTTAAAGTAACGACACGCGAATAGGAAACGATCGCCAAATGAGTAGCAATTAAAATGTCATTAACAACATTAAAGGAGAACAATTTCCGAACTGTGTTTAAAACATTAATTCAGGGAAATTGCTATGAAAGCTAAAAGGATTACTCGTTGGCGTGTATTAACAATGTTTCGATGCAAATATTAAAATAAATGTTTCATTTGTAAATATGTATTTAATTGAAAGTATTTATCAATTCGTGAAAGATGAATACTTCATTTTATGAGATGAGTAATTGGTAGTGGTTTCACGCGATTTTATTTTAATATTTATTTTAAAGCTGAAATATAGTTTATTATGGTGATATGTTATTTGAAGTCTACGGAATTAGCGGCAAGCGAATTGCATTTTTGCATAATTTAATTATTTCGTACACTTATGCAACTATAGGGTCGTTTTCGCCGTGAACCGTGATTAACTGATTTCATTAATTGAATCCAGAAGTGTCTGAACAAGACTAATGATTTACATGTCTCATCTGGCATCTAATATCTAATTATTTATTAAACAAAGGCGGAAAGATTGATGTTATTTACTGGCAAGCAGATAATAATAAATGCTTTCAGTAAGGGCTGAGTCACACCGGAATGGCAGCGGCCGCCAGCGGCCCCCGGCGGCGTTGCCGCTGGCGGCTTGCGCGACCTTCTAGTCTCCTCTTGACTAGTTTAGTTTCTACATTATATACGCGCGGCCGCCCGTGGTGCCGCGAGCGGCTTCGCGTCTCCGCTGGCAGAACCACCGACAAGATGCGCGTGGCGCGCGGCCGCTCGCGTCGCCGCGGGCGGCTTCGCGACCTTTTCAAGCTTTTCAAGCGATACTGGTCTTCTAAGTATGTAGAAAAAGTTTAAAATTATTTCCACTGAAAGTGCTCGCCGCGTCGCTGCCAGCCGCTGCCATTCCGGTGTAACCCGACGCTAAGAAACAAAATATGAACTTCAACTACTACTTCGTGTATAATTTAAAAACAAATAAGCTTCAATACCCGCTGATCTCATAACTTGTACCACACGTCAAAGCGTTGCGTGCACACAATACAGTACAACTATCTATTGTGTCGGCGACAAGCTTACCGTTACAAGTTAATAGCTGCGGCGGGCGCTTTGCTGTTGTTGGTAAAAATGCTTGTGTGCTTTTTATAAACACTTTTATAATAATTATGAACGATTTGTTTGACGATTCAAAGGGAAATATACGTTGATTTTATTAGCTTAAGGCGGTGCCACAATTGCGGTGATAAATTCCCTCTTTGAAAAGTGGCCAGAGATGCTCCACGGCTTCCCCACCTTCCGCCTGACGCAGGTCCTCACCGGACACGGTTGTTTCGGGAGGATCCTGTTCCGGATAAGTCGGAAATAAAAACCCGGGTTTCACCATTGTGTAGATCACCCGGAGGACATGGTGGAGCATGCCCGGCTTGGGTGAAGCACCGCCATGTCCTCATGGAGGCGATCGGTGGCAGTGATCTCTTGCGTCCGGCCCTGGTCCAGGCCATGGTACGGAGCGAGAGGGCGTGGGAAGCCGTCACCTCCTTCTGCGAAGCAGTAATGCCCGCGAAGGAGGAGGCGGAGTGCGTGGTCGAGAGAAAAATTTCGCGCCCTCACGCCCCTAGCCGCCGCTCGCCGCCGCTCCACTCCACTTTACATGTTTGATGATAATATAAGTTTTCAGTTATGTTAGCCATGACCCCTGAATTGCTAAAAAAGGGCAATTAGGAATTACGTATAAGTCTCAACATTTTTCTTTAGGATTAAACAAACCGTGTTTAACCTTTTCTGCTAAATCCAGACCTAAATTACAAATTTACGTGTTCGTCTACACAGTCAAGAAATCACGTTATTCACGTAGCCTAGATCTATGAATATCACGAATCGAGCACAAAATATATAGGGCTGACTATCACAAACTATTTGGTACCAACAATAGCTCCGAAACACTCTCGGAAGGAAGGTCGTGGGTTCGAGTCTGACCCAGTTGGTCTATTGTTACCCACTTTGAAAATAGTTTGAGAGGTTAAAAGCTAAAATAGTTACATTAAGTGTTAAAGTGCTGAGTCAAAAGGCCTTTATATTTGTAAATTAAATTCGTATCAGGGTAACATCTACTATCACAAATCGATCAGTAGTTTAGGTTATTAGGGTCAGAACATTTTATGGTGGCGTGGTGAAAGGGCTTTGGTAACGATTCTTAGGTATCGTTATTTTATGGCTTTATTGGAATATGGGTATTTTAGGTTTTTATAAATGGCTTAATTTAAATGTCCACATTTTTACGAAAAATATTTGTGGTTTTGCATTTGTATTTAGTTTAGATAAGGGAGCATAATTATTGCCATGGTCACCACTGAGAATTTCATAACGAACTTGAACAAATGAGACACGAGATCTTACCTGTATTTTATTAAAATCAAGAAAGAAAGAAAAACGTTTACTTTTAGAATATAAAAATCAAAAACAGTCACCAGCTCATTATAACCTCTGCCTATTCTCTTACAAAATGTAGTTATTATTTTGTTGTACTATCTCAATTCACTATCGCAACAAAACATTAACCAAACAAAAACATAAAACATCCCACAAAAAATACACTACCTACCACACGCGTAGCAATCATCGTAGCATACATAGCTACGCCGTAGCTGTCTACGCCGTAGCCGTCTACGGCGTAGCTATTGGGGTTATTGCTTCCGAATTGTGACGCAAGCTATGTGGGTTTGCACATAATATTGGTACGTTATATCCGCTCAATGGGTACCTTATTTATGTAGTTGACTTTGATTTTCAAATGTTATTTCGTATTGCAGGGTAATAGTCGTAATCGTAAATGGTTTTGCCTTGATTCTGAATAGGTTTGAAATGGCTTGGATTAGTATGGCTGTTACGTGCTCTATTTTTATTCACTCATTAAATCACGTGAAGTATTTTAATAAATTGAAGAAATATTATTTTATTAAATGTGGTGGAGGATTTGCAAAAAAATCGCTAGCAACATCAATTGAAAACAAGATCTAAAAAATGACTGTTCATAAATACGAGAATCAAACACTAGCGAATTTGTAGACAAACATAAATCTAAATGGTAACATATTAGAAGCGACAATAGATAGAAACACTTGTCGTGTTTGGTACAAATTGTCGGCATATCTGAGACACATGGACGTCAAACGATGCCACAATCGACTTTTCGATCGATCGATTATTCGCTGTATTTCATCTATAGTACTCGTGGTACTGACTTGTTCTTCTTTTCGTATCGACGGTACGTATATCTAGCTACTAATCCGCACTGGGCACGCGTGGTGGATTTATGTCCCGGTTTCTCTCACATAGAGGAGGCCTATGTCCCAGTTGTGGGAATGTTGTAGGCTATGTTGGTACATATATTATATTATACCGTTTAGGCCCAGTAGGTGGCCACGTTTATTCTCGAAGATACTCGAATCATTACCTGTCAGTTTGATTACTGGTCCTTTGATCCGGGTTAAGTAAAGTGTTAACAGCAGTTCTAAATTATCCAAGTAATTTATTTATTCATGTTCAGGATTATTTTTGGCAAAGAATAAGCAGCCCCTGCTCGTTTTTAAAATACTTTTGTGACGTTTTGCCTTTTTCATTTTTGTCGGAAACTACACCAATGTAAGAATAAAATGACACTAAAACAGTTACTAAAACGCAATTTCCTTGCAAATACAAAACTATATTTCCAACACTGTTTCGTTACAAGAACTAGTAAGCTGTATTGAAAGTGCAGAGAAAGGATACTGCGACCTCGATTGGCCAGCAACTGGGCCAAGGAGTATTTTTGATGAGGCCATATCGAGATCAGTCCCCTTTCTGCGGCGAGTTTGTACAAGGTATCATTTGGTCCTTGTATCCGCCGGAGCATTTTGTTTTTTGGGTCGAGTTCGTTTATATAGAATAGGTTGTGTTTGGTTGGTCTTTATTCATTCGTATGGTTTGAGGCAAACGTTTTTTGAAATATAAATTACAAAAAAATACCTTACTTTTTTTAGGGTTCCGTGCCTCAAAAGGAAAAAAACGGAATCCTTATAGTATCGCTTCGTTGTCCGTCTGTCAGTCTTTTAAGACCCTTTATCTCAGGAACGAGTGGAGATATAAAGTTGAAATTAATATTAAATACGTAGGACTAAGGTCCCTTGGAGCTATAACAAAAATTAAGCTTCTAAGTGAACGCAATAAAAAAGTGCGGCCATTTATGCGACATATTTTGATACTCGCAAATAAATCAAAACCTATGGGGTACTTTCCGAATCCTTCATTGTGCGTGATCCGAGACGTACTTGGCCGGTTTTTATTTACATGTAAATAAAATACCAGCCACTTACGTCTCGGATATGAAATATGTCGCATAAATGGCCGTACTTTTTTATTGCGTTCACTTAGAAGCTTAATTTTTATTATATATAGCTCCAAGGGACCTTAGTCCTACGTATTTGATATTAATTTCAATTTTATATCTTCACGTTTAATTTTCTACGAATGTTCAAAACATTTCTTTCGACACAGTAAATAATACAACACATTCGTAATATTGACGATCATGATCCTATCTTTTTTCTGTTTATAATTCTCTCTGAAGACTTGAATAAAGAATATTGGTAGTGATTGTTATATGACGACGGTAATTGTCAGGAAGCTCTTCCGGTCATTATAGTTTTCGATACTGGAATGTTTAGAAACCGCTTGGTCTTGAACTACTACCTTAACTCAAATAGTTACGCTACACTTCTAAGTAAGAAAACACAACAGATTTCGCAAATCTTGAAACTTAAACAATTTCAAATCGAAGTCTGAAGTAAAGTTTCAAATCAATACAACAGCTGAAAGTGGGTCAAAATTGTGTTGCAAGTTTGTATTTAGTTGCAGGTCCAGCGACCATTATTCTGCTTGGAATACTGACAATTTTTGAGAAAAATTAATTATAATATAGTAAATTCTATCTTCATAAAATACCTAGTCTCTTCTGTAAATTGTTTATATAAACTTTGAAGAGATTAGGGAAGATTTTAGATAAGGAAATAGTTATAATTTACTTAAATAACATTTTCTCATTAAACGTTCATAATAATCTGAATAATTAATGTAACATAAACTTCTTCCTATGTAAACTTACTTCTTTAATGGGTTTAACAAAAATGTTTACATTTTCAACAGTATGTAGAACAAGAGTTACTTATCATAATACCAAAGGTTTCATAATACTATCTTTTTCAAATTGAAAGCGTGGTTTCTATTAGATCATTGACATGGACTAAGTTATATTATTTTTTTCGTGTGGTTATTGGCTAACCTGGTGTTAGAATATTATGCCGCCCATGGGCCTCTGACTTGGCTTTACATACCATCGAGAAATATCGCTCAGGCATGCCGGTTTCCTCACGATGTTTTCCTTCAGCGTTTTTGAAGCAAGTGATAGTACAATACGCACATGAATTCGAAAAGTCAGAGGTAGGCCTTGGGTTCGAACTCTAGACCTATGACTTGGCAGTCCAACAGTCACACCACTAGACTATCTTTGCTATTGAAGTTAAAGTTATAGATGGTAATGCGGTTATGATGCAAGCTGTATCTGTAAACTGCATAAAAAAATCAACAATGCACAAATCTCAACTGCACACGAGGCTTTTGGCTACTTTTGTAAATGTGTATTTTATGTGTTTTTATCTTTATATGTGCGTTTTGTTTGTGCAGAATAAACAATTTTTCTTTTCTTTTCTTTCTTTCTTTCACTTATACCGCGGTTGGACCAGCGTTAGATATTGCCATAAACTGCACCATTATAATTAACCAGTTGTTATTCAAACTTGACCGTTCGGACATTTTTGGCTTACCAACTGAAGAGTTATAAATCTTCACATAAATATATATTTTTCTTCTTAAAGTTTTTATCATATTCAATTATATTATTAAAGTGGTTCGGAAATATATTATAAATATAATTAAATATTTGCCCAAAGTTAAATAACATGAACTTCGTTTACTGACACATTCTTTGCTTCAAAATCTAATAATACACAAATCGCACTTCGACCTTCCTTCAAGGATTTGTTCAAACTCAAACTCAAAGCATTTATTTCAAATAAACCAATTACAGGCACTTTTGAATTGTCAAGGGGTCGGTCAGTCAGAAATATGAAGCTAGTTGCATAGTTTGCATAACATACTTTCTATTTTTACAATATTGCGATTTGTACGGACGCAAACTGCATCATTCAATGCTATAAGATTGCTATACACCTTCAGAAAAATCAAATAAAATGTCAGAAATCGCTAAAAACTTTTCCCATACATTTCGTGGGAAATGAGAGTCCAACCTACTTTTCACGATTTATAGACTGGCCGAAATTAACAAAAAAAAAATAGAATTTCAAATTTCGAACGAATACGAGTTTGCGTTGTAATTTTATTTCATTTGAGAACAAAATTTACGAATTTTGTCGGTTTTGATAAAACTTTTTCCATACAAAGGTTTTTGGCTATTTCTGACCTTTGTAGCGGACAGTCTTCTTTAACGCTTCCCATACAAGTCTGAAAGTTCAAAATTATTTGAGGTAATTTTTTTCTCGACCTCAATTGTTCCCATAGAGTTTTTTGATTTTTATAAAAAAGAAGAAACATAGACTGGCATCAAAAAAAGTTTTTGTGAAAACTGTCTGTTTTATTGCCGACTGTATATATTTTTAAAAATCTGTGAATGCCTATCAAAATGTCTCAAGAAGATAAGGACAGTCTCCTAAGACCGTTTTCCTGTAGTTACAACGGTTAAAGTAGCTGTCATTACTGCCCCATCTCAAAACTCCACCCTGTATATATTATGACCTGTATGTTCTACTTCTATATGAAATAAATAAATACATTCTACTCAACCAGTTTGCCACCTTTATAAAATTGCATCAAAACCAAGCAATACACAAATTTTACTCTAACCTTTCGTGAGCAAAATGTATGGAATAGCAGTTTTTTTTTTTTATTGGACCATAAATAAAATTTCATGAAAAATTCAACAATACACACATGTCACTCCGATCTTTCTCGAACGATAACAGTTGATCCGTTGCCCTCGCACCGCGGATCAACCAGCAACTGATATTGATTCAAACTCACACTATGGTACGTTGAGTTTGCGCATCACTTATACTGAGCAACATTCTGATACCCGAAATCATCTGTTCCATACAAAAGTGCAATACTAATGCGAGCTTTTATAAAACACCAGGTTTTTTTTTAAATATCCATTTATTTATATTGGATCTTATATAAAATTGCATGAAAAGTCCAACAATACACAAATCTTACTCCGACCTTTCTTGAAGGATAACCGCTGATCCGTTGCCCTCGCACAGCGGTTCAACCAGCAATAGATATTGATTCAAGCTTCGTACTAGCGGTGGCGATGGCGGGCTGAGCTTGCTCATCAGTTACACTGAGCAAGATTTATTCGCACTAATCTTTATGTTATATGAGGGTGAACAGAATGTCTCTTTTATCTCAAGAATAATGAGAGGTATTCAGTTATTATTATTTGTTGTAGTTGCTGGTGTGAATGAAAAACTTTTGTGTTCGCCTTAATTAATATTATGTGAAATGCGGCATCGTTTATTTGCTTATCTATTTAATAAAAAAATATTTTGGCGTGAATTTTTGTTTTACGCGCGATTTTTTAATACGTCATGAATCTTGAAATCATTATAATGAAATTTTAATAAGTACAAACTTAGTTCTGTAATAATAATAACGATATTTATGCAATAACGGTAGTTACGTCATAGCTGGAAATAGATCTCGAGAATGTTTAGTTATAAAGCCATTCTAAAGAATTTTCATTACAATAAAACAATTTTGTCCTCAAATTCCTATTGTCTTGTATTCACACACAAAGGATAAATCATTTATTGCCCGAATTGGGAACAAATAAATAGGAACGGGTCCTCATAAATAACCATACTCCTACCTATTACAACCAATGCGAGGTAATTTCGTACGCGATTTGTGGCGCATTATGAAGACAATGTGACAGGGAAACAACCGTAAAATTAGTTCGGTTTCCCAACGGACTTGAGCGTTAATCATAGTTTTGAACCCAAATTGGCCTTGAGAGTTCGGACGCGCTGGCCAATGTTTGTGGCGCATATTTAGAATATGAATAGACAAATTGTGTAAAGTCTAAACTCCTATTTTTGCGAGAAAACTTATATAAAAGATCCATTTAGTGTTTATCATAATTTTAGTGCGAAAAATGGCCGTTTACAAACTAATATTGTAAATGGCCAGTATTAGATCCCGACGTTACAAGTTTTTTTAAATCTTAGCATAGCAGCAATTCTGATCGTAAATCTTACTTTCTGGCTAAAATTAACTAACATTATTATAGTTACCATTTTTTTTTTTCAAGATGTGAACTAATGGTAATTTGTTTCTTTTACAATATTTAATACAACTAACTATTTACCCTACATGGGTGGGCTGGCTCGTTCTTTGGAATTCGCATTGCCATTCAACGTGGCAATGCTGCCAGTTCTTCTTCTTCTGGGCACGTTTCCGGATGAAAGCGATGCGGACGAATCTTCTTCGACTCCTAAGTGTCCTTTTGCTTTTCTATTTATTTCTATAGTTAGTAAGTTAGTAAGTTAGTCATTTAAGTTAGTACCTATTGTTACTTACATAACAGTTACGTAGTAACATAGTAGATAACATTTTCTGACAGTAAAATCTGTTGCAAACTCCCCAGTCACATTTAGAAATAGAACAGCTTTATCTGGTTATTAATTCAGAGCCCTTAATGCCGGTCGGCATGCGTATATCAATGAAAGCCTCTACGTATCAATCAAATGTCAAAGCATAACCATGCATTGACATTCGGTTATACGCAGTTTTGATTTGAGTGAACGTTCAGAATCCAAAATTGGAATGGATCAGCTACAGCCTACAATCAAATATTGTTTCATGCTTTTTGAATAAATGGAATATTACTCTTTATTATGTACATTATACGAATGATAGATACAAATGTAAAAAAATTACATAGGGTGACACAATGGGCGGTCTTATCGCTAAAGATTCCAAAAGGACCACAACAAATGGTCCTTTTGGAATTTAGTGCAGCAGTCAATTGGCATGTTTTTACTAGATAACATATTTGTAGTTAGTTGTATACTGTTAGGTTATTTGATTACTTTATTAATGTTGTAAATATTGTTATAAAAACGTAAAACTAAACTATTTTATACATTACTTATGACTGTACCAAACATGTATCCAGATGGCGTATGTTTCGAAATACTTTTGTTTTTAACTTCTAGTTTTTGTGTGAGTGGGTGTCCGTAGTTGCTGTAGGTATTATGTTTTAGTTTCCTCATAATTATTACATTCGTCAATTAATATTATACTTACCTACTTCTTTACTTTAATACTAGGTACATTCTCCTCTTACGTACCCAAATTCTATGATTAATAGTTTCATAGTATCTACAGCCGAAAGGTCTTAACTGTAAACACTTAATATGAAATATGATGGCAGCATTTCAGACAATAACAGTCGACGCCATCAGCCAACATTGGCGCCAAACTTTCTCCTATAAACAATGGTCTCCCTCGAGTTTGGTGCATTGTTGGACGTGATTTGTGGGTAAGAGCCTGTGTGATTTGTTTTTGAGTTTAGCCATGCAACCAAGAAGCAGTAAATTATGTCGAATCATAGAGTTGGATAAACAAATAGAAATCGATTGTAATGGAATTTTCGACCATTGAATAGTAGATCTAAACTAACATGGCTCTTGAACACAGGAAGACAAGGGCGTCGCCAAGCGGGGGGTAAAGGGGGCAGCTGCCACGCCCCTATATATCATTTTTTTTTGTCATGTTCAAGCCAATTTAATGTAAAGAAACTACATATATTTTTAGCCAATTTTGTTTAATTGGACGACTTTAAAAAAGTTTTATATCGCCTATACGGGGTCCCGGAGTCCGGGAACGTGATTCGTACCTTTGTGTTGGTGGTAGGCCTAGTCATAATACCTATTAGGTTTCAGCTCTACAGTTCTGAACAGTTTTCGTGAAAACGACCTGAAAGGTCTGTTTCCAATCCATGTATTGAAAATGGAAATTATTATTTTTCTCAGTTCATAGCAGGCTACCGAGTGAAATTGCACCTAGCCTAGTTGCTATTGTTGTTGTTGTTGCTGCCTAGTTTGTACTGTTGTACCTATTTTAGTTATAATGCATTACAATACTTTTTTAAATTTATCTTTGTTCCTCTCAAATAGACCACCTGCCATCTAATCTCTTCACCACTTGGTTGACTGGTAGAGAATGCCTAAGGCATTAAGTCCGCCTTTGTACTTTTTTGAGTGTGAAAAGTTTAAATAAATAAATAATAAATTGAATTGTCAAAAATCAAATATCCACCAGCCTCGATTTTGGCCCCATTGTGCACCGTAGAGGTAAGACTCGTACCGTATTACAACTGTGAAGCTTTATGTTCTCTTGACTCTTGACTGTACCTACAAATCATTCTGTTCCTATCCTCCATATATCAACTTGCCCCTGCTCTGCCCTGAGCCATCGGCTGGCGACGCCCTTCCAGGTAGATATCAGAGAGTTTTTGTTTTTATACTATGTATGTAGCTACTGAGGTGACGACTAATATATAGGTATAGGAGAAAAATACATTTACCGCTGACCCCAAATAATTGGCAAAACGGCAGAAGAATGATGACGATGTGAATATCGTGTTACTGAGTAATTAGATAGGCCCATCCATGTTGATGTTATATCAGAATGATTTAATTATGAATTTAGATGAAAATTGTATCGTTAGTTTTTACGACTGCATGATTTTTATGAAAATTAGTTTTTTAGTTTTTACGATTTTGCCTGCCGTAAGGTAGAATGTAGCGGAAACACTTAGTGATATACCATCTTATACCTATACCTACATTGTTGGCAAATAAATGAATCTGAATCTGACTCCAAAAAAAACACACATAAACCTGTATGGGCACTTATGAAACGTCAGAAGTTAGGGGCACGGTACTAATTCGGACTAATTATTTTACGCCGCAAGCAAAACGACTTAACCAAAAAAAGAAGGGTCTGTGTTTATGACCAGGGACTGAAAACTTATCATATGACAATTTTTTTTTTTTTTTGTTACTTCTTCGATTAAGGTTACCGTTATCTGTGTAACCAAGAAAAATAAACATGTTGTTTTAATACCGGTTACACACACAGGCGATGCGCGCCCTTAGACTAATGCCGACGGCACGTGTAAGATAGAGGTATTTTTTTTGATATGTGGTATTAATACTGGTTGTATTCAATGTGTGGTAACCTTTAAAAATACCTGTAAAAAATATAAAGGTTGTAATCGAAAAAATAGCCGTATTGATCGTATCGGCTTCGGTCCTTGCTTATGATCACACGAATGAAGTGAAAACTAACGACTGGAACCGAGTATACACGATTCAACCGACCTCGGTGAGGTCGGTTGAATTGTGTATACCGATTACAGCCGAGTATAGCGAATTCAGCGTCACCAACCGTGACGGCTCAGTTTCGTTCACAGTTCAGAAAGAGCGTGAAGTACTCTTAAAAAAGAAGTGTTTAATTCAAAAACTAAACCACACCAAGCAGCCCTCAACACTGTAAACAAATAGTCAGTAATCAAAATCACGCGCCTTGGCGAACTCACACGGCCAACATTGGCGTCAATTCAGTCCGCGAACAAAAGCCGCACGCGGATTTCAACGCATTGTTGCTCCATGATTTGTGGTCGGAAGGCTGTATGATTTGTTGTAAGTTAGGCCCTTATATCAAACAATAAACCCTTCGAAATCAATTTACTAGTTTTCGGGACCAACTCAGTTGTTCCTTTTGTAACTATATTTGGATTAGGCCATTGAGTGGTCGGATTCAAAGACCATTTTGAAATGGTTTCTTTGTTCAGTTATTGGGTTGGCAAACACGTCATCGGCTCGCGTAATAAAAAGTGATTGTAGCTGCTAAAGTATTTAAATGTGTTTGTTTAAAATGCTTTTCATACATTGTAGTTAGGTACAGCGTTGAGATTAAGCTCAAAAGTCTAAAATTCCTATGATTTCACCATCTTCCATATTTTCAACCTAGATCAGTAAATACTGCTGGCTCAGTTCGGTGGTAATAAACAGTCCAGTTGGGTGGTCCAGTTGGGAGCAGTGGTGGTCCGGCCCCGATATACTAGTTTTAGGTCGTGGGTTCGAACCCAGGCAGGCGCTTTACTTTGTATAAATAATTTCATCACCACTGCTCTCAAAACGGTGAAGGAAAACATCGTGAGGAAACCGGCATGTCCTAGAACCAAAAATTCGAAGATATGTGACATCTACCAATCCGCACTGGCTCGCGTGGTAGATTTTAGCCCACTCCATCTCGAAGAGAGGAAGCCTGTCCCAGCAGTGGGAACATTTGCTATAAACTGCCCAGGCGAAGCCTTTCTCAAGAAGTTACTGGTTAATACTACAATACATAGAAAATAATTTAAAACATGAATTTGTCTCAAGTATTTTAATTAAATTTGCCACAGTTTCTCATTTAAGGTCGCATTTATCACCATTGGTGTTGCCACGAAACATTAAACAAAATTGGTAGCCACTGAACAAAAGACAAGGTTCTCCTTTCTCACTGAATTTCAGTGCATTGTTGTTCTCGTGATTTGTGGGAGAAAAACAGGTTTTGTCATTATGCTGGGTGCAGACACCGGAGAAAAGGACTCCGTTGTTGTTAACCATATTTTTAGAACAAATAAAAAATGCCGGAAGATGGTTTGTTGACCCAATTTAGAGCGGCGTTTCATGGCTTTAGAAATATTTTTTTGAAGAATTATAATTTTCTTATGCGTCATTAGACTTGTGAACATTTCGCAACGATTTTTTGTAAAGATAGTGACTTAGTCCAATAAGATGGGCAGAAAAGTACTCTTGATTGATTGTAGAAGGTTGGAAGATAGAAACGATATTGCTCCGTTTAAGGTAAAATAAATATAATAATTAATATAAAAAGGATCCCGAGGAAGCACACGCGATGACTGTTAATCATGTACTAATTGTTCAATTAATATTAATTAATGAAGTTACGTAAAATCAAATAAAAAATGACACAATGTGTATTGAGCTTATGTGAGAACAATAACAAACAGATTTATTAATTTAAACATTCTATGAAATGAAATGATTTGTTCTGTATATTTTACTTAAAAAAAAGCTATTTGTTGTCGACATTTCCTATCTGACTTTTATTAAAACTTATTACTATCCAATTGGAACTGCAGTTGATTATTCTTAATAGATTTTTATACCCCCGATTTTTATAACTGAGCGCATGTCAACGTCAAAATTTTACAGTGTAGGGGTTTAAGTAATAACATAACACAACTTAATGAATAATTTCCGTATAAAGAGGCCTCGGGGCACTGGAAGTAACTGGGCAGGTGAATTCAATACTAGCAACCTACGATTTTGACAGCTCCAAGCGCACGGATATAAAAATCGAGTTATATCTTTACGTCTACAAAAAAAATCTCAAACACATTCCCAACATCACCACACAAAAGACAAGGTTTCCTCCAATTTGAGGGTATTGTGGCCCATGATTTGTGACCACAAGCCTGTATGATTTGTTAGATCAGTAATGACGGGCTCCTCTAACGAGCGGTTATCAACATGATTGGTCCTTACACATTATGTGCTTGTCATTTCATTTTATTGTGAGCTGCGATTGGTCCTTGTGTTGCGTGTTTTGTTTGTGATTGGGCCTTACTTCCATTCTTCTTGGCATTTTATTTTTTCTCTGATTTGTATCTTTGTTTTTTCCTTGAAAGAAGTTTGATTTGTAATAATGTTTTATTTAGTAAAAAGTGAAAAACTTTCAGTAGGTTAGTAACACTGATGGCGTGATGGTACTGTGGTTAAGGCCTTGCTTCTCATGCAAGAGGTTGTGCGTTCAAATCCGGGCACGTTACGATGTGACTTTTCGATTCATATGTAGTTTCTAAGTTTATCTATAACATCACCGACAACGGTGAAGGAAAAACTTCGTGAGAAAACCTGGACTTGCATACTCCTTGTGCCTCGTGTACGTTCATACATCTGGTCATACACGCACTTTGGTTGCGAGTACTACGCACCTGACCTTTCTGAAGAACATCATCAATAAGGTCAATATTGATGTCCTCCTAGGGCGTCCCTTTCCGGCGTTTCCACTCACATCTACCTTTTAAATAAATAAAAAACATTTTAATTCGGACAACTAAGATATCCATAAATTGTTAGTAACAGGTTTGCACTTAAAACACTATTGTTAGCAGACGAATTAATGGGCAGACCACCCATCAACTCTCGGTAACTACTACCTTAGACCACCCACTCAACATGATCAAACCATCAAAGCAAATCAAAGCAAAAGTCAAAGCGTTGTCTCAATCACCAATGTGTTATAGTTAATATAAGTCTCAAATCACGAATCCGCCTTGAGCAAGCGTACTGATCAATGCTCATGCCTTTTCTGTATGAGAAAAAGTTTTTGCTCTGCAATAGGACAATAATAGGCTGGTATTATTATCTCTTTTATTTTGTTAATACACTTAGTAATTACATTTTTAAATAAAAAAATATAAAAAAAAATTAAAAAATAAGAAATAGAATCGGCGGTAAGGGTTCCAGAGAGAAGAACCTCCTAATAACAAGCAACTACATTGCCATCGATACTTATGGACAGACGTACCGCTCTCTGAATCAAGCCCTTGATCCAGCTGCCCAACGAGAGCCTCCTCAGGTGTTGGTCGAGGCTCTTGGCTATAAAGTATTATTATTATTAAATGAAATGGAGAAATAAAGTTTATTTGAATTTCTGGATTTGGGTCATATTACGTGACTTATAATTCTTTATCGACGACCCACAACCAGAAGGGGTAAGAGTGATGCCTGACGAAATCCATTTAGGAGGCGTATTCGTTCAAACACATTACGAAGGGATTGTGGTTGATGTTCAAAACACAATGCTTAATCATCGTTGGCTTTGTGAAGCAGACTTATCAGATATTATGAATTCCCTTTGAGTATTTTTTGACGTTTTTCCTGTTTATCTCAAACGTTTAATATAATATTCGTTTTCCTTTTCGTCAATTTCACTTGCCCGACATCGATCTTGGTGGAAGATGGTCGACTTAATTTTCTGCTGTAAGTTGAAGGGGTTCAGTAATAAAGATGGATTATGGAGCTTTAAATATAAAGAGGTCTCCTTGGGCAAAATAAATTCATCTCAGACTCTCCGTTTTCCCACTTTTCCAATTTTTTTCTTTCTCAACGTCACATATCTCTGCTGTTGACTTTAATTTTCTTGAAACTATATTGTGTTGTTTTTTCATTAGACGTGACCAATTTGTGTCTACTATTCGTTTTCCTTGTAACCTTTTCTTTTCTGCGACCTAGATTTTGTTGGTTTTTCATATTGTAGGTACCTATTTGTATTTTCTGCAGCCGCACTTTCACTAAAATCAAAATAATCGCGTACATGACACATTAAAGCACTTTAAGGACCAAAAACTCACTAGTATGTGTTCTCACGTACCCCGAATTATTCAGCCCCTCCACCATATGGTGCCCAGATTTAGTGGCAACCTCACTTAGGGGATATTTATCGAATAATTTTATGAATTTTATACGCGAACAACCATTTCAATTTCTATCTTTATTAGAAAGGTTGTGCTGTTTTTGATGTGAATTATGAATATTTGATTGGAGTATTTCGGTTTGTAATTTTTTCATGTTTTAATATTTTGTGTTTTGTTCGGTCAAGAGCTCTGTTTTGTTCGGTCAAGAGCTCTGTGTTTGACCTACTTTGTAATTAATATATGACAGTGAGGTTTTAAGAAAATAATTGACCACCTCCTTACAATCAGAATCGTAAAATACAACTTATTGATTACAACAGCAGTAAGTATTGTCGAACACTTCTATTTTTTTAAATCTAACACTGTTTATTGTATAAAATAACTTTATTATACACACGGAATCGTAACTACAATGTCAACCGACTTGCTTCATAGGTCAATGATGACTGGCTTTTACAGTTTAAAAAAGACTTTTGCCACACCCAGAAATAACGAAGTCATTTCTAAGTGCTGCCAAAGAAAAAATAATACATTCAGCTGCCATAATGACAAAGTTTGTTACAATAACAATCATTTGTTTTTTGACAGTGTTGCCACAGTGGATATTATACTCCGGTATTAAACTAATACATTTAATTTTTTTTATCCAATCTTCCGTAATAATCGATAAGTTTTAGTAGAATTCACAACTTATTTTCAATGAACTAGGCAAATGTATCTAGAAAATGCGCAATAATCGTTTGAAATTAGAACATGAATTTGAAACAAGCTAACAGTATTTAAACTCTGTATGTTCTTCTAATGACATATTCTTTGTCTTGATGAGAAAGGAGTAGTAGTTATCTATGAGTAGGCAGTAAACATTTAACTCATTACGATAACCTGATAAAGCATCAACTCAACTCAAAGCATTTATTTCCAATAAACCAATTACAGGCACTTTTGAATTGTCAAGGGGTCGGTCAGTCAGAAAGATGACGCTAGATGCCCATTCCGTAGCGCAGTTAGGTACCTATGGAGAAGAACGGGCAAGAAACTCTACGGACACTCTTTTAAATCATGATATGGTTACAAAATATTGGTTAAATCATTCATGTTGAAGTTGTGTATGTATGTGAGAAAGATGCAAATAGTTAAAAGCGTCAGTAAAAAAATTAAAATAAGCCGTGGTAGCTAAGAGATGACCAGTCCCTACTGACGGCGCCCGTTCACGAACATGACGCATAGATTAGCACCATTCAGCTCAACCATTTTGAAGGGAGCTAAATGATCCAACACATGCGCCACCGTCACCGAGACATTAGAGTGAGCATGACATACTCTCAGCCGCCAAGGCACATACAAGTCAATGAAAGACATACCCAATACCTAAATGGTAGCTTTATAATCGGTACATAGTACTCACACAGGTGCTATGTAATTATACAATGTATAAATTATACAATGTATAAATTATACAATGTATAAGTCCACAGCACAACATTATCGAACAATAATTAGAAATTCTAATACTCATAATCGAAACCACTTCAAGTAAGACGGTTCCTCGATATTTGACGTAAGCCACACGCGGCCTTGAGGAATGTGTGAAGCGAGCTCCGTGTAAAAATTTTTATGCGTTCTCGACGAATTCAAGTTCTATTTTTATTGGTTTTTGATGGCAGCTGCGATATTTTACGTTTGTAAATGTGAATTTTTGGAAGTGGATGACTAGCGGCTTTTAGGAGGTTCTTCACTGATAATATTTTTATGACAAATTTTGCAGTTTTCGCTGAAGTTAAGGGTTGTAATGGAGTCGTTCGATATTGAAATTGAATTTCGAGGAGTTTTAGGAATGATTCATTCTGTTACATTACTATCTACGTTATTACACATAACATTACGCTTGTAATCCACGAAGGGTAAGGCAGAGGCGAAACAATAGTACACCCACTTTTCGCCAGTTATGTTTAACTTCCATGTAATGTGTAGTAGTTATTTAATTTTATGATGTTCCAAACAAGTTTATTTACATCAATTTTTTTTTTGTTTCATGCGGTTTTTTGTTGCATACAAGTACCATAAAAAAGTCGTGAGCCTCGGTCATAAAGTGTAACAGTGAGAGCATTGCTTTATTTTACACCTAAAACTTTCTAAAGGCACTTTGGGGTCCTGTTTGGGGTCGGCCATATTTTAAAGCCACAAATGCACTGTAAAAGTATGGCCTTGGCATTTTAAAGTATCACAAAATGATAAGGGTTGTGCCTACTTTTAATGTAGTATCATTATTTCCTAGCTGAAAATGATTTCTTTCATCTGGATCTTATGGAATTATCAGGAAAATTTGTTGGCGTCATTACAACCGTCGTTGCTACCTGAAAAACCTGACCTTGGATAAAAGCATGCATAGTGATCAATGCTCGTGCCTTCTCTGTATGACATCTCGTATCTCGTCATCTGTATAAAAAGAGGCCTTAGCCCTGCAGTGGGACGGTATAAGGTTGGTATTACTGTAACAGCAAAGTGGTCTTAATTCATAAAAAAATATTAGTGACTAGCATCAACATCTCTTATTTTGAATACTATTATATAGAATCTTTTTCTTTCTTCTAACTGAACAGACAGCTGTGCTGCTGGGGAGTTTGTTGCGCCACTTATTCTTCCCAGCTAACGCACTAGGAAGTGGTGAAGGGTGGGCGTTTTGGGCGACTGTCTTATGTAATTTTGACGTTCGAAAAGTGCCGATTCTCAGCCTTGTTTGAATAAATGACTTTTGATTTTGCAAAAAAAAAAAAACAATTAACTCAGATTTATGTGAATAATTTTTAATTTTTCATACGCTTTTAGAGATATGAGGCACAGGGTGTGAAGTTCACTCATACTCTATAGAAAAGGGTGGATCCCCCGACCAGACGGGTGACGTGTCTGGTGGGCAACTGCCTAACAATTAGAAAGTTATATATATGAGGATCGCGCGGTAAACTGTGTTTGCGCGATGCAGGATTTGTGTGACGTCAGGTCTTTGATACGTACTTCGCATGTTGCGATGTAGATGCCGCCACACGCTATTACAACCAACTCATAACCACATCAACTCATAAAATAATATACTGAGTGCTGGTAATTTTGCCATCCGTATTTATTATCAGCTCGTTTGTGTAAACGATTAAATTAAAATTTTGTTTTTAAATGCAAATCATGAGTCCAGATCAATTAGGTCTGGCTTTAATTGTAACGGACTAACTTACAAAATAGAGCAAACACCAACGGAAACTAAATTAAATCACAATCGGCTAAGGACTGGTGTTAAAATAACCTTTAATTCAATCAATTTGCGTTCCTCAATTTAAATGTATAAGATGGTAACATTTAAACCGATAGATTTTTTAAAAATTATTCCACGTGTCTATTATTTGGCGTTAGATAAAACAACGTTTGCCACAGTTTAAAACATTAAATATTTTTTGCTGTGTCCACGTCACAACATTTACAGTCGTGGAGGACAAACATCATAAATCTCTGAAGCGGGCCACTTACATTTTAATTTAAAAAAAGGTATATTTTACCCGGTCCTATCTCTGTTTTGACGTAAAACTGTGGGTTACGACCACTGGTACAAATGTACTGGCCGTTAAACTCGGTGGTAGTCGATTATCCTGTTCCGAGTTTCCGAGTGAGTTCTGGTGAACGACTAGTCGATTCCGTCTGCCATTACTGAAAGTAGAACTAATTATTAGTTAAGTTTAGGTTGTTTCGTATTTTGAAATGACGTAGTGGGGCAGTAGGGAAATTGTATTCGTGTACATATGTATTTATTTATTTACATTGTATATGTAAACCTCTTTGTGTTAGTTCCGAAAAGCGGGTGTTGCAGTCTGTTCGATGCGGATCTAAAGACCAATTCCAATCCGCCAATTTTTATTATTTTGTACAAGATTTTAGTGGTGGCACTGTGTTTCATGTTAAATTCCATTTCTTCACTATTAAAACAAGATAAGTCATCGCGAATAAGCCCTAGAAGCCTAGTTGGTATACGTTCACTCAGCTCATGCCTCGCATTATCATTCACAAGATAAGTCATCGCGAATAAGCCCTAGAAGCCTAGTTGGTATACGTTCACTCTGCTCATGCCTCACATTATCATTCACTCAAACGGTTCATGTATCATTCACCTCCAGTATCGCCCCTTTCCACGTCTATTGCTGCAAAGAACGAACCATTATTTATTGTTCCAAATCGTTGGTTCACGAGAATGCAGAAAGTCTTTTTGTAGAGGGTCAATGGAACATTTAGTCTGGAGGTTTAAGGTCAATTTGAGTAACCTAGATTATTTTTGGTAAATGGGACTAACTTTTACCCTATTTAGTCGGTAGTTTATTATCTCTTTTGTAGTGGGTAAAAGGCGACTGAGAGATAATTTTAAGAGAATAGAAAGCTTCATGCTTTTGTCTGCGTATAACAATATTTTGCGACCACCACCACGCTTTCTAAGTTTAATTATTACGGTATAATCGTCAGGGTAGCCCGCGAAATTCAAATTTTCTTACGTTTTTTACAATTAGCACGAATGTTTCAGGTTTAAATGTTGATTCGCGGCCGTATCAAATATTTAATTATAGAATTATGTATAATCATAAAAATCATCAATACAACTCTTTAAGTTTCATATAATCCTATTCAAATTCAAATTCAAATTCATTTATTTGCCAGAATGTAGGTTTACAAATGTATGATCTTAAAACTATAATGGCCCCTTTACATTCTACCATTACTTATGATGTGCAAATCTTTAATTTTAACCTATACAATTACATTCCTTTAGTTATACGGTCCAATAAAAACAGCAAATAAAATTAAATTATAGACAGTAACAACAGATAACAAATAATGTCTCATGCCACAATTAGTATTTAAGGAACAAATTAATTAATAGATGTCAAATTATACCTATAATCTATATTAGTTCAGCAGATCTATAAAGTTTAATAAAAATGTCAGATAATAAATATAAATGTCATTATAAATTGTAATTGATAATGTCATAAATAGTATAATGTCACAGTGGTAATATATTAAAATTTGAACATTAATAAATTATTATAAGGTATATTGAATGACTATTTCATGAAATCATCACATTTTAGAATTATTCTAACATAAGGTGTAGTATTACTGACTCTAATGATTATAATTCTGTAAAGCCTTATTTGTTACGGTCGCGAATCATATTTTAATCAAGATACAACCTGACACTGACCGACAAATTGCAAAAAAGTGAGAAAATTTGAATTTCGCGGGCTACATTAGCGTATCCCCCTTGAAGCAATTTTCCAAATAGCATTATGTAATATCCCCAATAGTATGGCAATATGTTGTGAGTGCTCATAATAGCGGTTCATGGGGGCCCATGTGCAGCAGACGATGTTAATGGGCTTACATAATATTCTCATTTTCTTTTTTCTTTTAGCTTGACAGTCGTTATGGATCTTCCGAAGCCCAAAAGTCTGACAATCAGTCTTACTAAGTGGTTTAACTCGATCCCAAAAATTTTAGGAAAAAGGGGACACGCATGTTGAATAAGGGATGTTTAGGTTAAATACAGTCTCAATGCAAATAAGATCCAATCTATCCAGGAATTAAGATGCATTATTATCCAAAATGTTCCCACTGCTGGAAGACAAGCCTTCTCTCTTCGAGAGGGCGTGGGCTGTAATCTATCAGTGCAAGTTGGTAGATGTCACATGTCTGCAAATTTTTGGTTCTAAGACATGCCGGTTTCCTCACGATGTTTTCGTTCACAGTTTTGAGAGCTGTGGTAATGATATTATGTACGCAAAGTATTTTTTCTTTTTAATTTTTTTTTAGGTTGGGAAATTATAAAATAACTTCTCCCACTCTGGGCGGAGTGGGCAGGCGTATCAGACTCTTACTGATTAAAACCCACCCGTGTTCCTTCAGTTGCCTGTACGTTGCCAGGGGCCACGGTATCCCTTTCGGACTTTTCTGTTGTGCAGACGCCTTCTGTTGTGCTGCGCGCGCGCGCCTCTAAGAGATGTCTCTTAGAGGCGCGCGTGGAACACAACGCGCTGTCGACCTGGGCTTGGTCCTTATCGGACGGCGAGCTACCCATTGCTCACCGACCGCAAGCCCGCGCCCACGGTGGCCGGGGATCGGCCTGCGATTCCCGACGCCTAGGGCGTCTCCTGCGGCGGCTAGGGACGTGATGGCGCGAAATTTGCCTCTCCCTCATGCGTTCCGCCTCATCCTTCGCGAGCGTTACTGCTTCGCAGTAGGATAAATCACCTGGCTGGGTTCGAACTCACAATCTACAACTCGTAGGTAAGTCGGGGCCACTATTGCTCACTGGGCCACCACTGCTCGAATAAGGATAAATAAACATGAATATGGACGCCTTATTCATTCTGCATGAATAAACACGACTTCTAACAAATAATATATTGTATATACATGTAAATTGTACATATATACAGACAGATGGCAGTTATTCCGTCCTAGTGACCTCGATATATCCCAATTCAGCAAATCTGGAATGTCTCCAGTATATTAATGCTGAGTAACACAACCTACATATCCCTTAAGCGAATTCTGGTCTAACCTATTTACTATAGGCGGAGCCAGGATTTGATTTTGGGCAGAGTTTGGATTAGTTTTGAGTTAGATAAGCCCGTTGCGCTATTGATGTGGTCCTAATTCCTTCTCATGCGTTTACCTTCACTGGATGGATATTATTACCGAACATTTGTCAAACTTAAACTCAAAGCATTTATTTCAATTATACCATTTACAGGCACTTTTGAACTGTCAAATATTCGGTCAGTTAGTCAGAAAGTTGAAGCTAGTTGCCCATTCCAAAACCTAGATCTTTATGGAAAAGAACGGGCAAGAAACTCCAAGGATACTCTTTTAAATATAGAAAATTACAAAATCCTGGGTACATTATTCTTGTTCCTTCTAGATACGATTAAGTTTTTTAACAATGTACAAAACACAATCGAAAGCTATTCAAAATATAAGATTAAAAATAAGTCCTGGCAGATAAGAGATGACCAGTCACAACTGACGGCGCCCGTTCACGAACATGACGCGTGGATCAGCACCATTTAGCTCAACCATTTTGTAGGGAACCGAATGATCTAACTTTTGTGTGCTGTCACTTGCATGAGGAATGTTGTTAGATGTAATCCCATTATCAAGTAGTTGTTTATAAGCCTTCTGGTCAGTAAAACAACGTCTGGAGGTCTCATTGTAGTGTTTCTTTCATTTTCATTTTTCGTTCACGCTCAAATGAATTTGTAAGATGAATGCTCGTTTCAAATGAGGAATTTTAAACAGAATCCAGGCTACAAGCTTCAACAAACCGTCCTAGTAACAACGAAATATGATATTTTTGAAACGACCGCTTTGTAACAGTTTCTCTTACAACAAATTTAAATTATTTAAATTTATTACCAGCTGCGGGCTAACTTAGATTACTCCACGGGATAGTAAACTTTATTATAAAGTTATAAGGTGTAATATTGCGTGGAATAGTGTATATTTTCGTGATGGTAGGTAATGGGAATCTAAATGTGGATTGTGTTACATATTCAGGCGGTTCGGTGGTATCGATTTTATGACAAACTAATTTGTGGGAGCTTATTAGAGTCATAATGATTATGGGTGAGGCTTACATTAAATTGGTCCTTACGTCCGCTTCGCGGAAGATGTCATAATAATGTAATTATGAACAGTCGTTTGTAATTGCTGTGATTAATAATAATAGCCGGGCACCATCTTTGAATATTTCCTTCCGTTCGAATTATTATCTCTGTCTTTTACTGACAGGTAAATAAAGAAAGATGGAGTGATTAAGAGCTGTCAAAATATTTTATAATTATACACTATTGATCTATAGCGTTATGCATTGGTACATCCTTTATAAAAAAATGTTGTAATAAGGCGCTATGTTCGCAGAAGTGGTAGAAGTTTCGGTATAACCTAATTTATTAGATATTTTTATCTTCCATCTGAGTCTTGTCTTATCTGCAAATTTTAGTTGAGTAAAGTTAACTGGAGGTCAACTTGAGTAAAAGGTCACCGGTATAATATTTGAGTGCTCTTATTTTCAGTATCCTCATGACAATAAGATAAAAATCTATACCTCCTAATCCATAGACTAAACAACAATGTTTAATTTTTGTGACATATTATAATTTTAGTGTGGAACTATAGAACCGCGCCTGCTTCGCACGGTTTCACGACTTGACAAAGCATCGGGATTTCTTTGAAAGGTAATGTAAAAAATTATACACATAAAACTTCCGGAATAAATTCTCTAAGAGTTTGTAAAAATCGCATCTAAATCGGTTGCGTAGTTTAGAAAAATAACCCGGCACACAGACAGACACGAAAAGCTTCTTTAATTTCTAATATGTATTTAAATAGATAGTAACAAACATATTCTAGTACAAAGGCATTTCGCTAACATTTTTGAACAATCGAACGTTCAGGAAACACGCTGAAAACAATCACCGATCAGCCGGAGCCCTCGACACTAGAAAAAAAAAACAAAATGATTAATCTGTCACTTTGACTGCGATAATCGAAACGCGAACACCAGCCGTACAAAATTAAACTTTATCAAAACGAATTAAGGTTAAAAGCGGCTCCTGTGACATTTGTAAATGATTTGTACTGTGCGTGAAATGCGAACAGTAATTGGGTGTATTAACTCGTTTGGATTACTTAATTTAAATTTATTTCGATGATGGGGTATAAAAAGGCCTGAAATTGCTGATAAGAGGAGGTGCTGTAAATTGTTACCATCCACGCTAATCTAGGAGAGGGAAACCAAATTAGAATTAATTGGGATTCATTTATTAACATTAACAAAATTATCACCGGCAGCAAACGTGAAACGGCGACGGACTAAAAGACCAGCGAATTTCAGTTTTGAATGTTTTTGGGTGACGCATGGCATAGCACGGAAGCTAACAAATCATGAAAAAACATGCTAGATAAAGGCTTAATATTCACAGGTTTTCTACGTAAAATTTTCGCTTTTGCTGCAGCGTGCAATGAATTATAGAATAGGGGATAACCCACCAGCGTTATCGGCTGATTACGTCAGCTACGGAATATCGGGAAGGCTTATTTCACTAAAGCTGAGCATGAGGTTACATTCCCGGGCAGTGCAAAGTGTTATTGGGTTTTTCCATCTGGAATTTATCAGTAGCAGCCCGGAGTCTGGATTTGTGCCCGGTTGATGGCAATAGGCTCGCCCCCTACTAAATGGGACTTAAACATAACTAGCGAAATGGGGGTGTACTATAGCTAGTTATATGTTATTATTTTTTATTCAACGTACCACTAAACAAATCCAAAACAAAATTAAAGGTCATTACAACATTACTATTCACAATAATAACTCACACAAACTTATCAAATGATTACGAAACGAATCTCATGTAGTTGCGTGACCCGTCATGGCCGCGTCCGCCATGTTGGTTCAGGGGTCGCGTGCTGCCATTTTTATTGACACACGAAGCTTGCTGATCCGTCGCTGCTTTATAGACGGTTATCAATCAATTTATTATTAGTTTGATCTATATTCTAGATGTTAAGGCTAATTTTGGGGTTGTGAACTAGTTCGTGAAAGTTTTTTTGAAGGTTGTTTGGCAGTAAGGTTAAAAGAGAGACTTGGTTTTTATTTATTTATGGATATAATTATTACGTCATAGCTGGATGAAAGTATCCCTTATATTTTTCTATTGAGAAAACCGTTTCACCACCTCGTTGGTCCAGTGGTCGCAAATGCTACTGCTGTGCATGAGGTCCTGGGTTCGATTCCCGGGCCGGGCAAAGTGTTATTGGGTTTTTCCATCTGGAATTTCTCAGTAGCAGCCTGGATTCTGGATTTGTGCCGGTTGATGGCAGTAGGCTCGCCCCCTATTGCATGGGACTCTAACATAACTAGCGAAATATGAGTGTACTATAGGTACACCTCTGCCTGACGCGATGTTATGTTAAGTTAAAACCTTTTTAATTTACTCTGTGGTTTCAAACCATAAAATTGGACACAGCCAGTAAGTTTGATGAACAATCATTCTCGTTCCATTCGTGTATGAAAAGAGACCTTTGTTTTGCAGCTATTATAAGTTCATTTCTCCATTTTAGTTAACTCTACACACTACCAATCCTAGATTAGGATAGAGGCCTTTTCTTGGAAAACGTACTGTAATACCTCCTACATAACTAACAAGTTTCAGCGACCTATGACCTTGAACTGGGGCGTTTCGTAACAGAGCGCTAAAGTATTCAATCAAATTGCAAACGACCTGGCCTTTCGTATGCTACCTCGCTCCAAGGTCACACACACGGTCTAAAAATAGAGATTTAAAGGGAATCTTGGTTTATTTGTGGATTTAATTGTATTCTTCTCTTTTTCACAGTTGATTGTAAAAGATTATTTCGAACGATATTGCCTGGTGGCTTTCAGTGATAATGGCTGAGTTATTTATCTAGTTAGATAGATAGATAAATCGTTTATTTGATACACAAAAGAAATAGCACAAAATACAAAAACACGTTAAGGCGTCAGTTAAGGCGGAAGCGTCAGGTATCCCGCGAAATTTTCAATTTTCTTACGTTTTTTGCAAATTGCTGGTCAGTGTCAGGTTGTATCTTATAGAAAGATGATCTCCTATCACCTCTCATCTACTTAGCGCACTTAACGATTGATTAAAAATCGGATATAAACCATCAAATGAGATGTGTCACAGTTGTCAAAGTCTTACGATACTGTTGTGTCGTAACGTTTCTTTTGACACAGAAACGTGTCACAGTTATTTGCTTAGTTTCTGGGTTTATTGTTGCTGTTACGGATGATCACAAAGATGGCGTCAAATGTAGATATAGTTTTAGAGCTTGGTTAGTAGATGTATTGAAAGATTCAAAACGGGTGTAAGCTACATTGATAACAAATCAAAAACCGGCCAAGTGCGTGTCTGAAAATGCACAATGAAAGGTTCCGTAGTTGGGATGAATTTATCCCAAGAACAAACTAAACATTCTAGTTGAAAAACCTGTTCTCCCATACGGAATATATGCGAGAACATGTTTATGCAACTGCAAATTTAAGTTTGTCAATTATTACTCGATCACCAGTAAAGCCTACTTAGCTGTGACAGTTATCCTTTTAATTTCGTTATATATACTACTACCGTGAATTTTTTGACATATTCAAGAACAACCATTTAGCTTACACTTGACTCTATCAAAAATTTGCGCTTTAATGCTTACTATTTCGCAAACGAGTCCTTGAATCGATTGTCTCAGTCAAGTGTCTAATCATCGAGTGTCTTATCGGTTTTTACACACCCACAATATTTTTGAACGACCTTTCCAACGATACCCCACACCATGGGACACACTAGAAAAAAAAACATCCCTTTTTTACGTGTGGAGGAGCTACCCAAAAAGAAGATTTTGTCTTACCATTTTGTCGGCGTGGTTAATATATATACCCATGCAAAATTACAGCTTTCTAGTGCTAACAGTCTCTGAGCTAAGCCGCGGACAGACAGACAGACGGTCATGGCCAAACTATAAGGGTTCCTTGTTTTTACTACGGAACCTTAAAAAGAGATGGTTGTCAGAAAAATGCTACCTAGTATGATGATGATAGTGGGCTTTGCTAGTTAACATAAAGTCGGAAAAATTACGGCTTACTTTTTTATAAGGTAAAAGGTTTAAGCATCCCAATCACAAGTTTATTTTCGGCGGCCGGTGATTTAACAAAAGTGGGACGTCGTCCTTGGAAAATGAATTTTCATTTCATGCTAAAGATATATTTAAGTTATTCAGTAAAATCTTTACTTTATGGCCTCTGTTGACCTAAAGTTTCTACTGATTTCCCTAACGTGAAGAATAGAAACTCGATGCGATACTAAACAGAAGGCTTTACAGCTACTTTTATTTGTGAAAAACCAAATACATAGTGCAGATTGGTCTCATTTCACCTTTATGGATAATGGACCACAAATATAGCTATTAATTGGGTAAATAAACATAGCATAATCTGCCTATAATAAAAAACAGAGAGAAGGCCAGTATCAAGCCTCCTCTCTGAGGGAGAGGGCTATAATTCACCACGCGGGCCCAGTGTGGGTTGGCAGATGTCACATATCTTTGAATTTTTGGTTCTAGGACATGCCTGTAAAATAGTAGATTATACAACAAGTGAAAAAAAAGGTAATTTACTCGTAATTCGAGGGATTAAGTTGGATCCCGAGAGCAGAGAAGGATTCTAGATTAAAATCCTGAGCGCAGCGAGGTATACAAGGACCGAGATGTTTTTTCACGTGTTGTGTACTCTACTTTTTACCATTGACTGCGAGAAAATAAATAGTAGTAAGTATAGTATTTATCACATGATATTATAAGATCGGTAATAAGAGGTATCGGTTATTGATTTGATTAATTTATCAATATCACTGTGTGGAATAGAAATTGTGGTTAGCTAGCGAAGCGAACTAAATATTGATTATGAAATGCAATAATTAATATCGTAACACTGAAAATTTCGTTTTAGATGTAAAAAATCTATTTGGAAACTTTCCAAATGCGTTTTTTACACCTAAAATGGGTACAACATCAAATTCAATGTTATATTTGCAATTCATTATTAATATTCTAGTTCTCTAGTTAGCCTTATTTCTTATTTCTATTCAGTAATATTGCTTTATGAATCAAAACAGGTAAATATTTGACAGTTATTTGCGACGTTGCCAACTTTTAGAATAAACCCTCTTAATATGTTCTTTGATTTAGTAGTATTGTGGGTCTTAAACGATACACCGGTAGACATTGTTAACCCAATTTTCTCATAAATTTTTAAGTTATAACACAATTTTTTTACAAATCTGACGTCTCTTAAGAGTCCTTTTACATTTTTTTTACGAACAGTCATGATTTTGACGCTGTAATTTTTAGCAGCAATGAGACATTTTTATTATTTGTTTATCATAAAGATAGCGCCATTCTGTTTCTTGTAAGTTGAAGCTACACATTCTTTTCGCTGAATTGACTCGGAATATATAGTACTTTTATTTTATTTATTGTAATTTTATTAAATTGAGAAACAAAAACGAATGAAACGTATTCATTGTAGATAGAAGTTTTATATTATATTAGTTTATTTGATAAAATTGTGTTATTTGGAATATAATGGACGCTGAATCAAGACATTTATTGCTTTTCTTTACGATTTTTTCAGTTCAAACTTAAGGAATTCAAAGAAATTCTAGAACATTCAAACTTCATTCAATTCTACTAAAAGTTAAAATTACTAAATCTTTTAGTAATTTTAACTTTTAGTAGAATTGAATGAAACAATGTGAACTTGAGTGTCACAGTTCCGTCGCGGGTGGTTTTTCTTGTAAACTGAGTTCGTAAAAATATTTATAGTAAATTACACGAAAAATTAAAATTATTTAAAAATATATGATTGAAAATATTTTGTTTAATGTGTAAGTCCAACTTACAAGAAAGAGAATGGCACTAGCGTTATTCATAATCAAAAAAATAATATATCTTATTGCTGCTGAAAATTACAACGTCAAAAATCACGAATTTACGTAAAAAGTGTAATAGGACTTTTAATAGTAGGCGCGACGAAATGAGAACACTTTCCAATTTAGCACAAGTTTGCAAGACTCCTTCGCTGTACGAACTCGTACGTTCTTGTAGATATTTTCCTATATACAGGATCCTCCTGTAGATATATTCCTATATACAGTATGTTCCAGTAGATATATTCGTTCCTATGTACGTAATGTGTGCGTTGCGCCGGATACGAGTTGGCACAGCAAACATCTGAGCTGTGTATATTTAATTCTGAAATGAGATTTAGACTAATTAGTACTCCTAAGGTACGCACATTAATGTAGTTACAAGATGAAAGTGTCGTTGTATACTTGCTTATTTGTGTTTACTTAACACTAATCAGCAACTATGTAACGACAGCCAGAAATCTATCCAAAAAAAAAAGTATCTGTTTATAATAAAAAATCAAAATAACAGCTTTTTACTAAATGCATATTATGAAAGGGTATGCGGTACTTAAAACTTTGTATTCTGTTTTTTTTTTTTTTCCGGCTTGTCTCCGAAATGGCTGGAACCATTTTGAAGCGACTTTCGCTGACGGATAACTGAAGTTATAAGGAGTTAGGCTACTTTTATTTTAGAAAAAGGATTAGGGTCTACACGGGCAAAGCCGCAGGTAACAGTTAATTAAGAATACTGATTATCAATAATCAATTATTCCACTATAAAACAGTTTTGTTAGATAGATATGCCAAGCATTAAAGGCTTAATAAGAACCTTTAATAATGTGTATACACATATCATCATCATGATATAACCCAACAGCCTCCTCCAAGAGTCGCAACAAACAAAATCTCTCTGTATTTGTGCCCAGTTGATGGCAATAGGTTCGCCCCTATTACATGGCACCTAAAAATAACTGGCGAAATGTGGGTGTACTATAGGTACACCTCTGTCTATCCCTTTGAGGACTATAGGCGTGATGTTATGTAAAATCATACCTTAAGTTTGCGAAGCAGTAAGCAAACAAATTAAATCACTTTACCAACGGTACCTGGGCGACCGAGCTCTGCTCTGGTGAAAATAGAGAATGCTCATTTGAAAGTACAGGATAGTTCATATTAATTCCATGCTGTCATGATAGTAAGTAAGTACTAATTCCATGCTGCCATGATGGTAGGTACTTATTAATTCCATGCTTCCATGTCATTTATTCTAAGGTAGCCAACTTTGGGCGACCGAGCTCTGCTCGGGTGAAAAAACCGAAAAAAAAGATTTTTTTCGGAAAAAGACCGAAAAAAAAGATTTTTTTCGGAAAAAGACCGAAAAAAAAGATTTTTTTCGGAAAAAGACCGAAAATATCGATTTTTTTGCCCCGTAAACCCCGTACTGTAACTTTCATCGAAATCGTTACAGCCGTTTTCGAGATCGTGATTACAAATACATAGGATATTATTACCTACATTACCATGCACGCTATTAGCTCTGCTCTCGACGCTTGACGTGTCCAAACGTCGGGTCCGGGTTTGCAACAAGTCAATCGTCATCCTAAGGATGCCTCGTTGAGAGGCGAAACATGTGTTGATTACTTACAGGGTTCTTTATGAATCTTTAAGAACAATTAAGCGGATTAGGTTACTAAATATACGTCGTCTATTGTATTACCATGTCAATCATGTTAATTTACGCTCTCCAAATTCTCACCAACCTAAACGCAACATAGTCCAGACTTAACCTAAAACGAAAGCCTTTTTCAATGTAGCACAAGTTTGCAGCTCTCCTTCGTGTAAACTATATACGCTCGTATAACCTATGTGATGTGTGCGTAGCTAGGATATGAGTTGGCATGACAAACATTGCCCTCACACGTACTTAGGATCTCCACACGAGTAAGACTGACTGCAATATTTGTCTTAAAGGCTTTCCGTTTTCTGTTATTTAGTATTAAAATATTTTTTCTAATGAAAGTCCTTTTGAGGGTAGAAAAGATGGGTATTAAAACTAGTAATCATAGTTAACCAGACACGATATTTAACATCGCCATAAATCGTGTTGTGAGTCGCTTGAAATTTGATAGTGTTAATTAAATTACTGTCATTACCACGCTTGAAAAAATGTCTTTTTATCACAATTACTTCTATGTCCGTTAAGAAACTTAATAACTAATGAATAATACAACGACTGTAGATTTTATAGCTAAAGAGTCACATAACTTAAAAGTTTTTTGGACCACAGTTTTTTCTCCTTAGAGCCACATAATTTGAACTACACCAAATTACATTAAAACAACAACCAACTTCAACGTTACTTTTCCCGTCACCAAAACCGATCACTCTTACATAAGCAAGACCAAAAAAAAAAACACAGTCGCAACTCCCAGTCGAGAGTGTACAGCCAGTATTCCTACGTTTTCCACTCAAACTGAGCGGCGTCGCTTCCCCGGAGAGTGATATCGTATACCTACATACTATATGACGTCTGCATGCAGGCGACATGATTAAAATCTATACACAAACATAGGCGAACTTGGAAATTATCTTGTGTGTTAGACTAGTTGCTTTACGCTTTGGAAGATGTGTTTAGATTTATGTTATTTTAGTGGTTAATGATTCTGTCGTTTACTTACTTAATTAAATAAGAGTATTGCTATCGGGGACGTTTTAGTATTAATACTGTCAAACTACAAATGTAACTTTTGAACCGTGCTGAACGTCCGCGTATTGGCTACATATTCAGAGGTGGCATATTGTGGACATGTCTAATGCAACTTCTATTATAGAAAAGATTATTTATTCAAACTCAAACACAAACTCAAAGCATTTATTGTTATTGCAGATGATTAACATACAATTCTGTACAAATACAAAAAAAAAGAGATCTCTTTATCACACAAGAATTACAATGTACAATAATTTTGTTGCATATGTAATTTATGAAAGATAAAAATAGTTTTAATGTGTTAAGCTTACTTGATGCATAAGAGAAACAGAGCAATTTGTAAATAATATCTGTGATGTATCGAATACTTAGCAGTAACAGAATTCTTTTCAATAAATGGGTACCTACTATCATCGTCCCTATTAGGTCTAAGTATGATTGCTAGCACTAGTGTGGTTAGACCTCAATGGTTCCTGTAATTAAGGCCCAGGCTCGATCATACTTCAACGGGCGTCTCTCCAATCGTACTCGAGAGGTGTCCAACACCATGTATGTATTGGACATGAAAATTACATATTATTATCTACCTGTATGTGGAATACTATGTATACCCAAGGAAAGAATACATAGCATATATACTACGTATGCCTGCTATAGAGGTATGAGGAACAGGGTGCAAAGTTAACTCATCCGCCATCTCGATGTTTCTGGTTTGTATATTGGCGTGTGCTAGCTGACATATGGCTAATAATTTAAATTATGTTTTGTGTTGCGTGATATAAATTATTTTGCATATTATTATATTCATATGTATTCATTATTTTATTATTTTTTGCATTTTTTTTTTAACTGAACTGACAGCTGTGCCGCTGGAGAGTTTGTTGCGCCTTTTCTTCTTCCCAGGTAACGCACTAGGAAGTGGTGCAGGGTGGGCGTTTTGGGGGACTGTCTTATGTAATTTTGAAAAGATTTGATTTGATTTCGAAAAGTGCTGATTCTCAGCCTAATTTGAATAAATTACTTTCGAATTTGAATAGAAAAGGGAATATTCTCTGACCAGATGGGTGTTGTGGTGGGCTACTGCCCGACGATTGACGTGGGGACGTTGTATATATGCTAGTCACGTGGTAAACGCCGCTTGCGCGATGCAGGATTTTGCGTGATGCGTAGTTCGCATGTGGCGTTGTAGATGTCGCCACACTGCCTTGTCACGAATAGGTATGAATGAATTAGGAAAAGCTCATGCTGTTTTAAAAATTAGACGATCAGACGGTACGACCTGTCTGACCGTCTAATTTTTAAAACAGGGTGGTTCTGATTGCCTAGAGTGCGTAGGAAATATTAATTCTGGGTGTTTATTTAACATTAATTTATTCCAATTAGTTAAAGAATCATCCTTTAATGTCTAAAGTTACTAAAGACATCCCCAATACACTTACGCTTCACCACATTCTAGTGTTAGACCAAGGACGAGAAGAGGTGCAACAAACCTATAACCAACACGTCCCTGTCTTGTTTGAGTCTTGAAGTTTTTGCACATAACAATAAGATTTATATCTGTGAACGCACTCACAAAACGGGAGAAATTGCTACTGTGTTGGCAGCATTTAAAAATAATTGAAACTTTTCCTCGTTCCCTTGTCCCAGTGGCCCATATCGCGCAGTTCCTCGGTTTGCGATCAATATACGCGATTGTTGCGGTTATCTGTTCCTCTTTAATCGTTCCTGTTGTTGTGGAGCTGGATGTGGCTCTGACACAATTTTTTATTAAGAATGATTATTTTCGAGGAAACAGGACTAAATGACATGTACTTTACACGTGCAGCAGTTAAAGCAGATTTATTTGCTAGTTGCGATATTTTCTTATTGATTTAGTTTTATCTTAATTCATTAGGTTAGGGACAGACTTATTTACTGGAAGACCTACTTGAAAATAAGTTTTTTTTTTCAACAAATCTTTCTAACAGCGACCGATGCTTGATTCCGACAAAATAAAACGCACAAACTATAAACTATTTACTAAACTGACAGGCAACTTCAAGCATCCACTGCTTAGTGCTTATATCGTGGAATATTCACTGATTTTGGTTAAATACCAAGAAATCTCCGTAACGTTCCGAGAACCTAAAGACATGAAATTTTACAAAGAAAATGAAAACAGACACGACTCCACCATTGTATAAACATAGGTTGTCTGTTATGATGCCACAAGATACGTGGCATGTCTAGACAGAGGGCAAACAAAGCTGGTGGAATCTTAGACGAGTGGCTACAATACGCATGACTCACTCTTAGCATAATGGAGAGAGAACAGAAGAGTTACTCGTGTACCTACAATGCAATAAAATAACGTAAACCGACTAAAAATACAGTTTATGTAGACATGCACTGGTTTTAGAAACTTGACTCGTTTGTAGAAATTTGACGATAAAGAACTTTGTTGATATCTCTGCTCCAGCGATTGCAAAGAGGTTATGTGTCATTAATTAAATTTAAATAGTTGATAAGGTACGATTGGCTTGGCATATCCGTATGGATAAAAACCCTCTATTGTTAAGAGCGTTTAACCTAAAAGTTGGCAACGTCGCAAATAAGTGTCAAATATTTACCTGTTTTGATTAATTTAGCAATATTACTGTATGGAAATAAGAAATGTGGCTAACTAGCGTACTGGCATATTAATAATGAATTGCAATTATAACATTTAAAGTGATGTACCCGTTTTAGGTGTTAAAAAGGCATTTGGAAAGTTTCCAAATACTTTTTTGACATCTAAAACTAAATATTCAGTGTTACGATAGTAATAATTAATCTATTTGCGACGTTGTCCACTTTCAGAATAAACGCTCATAATAAGGAATTTAAAAAATAACTCTCTCTTCCTTGATGTTTGATTCAATCAATCCAATTTTATTGAATAAGTTTGACACCACTGTATTTGCCAGGCAATATATATTTTTTTAATTTATAGAATAGCTACTAGGATTATAAAAGTCATTCACTTTTCTCAATTTCTCAGCATTTTATATAAAACATTTGATTACGCGCTTTCGGAGAAATTAATATTTTATATAAGTGTTTTTTTTCTTTTATTAAGATAGAGAGAAGAACTCATCTTCTGCATGACAGCAATTAGATCTACTACTCTCTATGTTGACTTTTTCATGTAAAACATCTATAGGCGCCTTGGGAGTAAAACCGACTCGTATGCCGTGACGGCAAATGGCATGACGCTGACGACGCGCTTATGCCGTGATGCCCCCTTCTCGCCGTCATTTGTTTTTTGTCTTACCATTTCGATGTTTCACATCTCCCGGGCGTCCCGTGACGGCCATCTTTTTTTCATCTTTCAGCTATTCTCTGTTTGCTCATTGACCTTCTATCCTCCCACTTCTGTTCGACACCACTTCAATTCGGCTACCACGGATTACGACGCGGCTTCATAAAAAATACAATGTATCTTTTCTTCAAGTGTAAGTACGGACGGCAATGGATCGATAAGGTTCTTTACTGATTAGTATAGTTGTTGTCAGTTTCCTTCTTGGGGATCTTTTGATTTTCTTATATATCAGTCTGTATCTTGCTTGGTCAATGGTGACTGCGCGCAATCCTTTTCATGGCTGCGGCCAAGGCTCGTGTCCGTGAATGAAAAATCATTAACAAGGTTACTTACGTTGTAGCACTACGCACTGCTCCTCATTTTGCTGAGCCCGGTCGTTTTAATAATAATATAATAATAAGGTTTATTCACAAAAAAAATACAGAAACACATTTACAATATACATTACAATTCATTACAAGTTGCAAGATCTGTACAAAAAGTAAATAACCTTGTCTCTTAGACTAGGATAGCCTGTATTCTAAGAAACAGTGTTCGGCCAAATAATTAGTTAAACATGATTTATTACAACAAATGAATGGTGTTGATGTTAATATTAAGCTTCTGTAATTTTGTTATGTGTAGTGTAAATAAAATAAAATAAAATAAATGAAGTGTCGTGTTTTCCCTCTTCCGTACTCTTTTGGTTGAGGAAATACTTTCTTCTTTCTTTCTTTCTGTCGACTTGGATAGCAACTAGCCTATTCTGAGATGAGTTTTAAACCAATAGCAACAAAGTATTAATATCAGTCTGTAAAGTCTTGCCGAACGTTTTTCCAGTATACTTGAACACTGTTTTAAGTGGTGTTCTCTTGATATAGACTTTAATGTCTACTTATACTTATATTATTATTATTATCAGCGGTTTAGTATGTTTACCTACCCAATGATTGTAAAAAACCACAGCCCCTTACAAGATAAACTATTCCCGAAAATATTCAAACGAAAACTATATTTCTTTCAAACCAATATAATCGCAGCACGCGCCGTCCGTCTGTGCCGCCATTTTTCTTAGCCAGCGTTACCCAAAGTTCACCGCATTAATATTAATGTCCGCTACATATTTATGGTTCCGCGCCGTGTTTTTATTTAATTCAATTATGGAACGGTTTAGCTGACACAGCTTTTTGGGACGTTTTTCTGCGTTTTATTTTCCTTCTACACTTACTCGAATACATTTTAGCGGTCCTGTGTCTTACAAATGGTAAATTGTTTTTTTATGAGAACTAGGGGTAGAATAACGATGACTATCACATGTATTGAACGATATAGTTTGTTTGTGGTTTTCAGTAGGTAAGTTTTGTGTGAAATTTATATGCTATTTTCAAAGTAAAATTAATTTCGGGAATTTATTACCACAATTTTGAAAATTAAGTTTCCATGAAATTACCGTAATTGATCTGCTAAAATTAATACGACTTTAAAAAAAATGCGATATAAAGTGGACGTCGAAAGTAACTCAAAGGTTATTTACTATTTTTTTTTGTATTTACCCCGATTTTTTCAGAGAGGAAGGGTTATGATTAATCTTTGTGTCTTCGAGAAGTTTTCAAGAAAATAAATAAAAACCGGCCAAATGCGTGTCGGTCCACGCGCAATGAAGGGTTCCGTAGTTGGGATGAATTTATCCCAAGAACAAACTTAACTTTGTAGTTGAAAAACATGTTCTCCCATACGGAATGTATGGGAGATCATGGTTTTCAAACCACAAATTTAAGTTGGTTGATTATTACTCGTTAACCTGTACAGGCTACTTAGCTGTGATAGTTTTCCTTTTAATTTCGTTATATATACTACTGCTGTGAATTTTTTCACAAATCCAAGTACGACCATTTAGCTGGCGGGGGGGGAGACATTTGACTCTAACAATTTTTTTTGTTAAAAGCTTAATATTTTGCAAACGGACCCCTGAATTCAAAAATAGTTTTACAATGCATTTGCTCGAAAAGAGCGTTTTCCAAGCGGTCAATTTGTGCGGAAAGTGTCACTTTTTTTCACTAGTGCTTTTTAATTTTCTGTTTTTTTTTTAATTTTTGAGGCCGTCGTCAGCCCGTCTCGTATCAGAGATTTTATTATTTGAGAATTTTTTTTCACAAATTTGTATTAACAAATCAGATGATGATGATGACAATGGCGGTGGCGAGAGATTATGACGATGGTCAAAATCAAAAAGTCGTAGTCGAAGTCAAAGTCAAAGTCGAAGTCGAAGTCAAAGTCAAAGTCGAAGTCGAAGTCGAAATCGAAGTAGAAGTCGAAGTCGTATGTTAGATGTTACACATCACAGGCGACTGCCGTAAGGCTCGCTCGTTTTTTTTTTTTTTCCTCGCACAATGTATAAGTAAAACTTTGTATGATACACGTGCGTAAGATGATTTCCGACTCGTGCCGACTTATACACTCGTCGGAAATCACCTACCTTCCGCACTTATAGCATAAATGACTATTAACAAACTCACAATATTTTTGAACGACCTTTCTAACGATACCCCACAACATGGGGTCGACGAGAAATTAAATAACATCCCCACTTTACTTTGATTTTATTTTACCACTTTGTCGGCATGATTAATATGAATACATATGCCATATTACAGCTTTCTAGTACTAACCGTCTCTGAGCTAAGCCGTGGACAGACAGGCGGACAGACAGACGGACATGGCGAAACTATAAAGGTTCCTTGTTTACTACGGAACTCTAAAAAAGGAGAGATATTGGGCTTATTTCACAACATATTACAATGATAGAAAACGATACTAAAACAAATGACGTAAGCAATGACGTAGACAACGCCATGTAGGTTAATGGTAAACCATTCACAGTGACACATTAACTCAGGACAACAAGTTAGTACTTTTTACAACAGCGTCGATGCCAAGGGATGGCAATTAAAAGTTTGTACATAAATAGGGATGTGCCTACCCGCCTAGAAACGAATTCATGAATACACATGAATTTATTTTAACTGTCTACAAGTACCTATATAGTATATTTATCAGACGAAGCGACGCGTGCTTTACTTGTGGTCACCAAGTGTGCACAAACACGCTGCAAATGTGCGTGTGAGTGCACGAGCTCTTGGTATCGTTCGAGACAATCGTGAAGTCGGAAGTGTGTGTGTGTTATGTGCTGACTTACTACTTGACTTACTCGTCTTTAAGGACACATTCTCAGCGTGTTTCTACACTTGGTCACCACAAGTAAAGCGCGTGTCGATTTGTGAGATAAAAATACAACCATAACAGTATTTGGGTTCCAAAATACTATGTTCGGAACAACATAACATAATAAATATAGTATAAAAAAAAAAAAAAAAAAAAAATATAATCAATCAAAAAATTAATCAAAAAAAAAAAAAAAATAATAAAAAAAAATTAAAAAAAAAAAAAATAATTAATATATTAATAATTAATCATAAATAATAATCAATAAAGTAGGAGAAAATCACTTTTAGAGTTTTGTACATTAGTGCTCGTGAATATTCAAACGATTTGTTTAGTTGCCGTCTTATTTAAATCAATTTGTAGACCCTTATGTCGAAATGGTTCTTTTATCTCATGATGAGATGTTTTCCCATCTTTGTTGCCCATTTTTTAAACTACTCAGATGTGCTTTGAATGAATGTTTTTTCATAATAAGCACGTAACACGAAGCATCAGAATTAATATCACCATGCTTGATAATCAAATCGGTCATCAAAGTTCCTATTAGTATGTGGATGTTACTACTCATCACCTTGAGTTTCTCCTAGTCACCTTTAACATCACACACGTGTAAGCGTTGACCTACTCTCCATTGAATCGCGTGGTTCCCCTTTAATTATAAATACCCTAAACCCTGCACGGTCGATCGACTCAATTAAATTATTTACCAACAAAATGTCAATACTATTGACATAACCAAAGAGCTCTGTTCATATTGTTCGCTAAACTGATGTGTTGTCATTGGGTTTGAAAATCCAATATGGCGGATGAAATTTGAATTCTGTGAATTTCAATCGCAGATTTTCTATTGTCGATTTCCGTTTGATATTGTGCGACGTTTTAGATTAATTTGTGTTTGGATTTAACGTAAGAGGAATAGGGACTTAGTTCATGTAATACCTAGCTTACTTATGTACTGTTAGTTTTATGACTACGGAATCGTTTGGAGGATAATAACACTTTGACAACCGCCATTAAAATTTGTTATAATATGCCATATTCCCATCAAATTGGGTCTAATTGCTTTAAGCTTTTAAAGAGTCCACATAGAGCCCCCGATTTACCGAAGAGCCTCTAATTTAGTGAGGGTCACGCTAATTTAACCGGAAATATCCGGTTACGTCGCGTAAAAAATACTGTTTGCTTAGGACCAAAGTTCGGTCAAACGTTTGTTCAAACATTGCGAGTGTAAGATACTTCATTTAATGCGACATGTTTGGTAACAAGCTGGCTGAAATGTTACCATTATAGGTTGGTCCTTTGGGTCTTACTTTATGATAATAATAATATCAGCCGGTATCTAACTATCCCTGTGTAGAGTAAAGACCTCTTCTGTAACAGAAAGGGACATGTTGTATAATCACGTTTGAGATAGTTAAATGATTCAGGCGTGACCTTACGGAAATCCATTATAAAATACAATAGACTTAAAATGTGTTTTTTTATATTTTAATTTTATGACTCTTTGGGAATAGTTAAGCGGAATAGGTTACTAAATATATCTACGTCTATTGTATTTTTTAATCACGTTTGGATATTGTGTGTGGTCTAACTATACAATTATGTTCAGGTTTCCTTTTCACAGCGTTTCGTTTTAAATTAGTGAAATATTTTACAATATCACTTACTGTATGGGAAAGTGGGGTAAAATCATTATTATTTCATCGTTACCTTTTCTAAATTCAAATCGGTTAACCTCCGGCGTGGCATTCCGATTTTTGAATTGAAATCTTTTAAGGCGCGTTGAGCCAATATTAGAGGTGTTGCGTTTTGCCAGTGAAAGCATAATATTTTAATTAATAATTTTAATTTGCAGGAGTAGCTCGTTGCTAAGTACAGTTAATACGTTCGTAGCTACAGTAAGTTACATACCGAGTCTCCTTTGTCCCTCGGAAAATACGTTAAGCCTTTGGTCCCGGCTGTCATTTGTGGATCTTTGGTAGTCGTTACGGGTCATCAGAAGCCCGGAAGTCTGACAACGAGTCTTACCAAGGGTTATCATACTCATATTACTCAGTTACTGGGTCGTGGAGGTCAGATAGGCAGTCGTTGCATGTAAAATACTGTTATTCAGCTGCATCCGATTAGGCTGGAAGCCGACCCTAACATAATTGGGAAAAGGCTAGGCAGATTTTTTATTATTTTAATTTACAATTTATGAAATTTTAATTTCTGAAACTACTAATAATTTGAAAATTAAATAAAAAACCACTGATATTTCATAGTTTTACGTTTTTTTTGTTTATATTTCGCGACAATGTCCATTATCTAAATATAACAAACTTCACGTCTTTTATTCGTATTTTCTTTACTGAATTTAGGACTAAGTACCAGTAACTTTAAACTTCAACTTTTAAGAACTATTTCGAACTCATGCGAGTTTCACATTATATTCTCTAACTAGCTTCAATGTGTATTGAGAAGAATATAATTTGGTGCCTAAAATAAGTTGGCAAATGATGGGTCGTGATAGTAAAGAAATATTACCGTAATCAACAGATTGGTGATCGCACTGAAATGGTCCTTAGGTTAGTATGTTATACTGCCATGTTACATGCCATATGTGGAATAAAATTTTAACTAACAAATTATTCCACTAATGGCACCTGCGAAAAATATCGATAGGTGCCGTATGTGGAACACCCCAGGTGCCATTTGCTCAGGTGCCATTTAAGCGGGTGCCCAATGTGGAATACGTCGACCGACATTTCGTATTCCAGTCTTTGGACGCCACTCGTCCAATGCCTTACTCCACCTGCGATTTACTTTATTATAAAGTACGTACATATCGTATTAAAAAGGTACTTGGAAGCACTATTACCAGCATAATCAATAAACCATAAAACGCTTCACCAAACCCATTTTCTGAGCATAAAAGTTAATCGAAGACAAACTAATTAGTTAATACAAAATCAACATACCATTTAAAAGTCGCATCAAGCCGTAGTAAAAGTAGTATTTTTTCACAAAATTACTGTAATAAAAGTAGGATACAGACGCCTTAGGAATTTTAATTGAGTTCCCCGTTTCTGGTGTGTGGCCCAAGTTACAAGAGGATCGAGGGTTGTTCCATTGTTTGAATTGAATGAAAAATTCCCGTCAAACGTAGAAAGAGAAAGGATAGACAAAGGCTCGTGGCATTACGTCGCTTCTTTGTGTGCCGGCCGCCCCACATTGCTTTTACTTTTTTTATTTTAATGCTGGCAACGTGTGGCCGGATTTACATTTAAAATAAAAATGGTCTGAGAACTCGAGAATTGCGTGTTTCATTACTGTTGGTACGAGTTCTATAAAAGATATGTCGGTCACCAGAAACATTTTTAAATTGCTTTGAATGCAATCGTTCAAGGTCATACGATGAAATCGTAGAAAACATTTTGAATTTTAGCCTAGTCATTACACGTAGTTGACTTTTATTTCTAACATAAGTTGGGTGCTTAACCGTTTTACTGCCAACTGTAATTATTGTCTAATTACTATGATTTTTTTATTACAAACATACCGAGTACATGCTGTTTTTAATTTGTTTGTAATTATAATAGCGCACAGCAGTTACTACTGCATGTTTAATAAAATACCGCTTGGCAATTGGAAAACTATGAACGATTAGGTTGGTGCTTTTCGATACTAAAATTATTTTTTGTTTTCCCCCATTACCTTATTACTTAAAACTAACCAGAGTAAAAGCTCCCGAAACAAGATGGGTCTCCACAAAATATGGCATCATTAATACCAAATTCCGTTCTTTTCTCTTTAATCTTGACTCGACTAAAATAGGCTGAAAATATTTTCAGGCTAACAGGAATGTTTTAAGAATTGGTGGTAGTACTAGGTTTCTAGTAAAAGGGTAAAGTAATTTGCTCGGAAGAGTAAGAGGCTGCAATTTTAGTTAAATTATCTTTATATCTGATCTGCGTCGTATTTAGATTATGAATGGGCCATCGCTGTGGCTGTTAGCTGCATTTCCCTGTACAATTGTTCAAGACGTGCTACGAAAACCATGTTTTTTGCAGCTTCAGTTTCTATCCCATTTCGACTAAACCAGCTTTCAAACTTAAAAAAAAAACATACAAAAAAATAAATTAACAAAATTTCAGAGTAACTAAATGAAAAAAACTAAGTGTTACACCAAAGTGTCGTAACGGTCAAAATGTTACACAAAAGTATCGTGTCGGTCAAAATGCTACACTTTTTTCGGTCTAGCGCTCTGGCCCTGGTGCGGCAGTCTCGATATAGGTAGCGATCGCTATACGACCGAATACCTACCAAGACCTACCTACGACCAAGACAACCCACCACCACCACCCACCCACCTACCTTGACAAGAGGCAACAATATTGTACTAAAAGCAAGCTTAAGTACGGCTTGTATTGTATTGTAAGTAAGTTAATTTTAAGACCGCGCTATCGCATTCGGTACAAACCTGTACTGATAGTTGGAAGGGATATTTTAATAATAAATATAAATAAATAAATAAAATTGAAATAACGCAATTTATTCATATCAAAAGTTTCATTCAACAAAAACACTGATATAATAAAACTCCGTATCCAACCGAAACAATACCTGTGTCACATCTGTATTCCCTCCATTTTCTTGTCCCGCATTCCTATTTTCTGTTTTAAGAGTTTTTTATGGGGATAAAATGGAAAACTGCTGACTATTTGACATATGGCGGCCATGTTCTGTGACAAATGGTCCTGACATTGTTTTGAGGCTCGTTGCATTGTTGTGCCGACAAAATAGTACGCTCTGGCTATTTTGTTATTTATCTCTGTTAGGATAAGGGGGCCTTGTTTCTGTACCATTGTATTTGCATGTGTAATTTCGGAGCCCGGAAAAGTTTAAAGAAATAAGAAGTGATTCGAAAATTAAATAAAGTGTTTTAACGGTTGTTTGCATGTATTTATGTACACACATATAAACAGACAATAAGAAAGGACCAGAAAAATACGTACAAAGGCGATGCTTAGTTTTAAAGAAATCTGTTCCAGCATACATCTAAGTAAATCAATTCATTGTATAAATATTCCTTCAATAAATATTAGTACTTCTGTCTCTCTTATTGTATGAATGGTCTGTAATACAACAGATATCATGAATATTAATTGACTACATCTTCGAGATCATTAATTACGCAGATTGAAAATAAATAACGTTTCAATTAGTCGATTATGGTCGTTCTAGGAAATTGGACGAGAAAGCCAAAAGGAGATTGGTGGTCGTTACATATTTAATATTAATTTGATTATTTTCGGTCCTTCGTTCCGGGAATGTATATTCGTATTCTTAAAGTAATATGAATCGATGTCATTAGTGTCGTCTTAAGTAAGAGCTTTGTCAAAAATACCAAGAATAAAAGGAATAATAGTATCTTATGTATTGATGAAGGAATATTAACGGTGAATGAGGCGTGCAAACGTTGAAATAACTTTGTGAAATGATCTTATTCTCAGACATACGTAACTTACTTTATGAGTCTATTCAATTTTCGAAATATAAGTTGTATCAGTAGTTCCAATACTGTTGATACTAAGGCCCGTATTACAGAACCTTACTCAAAACTCAAGCATTACTTAAAACTTGTTTAAAACCTTTTGATTGGTTGAAACTAGTTTTAAGCAGTGGCGGATTTGCAGTCTTGGCCGCTCTAGGCCCCAGGCCATGTGCCGCCCCTTTATCAGCACCCATCATATAGACTAGGTACATAATTAATTTACTTTATTGCCAACTTTTATCCAAATCGAAATCAGAAATTTAATTAACTGAAGCTACTAATTTGTAATATATTCCGAGTTTTAAGGGTTAATTGCACAATTCAATAAAACATTTAAAACGGTTTTAGGTTTTATTTATTAATAAAGTGTTTTAACATGAGTTACAAAACTCGTCTGCACTTAAGCGCAGCAAAGTCATTAATTAAATCTTCGCAATCCAACTTTCTTAAAAAATCAGCTTCTATGTCAAGCAAATCAAGATCGTTTAACCTTTGCTCCGTCATTTTTGTGCGTAAATAGTTTATAACTCTGCGCAAACAAGAAAACGACCGTTCTCCTGAACAGTTGCTGGCGGGAGTACACACACACATACGAAGAGCAATATCCACGTTTGGGTAAATGGTTTGAAGACCTTCAGTTCTGATATTTCAGAATGAAAAAAAATGATGAAAATTTCAGATTCTGAAATTTTCGCGACCATTCTTTTGTTGCATCTCTTCATTATCATTCCCGGATTAGTCTCGCCAGGGAGTAGCTTACGCTTTCGATTGCGTCGAAAATCCCTTTCATATTCCGGTACGAGAGACAGTTTTTTGGCTTTGTTTTCGAAATCATCGAAGTTATCTCTTGTTTCGCCAATAAAATGTATCAGTGTCTCATAGAGTTCTATGACAATGGTAATGTCAATTTCCACACTCTGAAGTTTTTTATTTGTGGCGTTAATGCGATCCAGTAAACATCCCCAAAAAACAGTCATGAGGGCCGTTTCAAAACGTTCTAGTTTCAAACGAATACCTCTTACTTCGCTTATTCGATTCTCTTCTGTTGCGTGTCATTTTCCATAGAGACTAGGGCTTTATGGATTTCATTCCAGGATTCGCGTAAACTTTTGCATGCGTCTGCACGAGCTGACCAACGAGTCGTTGACAGACTTTTGACGGTGAAATAGGCTTGATGCACGCTTGAAGGCCTTCCCAACACTGAGTTGACGCTGCAAAGAAATTGTACAACTCTTGGATTAGAGAAAAGAACGAACAAGCCTCTTGGCTACTTTCTGCTGCACATTCACCTACTAAATTGAGCGAGTGTGCGGAACAAGGTACATACTCGGCAAGGGGTGAAATTTCTTTTATTTTAGCTTGCAGGCCGTTGTATATGCCTGACATGTTAGCTGCGTTGTCATAAGATTGCCCGCGGCAGTTTGAAATGTCAATTCCCAACAGTTAAAGTTGAGGTAGCAGCTTCTGTCATATGGTGTGATTTATGACCTGTGTTTAAAATGAAGTTGCGGAACCGTTCTACAGGTGATCCATTAGGCAGGACATATCTGATAACAGGTTTACGTGAGATATATCCGGCTTGGAGTCAATGATCAGAGAAAAATATTTCGCTGTCAATATTTCCATTACAATTGTCTCCAAAACTTTGTTTCCCATAAGCCGAATGATTTCTTCGCATGTTGTTAAAGAAAGATAACTCATAAATCCTGAGCCTGGATTCCCATAATGTATTATGTGTTTGGCTAAGAATTGATCGAACTCAGCGATAATCTCTAAGGAGATTAAAAAAATGGAGGAGCTCGTGGCTAAGTAACAACAGCCCCAATGGTCGATCCATCAAGTTAAGGTACGCTTGCCGGGGTTGGTCAGTAGATGGGTGACCATTTTTACATACCGGGAATCCTCCGTGCCTCGGAAAGCAAGTTAAGCCGTTGGTCCCGGCTGTCATTCGTGGATCTTTGACAGTCGTTACGAGTCGTCAGAAGCCCGAAAGTCTGACACCAGTCTTACCAAGGGGTATCGTATTACCCAGTTACTGGGTTGTGGAGGTCAGATAGGCAGTCGCTCCATGTAAAATACTGGTATTCAGCTGCATCCGGTTAGACTGGAAGCCGACCCCAACATATTTGGGAAAAGGCTACGGAGATTTGATTCTTCCTAAATCACATAATTATATTACAAGTACGAAATATTTTATACCTACGATATTTAATAATTACTTATATTTTTACGATTATTGCTATACGTTGCGGTGCAGTGCGGCTCGCCATAATATGCGCAGCCTTTTAAATATTTAGGTACTTTGAATTTGAGTTATTTCTTGCTATCATCAGTGATTTTTTTGTCACGATTTGCCGCCCCTAATATCTGGCCGCCCTAGGCCCGGGCCTACTGGGCCTTAGGGCAAATCCGCCACTGGTTTTAAGTAATGCTTGAGTCTTAAGGAAGGTTCTGTAATACGGGCTTAGGACGTGAATTTTTAAATTTCACAGTCATCATCATCATTGGCAGCCTTGTTCCGCCCACTGCTGAGTATAGGCCTCCTCCCTGAAATGCCAATTATACAGTATTAACATTAAACACTGTGAAAAGGCTTTTAACCTAATAACTTAGCCTTAAAAAGTAAGGTTGACAACGAAACCCTCTCACGCGTTACTATTTACACAACACCCGCGCAATCCGCTTCGCAGCGGTAAATCCCGGTAAAAACTAGTTCCGTGCGGTAAAAACTAGTTTTCAAGTGTTAACTACACTTCTGCGTGACCCAGTTATAACCGGTTCCGGGTTTGGCTCGTTACTGAGGACGGAACCCGACTGCAGTCACGTTCCTGCTGTCTGTTTGTCTTTCTGCATCATTATGCGCTGACAATTAATTTGTAGCTTTTTAAAATAAGAGTAAGTACTTCGAGGAAGGGTATAAAAAGTGTAGTCAGTTGTTTCTTTTTGGTTTTGCTGTTTCTTTGTTTGATATTTCTTCACTTTCAGTGTTCGAGATATAAACTTGTCCTTTTCGTTATTGGTCACTAAAAGCTAGAACAATGATTTCGCTTTGCTCATTTTAAAGAGATTATAGTCTTGCTAAATAAATAAATGTCTTAATATTGTGCATATTTAATTCAATTTACAATGTTTTTGATATAAGTCATTGTAGGTATCAGGTTCAGGTTAACAGGGAAACGGTCAGTTTCTTGAGCAAAAATTATCGCAAAATTAATGTGACAAATTGTCGAGCGTGCGTAAACTTCTGTGATTGGTTGAATTATTTATCAACAGCCAATCGCAACAGGTTACGCACGCTAGACTATTTGTCGTAATAATTTTGTTTGTTCAAAAATCTGGCCCAAAGACCATTTTGCTAATGGTCACATAAAGCACAAAGGGACAGTCGCAATTCAAACCGGTTTTAAAAACCCTGTTATATCGGTTTTATTAGCACGTGGTGTGAACTCACTACCCGAACGTAAAGCTATATTTTTCGTTTTGAGGACCAGCAAGCTTCGGGGCACCGAATTTTTGTTTACCAGGAAAATTCCTGAAATGCAGCCTCATTGTTGAATTGAATTATGCCTACCGCGTTGACTTACCAACAGTTGTCAAACTAGTTTATATGTATTAAACAGATGTTTAAGGTTTTAGGCTTTTCAAATATTTGGAGGTTTCCTCTTAAGTGTGTGAGTTTAGTTTTAGTTCAATGTTATTAAACAGTTAGTTTTTCGTCTTTTTCCTTATCTAATTCTAATATGAAATTGCATTGATTACCATACTTGCTTAAGGCGGATTGGCGATTATAGATTTATATTAATTACTAGCAGCACCCCTCGGTTTCACCCGCATAAGTCTCGATCCCATGGGAATATCGAAATAAAAAGTATTTTATGTGTTAATACAGGTTATAAACTATCTGTGTGCCAAATTTCATCCAAATCTGTTAAGTAGTTTTTGCGTGAAAGAGGGACAAACATCCATACATCCATCCAAACTCACAAACTTTCGCGTTAATAATATTAATTATATTATAAACGCGAAATATTAAATATATGTATAAGTAGGATTATGTCCAGGTTTCCTCACGATGTTTTCCTACCTTATCTAACTGAAACAAAGAGAACGCAATAGCGTTACTATAACCACCTCTGTCATGTAGTGATAATACCATGCACCTGTATCACACCCAGAGGTCCCGGGGCTCGATTCCCAGCGGGGCAGAATGTTCTGCTCAGTGTCGTTGGTGGTAGGACTTGTTCTAGGTCCGCCTGGCTAGCTACCACCATCTTATCTAACTCTATCGCCATAACAACAATGTTAACAGCATTGTTGTGTTTCGGGAGTTAGAGGTAACCCAGTTCTTCTGTGGTTGAGGATTCTGGGTGAATCTCGCTTCCACCTTCAGCCTGATCATCACTTACCATCAAGTGCGATGAAGGCTAAGAGCATAACGTTGAGGTAAAAAAAAAAAACATTTTCGGAGCTAAAAACACTTAACGGAAGCATTAGTTATCTGTGACCGTCAATACTTTTAGGTGTCGCGCAGTGTTTGTGAAAACGGGCATAAATGCACAAAACCTTATGTCTAGGAACTCTTTAGTACCGATCTCCTAGCCTCCGAATAAACCACGCAAGCTCTAGGATGAAACTGCTGCCCGTTCAAACATGGAGGCTTCTTTGAACTCCGAAAATACGAGCAATGTTCGAAAGTGTCCTATTAGTGATCACGGAGTTTCAATTATGCTCTAATTGTGGCTCAGTTTAACTCGGTCGAATCGATGGGCGCAACATTGCCGTGATTTCCAATGTTGCAATGCTATTGTTTGACGAAGTCGCGGGAACTTATTCGAGTTTATCACAAACTATGAACAATCTTTTCGAAGTTGTGATAATGATTTTTCGTCATCTCCATCCTTCTTTACTATAAGTATCTTTTTCTTCTCGTTTCTATTGAAAGAGAAGTCTTGCCTCGCTTTTGTCTTAACCGTAATTTTCCCTCGAATCGACACTAATTATACGGCATGAATAATTATTTTCATATACAGTGTGTTTAGTGCTGCTCCCTATATTTTCAGTGCTTTTTTCGAGATTATGGTTTGCCCATAGAGAAAGTTGTTCATGTTGATGAGTACAATGATCCCTTAAATTAAAGCATGCCGTTGTGAAAACTAAATGAATCAGGAAAGTGGTAGTGGCGCTGACGGCACAAGGTGCGCCAGATGTAATATCTTAATGTTGACCATTCAAGTTTAAAACAAGCCTCATTTTAGTCTCTTCTCTAAATATATTTAACTTTTAAAAACTATTTTCATTTCAGCATCTCCAGTATAATAATTCCAGTTTACAACAGATTGTTGACTTAAAAACCTATCTCCCTGTACGGCAGAATTTAATAGCGCAGTAGTGCGAACAAACTAAAGTGTTAGCAGCGGCTGTAGTAGTAATATATCACGAGAAATCTTCTTTATCCTACCTCGGACGGGCGTGGATATGTATGAGAACTAGTGGTGAGGTTGGATGGAAAGTGTATGGAGATTTTTCGGGATTGAAAATGAAGTTGGTTTGGTATGAATGTGATTTCGAGAAGGATCAGTGTCAATGGTTAAGGAGAAGTGTACAACTTAACGTACGTTTCCCAGAACAGTCTTAGGTCCGCATGCATTACAAATCACTAAATGCGTTAACGCTAAATTTATTTAAAACATCGTTTTACACCCTGATTGCGTAACAGACGATCAATCATCATCAATGAGGGTGCTGTTTCTGTCAATCTTTGAAGATGACACGGACAGAATGATGTTTTAAATATGTTACGGAGCTCTAGAGTTTCTCTTCAATAGACAAGGTTTTGAAAAAGAATTGTAATTGAATTTATAATGATATTGTATCGGCAAAAGACCACACTTTTTTGTGCAGTCTACGCTGCAAATTATTTATACAAAACTAGTTTTTATCTGCGGCTTCACTCACGGAGGTCGGAAGTATTATTACGTTATCGTACTACCAGGACTAACCAGGTTAGAAAGTATCCTATGTCCTAGAAAGTATCCTGTGTGCCAAATTCCAATTTCATTAAAATCCGTTCTGTTCTGGCGTGAAAAGGTAACAGACAGACAGACAGACAGACTTTCACGAGTAGCTTTCCCATTTATAATATAAATGAATATTATTACCTACTAAAATTTATCGTACAATTCCTACAACTGTAAATTACTGAGAAACAGAATTCTGTAAAATCGGCACCTCCAAGGCTCCACGTTCCTCCCAAGCCTGGCTACCCTACAAGGCTGGCTGTGACCCAATTCTGTGCTATTTTCTTAGGACAAAGAAAATAGAATCAGAGACAGCACTAGCTGTTATTATGACTTAATGAGAGAATTTATGACGAAACTCTTTTAGCATAACGGGTGTATTTAGGAGCCAGACCACAGATTAATAAAGATGGTTCACTCCGCAAAATTATATAAAAACCGACTCTTTTTACGACACAGTAAAGTGCAATTCAGGTCGCACAGCGCTAATTACCTACAGTTATATTCACCTAGAAGTTGCCTCCCTTTCTATCGCGTAACTCTTATATCTTACGTTACGCTCACTGAATTGGCCCGACAGGACGGGCCCGCCGCGTACTTGTAGCTTCATACCTAAACTACGGAGTGCGCCTTCTGTACTCCCTGTGGCCAAACCTTAAATTAGTCGAATTAAAAATGTTTTTGTGGGTGGGGGTAAATAATTCTGTACGACTAGCATCAAAAGTCCATGAACACTAACACTTTGAATTTTCATCAAAATTGATACAAAATGATTCGATAAACTGCTCTTTATCTTTTGATTTATAATAATTTTAATTAAATATATTGTTCAATCATTAGTTTTTAAAATAATGAAGTGTAAATTGACTTTTGTGGTCGACTGTATAGGATTCCCGTAAAATGCGAGGTCAGCTTAAATACTGGATATGTGTAGCTTGACGTGTAGTCGTGTGTACAGTCACCAGCATAAATATATGACTATGGGCAGCGCTGCAAAATTATTTGATCATCAATTGAAGGTATAATTATATATCGATACTTAGCCGGTAAAAATATGTGATGACTTACAGCCGGCATAATAATCGTCTGCCAGTAACAGCATAAGTATCGGATCGGACAGAGTAAAATTATCTGATAATACACGAAATCAAAATTATGTGACATGTCATCAGCACAAATATCTATCTACTGTAAACGCATAATTATCGTATCGCATATAGACTGCATTAATATCTGACACTATTTACAGTCAAAAAGATCTAAACATTCTGCAAGAATGAACTTTATATACCTAAAAATAGAGTCGTAATTTGAACGAAACTGTATGACGCTTCTCGAAAAGAATATCAACCTGTCATTTGATATCGCTGTCTCACGTTTTATGACACGACTTTAGCAGATTTCATTGCTAAAATAAAGAAGGAACTGTTGATGACAGCATGTGAAACAAGAAGAGTTTTTAGCAAGGAGATTACATTGGTTATAAATGCCATAAATGGTATGGTGGTATTTATTTATTTATTTATTTGGATCTCCAACAAAGATTACACCTTACATGCTGAAAATAAAACATAAAAAGATACAGATCCTTGTGCATCTTCAATTATAGGAGACCACAGCTTGCATTAAGATATCAAACAATCAATTATTAATATGGTATTTATTGCTTATAAATATTCAAAATAAGAAATTTCGTTTCCTCGATTGTAATGTCAACTGTCACACACAAAGGATTGAATATTATTCTTTCGCCTGGTCTAGACTTGTAAGATTGCAATATAGTAAAATAACTACCTATAGATTGAATTCTAATATTGAACGGATTGAATTATAGAAACCAACGGGATTTTCAGAATTTTGATTGCTAAATTAATAAAGATATTATTCAGATTTTTCTTCGTCCTGTAAAGTATGTCAAAATAGACTTAGCAGGTTAACGAATTAGGCCGACGATATCACAACCTCGATTTTACAACTTAGATATGACATTATAACAGTCTACTAAAACGTAACTATTGGAAATCCATTAGATTTTATAGATCCCAATGGTGCGTTCGTTTCGACTTGCGATAGCCAGACAGAGCTTAGTCAGTCTAAGGACGTAAAATTGAAAGTCTAGACGAGCTTTTAGTACTCGTAGACTTATTGTCATCAAGACATATCTAGACAACATTCAACTACGACACAATAATATTTATTTATTTATTAAAACTTTATGCACAAGTAAAAATAAAATACCGTACAAAGGCGGACTTAATGCCTGAGGCATTTTCTACCAGTCAACCTTAGAGTGATGCAGAGACAAAACATGGCAGGTGCAACATTAGGGATTGATAACACGAAATTAACTATAAAATACAAGAATAAATACATAGTATAAACAGAATAACTTTGTCAGGAGAAATAACGATCAGTAGAGGAGAAAACGAATCCAGCAAATCACCTAATCATATTCTTGCAGGATAATGTGTATCTATATTAAATTAAGAATAAATGGGAGTAATATAGGTGTGATATTATGTTACTTAAAACTGGTGTCACAACTGTATCTCATATTTTCTCTCTTTCGTTGTAAAAGCGACCAAAACTTCTATACTTACGGTCACCATAAACCACAAAACTTATTAAAATATTTCACAATAATTAATTGTTAGCTGTGTTCCCAAAGTTTCGGAACGTTTCAAACTTGTGTCTGGTTTTAGTCCAGACTAATCTATAGATCGAAGTTAGCCTGTAAAGCCTGTGGAGCTTGTAAGTTGAAACTTGTAAGACATTTAGCATTAAGTATTCATTGCTCTGTTGGAACTTAGTTATAAGTTGAGGAGTCTAATATAGTGGGTGATGGAAACAGTTCGTTGGCTTTTAGCGCTTCGACCGGGTCTTATAATTGTTTTGGTCTGTGGTCTCGTGTTGCTTGTCGTCTGGCTGTCAACGAATTCATTTCTGTAAATATCGTTGTTACTTCTAGCATAAATATAAAGAAATGGAAATGAAAAGAACGGTACAGTATTTTTCTCTCACGAAGCGACGCGCAGTTTACTTGTGGTTACCAAGTGTACGCTGTGAATTTGTGTGTAAGTGCAGGAGCTCTCGGTACCGAGACAAAGGTGAAGTCGGAAGTGTCTGTGTATTATGTGCTAACGCTACTTGTTTTCACGCACACATTCACAGTGTGTTCGTACACTTGGTGACCACAAGTAAAGCACGCGTCGCTTCGTGAGATAAAAATACTGTACTAATAGTTTTGAGTAAACGTGAGTCTTACTAATAAAATGTAATTCTTGTTAAAGTCTGAGTATGTAAGAATCTTAGCAGGTGGCGTTCAGTTTCTGCGTATTCTCCTAGGAAAAACTGATGGTATTATAATAAAAGAATATTTTGCCCGGTAAAGCGATTACAACAACAGCAGTATTTGCTTCAGGCTGTTGACGAATATACGAATTCTATACAAGATGTAAGAAACACCCTGTCCGATCCGAAAGGGGGACATAGGTACCGCAATAACATTATAGAAAAGTAATTAAAAATATAAAATAAACAGTTATTGCTATTTAAAATTCACGTTTTTTGTATCCGAAATTATCCCAATTTCTTTATAAATTAGCATATTTTCTACAGAAATCATAAGTTGACTTGTAGACATCCGCTTAACGACGGCCGCCCGCACCCCATGTAATGACTAGAAAAAAAAGCATCGTTTTTTTTTCTTCTGAAAATTATCAAATGAATAGACTCTCAGTATTCTTAACAACACCCTCACGGATCGGACAGGGTTTTTGTTACACGTTGTATAGACGAGCGACGGTAAAACAAATTCTCATAATAAATCTGAGAGAATTCTTTTTAAAACAAAAACATTGCATTAATACAAGTTCAATCTGTCTAAGTATATTGACTCTGCAGTTTTTGTATTTGGAATAAAGTTATTTCAGGATTGATGTTATACCAAGTTTTATTTTCTCTTTCCGAAAGAGAATTTCTTTTCGATTCGCATGCATGTTCAGAATAATGTATCTGCACCGAGAGACGAATCGGGTGATTTAATTTCGCCATTTATTTTCTTCTGCATCTCTCTCTTTTTACATAATGAGTATAATGTAAATGTAAATTACTTCAATTTATAGCTTCTACTTATCTACCGTTTTGGACTACTTTCATCTGGTCATAGATTTTATTTTGGAATAAACAGCCGGAATAAATCTAACAACATTTCCCATTATCTGTCACATCTTAAATTCTAAAGACATCTCTGATTTCTTGTTCTCTTCTTTCGTCCATTTGCACATTATTTATCCGTACTCCGCCTTCATCGTCATGAAAATTATGATCATCTTAAAAACCAGCTTTATATTATTTCTTTTTATTACTTCGGTGTTCCCGTGAAAATTATCTACCAAACTTTGGAAGTCGTTACAAAATTCTGACGGCAAGACTCCATTGGGACGGGAATTTTCTTAAAGCAATAATTCCACCGTCTTTTCTTTGGATGTTAAAGTAATTAAATTTGTTGGTGTTAAGTTCGTTTTCTTTGCACTTAGTTGCTCTGTGCCCGGAGTACACGAGTAGAAGGTAATTGTGATATAGTTGCTGCGGTTATTATGTGGACTAGCTTTCTTCTTAAATAGGATTATGGAGACTGGGAAGTTTTAGTGAAGGTTGTGAGTGCATTATGTGGTTTGAATTGTTTAAAGGTGCTGATAAACTTGAGCATTCACTTGTAACAGAACATCGAGCATTCTCCGTTTTTAAATTTCTTGAATTGAACAACGAGCAGAGCCAAGCATAGAGCCAAACGTCGCTACGAACATTTTCAACATCATTCTAGCGAACGCTCTAGTCAATGCTCTGAACAATGACAGAATGGCTCGGCTCGGCAAGAAATTCGAAGCAAATTTACTGTCCTTTAGAATGCTCGCTAGAACGCTCGCTAGAATGCTCGCTAAAACGCTCCCGTTTATTTTTCTGAAATGTAACATTCGCTAAAATGTTCATTACAAGTGAATGCTCAAGTTTATTAGCACCTTAAGACTTTGTTGGAGAAGACATAGGAGAAGGATGAAGCTTTGCAACCTCTTGATCGTGGGCTACTTAATTTCGCATAAAATGTTTAAATAGACGAAAAGCCATTATTTTCCAACCCTTCGTTAATCCTTAAAGCCTTATGTAAGTTTCAAGTAGAAAGTTCATAAACCTTTTACAATGTAAACAACAACCGAAACGAGGTATCCCAAAATTCCCGGTACCATAATAAAATAGAATACCCAAATTCAAGACAACGAACTCGTAAGGTATCGCGGTACCGCACTTGGAATCCCTTCTTTTCTCCAACTATTTTCCTCGCGATTATTCTCGAAACAAAGCAAGAGTAAATAGAGTAAAAGCAATTTTAAAGCAAGCTTCTAGCGACCATGTCACCCTGAAATATCGTTCCACGGTGCGCTATAACAGAAAAGGACGCAAGATAGATTGTTGTTAGCCATCCTTGTCTACCCGTGACGAATGTTCTTTAAAAATGGGGTTTTATTCAAAATATTTTAAACGTATACATCACTGTTCCAGGACGTGAGAGCGGGATAGGTTTTATTATGTCTAGGTTGTTTCGCACGTGTCTTAGTTACGGCTCGAGATAAATCCAATTACTTTAAAGCCGAGGAAGAGGAAAGAAGAATAGGATATGGTTGTGTTTTTTATGTTTTTTACGTACACTGGTCGTTTTTCAATCAATTTGTGTAGGTAATTGGTCTTTTGATCCGGTTTGGTTTCTAGTTGCTGGTCCTTTGCCACTGGAAACTTAATCTCGTGTGTTTTGCATGAAAAAGGACGTTGGTGATCACTACTGCTTAAAAAAAGTATCCTATGTGTTAATTCAGGTTATAAAATATCTGTGTGCCAAATTTCATCCAAATCCATTCAGCCGTTTTTGCGTGATTGAGTAACAAACTTCCAAACATACAATCTTTCACATTTATAATATTAGTAGGATAGTAGGATTACAAGTTACTAATATTTTTCGTTTCTTTTGTTCTAGATACAACTCAAAACTGACGACGCTAGCGCTTCCCTCTGTGATATTCGAGCCTAAGTTCCGAGGATCGGTGCGAAACTTGGTGTACTCGGACCTGCCTGGACAGCCTCCTCGGAGACAGGAGTTGAGGCATTCGAGAGATTTGAAGGTAGGTTTAGTGAGTAAGAATTACCGCAGTTACTGAGGGAGGTAGTATTTTTATTACTATTTAATATTTTCAATATGAATCAAATCAAGTAAAGGAATTACCGATAGGATCGTGTAACTAGAAATTATGTTTAGTAGGCTTTGCCAACCGACTTCTATGGATGCTTCATATGTTGATGGCATTATAATATATGTTAAGAGATAAACACTATTTCATATTTAGAAGAATTGAAAAGAAGGTCAGTGTGGAGAGCTGACACAAGCGTCTACATGTAGATTAAATAGTATCAATTCTAGGAATAATTACGAGATAATTATTATTGAATACGCCTTTTATAGGTCCCGGTACTACAAGAGTGCGAACCTCTGACGGTGGTGAAGGCCCCGACTTACGATTTGTAGTTCGTGGGTCACCAGACGGGCGCTTTACTTTGTGTAAATAATTTCATCACCACTGCTCCCAAAACGGTGAAGGAAAAACATCGTGAAGAAACCGGCATGTCCTAGAACCAAAAATTAGAAGACATGTGATATCTACCAACCTGCACTGGGCCCGCGTGGTAGATTGCAGCCCACTCCCTCTCACAGAGAGGAGGCCTGTGTGCCAGTAGTGGGAACGTGATTATGCAGTAAGTAGGTTAGTCAGGTGTGTAGTAGGTTATTTTACCTCCTAGTTAAAATTCTTTAACTAGAAGCTTTAATTAACTAAAAATAATTAGCACCAAGACAGTTCCGTAGCAAAAAGTCCGAGTGTCTTCAAATAAAGTAATAAGAACAAACTTTGTTTGTGCCACTTTAACATTACTATTCACCGTTTTCCTCAGCGAAAAATCAAAGTTCAAATAAAAAACTAGGTTAAAAACAATCACAAGTCTCCCGGGAGTCGACAATAGGAAACTTATGAATAAATTCACTTGTGAAGTCATTGTTTTATGCTAATATTATTTACTTTGAGGTCCGGACTAAATCAGCTGAGTTTAACAAACACACCCACTCATTCTTCTTAAGTTTTCACGCCTCCGGTTTTAATAAAAGGTAGATAAGCAACTAATAAGAGCCGCTCGATCTATCAGGTTAAACTACGCTTGCCTGGGTTGGTCCGTGGATGGGTGACCATCTTTACATACCGAGACTCTTCCGTGCTTCGGAAACCACGTTAAGTCGTTGGTCCCGGCTATTATTCGTGGATGTTTGACAGTCGTTACGGGTTGTCAGAAGCCCGAAAGTCTGACAACCTGTCTTACCAAGGCGTATCGTATTACCCAGTTACTGGGTTGTGGAGGTTAGATAGGCAGTCGTTCCATGTAAAATACTGGTATTCAGCTACTTCCGGTTAGACTGGAAGCCGACCCTAACATAGTTGGGAAAAGGCTAGGCTGATTGATTGAGATACAGAAGAAGACCCATGTAGCTGCGATGAGTTGATGATATTTATATGGGAAATTCTAACGTAGAAGCTAAGTGTTAGCTTTTAGTTAGACAAAGCCTTTTGGGTAACACACTTAAGTGCTGAATCAAAAGAGAACAGCTTTTTAGTGTAATATTACGGTACATGCGCAATAACTCGGTACTTTTTCAGATGTATAGGTACTGGTACATATCTACCATAATTTTCTTTATGAATACACATTATAATATGCTTAGAAAAGACATGAGTATCTACAAATAACCCCATTAATTTTAAAGTCTGAGTACGAAAACAAGGCATTTCATAAAAGCGTGTCACCCAATGGCACTTTACTTACAGATAATTTTCAAATACTCCGCGTTCTTTCAACAATATCATAAACATCGCAATTTGCAAGCCATTGTCATTTCTTCAGGGCACAAGCCCCTGGGAATTTGATCTTTAAATCGGTTGGAAAACGGTTGATTTTCCCGGTCGTCTGTTGTAGGTTTTGCTAAGTTGGATTTAACAAAGAATTTCCATTGAGCGTTGGTTTAACCTTAGTCATGGTTCTGTTGTGTGTGGTACAAGTGCAAAGAGTTTTTATAATACAGTTCTTTAGTTCACCAGTATATCAATATTTTTGTGTAATTATTCCTCGCGAATATTCTTGAAACAAAGCAACAGTAAATAGAGTAAAAGCAATTTTAAAGCAAGCTTTTAGCGACCATGTCACCTTTTTTTTTTACATGGGAAATTGTCAAATAACTTCTCCCGCTCTGGCCGGAGCGGGAGGGCGTGTCAGACTCTTACTCACTAAAACCCACCCGTGTTCCTTCAGTTGCCTGTGTGTTGTCAGGGGCCACGGTAACCCTTTCTGACTTTCCCGAGACTCTGGCAGGCATCGGCCCTAGCGGCCCCGTCAGTTGTGCTGACATCACTGAGGCGTGTGTGGATCACAATGCGCCGTCGGCCCGGGTTGGTCCATAACGGACGGCGAGCTACCCATTGCTCACGTTTGGTGGCCGGGCATCGGCCTGGGATTCCCGACGCCCAGAGCGTCTCCTGCGGTGACTAGGGGCGTGAGGGTGCGAAATTTGCCTCTCCCTCACGCGTTCCACCTCCTCCTTCGCGAACATTCCTGCATCGCAGAAGGAGGTGACGGCGTCCCATGCCCTCTCGCTCCGTACCATGGCCCGGACCAGGGCCGGATGCGAGAGATCACCACCGCCGAGACCATGTCACCCTGCAATATCGTTCCACGGTGCGCTGTAACAGAAAAGGACGCAAGATAGATTGTTGTTAGCCATCCTTGTCTACCCGTGACGAATATTTTTGTATATCAATATTTTAATGCAACACTGCTATAACTTCATAATGTAATCTATATATTTAATAAAATAAGAAAGTAATTCAAAACTGTTCATTAAATATTTTAAAATAAAAGTAATTGTTACGACGTGTGAGAATGAGGTTGATGCCGAAAATATAGTTTTTAGAATGTTTGTCTGTTTGTGTGAATGTATGTTCCGGATTGGCGCAACAACGGCTGAACGGATTTGGATGAAATTTCACACAGATAGTTTATAACCTGGATTAACACATACTTTTAATCCCGGTAATATATTCCCTTGGGATATTTTCTAACTTCTACGCATGCGAAACCGCGGGCAAAAGCTAGTTTAGTAATGTTGAATTCATGAATTCACCGAAATATTTGACAGCTATTGCGACGTTGCCAACTTTTAGAGCGCACAGCCTTAAAAAAACTACAGAAATACCTAAATTCCTTACATTTAAATTCAGTTCCTTTTCCATACCATCCTTCCATACATTTGGGTCAAGTAGGTATTGAAGTTTTGTGTAGGACCGCTGATTTCGCGATTACGTTTGATGGTCTGTACCATACCCTTAAATATGACCATAACTTTCTGATACATTTTGCATAGCTGCACAGTCAATTATTGGAAACCAACCCAGTGATTCCATCAACCAGTATACTAATACCATCGTATTGCGATCCCTATTACCAGCAGCGAGGTGATTATGGCATTACCCCAGCGGGATCGTTCGTTAAAGCGGTTTAAGGCTCCCGCGTCAGGCGCGACTTGTCGCATTGTGACTTTGTGTTCATTGTTTTTTTTTGTGAATGGCATCTCGCAGGTTAACCTAGAAGGTTGTCGGTTTCGGGGATCATGGAAGGCGCACAAGATCTCATGATCCACGGTCCAAGTCTGGGAAGGGAAAACCGGGTTGGTTTTTAGTCAGAAGGTGTCTGACAGACCCCTTCACCCCCCTCAAGGCAGAGGCCAAAAAAAAAAGTGGTTGTCTGCTGCTTAATCGGGCGCTAAGGGCATAAAACTCATCGGCATCAATCAAAAATGATAATTGAATAACATGAAAAATATAAAAGATAGACCCCTTTTTGAATTTTTCATGAATATTCAGAAAAATACGGGTGGTCACATGCCCATGGGCGACATTGTATTATAGGTTACGCAGAATCGCGTCGTGTCGCACTGTCGTGTCGTATCTGTCTGCCGGAGCTTTTATGCACATGGAGAGCTGTGCATTAGCGTACCTATAGCAATCAGTTGCCTGTTGGAATTAATTCTGATGCTATAGTGGCGTTATGTGTACAAACTGTTTTGCTAGCAAATACGGGCTATACTGTTGCAAGGAGTTTAGCAGATAATTTGGTACTGACATGCAATTCTGAGGCTTTCAAATAGTTTTAAGTTTGTAATGACTGCAGTACCTAGTCAGTAGTTTTTATCTACTGTCATTATTTCGATATCCACATAAAGACTTCATATTCCAATAAAAAAAAAGTCATGATGTTTTACAAGCTTCCGAAAAAACAGATATGGTCAACTTCTTTGGTCCTTCGATACGCATTTTTTTAGAATTACTTTTTAAACGCCGTTTGGTCGCCATTAACGTGACCAGAGGTCTGCCTCGTTCTTTGGCCAAAAAAAGAAAGAATAGGTAAGATGACTAGAAAAAAAAAAAAAATTGTCGAATAAAAATAATATTAGACACCTATTTTTTGCTTTATCATATTATTAAAAATGGTTTAGATAAAACGCACTATAGTTGGGGAGTGGGGGCTCGCTACGTCACAAGTCAGTAGAACATCTACCGGGTAGTGACGTCATGCCACATTTTTATCTTTTAATTAAGTAAAAAAAGAAAAACACGTGTCCAATATTTTTTAATAATCTACCTGACGGTCAACAAAAATATATTAGTCAACATCCCTTTTAGCATTGCCATTCAACGTAGCAGCCAGTCTTCTGGGCACGTTTCTGGATAACAGCGATGTGCACGACTACTTCGACGTCTAAGTGTCCTTTAGTTTTTTATTTATTTGTATAATTAATTAGTTAGTCATTTAATTTAGTACCTAATGTAAATAGTTAGTTGTGTTAAATATTGTAAGATTAGGTTTCTGATCCTTAATAAAATAAATAAATCTAAAATCTCTAAACGCTAGCTCTTATAGTTAGACCACACTTAAATCGCGGAAATCCCTCCCAGCATAAATTAAACACGACAGCTCGATCGCTTCATTTTTGTCTACAACACTACGGTGATACTACACCGCACTATTTATTATTTCTTACACAATATTCCTAGAAAGCTGTGGTCGATAGATTTGTAGAACTGTCGAGCGAAATAGGTTGACAATTTTACGATCAATAAATATGATTATTATAATGACTGATAGGACTTGATTCTGAACTTGTAAAGTGAAATTAAAATTTAAAAGTGTTGTTGAATTAGAAGTCGCAAAAACATATGAGATTTCAATCGCTAATAACTACGAGACTTAAATAATGCTAGAGTAATGATTGAGCACGCAAAAGATAGGTCATATTTATAACAATTTTGAAAGGACTCCTATAATTATAATGCGGGGTTTGCACTTTTGAGGTTCGTCGACGGTAACTTGTTTAAATGAATGTTCACAAAATTTTCTCTCATTTAGTTTATTACTCACACTTGGTTTTTCTTATTTCCTGTGCACTGCTATACAGTCTCACGTACCGACTATACATCACGAGATATACAAGATATCCGTTCTTAGCTCTGTATCTGAAAATGTGTATTAGCAGCATTCTGCCGGCGTCTTCATTCGATCTTTATTGCTTATCCTGTATCCTAAAAATCCGGCCTTATTCCTTATCTACATCATAGAGGGAACCTCGGTCCGCGTTCTAGGTCCAAAGGTTTGTACTGGGATGATATGACGTTGATGACGCAGTCGAGAGCGAGCCAGGTAAAAAAAAAATGATATAACCCGCTCAATAAAACCAGTATTATTACGCAAGCCTAATCCTACCTAATATATACGTATATAATATATATTATTATAAATGCGAAAGTGAGTTAGTTTGTTTGTTACGCTTTCACGCTAAAACGGCTGAACAGATTTGGATGAAATTTGGCACATAGGAAGACCATGATCTGGATTAGGACATGGATACTTTTTATCCCGATAATCCCACGAGATCGAGACTAATGCGGGTGAAACCGCAGGTTTTAGGTAGTTATTAATATTTTGTAAAAACGTGTCAAACCCTCTAAAGAACAAACAAGTCCTTCAAGATATAGGATTTTCCTAGTTTCAAGGACGGGTCTTACTCATCAGCCATAGGTTCCCATCTTTTATTGATACAATACTGATATTATCTACGTTAGAGAAAATAAATGATTAGCATAGCATTGTTTTTGATTTAATTTTGATTTTAATTTTGTTTTAATTTTGATTTTTAATTTTGTTTTAATTTTGATTTTAATTTTGTTTTAATTTTGATTTTAATTTTGTTTTTAATTTTGATTTTGATTATGATTTTAATTTTGATTTTAATTTGAATTTGAATTTTTGGGTGAATTTTGAACTTTGTTTTTAATTTGAAATTTTGTTATTTTTTATTTCTATGTTATTATTATAATTTTTTTAATCGTGTTTTTTTATGGATCATGTGTTCGGCAATAATTTTATTTATTTATTTATTTATAAATATAATCAGCCTATAATGTTTCCACAGCTGGGACACAGGACTCTAATTTACAAAAAGTAAAGCGCCTGTCAGGGTTCGAACCTACGACCTACAACTCGTAAGTCGCGGTCGTTACCACTGGGTCACCACTGCTCAATAAACGATTACTTACTTACTCTTAGGCTGCACACACTTTTGGACGCATTTTCGTACGAATTTCATCCGTGCGAACACGCACGAACAATTCCGACCTTCCAAGTACAAAGAGAGCGCGCAGACTGAGAGCGAGTTAGTCGTACGTATACGTACGTATAGTTCCGACGTGCGAAAACAATCCGAACTTGTTGGGATTTTTCGTGCGTTCAATGCGGTATCACGAAACTATTTGATGAGGAAAAACGTATTCAGTGTGCGCACTCAAGTAGCACGATCGTACGTTTACGTACGATACAAATTCGTGTCCAAAGTTCACGCGGCCTTAGGATCAGATGTGTCTCCTTTCACATAATTACTCCTCTACGCGTTCCGTGAACCAATAGGTTATTTTAACACTTTTTTTCTGCGCTTTTATGACGTTGCTTATTAGAATGGAGATAGACACCTACAGTTTGACATTTAGCCGCGGGTCCCTTATAAATCAAGCCCAGTGTAATGACATAGATAAAAGATACGATCTCCCCTGCTCATGTCCTTGAGCTAGTTTCATCATTTGCTTGGTCGACCGCTATAATCACCTCTCGCCTGCAGACTAATTGCGGAAAAACAGTATTTTTACTTTTTTTTTTTACTTTTGTAGGGCTGAAAATCGACTTTGTGCTCATTAGTTTCTCAAGCTGTTCCTTTGCAGGAACTACTGAGAATTTTTGGATCAGTGGTTCCTTTGCAAAAGCTAAAGGAACTACTGAGACTAGATAGTTAATTTAGCAGTTCTTTTGAAGGAACAACTGATTTTTCTTGGATCAGTAATTCCTTTGCAAAAGCTAAAGGAACTACTGAGACTAGACAGTTTCTTTAGCAGTTCCTTTGAAGGAAACACATTTAGAGACACGAGGAAGAGGGTGTAAAGTTCGCTCATCGTCTATAAAAAAGGGAGGATCCTCCGACTGGACGGGTGTGCAACTGCCCAACGATTGATGTCGGATAGTCCGGACTTTGACTTTAGATTTTAGATGCCTGCTGTATTTGTTTTGAACGTTTATTTCAAAGAGATTTTCTAGTAGCTACAAAAAAGAGTTTCCTACTTGAATTACTTTGGATAAAAATGGAAACGAAGTAAAAGAAAAATAAAGAAAATACGTATATTTGCGGTAAATATGACGCAAAGAAGGAACACAAAACAAAAAAAAAGAACTAGTTGGGGGAATATATGCGTCATATCTTCGCAAAACGGCCATCGCTCAGCATAATGCTGCGATCCTATGGCTCCAGTCCCAGACCCAGCGCTGATGTTCAGCGACAGCACAAATAAACAATCGATTCTATTAAAATTTAATTTTCTAATCGGGGAGCGTGGGGTGGCAAAGCATCGTCCAATCATTTTGTGGCAACAGTTAATTAAATAAGGATAGCAAAACATAGTAAAAGCAATATTTGCAGAGGTTTATGTAAAACACAATATTTCAACGCTAATTAATCTATTATCAAAAGCTCTTTCATTGCGGACTAATAATTAAAATTATACCCTTCGTACCACAATTACTGCCAATGATAAAGGTAACAAATTAAATACGGTTTTCAAAATAAACCTCATAAGGGTCTCGAATGTTAAAATTATTCACAGAACGATTTTCAAGTACTTTCTGTGGAAAAACGATGACCCTCATATATTTCGTTTGTCTGTTTTTTCAAGCCATTATTTATGTTAATGTTTACGGTATTATTACTCGTAAAGTTGGACAAATTCAAACGTAGCTCATAGTCAAAAAGGTATACGTCAAATTAATGACGGTGCACCTTAATTGTATCCTGCCATAGAATAAGATATTTTTTTTTATTGGTCCATTGTTACAAAATAAATTTCAATAAGTAATTATATTGTATGCGTACTGTAACTAGAATATTTAACATAGTATTAAAACAGTGGTCCCCAAACTAGGCAGCGGCTGTATTGGGGGCCTGAGTTGCGTGATCTTAAATTTTAATACGAAACATTTTTGCGTTAGCTTAAATTTTATTTCAGGATGTTTGAAAATGGACACAATAGTTAATTAAATAAGGGTAGTGAATTACCAAATAAAAATAAATTAAACAAAATAAAATAATATACATAGATGGCCAAAAAAAATACTTCAGACAGTTTTCAGCATCGTACATAAATAAACTAGAATTATGCGTATGACAATACTTAAATGCACCCTGTGTAAGTTAGCTCCGGTGCCAACTTTGCTGAATAGAATTCACCCTGTAATGTTCCCACTGCTGGGAACATTACAGGCAAGACGGAAACGGGCATAGGTAGATTCTGTGAGAGGGTGGGGGCCGTAATCCACCAAATATCTTGAGCAAAAAAGAAGATGAAGACGTAGGTATCTCCACGGGCGGAAGAATCGCGATTATAGTCACGCCATCAAATTATCGCTGCGATGATATCGCCGTGTGGAGATTGATTCATAGTTTCTATTCAATTTGATGGCACGGTGAGACAAACGCCGCGCTTTTCTCACGCGTGGAGATAGCGCCTTAAGAGGGCGCCCAAAGGTACACTGGCACCACTCCTTTAAAATGAATAAATCTCGTGTCTCGTGTCGGTAAGTGTGTCTAGAATTTACTAATACCATTTATAAAGTTTAATATTGAGACACGAAGCAACTCAAACTCAAAGCATTTATTTCAAATAAACCAATTATATTCATCATATGATATGGTTACAAAATATTGGTTACATCATTCATGTTGAAGTTATAAATGTGAGAACGATGCAAAACGTTAAAAGCATCCGTAACAAAAAAAAAAAAACACATTAAAATAAGCTGTAGTAGCTAAGAGATGACCAGACCCTACTGACGGCGCCCGTTCACGAATATGACGCATAGATTAGCACCATTCAGCTCAACCATTTTGAAGGGAGCTAAATGATCCAACACACTCGCCACTGTCAGCTAGACATAAGAGTGAGCATGACATACTCTCAGCCGCCAAGGCACATTCAAGTCAATGAAAGACATACCCAGTACCTAAATGGTAGCTTTATAGTCGGTACATAGTACTCACACATAAGCAACAAATTTCAATCTAAAGAAAAGCGCCCACATTCCTAAAGAAAGAAAGAAAGAAAGAAAAATATTTTATTTGGGACACGCATAGGAAATACAAACAGTAAGTAATAATAAAAAATTAAAATATAAAATTAAAAAACAAACAGAAAAGTAACGACCTGTGCGAGGCCAAAAAGGCCACTATCTCAGCATAATGCGTATATTCCTCGTATTGAGACACGAAAAAGAGAGAAGACAAAAGGTATTAGAAAATTCTAGACACACTTACCGAGGGTTTTTAATAGCCGTTATTCATATTATGAATAAAAAAATAAAAATATTATCTCGTGACTGAGAAGGAATTATTAATTCCTTCACGAGATAATATTTTTTTAAAGAAGTCGCGCTAGTGGACCGTTGGGCGCCCTCTTAAGGGCTGATATCACTAACAGCGACAAGAATTACAATTAGATAAATGATCAACAGCTATAGAACAGACTGGCCAGCAAGTTTATAGGTTCCATCGACATCTGTAGCACATTGACATAAACCCAGTCCTACCAAAAGAACAATTGAACTTCAAAAAAAGAACGGTTTCAAAAATAAACCTTTCAAAGGTCGCCTGTACAAATTATTCACAGTAAAGTTTTTTGCTGTACAATATTGTCTCTGGGTTAACCCTCAGATTTAATCTGTCTATATAGCCGAGGTTAGCGGGGTCAGGCGATGGAAGTCGGCACCTCGGGGTCTTGTGTTACGTGTCAACAAAAGGTTATTGTTATAAATAGATGAATGTCAATCGATGTTGTTAAGGTCTTGTGAATGGGTTTTTTTATTTTTATTAAATGGAATATGAGGACTATGTTGAGCTTTGTTTTTAAATCACAGTTTTGTTGTCCTCCTTTTAGATTTACGGCACCTATCCAACTCGTCCCTCCATCTCCTACGTGGTCTGCCGCGACCCCGCCTTACTGTCTCAGTGCACTAGTTCTGTGCCATTTAGGCCCACAGTTTGTCATGCGGCAGACATGTCCTGCCCACTGCCTAGTCCCATCCAAGTTGGGCACCCTTTTGAGCCACGTCAGCTATTTTTGTTTTGGAGCGCAGTAAATTACACTGCACGCACTGAACATTGATAGTTTTGGGCAGCTAACATACATTTCTGAACATGGGACTCTCCTAATGATCGCTCCGATGATGAAAGGTCAAAAGGGTGAGTTGATCATCATTGTGTGTTTTGAGTTATGACAATTCCAATCCAGAAAATCTGGGATCGCTCATAGGTATTTACTGTCTCTCTTCAAAATGTACAAAACAATTTGTGGAACGAGTCCTGTCATTCAGATTATTCAACATTTTTGTCCAAATTACTTTTCTGACTCAGTGAAAAATTTGATGGAAATCATCTGCGGGACAATGTCAATGCACATACAAAAATTCATATCCTCTACCTTCATAACCTCCACAAAATTGCAATTTAAAAACCTTTTCCACCCTATAATCTAATACTTGAACTATCGTCAAAGCGTACTCCGGATGTCATTAAGCTATCTACTAAACGAGCATAGACAGGAACGTAAAGAAGTGTTTCAATAATCCGCTGCACTTTATCTATGCCACGTCGTTAAGCGATAAGCGATGCCTCGGTTACTAAGTGTGGATATTTTATATGAACGTGATATGGATACTAGAGTTACCGAGGACGTTTGAGTCGATACTAACGTCTCTTATGTTTTGATGTGGTTTTTGAGAATCTAACTTTGAATATGACTGATGTTCATTATATCAATATAGGGTTTTGAAAGATAGCGGATTCGTTTGCTGTACTTGTAAATGGGGCTCGGATAGCGGTATATTTATCGGAACGTTTTCGTCTTAAGAACCTAAAGAACGATTTATTTCGGTTGCGTTCGAATGGAACGTTGTTAAAACATTTTTGAAAGAGAACAAAATTTTAATCGTTCCCGGTTAATAAAACGTCTTTAACCGTTTTTAACCATTTTTGGGTTGATCGATAGGAAACTCGCAACACAACCCTAATCAATACGTGAGCAGCAAGCGCCTTGGAATCAATGATGTAATGAAATGAAGATAAGGTACAATTTAACTAAACAAGTTCATGCTTGTCGTCGCACGCACCGTACGCGGCTGCGTTCTGCGGAATAAAGGCTTGTGAAGACCAGCGCGACTTGTCGCGCGACGCGACACCGGTAATTGTTATACTGTGAAGTTTTCTTAGAAATTGTATTGTTCGTGTCGCGTCGCGCGACAAGTCGCGCTGGTCTGCACAAGCCTTAAACCGGTTTTTGAAAATGTTCTCATTTCGTTTTCGTTTCGAACAAATGTTTGAAATGTTCTCGTTAACGAGAATTGTTAGAAACTTTTTAAAAACGTTATTTTAAATATCGTTTCCGAGCCCTACTTGTAAAAGTACCTATATTGCTTAGATTTGATTGCTGTTTTTAGCATCGAATGAATGTGTTCAAACAGGTTGTAGGTACGTCACTATAGTCATAGTCTGTATTGATTAAAAAGCACGATAGTGAAAGCTAATTGAATAAACGTCAAACCCCGTCCTTCATTCCAGGTATTTCATCATATCAACACGATCAAATTAATTATAAAACGCTGTTCAATATGAAACAACATTTCCACTCACTCTTTCAACCGAAAAATATTAAAATCATCCAACGAAAAGGTTGTCTCATTAAAATATCCAATATTTTCCTTGTCAACGCTCATATCGGCTTTTCGTCTAGCGTGTTCAACATAAAGGGCAGGGTAATTCAATAACTTGAAAGCAAATGAGATACGCAAGACGTTGGGTAAATCCACACATCTAAAAACATAAGACGGTTAACGAGAAGTAAGGGTGATGTAGGTTAGCGGAACCCGCCCTTAAATCTAGAGTAACTGGCTATTTCTTTGTTTTCTTCACACAAACCTCTTGGGGAGGGAAGATTGAAAGCTATTGTTCATGTTATGAATTCTAGTTTTGGGAAATGTGCTTTTATGTGACGTGAAATATGAAGGAGTTGAAGGAATGGAAATTTGTTTGAATGAATATGTTTGGTGCGTCATAAAGCGTCGGGAAAAGAATGAGATAATGGTCAACAAAAAAACTTTCTTCAATCTTGCACAAAGCGTTTTCATCACTAAAGTTAAAAACCAGCAAAGTGCGTGTCAGACCACGCACAATGAAGGGTTCCATAGTTGGGATGAATCTATTCCAAGAAGAAACTTAACATTTGCAACTGCAAATGTAAGTTAGTCGATTATGACTCGTTAACTTGTAGACCTACTAAGCTGTGATAGTTTTTCTTTTAATTTCGTTATATATACTAGGTACTGCTGTGATTTTTTTCAAATATCCAAAACCAACCATTTAGCTGGCAGGGACACACACATAACTCTAACAATTTTTTTTATTAAAGCTTAATATTTTGTATACGTATCGCTGAATCCAAAAATGGTTTTCACAAACTCAGTACACATACCCACAATATTGTTGAGCGACCTTTCCAACGACACTTCACACCATGGGATAGACGAGAAAAAAAAACATACCCAGATTACGTGTAGGCCCCCATAAAAATTAAAACCTTCTTTGCCGGCGTGATTAATATGTATACCCATTCCAAATTACAGCTCTCTATTACTAACAGTCTTTGATGTAGCCGCGGACAGACAGACGGACGGACTTGGCGAAACTATAAGGGTTTTTGTTGACTACGGGACCCTAAAAACCGCCAAAGTACAGTTTTGATAAAACGCGTCTTTCAGCACTTCTATGACGAGTTTCTTATTTAATGCGATCGAAAAATGTCCCCTACTTAACAGGTCTCCCCTATAAACAATCAATTAACATCAACTTATACAATTTTATGAACAAAACACAATTTCAAGTCACTCGTTCAGAGCAAGTTAAAATAAAACGTGTTAGTACAAGAACGTACTACATTATCAAGAAAATTGAATTTATCCTCTAAAGTATTAGAATAATGTATAAACTGACAGTGCATGCTGAAATATTCCTTTTGTTGTCAGAATTTAAATGTGAAAATGTGACTCGACACGACTTAATAGAAGTTCAATGCGTTTTTTCACCCCGACCTCCCCCGACCGTTACATTCAAATATTTGACACTTGTTCATTTAAATATCTTTGCAACTTCAATATAATTTTCTGTGAAATTGATGCTATGTAATTTGAGTTTGTTCATTTTGAACTGTTTTGATTTATTGACGTTATTTAATTTGAGAGGAACCAAAATTGTATGACTGATGATTAGTTTTTACGAAGCTACAAAAAACGTCTAAAATCTTTTGTTAAGAAACGACTGCATGTGTTACACGAAAGTTTGTGAATACTTTGAATTCGTAACGACTGACATTTTTCGTCTGCAATGGTTTCGAATCTTACCTAATCTATATGCGGAATTCAGAAAAAAGTCAGCAAGATTGGTAGACTTGGATCTTATCTCGCTCATTGGTTTATCTTTCTACTGCGACAGAAGCTATTTTAGTATATCTCGTAATAGTATTATTTTAGTAAGTTTAGTCTTTTAACTAGACAAAGAGACAGCATTTACTAATAAATATTATCGATAGATATATAGATAAATCAATTATTACACAGTTAAATGATAACAAATTACATCAATATTATATAAAAACAAGGTGCCAAAATACAAAAAAAGAAAAACATACTTAAAGAGATAAAGTGATACTATGACATACAATTCATATATATCGCATAAAAAAAAGAAAACTCCAATATATTTTTCCATAATCACGCTCATATTAACAGAATCCACTTTCCAACAGAACTTTTGCTGTAAAAAATTAAATTAAAATCTCAGTCAACATCAATCAATCCACAAAGAGCCCGGAAGCTGCGCTCAGAAATTGCGAGTCACTCTTAAACGTTGACAATGCAAACGATCGCTGGTTTACATAGCCTGAGTGACTTCATGATTTTTTAACAAGCAGCAATGGATAATTGGACTTTTTGTACTGTCGCTCGTGTATTAATCATTTATGTTGTTGTTAGAAAGTGAATAGAGGGCGTGGATGTAAATTGAAGCATTTGTAAAGAACACAAAAGCGATGACTTATTCAAATAGTCAATTTATGTGTGTTTACCGCATTTTACAGGTATTTTCCAACTCATTTTGACAAGATCATATGAACATCAGAAAAATATTGAACATTTTAGAGCATTTGTGCACTGCATTCGATCCGAATCCGGAAAAGTTCTTTGCGAAGTAGCTATGATACTGTTTGATTTATTTACGCACTAGATCCGTATTCCATCCATCAGTATTTAGAACATTTCAAATTCGGATCGAATTTGGATTCGAAGCAAATGCAGTGGGCAGACGCCCTAAATAACATAATAAGCACACACTACGGAAAAACATGACAAAAAAGGGAAAAGAAACGGTTTAATAAAATGTTGAGAAGCGCCAAATAAAATGATAACAAACCAAATCAAAGCCACCTACTTCCGAAAATGTTTGCCACGCAACACATAACATAATTTTCGATATATCTACATTTATTCATAAAGGAAGAACATCGGATGTTATCAAAACAAAAATTGTAAAGGTTTTATAGAGTCATGCTGGAAATTGTAATGGCGTACAGCAAATAACAAGCTGGCTCTTTGCCTATACCAGCGAAAGAATAAGTGCAGTTTAGAGTAGTAGTTCCTAGACCTAAGTTGAGGAAAGGTATTGATTTCCATTGATACTTTTTTGAAACGTTGGCCTACTCTGAAATACTCTATTTAATTTATATCTAGGTATTGAGATTCCGCGCCACCACTCAAGTCCTATAGACGCAGCGCTAGTGTATATGCCATTGCATTAAAAAAAATGTAGTTCCACAATTTTTCGCCGGCCTTCAGTGGTGGCGCGGACTCTTCTATTCGTTTGTGAAAGACCCAATTAAGGCCTGGAAACTTTATATGTATGTAGTTACGTCTTAAAAATATTATGATCAGTGCGTGAATCAAACTCGCCATCAAAGTCGAAAAAGGCCATCTGCTTATTTATTTAGTGTTCATTAATCAAAACTGTTTAAACCAATTACAAAAGACACAGTTTATCGTACGTATAAAGATATGAGGAACAGCGTGTAAAGTTTCTCATCCTCTATAGAAAAGGAATGGTTCCTCCGACCAGACGGGTGATGTGCCTGGTGGGCTACTGCTCGATGATTGATTTAGGGAATGCTAGTCGCGCGTCGAACTTTCCTTGCAGGATTTTTCCGTGACATCACTGTGATGCAAAATTCGTATGTGGTATTGTAGATACCGCCAACGCCTCTAATAGAAAAAAAAACAATAGTTACTTCTATGTGGAATTCTCTTTTAAACTTCTCTCTTTGTCCACAGTCACTAATCAACTAACGACTAAAACAATTAAAGCAAGAACAATCTTATCTCAACTCAAAATCAGCCTACAAACAGAACTAGGCCAAAAATTCAACACCAGTTTTCTTTCAGAAATTCTAGAGAAGTTAGACCTCGTTCTAATATAGGTTTTTAAGGTCAACTCGCTCCGACCCTGAGGTCCAAACTGGTCACTGGGGCTCTAAAATTACCAACTTTGTGACCATGAGACTGAGAGTCCAATTTCCTGTTTATAAGTTAGCGTTGTTATTACTTTTTGCTTCTAAATTATTTTACTTCGTAACGCCGTTTTTGTTCAGTGATTTGGATCGGCTAATTTGGAGTGCAGCGGAAATTATGTGGCATTAGTAATAGTCGTGATTTAGTGGTGGCTGTAATTGTAACATCTATAGCTATTAACTGGCAGAGCTTACATCCTGAATGTCGATGGAGCATTTTGAAACCGGAATTTGGTAGGTTGGTAACAATAATAGCGCTGTTAACTAAATTAAGCTTCAGTAAGTCAAATGACTGAAACCAAAGAGGTTAAATCTGGATCACAGACAACGTCAAACGGTCACCCGACCCACAATTTATTGGAGTTATTTTATCTCGAACCGATCAAAGTATTTCTGGCGGCTCAGGTAAATTCTATTCGTGATCATTAAAACGAATCAATTACAAATAGAATATTGATAACATTACTTCACGCCAATAATTCCCGAAACGTTAGGCAGAGGTGTTCAGAATTATGGTATTTATTATCACAAGAAGTTAGTAACAGCAGTGGCAGCATAAAAAATCTTCAATCCTAAGTTACGTAAAATAGAACCAATTTATTGATTGCTCATAATAATAATAGTTTTTTAACCCGAATGGTTTTTCGTAGATGTTGTTCTAGTCAAAGGATGTCCCTTAATACAGCATGCCTTATGGCAACATACTAAGGCGTCTTCTATTAGTTTCCGGAGTATTGTATCACGAGCCACTGCCCCATCATCTTTTTGTTTTTTGTTTTCCTGTGCTTTGTTTGTTCATCAAAATCTCACCAATTTTCTGTCCTTGCCCCATGTATAAAAAAAAATACATAATTCAAAAGTCATTTATTCAAACTAGGCTGAGAATCAGCAGTTATCAAACGTCAACGTTATAAAAGACAGTCCCCCAAAACGCCCACCCTTCACCATTTACTAGTGCTTTAGCTGGGAAGAAGAGATGGCGCAAAAAACTCCCCCAGCTTCGTCCATACTCCCCTGTCAACCGTCACGCATCCACTCCCTGCTTAGTTTGTTATTCCTAGGAATTCCGTTTGATTACATATTTCCTTTCACATATTCTGTTCTCACTATTTTTAGAATATTAGTAACCTACACATAAGGAATACAGGAAGAAAATACCACTAAAAAGAGCATTAATTAAAGACCTTCTCGTAACACCCAAACTTTCGCAGGAAAGACCATTTACTCCCTGAAAAACGTCTCAAATAGATATTATAACAATTTAAAAGGAAGATGACGATATAGCGTCGGCGCACAATTTATGTTCCGTTCGTGACTTGTCTTTTAAAAAGGTGTTAGGTCTCCAGAGTCATACCTGGGTATTACGAATATTCTTTAGAAGCTGCGTATTTTTTGAGATGGTTATGAAAGTCGGCATAAGCTGTTATGTTAGAAAAATATTATTGAGTATATTCTTCTTCAGTTACCCAGTAGGTAACTGGTAACTGGGTTGTGGAGGTCAGAAACGATATTCTCGTAATTTTAAAAACAATCGCATTATAATCTGTCTCAATCGGTCAAAAATTTGTGCAGCCGTGAAGCACACTCCCCTGCTAATTTCTTACATCGCATTTTACACTTTTTATTTGTTTGTGTATTTTTTTTTAATATGCTGTTTATATTATGTGCTTTTTAGTCTGAGCTAAATAAATGTCTTTTCTTTCTTTTCTTATTTCCCTACATTTTTGACATTGGCATTGATTGATGATTGTCGTGAGAGAGATGACAATATAATTACGGGAATTTGTCTTCATAATACGCAGTCACTTCATGTAAAATACTGGTATTCAGCTGCATCCGGTTAGACTGGAAGCCGAACCCAATATAGTTGGGGAAAGGTAGATGATGATGGTGATGATTTCAGTCGTAACCGGTAGTCTGATTATCTGACTGGGTAGTTTAGGTTCAATTAGAGAAATGTGTGCGTACTGTACAATTCGAAAAAGAACAAGGAGCTCATACGAGCTTACAGTCAGTTAGGTATGTTAACAGCCAGGCAATACAAAAGCGAGCCAGTTTGCATTTTATATTTACCAAGCAACGCAAACATATTAATATCATTGTAATGTTAATAACATCAAATTTAAGGTAAGCACCTGGTGATTCGTCACACAGTCTCTCGCAAAGGATCATATTTTATACATTTTTGTCAAAACGCTATAATTCTTGTCTCCATTTTTATAACTATGTGAACCTTTGTGAAGAGAGAAACATAAAGGTTACTATTAATATATTAATACGTGCAGAAAAAACTTTGTACCCCTTTTTACGAAAATTACGCGGACGGAAGAGTATGAAATTTGGCACAGTTAAAGTTTATATGGAGAAGGAGTGCGGAAAGCTAATATTTTTATATAATATAAATTAGAAATAAATTAAATTAATAAAAAAAACATTACACACACTACTATCCGTTCGACACAAGATGGCTACCTTAGAATCATGACATGGCAGCATGGAATTAGTATGTACTATACAACTTAAAATTTAAATGAATTATGGTCGAATTTCGACCTCTGGGCGACCACTAGTTATTATTATTATATTTACAAGGATGGTATCAGAAGGTAATCATGAATCTTACTAAGCTATTGTTCTTCTAAAGCCTAAAGACAAAGGTCTTCAATCAGTGTGTCCTGCCTGTTATGACTTACGGAGCCGAAACGTGGACACTCCCGGTACCGCTGGTTCATAAGTTCAAGGTTGCTCAGTTAGCTATGGAAGTTATGCTTGGAGTTTTTCTAAGGGATCGAATCCGAAACCAAAGTTGTAGTGTAAATAGCTCACAGAATAAGCAAGCTGGAGTGGGAATAGGCCAGTCATATTAGCCGTTCACACGGCTACACATTAAGCTATACATTTCCAGTATAAGCTGACCTCACATTGTCCGGAAATCAATATATAGCCGTGTGTACAACAGATGACTGTTGGGGTAGACGTGTTCTTGAGTGGTAGTTCTGCAAATCGGAAAACGTAAGGTAGGGCGCTCTCAGGCTAGGTGAAGCGACGGTCTCTGAAGGATGGCTGGAAGCATCTGGATGAGAGTTGGCGAAAATCGAGTTGATTGGCATGCAATAGGAGAGGCCTATGTCCAATGGACTACTGAAGGCTGATGATGATCAAGCTGTTACCATACCTACGTATAGAAAAGCTTAAGAAAGAGAAAGCTAATATCATCTCGCAAAAAGCTCAGGCGAATCTTGTTCGTATGAAGAAAATTCAGCAAGATAAATTTTTCTGACGGTAGGATTAATTTATTTGAGGAGAGCTGGGACCTTTGGACCGGCTCAGCGTCGTCTGAGAGGGAGGGGGGTAGAAAAATGAGTATGCATTTATATGCATTAAGTATGAGTACATGCATTGGGGAGGTAGAGGATAAATGGACATGTTACATTTTAGGAATTTTACTAGGCAAATATTTTGTACGTGTATTATATTTTACGTTGTGAAAGATAATGGCTCTGACCTTTTCAAGTACTAATGTGGTTTTTAAAGTTAATGTATGTGCATAAAACAAAATGATACACATTTTTAACCTAAAAATACCCCTGAGACTCTTTTTCATTCCACACAATAGCGCTTTTACAAGAAAATAACAACAGTAAAACCCTAAACACATGATGTGTTTAGGGTTTTACTGTTGTTTTAATCTTGATGAGGTGTTTCACATATTCCATACACCTTTCAGCTAATCTCACTCACCCCGCAACTATAAAAAAGCGCTAGATATCGGCTAGAGCGCGTAAATGGTACATCATTAAAAATCCATTACGTGGTGCATGCCCGATGGCTTTTTAATCTGAAGCGCTGCAGCGCTGAAAGGTGGCGTGACGTGCTTACAACTAGACGAGAGATTTATCTGAAGGTGCTTCAAAATGGTCGGCATTTTTTAGCTGCGTTGGGCGAGGTTGAGGTTCGAGTTTATTTTGGTTTTAATCTACATATATTTTCTATCCGACTTAAAAAAAAGGAGGTTATGAATTCGATACGTATATAGGTATGTAATGTTATTAGAAATGTAATATATTCACATATGATAATCTATAAGGGCTTCCAAACAAATATACAACGTTTTTATGTGTTTTTTTTTAATATGTGTTTTATATGTATGTTTGTCCATGCATTTCTCCGAAACTATTAATCGGATTGTGACCACTTATTTTTATTGGCTTACAACTTCAACTGGAACAGTTTTATCAAAATCGGTTCAGTATTTTTCAAGATATGGACTAATACGTGTAAGTGTGACGGGCTGGCTTATTGATACGAGCTACGGATGTGTTATCAAAGCGAAAACGTCTCAAAAACTTGGTAAAATTTTGGTGCATGTAAAAAAAATTATGTGTGGGATATGTACCTCAACCAAAAAGTGAAAAATAAAAACATTTTTTACAAAAAAATAAAACTGACTTCCAAGCGACAAATAATTTTAATTTCGGAACTCTGCAATAAACGAAAATATTAAACCAAAAACACTGACTTACCGACTTCCGAATTAAGTTAATTATATTAAAGATTTTTTTGCTGTTTAGTGTTTTTTTTTGTAAAAATTTTTTTTTTATGACTTTTATTAAGAGGTAAAATTTGTGAGTTTGTATGGATAATCTTCAGAACTACTGATCCGATTCCGATTTTTTTTCACAAATTTCACAGTGACAGGTAGTTTATGTTGAAACAAGAAATTTCACGCGGACGCGGTCGTGGGCAGAAGCTAGTGTGATATTTAGTTTTTACACCATGTGCAATTTATTTTGTACCCACCTACTTACTAAGATTTTTACGCTAGTTTAAATCGCTTAATGTTGCAGTACCTGTGCAAAATGTACTTATAGTACGTAAAAACAGATTGAAATATTTGTACCCAGATTAGATTGGAAATACATTCAAGGCCTATGCAACGTCTATATCATTTTTTGCAAATACCTACAATCAGGCAACAAATGCGGTACCTACCTATTTAGATACCTATTTAACAGACTCACGCATCCCCAAAAAAAAGAAATATCAAAGTTGTATGAGCAGTAAGTTTTCCCCAAAAATTACTTCCGTTCTCAGAAGATAGACGTACAAACATATTTTATTTACAGAGCTGTAATTTACAGAATCTGTACGATATTCATTTGTAGCAGTTTTCTGTTATTTCGTGGAAATTGGGATAAGCTTAGTGTGATATAGAGAGACATACTCTTGTCTGTGATACCTGAATATGTTATTTAGGATATGAAAGTACCTTCAAATAATTTATGAGTAGAAGAAATACTGGGAAAATATACTTTTACATAAGTTTTTAGGGTCTTTTTAGGGTTTCCTACCCGAAGGGTGCCAAACGGAACCCTATTACTAAGCCTCTACTGTCCGTCCGTCAGTCCGTCTGTCTGTCAGCGGACTGTATCTCATGAGCCGTTAACAGGTAGACTCATACAAGGAAACCTTTTGTGTGCGAGTCTGACTCGCACTAGGCCGTTTTTTTACTTTCCTTATTAATTAAGGAAAGTAATCAAGTTTAGTTTAAATCATTTAAAACAAGAAGCGAGATTACAGGGAATATATGTTTTCTCGTAATAATTAGTACTTATTGCTTTTGATGGAAAGCTATGCTAGAGGAATATTGGACCAGATTTTAACTATAGATCGGTGAATTAGGTATTGATTAGAATTAAAAGAGTAACGGTGGAGTTTCTTGCCCATTCTTCTCCATACGAAAACTACCATTCGGAAGGGGGGACTAGAATCAATTCATTTTTTTTGTAAATTTTGACTTTCAAAAGTGCCTTACAAGGGCCTATTTGAAATAAATGATTTTGACTTTGACTTAAAAACAACCCGAATATTGTAAAAAAAATATAATAAATGACTATTGAGATGCCTATTAAAACGGTGAAGGAAAACATCGCGAGGAAAATGGCATGTCCTAGAACCAAAAATTCGAAGACATGAACATCTACCAACCCGCACTGCGTGGTGGATTACAGCCGACTCCCTCTCCCAGGGAGGAGGCCTGTGTCCCAGCAGTGGGAATATAGACTGATTGTGCTACTATTGAGATGACTACTGATAATAAATTGAGATAACAGATGAATGCAGATGAAACACTGCAAAAACATTTAAATAAAAAGCGACTCTTGCTACGATACAATAAAGTGCAATTCAGGTCGCAAAGCGCTAATTACCTACATTTATAGTCACCTAGAAGTTGCCCTCTATGTATCGCGTAACTCATATCTTCTGACTACGTTAAACTAACTGAATTGGCCCGTCAAGACGGGCCGGCCGCGTACTTGTTGCTCCATACCTAAAATGTGGAGTCTGGAATCTGTATTCATCTGTGATACGGGCAAAATAATGATAATGATAATTTTCTCATTACCTGCTATTTGTTTAATTCCCTTCATTCATTATGATATCCACAGGCCAATTATTGCGCAACGTTGTTTAATTCGAAATAATTAATAATCTTAATTTTCACGAGTTTTAATTATAAGATAATTATTCTGAAATTATTTTACCCCAAATATTTGACAATCGAACATTAAACTCACCAATGTTAACTGCCCTTTGACTGTCATAAAAAAATAACGATTCATTTATGACATTTCTAATCTCCCATTTTACGACGACAGGTAAAGCCATCAACACGTTAAAATAATGCGGCTCTGAAATAAAACGCAAAAATTATATCATAAAGCGACCGAGGATAAGTTGTAAAAAAATAATTGTTTCATTAATCTACACAGAAATGACGATAAATTATTGTTATTGCATTTTTTGAGGTAGACTGGGGAGAAATAGGCGAGCAGTGTTTTATGTAGACTCTAATTTGGCGAGTCGTAAAAATGATTGTGACTGCAAAATTCTTAAGTTTAGATAGATTTTTTGTAATACAGCTACTACTCGTCCATAAATTATAAAGAATTTACTATATTGAATTAACGCAATCATTATGGTGTACCTATGCCTAAGTTAAACTCAAATACTAACTAAAGAAAAATTTGTATAATAATCAGACATAAAACAATTTTTTAAAGAGTTTTTTTTTTCGTAAATAGGTAGAAAGCTTATGCCATAAAACGGGTCGCCTCTGGCACAAAATATATGAATATCAAATTACAATATTGAGTTGAAGCAATAATATGAGTTTAACGTAGGCATACACCTACGTTAAACTCAAATACTAACTAAAGAAAAATTTGTATAATAGTTAGTCATAACAGATTTTTTTAAAGCGAAATAAAAATCGTAAATAGAAAGAAAGATTATGCCATACAACGTGTCGCTTTTGGCTTAAAATATATGTATGAGAAACAACATAGGTACACAAAATCTACCCCACCTAAATGTAAGTGCGATTATGTATGCAAAAAGGATCACTGATACTACCAAAATTATGTATTGTAAGTCCCAAACTATCGAAAACTTTCGGTGCTTCGTACGGTGGTCGAATATTGATGTGGGAGGCGGCGCCCAAAAGGACACACGACCAATTTATTGGAGGCAGACATATTTTGAAGTTTGGGTAGACAGCAGCCAATTACCATGATATGCCGTGAACAACTTTTGTTTAATATAGTTCGTTGTAATTTTTTGTTCAATATCCTGTTTTTTACGCTGAATTTGAGTAATCGACTTGACATGTTGTTAAGTTCAGATATGCGCATTGTATATCATATCAATAAATCTGCGTAACCTTTTGCCAACTAGGTTGGGGTAGGCTTCCAGTCTAACTAGATGCAACTGAATACCATTATTTTACATGGAGCGACTGCCTATCTGACCTCTACAACTCAGTTACTGGGTATCATGATACCCTTTGCTAAGAATGGTTGTCAGACATGCATATCGTATACAGGGTGTCAGGGACATCGACGCAAAAACTGTTACCATGGATTCAGTACATGATTCTGAACCCCCCAGAGTCGAAATTTTTCGTTGGTTGTTAAAATAAAAATCAGCTGTTTCAAAGAAAAGTGAACCTACGCGCTTAAAATGTATGGAACACCAGATATTTTTTTAAATAACCGATGAATAATTTCAACGCAGTGGGGTTCAGAATCGTGTACTGAATCCATGGTAACAGTTTTCGCGTCGATATCCCTGCCACCCGGTATACTCAATTAACATACAAAATTTGTCAAAAGTACATTGCCTGAAATTGCCAGGACTGAAATGTTAAAGTCGAGTGACCGTAAAACAAACAGATTAATAGAAAGAAAGAAAGAAAAAGTATTTATTGAGACTCGCACAGGAAATCACAAATTAAACTAAAAACACTAAACAAAAATAAAAAACAAAGTAAAATTAAAAATGAATACAGTCCTGTACGAGGCCAAAAGGCTCCTATCTCAGCATATTGCTAAGACATTTAAAAAATAAATCACGCAGCTCTAGTATTCTGATAGGGCCCGCAGTGTTGTCACGGAAAGATAGATACAGAATTATATGTTAAATAAAATAAAAAATAAAGAAATTGGAGTGTGAAATACATTAAAAAGTAAAATATATGTAGTCCGCGTGTCTGTAATAAGGATGTACGAGTATGTATGAACATTAACGAAGCAAAAGACGTATGTAAGGATCGTAGAAGGTGACGGTCTGTAGTTTCTACCTACCCCATTGGAAGAAGGCGTGTGTTTATATTCATGTATGTAGCTAAGGATGTTGATCATAAATTACTTACGTTCCACCCTCTTAGTAAGCTAAATAAGGTTATATTACGACTATTATTATAAAATTATTTTTAATTTTTTTAATTTTTGTATATTATTTTATTATTGTTAAAAAAAATACATAAAACGTAGTTATGCAGATATATATAATCATTCTAATATCAGATCTCCGTCTGTCCCGAAATAGACATTTGTAGGTGTGTGGGAGGTAATTAATTACTTATCATATTGCCAGACGTTAAATATTATCTTATTAAACAAAATATAACATGGTTAAATGACGCCTTCGTTCTCCGAAGATGTGTGTAATACACCCACATTTATGTTTAAGACGCATGTAATAAGAAGCGAGACAATTATTAAAGAAATTATGTAATACAACATCACCCAATCAATATATCAACTCAGCTTATCAAAGTTCACAACAGGACATAGGCCTCTCCCAGGCTGCTCCACAACACCCTGTCCTCCACCGTCCACATCCAGTCTGTCCTAGTCTTCCAGCTAGCTGGGGGGCGTCCCACACTACGCTTGCCGATACGCTGATACCTATATCAATTTCTGGCTATCCATGAGTTTCAGTACAAGGTAAGCTACCCGTTTTGACACAACTGATTTCCACAACGTTGCTAGTGAGTTCCTTATTGACCAAAAAGCCGACACCACCTTGGGAGGGTTCATCACCTTCATGGAAGTAGAATAGGTGGCCCGACTCCAGGGTTACCCCAGCCACCCCAACGTCACCCACTGTCACCTAACTTCGACTTGATATAATATGCGAGCACATAGACGTCACCCTCAATAATTTTAAAGCAATTAACTAATTAATTACGTCGATACCTGCAATTCCACATCCCAGTTAATGTCACACTTGACTCGAGACTCGTAATGGAATAGGGGTGGCATGTGAATGGAATTAATATTCTGGTATAAGATAATATTATCGATTGTGGTAGCTTGTATGCCCACATTTCGCCAGTTAATTCATAATGTACGCAAATTATTATGAAATAACTTTCGCCAGCGGTTTCTCCCACGGGAACGTATTACCGGAATAAAAAGTATCCTATGTGTTAATCCAGATTATGAACTATCTGTGTGCCAAATTTAATACAAATCCGTTCAGCCGTTTATGCGTGATTGAGTGACAAACATCCAAACACAAACTTTCACATTTATAATATTAGTACCTATTAAAATGAATGAAAGGACAACATAGGTACAGTACGACACAACTTAGACGTAGCATTGGCAAAATAAGTAAAACCGATCACTATCCGAACTGAGTTCGCCTTTAAAATCACCAATCTTTATTACTGCTTTAGGTGAAAATGACCTTTACGAAAACGCAATAACTTGTAAAGTCATATATTATATAACCAAATACTCGTACATTAGTAAAATTGAAATGAATGAATGAACATTTTCAAATTTATGCTGCATCTAATTTGTGTCGTACTGTAACTGTATGCGGTACGCAAAGTTCTTGTAGAGGTTTTATTATTGTATTCTGCTGTTTCTAAAATGAAAATACCACCACAAATCACACAAGCACGCCGTAAACGCTGAACCTCCTCAACCGTACAAAAATAACAAACCCAGAAACCAAAATCACATTCATTCTCGCATCAGAATGTAAACGCAAACAGTTCACTCAATTTCCCGAGCTCAACATAAACGTCTCTCAACCCTATGACACGACGCCACTCGACGGTGATTGCGGCGGCCATGTTGCTACGTCACGCCGTGACAGCCCGCGAGCGAATATTAAAGCGTGTTGATAGTGGAATAAACGTGTGTGACGTAACACCCCGACCCCGACCTCCCCTCGCTTACTTAATTGAAGCTTATTTTAAGGGCTACTGTGACGGCTGAATCTAGAATTGCGACCTTTTTTTAGCTCTAAAATTAGGTCCTTTTGACTTTGCGCTTTGAATTTTGCTTCCATTTTACGGAACACAGGTTTTTACTTCGGAGTTTACCTATGTCATTTTTGGTGACAGTCACGTTTCTAACATTCGAGCGGTTAGCGTTGATTGAGGGTTATTTTGGGATGAGAAAAGAAGTGTGGTATAGGTATGTAACGAATTTTATGGAGTGAATTGTTCAATTACCTACTTTTGTACTTGAATTCGTTTAAATATCCATATCCAGTCAGTTGGAAATTATAAAACTTGAGTAAAAAAATTGTCAAATTTTGTATTTCCACTTTTAAAAGAGACAGATCTTACTAAATATTAAAGTACTTATTAAATATTTATTTGTTTATGCTTCAGTCAATTTATTCTGTAACTAAACTGTGATCACCTATTTACTAAGCATGATTAGTATCGCAATATAGCGATTATAGAAGGGTAATTTTACATACATTATATTAATACAGAATCTAAAACTGCAGCGAGCTCTCGAACAACGGAACTTTATTTATTGGGTTTCATAGTTAGATTGTATTTTAGTTCGAATTTTGCTGAAGTTGGATTTGAATTTTAATTGCCTTCATTACAAAAGAGTGTGCTATAAAAAAAGTGTCAATATTAATTGCCAGTTTAAATGGTTATACGGTTGGAATTTGGTAGATTTTTCTGTTATTTAACTGTTTTTGCCCACTAAAATTGCAATTGCTTGACAACAAAACTGACACATAATTCCGGCTAGGGCTAATACCGCCTAATTTCTATAAGAGTCAAGTTTTTACACACCGACTCGAAAATTCAAATGAATTCGTGTCACACCGTAGAATATCATGTGACTTAAAAAGCCTCAGCTAGATATTATAATAAATAAACAATCTGTAGCCTCGACCTGCTCGTGCTATTAATTGACACTCATTTTAAATTAACATTACATATATGAAAAATAAATCGACGTTATTACAACAAAATCTAAAAAAGCTCACATAAGAGCGTGTCAAAGTATGTAATACCGTGTGACATAACGCCCCGGCCGCCTCGTGACGTTAATTGAGGCTTATTTTAAGGGGATGAAATATGTTAGCGCAATTTTAGCACTGCGACAGAATTCTAATAATATGTAGATTATTTTTGCTCCTTTATAGCCAGACTGCATTTATAGCCAGACTGCATTTTAGTGTGATAGGAAATAAACTAGTAAAGGATTTTTGCTTAAGTTTTTATGTTCTTTCCCCTACTTGTAATTATACATTTTTGTTAATTGTAGGTAACCTAAATACTTTTGACAGAAGCAATCCTAATGGAGCCAAAATAAAAACAAAAGTAAACTACTGAACAGAGGTGCCAAACTGAATTAAAAACATCGCGCGTAAAAATGTAGGACAGACAAAATTAGGTTAAACTAAAACTTTTACTTTCATCGAAAAATTCGATCCAAATCCCAACTTATAAGCTCACCAAAAAATATCGTTCGGAAATCGTGGAACGTTTCTGGCAGCAATAAACGTCGCATATTCGGCACCGGATTTAATATCGACCATCACTCCGGAGTGTCAGGAGCAAGGAATATAAAGCAAGTACGTGTAGAAGTATAGTCGATGAATCATATAAGTATGCAGGCAGTAACTGTGACTTCAAATGGTTGCCGAGTTGAGTAATCCAGTTTTTGACACAGTTCGTCTGAATGTGGAAGACATCAAACGAAATACGAATGAACTCCTATGTGTATGCAACTTACTGAGGCAGGACACAGTGATACTTACTTTACAATGTTGAGTTACACCATATAACCTGTGTGCACAAATAATTAAAAATATTTGATTTGTTATGAAACTGTGAACGTGTTTTTCACTCAAAAACAACTTTGGTTCTGAAGTGGCAACATAATAGTAATAATAAAATCTTTTATTTCATTGACAATATTACAGTCTATATTATTACAATTTTCATAATATTATTATAGCACTAATTAACAGTTTATAATATACCTACTTTCCCTGCAAACCGGCTTGTAACAGTCTCACTGAATATGATAAGCCGCTTATTATACAGAGAACCATTAGAAGTCCAAGTTATCTCCATTAGTCAGTGATGTCTAAGAAGATTTGGAACGTCAATTTGAATGTCAAGAGATCTTTCACCTTCAAGTCATTTCGACAAACTTGCCTGCGTACCTACCTTACCTTTTTGCCATTTGTACCTACTGTAGGGTACGGAACATTTCATGGAACTTCTATTCGGTGACAGTTAGGATTTTGTCAAATGCGGTATATTTACATGCCCGCATAGGGGTTTGTCAAAGGCTCCCACTTTCAAATAACTTGTGAGCAGTTTGTTGAGTCGTGGATGTGTTTGTTGTGTTCTGATACTGTATTTTAAATAGGATTTAGATGGAAAGCATGTAATTGGGACACACTAGGTCGAAATTTAATATCCGCAGTAGGTACCATATAAACGAAATCTGCCTTCTGACATTGAAGATGCAAATTTTCTTCAAATTCAAAATATTTATTGCGAATTAAGTGTACTTACAAAATTTTGAAGATGTTAACAATAAGTAGGTTCTTAGAACTTAGTTGCCTGTTAAGGCATTGCAATTTAAATGGTTATAAATATTAAAAAAATACACATACTCAATATTCCAGTTATACAGTTTACATTATACTATATTAACTATCATTATTCATACATTTTATATAATATCATACTATTTTTATAATTTATATCACAATCATTTTAATATTAAATAATTATTTTTCTTCAAGAAATTATTTTACAGAGTAATATGTCTTTTTAATTAGGAAGTCTTTTAGCTTCCTTTTAAAAACACCAATTGAATGTAGGTTCTTAAAGTCTATGGGTAACTCATTATATATTTTTATTCCGATATAAAAAATACTTTTGCTATAAACTGCTTATTTTTCTTCCCAGCTAAAGTACTAGCAAGTGGTGAAGGGTGGGCGTTTTGGGGGACTGTCTTATGTAAGTTAGACGTTGACAAAAAGTGCTGATTTTCAGCCTACTTTGAATAAATGACTTCTGATTTTTATTTTTTATGCGGCATTGCTACATCGAGTATTGCTGGTTTATTATTTAGACGTATAAAAAAAAGTGTTATTGTAGATAATATAGGGTTATTTATAAACATCCTAAAACATCAAACATTTTAGCAAATAAGCGGTGTTGGGATTTAAATAATAATCTCAACTTCTTGATTACAATTTAGTATATTGTTTAACTAGACGGCACTTTACATTTGTAATGGTGGACATAACGATCGCGACATTAAAGATTGATATGTGTTCCTAATGGTGTTTCTGGCCGCATTCTTCCCGCGCCGCTGCGCCGGCCGGCTCGCCGCCCGCGTCGCCCCCGCGCGTCCCTCTCGCTCCGGGTGCGTTCGTGGTAAGCGCATTTAGGCGCGTTCATCCTCCGCGCCGTTGAAATCTTCTTTCAACTCTTCTTGATTAGCCACAGGTAGGGGGCACATTTTATTGACCGCCCGTTTGATGGTACCGGTAGTAGTATAGATTTCCGCTACTCTGCAGATCCCATCGGCTCCGGGGTATAATTTGGTGACACGACCCATACGCCAGTGGAGCGGCATCAAGTTATCCTCTTTCAGTATAATTAGGTCTCCGACATTAATTGGTGCGGATCCCTTTCTCCATTTTGCTCGGTTTTGTAGCTCGGCCATAAACTCTCGTCGCCACCTCTCCCAGAACTGCTGTCGTATTTGTTCGATAAGCTGGTATCTGTTGGGTTTAGTCATTTTCACAGGTAGTGAAGGTACTGACACTAGCGAGCGTCCGATTAGGAATTGAAATGAATGAATGAAAATTTTCAAATTTATGCTGCATCTAATTTGTGTCGTACTGTAACTGTATGCGGTACGCAAAGTTCTTGTAGAGGTTTTATTATTGTATTCTGCTGTTTCTAAAATGAAAATACCACCACAAATCACACAAGCACGCCGTAAACGCTGAACCTCCTCAACTGTACAAAAATAACAAACCCAGAAACCAAAATCACATTCATTCTCGCATCAGAATGTAAACGCAAACAGTTCACTCAATTTCCCGAGCTCAACATAAACGTCTCTCAACCCTATGACACGACGCCACTCGACGGTGATTGCGGCGGCCATGTTGCTACGTCACGCCGTGACAGCCCGCGAGCGAATATTAAAGCGTGTTGATAGTGGAATAAACGTGTGTGACGTAACACCCCGACCCCGACCTCCCCTCGCTTACTTAATTGAAGCTTATTTTAAGGGCTACTGTGACGGCTGAATCTAGAATTGCGACCTTTTTTTAGCTCTAAAATTAGGTCCTTTTGACTTTGCGCTTTGAATTTTGCTTCCATTTTACGGAACACAGGTTTTTACTTCGGAGTTTACCTATGTCATTTTTGGTGACAGTCACGTTTCTAACATTCGAGCGGTTAGCGTTGATTGAGGGTTATTTTGGGATGAGAAAAGAAGTGTGGTATAGGTATGTAACGAATTTTATGGAGTGAATTGTTCAATTACCTACTTTTGTACTTGAATTCGTTTAAACATCCATATCCAGTCAGTTGGAAATTATAAAACTTGAGTAAAAAAATTGTCAAATTTTGTATTTCCACTTTTAAAAGAGACAGATCTTACTAAATATTAAAGTACTTATTAAATATTTATTTGTTTATGCTTCAGTCAATTTATTCTGTAACTAAACTGTGATCACCTATTTACTAAGCATGATTAGTATCGCAATATAGCGATTATACAAGGGTAATTTTACATACATTATATTAATAATATGTGTAACTTTAATACAGAATCTAAAACTGCAGCGAGCTCTCAAACAACGGAACTTTATTTATTGGGTTTCATAGTTAGATTGTATTTTAGTTCGAATTTTGCTGAAGTTGGATTTGAATTTTAATTGCCTTCTTTACAAAAGAGTGTGCTATAAAAAAAAAAGTATCAATATTAATTGCCAGTTTAAATGGTTATACGGTTGGAATTTGGTAGATTTTTCAGTTATTTAACTGTTTTTGCCCACTAAAATTGCAATTGCTTGACAACAAAACTGACACATAATTCCGGCTAGGGCTAATACCGCCTAATTTCTATAAGAGTCAAGTTTTTACACACCGACTCGAAAATTCAAATGAATTCGTGTCACACCGTAGAATATCATGTGACTTAAAAAGCCTCAGCTAGATATTATAATAAATAAACAATCTGTAGCCTCGACCTGCTCGTGCTATTAATTGACACTCATTTTAAATTAACATTACATATATGAAAAATAAATCGACGTTATTACAACAAAATCTAAAAAAGCTCACATAAGAGCGTGTCAAAGTATGTAATACCGTGTGACATAACGCCCCGGCCGCCTCGTGACGTTAATTGAGGCTTATTTTAAGGGGATGAAATGTGTTAGCGCAATTTTAGCACTGCGACAGAATTCTAATAATATGTAGATTATTTTTGCTCCTTTATAGCCAGACTGCATTTATAGCCAGACTGCATTTTAGTGTGATAGGAAATAAACTAGTAAAGGATTTTTGCTTAAGTTTTTATGTTCTTTCCCCTACTTGTAATTATACATTTTTGTTAATTGTAGGTAACCTAAATACTTTTGACAGAAGCAATCCTAATGGAGCCAAAATAAAAACAAAAGTAAACTACTGAACAGAGGTGCCAAACTGAATTAAAAACATCGCGCGTAAAAATGTAGGACAGACAAAATTAGGTTAAACTAAAACTTTTACTTTCATCGAAAAATTCGATCCAAATCCCAACTTATAAGCTCACCAAAAAATATCGTTCGGAAATCGTGGAACGTTTCTGGCAGCAATAAACGTCGCATATTCGGCACCGGATTTAATATCGACCATCACTCCGGAGTGTCAGGAGCAAGGAATATAAAGCAAGTACGTGTAGAAGTATAGTCGATGAATCATATAAGTATGCAGGCAGTAACTGTGACTTCAAATGGTTGCCGAGTTGAGTAATCCAGTTTTTGACACAGTTCGTCTGAATGTGGAAGACATCAAACGAAATACGAATGAACTCCTATGTGTATGCAACTTACTGAGGCAGGACACAGTGATACTTACTTTACAATGTTGAGTTACACCATATAACCTGTGTGCACAAATAATTAAAAATATTTGATTTGTTATGAAACTGTGAACGTGTTTTTCACTCAAAAACAACTTTGGTTCTGAAGTGGCAACATAATAGTAATAATAAAATCTTTTATTTCATTGACAATATTACAGTCTATATTATTACAATTTTCATAATATTATTATAGCACTAATTAACAGTTTATAATATACCTACTTTCCCTGCAAACCGGCTTGTAACAGTCTCACTGAATATGATAAGCCGCTTATTATACAGAGAACCATTAGAAGTCCAAGTTATCTCCATTAGTCAGTGATGTCTAAGAAGATTTGGAACGTCAATTTGAATGTCAAGAGATCTTTCACCTTCAAGTCATTTCGACAAACTTGCCTGCGTACCTACCTTACCTTTTTGCCATTTGTACCTACTGTAGGGTACGGAACATTTCATGGAACTTCTATTCGGTGACAGTTAGGATTTTGTCAAATGCGGTATATTTACATGCCCGCATAGGGGTTTGTCAAAGGCTCCCACTTTCAAATAACTTGTGAGCAGTTTGTTGAGTCGTGGATGTGTTTGTTGTGTTCTGATACTGTATTTTAAATAGGATTTAGATGGAAAGCATGTAATTGGGACACACTAGGTCGAAATTTAATATCCGCAGTAGGTACCATATAAACGAAATCTGCCTTCTGACATTGAAGATGCAAATTTTCTTCAAATTCAAAATATTTATTGCGAATTAAGTGTACTTACAAAATTTTGAAGATGTTAACAATAAGTAGGTTCTTAGAACTTAGTTGCCTGTTAAGGCATTGCAATTTAAATGGTTATAAATATTAAAAAAATACACATACTCAATATTCCAGTTATACAGTTTACATTATACTATATTAACTATCATTATTCATACATTTTATATAATATCATACTATTTTTATAATTTATATCACAATCATTTTAATATTAAATAATTATTTTTCTTCAAGAAATTATTTTACAGAGTAATATGTCTTTTTAATTAGGAAGTCTTTTAGCTTCCTTTTAAAAACACCAATTGAATGTAGGTTCTTAAAGTCTATGGGTAACTCATTATATATTTTTATTCCGATATAAAAAATACTTTTGCTATAAACTGCTTATTTTTCTTCCCAGCTAAAGTACTAGCAAGTGGTGAAGGGTGGGCGTTTTGGGGGACTGTCTTATGTAAGTTAGACGTTGACAAAAAGTGCTGATTTTCAGCCTACTTTGAATAAATGACTTCTGATTTTTATTTTTTATGCGGCATTGCTACATCGAGTATTGCTGGTTTATTATTTAGACGTATAAAAAAAAGTGTTATTGTAGATAATATAGGGTTATTTATAAACATCCTAAAACATCAAACATTTTAGCAAATAAGCGGTGTTGGGATTTAAATAATAATCTCAACTTCTTGATTACAATTTAGTATATTGTTTAACTAGACGGCACTTTACATTTGTAATGGTGGACATAACGATCGCGACATTAAAGATTGATATGTGTTCCTAATGGTGTTTCTGGCCGCATTCTTCCCGCGCCGCTGCGCCGGCCGGCTCGCCGCCCGCGTCGCCCCCGCGCGTCCCTCTCGCTCCGGGTGCGTTCGTGGTAAGCGCATTTAGGCGCGTTCAAGCGGAAATTCGTGGAAACATATACCATACAGAGAATATTATATAAATCATGCAGACACCCCCTTAAAAGCTGACGTCAGTAACATGACAAATTAAGGATGTAACACACCGTAACAACTTCTGACGGGAAATATCATGTTGTTTAGTTACGTAGGTAGTATGTTTTCAGTATGTTACATACCATGTATCAAAATATTACATTACATAGAGCGCATTTAACAAGTTAGACGTCTTTTGATCACAGCATCATCTATAAGTACCTAGATATTATAAAACAAAGTCGTTTTTCGTGTTTGTCTGTGCGACTGCTTGGATTTTTAAACATCACAATGGATTCTCACCATCAGTTAGACTCTAAAACGCTCTAAATGTTAGAGTTACATAGTTGAGTTAAGTTTTCGAAAAAAAAACAAGAAATATTCAGAAAAATATGGGCGGTCACATGCCCATGGGCGGCATTGTATATAATACATTAATATTGAATTTAGATATAGCACAGAAATCTTTATCTTTTGAAATGTTGTCATGCACCCGTGCGAAGAAGCTAAGGGCCGGTCGATACTGCATGACTTATATTTTTGTTCCAATGAAACTGACTGATTAATCTTTAAATCTTGCGAAATGCCAAATCTCTGCCTTCCCTTACGAGGAACACAAGCGTGATGTTATGTTTATGTACCTAATCATTCATCATCTGCCTAGCCTATTCCCAACTATGTTGAGGTCGGCTCGCAGTCTAACCGGATGCAGCTGCATACTAGTATTTTACATGGAGCGACTGCCTATCTAACCTCCACAGACCCAGTTTCTGGGTGTTTTAATAATTATTATGACAAATCTTAAATATAATGTACAATCTTAATTATAATATACATCTAACACTAAAATATATAAGTTATGTACAAGTATACAGAGGAAAAAATTAAAATAAAGGAAGAGCTCATTGGGCATAAAGAAAATTGTCCGCATCGCTGTCAGTGGGAAAAGTGCCCAAAAGTAATATTATGAGAGAAGCTGACAGCTTTGTGTAATCCATGATTCTGTTAATCTTTCTACTTTCTTAACTGCTTTCCAGGTCTCTTCCAAGTGCCTACAGTTTCATTATATTATCTCATTATTGCAGAAACAAAAAAAAAACAACAAATAAAAATCCAAGACAGAGCGCTGTCAACAGTGAAGTGAAGCTAGTTTCGTAAACATGTGTGCACTTTGTGTGGTGTAGTTTCAAAGTCAAAGTCAAATCATTTATTTCAAATAGGCCCTTGCAAGGCACTTTTGAACGTCAAAAATTACAAAAAATTGAATTGATTCTAGTCGCCCCTTCCAAAAGGTAGTTTTCGTATGGAGAAGAATGGGCAAGAAACTCCACCGTTACTCTTTTAAAATGTTTTACAATATTTTGTATTTGTAGGTACATTAGTTATATAATTATATGTGAAGACGATGCATCTAAAAACAAAAAAATATATAATATGATACCACAATAGGTAAAGAGAATTTAAAAAAAAAAGCAACAACAGATAAATTAATTACTTATGTGATCGATACATGGTTCTCACATATTTACAAACATTGTAAAAGTAGACGATTTTCCAAAAAAATATACATTTAATAAGTCAGTGTGTGAGGAAGTAATCACAGAATGTAAAATCAATGTCATATAATAAAATACACTTGAGAGCAATAAAATCGCACACCCCTTGTAATTTGGTTTATTACTGATTGTTTTCTAAAATCGAAAGATATTGAGTAAAAATCATTAGACAAAATTAAAGCATACAAGCTTAGCTTTACAAAAACATAAAATTAAAATCATTGACCTTCACGTAACTTACAAAAACCGACCGTACACCGAATTCCCCAAATTCACGCGTTTGCGTTGTCACTACTTGCACCCTTAGCCGCAGGTATAAAAAGGTCAGTTTATTGGAATTTTTATTCAGTTGCATACCGAAGGTCAACGTGATAACATCTCTACTGGAAGCATACGGATTTACTGGAAAAATATGGATACCACGCCCGCAGAAGCCGCTCAAGTTATTGCCTTGCTCGAAGCAGGCCATAACCAAAGTGAAGTTGCTCGACGGCTAAATTTGAGCCGCTACTCTGTTCGTCGTGTATACCAGAGGTTCCAAGAGACCGGTGGCTACATTCGGCGACCAGGATCTGGCCGGCGACGCACAACATCAGAGCGTGATGACCGCTTTCTTGTGACAAGGTCTTTGAGAAATCGGCAACTGAACGCGGTTCAACTGGGACAACAGCTTCGAGAAGTTCGCAATGTCAGTATAAGTCGGTGGACAGTTCGAAGAAGACTAGGTGAAGCAGGAATGACTTCACATCGCCCAGCAAATGGTCCCAAATTGACCACAGCTCACCGACAAGCCCGGCTACAATTTGCTAGGGAACATTTAAATTGGACGTATGACCAATGGCGGGCTGTTATGTTCTCTGATGAGTGCAGAATGACTTTACATGGTCATGATGGACGCTCTAGGGTCTACAGAAGGTCATCAGAGCGATTTTCACAATGCTGCATAAGCGAACGTGTGGCTTTTGGAGGTGGATCGTGTATGTTTTGGGGTGGCATAATGTTGGACACTAAAACTGACATTGTATTCATCACTACGGCGAATACCGGCCCGAGATCGAGAAGTTTGACGGCTGCACGATACGTCGAAGAAGTGCTCGAAGAACATGTGAGGCCGCTTGCGTGGCTTATGGGAGAAGATTTTCTCTTAATGCACGACAACGCCAGACCGCATGTCGCTAGAACAGTTTGCGACTACATGGAAGATGTTGGAATCACCGCGATGGAGTGGCCAGCTCGTAGTCCTGATCTCAATCCGATTGAGCATGTCTGGGATGAGCTAAAAAGAAGAGTTCGAGCAAGAAGCCCTGCTCCTACGCGCCTCCAAGAGCTTCAACTTGCCATTGAAGAGGAGTGGAACGCCATACCACAAGATTTCATGGTGAAATTAATACGGTCCATGAAAAACCGATTAAGAGCTGTAATCAAGGCTAGGGGAGGGAATACACCTTATTAAAAAACAATTTGATCAAGCATTTTGAGTTTTATTTTTATTCTTTGTTAAGCTAAATTGGGTAATTTTATCCGTATGTTGGGTTTTGTGCCCTAAAACTCCCTATGGGTACTTTTTTTACACTGTATTTGATATCATTAGAAAGGTACTGAAGTAAACATTCAAATAGTGTAAGTTTTATTTTAATATGTATTCACATTTATGAAAAAAACTGCTTTAACAACAAAAAGTCAACGTGTGCGATTTTATTGCTCTCAAGTGTATAATAATTTATACAACTTAAATTAGCAACCAGTTTGATTTTGTCTAGATTCTAGATAGCACATGCATGGCCTGGCTAGGGAGCAGGACCAGCATGTTTCCAAGCATTCTTATCTTGGATATAATCCTCCAATTTGTAATATGCTTGTTTACAAAGTGTACTTTTAATATGAGGTTTAAAATTTCTTTCATTTAATTGTAATATATCACAAGGTATTTTGTTGTAACATTTAACACAGTACCCCATAAAAGATGTATGTACTTTAGATAATCTGAAAAATGGTTGATCTATTTTATCTTTATTTCTAGTATTAAAATTATGTTTATCACTTAATTGATTGTAGTGTCATTGTAAAAGGTTGTAAATGTGTGCGTGTGAGCGTGTGCGCACAGAGTGGCGGTGTAGTTTTGGCATGCTTCACTGTATTGTTCGCAGCGCTCTGTCTTGGTTTTTTATGTGGTCTGAGAATTAGGATAAGATTAAAAATACCAAAAATATTAATCTTCCAAGAAGAGTATTACCCCAATATTGCCCTTAATTACCCACATACTCCACATCCTTACATCCAAAAATATATTAATTTAATCACTTACGAAATTCAACAAGATCTTCTTGAAATTATTTTTCCAGAATATATTATTAATCAAGGATTCCAGGCATCCCAAAATAACATTCCAGAATGTATCAGATATCCCAAAGGCTCGCAATATTGTACGGAAAACGGTTTCAGAAGAAAATATTATTTTATCGTAAAATATGTAGCAATTAACGATTAATGAATATGCGGGTAGTTCGGAGAAAGGTTCGCTGATGCCGCCTGTGTGGTAGATAGAAATGGGTTTTGGGTACCGGAATGTTATTTTATTGAGTACCTACCTATGTCAAAAATATTTTCGACTTAGCAGTTTTGTTACTATGTGCTTTCCGATTCGGGCTGAACCACTGCTGTGTTTGGGCTTTGTAATGATCGTGACAGTATTAACGTTTAGGAGCAATGTTGCCATAATCACGACATATGTTTTTTTTTTTTTTGAGTGTGGGAAATTATTATATAACTTTTCCCGCTCTGGGCGGAGCGGGAGGAGGGCGTGTCAGACTTTTACTGACTAAAACTCACCCGTGTTCCTTCCGTTGCCTGTGTGCCGGGGCCGCGATATCCCTTTCAGACAAACCCGCAACCCTGGCAGGACTCGCAACCCTTTTTTTTTTTTTTTTTTTTTTTTTTTTGAGGGTGGGAAATCATCAAATGACTTCTCCCGCTCTGGGCAGAGCGAGAGGGTGTGTCAGACTTTTACTGACTAAAACCCACCCGTGTTCCTTCCGTTGCCTGTGTGCCGGGGCCGCGTTATCCCTTTCGGACAAACCCGCAACCCCAGCAGGCATTGGTCTTTCGACCCCGTCGGTTGGTGCTGACATCTCTTTGAGGCGCGCGTGGAACACAACGCGCCGTCGACACGGGCCTGGTCCTTATCGGACGGCGAGCTGCCCATTGCTCACCGTCCGCAAGCCCGCGCCTACGGTGGCCGGAAGTCGGCTCTGGACTCCCGACGCCCGGGGCGTCTCCTGCGGCGACTAGGGCCGCGAGGGCGTGCAGCTTGCATCTCCCTCGCGCGCTCCGCCTCCTCCTTCGCGAGCATAACTGCTTCGCAGAAGGAGGTGACGGCCTCCCATGCACTCTCGCTCCGAACCATGGCCTGAACCAGGGCCGGACGCGAGAGATCGCCGCCGCCGATCGCCTCCGTGAGGACACGGCGGTGCTCCGCCCAAGCTGGGCAGACCTCCACCGTATGCTCCACCGTGTCCTCCGGGCGATCCACACAGTGGTGACACCCGGGCGTTTCCTCCCGCCTTACGCGGAACAGGAACCTCCCGAAACAACCGTGTCCGGTGAGGACCTGCGTCAGGCGGAAGGTGAGGACGCCATGGCGCCTCTCAAGCCACTCCTCAAAGAGGGGACTTATCGCCGCAATTGTGGCGTGCCCAGCGCTGGGTTGCGACAATCGTACACTCCATGCCGCCATGAGATCCCGCCGGAGCTCTGTCCGCTGTGCCGTGATTTCTCGCGGCAGCGGAGTTACACCCCGGCGTTTCGCCTCCTCGCGCAACTCCCACATGTGCGCGAGGAGGACTCGCAACCCTGGCAGGACGACGTTTGGCTAAACGATTTATTCTTGAAAGATACAAACATACATATCAACGTTCTTAAACTAGCACGCATAGCCTGACAACCATAGAAACGGGTTTTCTACGGGTTTTTCGACGGAAGAATAGACAAAATTACAGATTGTGATTGTTTATCTGTCATTTTGTCTATTCTTCCGTCGACAAAACCCGTTTCTATTGTGGTCATGCTAAGCGTGGAGATAGAGAATAGAAGAGCATTACATAGAGAGAATAGAGATAGAGAATAGAGGAATATTAAATTATGGAATTTTATTAGTAAACCTGACATCACTAATGATTTTATTACTGGAAAAAATCAAAGTTCCTTGATGTCTGAAATATCAGGAAGAGACAAGAATTTTTCATTGGCAGAAATGACGAAGTTCCATACAAAATTTCACTCCCTATTTATCCCTTTGAGGATATGAATTTTCAACGATCCGTTCTTAGTGCCTACCTTCGTTATAAAAATAACTCTTGTGCACAAATTCCTGCTTCTAAACGCACCGGTTTAGGCTATGCGTTGTCTGTCAGTGAATGAATCAATATTTTTTTTATTATGTAGAAGATCTGGTAAAAATATCAGTAAAATATTTTTATTCTAGAAGTCAAGAATATAAATTTATAAACTTTATGAACCGTACACTTTCATTCATAAAACCAATACCGTTCCATTCTGCGTAGGTGTAGCACCCCTGTCTACGTACGGCCCACTCAACGCCCACGCAGGGTTGTCCGTACTCCCGTCATGCGTAATTGACGATCCGATATGAATACGGTGAATGCTTTCAATGATCATAAATTTTGTGATGGTTTTCAATGAATTTGTATTTTTATTTAAACTTGAGTAAGATTGTAATCAAAGAGTTTTTTGTTGAGTTCGGTTATGTTGGAGTAATTATACAGTATAAATACCGTAGGTACTTATACTATAATAATAAATAACATACCAATCGCCTCTTAATTTAAGAGCGTTTATTCTGAAGATGGGCAACGTCGCAAATAGATGTCAAATATTTCACTGTTTTTATTAATTTAGCAATATTACTGTGTGGAAAAAAAATGTGGCTAACTAGTGAACTAGAATATTGATTATGAAATGCAATTATTAATATCGTAACACTGAATGTTTAGTTTTAGATGTAAAAAAACTATTTGGAGACTTTCCAAATGCGTTTTTTACACCTAAAATGGGTACAACATCAAATTCAATGTTATAATTGCAATTAATTATTAATATTCTAGTTCTCTAGTTAGCCACATTTCTTATTTCTATTCAGTAATATTGCTATATGAATCAAAACAGGTAAATATTTGACAGGTATTTGCGACGTTGCCAACTCTTAGGACAAACCCTCTTAAACAGTATAATTAATAGCCAAGTACTCATAGTGGTCGCAAGCGCTACTACTGAGCATGGCCATGAGGTTCGATTCCCAGCACGGGCAAAGTTTTACTGGGTTTTTCTATAAAGAATTTCTCAGTAGCAGTACTATAGTAGGTACATCTCTGCCTAACCCTTTGAGAATTACAGGCGTCATGTTATGTTTTGTTACTCATAAACGTTTTTGTCGTTTAAATATTTTGAAATGTTGGTCATAATTTTGCAGTAGGTATTTTATGCATATTAATGGACTTTCACGTACAAAAGGGTTGTTCAGTACATAATCCATTCAACTAGCATTGTTGTCTTTTATTATTTCAGTGGAACTACTGTGTTATTGTTGTTTCAACTAATGTTTGTTTGACAAATATCATACGTATGCAGTAAACGCGTGTGGGTGTAGCACCCCTGAATGTATTCCTATCGGCCCACTCAACGTCACGCTAGGGGTGTGCTGAAATGCATTGCATCGCAATTCAGATCGCAGCTGTGACAAGATTTGGCGAGCCTCCTTGCCGGACTACCGCCATGGGATCTGGAGGCGAAAGTCCTCGCGCACATGTGGGAATTGCGCGAGGAGGCGAAACGCCGGGGTGTAACTCCGCTGCCGCGAGAAATCACGGCACAGTGGACAGAGCTCCGGTGGGATCTCATGGCGGCATTGAGAGTGCGATTGTCGCAACCCAGCGCTGAGCACGCCACGATTGTGGCGATAAATCCCCTCTTTGAGGAGTGGCTTGAGAGGCGTCACGGCGTCCTCACCTTCCGCCTGACGCAGGTCCTCACCGGACACAGCTGTTTCGGGAGATTCCTGCTCCGCATAAGGCGGGAGGAAACGCTCAGGTGTCACCACTGTGTGGATCCCCCGGATGACACGGTGGAGCATACGGTGGAGGTCTGCCCGGCTTGGGCGGAGCACCGCCGTGTCCTCACGGAGGCGATCGGCGGCGGCGATCTCTCGCGTCCGGCCCTGGTTCAGGCCATGGTTCGGAGCAAGAGTGCATGGGGGGCCGTCACCTCCTTCTGCGAAGCAGTTATGTTCGCGAAGGAGGAGGCGGAGCGCGCGAGGGAGATGCAAGCTGCACGCTCTCGCGGCCCTAGTCGCCGCAGGAAACGCCCCGGGCGTCGGGAGTCGAGAGCCGACTTCCGGCCACCGTAGGCGCGGGCTTGCGGACGGTGAGCAATGGGCAGCTCGCCGTCCGATAAGGACCAGGCCCATGTCGACGGGGCGTTGTGTTCCACGCGCGCCTCAAAGAGATGTCAGCACCAACTGACGGGGTCGAAAGACTAATGCCTGCTGGGGTTGCGGGTTTGTCCGAAAGGGATATCGCGGCCCCGGCACACAGGCAACGGAAGGAACACGGGTGGGTTTTAGTCCGTAAAAATCAGACACACCCTCTCGCTCTACCCAGAGCGGGAGAACTCATTTGATGATTTCCCAACCTCAAAAAAAAAAAAAAAGCTGTTACAAGATTTGGTTAATTTTCAAAGATATGTGGCAATTTTATGTCTGTTTGAAAATAAATACCATTTCTTTTTCGCAATATAATTAACTATTAAAGAATAATCTTTTTTAATCGTTCTAAAACAAAACTTAAGATTTTATGAAGATGTTTATCTTCATAAAATCTACACAATAAATTACCAATTAGTTATTCACGGAGCGGCCAAAAATGACCTCATTAGCCCCAGGAGGTATCTAAATATCCTTCCTCTAAGACCCATACAGACGCGAACAAAGGCTAGTTCTGCAATATATTGCCAAAATAACCTCATTCGGTATCAGAAGCGTCGGCCATCAAAGCGTTTCCTGGGACCGGTGCGTGGGACGGTAGGAAGGAACACAGAATAGATAGGTTCAGAAGGTCAGCTCCATACAATGAGCAAAAACACACGCACACAGACACGTTTCACGTACAGCGAGTGCAAGTGCACTTGTGACTGGCATGTCTTTGAGTTCGCCTTACGTATCTAAGCGCCTGTGTTTGGATGCGCCTGTTTAACTCGTTTTATGCAGCCAACCTTCTGTACGTTTTTATTTTGTAGCAGGAAGGTGGGGCGGAACTTGAATATGGGTTGCAATGTAAGCGGCGGAGATATGGCTCAATGCGTGGGAGTGGTTAGGTATCACGTAAATGTCTTTGAGTAAGGAGATATTTGATCAAAGCAGCTATTTGGTGTAAGGCTCAAGAAAGGTCTATGAATATTTTTCTGTTGTGTTCAGGGGAAATATGGAGTATGCATAATACACTGTACTTGTTCCAACATTACGCAAAGTTAGCTGAAATGATGAATTCAACACAGAATTTAAGATTTCGTTTGATTATGTGTAGGCAGGTTAGGTACCTAACTATCTAAACTTATATAATATTTAATAATAATATTCAGCAGTACTCCTCGATACGGCTCGCACTGCGAGGAGGTTCCTGTCTCTGCAGCCCTAACCACCGGTAGCTTAGACCCTGGTCCCGACACCGGCGCACCTCTATTTTTTATTTTATTTTTTGTTTAAAAATGTAAATTAATAAGAATCTATATTAATACTAATATACCAATAATTATATTATACAGAGGTAAAATTTATTTGTTTGTTTGTATGTAGGGGGTAATCTCCGGAACTACCTGTCGAATTTGAAAAATTCTTTTGCATTGGATAGCCTAATTCTTGAGGAAGGTTATAAACTCGCGGACGAAGTCGCGGGCAGAAGCTAGTAATATTATAAAGAGAAAATATTTGATTTTTCGTATGTTTGTATGCTTTTTTGTTTGTTACGCTTTCACGCTAAAACGGCTAAACGGATTTGGATGAAATTTGGCACATAGGTAGACCATGACCTAGGGTAGGACATAGGATACTTTTTTATCCCGATCTTTCCACGGGATCGAGACTTATGCGGGTGAAACCGCGGGGCGCAGCTATTGCCTATAAAATTCAACCTTCTAATACGGAAATTGCTGAAACATGAATACCTAATTTCATAACAATAACAATGGTTGTCCATTTCACAGTTATCTTTATGCAAATGAGACCAATTCGATGACCTTTACGGGCCTTTGATCCCCCTAAGGTTAAAAGTGTGTGGGCGGACTTAATGTGACCTTTTGAGTTTAAAAATATAGCTGTTTTTGTTTCACAGATTTTGCCTCTTCTCTTATTGTTCTTAGTTAGGTTAAAATAAATAAACCAGAGTTCTAAGCTTAACGGGTGGCCTCCATTTAAATTGTCCCTGACATATCCACGTAGAAAATGTTTTCTGAGCGTTGTGTGTGTACTTTATTTATCTTTTAGTGATTAAAAATGAAACGTATTCTGGTTTTCGTCCTACGCAAAATGTTATACAGGAGTCAGGCTGTAGGCCATTAACGAAGTTATCATTTTTGTAGCTTTTTCATGAAATATTTTATTATCATTTCTTATTTATTTATTTATTTAACCATATATACAGTATGTACACACATATATACAGACAAAAAGAAAAGAACAGAAAAATACGTACAAAGGTGATGCTTATTTCTAAAGAAATCTCTTCCAGCATACCTGCGATAGGACAGAGGATAAAAAGAGATGTAGACACCGTGTGTAAGAGTAGAGAGAAAGTAAAATACATAAAATCAAAACAATTCACGCAATAAAATAAAACAAATAATATGAGAATAAACTTACGACTTGTTTGTTACATACAAACAAACAAAAAAAAAAAAATAACACTAAGATTCTATCAATAATAGTGTAATAAAAATATATATATATAAATATATTTTTAAATAGAAATTTAAAAAAGAAATAAAATACAAAATAAATACCTACGCAACTATGACGCTGTGGAAAGATAGTGATCTTTCACTCTTCCTTTAAATACTGCAACAGTTTGGCAGTCCCTAATGTCGGGCGGAAGTGAATTCCACAACCGCACCGCGTGCACAGTGAAGGAGTAAGAGTAGAAGTCAGTGGAGTGGGGCGGGGACTTAAGGCGGTTTTTTAAAAGCGAACTGCAAAGCACATCAGAAGGACGGGCGTAGGAAAAACGCTCCCGCAGATAGGATGGAGTTTTAGGATTGTGAAGGAGATTAAATAGCAGACACAATATCCGAGTGTTCCTGCGAAGTCGAATAGGGAGCCACTTAAGTATCATGCGAAACGAACTTTTCCAAGTTAATACTATTAACGTCTTTTTTTCTGTACTTATCGCCATTCGTGGAGATAGGTAAGAGGTTTTATTGTCCCTAATAACTTATGGGAACACTGATTACTAACTCCTCTTGTTCAGAAGATAAGAAAATTTGTAATGCAGTCTAAAGCCCCATTTACACATTGTAGTTTCTTGCCTCTGTCATACAATTAAATTGTATGTAGCAACTAATGACTTGCATCGTCTAAATACTGATAATACTGCAACTTCTGTTGTTGCTTCAACACATACATACACTAGTGAGTAAGTAAGTACTTACTAGTAATAATTTATTTACCAAAAAAGCTTAGCCTTAGGCTACCTGTTCATTGATGCGGAGCGAGGGAGTAATGCGGAGCGGAGTTGCGGACTGTAGCTGTCCATTGATGCGGAGCGCAGTAGTGTGTAGCGGAGTTGCGGACTGTGCGGAGCTAGGACGAGTTCACGCGACGAGTAATTTGAGCGGGCTGCAATACCCCGCGGCTGGATTTTTCGGCTTCCCTGCTCCGCTAACCCGCTCCGCTTCCTCGCATAGCTTCCCGGTTTTGTAATTTTTAAACTAGTTCGCAAATCCCGGTCCACGAAAGAGGAGGGGAAATTTTATCCAACAGCTCCGCTCCGCTGCTCTCCTCTCCGCTCCAGTGGACAGTCAGCCTTAAGCTCGTTTTTTAATCCCGAAGACTAATTGACATCAAGTGATTGTTGTTTGTTTTTCAATTTGGAGTTTAACATTAAAAAGTCTTCAAAAAAAAAAAAAAAAACATTTAAACCTGTCAAATTAGGGACTAAAAAACGAATTCTAGATAATATTAGTGTTGTTTCAATACGGGACGAGTAGGTATTATACAGATGAGTAAGACCCCTGCTGTTCAAACTAGGCAAATCTTGTATCTTGAAAGACAGTGTTCAGTCACAGTGACAGTGACAGGCGTAGTAGGATTAACACGTTTTTACAAAATATTAATAATTGCGTAATATTTCTGATGTTCACTTCCTATACTATTAATTAAACGAGCAATATTTGAATATATAATATATATATTTGTAATCACGTTCTCGAAAACGGCTCTAACGATTTCGATGAAAGTTTCAATAAAGGGGGTTACGGGGGCGAAAAATTGATCTAGCTAGGTCTCATATCTGGGAAAATTGATTTTCTCCATATTTTCACCCGAGCAGAGCTCGGTCGCCCAAAGTTCAGAACAAGACAATAATAGCATGTCAATAATGACATGGCGGCATAGAATTAGTAAGTACCCTACTACCATGGCAGCATGAAATTAGTATATACTATACATGGAATAAGCATGAACTATCCTGTAGTATTAAATGAGCATTCTCTATTTTTACCAGAGCAGAGCTCGGTTGCCCTGGTACTATTGGTTAATACACTGTTGGCATACCACAGGCAACTAAATCGCACCGTGTAAATCAGGCTAGAAGCTGCACTTAAATTAGAACGCATGGTTAAACAACATAACACAAACATAAAATCACTCCTGTAATCTCCGAAGTATTACGCAAAGCTGTACCTATTGTACACCCACATTTCGCCAGTTATGTTTAAGTCCCATGTAATACAGGGCGAGCCTATTACCATCAACCGGGCACAAATCTAGACTGGGCTGCTACTGAGAAATTCGTGATGGAAAAAACCAATTACAATTTGCCCGACCTGGGAATCAAACTCAAGAAGCTCAGCAGTAGTGCTTGCGACCACTACATCAAAAGATATCCACACCTTTATCATTCTATTTGAAAACGAACAACATTAATATCACATAACGTTATGGGGAGCCATTTATATGAAAAATGAGCTGTTTGATTTACCGAGTTGCGACATTTTGTATTCGCATCACGTACATTGCGCGCTGTGTGAGAAATGAAAGAACCTTTCACGTACATACGCGACGAGGTATAACATATAATGACATTTCATCTTAACTTCGGAAAATATTAATGTGGAACCTGAAACATTGGTACCTATATTAATTCAAACTATAATTGGTAGGATAAGAGCGATGGTTCATTAGAAACCTTATGGTTCTAAGTCCGCGCGCACTTTAGATGCGTTTTCGTACGAATATTACTCGTACACGTACGAATACGCACGAACGATCCCGATCTTACAAGTGCAAAAGGAGCGCGCAGAGGTGTCACTTATTAGTACGTATAGGTATGTATAGTTCCGACGTCCGAAAACAATCATAGCTTGTTGGGATTTGTTGTATTTGACGGAGAAAAACGTATCCAGTACGCATTCAATTCGAACGACCATGGTCGTACGTGTACGCACGAGTGAAATTCGTACGAAAACGCATCCAAAGTGCGTGTGGCCTTAATCTCTTTTAAATTGCGCTTCTTCCTAGGTGAATTCGGGTTCAGATTCCTGATAAAACATCACAGGCAAAGCATTAATTTCAATTAAACCATTTACAGACACTTTTGCCTTGTCAAGGAGTCGGTCAGTTAGTCAGAAAGTTGAAGTTGAAGCCCATCAGTCAGAGACTGAATTCTCATACCAATTTATTTTAATACAATACTTTCACAGAGAGATGATTTGGTCACTTGCTGGGTCTTAAGGGGGAGATTCTACCCATACTTTAACCTCTGTAGTCTAGAGCTTAGACACCTGTCTCAGAACCAGAGGCCCCGGGTTCGATTCCCAGTGCAAGCAAGATTCGGCAAAATTTTCTGATTTGATTGGCGAGGTTTGCTTGGTGGTAGGGCTTGTTCTAAGTCCACATGACTAGCTACCACCATCTTATCTAACTCTGTCGCCGTAACAATAATGTTAACAGCATTGTTGTGTTTCGGCAGTTAGAGGTAAGATAGCCAGTTCCTCTATGTTTGAGGATTCTGGGTAAAACTCACTTCCACCTTCGGCCTGATCATCATTTACTATCAGGTGAAATCCGGCCAAGAGCTTTCCCGTTGAGTATAAAAAAAAAGTACTTACTGCTGAACAACATTCCCTATTTTAAATCTTCAATCCAAATGAGGGTATTTTAATGTTCTTTCGACATCTCGATTGGATGACTTCTCAAAATACTGTATCTTGGTTTATTTGAAGGTTTTTATGTAAATAAACATATTACAAATTTAAATACGGTAGTATAACAAGAAAAACTCACCAATTTCTAGAACTGCGTAGGCAGTAGGTACGCCTCCAGTCAACATTTATTCTTTCGGGAATCAAATGCGTAACGGCTTTACATCACAACTGGATTCAATAATCTATTTTCACACCACTATTCAATGTTTACAACCGTAAAGGAAAACAGGCCATTTCCATTACGTCTGGTAAATAGAAAAAAATATAGAAAATCTATTTACTATACTGAGTAATTCCCACGCAACTGTCACTCGAGAAAATTGCCCAGGATTCCTAGGAAAAGCCTATTTTGCGTGGTATTTCGGTGAAGTACAAACATAATTTCGCGCAATAGTGGTACCGTGTTATGTTATACGTAACATATTTTTTTTTGTTTATTTTCTTTGTACCATTTTTTTTTTGTGTTCATTAATTAATTTATTTATTTAAACTTTTCACACTCAAAAAAGTGCAAAGGCGGACTTAATGCCTTAGGCATTCTCTACCAGTCAACCACGGGTGGTGAAGAGATTAAATGGCAGGTGCTGTGTTTTGAGAGGAAAAAAGATTTTTTTTTTACGGGTGGACGGGCTCCTGCCACACATTTATTACTAGCGCAGGCGTCAGAGAATTTTTATCCATGCCTTTAAAAAATTGTTTTATGTCAATAAATATTTTTTAAAATTTTTCTTTCTTTTCTGTTTTGAATTAAGTGAAAGAAAACAAGAAAGATATTTTTTTTATCCTGAACAAACAAAACGCACATTACAAAAAATATATATAGATAAAATACACACATAAAAAGTAGCCAAAAGCCTCGTATTCAAGTAGTAGAAGTTTGACAATTTTATCTATTGCTTGATGTCAGGAGTCAGGAAGTTTACTCTGAGCTTAGACTCTGAGTGTCAGGACCAGGGACCAAAGACAATTTACATTGCGTAATCTTTGGTGGAAATAAGTGGTGGTGTGGTGGTGGTGGTGTTGGTAGTTGGAGAGGTTATCAAATGGTGATGGAATAATGACAGATATTGGAGTAAAAAAGCTAGTAGTAATGGAATTTGTTGTAAAGGAGCTCGTCAGGGAAATACGTAGAAAAAATCTTTCTGCGGACAAGTAGCGGTTTGAAGGGTAATCTTCTTCGTGTCGATGGTACGACTAAGATTTGTTGGCGCATAACTTCGCCACCTCCAAGGCATCGTCAGTGGCAGCACAGAGGTCACAATGGCTGCATTTTTTGGGGCACAAAGGGCAGGATAGCAAGCAGGTGGAACATAGTCTGAGCCACAGCCCCGCATATCGTGCTGCCATACCGTCGAGATAACCCCAGTTTGCGAGTTTGTAGTTGTATCTTCCCACTTGGGTAATGTCATCATCATCATCATTTCAGCCGAAAGACGTCCACTGCTGGACATAGGCCTCCCCCAATTGGGGGTTGCCATAATCGCCACGCTTGTGTTAAAATGCATAGAGAACGCTGCTACCCATTGAGTTCTAGTGAGTCCCTTAGTCGCATTTTACGACACCCACGGGAAGAAATGGATTGGTACTATTCTTTACGTCCGGCACCACACGGAAAATGGGTAATGTAGGGTAATGGTATATGGGTAATAGTTACAGGCTGATAATAAAAATGTTGATAGCCTAGTGGTGTGACCGTCGGACTACCAAGTCATAGGTCTCGAGTTCGAACCCAACGCACACACCTCTGACTTTTCGGATTCATGTGCGTATTGTATAATTATCACTTTCTTCAAAAACGGTGAAAGAAAACATCGTGAACAAACCGGCCATGCCTGAGAGATATTTCTCGACGGCAAATGAAGCCAAGTCAGAGACCCGTGGGCAGCTGACACTCTAGTCACCTGGGGGCCTACTGCCTAAGCGAAATCCGTTCGTACGGCCGTCGTTGCGGGCGCTTCGTTCTCCGTCTCACTTATGGACATACCGTAAGTTAGACAGAGAGCGAAGCGCCTGTAACGACGGCCGAACGAACGGATTTCGCTTAGGGAGTAGGCCCCCAGGTTAGTCACTAACCACACGAAAAGAAGAAGACAGGCACATAAGTCATTTCATCATGTCAGCGAATCTGTAATGTCAAAATTATTGCAAAAATAAAACACTGCATGTTTTTCTTTCAATTACATAAAAAAATCTCCAGCCATATTTCACAACCAAGTCCTGCAACAAACTAATTCAGCAATTTCCTAACAAAACTCCGAAGTACGTGTAAAAACTTCAAATATTCGGTTTTCTTGAAGCCCTGACTAGTAAACGTCACCAGGACAAAATTCACGCTGTGCCTCATAAAACAGCATTATATGCAAAAAGTTTTCTGGGCATGGCTCCAAAAATTTATAATATGATACCCACGACTGTAAGACTTGAGAAGGATGTTAACAAGTTCAAGAGAATGTTAACAGACCTTATGGTTAAAAAAGCGTACTATTCCATTGGTGAATTCTTAACAGATAAGTTAAATAAATAATAATTAGATATGTCAAATGACCGAGTTATTTAAGCTTAATTCTATCTAAATGCAATCATGCTCATGCTCTATATAATGTAATTTGAATGTTTATTTAGTATGTATTTTTAATTTCAATAATAATTTTAATATTACAATGCATGTTAAATTATAAATTGGTAAGTTCATTAATTATTTGGACATTGTTTATTCTGACATTACTTATGATTTGAATGTATATTATTGCACAGGGTATAACTATTCTGCCGAATTTATGACATTATATAACCGATTAATTGAATTTTATGAAATTGTCTAACTATTATTTTTAATTTTAATTTTGCATGCCTGAATTGGTAAATGCAGTGGACTGCGCATTCACTTAACACCTGGAAATGCATATATGTACTGTGTTTTTGCAATAAATATTTGAATTTGAATCTTTTCAGCAATTAAAATTCAGCCGTGTTTCAGGCCATTCGTGTTTCAAGAAAGTAGTCGGTCAAAAAAATCTTACCCAACACGGAAGCCTCGTGGCTACATTTACTTTGTGTAAATTTAATTACTTGGCAACATTATATGTGGCTTTGCCATGACTTTTATTAAGGGTATGGGACTTTTTGAAGGTTTCTTTTTTCAAAAGAAAGTTCAAGGATTTAAATATGTAGATATTATCTTTTTGTTTCCACGTTTCTATGACAAATAAACTTATTTTTTTTTGTTTATTTTCTTTAATTGGGTGTAAATAACATTACTGTTTATTGAATTTGCGGTTCCATTTAAACTACAACAACAACAACACACACAACAGCAACAAATTCATCATAAAGTCCTCTTCCTCTCTTACTGTGCCCGACAGGGTCCAAAATGATCATGTACCTACCTACCTACCATACCTGCATATGTACCTACCTACTTACATACCTACCTACGTACCTACCAACCCTACCTACACCTATCTTTAACATTGTCCTGAGAAAAACGAACATATCAAAAAAATAATTATCCAATTTGGTGCAGCCGTTCGCAAGTTACGAGTATGGCGTGACCAGGGGAAGTAGGGATGCATTTATATATATAAATATATACTCGTATAATATAAATAAATAAATAAATTGCGTATATCGGTCGCCTGGCGCGCGGCGGCGAGATGGGCGGACGACATTGTTGCAAAACCTAGATGAGGCTGGCACTGGAGCGTGGGGATTAGCACAAGAAAAGAGAAGCCTAGGCCCAGCGGTGGGCGAAGTGGGGCTGTGGATGATGATGATGATTGAGTATTGACAGTTTTCGTTGTTGCTTACATCGTTAACTCTTCTAAAAGTAATTTTTCGGGTTCTGTACCTCAAAAGGAAAAAAAACGAAACCCTTATAAGATCACTCATGTGTCTGTCTGTCTGTCGTCACAGCCAATTTTCTCCGAATCTAATGGACCGATTACATTGAAATTGGGTACACATTAATTTGTGACCCAAATACGAACGTGTAATGAAAATAAATGAATTTTGGGTATGGGGGTCACTTTTAGAGGACAAAATTAAAAAATAAAAATGAAAATGCAAGCTTTACTGTGTGACATATCAAATGAAGGGACAGCGTCTTGTGAGGATCTCATATATATTTCTTTAATAATTTTAAAATAAATACACACATTATGCCGCTTAGCTACTCTGGTCGCAATCGATTTGTAAACAGACGGACAGCACAAGTGACCAATAAAGTACCTACTCAAACATACAGGCACTTTAAATGTGCTAGGGATTTTATGAGGTGTGACTGCTGACCTTTGAAAACAGGTATATACGGCATAATAATATGGTTTGCTATCCTTGTGCGGGAGATAGCGACATGAATGCACAGCTTCCACCTAACCGTGTTTGACCTTTCGTTTATGTTATCGTTGTTGTACATACATATAAGTTCGTTGAAATACTTGTTAAGAGGCATATACTGTCCTCCCATACCTATTACCACTGTAACTTAAACCGTGGATTTTCTTGCCGGCGGCTCTTCTCCATAGGAAACGACCAATTGGAACCGTGCACCTAGCTTCTGACGTTCCATAAGTGCACATGTAGGTTTATTTGTTTTTTTTTTTACTTTTTATTCTACCTACTTATAAATAAATAAATCCCATTTCTGTTTTTTTTCTTTTCACTAAGTTCTGCTGGATTAATTTCAATTTCAATTATTTTTGGTATCGATGTCGAACTTTTACAAATATTTTCTTCTATTTTCCCACGTTTTGAAAGCTGTTTTCTTATGTAAACACTTACTACGCCTGCTTTTTACAAAACAAATACTATTATATTTTCATAATAACTTAAATAACAACTTTATTCTACTACAAAAAACATTAATAGGAACATATTGCGTTCAACACTGCGTCTACTGAAAAATGGATTTTCAGCTTTATATTCTCATTTTCAGAGTATAATTTTCAAAGGCACGTGACTTTTTCAAGCAAATAAATATTTCAAAGTACTTTCAACTTTAACAAGTTTCTTTCAAGGTAGAATTCGGAGTGACGTAGGTTTTTTTTCGCTGTTGATTTCGTGATCGTGTGTTATGATTTATGCAAGAGGTCGATAGGTGAATGCCTTGTAAAGGGTATTTGTTTCAGAAATAACCGTAAATAATCAGAGTTGTCTAAATAACACGAAGATCTAGCAAAACGCCGGTCTATTAAATTATAAAAATTTGGTGAAGTGAGCTTGAAGTGAATTCCTGATTGACAATATTGTCAATCAGGATTCACTTCAAGCTCACTTTAAATAAGTTTTCAAGGTGAGATTTTTTACAAAATAGGCCGTCCGTTATCCGTAATCCAGATAACTTGATAATTCATTTAATGAAAGTTAACCTAATAAATGAGTAAACGTGTGACATTCTAAGAAGCCCGATTTGACACCTATCAAAATATTTTGTGTAGTGACAGGAAAAATAATTGGTTGATTTAATAACCGATTCTTGAGACATCGATTTATCATACTTAGAGTTTGTAATCGACAATTTATCTACATTGCTTAAAACTGATTCTCGAGGCATATGTTTTTATTACACGTCATCATCATGATCATGACGTGTAAATAAATAAATTCACTTTTGTAAAAAAAAAAAATCACTTTCGTCACTGGATGATCCAGAAAAATTATCATCAGTGTACTGTCTTCGTCGGTTACTCTTATAATAAATTAATTTTCGTATTGTCAAAATGTACGCCTCTTCTAAAGTCTTCCATTATCATTTTCTGTGTAGTTTCTACTACATTGATCCAATCATCTTTTGTGACGTGTGCACATATTAACACGCTTGCAGACACGCGGATTACATAATATTTCACTCTTCATTGTATTTCACACTCCTTTTTATTTTTATTTTTTATTATATTTATTTGTCTGTATCTATCCGTGACATCACTGCGGGCCCTATCAGAATATCAGCGCTGTGAAATTTTTATTTATTTTTAAATGTCGCGGCATCATGCTGAGATAGGAGTCTTTTGGCCTCGTACAGGACTTCCTTCTTTTTATGTTACGTTACTTTGTTTTTTATTGTTTTTGTTTTTTTCCTGTGCGAGTCACAATAAATACTTTTTCTTTCTTTCTTTCTTTCTTTCTAATAGTTTAGGAACTATTCAAAAAAATTACAGCATACGGCAAGAGTGCGCAAGCTTGCGCACGTAGGTCAAGAGTGTGCATCACTCACAAATGTCACATTTGAAGCTTCCATGGCCTACTTAAAAATGCACGGCATTGTGAATTTTTCGTGCCAGCTGTTTTTGTAAGAAATACACTCGATCCAGAATTATCCATAATTGGCTCTCTATACACTTCTGAGCAATCTGGACATGCCCAATTTTTCTTCTTTGGTGCAATTGCTGGCTTCTTAGGTTTATCAGTCTTACTCTTCATAGGTAAACGTTTTTCATATATTTTTTTAAGTCTTTCTAAGTATTCTTTTGTGTGGATCTTGCACACCCTTACCCGAAAGCTAAAAATATATGTGCTCAGATTTTGTTTTTAGATGTTTAAACATTTAATAATACAGTTATACATTTGTCTCTTTTCTAAATGTAATTCAAAATTCAAAATTCAAAATTCAAAAGTCATTTATTCAAACTAGGCTGAGAATCAGCACTTTTCGAACGTCAAAATTACATAAGACAGTCCCCCAAAACGCCCACCCTTCACCACTTCCTAGTGCATTAGCTGGGAAGAAGAAGTGGCGCAACAAACTCCCCAGCAGCACAGCTGTCTGCTCAGTTAGAAGAACAAAAAAATAAGATTCTATATAATAGTATTCAAAATAATTTAGATAATTTAGATTACGCAACACAAAACATAATTTAAATTATTAGCCATATGTTAGCTAGCACACGCCAATATACCACACAACATCATCGAGAACTATACTCAGGCAGAAATAAAAACTAAACGTAAACAGAACTTATCTAAATAAAAGCCTCCAGGCATAAAGGGCGTGCCCGCTTACATATAGTTGTAACTGGAAGTTATAAATGATAAACTAGGACCATCGAGATAAAATAAATAAAACAAACAGTTAATTACTAATAACAATAACTAATATGATCAATTGTCGAGGTCACTAGCTAACCACATATTGCAATACAACTCATTAGAAAAAACATTGTAATGAGTAGATTATGTCAACAATAAAATGAAATAAAATTAAAAATAGCTTGACTTATAAAGTCAAATAAAAAAAAAAAAAAAAAAAAAAATACAATTATATAAACTCATATAACTTGTCAGTAGGTAATCTGGAGAAAGAACATAAACATTGTCTTGAGTTAATCACAGCGACCAACTATTCTTATCATTTCTTATCAATGTTAGTAAAAGTATAGATTTTTCAGAACATCGATTTTATTCGGTCAAAAAACGGTCACAGCACTACGGTAACGAATCCAAAGACATTTTTTTTTTGACGGTGGGAAATTATCAAATAACTTCTGCTCTGGGCGGAGCGGGAGGGCGTGTCAGACTCTTACTGACTAAAACCCACCCGTGTTCCTTCAGTTGCCTGTACGTTGCCAGGGGCCACGGTATCCCTTTAGGACTTCCCGCGACCCCGGCAGGCATCGGTCCTAGCGGGCCCTTTCCGTTGTGCTGACATCTCTTTGAGGCACGCGTGGAACACAGCGCGCCGTCGACCCGGGCCTGGTCCTTATCGGACGGCGAGCTACCCATTGCTCACCGTCCGCAAGCCCGCGCCTACGCTGGCCGGGCCGGTACGACGTACAACTCGTAAGTCATGGCCGCTGCAACTGGGCCACCACTGCTTCAACAGATTACAATACAAAAATCGCGGAGTGGACCGCGTCTTCGTGGGTGGCACTATCTGTAATTGTAAGGACTGTGTAAGGATCTTAGCAGATGGCGTGCTGTAGATTGTACCCACCCCCATAGAGAGAAGGCATGAGTATATGTATGTATGTATGTATTTATGTACACAGAAAAAAGTACATTACGTTACGTTACAACTATTTTCTTAATGTCCCTCGGCAAACTTCGTATTTCGTCAGTCGTCGGATTTCGGTTGCGTCCAAAGGCAACTGATAGAAATCCGACGACTAACGAAACACTCATTCATCTATATTTGCCCACCACTGAAGCCCAAAGCTGAGCATCCAAAATTAGACCATAATGCTATTATCAGTTGCCCTTTGCACTTGGTAATTATGGTTGACAGCAACGCGGGCGCAGCGGTAGGAGTCAATACGTACAAGTACCTTGGTGTACTTGTGCAAAGGCACCTTGTGCAACTGATAGAAATCCGACGACTGACGAAATACGAAGCTTCAATCGACTTGGAAGGAAATAGAGTTCCAGACTCTATATTCTTCCAAGTCGATTGAGAGCGTCCAAGGGTAACTGATAGAACTCCGACGACTGATGAAACACGAAGCTTCAATCGACTTGGAAATACATATATAGAGTTCCAGACGCTCTCAATCGACTTGGAAGGATATAGAATTCCAGACTCTAAATTCTTCCAAGTCGATTGAGAGCGTCCAAGTGCAACTGATAGAAATCCGACGACTGACGAAACACGAAGTTTGCCGAGGGACATTAAGAAAATATTTGTACTGTACTTAGATCGAGTGTTAGAGATATTATAACGATTTGGTTTATCTACTTAATTGATATAAACACTATCTTATGACAACCGTAAATGGTTCTGTGACTAGCTGGTGCAACTTGCTCGATTTGGTATTCAGATTTAAACTAATCGTAGTTTCACGTAGAACTTGGCTTGGAATGGTTCAGAATGACAAATATATATAACCCCTCTGCAAAATCATAGAGATAACTGAAAAGAGAAAAACAAAACATTATAATCTATAGAATTTTATGGTATTGCAGGCGGGGGACAAACTAATAACATTTAAAATTCAAAATTATTATTTATTTTTTGCTAAGATTTTTGATGGAACTTCTGATTGAAAGTAAATTATATTATGCTAGATGTAACTAGATTTGATCCCCACAGACTTTTGCAAATGTTGTTAGTTACACATAGTTACTTAAAGCACAGTCTACCTTACAGTAGAGCTACATAGTTTTAAAACTATTTCTACAAAATGACGCTCCTCACTTACAACTTTGTCTACCATTTGCCTGGATTTGAAACTTAAATTCCATCTCCCCAATACACGAATCCGCAATCTTTAATACCGCTTTACTTAGTAAACTTTAGAACTCTTGCACAGGTTTAGGTATTCCAAATAATCTGGATGTCTGGACATTCGAATAACTCCTTATTGGAGTTATTCGAGTTCCCAGACACGATTAAATCCCTAAGAATCGCACTCAACCGTTGCTAGTTCGTTCAATGAACTTAAAAGGAATGTTGTTCCGATTTAGTTCCTTTAAACGAGAGTTGATAATTGAATTCATTCTTTATTCATCATGAATGAATGTAGTGGTGATTGAATGGGACTGAGGAATGATTGATTGTATAGTGCGGTAGAGGGAACAGTTATTGTTTGATTCGTGTCAATTTATCAATTACACTTTGATGAATTGTGCCTCTCTCCCGGGTTTTTTTCGGAATAAAAACAAACTTGTGTTATTTTCTGTAAAGCTTGGTTTTCGTAGAAGAGCGGTGGCCAGCACATAGCATCTGTAATTTTACTGCGAATAACGTCACTTAACGTTATATATGAAAGTAAGTTGGTGTGCTTTCCTAAAGAGCATTTTTTGACATCGTAAAGTCAAACCGCGCTGCCATCATTGTCATGGCGGCCGTCAGTGCGGCCGTTATTTGGCATTCGAGTTTACCAATTAGCGCGGTGGCTAAAAAGGTTGGCCATTGTATTTCTTTCGGCTTTTCAGCATTTATTTTGGGTAAAAAGGACACAAAAATACTGAACTGGCTACCAAGGTTTTCTCTGTTATGTTCCAGAAATGTTCGAGGTCATGATTCTGTAATAAAAATTAAACTAATAAATTAAACTTCGTATAAATGACGTTCCGTAGCTTGCATACAAAAATTCAACCAAATATATCCAATCGTTTAGTCACTATACTAGTCAAAGATTAGAAAAATTCCTAGTCGGCCCATTACTACTACATATTTAGTTTGTTAGAAAAAAAATCTTTTTTAATTTTGTTGTTAGGATTTATCTGATGGTTTAAAATGATACTTTTTACTTGTGTTTTCATTTATGGTTTCACCCGCATAAGTCTCGATCCCGTAAGATAATAAAAAAATAATATCGGGATAAAAAGTATCCAGATCATGGTCTACCCATGTGCCAAATTTCATCCAAATCGGTTCAGCCGTTTTAGCGTGAAAGCGTAACAAACAAAAAAACTCACTTTCGCATTTACGTATATAATATTAATAATAAAGTTAGGATTAGGTTCGTGTCCATATTGTATATTGACGTAATTTTCTCAAGTTCTTGCCCAAAGGCTACTAAAAGTAGCTTCGTATTGCAAGGTCATGGGTTCTATTCTGGTCGCTTGAAATTAATGTTATAATTCTAACATACAAATTACATAATCGTAGCCTTTGCTAACACGAGCTTTTAGCTCAGTTAGTGGCTTGAACCACGCGATGTTCGCTCGAAAAAGTTAAGTCTAGTTTGAAATGTAATGCTGGTTACGAACAAAAAAGGGTTGACCTGACTCCCAGATTTTTTAAAGACTCCTGTTAAACTAATTTGGGATAAAAAATGCAAAAAAAAATCTGTAGAATCAAAATTAATCTGCCTAGCCTTTTCCCAACTATGTTGATATCGGATTTTAGTCAAAGTCAAAGTCAAATCATTTATTTCAAATAGACACTTGTAAGGAACGTTTGACCGACAAAAAAAAAAAAAAGGTTTTTTGGTCGTCCTTTCCAAAGTCTAACCGGATGCAGCTGAATATCATTACTTTAAATCGAGCGACTGCCGATCTGAACTCCACAGCCCAGTAACTAGGTAACCCCTTGATAAGAAACCGTTTAAAACTTTCGCACAAAAAAAAAATGGTATGGTATATTGATAAATGTAATATGTTGGTACATGAAGATAAACTAGTGTCACTTGGAATCGCAGTTTCATTAGTCGCTTCCCGCAATTATCCATACATTATTATTAATCATTATTATTTTATATTTAATATATCTCGGGACCATGGGGTCCCGGTCCTTTGGAAGGCGTACGAGGGGCCGAAGCCAACTCGCAGAGGCCCCTTAGGCAAGTAACATCGTGAGAACCACGGGTGGGTCGCTAGTACTGCTTAAATACAAGTTATTCAAATGATATTTTCAGAAACCATCAGGTACACTCAGTGACCTGCATAACCCCACCCCTCCTCTCCTTTGTAAGAGGGGTTAGTGCTCAGCACGACACGATGCTGTCAGTGCCGCGACCGCGCCGCCACCGCGCCTCTAAGCTGTGTATATGCAACGTTACCAGCCCGCTGCCGCGCCGCGCCGCTGTTGCGCCAACACCTTACCGCTAGTATTGTTTTAAACTGTTTTATAATTCCATCGACGACACTTGCAAAAATGCACGCGCTTTCTAAGTGATATGGCAAAATCAAGTGGAGAAGGCGCGGCGACGGCATCGTATCTCTGCATTATCGAGCACGTAGATAATGCAGAGTACTGACCGTATTTATATAAATAAATCTTTTATTTGCATAAAACATGGTATACAATGGTGTTAAGATATAATTATAATGGCACAAACATGTTTAGCTAAGATAAAACATAGCATGCAAAATTTGAGGGTATTTGAAAATGTTACAACGTACATCAACATTTATAAACTTCTCCAAGGCTCCTTATTATGTACTGAATGGAATTCATTATGAGAAAATATTTCTATAGGTAGGTTAATAAGAGAACAGTTTCCCATATTTTAGTATTCAGTTTATTTTGATAGTTATTCATTTTTTATTAAAGATTCTGCAATATTTCACTTTGTTATCTCACGAAAGTTATGTTTCAAAATGAATTCAGCCCTAAAGCAGTTCAACGCTCTGGTTTAAAGTTTATTGTAACCGAAATCGAGGGTAACATTGAAATGTTTCGTAAAGTAAGCTTTGCGAAACCAATTTGTATTATCTCTAGTGAACTAACTAATATTTTAAGAAAACCTCTTGTAAATTGGGTTCACCTCTAACGAGCAGATTATCCAGTAATTGGGTTTAGATCTAGACTTGGCTTAGACGCGCTGGTCTAGATGCTAGGTCTTAATATGCCTGGATAAACTAGTACTGTCGTTAGTGTGCGGCTATGAAATCAGCGATGATTGTAGGCTGTTTTTAAAACATTTAAATAAAAATACAACTTTTTGTGAAATACTGAGTTTACGAGTAGGTATTTTATGTTCTTCGTATCGATGATACGGTCAAATTTTATCGGCCCCAGGACTTCGTCACATCCACGGCGTCGTCAGTAGCAGCGCAGAGGACGCTTGCATTAACTATATAATATTACAGCAGCTAAATACTTTCGCTTATATCTTTATTTTAATGAAGTTCATTATTTCAGGTAAAATTGATCAATAAATATGTTGATATAAAATTGCAGCAAATTACAGCAAAAATCGTTTTCGCTTCTTTGTTTTTACACTAATGTTAGGTATTCCCAGCAACACCAGTCTTTTTGTCATGTCATTGTCATTATGAAATGTGACAGTAGGGATGATGACAAAAAAATTTTTTAGTCCTTCTTTGAGATTATAAAAAAAAAATTTGACACGTAGTTTTTCTTGTTTTACGTAATCTAAGGATTACGATTACGATACATTGAGGTAAAATATACCATGACGTCACGAGTATGTAGATTTTATACATACTAGTGATATAGCGACCCCCACTCCCCAACTTGAAATGCGTTTTATCTAAGTAATTTTTTATTAATATGATAAAGCAAAAAATATGTGTCTAATATTTTTTTATTATCTGACTGACGGACTAATTAGAATTTCATTTTTTTTACCCAGGCATCACCCCTATTCTTTATCATTTGCCTTCTACGTAGCAAGTAATCTTCTTACCAAAATACCTCTAATAATTTAATTAATATCTCCACGCTAATTTCAAGGCCTATTTTATAGCCAGCCCAGTTAATCTTGCAGACTGGCTAGACGTTAACTTTAATCTGATAATAGACAGACACCAGCACTAACTAGTTTGCTGCGGTTTTGCCCAGAAGGCATTATGGTCTAATTTTGGATGCTCAGCTTTGGGCTTGAGTGGTGGGCAAATATAGATTCGGGAGAGGTGAATGAACGTATTTTAAATATGGACTAAGGCAAAAGATGGTGAACCTATTACACAGTTTTCGAAACTATCAGATTAGAATGGAAATAGTACTCTGCTCTCGACGCTTGACGTGTCAACACGTCGGGTCCGGGTTCGCAACAAGTCAATCGTCATCCTGAGGATGCCTCGTTGAGAGGTGAAACACGGGTCGATTCCTTACAGGGTTTTCTTTATGATTTTTTAAGAACAATCGACAGACGACGTATATTTAGAAACCTAATCCCCTTAGGATTAGGTTTCTAAATATACGTCGTCTATTGTATTTAATAATGGATCAGCAAAGTCACGCCTGAGACAATTAACTTTTGGAAATAGTACTTATAATTGATGGCAATAGGCTCGCCCCCTATTACATGGGGCTTAAACATAACTGGTGAAATGTGGGTGTTATTACAGGTATTCCTCTGCCTAACCCTTCGGGAAATCAGTGGCGTGATGTTATGTTTATGTTCTGTAGTACTGATAGTCAAGGAACTTGATGATAGAATGTTTTGTTCTGTTCTTACACAGATGCGACCCACAGCATATTTTTTTTATTATTTGTTACAAAAGTGTAATCAGCATTTTGTTTTTGATATGTTTTTGTTGTCACTTGTCAATGACGCAGGAGTAAGTACTTACGTAATATTGTCTTTGGTCCGTGGCCTCGACCTCAACCAATGAACAACAGTGGTTTTTTTTTATTGGTTGAATACGAGGCCTTTGACTACTTTTGTATGTGTGTATTTTATGTCTTTTTGTCTTTATATGTGCGTTTTGTTTGTGCAGAATAAACAATTTTTCTTTCTTTCTTTTATTTTCTACCAAGACCTACAAATGGTGGTTGGAAATAGTCGCGTAAATGTACTGTAATGCAAGGAAAGAAAGTCGTGGTTATTATGATGTGTATTGTGCCATTTTATTGAATCATTTGTTTTACTTATTATTATCTAAAAAAAAATATGAATCTTTATGTTGTTGTTGTTTTTATGTTTTTCTTTATGTCTGCAATAAAGATTATTATTTTTATTTATAATTGATCACCACTAGTACAGGACAACTATTTTCTTAATGCCACTCGGTAAACTTCGTGTTTCGTCAGTCGTCGAATTTCTATCAGTTGCCCTTGGACGCAACCGAAATCCGACGACAGACGAAATACGAAGTTTGCCGAGGGACATTAAGAAAATAGTTGTACTGTACCTATGTTGATTGACGGAATGTCCAGAAAAGCTCTTGTAAAGAAGATAATAGATGTACTTATGATTTAAGCATATCAATCTATGATGTAGTAATCCTAAAAAAAAATCGACAGCGACCAAGACCAAAATGGAATCCTATATTATACACTTTCAGCTGAAATATAAATTATACAATAGTAATGTGTAGACCAAAGATACGTTTTAGTGTCCACACAATAAATGAAAACCCAGCACACATTCAGCTCAAACCTTTAAATAATTATCACGATTAAACCGAGTTAATTACTTCCTTTATGACCGAACATACAAGTGACGGTACAGAATTATAATAAGTAAGCTTAAAGAGGTAATTTTCAGCATAATCAAGTATCCTAAAGCTGTGGGCACACTGAACGTGAATTGCGAGCGGCGTTTGAGGTCAGCTGATCAGTTCAGGAACAAAGTTTACTGATGCCTATACAAAAAAATATGAATAAATTGTGTAAAGTTATTTTTTACGAGTTTTTCGATAATCAACTTTCGTGAAATCCGATATTATGTCGAAATAGCGGCCTTGTACTTAAAAGACATTTTTTTCAATGTTGATAATAAAATTCCTCTGAAAAATAATATCGTCGATAGGTATTCGTATTTACTTTCTAAGCTTATATTTAGACATCATTGAAATCGGTGAAGGAAAACATGATAAAGAAACCTGGACTTTTACATTAATACAAGTATGAAATCGCCAACCCGTTTTGAGCTAGCGTGGTGATTAAGGCTCATGCCTTCTCTTGATGAGAATAGGTCTGTGCCCTCTAGGAGGACAATAATATACTGGTATTATAATTATTGTATGACAATAATGTTGAATATACTACTTAGTATTGATAGAACTAATGTAATTTTTCATGTGTTACCGGACACATGAAAAATTTCGCTTATGATCGACCTTTCTAAAAGTTGGCAACATCGCAAATAGCTGTCAAATATTTATATGTTTTGTTTAATTTGGCAATATTACTGTATGGAAATATGAAACATTAATCGCAATTATAACACTGAATTTGATGTTGTAACCGTTTTATATGTAAAAAGGGCATTTGCAAAGTTCGCAAATAGTTTTTTTACATCTAAAGCGAAATATTCGGTGTTGCGATATTAATTATTGCCTTTCATAATCAATATTTTAATTCACTAGTTAGCGATATTTCAAACCATAAATTGCCAAATTAATCAAAACAGCGAAATATTTGACAGCTATTGGCGACGTTTCTCACTTTAAGAATGCACGCTCAGAATGCAGCCTTTGTCACACTGAGCGCGAGTTTCTGGTGAGTTTAACCAGAAACTCGCGCTCAGTGTGACAAAGGCTTAAAATGGTTAAAAGGACCTATAATGTTGAATTTATAATGCCTATGCGGCATCCCTAATTTCGTTAGAATGTTCAACGCTCGTCTTTTTGGTTATTAACAAAGTCTGCCTACTTTCCATAATATACTTGAATTAAGTATTTGTTTGAAAATCCCAACTACCTCATGAAGCTTTTCATATACTCACAGACTTTTACCAGAATAACTAGAAATATTAAAACCGTAGTAATAGTTATAATTATTTAATACAACTGTTTGTCAGTAGCTGTATCGGGAACCTTTTTAACCCACATCAAAAAAAGGAGGAGCTTCTCATTTCAGTTGTTTATTTAAAAAAAATGTTTGTTACCTCAGAACTCATTTATGAACCGATTTTAATCATTCTTTTTTGTTTGGAAGGGTGAGGCCCTGAGGTGATCCCATACAAACTTGTTCAAATTCTGATGAGTGGTTTTTGAGTTAGTATCAATAATACGTATTTTTTCAGGAGCTCGTGGCTAAGTAATAACAGCCGAACGGGTCGATCCATCAGGTTAAGCTACGCTTCCCGGGGTTGACCTGTGGATGGGTGACCATCTTTACAAAACTCAAACTCAAAGCATTTATTTCAATTATACCATTTACAGGCACTTTTGAATTGTCAAGGAATCGGTCAGTCAGAAATATGAAGCTAGTTGCCCTTTCCAAAGAGTAGTAGGTACCTATGGAGAAGAACGGGCAAGAAACTCCACGAGCACTGGGTGACCATCTTTACATACCGAGACTCCTCGGTTGTGGAAGTCAGATAGGCAGTGGCTCCATGTAAAATACTGGTATCCAGCTGTCCGGTTAGACTGGAAACCGACTTCAACATACTTGTAGTTGGGAAAAGCCTAGAAAGATATTATGGCGGCATCTACATCGCCACATGCGAACCACGCATCAATGACCTGACATCACACAAAATCCTGCATCGCGCAAACAGATCACGCGATCAGCATTATATAATTATAACTTTCCCGACATCAATCGTTGGGCGGTTGCCCACCGGTCACGACCCCGTCTTGTCGAAGGATCCTCCCTTTTCTTTAGAGGATGAGTGAACTTTACACCCTGTTCCTCATAGCTCTATAATATAGTCGTAACGTAGGACATATACAATATCGTTAATTTTAAGAGCATATACAATGACGGTCTTATCGTGTAGAATACGTTTTGTTATGCTGGAGCTTACTCGGCATTACAACAAATCGTAATAGGCAGAGCTTACCATGTACATTATACATGTTTTTGCAATTTATTTTCTAAGTTAACTTAAAAATATACAGCTATTTCTGGAAATAAGCCTTCGCCAAATAGTCTCCTTTTTTTTTTGAGTATGGGAAATCATCAAATGACTTCTCCCGCTCTGGGCGGAGCGAGAGGGCGTGTCAGACTTTTACTGACTAAAACCCACCCGTGTTCCTTCCGTTGCCTGTGTGCCGGGGTCGCGATATCCCTTTCGGACAAATCCGCAGCCCCAGCAGCCAAATAGTCTCCTTAAATATTTTTTCTCTGAGGTTAACAAACTTTGTGATGAAACAGTTTTAATTTTATAAAGTCCTTTAATTAACCACTGACAATAAGTTTTTGTATGTTCTGCCCGACTTTTGTGCCTTTTGAGGTTAAGTTTGTTTGTTTGTTTGTCTCGATCGTCATAGCTACGTCATAGTATGATAACGTAGGCACTGAAATGTTCCGGCTAGTAATTGTTCATTTTTAAACTTCCAATGGTAATATTAATTTAAAAACTTGTAAGTAAAAAAAAAATGTTCCGAACATGGCCTAAAACGGCCATATTAAGCAAGTCCTCTAAAAGCAATTTATTTTCTGAATTCCCAGCAATTCCTCTATGGTGACACATATTTTAGCTGAAGCATATTCAATTCAATTCATAACAGAATCATATTTGGTGTAAATATTGCCGCATAAAAAAAATTAAGACCGTAATTTTATCGGATAATTTTTCTTTACAGTTGTTATTAACCAAATGAGTTTTTTATTTTTTATTTCTACAGTTTAAATGTTATTTCAATATAATATAAAACTGTCAAACAGATGAATTGCGTAATATGAATTGAACGCAAATAATATTATTATCTGCGTTCAATTCATATTACGCAATTCATCTGTTATTATGAATTGTTAGTTTGTGACAGTTTGTGTGATGTGTGCAGCCGTTTTAAGCCCCCACATCACTATTTTATTATGTCGTGTCAACCCATGTTTTGAAAAAAGTCAAATAACCTAAAATGTTACCAAAGACGACTAGCTACTTTTATTAACATAGGTACACAGACCAATTGGCAATTGTACCAAAACCATAAGAGGAGGTGAGCAGTGGCAACGGCCCCGACTTACGAGTTGCAGGTCGTGGGTTCGAACCCAGTCGCTTTACTTTATGTAAATAATTTCATCACCACTGCTCTCAAAAACGGTGAAGGAGTGAGGAAACCGGCATGTCCTGGAAACCAAAAATTCAAAGACATGTGACATCTACCAACCCGCACTGGGCCCCCGTTGTGGATTAACACACAAATCAAATTCACAAAAAACATACAGGTCCAAAAACGTATTCTGAGGCGCGCACAAGACTTACATATACCTAGTACTAGAACTAATTATGGAAAAGAAAACCATAATAATACATGAGGGAGCAAAACTTTACAACTCACTACCAAAAGAAATAAAAAACACACAATCGTTATCACTATTTAAAAAACTACTAAAATGTCACATGTTGAAGGGTCATAAAATAACTAATTTAAGTAATATAATTCATTTGCCTCTAGTGTAAACGAGTCTTTAGATTTCAAACTTAAAAACAAAGATAATGAGTCACCGCACGTCGACCGCGTCAATGGCACGGCGGTAGACAATACAAAACTTTTAACAATTAACTCCTTATATTCGTAATGGTTAACACTAAAAGCTCTTACTAATCCTGGACAACAAAAATGTATAAATCAAGTAATTTTTAGTATTTATTTCTGTATAAGTGATTTGTAATCTTTAGAAATTAATTAATTCAAACCGTGATTACAGTCCCTTCCTTCTCGAAGAGAGGAGGCCTGTGTCCCAACAGTGGGAACAATATAGGCTACTTATATGATAAGAGAAAGTTTGAAAGTTTGATTATACAAGTGCTGTACACACCTATAAGTAACGAATTCACCGCAAAGCTGTTGAATATATTTAATGTAATGTTTTAGTGAATAAGTCGTTGGTGTGTCAATAAATAAATAAATAAATAAGAGAAAGAAAACCAATTCTTAACGACTTTCCAGGTCATTAGGATGTTCTCTGTAGCAGCCCGGAGCCTATATATTTTGTGCCCGGTTAGTGGAAATAGGTTCGCTTATTACTTCTATCATAACTAGCGAAATGAGAGCGCAAATATACCGCTGCCTATATCCCTTGAGGGATTACGTACAAGCGTGATGTTAAAATAAAGTTATCTCTTGTTCCAGACATCCCGGATCAGCAATGCGAGTGGAGACGCGTGTGAACGGCGCGACCCCTGCCAACATGGCGGCGTCTGCATCAGCACTGACGACGGACCGATCTGCGAGTGTCGGGATGGAGACTACGAAGGGGCGTTCTGTGAGAGAGGTAAGTGTAATAATAAACAGCTAAGGTCTTGTGGGAATCCCAAGAAAAGTCTAGCTGTGGGCAGAAGGAAACAACTATGGAAATATATACCTACATAGTGATTTTTTTTTTATGAGACTGTGTTGGGAAATCCGGACTCATAGGAGATACGTCCAGCTTTTTTCTTTTCGATCCAATGAAAAAATAAACTCACATGACACGGAGTCAAACCGCATTAAAAACCAAAAAAAGTTTTTTGTTTACCGCGTATAAGCCGCGTCTTAGATATGAACCATTCTAGGTCTAAGGGTGTTTTGAGGAGTGAGATGATTTATGATCGTTATTTTGTTACGGAAACCGCCCTACGTGTACCTAAGCTAAAAAATTGGAGATCTTCCTTTTTTTTCTCCAGCTACTAAACAAGTACATGATTTATTAAATGTTAGAAAAGACACTGAAAGACTAATTAGCTTAAGTACGAGTAAATGAGCGTATACTGAATGTATGCTTCAGCAAAGTTTTGTGATAGTAGTTAGTAAGCAGTATTAAGCTAGCCACTTAGCTCTTGCATATATTCCTGAATTAAAGTAAACGACTCAAATCCCACTTCAACAAACCATAAACATTAGCAGCGCATACCAGCACTTTATCATCTCAAAACTTAACAATCGCGTGTTAATATTCCCTCACGTCTTAAACCACGTTTAGTAAAACACGTCTTGGTTAAATATAACAGTAGCGTTAATCTAACCTCGGTTTGAACCTTAGCTAATGTTCCATTAGTTGAAATGTCAGCTCTTACAGCTCCTGAGCGAGTGAACGAACGAGAACTAAATGCTGTGTTAGCACGCGATCATCCGAAAATTTAGCTTTTTAGCTCAAATGTTGGAACTAGAATGTAGGGTTTTGATTTGGAGAGTTTTCTAGGTAATTTTGTTCAACTATGTAATTGACTGTGAATTTACTTTGCTGAAGGAAGTCTTTTAAATAATGGTATTGGTCCCACGAGGACACTGCAAACTAAATCGTTTAAAAGAGACTGGCCTGAGTTTGTTTCGACTTTTCTTCTCAGTATAGTTATTGACTCAATGCTAGCCGAGGTGCACCAAATAGTAATCCTATATAAGCGGGGTTCTCGGACGATGTGGCTCACACTGCGCTCGACGCTTGACGTGGCAACAGATCGTGTCCGGGTTCGCAACAAGTCAATCGTCATCCTGAGGATGCCTCGTTGAGAGGTGAAACACGTGTAGATTTCTTACAAGGTTCTTTATGACTCTTTAAGAACAGTTACACGGATTAGGTTACTGAATATATGTCGTCTTTTTTATTTTCTTCACAGTATAGTCGGATAGGAAACGCCGACTTCATCCAGTTTTAAAAAATAACATCATTTTATGTAAGAACTGGATACTGTAGGTATCCTATGTACTACATTTCTGTACTACTTCGTTAAGCTAACTTGCAATTTACAGACCTTAAAAGGCTTTGTTATCGCTAGGATGAACGAGAAGAAATCGCAAGGTCAGTGACCTGGAAATATACTCGTAAATTGCGTTTCTGTTTCTGCGTGATCATTAAAAATGTGATTAAAGTAAACCGTCTCAAATAAATGTTCCGATAAATCCAGAATTAGCTGACAGCAAAAAGGGATTCGTTTTCAATATTTTGTTGAAGCAATTATTTTTATATTGTGAAAGTTTATTTTTGGAGCGGCCTAGTTTTGAATTCCGTTGGATGTTTGGATTATTATTTATTAAAACAAAATTTCTGCCTATTTTAAACAGCTATTGCTATTGCTGCCTATTTCTCGGTAGCAGCTCGGAGTCTGGGTTTGTGACCGGTTGATGGCAATAGGCTCGCCCCCTATTACATGGGACTTAAACATAACTGGCGAAATGTGGGTGTAACCTATTTTTTTTGTTATTGACAGGACTCTGCTGATCACTTTGTTGAGATAATCATTATCACTTAGAACCAATTTCGCCAATGAACTGAACGCAATTAGCACATCTATTCTATTATATTTTTCCTTATGGCAATGGTGCCGATGTCGACAATTCTGTCAATGTCAATGTGTGGAGAAAACGTGCGGTGGGAAACAAAATAAAAAATAAAAATTTATAGAAGCTAAAATGAAATACCAATAAGTAATTGAGATTAATGCGAAACTTGTTGACGGATATTATTAGTACACTGAAACAGACAGATAAAAAATATTGTTATCTATATGATTAAATATGTGCATAAATGGTCACAGATCACATAAAAAAAAAAAAACATCATAATTTGATGTCATTGACACGAATAAAAAACATCAAAGCTGCAAAGAGCTTTGGGGAAGAATGTGTTAGTAGGGATGGAAAGTTAGTTGGGACAGGGATTTTTAATTTAGGAAGATGGCTATATAAGTCATGAGCTGGGTTATTATTGGAGCAGTTAAAAAAGATGTGCTCCAAAGTACCTTCATCCAAGCACATCGAAACCGCGTTCAAGAGCTGTCAGTGTCAATATTCCATAGCAATAATGACAGTGACAGCACTTGAACGCGGTATAGCTGTGCTGATTGCGTTCAGTTTCATTGGTGAAATTCATCGCATTTTCTGACACGGAGACACCGCGACTTTGTAATTTTTAATAATTATTTTGGTGTGATACTTTCCCTGGTAAATAATCTCTCAAAATATTACGTGACAAAATATTACGTCACAGAAAACGAAATTTTTAATCTTCTTTCACTAACAACATACACTACCTTTTCCTCGCACAAAGTGTAAAGGGCAGCGGCTGTCAAACTTTTTGCCGTCGACACGTGTTACAACTAGTTTCGTTACCCCGGTAACTAAAGTTGGAATGGTTCGTGTAGGGGTGTGAACTTTATACGATTGAACATATAACATTATTTGTTATAGGTATGCAAATTACAAAAAATACATAAACGTGACCACCTTTTTATAAATCATTGTGGGAGCAGCATTAATTTACTTGTATTGACCGATAATACAAGTTGATTATAAATAAATAAAATATCGACGTTTTCACTTATTTTTGAAAATGGGTATATTTTGGACACGGGAAATCGCCACTTTAGACAAGCCATTGTTTTCAACCAGCTATTCGCATTTTCAAGTTGTTCGTAAGTTCAACATGCATGTATCCCTTAGTAAATATTATAAATAACGGTCGTATGGAAATATCTTTTATCAGTATATTCCGTATTCGCCGCAAAAAAACTTATGGCAACATAGTAACTAACACTAACTAACAGAATAATGAATGAAACTATTATACTCCATCTCAAAGGGCAGCGGCTGTCAAAGTTTTTGCGACCGACACGTGTACGGAACTTCTGATGTTGGCACAATCTGCGCAGGGCTGTCAAACTTCGGAACATATCGCTCGATTAATTATAAGTGAGCTGGATCGGTGCGTTCTGGTTTAGTTATTGGTAGTTGATATGGGTAGTTGTTATTGATTAGGGCTGATTTTGCTAGAAATTATGTGTTTACATAACATAACATCACGCCTTATTTCCCCGAAGAGTTGAGCAGAGCTGTACCTATAGTACACCCACATTTCGCAAGCTATGTTTAAGTCCCATGTAATAGGGGGCGAGCCTATTGCCATCAACGGGGCACAAATCAAGACTCAGGGCTGCATCTGAGAAATTCCAGATAGAAAAATCTAATCACACTTTGTCCGAGCTGGGAATCGAATCCAGGACCTCATGCTCAGCAGTAGGCTACGTGTTTACTTTTGTATTAAACTTTTTGCAACATAAAAGATACAAAAGCGGAATTAATGTCTTGGGTATTCTCTACCAGACGACAAAGGATGGTGAAGAGATATCCTGGCAGGTGCATTATACAGGGTGTTTGGCGCATGGACCGATACACTTTTTTGGGGGGTCATATGAGAGGTTTCACCCAAAGACCCCATGTCCTAAGTGTCACGGTTATTGAGATATGATTTTTTTTGTTTTGTTTCCATTATTACCCGAAATCTCGCCTTTAAATCATCATTACTTTATTGTTTATAGGTGTAATTGCACGAAATAACTTTTATTTTATTCTGCAACGTATTCTTATTCTAAATAAATCATTATTTGATGCAATTGATCTGTAAAAAAATACTTACGTGCGTCCAAAGTCAATTTTGTTTTTAAATGTGTCAAAAATTACAACTTCTAAATTCAGTATTAAAAAAACTAACAGCCATTTTGAACTTAGTTTTATTTTAAAAAGTTCTTTAGCTTATACCTTTTCTGACGGTATGCTAAATGTCATAAAAATCATTCATTATGTTCTAAAAATGTATGTGTGTGAATTTTTTTTTCGTAAAGATCAATAAAATAGGTACACAAGTACATAAACTTATAGGTAGTACACCAAAAAATAAGAAAACCAAAGATGGATTAGGTTAAACTGAAAAACCGATCATTAAAATATAAATGGAAATTCTAGCTAACTGCATAAATACTATTTTTAGGAGTAAGTAATATAACTGAAGACTAATTTTCTAGTTTATGAAAAGAAAAATACAATAATGCCATTACCATATCGTGTTTTTAATTGAGTTCAAAACACGACTGCGTGCCAGCCCTATTGTGTGAGGGGAAATGATGTCGAGAGTAGTTGGATATAAAGTGTTTTGCCTTTATTGTATATCGGCGGACATTTTGTACTACGAATTCTACATTATGTGTAGTGTTTGTATCTACTTGGTGCTCAATGGAAAAGTCAGTTCTGTGGTTAATGGTATATTTTGTGAGATGCCAAGGATAGGTTATTGCGAGAAGCTGCTAGGCAGCATTCGTCTGACATTACTGATTGCCAAATAAATATGTATATTGGCAATATGCGTAAAGAGTTTTGAATTTAAAAAATTCTAAAGCTGTTGTAGGATTCATTGTTAGATGTTATTTTTATATTACAAAATAACCATAAACTAAAAATGATAGTGAAAACACGTTTATAAGATTATCCTACTATTATTAAGCTAATGTGTATTTTCTACAATGTTAAGAACTTTCAGTTTAGTTGGCCTTCACTATCGTCAATTCAAGCTTCTTCTTTACAATGAAACTAAGGATGAATAAAATGATGAAACATTATTATAACATTATTTTCAAAAAGGACAAAATCAATTATTGTGAAATTCGACATGCCACATAAGTCGTCGGATGTCGAAACTCAATAGGGATGATGCCTGCGTAAAAAAAATGAAATTCTAATTAGTCCGTCAGTCAGATGAAAAAAATATATTAGACACGTATTTTTTGATTTATCATATTAATAAAAAAATAATTAGATAAAACGCATTTTAAGTTGGGGAGTGGGGGTCGCACGTCACTAGTATATATAAAATCTACATACTAGTGACGTCATGGCACGTCTCAATGTATCGCCGTAATCTTTAAATTACGTAAAAAACAAAAAATACGCTTTCCAATATATTTTTTTCATCATCTCAAAGAGGAACTAAAAAAATTTTTTTTTGTCATCATCCCACCCCTATTCAAGAATACAATTCTGGATACTACGATGGCCGAGAGTACTAAAAAGTAAAATCTAAGCATTTTCTTCAAGTTAATCATATTAATTTCATGCAATAATTAACCAAGTTAATTATTGCACTACTAAGTTGGCAGCCCTGGCAAGGGCGGAAATGACATCGCCAACTACGACCGGCAACAAGAGCCCTCAGTTTATTATTTACTTGCGGCGACGTTGTTCAGAGCCGGTGGTTGCACTGCTACAATTAACTTTTAATTAGTCTGTATTATTTTAGGCTATGGTGTATATTTGGATCCTAGGGTTCATAAACCTACAAGGGCACTTATGAAACGTCAGAAGCTAGGTGCACGGTTCCAATTGGTCGTTTCCTATGGAGAAGAGCCGGTAAGAAACTCCACGGTTACTCTTTTAAAAATAATTGGCCTTTACAATATTTTCAAATAACTGTATTAAAAGGTATGGGAGAACAGTGTAGGTCTGATTGTGGGCAAGGGTGATTGGGAATAAATGTGTTCATGAAATTAGACCAATCTGTTTTCATAGATATTAATTCCTGTCTTTATTTAGCTTTGAGTCAAAACTGTAACGTTTTTCAAAACTCTTTCTAAATGACCACCTCTACATCCACATCTACAAAGAATGTCTATCAAATGTTTATTGTTTTAATCTTCACTGGGGAGATTGTTCCATGTGATGTCTATATTAGCAGTCAGCATGCAATGGTTATCTGTAACACTGTTTTTGACAGGTGGATCCTCAGTGGTCCTCGGCGAAATTAAATTTTTCTTACGGTTTTTGCAATTTGCAGGTCAGTGTCAGGTTGTATCATGATCAAAATACGATAATAATCATAAGAATCATTAATACATCTCTCTAAATTAGATTTGTTCCATCAGAACTTTTCCATGGAAAAATTCTCAATACATATTATTAGCAAATTGCAAAAAACTTAAGAAAATTTGAACTTGATACTGCCAGGCAGAAACAGCTGGTTTAATATTTGCCATGACTGATAGAGTATTTTCTGTGATCTGTGCGTAAATATAAACGATATCATCGATTTCTATAACCTTCTACAAAGGAATTAGGTAGAACTGAAGACAAAGGCTAATAATTCTTTAATAGGCCATTTAAATCTAGAACTAAAAGCTTTTTTATGTAGCACGACACTGAACTAAGTAATAGTATTTAACATTAATGTCACTTTAGTTGTGATGTATTTTATGTTTTAGGTTTACGAAAATGATGTCTTAGAATGTTATGTCTAGGTTACTTTTATTATATAAAGTTTAGTTTAATTAGGTTATTATTAGTTTATGTAGTGATAACCTAGTGTTGTAACCGTGGCACTCCCAAGTCATAGGTCTCGAGTTCCAAGGCACGCCACCTCTGACTTTTTGGATTCATGTGCGTATTGTATAATATTACTTGCTTCTAAAATGGTGAAGGAAAACATCGTGAGGAAGCCGGCATGCCTGAGAGTTATTTCTCGACGTCATGTGAAGCCAAGTCAGAGGCCTATGGGCGGCTTTAAAACTCTGAAACCAGGTTAGTCACTAACCACACGAAAAGAAGAAGTAGTTTAGTTCACAATTATTCGATCATGGCTAAAACCACATTATTAATTTGACATTATTGAAAGTTGCCGAAGTGATCAAAATACACTGACGAGCAATATAAAAAAGGCACTAACTTAACATGAACTATTTCCGAAACCGCGCAAGATAGCTTCTTGAAGTGAAAAGCAACATTCAAGTGTATTTAATAGCGCTTTTTTTTACTTTCTTACTGGTGTGGTTTAGGCGATATTTAGATTGTTTTGACACTTACATGTGGCTTTTTTATATTCAAAGTCAAAGTCAAATCATTTATTTCAAATAGGCCTTTACGAACGTCAAAATTAAAAAAAAAAATGATTTGAATCTAGTCGCTCTATTGCTCGTCAGTGTATGGGTGATATATTTCTTCTCAGCTTAAGTCTTAGGAAGTGGTGATGGGTGGGCGTTTTTGGGGGCTGTCTTATGTAATTTTGTCGCTCGAAAAGTGCTGATTCTTAGCATAGTTTGAATAAATTACTTTTGATTTTGATTTATTATTTTCTCTAAGCAAGATTCACATACTAAGAGTTCTTGCCTGAATATTTTTGTTACAAGATTAACAATAATATATGTAAATTAATTTATGAAACATTTAAATAATTTAAATCTCACTTAAATTACCAAAGTTTACAGCGTCATCAATCCATTTGATACATTTACCATATACCATCTACCATACAATATACGAAAGTTTTATTTAGCACAGGCCAATAAAATCAAAACCTTAAAAATACCACATCACAGCTTCTGTTTACCTCCTTCTCATTAAAAAGCTTAATCAGAAACCTCTGCAGCACACAGTTCGTTTCCTGCCAAGTTTCCCGCTGCAAGGAAACAATCTTCGTAAGAAAGCGTGCGAACTCCTTACGTCTAATTGTTTTGCAATGCAGTAATTAAATCCTGCATGCACACTGCACAAGTCTGCACTCTGCAGGATTTTTGAGAGGAATTAGAGACGCAGGAATTTTGTGCATACACAAGTCGTGATTTCTCATCGGCAAAAATGGCGAATTTCCGAACAAAGTTCCGTGTCCTATTTTAACCCCTTTAGGAGATGAATTTTCACAAACCCTTAGTGCTCACTTTAGCCATACAATGAACTCTTGTGATCCAGTAACTGTGCGTTGTCTGTCAGTGAATGATTAAATTTAAGATTATTATTAAGTACATTATTGGTTGAACCACTAGCAGTACATTATATGTACAATCTTTAATGTATTTATAGTTTATGTATGATACCTTTAAGTTGCGGGTATACTTACTTTTTTCACTCTGCGCATATCACTTTGTCACAATACCAATTTATCTCGTCTGCTCGACGTCCGTATGTCACTGCAGGGATCCAGCAGAATATCAGCGTCAGGTATATTTGCCTGCAACATGCTGAGCTGGACTCCCATTTGGTGCAACCTTGAGACGCACACCGCACCTTGTTTTTCCTTATTTCATTTAAACAAAGTATGTCATAATGTCACTCCATTTCTTTAAGTACTTATGTTTTTATTTTTTGTATATTGGCATCTTGTTTTTATGTATATTCATGTAATTTGTTATCTTTTAATTGTGCTTTTATGTGTCTTTTGTATTCACTGAATAAATGTTTTATCTATCTATCAGATGATAATAAATATGAACCTTGATGTAAAATTCCGTCTTTTATTGCATTTTCAAAAAGTAGGCTTATGAAATTACGAACAGGTAATTTCAATATTTATAGCAAATATCTTCTTACTTTAGGGTGTATTGATGTAGAACGCTGGTAACCGGCGCCGTTATGCCAACGTTTCTTGACGCCGACAAGCTGATTGTCAACGCTGGTCGGTGCAGGCAGTTTTCATACTTTTTGCCAAACCAGCGCAGACCTACTAATAAGGCCTACTAATCAGATAGGAACTAGTCGGCGATTATCGATGACGGTTCAGCGCGAACCGAAATTTAGCTGTATGGAAACTGCCTGCGCCGACCAGCGTTGACAATCAGCGCTTGTTGGCGCCAAAAAGCGCTGTCTTATCGTCGCCAGTTACCAGCGTTCTACATGAATACACGGATTGGATAATCCTGACTCTCAAAGTTAAAATCATAATTAAATTGGAATAGGTACCTATTTCCTATTTCTGTTTTACGTCCAGGCATGTCGGTATACTTTAACCTCACAATACCTTTACATACTAGAGCTAATGAGATAGGACGTCGTGCCGTATGAAAATAATCTATGTCGAAGGAGAGGAAGAGAAAAGTTTTTAAATTACATGAGCTAAATTTCTCAATCTAACATAACCATAGGTACGTTTCAACTAACGTAATCATTTTGTTCAACTTTTCGTTCCTAATTAGAGTTATTATGAAGTTATTTAATAATAAGATTTAGCGTAAATTCTCAACTTTCAAAATAACGGGTGATTCAATGAAGTTGGCAACATCGTGTAGAACAAGCTAATTCTGGCCCCGTTACAATTTGATAAATTCTCCTTTCTTACAGGTACGGATTACTTGAGAAGTTGCCCGAATTTTTCAAATAAGTCTCCTTGGGTTCTTACCATGTGTTTCGATGTGATCTCGAAAGTTAGGAAAGTGATAAAGTAAACAAGTGCGTGTCGGGCCACGCACAATGAAGGGTTCCGTAGTTGGCATGAATTTATCCCAAGAAAACACTTAACATTGTAGTTAAAAAAACATGTCCCCACTGCAAATTACATTCTTGCTGCAAATGTATAAAACAGGAATAATAATTCTTTAATCATAGATTACAGGAAAACCTATAAGAAGTCTATGGTCTTAAAATAAAGTTAGTTATTAGTTGGTCTCTCAATATTGTGCGTACAAACTTACACTTGCCGTTGGAATGCATGGGAGACCATGTTTTTCAACCACGATGTTAAGTTTGTTCTTGGAATAAATTCATCCCACCTACGGAACCCTTCATTGTGCTTGTTCCGACACGCGCTTGGCCGGTTTTTTTAATGTTCGTCTTGCAGCCATTGAATAGATTTTTACAAGACTCGATGTTTTAAGGAACTCAGTCTTTTTCAAACCCGAAATAAATAACTATAGAATTATGAAATTCTGTTCGCATTTTTAGTGCTTGATAACGTACCGTAAATCTTTAGAAAACATGATGTCGGAACTATTTTATAAAAAATAATCCAACTGTATTATTTTATAGAGGCTTCAGAGAAATTGGAAAACGAACAGCTTTTATTATTTTCTAAATCGAAAACGATTAATGTCAAACACAAAATCCCTTTGAAAAATGTTCAACAAATATAAATACAGCGATCAACTTGATTTTTTTGCTAAATTGCATTGCATTTAGTTCACTATTGAAATCGAATAGTAAGTCCCTATTAGGCTAGAAAGGAAAGTGCAGTTCTCGAGTGGCAGATCCTGGGTTTTAATCTCAGGTTTAGCACACACACCTCAAAACTGCACCTCCAAATAAAAAACCAAGACAGAGCTCTTCGGACAATAAATATAAGCATGCTAAAACTACACCACCGCTCTGTGCGTACACGCTCACACGCACACATTTACAACCTTTTACAATGTCAATTACTTTAACACATGTTTACCGTTTCGAAAAAAATAGAGTATAATAGGTGAACGGAGTAGAAGCCTATGGCACAGTTTTTTTTTTAAATTTAGCTATAGAAAATATCGAAATTCATATCATACGCACCCTAGGAATTTATCAATGAATTCGTAGCTTTCCTTAGCGGCCGATAGGTAGTCGCCGCACTTGCCGTCGGCCTCTTTGATATCCTTTCGCAGGCGCACAAGCCGCTCGCGCATCCCCGCCCGCCCGCGTGGTCAATGCAACTAAGCAAATATTCCCGGGTATGGCTTCTGTTCCACTTACACAGCACACCATATTATTCTCGAGATTGTAAAAAAATTCAGCCGGTATTTATATTTTATTTGTGTTGTGTAAATTGAAGATTGATTGAAATAGTTTCATGTTTAGTCAATATTTTCAAGTTTAGGTATAAATAATTGCTTATTTAAAAATGATCCTAACTATTTATATTTGCATGCCAAAATATGGCGAAATGTGTCATCGCACAAGAATACATTAAAGCGAGAGACAAACTGGTCCCACGTATGCAATGTATGCGATGCAACGTGGGAGAACTGGTGTGCACACTTGTGCAACACACAATACACGGGTGCAACATAAATTGCCATCAGACGCTGTTGTAATTTCTCAGAAGGTGCGTCGTGCGTCTGTAAGTCATGTTTTCTGATTCTGATAGCAAGTTTGAGGATGATTTATTGACTTTCCTTTTATTAATACGCTTTTATTATTAATGCATATTTCCGCGCTACAAAAACAAAAAGAAAAGTTAAGAAGAGAAGATATTGGGTTCATAAGATAAATAAACAAAGAGAAAAAGTTGGAGAATACCATACATTAATGCAGAAACAGGAATCTATGTAGCACGATTCTTTATTTATTATTTATTCTCTTCAACAAAACGCGTCCAGCAAAGGTTTACTTGTTTCATGACGTACTGCGCTTAAGTTCTAGAAACACACTGGTCACACGCGTGGGAATAGCGTACCAAAAACCCTTCACCCTCCCATGCCGATCTGGACATCGCAGCTCGATGTTGCACTCTATAATTTAAATCATAGTAAATCTACCCATAATGACAAAACAATGGAAAAAAGAACTCTATCCTTATTACATTAAAGTCTACGTTTAATGCATAAAAAGCAGCCCCTCCAAGAGTTATGACGAGGAATTTTACGACGTATAAGCGGCTCCACATTAAATATTGAAGGTTTAAAATATTCGTGTTACATATGGATATGGGGTGAGGTATTTTTAGGCCCAGTATCTTCAGTCGGATTTCCCTGAGGAGTAAAACATTTTATTTGGTGGCCTCCTAAGGTGGAATATGCGTAATAACTTTACGTATTTCCAAAATTTCTTTGGCATTCTACGTGCCAGCAGTAAGTTGGGCCAGGACCTTGTTGCATGCCGCTTGGGAGGAGCCACGCCGTGCCCTCATCTCAGAAGTAGGCAGTGACTTGTCGCTGCCGGCCCTAGTGAATGCGATGGTCGGCAGCGGCGAGTCCTGGGACGCGGTGGTTTCCTACTGCGAGACAGTCGTCTCGCAGAAGGAGGCTGCGGAAAGGGAGAGGGAGATCTCGTCCACTCACCCGGCCCGCAGCAGGCGCACCGGGCGTCGGCGGAGGGCGGACAACGCCCTCTTCCAGCCCCCCTAAATGGGTCCAGGGGCGACGGACTCGGGGACGTCCGTCGCCCCCCACACATCAGGACCCGAGGTGGCGGCGCGTAGTGTTCCACGCGCGCCCCTCTTAGACGTCGTGGGGGGAGTCAAACACCTCACTCCCCCCCCTGACCCGAGGAGGCCCGCGGTGGCGGGCCGGCACCAGCCGGGGGTTGCGGAAGATTTCAAGTTCCCGCGACCCCCGGCGTAGGTGTGAGTTGGAACACCGGGGTGGTTTTTAGTCAGTAAGAGTCTGACAGACCCCTCCGCCCGCCCCAGGGCGGGGGACATCCATGAGGATTTTCCACCCCGGAACAAAAAAAAAAAAAAAAAAAAGGACCTTGTTGCATCATCTACCAAAATCAATCTGTCTAGCCTTTTCCCAAGTATTTTTGGGTCGGCTTCCAGTCTATCCGGATGCAGGTGAATACCAGTATTTTACATGGAGCGACTGCTTATCTGACCTCCACAACTTAGTAACTAAGTAATACGATACCCTTTGGTAAGACTGGTTGTCAGACTTTCGGGCTGCACCATCTATGCAGAATGAAAACCAAACAAGAAGTAAGACTTCTTACACTTTGTGACTTTGCATCAGAAACAGTACTCTTCTAAAGTAAGAGAGTGTGTTTAGTACCTAATCTTCGTTCGCAATTTATCTGCCAAACATATAAACAAACACAAGTTGTAGGAAAAACAACCGTAATGTCAACATATAAGGTTCAGTTTGTGCTACAACTTCATTTTTTTTTATGACCATTTCAACGCTACACAACCAGTCAGTCTAAAATCAACTTCATTTATACTAGCATAAAGTTGATGTTTGTTTATGTGGAAATAACATCAATTGGAAACAAGGTTATAAATAGACCTTAAATACTTTATATTTTTTAGCTTTCCGTACCCGAAGGGTGCCAAACGGAACCCTATTACTAAGCCTCCGCTGTCCGTCCGTCCATCTGTCTATCAGCGAGCATGAACCGTAATAGGTAGGTAGACAGTTGAAATTTTCACAGATTGTGTATTTCTGTTGCTGCTATAACAACACATAATAAAAATAAAATAGAGTTAAAAATTAAAGGGGCGTTTCCTTATAAGAAACGTGTTTTTTAGACGGTTTTTGCAAAATTTCGTACGGCGCTATGGAACCCTTCGTGTGCAAGTCGGACTTGCACTTGGCCAGTTTATTTTACTTTAACGCTATATCCACGATAAATGGTAACTGACTGGTGTCTAAAGGGTCTCGTTGGGGTTTGCAATGCAGATGATAACGCATCGCCCATTTTCGCCTTTGTCTCAATACATTTAGAATCCAACGGTAGGTATTGTTCTCTGCCGTTATTTTCAATTTCTACGCGATTCTGATAAATTAAATTATGTTTTGTTTGGACTGTTTCTGTGTTGCCATGCACAGTTCCATTTTAAACTATTTATACAGTATGAGACAGGTGTGATCTTTAAGGGTGTGATACAGACTATCAAACTGGACAATTTTTTTCATGAGATCACCATCGTAATAGCGAAAAATATATCAACTATCCTATACAAAACTTCAATACCTACTCGAACCAAATGTAGGGGACGGGTGAATATTTTTTGTGAAAATTGTTAAGATTGATGGCCTGCGCTTCATCCTTAAATTTGACTACACCTTTTTAAAACGCGTTATACAGGCTGACAGGGACATCGACGCGACAACTGTTAGTGTCAGTACATACCCCCTGCGTTGAAATTTTTCGTCGGTTATTTAAAAAGAAATCAGCGTATCCATAAATTTGGACCGCGTAGGTATTACACTTTTCTATGAAACAGCACATTTTTCTAAAATAACCGACGAAAAATTTCAACGCAACGGCGTTCAGAATCATGCACTGTACTGAATGCATGGTAATAGTTTTCGCGTCGATGTCCCTGCCACCCTGTATACTCATTTATTGTCTAACAGCTGGTTGCTACTCAAGCATGCTATCACCAAAGCGCTACTTTGAAACTCCCTCTTACATACTCATTCCTAATTGTATCCACCACACAACTGTTCAATGCAGCAATCTCTCCTGAACTAAGTATAGATAGCCAGTGGTAGGGGCATCGACGAACATCCACAAAGTTCAATCGCTCGGCCCTGATAGCACAAGTTTCCGAATCCTGAAGTAAGGCGAGAATATTTGGGTGAATTTTTCGGATCCCCCGTAAGTCTTAAAACTTTGCTTTATGTGCCAAACTGTTCAAGATACGGGGATTCCGAAGTAATTATGGGTTCATTTGGAAATTGTGAATTATGGACTCAGTTTGTTATGTTATGGTATTGTGGTCTTGGAGTATGATTATACGATCCCTTTTTGAACGGTTAACGGTTCTATCGGTTAAAAAATTACCAATAGTGGAGTTATTGCCAAAAGCCTAGACTTGTTTATCTTTGTGGATCCTATATTTCTTCAACTTTTTGGGAAATCTAACTAACCAACAGCCCATTCATGGAAAATTTTCAACTCGATTATTGTAATTTTTGAGTTACAAAATTTTCTCTGATCTTATCTAAGTCTGCCGCCATAGCAACAATGTTAACAGCAGCTGTGTTTCTGCAGTTAGAGATAAGATAGCCAGTTCCTCTGTGGTTGTGCATTCCGGGTGAAGCTCGCTTCCACCTTCGGCCTGACCATCATTACCATTAGTTGAGATGCAGGCCATGAGATTCCCCATTGTGGTTAAACAAAAGAAGATAATTATCAATAGAGTTCAGTTTTGCAATACCCGTCCCAAGACGCAGTACTTAAATCTTTTTTACCAGCAATAAAGGAGGTGTACATACATATTCAGAAACCCGCACTTAGATTCAAATAAAACCGTATCATTATTCAGGCTTAAAATTTTATTTCTTTACTTTGAGGATTGATGGAATGTTTTACAGGAAGCTATAAAAATATTTTTATTGTTCAAGATAAAATGCTGAACGTGCTTTTTATTCAGGGGATAGGACTTGAAAGGAATTTATTAATGAAATAAATTCCTCTTAAAAAAAATCATAATTATTAGTGCCAGTTTTTTTTGTTAGCCATTATTCTCCTACTGCTGGGCAACACAATGTTTAACCAGCTAAAAAAAGGGGTTGCGAGGAATTTTTATCTTAAGGTGCAATTTTATACCCAACCGAAGTCGGCTGCAGCAGGCGGTGTGTCGCTGCGACACTCTGGTTTCTATTTTATTTCTAAGAAATCGTCAGTCGAAATTCTATGAATTCGCCTGCTGCTGCCGCCCGTGGTCGGCTACGTAATGGTTTCTCTTTTTTGTGGCTTATTGATGGTACGTTGCCAGGATTCAATCAAAAGGAAAGTTATCGATAGCATTTCAACTGGTTCGTAAAATAAACTTTCGAGAAAAATGCTAGAATATAAAGTTGGAACTACACTTAACTCACACACTTCTACCACACAGTTTCTCCCTCAGTTCGCACAGTTTACCTCCTCGTTAGGCCACAAAGTTTAAATTTTGAACGGAGCGTAGCATAGCATATAATGTATGCATTGGTTACGTTCATAGATTGCTTTATCATGTTTCACGGACGATTTGCCGGATCAAGCGCGCAGTTTAGGGTTAACTCTGTCGCGTTATTCTAAAAAGGGTTATTTTTATGCGTGGAGATTTTTTTCTCGTTTTTTGTTTAGAATTAAACGATTTGCCGGTAAATATATGATATTGGTTTTTCCTTGTTTTTATTAGGGCTGTTTTCCTGGTGATTTATTTCTTGTTCTCTTTGGCTTCTTTTTGTTTTCGTGCTGAGCATTAGTGGTTCTTTCTAGTCATAACATTTTTAGGACTTTTGTTAAGAAAAACTGTACCCTGGCCGGTTCAAACGGAGGGATATAATACCTTGGGACAGTGTTTTTCCTAGCGGAATTACTGCATATCCCCTTAAAGTTAATAAGCGTGTTATTGTCTGTGTTTTCCTTGTTAACATTTTGCTGCTTGGTCGTGTCACAGCTTAACCCAATTATCTGGTACTGTCAGGCATAAGCTCTCATATCCTTGCATGCATACATGATTATAATTAATTGTAATTGTGTCAATCAATTTGTGTTCGTGTATTTTGTTTACATGATGTTTTTCATACGAAGTACTTTTTATTTCAATGTACCTAGCACAAAGTATTAGATATTGTCGTGCAGAACTTTAATAGAACCTCAGAAAAATACTGTATCTAAAGAATTGATGTATCGAATATTTCAGTAAAAGTCAGTCATGGGTTGGTTTGCTTGACATAATGTACTCTGCTCTCTCTCTCCCTGCCGCATATAAGTAACTAGCCCAATTTTTAGTGATAATATTCGATCTGCTGCCAAGCTTTTTCGCTTATTAGTTTCATTTTTATAATCCTGAGACACAACACCAATTCGTGTCACACTTATACAAGTGCAATTATTTTAAAATGTAATAAGCTCCCGAAACAAGTATTTCTTCATTTCTCTTTCCTACTCTATCACCAGACCCTGTTCATCATCCATCAGATAGATGATGAACAGGGTCTAGGGATGGAGTAGTTTACCTATTAATTGCACAAACACGATACCTGTGCTGTAAGTTAGTAAGGGAGTTGGGTATCCTACAATTTTCCAGGTGATGCTGCAGCATCAGTTCAAGGTTACTATGTTCTTCTAATATCATTGAAGTAACAGAATACCAAATTTCAAATCGATCAGACCTGTGGAAGACGCTCACATCCATTCATCAACTAGAAAAGAGCTGATAATCTTCAAACAGCTGAACCGATTTTGATAAAACATATATAAGAACCATTGCTAGAAATCCTGCTTTCAAACAAAAAAAACCGCATTCAAATCAGCTCACCCGTTAAAGAGCTACGGTGCCACAGACAGAGACACGTACACACATAGCGGTCAAACTTTTAAAACCCCTCTTTTTGCGTCGGGGTTAACACATACCTAAAACACCTTCCCACTACCCCGAACTCATCACTACATTACAACCAATCGATTTCAAGATGTATAGCCGTTTTCAATATTCCGGTTGTACGCTCAAACACGATGTGGTCCTAGTGTATAATCTCCCGGGTATTTAACATAGCCGAGAGGGGAAGTTGTGGGATATAAGGGGAACTTACGGGAACTAGGGGAAGTAAGTACTGGCAGTTATTTGACGTGGAATTGTGTACGAAAGTTGTATTAGCTATGTATGTACCTATGTACCTATCATGTGTTATGTCGTTTTGTTAAAAATGTCGGGTATGTCATGTGTGTTCTGGTTTGGCGGGAATGTGGGATAGTTGAAGAATGTGTTGGAGGTGGCTTCGATTGTGGTATAGAAAGATAGAATTTTTGCAGTATTTGTATAATATACCAGTTTTGATCATGAGATAGTAATGTGATTGTTTTGGGTCCATAGAATCGTGTGAGAGATTTGTGTTTGAAAACTAAATGAAAATTCACCGGTAGGTAGGTAAGCAAAGTACGCAAACGATATACTAGACGTCCTGGTATGGTATCTTACTTCAAGCACACACATGTACATAGTAAAAAAAAAAAGATATACATATATCTGATATGTATATCTTTATATTTATTTTTTTACTATCAATGGGGCCCGTCATCTATAATAAAATACCTCAGGCCTACGAAGAAGAATCATTAAGTATATTTAAAAAGAGACTGACATCCTTACTAATAGATAAATGTTACTATTCTATACAAGTTTTTTTGAATGATAAGAATTGATAATGTTATGTTTTTTTTTGTTGTTTTTTTTTTGTTTTGTTAATGTAAGTAAAATAATCAATACTATAATCAGTTGCATAATATATAATAAAGATTGTTGTTTTTGATGATTAGTTTATGTTATGTAGGAAGGCTGTTGATCAGCATAACTATAATTTTATATTTTTTATTTTGGTTGTTTAATAAAGTAGTTAAAAATATATATACTTTTTTTTTTACTCGTACTTTTGCATGCCGTAAGGTAGAGTGTGTTGGGACTGCTTTTACAATGTTTACCCACATTCATTGCAAAATAAATGATTTCTGATTTTTAAATAAATATTTATTCCTCAATTCTCGCTATTGCACCTACCACTGTTTGTCTCTGCATCATCCAAAGGTTGACTGATAGAAAATGCCTATGGCATTAAGTCCGCCTCTCTTAATGCCATAGGTATTTTCTACTAGTCCAACTTTGGGTTGGAACCCTAAAAACTAAAAAGATAAAAAGATTAACCACTTTTAGAACGAAACAAAAAAGAACTAGGTACAAGAACCGCTTCAGACTTTAATAAAGACTTAAATAACTTAACTTCCTAAGTTTTAACTATTTTGTTCGCTATCCCCGCTGAAACTTAAATCAAGCTAAAGCTGTGGCTAATGAAAAATCCATTTTGAATTTTACTTTTTAAAATAGAACGGAAGAAGTAAAGGGAACTGATTCCCATTTGTTATCTTGGATATCCCTCAGATAAGGCAGGGGAAATTCTTCTTACTTACCTTTATGCGCTTTTCCCCGAGTTGGCTGTATTTATAAGCGGCATCGATAGTTTATGCGACTGTTAGATTATGGCTTGGACTGCACTTCTTTGAAGAAAGAAAGAAGAAAGAAAATGTATTTATTGGGACTTGCACAGGAAATCATAAATTAAACTTAACACACTCATATAAACATAATAAAGAAAATAAAGTAAAATAAAAATAAAAGTAGAAAGTCCTGTACGAGGCCAAATGGCTCCTATCTCAGCATGATGCTGCTACATTTAAAAATAAATGTCGCAGCGCTGGTATTCTGATAAGGCCCGCAGTTTTGCAGTGATATAAGAGGTAGCTTAGGCTGTCTCTACATGTAAAATACTGGTATTCAACTGCATTCGGTTGGACTGGAAGCTGACCCCAAAAAGGCTAGGCAGATGAATGACAAACAGTCAACAAGTATCTGTAGATCGCATGCCAAATACCTCCATTGATAAAGACAGTAACTATGTATGTAAAATTGGCAACTGCGTGAAAACAAATTCTGAGCAATGAATGAAGTCCTCAGGATTTGGCCATGGAAATGTGACAGCAACTGGAAGTTTTATTCACACCCGGTTTTACACACGTAAAACAATTTTGCATCCGGTTTTCACATTCATTTTTCAGAAATCTTTTACTGGCTTTTCGAATATTAGTTTTCATTCAAACCACGCAGTTTTTACTTTTCAAAAATATTGTCCAGCTAAAAGTCCGACAAATCCACTTAACGCGAGCCACTCAGGTACCGGCAGTAGGCCGACATCCCCCGACGTCCTCCGATGTCTCTTCATACGAGGTCACTCTTGTCCAGAGCGTTTCCGGGGTCCGTCATCGTCCCCATTTCCTGTGACATGCGTCGTCCGCCATTATTCCAGCCGACGTGCGACGGAAATCGCCGAGCGCACCCGAAGGCGATCGTTCGGAAATTTGAATTGGGAACTATCTGAGTAGCTGTTGTGTAGGGTTGTCAGGTTTGACATAAATGTATGTTACGACAAGTTATAATGTTGTGTCGTTACGTACTGAAGTAACAAACATAATTTGTAACTTTAGTGCTGGTATCAGAGGCTAATGTGTTGGTTAATGGCCTTTCCGCCAGTTGAAAGGTATCGATCGATGTGTTTTCCAATGGTTATTACATTGAGCGTATCTATAGTTACATTACGAATCTACGGAACAACAATAAAATCAAAACAATTCCACATGCAACTCATTCCTACTTCTCACTGTACCCGTCCCAAATCCTAGAACTCCTAAATATTTAATCAAATCCTCTCACTGCATTGATAACCCTACCCGCATGTGCCAAATTGGGTAGCAAAGGGTGCTATGCAGATTTACAGAACCTCGTAGTGTGGTGGTGCGATATTGAGGTCTCGTCTCACTCCCTGATGAATTTGAATATTAGATCGGTTACCTAACCATTTGTGAGGTTATAACGCGTCGGTAGATTAGTGAATGGAGCGATGGGTTGATTATTATGGCCCGGAGTGTATTGTGGTAGGTGACAGTCAAGGGCGCGGTGGGCTTAGGAACACAATTGCTGGCGTTACGAGATATTGGGACAGATATGTATAGAGATATGAGGAACAGGGTGTAAAGTTCACTCATCCTCTAGAAAAGCGTTGATCATCCGACCAGACAGGTGTTGTGTCTGGTTGGCAACCATTGATTTCGGGATGAAGTATATATATCGGTCGCGCGGTCAACTCTGCTTTAGCGATGCAGCATTTGTATGACGTCAGGTCTTTGATGAGTAGTTCGCATGTGGCGTTGTAGATGCCGCTACATAGGTATGTTTGTAATTAATATTTTTAATAATAAATTACTGACTAGATTGACTGAGATTAACGTGGCTATACAAAGGTTTTATTATGGTTTTTTAAACTGTTAAAACACAGTTCGTGAAAAATATATATCGTGACATACCGGACGTTTGTATGTGCATCGCAAATATGGAAAAATATATGTTCGATACGGCTATCAGATCGAACATCACTACGGTCAAGCTGATAGTTATTGTGTGGAAATGCATAGTAAATAATTTTTTCACTCGGGACAACGCACGCAGTAAGTAATTTAACCTTATAACTTTGGAGAAATCTTTAAAGTACCAAGAAGTGTAGTAATGTATGCGAAACGCTACAGTCCTTGCACAGTTATTTTACGTTTGACAACAACCCAAGGAGCAGTCCACCAGCAACCTTATGTCTATAAAAATAAAGATCAGTTTGATTTTGACAGTGATGCCAAATCAACGGTAAAAACAAGTGTAGCTAACAGGTAGGTCTCAATTTTTTTTTTCTCTTCAGTAAATGCTGTCTGTCAAGAATTTGGTCCATCATTTCGATTACATAATGTTTCAGTTAAACTTGTTATCCGGAATAGAACTGAAAAATCCGATCAACTATTCCATTTTGAAAATCAAATCGAAGTGTTAACGTTACGGACGCCTACACTCGCTACATAGGAACAATTGAAAAGGCCCGTAGTACAATATTGGAAACAATCCGCTTGCGTCACGGCTCTAAAAATTCCATTTTCAATTAATCGACGAACGTGTGGACGCTCCATGAACGCGCGGAGTGAACGTAACGTAAACTCGAACTAATTTAAAATACTCGTTTCGCACAATAAGACTTTATTCATATCTATAGGCGATATATCAAGTACTTGTCCCAAAAAAAAAATGGAAAAGTTGTATCTTCCGCGTTCGTGCTAGGGCCTCAGAAGATTGAAATTCATCGTGATTGAAGCATGCGTCCTTTGGATTCTCATGAAAGTTTGTAAAGTTTTATAAGATCGTTCGTTATGATTATGAACGTCGTGATAATGCCTGCTCCCTGACTTCTAAATCTTATGATAAAATTGATTCGTTGATCCTAATGTCCTGTCTTATAGTTACTAATATAATAATACCAGCCTATTAGTGTCCCGCTGCAGGGTAATGGTCTCTTCTCATACAGAGAAGGCACGAGCATTGATCACCACGCTTGCTAAAGACGGGTTGGTGTTTCGCCCGTGTGAACCCTAATTCTTTTTCTAAAATAAAAGTAGCCTAAGTTACTTATAACATCAGCCAGTGAAAGTCCTGTTAAAATCAGTCCCGCCGTTTCGGAGATTAGCCGGAACAAACAGACAGACAGAGAACAATTTTATAAATAGTTTTTTTGTTATAAGTATCGTATAAACTTTTATAAGTAGATGAATTTAGGTTTTTTTTTGAAAACATTCACTTTGATTTTAACTGTAAGTCCAAGTTTACTCGAGTTGTTTTTCCGTCACCGATCTCAATAATGTTACTAACAAGAACCTAATTATTGGCTGCTTACCCTGTAATTAAACTTTTATAATGTCCTTATATTTTGTAACAATATTCTGATTTAAATGAGTGTCCGTGGAGTTTCTTGCCCGTTCTTCTCCATAGGAACCTACTACGCGTTGGAATAGGCAACTAGCTTCATATTTCTGACTGACCAACCCCTTGACAATTCAAATTGCCTGTAATTTGTTTATTTGAAATAAATGCTTTGAGTTTGTCCAATAATGAAACAACAAAAGACTCTAATCGAATAAAAAAAAACCAGCAAACACACGCGAACGAAAGCGCTTGCTAAGAAGTTGTAGGTGCTCATTCAACGTGATAAGCTTCTTACTCAGCCTGAGTAAGAAATCCTTGGTAAACGATGGATGCGTCTAATTCCACCTTCATCGAAATCAAAGTAAAGGACTTTCAAAGTACAACTCAGCCTATCCGTTCTGGATTTACAGGCAGGATAGTAAGGGCAACCCAAAAAACAAAAAACTACCGATACAATATTGGACACAATATTGGCGTTCCAAAATTCAATTTCCAATTAATCGGCGTTGGTATGGGAGTGTGAGCTCAGGAGTGAATTTAGTACACTCATCTGTACATCTATGGTCATAATTTTGACATTGTCAGCGTGTTTGTTTTGTTGCAATAAGGGCGTTTCTCGAGATTCCAAGTGTTGGTTGACTGTACACCAAGCATGGACCTACTGCTCTTTGAATTTTATTATTATATTGATGTAATATCAGGTTGTGTGTAATCAGCTCTAGTGTGACCTAATAAAAATGAATTACGCTGTAGTTACGAGAACTGTTATGGGGAACGTAATTTCAGAAAAATATAACCAGTGTTTAAACGAGCGTGTAAAGGAAGTAGTATCATAGAGTATATGATTTGAAATAAGCATGTATGAGTTTACAAGGAATTAAATAAGACTTGTGTAAAAGTTCACACTATATGTGGATAATAAGGGGTAAGTCTTGTATGATTAATAGTAATTTATAATGCAAAATGAATAAACAGTCACGTGAGCGAAGCCACGGGCGCAGCTGGTGATTAATATGAGTAAAGTGTTAAAGAATAAGTGAAAAGTAAAATTATGCAATTTTATTACTTTATGGATCATATTCAAAATCTAGACGAATATTGTGCAAAGTTAGCTTAACTTCGATCACATTTAAATAAGTTATAATATCAACTGTAGTTGCATATAGCAAACTACAAATAAACCTACAAATCAAATTCCCCAAATAGCTCTAGACTTAAATCAAAAATAGCTCAATCCATTCCATCTCCAAAAGCATTCGGACAACCACATCTCACACAGAACGAATCAATCAAATAGATTCATAAATAGAGACTCAAGTTGGAACGTCTTGACTCCTACCGATGTTGCATTTCAAGAACGCTTGTCTATCATTCTAAGTTAGGTATACCTTATTGCAATGACATAAGATCCACATGACGTACAATCGTGAATTGCACTATCTGTATCAGGGGATTGTATAGCCGTTTCCTGCTACCCGGAACTAATGTTGTCCAAGTTTATAGACTGACTGGGTGAGAGCGCTTATGTTGATTTTGTAAAGCAAGCTCTACAATCAGTTTTTAAAGATCCACACTAACTTCTGTTCTGAAGGTAGCAAAAATGTGGTCACAGAACTCACAGACATCAATTTCATCAATTTTGTTTTTTCTGACGTGAGGACTGCATAGTCAAATGTTTTAGCAGGTGCGGTCTTCTTCTTTTCATGTGGTTACTGACTAACCTGATGTCAGAGTTTTAAAATCAGGGTTTTCTCACAATGTCTTCGTGTTTCGTCAATGTCCGAAAAGTCAGAGGTGCGTGCTTCGGGTTTGAACTCGAGACCTATGACTTTGGCAGTCTGACGGTCACACCACTAGGGTATCACTGCCCCGTAGGTGGTGATAATCACATATCCATCAGAATAGGAAGTAGGCCATAACATATAACAGCATTGCAGTTTATGTTATTAATGGCTAGCAGGAAAGTCAATATTCAAGAGATTAATAGAACATGTGTGATGACAGTCGAGTATTCCAACAGCAGCGCTCTGCATAGTAATAAAATAAATAAAGGCACAGTCAAGCAATATTTCTGAACACAATTCCCAACCGCCTCATTCAAACTTTTTCATAAATATCTTTATTTCCGGAACACATTTTTGCTTCGCTCGTTGTGTCATTGTGTCAAGTTTTAAAGAGTCAATCGAGGGAAATAGGTTTTTGGCAAAGTTCCACAAACAGGTTTCCGGAATTACACAGTAGATAGGTCTATTGTGCATTTTTATATGAAAGAAGATGAGAGAAAGAAAAACCAATATTACAGATTAACTTTAGAGGTGCTCTTGAAAAAGTTAGTTATTATGTGGCTCAGAGTAGCGCTAAACTGGTTTATAATAACTCAAGATAGTGAATGCTCAGCATTTGATTTCGAATAACCATTAATACCAAAATTCCTACCTGTCTTGTCCATCACAAGTTCCAAGTCTAACAATTACATAATCATGCTCATATCTCCAGTTAGTCTAAATCTTGATCGATATCTGGGGAATAGCCCTGTCACTTCACTCAAGCTAACCGGAAGATACGTCCGCTTGTCCAACTTTGCGAGCAGATGGTGAATGCGATCGTTGTGGGAGGCTTCCTGTGATGTGGGATGTTAGTTGGCATTTAGTTGTATATTGCAAAAGTTGGCTATATCCATCAAAGTATCTTGTGGGTCATATTCTTTATTTGTAATATAAAATATTGAACAAACAAGGTTGATGATACGCTATTCTATCGAACATATTTTGAACATGATGACTTTCGACAATATTAGTTGTTATTAAGTGGCCTCAACATAGGCCCTTTAAAAACTCCGCAGGTTTTTCATGTTTTTTTTACGTAACTAAGCAAATATTAACTGTTGTAACACTATATTCTAGAAAATGACACTTCTAGTCCCTTTTCTTACCACTAACGTGATATTTTGTATATAAAGCGTCTTCTATATTTGTATACAGCTCTGGTCAGTCGGTCAAAGGCTATAGCCGTAACAGTAAACTTTTACGACCGCTGCAAAGATAAGGAGCGAACATGTTATACTTTTATCAGCACATACGTGGTAACAATGTGTTTCTATTGTCATTGTTTTGTGTATTCTTTGTTTAGTAAAAATGTTTGTACGAATTCTGTGGGCATTTAAAATTGAGGAAGACGAAGATACACAATAACAACAAAAAAATACACAATTATTATGCGGATGTAAATTATTAATTCTTGCAGGATACTTATTCAGATGTTAAATCTGGTTATTGACTATGTAGTTAAATTAATGATTACTCTTTCGACGCGATAAATTATTTACGATAAATGATTCTTTCAATGTGGCAAGAAAATGGGACGGACGTTACAAGAAACTTTGTCGGAAAGTGCAATTCGAAAAAGTAGTATTCAAATTCGAAGGCGACCTAGTAACTTCAAGCCACGTTCACACATTCAGTGGGAACAGCTTTGAATTTCGTTCAGCCCGTTTAAGAAAATACTGCGAAGTCAACTTCCAACAATCTCGTATAATAGAATCTGCAACTGACAAAGAGACCTATCTTGAAAACATCGCGACCCATTTACTGGAACGAGAATCTAAAATTGGGCTCGTTTTCAGTTTGGTAATAGGCTATTTAGCACCGCTCGGAATGGGTAAAACCGTAAAGGTGGCAGAAAATATAGTGCGTCCTAATACCACAAATCCTTCGCGTTTAATTAACGTAATAATTTTCAAAAGCAATTCGAATACAATCGAAAGCTATAGCAGAACAAGTAACTCCATTTTATGATACCTTGGGGTATTAGCATGCAGATTGTTACCGGTATTCCGGTATGGAGCGGTTTGATGTGGTTCTAACTGGTTCGAACTGCTTCACGCCGGATCCTAGTAATCCATGTTGCGTTATATCTATGCGTAGAATCTAGAAATGATTTTGGTCATAATGTTCGGTATATTTTACGATGTTAGATATAAGTTTTTTTGCGTGTGTTGGGCTATGAAATGGTTTGACACAAATAGTTCTGAAAATAGACTAGGCATGCTATAGCCTTCGAAGGAAACGTTAAATTGTTTTATGTACTATACTGTATTTTTAATAGCGTCATTATTTTTATATTAACCTCAAACTGATTCCTAGCATGGAATCTTTTAACGACTTCTTGATATTTACTAGTAAGTCTAAAAATATCATGATTGTGTTAGTTACAATAAGTAAATATTGTAGCTTTACAGAATGAGGTTTATTTGTGTACATTGTATTATTTGCGTGGGATGCTTAGCTTAAGAGACTTGTATTGTCTAAGTCCTGCGGATGAACCTTATTATAATCCCTGCTGAATACACCAGTACTACAAGTACTAGTAGGTACCCTAGTTACTTAATAAAGTGGTGTTTCAGTGAGTGAGAAACACTACCGCAAGCTGGATCAAACTTGGTAATAGTTTCCATCATGAAGACAATACTTATTTATTAATTCGTAAAAAAAAAAGCACACCACAGGAAAGTCCGGTGAAGCAGCCGACAGTTGACCTGCGAAATGACCGAATGAAATACCTAATTACATTAAGAAAACATGGCATAGTACATTAGTCTTTTGCAAAAGTTTTAAAAGCTACAGTTTACTTTCTACGTCAATTAGTAAGGAAGAAAAGAACCAAAGAAAAAGTTTATTCAAAATGAGAAAGATTTTAAGTCCCTCATTTTCTTATACTGCAAGTATCCTTTTTACGAAGTCGGAAATGTGAACAAACAAATTCTTCACACCAAAAATCACGCTCTTATTAATATACTTAGAAACAACTTCCAGATGAAAACACATGAGTTCCAACATGCCTAATAAGTACGCTTTCATCAAACTTCGTTACATAATGGAAGGCAAAGGAATCAGAGACCAAAATACGTAGTCCTAAGTTACGAACGACGTAAGGCTTTTACATATGAGCCAATTAGGAAACTTATACAATGATTTCAATAGTCATAAATTGCCAATCTGCGTTTATATATTTGTTGGCTTTAACTAAGGTTACCATATAATTTATCATCATCATCTACTTAGCCTTTTCCCAACTATGTTGCGGTCGGCTTCCAGTCTAACCGGATGCAGCTGAATAACAGTATTTTACATGGAGCGACTGCCTATCTGACCTCCACAACCCAGTTATTAGGTCTAGTAATACCAGGCATACCTCTTGGTATGCCTGGTTGTCAGACTTTCGGGCTTCTGACGAGACGACCTGTAAAAATTGTCGAAAGATGTGGATCTTTGACAGTCTTTACAGGTCGCTCAGGGCTATTGTGGGTTATCGGGAACGCCCTCTGTTAGTTAACATACTGTATATTAAAATTAGCAGTAGTGTGTGCAGTTTTCTACCGACTGTACTTTGACTGACGAATTGAATAAAACTGACGAATCGACGAAAATTGGCAAACAGTGGAAACTGTCGAGTTAACGAAACTGTCTAATCGATAAAACTGACGAATCAGTGAAACTGACTAATCAACGAAACTGGCGAATTAAATTAACTGACGACTGAGGGAAACTGACCAGTGATACGCGGACTCATTTATAAGTAAAACATCTTATTTACTTTAAAAGTTTCCCTGACTTCATCATTTTAAGTTTTCACCATTTTAAGTCTTCACAGTAGGTTGAATTTCACTTTGTGAACTGAATATTTTCTTTTGGCCGACTATTTATGGATGGACTTAGTTTCATGTAAGTTATTCCTTGTTTTATCATCTCCTACTAAACCATAAAGAGTAAACCCGTACCTTGTTTCATAAAAACAGTAATATTAAGCAAGCTAGCCATACCAGAGCTTTCAGGCAGCCTTAAATTTCATAATATTCTAAATATATGAAGCTCCAAATTTTTCCTCGCAACAGTTTTTAAGGATTTAACCCGAAAACCGAAGACGAGCAGGCTTAATCAAGCATAAATAAAGGATTATAAGGGATGAAAGGGGCGAAAAGGATAGTTCTAAAAATATGTTTAGCTTTGTAATCACTTCAAAAAAATTTGTATCTATTCCAGTGGTTTTGCATAAAACAAAAGAATGGAAGCTAACTGACAGTTGAGTGAATTTATGGTCCTTTTTAGGGTTCCGTAGCCAAATGGCAAAAAACGTAACCCTTTTAGATTCATCATGTCTGTCTGTCTGTCCATCCGTATGTCACAGCCACTTTTTTCCGAAACTAAAAGAACTATACTGTTGAAACTTGGTAAGTAGATGTATTCTGTGAACCGCATTAAGAATTTCACACAAAAATAGAAAAACAGCAATAAATTTTGAGGGTTCCCCATACTTAGAACTGAAACTCATTTTTTTTTTTTCATCAAACCCTTACGTGTGGGATAACTATGGATAGGTCTTCAAAAATGATATTGAGGTTTCTAATATCATTTTTTTTTAAACTGAATAGTATGCGCGAGAGACACTTCCAAAGTGCTAAAATGTGTGAAATGTGTGTCCCTCCCCCTGTAACTTCTAAAATAAGAGAAACGATAAATTAAAAAAAAAAATATGATGTACATTACCATGTAAAATTCCACCGAAAATTGGTTTGAACGAGATCTAGTAAGTAGTTTTTTTTAATACGTCATATTTGCTAAATATTGTACGGCGGTACGGAACCCTTCGTGTGCGAGTCCAACTCGCACTTGGCCGGTTTTTTGTTTTGTCTATCGCAAGGATGAGGGTAAACATGACATAGAAAGTCAGTTCCGAAAAACAGGCTTTCTTTAGAAATCGTATTGGTTTTGAGGGGTTAATTTTAAGAATATAAGTATGATCTTTTCGATACTGCGGCAATATATTCTATCTCAACAAAGACAAGAATAAATGTTGCTTCAGTTTCAAAAGTCCCATTAAAGTAGGGTAACAAAATTAGAATAAACCGCGTCGAATAAAATTTGCATACAGTACGGGTCGCGTTCTACGTCCAAAATTGAGTTTCCCATGCCTATCCTAAAACCAATATGGCTTCCATCCACCTTCCCCAAATGTAGCTTCCCTACCATGCCGCGACAAACGACGACACTAGAGAATCGACTAAACGTTTATATCCACACCTATCGCTTACAACATCAGCATGGCATACAAATCTGTATCAACATTACCGTCAATGTATAACAACATTTCTCGTTCCCCGTTTCTGCATAACACACAGTTGTAGAAATTACGGCCCCATTCCAGGAATTGTTTTGTTTCTTGTGCAAATTTTCTTTGTTTGCGAAAATGGCTTTAATGTGTGTATTTAGTGGTTTAATAAAGGACCTTATTGTTAATGTTATAAGTTGTGTGGTATATAAAGGTCGTGTTACATGAAGCTATTTCGACCATTTCACTGAACCGACGTTTCTCGCTTTGTGCTTGTTGTAATATTAATAATTATCATCAAAAAGTTTTTAATAGAAACATGAGAAAATAATTTAATCCAGCTTTGAACTAATTTTATATATCTTAAAGATTCCGCTAAGTCTGTTATTTGAGATGAAAAAATAATTGAATAACCTACAACTAAAATATAAAAGATAGAGAAATAATTTTCTTTTCTCTGCTTTTAATTCAGTCTAAATGGTAAATTACCTGGTGTAGTTTTCATCCTGTTGAGGCGATTAAGTTTATTACACGAAGTAACATTTCATGGAAATGTTTTAGTTGGCTAATTACAGACACCCCTAATTGCTATAATTTGGGCTATAAGTTTATTATTTATACCGTATCAAATTGCAAAAAAATGTATTTGTTAAATAAATAAGGTATAGGTAGGTGGGTAGGTGGTGGTAGGTGGTCATGATGGCCCAGTGGTTAAGGCCTCGCCTCTCATGTACGAGGTTGTGGGTTCAAATCTGGGCAAGTACCAATGTGACTTTTTCAATTCATATGTACTTTCTGAGTTTATCTTGGACATTACTGACATCGGTGAAGGAAAAACACCGTGAGGAAACCTGGACTTGTAGTTAATATAAGTCTGCAATCGCCAACCCGTCTTGAGCAAGCGTGGTGATCAATGCTCGTGCCTTCTCTGTATGAGAAGAGGCTTTTGCCCTGCAGTGGGACAATAATAGGCTGATATTATTATTATTATTATTATAGGTAGGTACATAAAACAAGTATCACAGTTGTCACAATCATTAAAATCATTAAATTTGACAATACTACGTACATAATACATCAACATGTTATCTATAGATACATCAGTATCTTAAATTTTCGACATATAACGCACTCGTGATACGCATACATAACCTCTAATAATGGATAATGCATGTAAATCGATCAAGACTTGAAGCCATATTGAACGTTCCTTGCGCCCATATTTTACATGGAATGATGGGAAATTCCGTTTGATGGCACCTCTCGTATGTCACCTCGAAACATGCAAATACTTCCACAAACTTTAAACGCCTTTTTAAGGAAAACGCATCAATGTCATATTTGGGACCGAAATGGAAGATTTTCCTGTTTCCTTCACAAGGTAATTTTAATTTAATATTTATGGTTCTTCTTATCGAGATAAATTATGTTTTTTTGAAATGGAAATTGGAATTTACGTTGTTTGGGCTGTTCTTGGAACGAAGAAGACTTTTTGTTTTGCGATGGTTAGGGGCTGCGTCAACTTGAAATATGGATTTATGGTGACCAGATAATTATCTGGGCACCATAAATACAACAACTTAATAACTGTTGTTGTATATCATAGAATAGAATATTTATTTGCGTTAAACATGGTATACAAGGGTGTTAAATACAAATTGAGGCACAAGCATGTTTAGCTAGGATAAAACATAGCAAGCAAAATTTTAAAGACGTAGACATAGAATTTATAATATACGATTGCCTCGTTGGTCTAGTGGTAGCAAGCGCTACTGCTGTGCATGAGGTCCTGGGTTCGATTACCGCGTTGGGCAAAGATTTTTCTATCTGAAATGTCTCAGTAGCAGCCCGGAGTCTAGATTTGTGCCCGGTTGATGGCAATAGGCTCGCCCCCTATTACATGAGAGTTAAACATAACTGGAAAAATGTGGGTGTACCTGCTACATTTTCACTCTGATGTTATGTTTATGTATGTTATGTACCTTATAATATTACCTAAATAAATATGTGATGTATTTAATTCTTAGGGTACTGAGACGATATCTCATAAATTAAGTAAAATATGTGTGGGTAAAAACACTTCAGATTACAAAACATAACTTTTTATTAACATTCAGCAAAGCTTAATTGTGTTTTCCAAAACGTGTTTGACGCAGTTACACTTATGTTATACGGTCGTTACAACGCATTGCCAACATAAAACTAGTTACAAGTATACAAATAGACCATGAATAGTACTCCGGGGCGGAATTGTGACGGTTTCCTGGAAACGTCGAGAGTTGTAGGGGATAGTTAGTGGGGTGTGCCTCAGGGTACGTCGTTAGGATCTCTATTATTGAGCCACGAATTAGAATCCTTTCTATTAACCTAACTAGTTTAATGTGAGTTGGAATTTACGGGTTCACGGGTAATGTAAGTTATTTATTACGGGTGAATTCTCCTCTATTTATATTATCTATATTACGTTGTTATTGTTTTACGCCATAATAATGTTAATCTTGAAGTTAACGTTGGTGCATACTGACAGCTTGTTGTGTACAAGGAACATTAATCTATTGTTCTCAGGCGACTCCAACAACGTGCACGGAATAATAAACAGTAAATACAATTTCCTTTTATAACCAACATTTATTAAGATGATGAATTTTGTTATGTTCCTGCTAATAAAATATTCAGGTGCTCAAAGTTGAATGCGCAAATGCCTTCCACTTTATAAGTAGATATTTTACAAATAAATCAACAGGTAACAATTTATCTTTCCGAACAATTTACCAGAAATACCATAACTTACCGGCGTTGTTTAGACTAACGATATTTTATGCGATTCAGAATATCAACAAGCTACTTTTTGTAATGAAACTTTACAGAAACTTGTATAAAACAGAAGTTACTTTATCGTATTTTCGAAGGAGTGAAACCTTAAAGTTTGTTCCGGTTTAAGGGCGATGGTTCGGTAACTTTTGTCCGTTGTTTTGTCAAATTTAAGATGGCCAACAGTTGTGTTATAGTTCGTAAACCGATATTTTAAGGTAAATGGATTAGTTTGGGAAATGGTAGGGTACTTCGAAATTGTTATTTATAGATTGAATCTGTTCGTTGACTTTGGAATAAGTCTAAGTATCCATTGGCAGATGAGATTATGCTTAACTGCAATGATTCTTACAAAAAAGGACTAATAATACAACCAAATAAAGATGGTGTTTAGATCATAATGATTTGGTGCTCCATTATTTTATTTGATAAAAAACGTAAATAGCAAAGTATTAACTTCGTCTCTAGTAATAATTTGCGCTAGTACTTTTAATGATGACCTGTTTCCTTTTAGGATCAAGCTATGGAAAGCTTTTTAGCTTAGTGACTCGGACGGAAGAACAGTTTTGTTTTATTTTTCAATTACTTTTAATAGCAGTGAAGAACGAAGCGTTCATCATTTTAACTATCACTAAGTTCTACTTCAAGCACTATTGTATTAAACATTTTATTTGATTAATACACTGTGTTTTTCAAAATTTTAAGTTTTATAGTAGAAATATGAAAGAAGAAAGAATGTGTGTTTAATTGCTACAAAAACACAAACATAATAACATTAAACGATAGTTTATTTATTTATATTTAATCATCAAGTAACAATGGACTCAATATGTTAGTAACAATATTTCTTTACAACTATGTTAGCAAACATAACCTAACACTGCCTTATAGCTATGAGAATCCCTGCTGCAAACTCAACACCGATTTAGAAAGCTTGCAGCAGCGATTCGCACACAAACAGTCCAGTCTGCGCGCGATACACTGCAGTGTAATGTTGGGGCTGGCCCGCAGGATACGATAAATTAGAATTATGAATAGTAAAACAAAACAAAAGCTATAATTATAAGTACAAAACAGAAATAGTCGTCATGTCTTCACAGTCATGACGACTATTTAAATTATTTATATTCGGCAAGAAGGCTTCCACTCAGAATCAGCGCTGTCCTATGGGTCCCCCATAACACAACGCTGATTCTCAATGCTCACCTTAAAACGACGATAAGCAGTAACTTACTAACCATTATCTTTGTTAACTGTAGGTACATGTGATAAAACGCATATATTCACAAAACCACACTAAAGCTTAGTCATAACCTGAATAGCTGAGAACTCAAGCAAATAACGTTCATATGTCTAAAGCAAGCACCAGTATGTTCCTTATATTATGTGCCGTACAAACATCTACAATGAACAATCCACTTTATTTAAAACGATTTCATTATATTCAGTCACGTTTAGTCTCTGTGTTTCCAAAGCTAAAGAAACTTCACTGATTATCAAATTCATGGTATTTACAACTTAGTTACTTTTAGTCTCCTGTGCTTTGGAACGAGAAAAATGTTGTCTATTGAAGAGAGTTTTGGTAACAATTCTGTTATGTTTTCGAACGTTTTCTGTAGAATGAAATATTTATAGGTCATCGGTCACTTTGATGTTTATTGTCATTGTCAACCTTTGTTGAGAAAAATTATGGTTAGCGTTTGAAGTACCTACCTCAGTATTTTTGTATCACGCAGATGTTCTGCGAATTGATACGTACTTATAAAAATGATGTTCTTGCTTTAGGAATTTGTGCTCAAGAGCTAGAATAACATCAACAAGTTCAAAAGAAATACTTATCTTTGCTAAGAAAAGGTATTTCTTAGTAAAGATAAGTATTTCTTTAGTTTTTAACAACATGCACATGAATATTAAATTAATGTTGTTTCCATTGTATAAATGCTGTTATTATATTATACAATGAAGTCTTCTTGAAGGATTTTTAAAAACTGCTGCTACTTTCAGCAATTATTTTCATTGCCAACATTAGATTCTACGGTTTAATGTCCATCCCATTAAGTTAGAGCGTCGTGGTTAGCATAGTTAATTTTTTTTACATCTCTCCATAGGACCCAAGAGGGTAGTTGTAACTAATCTGACGTCAGAACTTCCCGGTTCAGTCAGTTTCGTAACAACCAGAATTTTACGTTCATTTTTATTCCTGTAACTTGCTGTGGTTATGATTTCTTTGGAAGTAAGATACAAGTTTTTATTGATGTCTTAGCAGTTTCAGGCGTTGGAATTTTAGTAGTCTTTTTTATTTTTAGGTCACGTTCTTCTTCTTTATAGGTATTGATCGTAACGTTGTCTTCGTAAAAAATATTAAAAGGCTTACTTGGAACGACAACGGATTTAAAGGTCACTAAAACCGTAGTTGTTTTATTGAATAACAATTTCTTATTGTTTTTTTTTTATATATGTATTATTCAACTAGTGCAGTATTTTAATAGAATGAATTCTTTCTTCAAATGTTTATGAAAATGTCTGACAATAATTTCTGACTTCCTTTGTGGCTACCTACAAAATTAATTGTGTGTTTTAGCTACTCCCTTAAAGTTATGCGAGACAATTTTCAACATAATTAAGATTTTACACACCAAATCGAATACAAGTAATCCATGTCAAATCATCACGTTAAACGTGAACAATCATACCATCCACTGTTGACGCTTCCAACAGCAGTTTGCCATAACCAATAGTTACGTCAATTAGCTCTCCTATCTCATATTGTATCTCCGCTTTACTTCCGTGTTAATCTCAAGATTACCCGTCGGCGTCACCCCTCTCAGTTATATTACGTCATTTTGCTTCTCTATCGCCAGGTGTTTGAAGCAATGCGCCACTAAGCGTTATAGTATTGGTTTCATGGGCTGTATTCTACAAGTATTATGTTATGATTTGGATTTTTTATTTCTGTGTCTGAGTTTTTATGATTGTTTTAGATTTGGAAATGGCTTATCTGCATTTTCGTTCGTTCCTTTCTGACTACAATCAACTAAGATGTTGTGTTGCATGTTCCCTTTAAATTCATAGGTACATATTCTTTGCCTTTTAATCTTGAAGAAATTACTAATATTGATAGATTTCAACTGTGTACACTACATTTCAACACTATTTCCAATCAAATCAGCAGCTATTCTCAAAGAACGAATGAAACCATAAAAAGAATAGCAGGAAATAAAAAATCTGCCAACGAGAAACTTGCAGCGATTAATCAATTTCCAAGAGTACAGGTGCCGCCAAGTTTCGGCTTCGATTAAAACTGCATAAAGCCATAACTACGCAAGACTGTTTCATTATTAGTTCAACGGCACTATGGAACTACGAGGCTACTAGCGTTCTTTTATGAGCTTATTTTATGAAAGAACTTGGGCTAGTGTATTTTAACTTTGTTTTTAGGTAGACTTTTTAGGAAACACCGAGGTGTTCTTTATGCCACATTTTTAGGTGGCGGTTATCATTGGTCTATTATTTATTTTAGACCATTCAACATTGAGTACAGTATTACTTAACTTTTTGGACATTGCAAATTTATATCGAAGTGGTGGGTTTTAGCCAATTTTCCAAATTCATCATCATGAAGCTGGCATTTTTCAGCCACGATTAACCCTCTGCTAGGCACGGGCTTCTCTTCCGTTCTGCCATACTTCCCAGTTCCGTGCATCGTCCTTCACTTTTGTGAAATCATATTTTCCAACTTAAGTATTATTTATAATCTAAAAGGTTCGTTTCGGCAATAAATATGATCTTATCTTGAATCTTAGTTTCGATCTCACGATGGAATATCAACAGTTTCCGATGATATTATGTGATAGATGACCGGTGAAGTAAAATATGATACTCAAATTGGCCTTAATTATCTTTAAGTATCGCTAACGATGTGGAAATAGCAACGAGAAATTATAAAGGCATTATAAGTCATAAATCTATAGCCTCATAAAATTGAGCTCCTGAAATTGAACTTTGATCTTACCGTTAACTCATCCTGCAGTTTTAAAAAAAATATTTGAGTAAACTTCATTAGGTGTCCAGTTTCTCTTCTGAAACTTTACAAACTCTCACTAGGCCAGACTGTTTCAGTATTAGTTTAGTAACTTTGGATGTTTTATAGGCTTTATCGATAGAGAATATATTATTTAATGAGGACTTAGATAAGAATAGATACCCTATAACTTTTCTAGAAGAGTGATAAAAATAGTATAGTTATCCGTGCTTATCGGTAGTAATATGCTAGCTAGTTTTTCCAGTATTATCTGGACCTCAGATAAAAGAATATACTTCAGCCTTCCTTAGTGGTAAGACTAAGTGTTCCCATAGGAATGATAGTACTATAGCATGTAGGGTATGTGGTAGCCTAGGCAGAAGTTAGACTGTTATTGCCTTTACGAAATTCCTTTGCGAAGGACAGCCCCGCGAGAATAGGGCAGTATACACTGAAGATTGAATATATTATTATTTTATACGCATTTCTTTGTCTATCTATATCATGTGTGCTGTAAAACTCCTGAATAGAAAATTTGTCAATGTTATGCAAAATGCAGCCACTCAAGAAAGTGTGACAACATTATTAATCGCAACTGCAGAAAATTCAGTTACTTATAAACACAATTTTCAAAACCTTATCCAAATTCGAATTATAACAGCCTGTTGATATAGTGTTAAATAAATAATTTTAGTAACAGATTTAAAATCACAACCGTTGAACCAACAATTCTTGCGTGCACCGAGACGAAGCCCATTCCCTAAAAACACAAACTAAACGATTAATTAATCAAACCTTTCTCCATTGTATCACCGTGTATTTTCGTTGAAATTCATTACATCCCAATACAATCCAGTTATTTATCATCCGATGCGAGTGTTCTGAATTAATCATCGTTCGCTTGCACATCGCGAGGTAATTTATGAACACCATCCATTGCATTAAGCGCGTATAATAATAAAGGTTCAATTTGGAAATGTTGGAATATGATATTTATTTAGTTACCAAATTTTTGTTGAATTTGGGCGATATCAGCAATAGTGAATGTGTCATTTGTGATGTTTACATTGAAGAGACTGTCGTTTTGATGCTGACTGTTGATTTTAAGGTTGTGTTTGTTCATAATGTTTCCATAAAATTATTTGATAACCTTCTCATTGATAAGCTTAAAAGTATTAACGACAGTTTCCACTTTATCCAAGACAGCATTGTTGATTTTGTGCAAGGCCGGATGAATTTGCAGTCTCAAATCTGGTGTCCCTGAATACTATTAGTTACACATTCATCTAATTATCTCTTAGTTAGTATAACAGTTTCATCATCACCAAAGTTATGATTTTCTAAAATACAAGCAATATAATTTTCTGCTCACACATAGATTTAGTTTCCAATTTTATTGTAGTAGGTCAACGAGGATCGACAACTAATTATGTTTCTAATTACAATGTTGTGGTTTTGTGTATTGGGCAGCTGTATGATTAGTTCTATTACTTTCAAGCAATTTCTGATGCGGTTTTCGATACTGATAATTATGTTATTTCGTAATAAACAATAGTATTAATAATTATAATATGGGCGTGGAGTCGACAATCATTGTACCGATAATCGTAACGGTTAATGGCCTAATAGCGGAGAGCCTCGACCAAAACCACAGGAGGCTCTCATTGCGGGGCTAGACCATGAGCTTGATTCAGAAAGCAGTACTCCTGGACACGGCAAGCATAGTAAGAGGTTCCTCTCTCTAGACTCTCTGATGCCGATGTGCTACTATTTTGTATACTTTTGGATTTTTATTTATAAAAATAAAAATAAATGTGAACAATATGTATCAAAATGAAATAAAGAGAATTATAATATTAATATTTTTTTATCTGTGGCATTAGTAGACCTATGACTTAATAAATGGAATAATATAAAATAAACATGTTGAAAACGGTATTGAAAACTGAACAATAGAAAGTATTCTTAACGAGCTTGAATAACTAGATAATAAAATGGAAAAAAAAATGCCTTGTATTATAAGAACGATTCTTTGAAAATAGACTTGAGATTTAGTATTAACAGTTTCTCTTGCTCTAGGCGAACATAAATTACCTTAAGAGTCTATTGTATTTAATTTAATTGAAGAGAGGATTGTATAATACTCGTATTGTTACAAATTTCTTGTGTATATTTACTTCATTAGATGTTTCTTTTATTAATGCCCTTGGCCTTTGGCGTTATTCCAATCCTAAGATGTGATTTTCTTGAGTTTGTTAAAGCCTTGAATTGAATAAAATACAGTATTTATAATACTTTGAGGGAGAATAACGGCCATAGGCGTTTTTATAACAGTAAAACTTCTATTGTTTCACGCTCAGTGTCCTTGAATGTGTTAATTAGTGACTGAGTGATGAAGTAGGTACATTTGTTTCTGTTTTGGTTTTTGTAAAATAAAAATATTGGTTCATAATGATCCCTTAAGGAAAGAAAAGAAAGAAAGAAAAAAAAGTTTATTTGTCACAGAAACACGTGCATAAAAAACGATAATAAACTCGAGTAGATAACGACAACATAACGATACCAAAACAATAACAATACAATAACGAGCACAAAACAGAAATAGTCGGTAGCTGCTGACACGTTATGGCTGTGACAAGAAGGCCACCCACCACCTACCACTCAGCATGATGCTGTGCTAGTTGAAGTAGGTCCTCGTGGGAAAATCAAGTAACCCCAATTTACAGCTAGTGAAACGAAAAGGTTCGTTTTATCTAATCGAATAAGTTTTAAATAGAATCTATATAACCAATGAAAGTTATAAAAACGACAAGAGTGAAGAAAATTGTTGTAAAGTTCTTTTACTTTTAGAAAATGGTCTTTGTAACCGTATCTTCTAAACAAACTTATATGGGTCCAATATTATCGCTAATAGTGCCTTTCTTTCCAGACAAGGCACCATCTGAGGCAACATTTCGCGGCGCAGAGTTCCTATCATACGACCTGACGCAGACCGGTGGCGAGCCTATAGTCAGCACACAAGACGCCATCTCGCTGTACTTCAAGACGCGACAGCCTAATGGACTTCTCTTTTACACTGGTAAGCTTTTCTTTGCCTTTGTAGTAACTATGAGTAGCGTAAAAGCTTTCGTTTTGTCTACAATCCATACTTTCTGAAGTCTTTATTAGTAGGCTTCTTACTTTGGTGCAAAAATAGGTTCCTTTTTATAGACGTAATAATAGAAAGGAACCTAAGAGATCAACATGAATGTTATAACTATGAAGAACCCATCTATCCATCTGGTCTATGTTTATCCGCCTATATGCTCTACAAAATCACTCCTGTTCTAGGTGTAGATGCCAAGCTTACGGCGTATCATGGCGCAGTTAGTAATTTTCTAAGATTTGATGTTATTTTCTGGGGGAACTCAACCCTCAAAGAGTTAATATTCAGGTCACAAAAGAGATGCATTAGAGCCATGTTCGGTCTTAAAACAACCGACTCATGCAAGCAATTCTTCTTAAAATAGAAAATGCTAACCCTCTCGTCACTCTATATCTTTGAAATTGCGGTGTTCGTAAAATCAAACCCGCACTTGTTTAAAAAACTATCCGATATGGATAATCGCAACCGGCGCGATAAATATAAGCACAGATTGCGTGTGAGACCATCCAATACAGCACTAATGCGTAAAAGTGTTTTCTGTATGGCACCACGTATATTTAACCATCTACCACAAGCACTCAGAGATATAACTGTAACTAACTTATCTAAGAAAAAACTAAAAGAGAATTTGGCAGCCAAATGTTTCTACGTATATAGTATTGCTGAGTTTCTAATGGAGAAAACATAATAATTCTAATGTAGGGGCGAGTTAGCTAGTTTGGTTCTGTTAATTATTGTAAGTATATTTTTTGACTTATACTGTACTTGTATTTGATTTTAATTTTATTGTAATCGTTAACAAATTAATTTCAGCTTATTGTATTTTTTTAATGTATAATAACATTTTATTATAATTAATCATTTTAATTAATTAAATAACTATTTCAAATGTTATTATAATATATATTTGTACGCCGTTAAGGTAAAACATGACTGTGATTATTTCTGCAATGTACATAACATCTTGCATGCTTTGTGTGTGCATACTCATGTTTCGGACAAATAAATGATCATTCATTCATTCATTCAAACTAGAACCTTTTAACATAGTTTCATTTAAAAGAGTTTCCATGGAGTTCCTTGCCTGGCCTTCTCCATGAGAACCTAATCTTTGGAAGCTTCTCTCAGACTCCTTGACAATTCAAAAGTGTCAGTAGGAATATGGTTTAATTGAAATAAATGCTTCAAGTTGAGAACAGCTTAAAATCTTTAGTTAGTTTATAAAATAATTAAGAATTTAAGTTCTAATAAACTCTAAACTCCTTTAGCAAGCTGAGTATAGTTATTTTATCCCGTAACTTCCTTTTACTTCACTAACATTCTCTTAACCCAGAATAAAGGCGAAGTAAATTCATGAAGATAATTTTCTTAACAAAGTCTTTTATATTCAGGTCATGAAGCTGATTACCTCAACCTCGCTGTTCGAGATGGTGGCGTCTCCCTTACTATGGGTCTCGGCAATGGAAAGCAGGAGATGCATATCAAACCAGCGAAGACGAGGTTCGATGACCATCAGTGGCATAAGTTGACGGTGCATCGGAGGATACAAGAGGTGAGAACTTTTTAGAAACTATAAATTAACTTTTGTGTGCGGTATCTAAGATGGATAAGCGAGAGGGTGTGTCAGACTTTTACTGACTAAAACCCACCCGTGTTCCTTCCGTTGCCTGTGTGCCGGGGCCGCGTTATCCCTTTCGGACAAACCCGCAACCCCAGCAGGCATTGGTCTTTCGACCCCGTCGGTTGGTGCTGACATCTCTTTGAGGCGCGCGTGGAACACAACGCGCCGTCGACACGGGCCTGGTCCTTATCGGACGGCGAGCTGCCCATTGCTCACCGTCCGCAAGCCCGCGCCTACGGTGGCCGGAAGTCGGCTCTCGACTCCCGACGCCCGGGGCGTCTCCTGCGGCGACTAGGGCCGCGAGGGCGTGCAGCTTGCATCTCCCTCGCGCGCTCTGCCTCCTCCTTCGCGAGCATAACTGCTTCGCAGAAGGAGGTGACGGCCTCCCATGCACTCTCGCTCCGAACCATGGCCTGAACCAGGGCCGGACGCGAGAGATCGCCGCCGCCGATCGCCTCCGTGAGGACACGGCGGTGCTCCGCCCAAGCTGGGCAGACCTCCACCGTATGCTCCACCGTGTCCTCCGGGCGATCCACACAGTGGTGACACCCGGGCGTTTCCTCCCGCCTCACGCGGAACAGGAACCTCCCGAAACAACCGTGTCCGGTGAGGACCTGCGTCAGGCGGAAGGTGAGGACGCCATGGCGCCTCTCAAGCCACTCCTCAAAGAGGGGACTTATCGCCGCAATTGTGGCGTGCCCAGCGCTGGGTTGCGACAATCGTACACTCCATGCCGCCATGAGATCCCGCCGGAGCTCTGTCCGCTGTGCCGTGATTTCTCGCGGCAGCGGAGTTACACCCCGGCGTTTCGCCTCCTCGCGCAACTCCCACATGTGCGCGAGGACTTTCGCCTCCAGATCCCATGGCGGTAGTCCGGCAAGGAGGCTCGCCGCCTCACGGGAGACCGTGCGGTATCCCCGGACCAGCCTGATGGCCATGACCCTTTGGGACGCGTTCAACCGCCGGGCCGGTCGCAGCCTCAATGAACGCGCCCACACCGGTGCCCCGTAAAGGGCCATGGACCGCACGACCCCCGCGTAAAGCCTCCGGCAGGAGGCGTTTGGACCCCCCAGGTTGGGCAGGAGCCGCTTCAAAGCAGCCCCAGCCCTATCCAGTTTGGGAGCCAAACGTCGGAAGTGCTCCACGAAGTTCCACCGGCTGTCGAGGACGAGTCCCAGGTACTTCATCGTCGACTCGACACCGATGTGAACCCCTCCCGCCGTAATCTGGGAACCCGACAGTGGCGCGTTCCGAGGACCATAGAAACACATGGCCTCGGACTTGTGCAAGGCCACCTCGAGTCCCAGTTGCCGGATCCTTTCGACGATTGTCGCAACCCAACGTGTCGCTAGTTCGGCCGCCGCCTCATGCGACCTCCCCTGCACCAGGACCAGCGTGTCGTCAGCGTAGCAAACCACGCTGACGCCGCTAGGGAGGTCGGCGGCTTTACATCCCCTTTTTTTTTTTTTTTTTTGAGGGTGGGAAATCATCAAATGACTTCTCCCGCTCTGGGCAGAGCGAGAGGGTGTGTCAGACTTTTACTGACTAAAACCCACCCGTGTTCCTTCCGTTGCCGGTGTGCCGGGGCCGCGTTATCCCTTTCGGACAAACCCGCAACCCCAGCAGGCATTGGTCTTTCGACCCCGTCGGTTGGTGCTGACATCTCTTTGAGGCGCGCGTGGAACACAACGCGCCGTCGACACGGGCCTGGTCCTTATCGGACGGCGAGCTGCCCATTGCTCACCGTCCGCAAGCCCGCGCCTACGGTGGCCGGAAGTCGGCTCTCGACTCCCGACGCCCGGGGCGTCTCCTGCGGCGACTAGGGCCGCGAGGGCGTGCAGCTTGCATCTCCCTCGCGCGCTCTGCCTCCTCCTTCGCGAGCATAACTGCTTCGCAGAAGGAGGTGACGGCCTCCCATGCACTCTCGCTCCGAACCATGGCCTGAACCAGGGCCGGACGCGAGAGATCGCCGCCGCCGATCGCCTCCGTGAGGACACGGCGGTGCTCCGCCCAAGCCGGGCAGACCTCCACCGTAAGGCTTTACATCCCCTAAGGTTTAATGTTATTTGCATGAAAGAATTAATTTATGAAATGCACCGACCCCAGCGTGATTTAATCAGACTCGATAAAACGAATGAACCCCAAGTTTTCACTAGCCCTGAAGCCTCATGCTTCATGGGGCTACAGAGGTCATTGCATATCAAGGAGTAGACCAGGGGGCGCGGTCCTTAGGTTTTATGTCACTTCCACATTATAAATCGACTAGGTCTATTTGTCTATGTGATAGTTAGATAGTTTCAACCTGAAGTTTCACTTTACTGGGAATTGCTGTCGAAAGTGGTAAAGCATGTCTTTTTAGGATTTTAAATATTCGAAAGAGGTACTTCCTGCATTAAGGAAAGTTATAAGACAAAATCAATGTAGTATTTTTCGAGAATCTCTTCATCTCCTTCTGTGATCTTCTGTTAAATAGCAATATTAATTTTCTACAAATACATTATATTTAAAAAACAATCTTCTTGTAGATATTTCACATATAAAGCATAAGCTAGTTATTATCTCATATAACCAGCTACAATCAACGACCGTCGGTTGTACCCTTTCTTATTTATACGGCCCCCATGTTCCCAGATTTCATCACCCGAGTATAAAGCGCTTTCATCGCTGTACAAATATTTTATGACCTTAGGCCCGTATTGCAAACTCTATGCCTTGAACTCAGATCGATAGCATACGACTTATGGCCCATTGGCGTGTTTAAACCGAGATCCATCCATCATTGGAGCCATTACTTCAAAAAACCGAATCGATTTGTATCCGAGTGATTTGATTATTAAAGTCGAAACGTTGTTGAAAGGCGGATTTTTCCAAGTGTTTTGGCATTCTGAACGTAATTAGCGTGGGGATCGAGGTTGGTACCTATGGCCTTTGTAATGGAAGCAATTTTGTGGCGATAAATTCAGTCGGTAGTGGAATTGGGTATGTGTTTCCTGTATGCTCGGGTCGGCGTGTGGTGGAGTGTTTGAACGATGACCGTTTCACTGGAGCGTAATTAATTTTGAAAAATATTAACCCAGAAATATTCTTTGAAAGATTTCGTTGTTGTTTTTGCCTTCGTCCTACTTTACTGCGGGTCACATGATTGATGCTTTTCTATTTCTTTGGTCTACTTTGAAATAGTTCTCTATACCTTTCATGTTGGGCTTCGGCGCCAGTTTTTTTCTTTCTTGAAGTTCATATTTAACAAAATTATGAGAACCTTGTTTTTTGGTATTTTTATATGCAAAAAGTACGAGTACGAAATAGCAGTAAGTAGATACAATAAATTATTTTCGACAGCTTTGCATTCGTATATCTCTATTATCTCTATATTCCCAAACAAGTTATATTTCAACGAATCTTACTCCAACAATTTCAACATCAATACATGTTTGTCCAATTTTAAAAATTAATGAACATTGCAACATTCGTCGACGTTGCATTTTATTTCTGTTTCGTTTTTATTTTTTTTGCCTCGAGCCTGTCATGATTACGTGTGCTCCGAGCGGCCGGAACGTCGGGAAAACAAAATTGAACAATAAATGTGGAGTAATTTCATCGGTAGTTGGTTTTATTTCTGCACTCAATGCTGATGAGACGCAACGTAACGAATTTTTAAAGCATTGTTTTGTAATGAAAAATGAAAGTTGTATGATCAAAGTAGAGCATTGTTAATTCGTTAAATATGACATTATGTCTGTCATCATTATCCTGAACTTTCACATTATGTTCCCTTCCTTCGATCTAGCTTTTATTCACAGCGTTGACAATGTGCCAAAACATAAACATCAACCCATTTATGCATAATTTGTGACTTTCATAACTTTCAGTGGACCAATTTTCCGTAGAATTATGGCGTTAATATCGCAAGGGAAGCTGGTGATATCCACTCGATTGGTCTTAGTTTTATAAACAATCATCTTTTGTTCTAAAAATATCCAAATTCATACTTTTTTTTTTACATCTCAAATCAACCCTAGCGCATCATACCGACCCGATTCAAGTGAACTAACCATTCAGAACGAGGCACAAACCGCTAGTAAATAGTTTATTTACGTACTGCGTGCGGGCCTCCATCCCTAGCTATTCCGTTATCGTTAATTATGTATTTATGTGGGGCTTTCTCATTCTTTGAGAATATTGGGGGCTTATCCAAACTGCCTATACTGGGCTAGTGGCCTGGATTTGATGCGTAGATTTATGGGCTTCAAGCTTTGTGATAGATTCGTTTTTTGTCCGGTTTGTAAGGTCTGAGTTCATTTGTTTGGATTTTTTTGCGCCAACTTGGGGTAAAGATTATTTAGGTCTAGTGTAGGCTACAATCAACTGTGTTCTCAAAAAAATGGTCCTTTTGATAAGTCGTGGCCTTTTTATGTTTTTGATTAACGACAAATTTTGTGCTATATTTTCTCACGAATATCGTTTGACGCGGAACGTTACTTCGCATACTAATGAGGCTTATTATTGTTTCAGATCACGCCGTTTACGAGTTTCTGCAGGGTAAGTAATATTAATTAATACTGTTACCAAATCTTCGTTAAGACTTCCGGTGTCTTTGTCTTCGTTATCAAACAGTGTGACTGTTTCTCTGTTTGTTGTTCTAGGCATCTATTTCTTATAAAATAACTGTGTCACAAAGTAAACGCGGATTACGTAAATTGGCTGTTTTTAATAGAAATAATTGTTCCACTTTCTTGTTTCCACTTTTCTCATAACTAAATGTAATTTTATTGACAATTTGCATATACCATGAGAACTGTACCACGAATTATATAATTTCTGCAGGACTTAGTTGGAATTTGAATTCTCTAGAAGCTATTTTGTAACAGACAACAATTTGTTTCTGTTCTAGAAAACTCATTGTGGAAATATTCATTTTACTAATGAAGAAAGTAAAATGTATATAAATATATATATATATTTTATATAGCTCTAAAACTGGTAAACCGATTTGAATGCGGTTTTTTTATTTGAAAGCAGGTTTTCTAGCGATGGTTCTTAGACATGTTTGATTAAAATTGGTTTAGCCGTTTGAAGATTATCAGCTCTTTTCTAGTTGATGAATTGATGTGAGCGTCTTCCAAAGGTCTAATTGATTTGCAATTTGGTATTCTGTTACTTCAATGCTATTTGAAGAACATAGAAACCTTGAACTGATGGTGCAGCATTAGGAATTGCAGGATTTTGCAAGATACGCAACTTCCTTACCAACTTACAGCACAGATATCGTGTTTGGGCTTATTGGAATGGTTTTAATGAATAGATTATAGAAAGATGGTGAACAGGGTCTAATGATGGAGTAGGCAAAATAAATAAGGAAATGTTTAGGCCGGGAGTATTTAAAATTTTAAAAGAATTTCACTCGTTCTTACTCTCAGAACGGTTTTTTTTTTGTTAGATTGAAATAGATTATTATTTTTATAGGCTAGATTGTAATTAATTAAGAACCTGGTTCTTTTTAATACTGGATAAAAAAATACTGTGCATCAACCTGATTTTATCCGCCTCTGCAGAATGAACCAGAAAATGAAATAAAACTTCCATAGATCTAAAATGAGACGGCAAAAGTTAAACATAGTTCCTGAATTAAAACTTTCCTGGATTAAAAGAGTCGCTCAGTAATGGGGGCGCCACTGTCGATGACGGCTGTCGACAATAGTCGCACCACAATGGTTTGCAGTTGAAATATAAATTAATGCGTGACTGTTTAAACTAAGTCTCAATGTGAAACGGGTATCTGTGTCAATTTGAATTAGGAAATGGATAATATTCGGATAATCATGAAATTAATAATTTGCCCAATTAATTATTAACTGTTTATTCAGTTATGAGTTGTGATGTAAACGTGAATTATGGAATTTAATTTGAATATGATGGGATGAAAATAATTATGTTATTACGTAATTTATCAGGACATGGTCGTTATAAACTGTTTCCATAAGGAACAAATTTTGGAGCTTTACTTTGTCTCAGGTTGAAAGTAATATTAGTGAACCAACAAATAGTATACGTGTATCTATTTTATTTCGTAGTTCAATCAGTATATCGTTTCCATTAACCATACTTTCTTATTAATTGGTTGTTAGTGGTACAATATCCTATATAGAACCTCTATACAGCATGTATCAGAAAGGTTTGATCATATTTAAGGGACATACCATCAAACAAGTCGAAATGATCAACTGTACCATACAAAACTTCAATACCTACACAACCCAAATGTATGTGACGGCTTATATTTTTTTTGGTATTACGATATTGGTCCCATAGAGAAAGTTGTTCAGTAAAATTATTTGTATCATACATGCTGTGTGTACTATCGCGGATAGGTCAGCCGAAAGTGTCCGCGATTGTAAATAATTTCCACTTTTCGGTAAAACACTTCAATTTCAAAAACGTGAAAGACAAGTCTTACTATAATTATTTATCTTTATGTCGACACGATGCTTAATTACAATTCCATCCCTCGATTTCCCATTATCTCGGGGCAATTACAAAACATTGTTCGATTAACAAAATGGAGTGCCGATCGATGTTCCAATCATTCAACAAGTAAGTCCAGGTGCACACGACGATTTTTTATCTCTCACTAAATTTTCAATTCTCAGTGTTGAGCCGAGCATTGAGAATCCAACAGAGTGCATCCCAGCGCGTCCAGATAACACAGTGTTGGATTTTCAACTTTCGGTGCTGAGCAAAGCGTTGAAAATCCAGCGGGCGAAAAAAAAATCGCCGCGATAAAATTACGCTCGTGCGAAGGTGGGCTAAGTTATTAGCTTGGGCTCCGTTACTTACTAGATTGTTTGGACTTTTTGGTTATTTCAATCATATTTGGCTGCCCCTATTGTTTTTATGATGGGTGTGCGAACCTTGATAAGAGTTAGCTAGATAAAATACAAAAGAGTTAAAGAAGTTTACGTCTCGTAAATATTGAGAGTAACAGATGAAATTACTACTGGAGCGTGGAGATTGACAGTAACAAAGAGAGAGGGCAGTGGACTATAAGATGTTGAAGATAATGATGATAATAGAGGAGTACAAAAATATGTTTTTAAATGAAAGCAGGAGCTATTTAAAAGTAATATGTCAATCGATGATTTCGGTCTGTAAAGTTTCTATAAGACCAAAAACTGAAGATGTACCAAACGATCAAAACTAGATTCTTCAGTCACTGAATTTAAAACAGCTTCTTAATCAAAAATGACTTTCTTTAATTAACTGTCAATACATTTAATGACTCAAACAAAGACGCATATAAATCTCATTTATTTATAAATCTAGACATTGTTAATCACAAACAATATAATTATTCACCAAGACTACAACAACGAAGAAAACTACAAACAAATGAATATTTATCGGGGCATTTTAAAACCCAATAAACCAGCAGCTGGTGACGTTATGAATAAACTGGTCCAATTAGTGAGGTGTTTAATTACCAGTTCCTTTGTCTTATGCAAAACAATGGGACTTTTTTTAAGGGTGGACGCTTGGACGGCGGTATTTTATCATGAATCAGACGTAATTGAAGTTGTGGGAATGTTAATTTTAATTGACCTTGGAGATTTGTGTAGGCTTATGGATATTTATATAGTACTACTAGTACTATATAAAGTAGATGATATAATTGGTTAATGTAAGATGAAGCTAATGACATAAACTGGGACTGCAACTGCCTGTTTCTAGCATGAGATCTCGAGAGAGACCTGTAACAGGGTGGATAGATGTAGAGTTTCTAACTTGGATGTAAGAAAGACAGAGTGAACAGGAGAAGAAAGATAAGAAATACTGAACCTATCCAGAATTAAAAGCCCGGAAGAGGGAGTAGTAAATAGCGTTGACTATGCTAAAAAGAGCAGAAAACCACAGAAGATACAAACCATCACAATGCCAAATAAAGACATTGCAACTCAAACAAAAGACAACACAACTGCAATAACATCACATACACGAAGACATAATTGAATAGACAACCCTGCAGAGTAATTGGTACTCGATATAACCGTCACGTTTGTAAACCATATGCCAGGTGACGTTATTCCCAGGGCTGTTACACAATTTGAATTTATTATTGGACGCTCGTCACCGATCATCAAGATTTTAAAGGGGACATTTTGAAATGGGTGAAATGAAATGTTGACGGGTTTGATGGCTGTATTATATCGGATCTTTTGTAGTGACGCCTTATGGTTAAAGGTTCTCTATTACTGGTTTTGGGTTAGCAAAATGTATTTGTTTTTGGGATGATTAGGTAAATTACCATTGGTTACGTTGAATTGAAGTTTTGTCAGGAAATACTTTAGTGCCTCCAGCAAAAGAGGGGTAAAATAACTAAATACCTCCCAATCTAATACCTCTTCAGCAAAATAAGGTTGATTTTCTTTAGAATAATTCAAGAGAGTACGAAAATATTTAAAATGGATTGATATTAAAACTCAAAACTAATATCACAAAATAATAACGAAAATTCAGGTTAAATTAATATTGTACCACAGACACCGAGCTTCTAAAACAAATATATGGGTCACTGAAAACTAGTACTAGCAATTCAATCTCAATTTATGAACTGCACCATAACTGGTCTAATTGGTAGCGAGCTTCTTATTACTGTTGCTACTCCAATTTATTACATTTTATATTTTCTTTTAGATGGAGTACAAACTAAGTAAAGATAAGGTTACTGGGACGATACAAAATAATAAATATTTAAGTAAGTAGCTTGAAAATGAAAAGTCAATAAATGGAAACGAATGATTTTCAGAAAATTTGGCTGAGTGAAATATCATAATCAGCAAATGATAAAAAGTCCTGTTAACTTTGACGAAACGGCTTATTTCAACCCTTTAGTTAAAGAGTTTTTCCATAAAGTTCCCAAAGCATAGCACAATTAGTAAGTTAGTGTTTTAATAGCTTTCTCAGACAAAGTTTGCAAGAGCGATAGTTATAATTTGTAAACAGGAATAACTCTTCTTATCACAAGAATGGACAATTACTTCTAAAGAAAACTTTTAAGTTATCACCAAGTTTATCTCAATTGAGTAAAATATAAAAGTTAACGCAGATATTACTGAAAACTTACTTACAGTACTTGTTATTTTCTCCCGATATTATATCTTTTGCGTCAGACCAACGGATAAAGCGATCGGTGAGCTTTCACTTACTAGAAATATGAGAAAGGCGAAACAATTCTTTATAAGGTTTAATGGAAAATGATGATCCGATAGTTGGGGAAGTTGCTTGTTCTTTTATAAGAATAGTCGGATTTATTTTCAAGATAACCGATTGAAATAGTAGAGAAGGTTTTTGGTAAGATGGCGGAAAAATAAAGTTGGATGCAAATGGGCAATAAATAAAGATGGATTTCATTGTTTTTAAGAAAGTTGTTATAAAAACTTTCTTAAAAACATTGAAATCCATCTTCAACTATTGAAAGATCTTGATTAATTGTGAGATTCTTGTAGAATCTCATAATTAATGGAGCTGTTATCAAAAGTCAAATGCGGAACAAAAATGAAATGCGAAGGATGGAGGAAAATGTTGTGAGAAAAGTGTTGAGTATCAATGTTGATGGTAATGGATGGATGGGAATGGAATAAGAGTAAGGAAAGACGAAAGAAACGACGGATGGACTGTGTGAAAGACGGTATAACTAGAAAGGAGGTAATTACCGAGATGACGAGTATTAGAGAAGTATGAAACACGACATGCTCCGCCGATAATAATTCGAATAAGGGTAAGAGATAGTTGATGAAAGAGACTATATAAGTTAACACGATACGAAAAAGTATCAAGAAGTTTGTATTAGATTAAAATTATAAATCTAAGCCTACATTTTAGATTCATATCACACTCACTGCTTAATAGACTTTGCTATTCCCCGAAGGTGTCAAACTATAAGTTAACTTTTATGAGTTATTACAAATTCAGATTATTCTATGTCTGCCTGTCCTAGGCTTTATGCTACAATTTTCCTTTGACGAAGATTTAAATTCGTTATTGATAATTTCTGGAGTAGACTTTGAAGAGATACTTCATAAAATCTGAAAGTTTTGTAGTTGGTGGCTTTTTAGTGATGACTAGTGCGATTTCATCAGAAAGTGTTGCCGCGCCTTCATATGTAGGGTAATGCATCATACGTCGAGATACGTCACCGTTATTAACCGTGATGTCCTGACGTCCTGACAAGCTATAAAATGTCCCGACAAATACATTTCGTCGAAACTTTTCAATTTAAAATTAATTAACCCTTTAACGGGTAGTACGAAATACGTAGCTTTTTATTGTTTTAATGAGTGTTGACGTAGTTAGAGGTCCGGTATATAATATTTCTGAACAATTGCACCCCCCCAGACATCCCTCCTTACTTTTATGGGGGGGTGGCAATATTTTTGCCTATGCCACGTCTATATATTTTTTTGGCAATATAGTTGCCAATGCCCGCGATTAATTTTGGTTTCAGTGAACATAAAATTATATATTTTATGTACTGAAACATATTTGAATTAAAATAAAACAACAAAACACAAATCAATGAATTTAATATATAAATATAATAATATATAATATAATATATAAATAAATATAATAATATAATATATAAATAAATATAATATATATATATATATATATAATACAATAATCAGTGCATATAATAGCGTGGTCAATAATTATTACAAAAACATAAAAATACTTATATTTCTCACGGCCAAATTAGAAATTCAATCAGATTTTTACGCAACGTCTGTCAAAATACACCGCAAACTACACGTGGCGACACTAAATGTCAAATAATACGTCAATCACTCAAATGAAGAAACCAAACGAACCAATGCGGTTTTTGGTTAATGGGGCTAGTAGTACGTAAAATAAAAATATAATTCTGTCAAATCGATTACGCGACAGATTTAAAATACTGCTGTGGTAAATATTATGCCAACGCTCGTGAAAGGGAACATGAGTTGGGAAGAATTTTATAAATTCGTAAAAAGTAACCGACAATATTATCCCAGGTGAAATCATCTGCTAAATATAAAAAAAGGACTATTGTATTTTCAGTGAGTAATTAAAAAGAAATATTTCCCAACTCGTTTTTTGGTTTATTTCACCTACAAAAATTTCCTGTCACTAAAAATATCCCGACGGTGTCTCGGAAAAATATGGCAACCCTAAGCTATATAGGTGTAAGTTTTGCCATGAAGAAATAACTGTTAGAATTAAAGCAATAGGGTTTAATTTACAGGTACGCCAAATCTTTTCCGCTTCGGTACTCCGAGTTTCCAAGGCCACTTTGAGGTAAAAAAGGCTTGGGTATGCCCGATACCCGTGGTCACTTCAGCGGTTAATAAAAGTGACATGATTAAACATTGATGAAAATCCAACAGTAATTAAATAATCAAACCCTTATTTCATACCCTGAAAGACTAGTAGAGGTCTTATATTCAAAAATTACAGTGATACTCACTGAAACATTCAAAGGCACGTAGTCCTTTTTTACCACCTTTACAAAATCAACATAAAGTTCAAATTCCAACGTTCCAAACAGCTTCTTGAAAAGCGATGAAGTGACAGCAAACAAAAAAACAGTATTCTATTTACACAGCCAGGCTTTTCAGCTGGTCATGGTCAACAGCTTATACTATACCATGTATACGTTTTTCTTATGTGACGTCATCGCCTAACCTAACGATAGGGACATCTGGCTGCTGGTAAAGTGTTTATCCAATATGTAATACGGGTAATAATAAGTGAAAGGGAACTTTCATTAGAGCGTCTGCGGTTGGATATGAAAAAAGTTTTGTTTTTACATTTATTAAGAAACTTCGAGGGGATGTGCGTTTGGCTGCAAAGTGCGTGGAGTTAATGAAGTCTTTGTTTTTTATTACCTTAATAAATTGGGGCTGTAAGATTCATTGTGTTTTGGAGTACTCGGAACAATTTCATCAATTTTCCATTTTATCTTAGGAGGAAATTACAATTAAAGTTTCTACGATAATACTAATGAGTATTATCGTAGAAACTTTTAGTTGTAATTTTAAATTGCTGCAAGTTATGATATAATGTCTTCATCTATAATTACTTGATCATGATTCTATTATATATATCTCGTAGGATGATTTGATAATACCGAATTTTCACGAAAACCCTAGGGATATTGCGAAAACTCGGATAATTAGACAATAGTGAAAACATTTCTGCGAGCAACTTGGAAGTAGGGCTCGCCGGCCGCTGTTGGGGCACCACTTGCTGCAGTCGCTCGGCTCGCGTGCGGTTGGTTACGGGTCTAACCTAACCTATTTCAACCAGTTCAATATCAAAGTATTAAATCATCCAGCGAAATATACAAGGATAGCCTCAAGAAAGGTTTACAACTACTTGATCAGCTTCCTCTAGCTGGCAGTTGAAACCCAAGACTCTATTGACGGTTACAAAGTGAAGAGCCCTTAGCCGTTTTTCGTTTCCTCCAGAGGCTAGACATTCCATCAACGATAACAATTAAGGAAAAGTCAAAAATGTATGGGACTGACGTCAGTTACCGAAAAGTTTATGTCAATGCTATTGAAAGTCGTTGTAGAAATATGAAATGCTTTGATAGCGATTGTCACTTGTGTAGGCTTTCAGGATTCTGTCTAGGTTTCTATCGATGCACTGGTTGGACGCAGATATATGCCAGTGACCTTGATTAGCTTTCGTGTTCTGTACTGAGCTCGCGCAACACGTCGTACGTCTAGCCAGTAATAGGACTCGCCCATCAAGGAGCCGTTTGTTGGGACATTATTAATTTATTATACTTAAAACAAAAGGTATTTTAATAAAACACGTATACTAAACGATCAATAATTAAATTACCTTTAAAATGGTGAAGCTTTCAGAAAAATACGCTTGATAGGTTTTGCGTGATTTTCCGAGTTAGACATAACTTTACAAATTAATTTCACTATGAAACTATAAACATTATCTAAAATATACATATATTAAATTATTAAAAAAATGCTCTTATTTAACATATATTTTTTCCAAATCATTAACACTACTCGTTTAGACGTGATCTTCAGTATAAAATCATTAAAAGTCGGTTATCGACGCCTTAATTTCCAATGCCACGGGAACAACTTTAGCCACACCAGAGCATAAGTAACCGTAGCCGAAATTGGCATGGAATTTATTAAACTTTTTAATGACAATTCTTTCCAGAATCTTCTCTAACTTCTACTCTTTGTTCTCAGGTATCAGCAGTTGTAGACGATGTGTACTCCGATCACTCTCACGTCGCTGGTTCCTTCACCATGCTGGCGTCATCCAGGGCTCATGTCGGAGGCTCCCTCAACGCCAGGGCTTTACCTGGAGCGAGGGTGCATACCAACTTTATTGGCTGTTTGAAGAAGGTGAGTTGAACCAGAAATAACTTCATATTTTTTCATGAAGGGGGTCTATAAATTTGGAATGGCGACGTTGATATTCAGTGAAAATTCACATGCTGAGTTTAGTAATACTTGATGATCAGGAACCCAGATATATATGTAATTCATTTTGATGTAGATAATCATTAAAAATACGTAGGATTCATTTTCAGATGTGTTTTATCGTGTACTTTAATTGGTCATTGTTATTTCTTTATAGTCAGTATTTTTTCAAAATTATTTATCTATACATAACCTTGAGAAAATCAAGCAAGGGTGTCCTTGTCGAACCAGGACCAAGGACAACGTTGCAGAAATGCATTCATTGCCCATTCAATATTCAGGTAAAAGAAAACATAAAAATTTGCTATTTTTAAAGAAAACTTTGCCTGAAAGTTTGTTAAGGAATACGCGATTTTTGCTCTTAAATTGCTTTTTAACTGACAACAGTTTTTTCTAGTCTCGATGTGACTAACATTTTTAGTAAGTATATCAATTCACTCACAAATTAAAAGTGTTTATATCAAGTCAGGTTTTCTTCTAGAAAAAAAAACAGAAGAACTGTTGAGCATCTTCAAACTAAAATACGATAACCTTCTCTCTTACGATAACGCGGGAAATAATATATTAACACTCATTAATCATTTAATCGCAGTCCACTGCAGAACATAGGCCTCTCTAAAGTTACACCACATTTAACGGTTCAGTTCTACAACCAACAGTCTACCCTGGTCGCCTTTTAAAAGTCGTTGGTACACCTAATATTAAAATTCAAAACGAGATTTTAATAAATATTTTTTTTCTGTTACCAGGTGGAATTCTCAGCGGACACTCTTCGCCTGAACCTCATCGACCTGGCGCGAACTGGCAGCAAGCTGATCACGGTCACCGGTCGTCTGGAGTATGCCTGTACTGCCACTGACTCTGCTGATCCCGTGACTTTCACCACTAGGGATGCACACTTGGTAAGTAAAGCTATTATGGTTGAATTTTTTGGTGGTGAGAGACCCTCTTTGACTAACTGATCTTCTGGTACTTGACATCATCATCATCATCACCAGTCGGCTGGAGTATGCCTACAGGTACTGCTACTGATTTTTCTAATCCTTGTGACCTTTCGGACGTGCATTTGATAAGTAGGAGATTAGATGAAGAGCACTCTCCTGTAAACTGATCTCCTGGTCCCTGGTACCGGAATCGATAGTCAGTTGAAGATCGACGATATATTGGTTGGTATGATTAGTTCTTCCACCGACGAAAAATTGTATGAAGAAAGTACAATCAAAGGCTTGTGCGACCAGCGACGCGACACGAACAATACAATTTCTAAAAAAACTTCACAGTATAACAATAACCGGTGTCGCGTCGCGCGACAAGTCGCGCTGGTCTGCACAAGCCTTAATTTAAAACGAATGCCAAATATAAAAAATAAAACCACTACATCAAACGACGTATGTTAGGAAAATGAAGCAAAAGAAGCTGCAAAAGGAAATCCCTCTCGGAAGTTGACTTGGTCTGTAGTGACCGTATCCGCAATTAATGACTAGGATTGAAAGTTACTCTTATCTCTTTTCTTAAAAAGAAAAGGTATGTGAAATATTTATTCAGTACGTGAAAAAATTTATGACCTCTCTGAAGTTGTACGCGAATGGTCTAAAAGTATATTAATGGCTAATTATTTTTGTGATTAACAAATTAATGTTATCTATAAGATACTATTAAAAATGTTATGTTATGCTTTGTAATTAGCTATTAATATACTTTTTAGGCCACTCGCGTACAACTTCAGAGAGCTCATGAATTTTGGCGCGAACTTCAGAATTTAGTACTTTTGAAATTCTGCAACTTGTACGTTGATCATGTTCACCAGAGAAATACGTATTCAAATTAGCTTATCCGTATTATTGTTGGCCATTGCTGTTATATTTAACACAGGTCGACAAGCACAAAACATCTCACTGTTATCCCACTTACAGCGAAAAACAAACATTTGACGCTCAAAAGCAATATGGCGGCCAAAACACATACTTGCATCCACAATAACCAAAACAAATCGTAACCGAACATTTTAATCAGCCAACAACTTTCCGATAATAAACCGGGTGTAGAAATTCTCAATTCATTACTAGACCGTCCGTCCGTCGCAAAAACTAAGTAGCAATTAAAAACAATGGCAGCTCGGAAAAATCGTGCGGAAACCCGAACCATTTAAGATGACCATTGGACGTTCGAGAGCACTTTAGAAAGCGGTCTCTCGAATTTGGTCGAGTGTCACCGGCAACCTGATTAGATCGAAGTGGCGGTTATTTGATTTGAGTTAGGGATGGGTTAGACTGTATTGATTGAATGGAACGGTTGGGCCGATGGCTGTTAAGTTTCGTGGTATTTCGAAACGGAATGATTTATGATTTACGGTGACAGGTTCGGGACGTTTATTAGAAGTAATTATTGGAAATGTGTTGTTGGGTTATGACGGGTATAGCTAATGACGGGCAGGGTTCTATGTATTTTTGGTAGACGTTATAGCTTTAAGTCCTTAAATCCGGTATAAATAATGGATAATAGTAAATTGATTCGTGTGATATTTTATACTGCCTACAAAATATTCCTACCGATTCAATATTGATTCGATTTGAGTACGATATACGTAGACTGAGTTCACTGAACTTTTTGAATCGGGTGGCCCGGCCGTTACGCTTCAGGCATTATCATTGTTATGGGTGTGAAAACATGCTTTCAGCTGCAATCAATCATTTATATTGGCATAAAATTGGGAACCTAATATTATTGTTTGGTCAGCTAAAATCCAACCTACACAAAATGTGCTACATAAATTTGTCATGTTTATACCGAAATGGAATAATAACTACAATTTCATTCTATGAAGCTGATACTCATGCTGATTTGCAAACTTTATAAAGCCATCAAATTGCCACCCTGTAAAAGCCATTGCCACCAACACAAACAATTTGTATTTACTTTCGAATTAATCAATGTCACCAAGGCTTACCATATTTCCACTTAATTCGCCTGAAACCACCTAATGTGTCTATAGTAGTTCTTAGTAAAGGACATAACGTATTCAGTGGTTTCCAAGTAAGTGTTTTAAAGACGATTTAGTGACCTTTTAGAAGTACCAACATGGAACGTTTGGTGATTGCATTCAGTGTGTACATGACCTTAATGAGTTTCAAGTTCAGTGTTTTAATTTATTCAAAGTTGGACGGGTGGCACTGTTTTATTTCACTGAACTATTACATTTGTTGTTGATTTTATTTTTACTGGGAATCTAATAAAATGAAAAAATATGCAAGATTAATTACTTCTGCGAGGTCAAGCTGTACCTGCAGTCAGTAATGGGCTGTCTCTTCTTGGCGTGTCGATGGCAATCTGAATGTACTCGGCCCAGAATTCGGCTACGTGTTTGGCGCCATCAGTAGCGTCCATCAGTTCCTGTAACGTGCACGACAGGACACGCAGGACACGATATTAAGCGTCTCATCGTTTGAGGAGTAGCACCAAATTTACACTCCAATGCGGAAACGGCTATGAATCTCTACATGAATAGGTTTTCCTTGCTACAGCCAGCCTGAGTCTGGAGTTTGTTTAAAGACTTCCAGGTTAGCCAAGGCAACTCGTGTCCAGGTGGGACATCTTCAGCAGGTGGCACGAATGGTATGGGAAGCTCTGTCTCGTGGTCTCGCCACAGTTTCAGTCTTTCTTTTATGAGCTGTCTTATCAGAAAGAAGTTAATCATTCTTCGTAAAATTTCGATATCATCACCCAGTATTTTGAATACATCTGTCACCAATTCTCTGCTCTGGTTTGGTGATTATGCCCTAGAAGTCGACTGACCTTTTTTTTTTTGCTTTGAATTCAACGTTAGTTAAGTGTATATTGTAATGATGGTCCAAATTACAGGCATCTAGCCACGGGAGGCCTTGGTGACCTGTATACAGGTTTTTTTTTATTTAAACCTACTTCAGGCACCAGTCTCTCATAAAGTTAGTACCTTGTTCGTGCACTATTGTCAAATACTAGCATTAAGTACATAACTTGTGTAGAGAAAATAAATGTCTTATCTCTTTTGTTAATTACTGATGTCATAATCATAATTAATCAAGTAATTAGCTGATAAATAAACCATTTTCCGAAAGCACTGTAGACAAAAATCTTTAACAAATGTCTAACACTGACATTTCCCTCCCTCCAAAAACACTTAATTACTTTCTAGCTAGTTCCTTCTTATCCCTTACTAACTAAATATATTTCCACACAATATATCGGTAGTTTTATTCAGCGCTGAATCTCTCCCAGGCGTCTCTCCGATATATTCCACCTCTAAGTGGTGCCACTGGACAGGTAAATATCTTAGGTTCACTCCAAGAAGCTGTAGGTATGGGCTTACGCGTTACAAGGAGAGGCTAGTGTAGATACAGGTTCAGAAAAATATGGCAGTCTTAAACCCGCTGGCTTTTAAAATAATACTCTACCTTTGTAGTATCTAATATAGTACCTAATATTTTACATTGGGAAAGTAAACTTAATATTTTTGAAAGAATAAAGGACGACGCTTGGAACTTGTGAGCTTGGTTTTTGAGACCTTTTAAATCCTAAACTAGATTCCTAAGGGTGACAGATCTTCAATGGGTTTTTCTGTAGGGACCCTAAGATGTAGACCCCGGATCCGAATTTTGACTGAAAAAGCAATAGTTTTTTCCTAATGTACGACCGAAATCACAATTGAGTCATCTAATATCAAAGGCAGCAATATCCACCCTTGGTCGAAATTAAACCATAAATGTAATTTTATTAATCTGTGGACGTAGTTTGTATCGAGAAATTCATTGGACATCAGATATGAAGTTTGAACAAGCACGGCATTGTCCTTTTTGCCATTCAAACCAAAACTGGCAACATTCATGTCGACCAATCAGAGCGCAATATCAACATGTGAGATACTATAAGACATCTTTTAAACATGGCGGACGACTTTAACAAACACGGCTTTCTCCACGCCCGTCTAAATCAAATTCGGCAATATCCACACATTCTCTATCAGATCCGGCAATCTCCAACGGTTTTACGTAAATTTCTAGTCTATTTGATGATACATGTTTAAGGAAACTATTTCAAAGTGTTTAGAATGTTATTATTATATTCTATATTTAGACTACAAGCAGTAAGATAATACCATCATCATCATCATCATAAACTAATTTTTCATTTTACCACAAAATTGACCAGTGTGGATATTGTCGCCTTTGGTATTAGATGACTCAATTGGAAAATGAATATAAAATATATAGACCCTGTCACGACATTGGTCTTCTGAACTGAAATCCTTTTGTGCGATAACATACTGAGGGAAATACCGTTTTCCTGAGCAGCCCGATACTCGCCATTAAAGTAAATTATTATAACCCAAGTGGGCAGTTAGCTGAGTCTCGCACAGTACTTACTAGCTTTAGCCTAGCTTGCCTGCTAAACATTATCGTTGAGGTAAATAGCTCCACGATTTGTCCGAATTTGGCTCATTGGTGACTCGCCCGAATCCGGGCGAATCAACAATTTTAATAAATATTCGTTTTTCTTGAGGCGATTAGCAAATTATGCTTGTAGTGAGAAAGATGACTGCAAAAATGGGCTTGCGACATGTTTTAGTAATTTTGAAGGGTTAGAAAATAATGTGTGCAACATGTGATCGAAAAAAGTCTGTAAAGATACGTGTAAAAAGAATCCATTTGGTTAAATAGAAAGTGGACCGGACGATGTTCCTATGTGGTAACGGAAAAATTCGTAGGGTTATACGATTTAGGTAGACCAGTATTTCAGTCATCAGATAAGATTATAAAGCTGGTCAAGTACCGACTAGTTCAACACCCATTTTCTGAATTGAGAATTTTAAGTTGAGATCTTGTCTAATGTCACACTTTTTTGCAAAGTAATATTGAGTTTTGCGGGTTTTCACCTTAAAGCTAAAGTAGAGTTTGACAAGTTCTCAATTCAGAAAACGGCTGTAAAACAAAAAAACCTACCCAATAAGTAAGAGGTCTAAAGAAAGCACTTCACGACCTCCTAAATAAAGACATTATAATCTCTTGCGAAAAAACAAAAAAGTAACGCAAATCGAATAAATGCAACTCAACACATTTTCCGCTCAGCTCCGCCCTCGTTTCGCTGTCGCTGAACCAACCCTTATGCTTCAGTTGTTGGGGTTAATGGAAATAACTGATTTTAATGTAAAGATAAGGGCGCGAGGGAAATGTGAGTGCCATTGAGAACGGATCGGGGACTTGGTCGGTCCTTATGTTTCGATTTTTGGTTGGCACGCGGTTCTTAACGACTTATATGAGTTGTATATTTGATCCCAAGCTTGGGTTTGTGTGGAGCTGATTGGTACGCGCACAATAATGAGATAAGAAAATGAAAATAATGTTTTGGGGTAACTTTGGGTACATTCTTGTTTGAAGGTACCGAAGATAAAGCTTGATGGTGAGAAATGAACCAATGATGAGTAATAAAATATGATGATGAAATGGCTATATTGATTATGAATGATAGTAAAATTCTCTGCTCTAAACACAACCTCTTTCACACATCCATGTTTTATGAAAATTACAACAAAGGCTTATAAAACACAAGCAAGGGACAGTTCAAGTTCCCGTAACACCACAATATATGAACCATCAAGACCTGGTAGGTACACTTTTAATCCGCATAGATTTTCACTAAAGCTTGCATTTAACGGATTACGGAAAAGGTAATTACAGGCTATTTTAGTTACCTACATGAAAATATTTTACGGAGCTCGCAGGTTTAACGAATATATACAGGAATAGGGGATTGTACAAAAGGTTTTTTGTATAGAAATAATTTTAAAGTACTGGCCTTTTCCATTCTTCAATTTGGGAGTCCATTCTGTGTTGGCTTTTATCATTTCTCGCAATTTGTAAGTGTGATGAGAGTTGCAAGCAACAATGTAGCGAAATTATAATATCATGTAGTGCAGATATATACTCTTCCAATATTCTCGTACGATATAAGTTTTTTTCGACTATATTCGAAGTTATTGGAGCGAAAACATATTAATATGAGAGCAATATTAAATCGTTTGTGTCGAATGGAATTTGTAGACAGTCTGCTACTCCATTTATTCAAGTAGTTTTTTATCAATACAAAAGAATGAAGAAAACCGATCACTTTAAAGTAGTTCAAGTAAATTACGTAGACAATTGATGAAATACCCAACTTACAATAGCCATTAATTCTAGGCCTTTCACATTTGTGAAAGCCAATTTTATCGCACTTAGGATCTCCAATGTTCACCTCTGCAACCTGTGACCTTGGTAGCCCTCGTGTGTATTCGTATTTGTTCGTGAACCTTCGTCATTAGTTGTCCCAGGTTGTGTATATAGTTCGCAGTATTGTTTGCTGGTTCCATGGTTCCTAGAACACTATTTGTAAAACATTGTTTTCATATTCGTGGAAGTAACTGATTAAAGTGTATTGATTGCGTAAAAGGATAGAAAACAATTTTTTATTGTTCACCAATTTCACAACGTAGGTAATATTTGGAGAATTACAGTGTATAGGACTCTTCTTGCTGTTATGGCAACCTTAGTATTCAGAAGGGTTTCCATAGTTGCTATTGTTATTACATGGGTTGTTACTGAAGCAGTACGAAAATTCAATTCTGACAACGTATAAGCAATCTTGATTTGAATTTTACTACTACATAAATTTTTCTCTTTGACGTCGGTAACCTAATTGTTGTTTCAACTGGAGTTGTCATTATAACTAAAGTTGTATAACATATCCCACTGTTTGCAATATCATTCTCATCACCGTTTTTGATCTTAGTTTCTCTATGATTTACGACAGTTGTACTAAACACAATTATTAGTTCTGCAGTCCAAATTGTAGGTCCAATAAACATATTAGATGTTACAACAGTTGGTATTCTGTTTTCATTAACTTCATTGTTCTCTTGCGGCGGATTATTTAACTAGTCTGACTTTAGAAGCGTCATAACCATATTGATTTTATTAGCACACTCATATGAGTGTTTTGATGGTGGAACAGTGGTTATTTGTATACGACTATTATAATAATGGTGAGTAGTGTTTGATGGATGGGTATATATGATGATTATGGAGTTCATGTGGTTTAATTCTACGTGTATGTTTATTCGTTGTACCCAATAGACTAGGGTAATAACAGCATCATTTTCACTTTTAAAAGCAAAAAGTATTATAAATTTCACATCGACAACAACGACATCAACAACAACATCAACATCTTTTTTATAAAAATAAATACGTAAAATTCGTGTCCATGCCTTTGTTTGAGTAATAAATACAGATGAAATAATAATTTCCATACTATCTACTACAAAGTTTTACATTCATAAATTCACGCCCTTCTGCCATAGGATTAGGTAGCAATTACAGAATGCTACGTGCTACAATTCTCACTGTATACAACTATACAAATTTTTATACAGACATAAAATGTAACAGTCATGATTTAATGATGATCTGATCTGCCTAGCCTTGTCCCAACTATGTTTGGGTCGGCTTCCAGTCTAACCGGATGCAGCTGAATATTAATATTTTACAGGAAGCGACTGCCTATCGGACCTCCATAACCCAGTTACCTCTTGATAAGACTGGTTGTCAGACTTTTGGGCTTTTGGCTTCCCGTAATGACTGCAAAGATCTATGAATGACAGTCAGGGCCAACTGCATAACATGCTTTCCAAGGCACGTAGGGGTCTCGATATATAATGGATGGTCACCTATCGATGAACCGGCTACGGCAAGCGTAGCTTTACCTTCCATCGACCCGTGCGGCTGTTATGATTTAGCATCAACCCCATCCAATCACATTCGCATACACATACAAAAAATCCTAAACGATACCATTGGACACAAATTCACACTCATTTTCCAAATTCAGGTACAAGCAATATCTACTAATTTCCGAATCCACCGTGATTAAGCTATAAATTTATTGATTCTACCCATAGTTTCAGTGGCTCTCAATAATTCACTGACTAATGTACGAATGATGTTCAGAAGTTATATGTTATTGATTCCAATTGTAGTGAGATTGAAGGCTGATTGTTTGTTGAATTTTGAATTACATTTTATTCGCTCACTTTAATGGTGTAATATCTGGCATTTCACGGGTCGTCGGGGCTAGTGGCAAAATAACAGCCGCACAGTTCGATAGCTCAAGGTAAAGCACGGGCCTGCTGGGGTTGCGGGTTTGTCCGAAAGGGATATCGCGGCCCCGGCACACAGGCAACGGAAGGAACACGGGTGGGTTTTAGTCAGTAAAAGTCTGATACACCCTCTCGCACTGCCCAGAGCGGGAGAAGTCATTTGATGATTTCACATCCTGAAAAAAAAAAAAAAAAGGTAAAGCACGGGCAATAAACTTGCACTGTGTAAATGGGGCCATTTACACGGTGCAAGTTTAATACCTGTGGCATACCATAAAATTGAAGTTACCATTGACTTGCACCGTTTGAACAACACGTTAACGCACGACACGGGCAAGTTAGTTGCCGTTCAAAACTGGCATAGGTGTAAACAGCACGTACAATAAAATCAGACGTACAATAAAATGGCATTCAATTCTGGCATGAAAATTTTCGAACATGAGCAAACAAAACAAGTTATAAAAATCTTGACAAGACGTTCAACAAAATTGCATGAAATATTTGGCAGCGTAAATACTAGAAGTACTTGAATCAATCGTACAAGGACGTGCAACTCTGTGTTCAGACGAGGTAAAACATGCATGAAATAATTGCCTTGATCTAAACAGACGTCGTATGCAATTATTGAATGGTAAGACTTGCATGTAATTTTATGGAAATCGCATGCGTGTAAAAACTTGCATGCAATTCTTGAATGGCATTAATTAAACGAGCTATATTGCAAGCGATTATTGCTCTTGAAAGTTCCTGAAACTTGCACCGTGTAACTGCGGCTTTTAGCTATGCCGCGGTTGGTTCGTGGATGACCATTCCTTACATTCCGAGACTCACTGCTTCAGAAAGGGCTGTCATGTATACGTACATCTTTGACAGTCAATACGGTTAGTCAGAAGGCCTAAATTCTAACAACTAGTCTGACCAAGGAGTATCGTATTACTCATTTTACTGTGTTGTGGAGGAGCTCGTGGCTAAGTAATAACAACAGCACGGTTCGGTCCATCAGGTTAAGCTACGCTTGCCGGGGTTGGTGCATGGATGGGTGACCATCTTAACATACCGAGACTCGTCCGTGCCTCGGAAAGCACGTTAAACCGTTGGTCTCGGCTGTCATTCGTGGATCTTTGACAGTCGTTACGGGTCATCAGAAGCCCGAAAGTCTGACAACCATTCTTACCAAGGGGTATCGTATTACCCAGTTACTGGGTTGTGGAGGTCAGATAGGCAGTTGCTCCATGTAAAATACGGTATTCAGCTGCATCCGGTTAGACTGGAAGCCGAACCCAACATAGTTAGGAAAAGGCTAGGCAGATTGACTGTGTTGTAGAGGGCAGTTAGGCAGTCGCTCCATGTGAAATACTGATATTCAGCTGCATTCGGTTAGACTGGAAGTCAAGCCGACCCCTATGTCGTCGGGAAAAGACGAAGTAGATGATGGTGATATGGCGATCGCGTTGAGATAGTTACAGTTCAGTTCAGCCTTTTGTAGGATTAATTTGATTTTTAAATGATCCGATTCCCAAATTAACTTTAAAATAGTTAAAGCTATTCAAAAGGGTCATGCAACTGTTGGAGATGCTAGATGAATGAAATAATATGACCACATAAACCATATAAACCTAAACAATTAAGTGCCCAATCTCACTAAGACACCAGTGGTGGCAAAACCATGGTCGCACTGCCAAACAAATTATGGGTGGTTGTTCAATCGATCGAACGCCTGATGCGATACCCACCTTAGAGCTGTGTATATTGTGCTGGCAGCGCGACCAAGGTTGCGCCACCATAGTGTCCTAAGTCCTAGTGAGATATACATATAGGCCTTAAGCTAACATACTGTGGAAATAGTTTACTAATAGTGGTTGGTTAATAGATTGGGTACTGTTGAAAACCAGCGACAGGCACTTATAGTTGTCTGGCATTTTTGCTGAACTGGGCAATTTTGGCGCAGCCGTGAGGCACACTCCCCTACAAATTTCTTACATCGCACTTTACACTTTTTATTTGTTTTTTTATATTTTTTTATCTGCTGTATAATTATATTGTGTGGTTTTTAGTCTGTGCTAAATAAATGTATTTTCCTTCTTTCTTTAGGTATAAAATTATGTAAAAGCATTTTGTTAATTTATCATTAAATGAGTTATCGTTGGGAGTGAAGAGTTCCATAAAATCTCCGTAAAAAATAATGAAATGAAACACTAAGCAGGCCAAACAAATAGCTAACCTATTTGTTTAGCTCTGACGTAACCAACAGTAGGTCCTGATCGCTGATCATGTTAAAAATTTTCTTTTCAAAAGCTCAGAGAATTTAAGGCATTCACTGAATAGCGGGCATAACTTTCAACATTTCTTAATCAAGGCCTGGTAACCCTGGATATATTTTTGTGCTGAATGTCTAATAATGCTAAGTGTTTTCTCAATCAGGGTTCAGAAACTTTTGTGTAATATTTTCGGGATTTTCCTTTATCAATAAATAAATAAGTAGACCTCTAAGCTGGCCATTATTATTGGTTCTTAGATACGGATGAACGATTTTTTATGTCGAATATTATTTTTGTGTTCAACCATTGCTATTTCAAAGCTCCTCCTTGAGAGACTTTGAACTTGTTTAAAAAGCCAAAGCACCTAAGAATTACGATTACAGTTAAATAAATCTTGTTATTGTAGAAAAGTAATTTCATTTCTATTTGTATAAAGGTCAACATAGAGGTTGACCTTTCAAAAAATTCGACTTACGTCACCAAATTCATTTCTGATTCACAGATTCTACCAAAATGGGAAGCGGTGAAGACTGGAACGATATCATTCAAATTCCGAACTAACGAACCGAATGGGCTCGTACTCTTCAACATGGGCGCCAAGCCACCAAGGGTAGGTTGCACGGTAAGGGGTGGAGCTTTTGGGGTTAGAACAATCACTTAAGAGATAACCATCATCATCATTGAAGAGTCAATCACTATCATGATCATTGAGGACGCTTTGTGGGGTATCGCATTTATTTTCTTTTGGTCCTAACTTAGCTGTTTCTGATTCAATTGTTAGAAGTGTGGTGAAATTGGTTTAGAAGTGCTTAGGTTGCAAGGTTGGTTTATAATGTTATGTGAAATGGTTGCTTGGGCTAATTTTAAATCATTATCATTGATATGTCCTATAAATTCACTGTCTCCATCACTTTTGAATAGGCAATAATTAATTTTAGTTTAATTAAAATTCTGATTATTTAGTTCTCTGTTAGTTTTCTGTAACTTTTGATTGAAATAGTCTACAATGACACAGCAAATGAACGCTCAAAATATAAATTTAAATTTAAATTCAATAACTGACTTGCGAAACCCCACCAACCTCAATGGATACGCAAATCTCTAAATTTAATCATGGCGGCCAAAATTCACGAGGGAGAATTAAGAAGTCGCTTTTATTAAATCGTTTCATGTAATATGGACAGATTTATAATACAATTTAGATGAAATTTGTTGAAGTATTTAATTAAATGAAATCATCGCTATCCACTGAGGTGCTGCATGGTAGGACCAAGTTGAAGAGATATAAAGAAACTAAGAACACAGACATAGGGGAATTTGTGTATGGTACCTTATAAAGTTTCACCCACTTTGATGATGTGAATTTTTTATGTTTATCTGTCTGTAACCTGGTACGCACCGTAGAATCCAAAGCACAAATTGACTCCCCAGCACAACACAAAATGCTTTTAAGAGTTGGACGACATAAAATTGTTTTTTATTTTCCAATTGGTGTTTGAATTTTCAGTTTGATATTGTTGATGCTAGGCAAATTCTTGGGACCAACTAACATACAGACTTCTGTAGAAAGGGCTTTATTAATACCTACACAAATTCGCACCATTTTAGTCCTTAGAATCACTTTTGATTTACATAGATTTTCTGTCACAATAAAGATGATCTTGCCTAGATACAATTTGAATTAATTTCGCTTGTCTTTGTAACTCAATATTTTCAATAACTCCCACATTGAATATAAACTAACTTACTGCGGGATAGTAGGTACAAATTTAGTAGAATTTGCATGTCTGGTCCCGAATGTTAGTATTCAAATAGTTTGCGACTGGTTTGCATGTATTACGTGCAGCCAGACGTAACCGTTTTTTTATTTAGCTTTTAGTTTTAGGTACGCTTTTATTGATATCTGATGTACCAACAATATTCAGTATTCGAAAAGGATTAGTCTAGCTTTTTATGTATTTGATTTTTGTATCTGATCTACTTCTATCCTTTTATTTTAGATATAATTTTATTTCATCTTTTCTGCCAAAAGAGGTTAGTATGCTTTTTGCCTCACTGCTTTGCTTATCTAAATATTTATTCAAGTAGTCTATGTAGTTTATAATATCATTATAGTAGTTACACTTTACTTATAATTATTATATTACATAATTATATCTTAGTATTCTATGTATAATATGATTGTTGTTTTCTGACACGTTGGTAAAACAAGATATATTCTAAAAACAACTCTTGTTTTATAATTTTTATATTTCAATCGCCCTTGTATGATACACTACAGCGATACAATAGATGTTGTCTGTGAACAGCACTTCCACCACTTTAGATGTTGTGACATATCAGGCCAAGATTCATATACGTTATTTAGGACTTGCTTTGTCTAAGTATTATTCCTGTCACTGTCGCACAACTGTCAAACTAAAATGCAAGACGGAGATAAGAACATATCTAAGCCAAAGCACGCTAAAAAAGTTTATCAATCTCGGTCTCAGTGTTGTGGAGGTCCAATGAATCCTTCAACAAATCTTTAGCAAATTCCTCATCAGTGTCACCATCGTATTTCAGGCCGATCTGTTCGCCGTTGAAATTCTCAACGGTTACATATACGTGCACATAGACCTGGGTTCTGGTGGAGTCAGGGTCAGGGCATCCAGGAGAAGAGTCGACGACTCCCATTGGCATGACTTCCTGCTAAGGAGGAGTGGGAGAGATGGAAGGGTGACGGTTGATGGAGCTAATGCTGAGTTTAAAACGCCTGGTAATTTGATTATTCTTCTTTAAAGTGAGCTAGTTTACTGCGACTTACCCGGTTTCTATTTCTTACTGACAATCGATAGCAAAACCATCAGCCTCGTAATGTTGTCAGTTTTGAGACGTAGGCTTAGTCATATCAAACCCTTTCAGATTTTGGACGCGTATAAGAAAACGTAAGATTCTTTAATATTACTTGTTTTAATCTTAATGATTCTCTTTGTATCTTATACGCAGGTATAGTTCAGCATCTTTACCGTGACATATGTATATTATATACACGTAGTTTTGATCAGCGATAAAAGACGTTATTCCATAGTGACAAAACATTACCTTGATATATCATGCTCCTATCTACGGACCACCTATGGCAAAGGTCATTACGGTTTTATCTCAATTTAATGGCTTCTACTTAATTACCATTGAGTGAATCCAATTTATGTATGACAATTAATATGCACGATAAAGCATTGTCAATTAATTTCACATATATTTCAGAGATAATCAAAGCCATAAGTCTAAAGTGAATAATTATAATGATATTGTTATGAATTTATGCTTATCTATTCATGTAATTATATTAATCCTCAAGTCAAGTCTCAAGTCCTCAAGTGTCACCATTGTGTTGACGTATTATCTGCATTCTGCAAATTATTTTGCGATTAGCGAACCTGATAACCTGAAAACATAATCAGCTTAACGTTTCCTATGTTGGTAGTCAGGCCTCTTCTCTGTGTTACGGAGTGAACCTGAGTCCACCACGTAGGCTCACTGTCACTACACTACTAATCTCATCCTGATTTGAATATCCTAAATATTTCAGGAGAATCAAACCAGCTGGAACTAGATGGGCCACTGTTCGTCGGAGGTCTTGGATCGGAATACTCGGCATCAAGAACGCCCCCTGCTCTGTGGACAGCGGCTTTGAGGCAAGGGTTCGTGGGGTGCATCCGTGATCTAGTGCTGAATGGAAAACCTCAGGATCTAACTGCGTTTGCACGACAGCAGGATTCTGGTAAGTTTAAGAACTAGTCGAATCCGAAGTTAAAGTATAATTAGGCCATTAGAGTTATTTTAGCTACTTCCGCAGTATTATGTCATATGGCATTTTACTGTGGGGTCGGGCTGCTGACATTGAATCCATCTTTATTTTACAAAAGAGAGCTGTCAGAGCCATTTATAATCTACATCGTCGCGAATCTCTCAGGGAACTATTTAAAAAGATTAATATTATGACGGTACCTTGCCAATTCATTTATGAAAATATTATGTATATAAGAAAAAATCTACATATTTTTAATAAAATAAGTGATAGACATAATTTTAATACTAGAAATAAAGATAAAATAGATCAACCATTTTTCAGATTATCTAAAGTACATACATCTTTTATGGGGTACTGTGTTAAATGTTACAATAAAATACCTTGTGATATATTACAATTAAATGAAAGAAAATTTAAAACTCATATTAAAAGTACACTCTGTAAACAAGCATATTACAAATTAGAGGATTATATCCAAGATAAGAATGCTTGGAAACATGCTGGTCCTGCTCCATAGGACAATTTAGAGTCTAGACAAAATCAAACTGGTTGCTTATTTAATTATGTATTTGTTATTTTTTATAACACTAATTTTACATTCTGTGATTTCTTGAACTCACACACTGACTTATTAGTATTACTTGTTAAAATGTTAGGAATATCGTATAATTTTACAATGTTTGTAAATATGTGAGCAGCATGTATCTATCACATAATTAATTTACCTGTAATTGCTTTTTACCTATCGTGGTATAGTAATCTTATTCTAGATGCATCATCGTCTTCACATATAATTATATAATTAATGTATACAAAATATTGTAAAAACATTTTAAAAGAGTAATGGTTTTCTTCATTCTTCTCCATACGAAACCTACCTTTTGGAAGGGGCGACTAGAATCAATTCTATTTTTTGTAAAATTGACGTTCATAAGTGCCTTTTATGTGCCTAATTGAAATAAATTGTTTGACTTTGACTTTGGTCAATTATTCGTTGACCTTGCTTGCTTTTCCTTGAAGGAGGCTGAGAAGGCCCACTTGAAGTAATATAAAAGCTAAGTAAGACTTTGACGTTGTTGTTTCAAATAACTCGAAAGTTTCTTAAATAAAAATTTACTTATAGTAGGCTAACCCAGGCAAAAAACACAAAATAAGAGTTAAAAAAAAACAAGTGAAGCAGAAAATTAAAGACGCGCGGATAAAACGGAAAAAAAAATGTCCTGTAACTATTTCTGTCCTTCATCGTGGCATATTAAGCATTAAGTTTTGTAATAATGACATCATCAGTTCCTTATTATGATCATCATCATCATCATCACCCACTGCCTGATTGTCCTTCTAAGGGTAAATGCCTTTATTATTTTTGGTCTTTTCAGCATCAGTACGACCCGCATGCCACGTGCTAATGAAACAGTGCGTCAGCTCGCCATGTCAGCATGGTGCTCCCTGCTCTGAAGGATGGAACCGACCGCTTTGTGACTGCTCCATGACAAGTTATGGAGGTCCTACGTGTGGAAGAGGTCAGTTTAAAGTATTATATGTTAACATTTTTTAATGTTTTTTGGTAATATTATTATGCATTAACTACCCAAATTCAGATTGGTATGGGCACGCGAAGAAGAACTACTCTGAAACTGTGCGTAAAACTGTGGAATAAGTATCTTCTGGTAAATAATGTACCTATAGTTAAATTAATATGTTTAATGTACGTATTTGTGTTTTTGCCTCCAACGGGAGAAGAACTTCTCAACGGGTTTATCTTGGATGCTCAATGAAACCCACAGTTTTTCTTCATATACCTATTACTGTTATTGAACCTCACATTTTTGTTCTTGAACGAAATGCTAGAAAATACATAGATAGAAGATAAAATCCATCAGATACATTAAAATTGTCTTATTTGTTTTTCCAGAAACCGCAACGATTTACCTGAACGGCAGCCAGCACCTTACAGCAGCATTAGGTCTTGAACATATAACACAAACTGAGGAGCTGTTACTTCGGTTCCGCACCAACAGAGCTGGTCTTTTGCTCCGAACGGCTTCGGAACATTCTGCTGATAGGATCGAGTTGGCTGTGGCAGCTGGAAGGGTCAGGGCCAGTGTAAGACTTGGAGACAGAGAAAAGGTGGGTAATATACTTATTGCGAAACTATCATTTGTTTTGTGTCCAATAAATAATTTTAGAAAAAAAAAATGAAATAGTAAAGTAGTAGTAGTACAGTAGAGATTTTAGATAAGAAAGTATGGAAGGAACTTATGGGAGTCATGATAATAACATACAACGTCTACTAACAAGACGCATCGATGGCCGTAATATTTATAGTGTGCGTGCTGACGACGCTATACGTCGGGCACGCGCCAGAGCGAGATGGGTGCCCGTTCATCATAGATCATTGTCACAAGATTGTTTTATGTTTTGGAAATCAATGTTCGCTCCCATTGGTCAATTAAATATTTTAGTGTAGGTAAGCCTAGCTATAAATTGTATGTCCAAAAATATAAGGAAGCATCTTTTACCAATAAAGATGAGCAATTATTCCCTGCAATTCTCAAGTTTCATTTTACGTATCCTTACCACAACAAACTCAGGACCAAAAGTCGATCCTGCACCCAAGCTGTTGTGAATGAGGCTGGAAGAGTGAAGCAAATATTGTGTTGATTATAAATTCAAGTGAGACGATGATGTACTGACGACGTCTAATTCGGCTTGTCGAAGAAAATACATTCAAAATTTAAAAGTTATTTATTCAAACTAGGCTGAGAATCAGTAGTTTTCGAACGTCAAAATTACTTAAGACAGTCCCCCAAAAAACCCCGCCCTCCACCACTTCCTAGTGCTTAGCTGGGAAGAAGAAGTGGCGCAACAAACTCCCCAGCAGCACAGCTGTCTGTTCAGTTAGAAAACTTGATTCTATATACATAATATGCAATAATAATTTACATTACTACAAATTGCAATACTAATCCTTTTTCATAAAATAAAAACATTGTAATGCGTAAATTATGTCAATAATAAATGAAAATAAAATTAAAAATAACTTGTTTAATAAAATAAACTAAACAATTATATGAGATCATATAGTGTCATGTAGTCGTTGATTCTAAAACACTTGTTTGTTGCTTTGGGTAGCATTGGAGTAGTTTAATAAGTGCCAAGCCTTTTTGTCGTCTAAGTAATCTTTAACTTTATATAAACCTTGTTGACATAGTTTCTGTTTAATAAATGATTTCAATTTATTGAGGCTCAGTTCTTTAACATGGCTTGGGAGTTTGTTGTAAAAATGTATACTTTAGAACTTAAATGAATTACTATTTTTTTGGAGCCTAGTCCTCGGTACAATAAATAAGTCTTTGGTTCTAGTATTTATGCTATGAATGTCGCTGTGTTTAGAATATAGATTTATATTATTTTTTACATAATATATCAGGTTCTCATATACATATTGAGATTCCACTGTCATTATGTTTATTTCCTTAAATTTATCCCTCAGTGAATGCCTACAACTTAGGTTATAAATTGCTCGATTGGCTTGTTTATGCGGCACAAATATAGCCTGTATGTCGGCTGCATTTCCCCACTACAAAATGCCGTACATCAGTCTCTCACCAGTCTCGTGTTTCTACATCAGTCTAATGACGGCTGCAGAGCTTAGTAGCATCGACAATTTGGTTATATGTGGGCCCCTCTGAAGCTATACCTAAGAATCCAAAGTAATACCTAAGAACACAGTGGTGTTTACAAGATACAATTCAGCTTCATTTACTTGTACATTGGTTTTCACCTGCTTAACGTTAGGTGTCAGAAATCTAATACGTTTAGTCTTTTTCTCGTTTAAAAGTAAATAATTAACACTAAACCAATGCACTATTTTAGAGAGAGCATAAAAAAGAAACACGCGACACGTATTTTAATAACTATGTGGTAAATTAACGCCTCGTAGTTGGTAAAATTTACCTGGTTTAATGTATTTAATTTAATGGTATTGAAATAATTATTATCTTGATTTCAGAACCTTCTAGCAGGCACTAACGTAGCGGATGACACTTGGCATACAGTAAGGTTTTCTCGCCGCGCCTCCAACCTAAAGCTCCAAGTGGATGGAGCGCAGCCCGTGCGCGGTATGTTATGTACGTATGCACGGGCACCACCCGCACACCTTTTGTTTTGACCCCTAAGTAGACGATGATAAGGTTGGTTTTGCTTTGGCTGCGTTGGTGGAGTTTTGTGAAGATAAAGAAAGAATTGCTGAACTGAACACACACATACATGAACTAATACAGCGTCTTCACACATTTAAATAAAAGTTTAATTCTAATTGAAATGATACCTAGTGCCTTAAAGTCTAACTGTACACATGTCGTAAGATGACCACGTAATGTGGACAAATTCTTAAAAAAAAAACAGTATTTGAGCATTTATCATTCGAATTTGAGCAATAATAGCTTTGGTAGATGATGGTGCTACATGATTTGCATTAACTTTGCTCGTAAGTGTCTGAAATGAATGCACCAATTAGAATTTGGATTCCGAAATATATAATATAAATAAATAACCAACATTTTAAATAAATATACTAACAAATTTAACGTTTAGTTTATATAAAACTTGAAAAAATATACATAACAGATTACATGAACTTAATGCCAAAAACAAATGTTCTAATAACTAATTTATTAAAGATCCCAACGCAGTCAAACCAAATATAGAACTTAAGACAAAATTTGAATTACCTTGATTCAATCCAAGCAAATTCAAATTTAACACTTTTCGACCTCTTCTGGAAAGTGTATATCTGTTAGACGTCCTATTAGAGTGTAGTTAGCCGCTTTATTTCCGTTGTTTGATAGCTGGCACTGTGTATCACCTTTCTGTTGGTCGCTATTGTTTATTACTTCATTTATATTCATTTCTTCTAGTAGTGTCCTTTGTGTATGTGCTGAAGTAGTTTTAGAGCTGATAAATGCTGCTCAGGTTCAATTAAATTCAAATCAGTCTTTTTTTATAATGGCCAACAATTTTAGTAATATCTGTAATCATGATAATATATGTTGGTCCTTTGAGTCGGGGCAAAGAATATTCGAGCAGCTTTTATTAAATAAATGTGTAAGCAAAATGCGTGTCAAAATTATTTATTGATCATATAACTGGTTGGGTATATTACGTTATAAAATATTGATATGATGAAAGTATTTTATGACATAATATATCCTAAATTATATTTGAAAGTGTATGCATTATATAAAGAAAATTACTAAGTGTCGTGGCAATTGAATGGTTATAAAAAGTAGTAAGACAATGCTGTTAACTTCTGCTAGTTTATTTGCTCTAGATGATCTATTTGTCACTATGAGAGAACTCTGTACAATGTTGTCGCTATGCATCTTCTAGCAATTGATTAACTGTCTCCATTAACATCTGTCTAAGCTTGTCTATCACGTAACAGCAGATCTAAATGTAAATAACTTCAAAATGGCTGCTAATAACAATTCTATGAGAGTTTACTTTGCTAATTTATTTTACGTTTACAGTCAATGTTGTGGTTAGGTGTGTTGCATTGTTCCTATGATTAAGTATATTTGATACTAAAACTTAAGTTGGTTTTACAGCTGAGACGATTTTAGGAAAAGCGTCAACGTTAGAGATTTCGACGTTACATTTAGGAGGATTATTCCACCCTGAAGAAGAAATACAGATGACATCGACTTTACCAAACTTTGTTGGTTACCTACAGAAGTTTGTTTTTAACGGGATTAGATACATTGACATGGCGAAAACACTTGGAGTTGGCACCAATGAAGAGACCAACAATATCTACGATACATCCAATTTAATATTTACTGGAAAGTTCGTAAAACCTGATTCGCTAAATGTTTATAAATCTGTTACTTTCAAATCTAAGCACACATACGTTGGGTTGCCGCTATTGAAGGCGTATGCGAATACTTACTTGGACTTTTACTTCCGTACCACTGAAATGGACGGGTTACTCTTTTACAATGGAGGAAAGAAACAGGATTTCATAGCGGTCGAGCTGGTGAATGGCCATATACACTGTGTGTTCAATCTCGGCGATGGAGTTGTGACTATGAAGGATAAACTGAAGAATTTCTTGAATGACAATCGATGGCACACAGTATCTGTGCGGAGGCCGACACCTAAGATTCATACATTACAGGTTGATGATGATTTAGAAATGCACACTACAAGTAAGTAGACGATGACCGTATTAAATTAGATATTACCTATATTTTTTACTCTTGAGCTAATAAAATGATCAGCAAAGGCACCCACCTAAACCTATGAAAAACTGTTAAGTGGATAGACCTCTAAGGAACGTTGATATGAAAAATAGTCTTTATGTTCCGGAGGCCGGAAACTATCTGACGTCCATTTAATTTTTGAATTTTCAAATGTTATACCTTATTTTCCAGGTTCAAACCTCATGCTGGAATTAGATAGCGTACTTTACGTGGGAGGAGTACCGAAGGATATGTTCACAGCATTACCTGTAGGGGTACTGTCCAGGCAAGGGTTTGAAGGATGTATGTCTAGTTTGGATCTCCCTGGAGAGTCGCCGTCGTTGATGGAAGATGCTGTTGTTCCTAGCTCTTCATTAGGTTCGGGATGTGAAGGTAAGATGAAACATCAAGTATGTATTTTGATGATAAGTTCTTCTGATGATTTTACAGTAGCAAAGAAGTGAATTATTTAGCAGATTGCCACACCGCGTTAGTTTGCGGTGTTATAGTCATTTCACTGGCAAAGAATGACAGTAAAGTTGTGATTGGAATAAGTTGATACTAAATTCAAACAATCAATTTGCCTGACTGCATACTACAAAAAAAGATTGCAATTACTGATTTCAACACTTGCTAATATCGTAGGTCAGTAAGGAAAGTGAGCATTCTCCTAAAACCCTCATAAACTAGAATACTTCACGGGTGAATTACATTATGAAAAATTTACTTATAGCTTTATTTGCAGGTCCAACCAAGTGTACGCATAATGCGTGTGCGAACAAAGGCGTTTGTGTGCAGCAATGGAACACTTACGTTTGTGATTGTGACTTGACTTCGTTCACTGGACCTACGTGTTACGATGGTATGTGATTAGTGGAAATGATTATTAAAAATACTTCATCTCTGAAGAATTACTCATCACACAGACACGCACTGTGACTAGACACTCCTAGTTTCTCCACGCATTATCATCTACCTCCTACTTACTGGGTTAATCTGCTGTGAAATATCCTTTTTGAATTTATTTTGTATTGTCGGCTATTTCATTTATCTATAAACAGTATATTGTCTGTATATTCGCTTATTACTTCGCAACTTTGGATTTCGTGTTTAATTTCATCGTCATTTAGAAAATTGTAAATGGTTTTTCATGTACAATACCTACATACATACCTATTTCAGCCGTTCGAAGTTGGGTTACTATCTCTACTATGGGTATTCTCATTTACGTTTAATGACTTTTCAGAATCGGTAGCATACGAGTTCGGACCAGGCCGAGGGATAATCACCTACACGTTTGCAACTGACTCTGTGGCAGACACAGAGACAGATAAGGTAGCTCTTGGCTTCGTCACCAGCAAAGCTGATGCAGTGCTGCTGAGGATCGAATCTTCCAACACACAGGATTATATGCAGATGGAGATTGTGAGTACTGGGGTATTGTAGAATTGATTGTTAGTGATTTTGAAGCTTGAGGGGTTGATAAAAAATATTATAATAATATAGAGAAAAGAGGCCTTCCCTTGCTGAAATAATGATGGTCATGTGCTTACTAATTAGGTAAATATGATATTGGTAAGCACTACTTGTATTCGATATAATAATGCATTTTAAAAATTTGTTATGTTACTATTTTGGCTAAGCAACACATGACATTAAATTATTGTTAGTATATTTTGTAATCAGTATTTTACAAAAAAGTTTCACACTAAAAGGCATCATCAATCTGAAATAATTAATTTTGACACTAACAACCCACAGATCCGTGGGAATCTCTTCATGGTGTACAACGTGGGAGGAGCTGATCACCCACTAGGTGACGAGACTGCGCGGGTCGACGACGGAGCCTACCACGTGGCCAGGTTCACCAGGAATGGCAGCAGAGCCTCGCTGCAGCTGGACAACTATGCTGTTATTATAAGACATCCTCAGGGTAAGTTTTTTAAAGCGCTGTTTAAATAATCTTATGAATATGAAATGAAGTTTTTACTTTAACTGCAAATGTTGGCACGGTTGTCACAGTCAGAGGCTAGGCCATTCGAGAAGCACTAAATGGGTTCGACTACAGCACATAACAAATTCGTATGGACTGTTGATGTAGATAGTCTGTTATTTTAGGTCTAACTTATAATTTAAAGTATGTAAATGCAAAAGCAAAAGCAAATGCAAGTAAGGCAAAGTAAAAAAACTTTTTTTTTTTTTTAACAACAATGTCTCTATTCATTTCTGAAAACGATGGTATAAACCTAGTTTACAACTTATTATTCATAGGGAGCCCATGTGTACACAGTAACCGCCTGGCCACGGGACATTCGCTACAGCGGATATAGTGCAGAAACCAAAATTGTTTAGTTTTTTTCGCCGCGAAATAAATCATGCGAAAAAATCATGCTAGACTTGATTTTGTCACATTTTAATTCTAATGGGATTTTACATAGTCACCAGTTTTTTTCACGAAAGGTAGGTCGACGACTGACGCAGGAGTAAAACTCATCAGTCACATTTTGGAATGTCCTGTCTGGAATGAATCCTGGGAGAAGTCCTACGATGCAATTGGCATTTTCTATGACCTCTCAAAAGCATTTGACTGCGTTGACCACAATACACTGATCTGTAAATTACACCACTATGGAATTCGTGGACAAGCTGCTGATCTTGTTCTTTCCTATCTATCAAACAGGCAGCAAAAAGTAAACATTCATGGGGCGACGTTCTCGGGGTCTCTAGTTAAAATGGGCGTGCCTCAAGGTTCAATTCTTGGCCCTTTCTTATTTCTTGTTTATATAAATGATCTTCCTTACATGATGGCTAACTTATCGGATATAATTCTATTTGCTGACGACACTTCTCTTATTTTTTAAATAGATAGAAAAGATACAGATGTCTTTCATGTCAACGACAGTCTGGCTGTTCTTTCGAAATGGTTCGTAGCTAATAATCTTTTACTTAATGCGAACAAAACTAAATGTATTAGGTTCTCATTACGAAATGTACCTCAAGTGGGTCAAAAACTAAAACTTGATTGCAAAAAACTAGATGTAATAACGGAAACTATATTTTTAGGAATTACTTTAGATTCGAAATTGCAATGGGGCGTCTATATTAGAACTTTTTCAGGTAGATTTAGCTTAACTGCATATGCAGTACGCAAAATAAGGCAGTTGAATGATATAGCCAGAGGTAGGTTAGTATATTTTGCTTATTTCCACAGTATTATGTCTTATGACGTTCTGCTGTGGGGATCGGCAGCTGACGTAGATTCAATTTTCATTTTACAAAAGAGGGCAATCCGCGCTGTCTATAAAATGGGTCCTCGCGAGTCCCTTAGAAACAAATTCAAAGAAATTGATATACTGACTCTGCCTTCTCTTTATATCTTAGAAAGTATTATGTATGTCCGCAAAAACTTAGGACTTTTCAAAATAAGAAGCGATTTCCATAATATAAATACACGTAGTAGACATGAAATTGTGATACCCAAATTTAGATTAACTAAAACATGCAAGTCATTTCTTATAAACAGTACTGAAACTTTTTTGGCCGAAATACTAGCTAGGTCACACACCGCCATTCGCGACGCCCATCCCCGTGGCCAGGCCGTAAGATAGTAGTCAAGGACGGGGCTGTTCTACACCGCAGCTACATTAATGCGCAGTGCGCCTAATGTGTGTCATTCCAGCTATTTAATTGTGGTATGACTTTCCAGGTGGTCAGCAATCAACGATCTTCAACGGCATGTCCACCATCGCGGCGGGCGGCGCGGCGGGCGGCGCGGCGGGCGGCGCGGCGGGCGGCGCGCGCACGTTCAGCGGCGTGCTGGCCGGCGTGGTGGCCGCCGGCGTGCGCGTGCTGGACCTGGCCGCCGCCGGGGACCCCGCCGTGTCCGTGCGCGGCGACGCGCGCAGGGCTCATGCGCCGCTGGACAGAGATATCAATAGGATGCAGCAGGTTTGTGGCTGCTATTCATATGAACAGAACGAAACAGATTTCCCTAACAACGTATGAAGCGTTATGAGGCATGCACTTTCGGATTTCCAAATATTTTTTACTTTCCAGACGCCACCGTCAGGGTACGGTGGCCCTGGAGTACTGGACGAACTGGTATACTCCGGAGCAGGGTCTGGATGTAGAGATGATGATGAAGACGCCTGTGTGCTACCTGACGCGGGGTCTGGCGATGATCTCATCACACCGGTGTATGTACCGTCGACGAGGAGACCTCCGTCAAGGTTACATAAGGTATGATGAAAATGTTTATTATGTATATGACTTACGTTGTCCGTAAATTCAAATCACAACTTTCATGCATTTGTCAATCGTATGAAATGGCTATAACGCGGCAAAATGACGTAGTGTTAATCTGCACAATAATCAAGTACCCTAACTGTACATTTGATAGAAGAAAAAAATACCTGATTTACTTTTAACAAAATAATACTGTGTTCTTAATTTTATCCTGGATCTGTGTCACACTAATAGGGTTTTCAATTGTCATCACATAAATAAAAAAGTATGAAGCTGATTCGACTTCGATGTAAGACTGTACTAATCATGATTATGTTCAGGGTGACGCAAGTGGCAAACTGATGAAACCGTGTGATGACGAAGACTGTATCGAAGGATCTGGCTCTAACGAAAACGAAATCACTGAACCTGACCATCCAATGACCACGTAAGTTTCATAAACAAAAATAAACTTAAACAACTTAATGAAATTCTGTGACTAGCATAATTCAGAAATTCAAGGGATGGACGATGATTTGAAATGCATATCCATGCAAATAGCGTAACATACACAGCAGGCCTGTGCCCCAGCAGTTGAAACGTTATAGACGTCGTTGATGACTATACTTACTGCTAGTATTCCGTAATGCAAAATTATTTTAGCTCGATTTTTTTCCTTTCTGTAAGTACAATGTCTAATTCCAGGTCTGGAGGAAGCAGTACCCACAGCATGACATCACCAACAGTCATCATCGTATCTACTGAACACGTGGACAAGACTCTCGAAGGTTCAACCGACGGGTCCACCGGTTCTAGTGAGACTACTAAGAGTAGCACAGCTGGGCAGCCGACCTTACCAGACCATGACAATATGCATGCTGGCACTGTTGATACCGCTACACCGCCTGAAATAAGAACTACACCTACCGACGGTAAAACTATAATTTGTTACTGATCGTAGTATTTTGTAGGGAGGCGTTTCCTCAAGCTAATTATCTTCTCTATCGAAGGTCATATTTTGGTTAACAAGTCAGGCAGTGTATGACATGGCCTGGATAAAAAAAATGAAAGATAAACCCCCTCTGGCGACAAGCACTATGTCTTCGAAGTCACATCATTTTCTACTTAAGTCATGTCGAAGAAACGCTTTGTCGGAGTACAGTAGTGTCAGACTTGAGTTATTTCGAACTAAAGTATTGTCGAAATGGAGACGTGTCGGATTAAGTAATGTCGAAATAAAATATTGTCGAAATTTAGTTTGGTAGTCACATATATTGTGCCTGACATGGCAACTAACGGGATACAAACTCTGCAATTTCTACAAACACGAAGTAATTTAACATTAATTTGATCTTGCTTTTGTTTTTATTTCTTATCGTAAATTTCTTGCTAGTATGGTCACAGTGATAGGTTTTGCTTCGTTTTAAGATTTCTGCCCATCTGCACTAAAGTCGGCTAAATCAGGGCTTAGTAAAGTAACTCCTAGAACCAGAGAGAGAGTCTAGTGTCTAATATAGACTATCATAGAAATATGATCAGAGATGTAAGAGTCATTTTTATATTTATAACCTATGACGGTATAATAACTACATATGGTTCATATTGTCTATGATCATAGTTAAGGGATCCTATTAGGCAGCAAGCATACCAATATGATCATATCCGTCTCACAACCTCAAAAATGGCTAAACAAAATACGGCTAAATCGATATCCATCTCGATTAAGTAAGAAGTTTATATGATCATAAGTGTAATATGTAAAAATGAAGAACAGCATCATTTAGCTATGATCATAGAATTTGACAGATATGAAAACATATTTGAATGATAAATATATGTTAGTGTAATTGAGGCCTTAAACAAAGTCAATCCTAATTATCAAATACATATGACAGCATTTAGGAAGCCGCTTAGTGCGTCCTTAGAGAGGAAGGCACGAACAGAGATGTTGTCAAAGTTTTAATAGTTTTTTTACTCTCTATAATATATATTCGTTTATCATCTGCAGATCATTCTCACACAAGAACAAGTTACCACTTTACACCAACGCTAACTGGTAGACACGTACCAGATGACCCAACTCATATAACTGAAGAAGAGCCCAACCACATACCAGAGTATGAAGACCGGCGCGAGAACGAGATAGAAGCGCGAACACCTACTTATGAGACCGAGAGTGAGCAGGACAGAATACCAGGCAGAGTTCATCCTGAATACAATGGGTATGACGTCACGCCTAAGTGGTACCACCCTAAGACGACGGATAATAGGGTTGTGCCGCCTGAATCAGAGTTCTTCGCGACTATTGTTGGTAAGTTCAAATCATGTATTGAAAGACCTGGACACGTGAGGTTGTGTATTTAAACATAAAATTATTATAGTACAGTCGCAAAACGAAAAGGTAAAACAATTTTCAAGCACATATTATTCTATCTCCTTATAGCGGAATTTGTCTGTCTTTTTCGAGTAACGTTGTCAAAATAGTCGGGAAAATTAATATAATTCATGCGCGATGTAAATAAAAATTTACCTAAACGTGCTTTGATTTTTCATTTCCTGATTATATATATATTTGCGAGGGTCCAACCGTTAAAAAATTATATTCTCTACTGGACTCTCCTCCTCTTTTTATTGTTATTTTTCAACTCCTTCTTCTGCGCAGGTCATGTTTTGGCAATTTTCCTTAACGTAGAGAAAGATGAGGAAGTGAGAGTTATATTTACTAAATAAAATGGCGATGGCTCAATAGAAGCTTTAACTATAGAGAATTGGAAAGAGAGTAGGAAGCCTATGCCTAGCAATAGGTGCTTACAGGCTGAAATGATGATGATGATGAATACTATAAAGTAGGAAACAGAATAGTAACAGGAAATATTTATCTTTTCAGGTATAGTGGCGTCGGTGCTGATAGCAATAATATTGATAGTGATCATTGTGCTCAAGTACATCGTGTTCAAGTTCGACCCCTCGTATAAGGTGACAGAGGATAAAAACTATCAGCAAGGAGCTAGTGCAGCGCTTTTGGGAAACCAGGTGATGTTACATGATTTGATCTTCATCTACCTTTGCACTTGTCTTTTTATAAGTACTACAGTTGGTAGTTGGTACTAATAAAAAGACAAGTCGTTTGTCTACGTCTAATTAAATACTGATTCTTTTTTGGTTTTATTATTATGATATTTTTTACTTTTTGAACATAATACTAATAATTAATTTGCATGTTTATTTCCTTTAGGCTCATTCGAGCTATCAAAGCGGAGCATCAAGCGCTCCAACGGGAGGTGCAGTTCGGAACCTGCAACCTCTCCCTCTCAACAGAAACGGTACCGCGCCCTCCGCACCCATACCAACACAGCCCGTCAAACGAGACGGCATCAAAGAGTGGTACGTTTAAGCCCAAGTGCGAAAGAGACGACTATAGTTTTGTGTGTGTTGGACATATCAAGAACATAGTGAGTGGTTGTTAGACGCTTCGAATCGAACCTCGCCAGAACATTGGGCGTTAATGCTTTAAAATGATAAGACATAATGACTGATACGCAAGTGTTTTTAGTATTTTGTAAATATGAATTAATAATGTTTATAGATGGGTCACTTGTGTGTACGGATGCGATTGTTGAGACTTGTGCGTACTAGATTTGTAGCAATAAGATAAATAAATCCTTCCTAAAACTAATAATCTTGTAAGAAGTCATCAATGTTAAATGTTTTCTAAAAAATGAGGAAGAAAATAACCTCCTTCGAAACGGTTACAGTCTAGTATGCAAAAGGTCGTGATAGAAAAACCTAGAGAATATGGAATTGCATTTTAATATTGTATAGTTAGTTTCAGTTGTTTTTGTTACTGATGTTTTATTGTTAAACCTTAGCTTTTCTGACCTGTACATTGCTATAATTCATGTATTTGCGACTTAACTTTTCTATCTACATTGCCTTTAATAGTTTAAATTAAACTAAGACTAATATATGTTGGTTGTAGACATTAAGTTGTTGGTGTATCATGATTGGATCAATTAAAATTGTGATTTTTTTCATGCAAATTTATCGTATTATCATTTTTACAAACCAATAAAGTTATGGAAATAGGTTCATCTCCAAATATGCTTTGATAAGTTAAATTAAATAATTATCCAATTTTGATATACAATCAAACCTTGTTAATGATCTATGACTATGTAAGACATAAGATGAAAATGCTATATTTGGAGCTGCCATCACGAAATTGAAGCATATCGTTCAATTGAAGACTACCGTACTTTTACGATTCTCAATAATCTTTCCTATATATATTAGATGTTATACAATATTTTTAAATAGGCAGTGCGAGGCGAGTAGTATAGAGAAAGGAATCATAATCATCAGAGTTTAAGATCTAAATTCGCTTGGAGCTAGAAACGAAAACAGGTATATTATTGTAGGACGCGTAACAAGTATGAGCTTGTAGATTTGGTATGGAATATAGATGTTCTGAGTTTTAACATATCCTCCATATAGTACTCTGTATTTCTATTGGGACACTTTAATTGTTCGATTGTCGATGCAACTCTTGGTTAGTTAAAATCTATTGTATTTTTAAAGGGTGTCTCAAGATCATGTCCCAAAATATTATCAAGAGTTTCGTTTATGATTCAATCCCTTAATTCCCTGCCCTTAAAGATTGATTAGCTCAACTTGTCCTCGATTATTTTGATCTCAGGCCTAATTGACTTATAGTGAGAAAGTTAATTAAATAGTAAATATTCTGTCAATTTATCCTCAAATTAATTCCTGTAAAATGTATAAGGATGAGAAATACATAAAATGGGATGTTGAAATATGATATTTCATAAAGAAAGGATGCAATATAATATGGAAAGGAAATGGTTCTTTAGCAAGCGTTCGATACACTTCAGCAAGCTTTTGTGATCGTCGGAAACCTACCATGCTCATTTACATTAAAATAATAAGTCATCAAAATTCATAAAATATTTACCAAAAGCTTGGTGCGCATAAAAAAGCTACCCGATGTAAAAAACATATACATAAGTATTGGCGTGCCAGAAGGACCCGATATTTGCCCGCTAATATCTTTTGGTGCATGATCCTAAACGAATCTCACATTATTTTCACATCACGATTGAGCATTATGTCAATGGGCAGTTACTTAAAGTTAGATAGTAAAACTGTTAACTACAATAAAGTCTACTTAAGTGGCAATGTCTCTTCAGTAATCTTAAGCTGCCTTCACTGACATCTATTTTATAGCGTCAGGCAATTTTCTGGCTGCCCTCCTGAAAATATTGCATGCAATTTCCTCTTCGAACCATAACTTATAAAAAAGCTGCTTATATTTTTACATCTAGTGTGTATTTGTACATCCACCGTCCCGATTTCCTCTTTCCGATTAATAAAAACTTGAATTAGCTTTAAAATAAGACGAAAAAATAACATATTTATATAGATTGTTATAAAGCACAGGTTTTAGGTATTCGACGTTGCATTTAATGTGATGTTTGAGTGTGTGGAATAAAGAAATGCGACTGAAAATGGCGGCTACCACACTTGTATCTAAATCATTGCATGTCACCATTATTTTCTTACTAGAAGAAAAATAGGATATAAAAACCATATCAACTAAAAGCCAATTTTTTAATAGTTTACTTTGTACGATTTCCTCTAATCGGTAAACTTTTATTACCGAATAAGCTATCAATTCCTTTCCGTCATTACTCGGACGCCAATCAATCGCTTATTTTTATTCACTACACCCAAACATAGCATTTATTGTAAATAGTTATTCAATATAATACTGTAAACATAAGCGGTACTGTACGGTGTATGTCACACTCGTTTTACGGCACAAAATGTTAGTAAAAAAACAATTTGTTTATCTGTCAATTTTAGTCGTAATGTTTAGTGTGTTAATCATTTTTACCGTGATGTAATTATACTGTAATGATCGTAGAGTTTTTTACGACACAATTATGAAATGGAGGCAAAAAATAAATGTTACAAATGTCTGTCAAGATACAGGTAAAAAAAAAAACAATTTTATTTAACTCACGAACCCTAACTAATGTTGTCAATGCGAAAGTGAATTTATTTCTTTATTTATTTGTTACGCTTTCACGCTAAAACGGCTGAATAGATTTGGATGAAATTTGGCACATGGGTAAACTATGATCTGGATTACGACATAGGTTACTTTTTATCCCGATATTCTCACGGAATCGAGACATATGCGGATGAAACGGCGGGCGTGCTAGTATGATAAATTAAAGAAATAACAAACTAAATTAATGAAATGAAAACATGAAAGGAATTTTCAAAAAACTAACAAATACTGTTTACAGTTAATCTCGATGAAATATTGAGTCAATTTATATCTCAGGCTTGAAATAACTCATGAAATATTTGATTAATAAACAGTGCCTGTTGTGATATTGATAATGCAAGTAAAATCAGGTAGGTGTTTCATAATTGTGTCTTAAGGGAATAAATGTGAAAATAATTTTGTTCGTTACACCATGTTTAACTGATGTTGTTACTCACGATTCCGGTCGGACCAATTTTAGTTTCAATGTAAAAGCGACAGTTTTTAAAATTAATAATATATTATGTAAATTACATGGCGACGTTGTTTTATTCAATCCCTGTTCGAAGTTATCCATTGACATGGAGCTTTTCCTCCTCAAGAGAGGCGTTAAAAGCAATACAAATTAAAATAAAATAAATTCTAGGATAGGCTGTTAATTGATAAATTATTATGTGGCGGCATTTACAACGCCACATGCGAACTAAGCATTAAAGACCTGACGTCTCACTAATCCTGCAGTTTACCGGAGTTTACCGGACGTATGTATACAACGTTCCGACATCAACCGTTGGGCAGTTGCCCCCCAGACACAACACCCGTGTCGGAAGATCGTCCCGTAGAAACGGGAAAAAAAGGAAAAAAGAAATAAACGATGAGTGAACTTTACACAACGCGTACATAAATACAACAACGCTTCTACTTAGTAATGATCAGAAAACATTTGGGGTAGGTTAGTCGAAAACGTTCTCATAGTCAGGCAAGATAAAAATAAAGGTAAGAATATTATTAAAAAAAGAGAAAGTATTAGGTTATGAGTATATATATGATTGAGACCGATTAACAAAACTATGGTCTGACTCAAGTTCCCCAAAGCTGTTTTTGCCTCTTGATATCCCAACTTATCCTAATCCTAACTAATATTATAAATGCGATAATTAGTTAGTTTTTTGTTACGCTTTCACGCTAAAACGGCTGAACGGATTTGGATGAAATTTGGCACATAGGTAGACCATGACCATGACATGATGAGGTTAGGATATAAGATACTTTTTATCGCGATATTCCCACGGAATCGAGACTTATGCTGGTGAACCCATGTGGTGCAGATAGTCTGACATATACGAGTAAATCACTTGATATTAGGCAGGTACCGTATGGATTTTTTTAGAGTGTTGGCTTAAAAAACCACAAACTTAACAGTCTTCTTTTTCTAAGGCGATAGTCCCGCTGCTGGGCAAAGGCCTTCTCCAAATTCTTCCTATCCTTTTCCTGAGTCATTTCGAACCAGCCCTTGTGGTACGCGTCTAGGTTGTTTCACCATCTCTTCCTGGGCCGGCCTCGGTGGCGTCGTCCAACCCACCGTGTGGAGACTGATGTCCAGCGGTCACTATGTATGCGGCTGACATGACCCGCTCAACCCCATTTCAGCCTGGCTGCCTTTTTGGCTATGTCTAAGATCCCAAAAAATACTTAGTTTGCTTATTTTTCTCTGTTCTTGATGCCAGTCGATAGTGCGCACCAAATCAGGTTATTTTTATAAAAAGCGTCTGTGACGTTTGAAAATGAAAACTATTTTTTTGTTTATTGGTGACGTGAAAAATAATCTTTTATAAAGATGTAAATCGTAGATTCGTCCTGCCGCGCCAAATGATGGTCGGGATTCTGTTTCGCTTTGATAATTCAGGTACGTTCAAAGAAAGATAAGATTTCTTTAACGCAGTCAAAACCACGCGCATAGAAATAAAAGCATTTATCTTAATGTTGTAATCAGATTCGAACTCCAGAAAACTTTCGTCGTAAGTTCGGTCACAAATCATGAACTGCGCACAAAGTTGAGCCAAAAAGGGGCAAAGATCTTAACGATACGCACATACATTACAGACGATTATAAAAGTAATCGATGGCCCTTGAACTTGAATTGATCGTTATTTCTTTTTGGTACACTCGAAAAATAATAACAGCTTTATCTAAAGTACGGTGTAGGTAAGGGTAATTATTGTTAACCGAATTGACTACCAACTTTAATGACACGGAAAATTTAATCAAATATTTCTTAAATGGTAGGTTAGGGTAGATAAACGGGTTGGGCACGCCACAATTGCGGCGATAAGTCCCCTCTTTGAGGAGTGGCTTGAAAGGCGCCATGGCGTCCTCACGTTCCGCCTGACGCAGGTCCTCACCGGACACGGTTGTTTCGGGAGGTTCCTGTTCCGCGTAAGGCGGGAGGAAACGCCCGGGTGTCACCACTGTGTGGATCGCCCGGAGGACACGGTGGAGCATACGGTGAAGGTCTGCCCAGCTTGGGCGGAGCACCGCCGTGTCCTCACGGAGGCGATCGGCGGCAGCGATCTCTCGCGTCCGGCCCTGGTTCAGGCCATGGTTCGGAGCGAGAGTGCATGGGAGGCCGTCACCTCCTTCTGCGATGCAGTTATGTTCGCGAAGGAGGAGGCGGAGCGCGCGAGGGAGATGCAAGCTGCACGCCCTCGCGGCCCTAGTCGCCGCAGGAGACGCCCCGGGCGTCGGGAGTCGAGAGCCGACTTCCGGCCACCGTAGGCGCGGGCTTGCGGACGGTGAGCAATGGGCAGCTCGCCGTCCGATAAGGACCAGGCCCGTGTCGACGGCGCGTTGTGTTCCACGCGCGCCTCAAAGTGATGTCGGCACCAACCGACGGGGTCGAAAGACCAATGCCTGCTGGGGTTGCGGGTTTGTCCGAAAGGGATAACGCGGCCCTGGCACACAGGCAACGGAAGGAACACGGGTGGGTTTTAGTCAGTAAAAGTCTGACACACCCTCTCGCTCTGCCCAGAGCGGGAGAAGTCATTTGATGATTTCCCATCCTGAAAAAAAAAAAACCGGTGTACCAAAATCCAGTCTTTTGCCTCCGTCAGAACTGTCATATATGTGACGCCCCTGTTTTCGACTACGAGCTACAGTGTGATCACAACAGCCGCGGAATGCAGCATCCTAGCGGCCGGTAGTTTGTCCTCACTCAAGGATCGACCCTCTGACTCCACGCAGTCCGACTGAAAGTCGACTATTCCCCCAGGATCCCTCAGGAGGGAGAGTCTAAGCGACACCCACCCAACTCCTTGTTGGGTTTCCTAAAACTCAAATGAATTAAGTCCTCACCAAGCGGTTGTCATTCCGTGTCCGGAGGACGAGTTGGGGCTTAACGTGGTTGATTTTCCGGCTGCTGGGCAGCCGTTATCACCCTGGGGTAATTATTCTTCGTCAGTCATTTACATTATTGTGCTTTGACAAGTCTTTCATTTGCCACATGTCTTAATCGTGGCTGCTCTTGAACCACATTTTTACCCATTGTCTTTTCATCGAATTACGTCTAGCCGTTAAGGCGTGAAAAGGTAAAAGACGTACAGACAAAGTTATAATTTTGAAGTATAAAGTATGGATATAATATCGACGCCCTTGAACTAACCTTCAAAAGGGAAATCGAACGATACATTAAAGTAATCACATCGCGATTAAACAAAATATGAAGATTGTTCTGAACTTCGATATTTTCGTAAAAGCCTCGCGTGCTGAGGTAAGGTATAAAATATTTATTGTAATGGCACTGCTATTGCGTATAATGTCACATATTACGGAAACCTTCTTCATTATGATTAAAACTAAGTATAAGCAGGAATCTGCAACCATTTTTGACTGGTAAGTTATTTTTCGTACCGCAAGTGAATGTTCGAGGTGGCGCTCATAAAGGGTTTCTAGGAAGACTTTAGAGAGGTCAGTGGTACAGTATGGGCTAAAGAATGGGCTGTTGTACCTTTTTTTTTGTTATAATGAATTAGAATACTTTTTTTTTAATTTATCCTTGTTCCTCTCATATAGAGCACCTGCCATCTAATCTCTTCACCACCCTTGGTTGACTGGTAGAGAATGCCTAAGGCATTAAGTCCGCCTTTGTACTTTTTTGAGTGTGAAAAGTTTAAATAAATAAATAAAGAAGAACAAAAAACAAGGAATTCTAATGAATTTGTCTATTATAGAAACTCAAGGGGCTAGAACTTATTCATCGCGATAACTACATCGAAGTATCCAGCATCTATTTTGCGTAAGAAGTTGGAACCAACCCCCAAAATACAACGTAAATGGAACTTAAAAATTAATTATATACATAACAAGATCCTTTGGAAAGCCAACATTTACTTTGATCTTTATATTTTTTATACATGTTAACATGTATTAAATATGAGAATGTTGCTACAATTGAAGGATAGCCTTTTGTTTAAAATAATTTGATATGCTACATTACAAAAGAGTAACTTGAAACAAAATAAAGAGTTGTTAAATACGACCATCTTAATTATGATCAGGTTGTTTAAGTTCTAAGAATATAATAGTAAAATTATAACAAAAGATTAAAAGAAAACGTACACAGTTTCATACCTCTGAGCTTTAAAGTTCAAAGTTTTTACCCCAGAATGAATCAGTTCACCATTAGTGCAGCCTTCGCGAACATTAGCGGCCGTCCAAGATGTTCTCTGTTCTTCCTACACTTTTATTTTTCATACATTTTACTTCAACCATGAGTGAAGACCCACTACTAATGACAACTGGAAATTCTGGACAAATAACAAAAACAGCTGAATGCGTTTTAAAACTCTCCGCTAAATATTTCGTTGAGAAAAAGGCTCTAAGCGGCAGCATCGTGATAATCAACATCAACTCTTATACGTCCACTACACAAAGACTGTTATTGCAAACTGTACACAGCGGTATCAAATATTCTATTATGGTAAAAGATTCTTTTTACCCGCATGCAAACGCTTCACATTTCCCTGAGAAAGCGAAAAATTATATGTTGATTTTGGAAGAGAAATCTGAACTAGAGAGAAATATACTGCAATTGAACAAATTGCCAACTTGGAATCCTCTTGCTAAAGCTATAGTGTTTTATCAGTTGAAATATAACGACACCGCAGAGGAGACGGCTATGGAATTCATTAACGAACTTCGAGATTACAAGTTGTTTAGAACAATCGTGTTCATTTACGACGAATATAATGATGTGGTTATATCTTACACTTGGAGACCTTACAGCGACACTAATTGTGGAGGAAGATGTGACTCTGTTTATATACTAGACCGGTGTACGAACAACACAATTGACGAGTTACAAAAACAGCACGAAATGTTCCCATCAGACATGAAAGGATGTCCGCTGGTGGCTTATGCTGTCATAGCTGAGCCATACGTAATGCCTTCAGTAGGAAAGCTTACTAATACTTCGTTTCAAGACGCCCACAAGTTCGCAAAGGGCGGTGAAATAAACCTCGTCAAAATTATAAGCCAGTTCACAAACATGTCGTTAATAACTAGAACATCAGAGATTCAAGAAAATTGGGGCGAAGTCTACCAGAATGGAACTGCTACGGGAGCTTTTGAGATGCTGAGGAATGAGTCAGCTGACCTGGTGATAGGAAATGTAGAAGTGACAAGGACACTTCGAAAGTGGTTCCATCCAACAGTGAACTATTTACAAGATGAGATGACGTTCTGTCTGCCAAAAGCTGGTCAAGCACCTACCTGGGACAACCTGGTCATCATATTCCAATGGACTACGTGGGTCGCCACATTTTGCAGCCTTGTGATAATGGGTCTGATGTTCCATGTCTTCTACTATAGAGAGCACAGTAAAGCAACAAAATGGCCGACAAATTCTTTACTGATGACGTTCAGCATGCTACTAGGTTGGGGAGCCACTTTTGAACCGAAAAGCCCCACGTTCCGAATTCTAATATTCGCTTGGCTCTGTTTCAGTATAAACATGGGGATATCATACGAATCGTTTCTCAGAAGTTTCCTAATGCATCCGCGATTTGAAAAGCAGATAAGTACTGAGGCGGATCTTATACAGTCTGGAATTCCGCTGGGAGGTAGAGAGATTTATCGGTCTTATTTTGAGACTAATAACGCGAGTTCGTTTTATTTATATCGCAAGTACAATTCGACTACGTTTTCGGAGGGTGTAAGACGGGCAGCTTTGCAGAGAAACTTTGCCGTCGTTTCGTCGAGACGTCAAGCCGTCTACCAAGACCAGAAATTGGGTAAAGGGGCGCCATTAATTTACTGTTTCCTTGAAAGTAATAATATGTATAAGTACGGGGTAGCTATTCTGATGAGGCGTTGGTTCCCTATGTTGGATAGGTTTAATAATATTATACGTAGTGTATCGGAAAACGGGTTGATTGATAAGTGGATGAATGAGCTTCTGATCCATTCTGGTAGTTCTGAAGAATCTAGTACAATAGTGCCTCTAAGCATCCAGAACTTGCTAGGTGCCTTCATGTTTATAGGCTTCATGTATGCAGCTAGTATTGTTATTTTCTTAGGAGAAGTAGCTATGGGTTTTATCAAAAAAAGAAAACAAGATAAATCTAGAAAGGCAGTATTTAAACGTCCACGTTAACCTTTATAATTCACATACAAAAATTAAACGTTGTAATATTGTTGTAATAGTAATTTGGTTTAAATAGTTCGCAGTGCAATAGAGCGGAGATATTCCAATGATTATGATTATTTAATAATGTTATTAATGCAGGTTTGTATTTACTAATGCGTATTGTTTAATTCTGTTTCTGCTGTAATTTCTGTATGGATTGGCTTCTTAGAAATAAAATACTTTAGAAACAAGTTTTTTCATTTATAAGTTTAATACCCCGGGGCACATGGGCATCAATAGGTAAGTTCAAAACGTCAAAGAGACTGGTTCATGCTGGTCAATCAGCCCTTCCAATCTAGCTTTAATAGCTGCGGAAAAGGAGCATGTCTTATGTTGGCGTATTTGTCCAAATTGTCACGTTATTTGAACAATATTTGTATGGCTCAAATAACGTTGTTCATTTTAGGGTATACAAATTAATTATGTATTACTGAATTAACGTGAATTTTGAGATCATATACCAAAAGTGCCAATAATCCCTAGATTATTATATGTATTTTTGGTGTATTGTCTACCTACTTGGAATTTCTATCCTATCTAATATTATGAATGCGAAAGTGAGTTTGTTTGTTACGGTTTCACACTAAAACGGCTGCGCAGATTTAGATGAAATTTGGCACATGGGTAGACCATGACCTGAACTAGGACATAGGACTTTTTATCCGAGACTTATACGGGTGAAACCACGAGGCGCAGCTAGTTTACTTGTTATGCGCTTACGCATTCGACACGCCATTCACACGGATGTTTAAAGGCTGTGTTACATAATATTCATCATATCATCATTTTCCTGCCCCTATCCCAATTCCCAAGTACGGTGGTATTGGGGTCAACTCAGCATTTCTTCTTCTTCGAGAAGCATTTGAGATACGTAATACCTGATAATATTAAGACTGTGACAGACTGGATGCGGAAGGCGGTGGATAGGGTGTTGCGGCGCAGCCTGGGGGAGTCGTAAGTCCATCAGTGGACTGCGATAGGCTGAGTTGATTAAATACCTGACATATCTCAAATCCTGCATCGAAGTGACCTTTGACCTTCTAAACACTGACACAGTTCCCTTATGACACAGCAGCCATATTATTACGTCAATTAGTGAATAAGCGATCGTAAGTGCAAACCGCATCCGTGACGTCACATGTCAACGCTAATTCTGAACATTTCTCTCATAGCACAGCCAACATACATCTTACACACACTAACTATCTGTATAATGCTTATGTGCTGTCGTTTAAGGTTGACATTCTAATGGCAAATGATTTTGCAGTTGTTAAATGTAAACTCGCATTGTTTGGTGGTAAATTGAGTGAGTGTTAGTAAGTAGTAATAAAGCGGTTGATTCAGTTTAACGTTTCATTTACCTAAATTTATATAATATGGGAAACAGGTTGTTTCAGATTTGTGGGAAAAAGAAGCTTATAGATTTTTGGAAATTTGTGCAAAGCCACGACCTCAAAAGACACAGCTAGGAACTCTGGACTTGATCTGAAGTCGCTATACCCACAAGCAAACGTTGTGATTAATGAAATTAATTGTTAAAATGAAAATGAATTCCCTACGTCAATTTGCCACGTTATAGCCATTTCATGCAACTGTCAAAAATTACAGTTGGGATTTGAATGTACGGACAATTAAGGTGGTAGTCAGTTTGCTTAGCATAATCAGCCTATAATACATACATACCTCCTCTGGGTGAGAGGGAATGGGCCATATCCCATCACGCGGGCCCAGTGCTGGTTGGTGGATGTTACATGTCGTCGAATTTTTGGTTCTAGGACATGCCCCTTTCCTCACGATGTTTTCCCTTACATTTTGAGAGCAATCAATCTGCCTAGCCTTTTCCCAACTATGTTAGGGTTGGCTTTCAGTCTAACCAGATGCAGCTGAGTACCAGTATTTTATATTGAGCGACTGCCTATCTGATATCCACAACTGGGTAACTCGATACCCCTTGGTAAGACTGGTTGTCAGACTTTCGGGCTTCTGACGACCCGTAACGACTGTCAAAAATCCACAACACAAGAAAAAACACAAAACACAAGAATGACAGCCTGGACGAAACGGCTTAACGTGCTTTCAGAGGCACGGAGGAGTCTCGGTATTTAAAGATGGTCATCCATTCACGGCCCAATCCCAGCAAGCGTAGCTTAACCTGATGGATCGACTCGTGCGACTATTATTACTTAGCCACCATCCTAAGCTCCTCACCATCACCCTTCACCATTTTGAGAGCAGTGGTGATGAAATAATTTACATAAAGTAAAGCACCTATCTGTGTTCGAACCTTATACGACCTACAACTCGCAAGTCGCGGCCGTTAGTGTCACGCTGCAGTGGGATAATAAAACGTGATATTATTTTAACGAGAACCACGTGTAGCTCGGTTCCTGCTGTATTTACCCCAAAAAGGAAAACAAGCTAGAATATATCTCATAAGCCAACTCCTTAAGGCTCCATTTGTGCCAGTATCAGCTAATATCGTGGTTATAATGCTTATTTCATATTATATCGTGTATATTGTGTCATTAGGAGCTATACATGGCTCTGCTAGTTTATTGACGCAATGGAAAGGTTGCGGGTAAAGTTGACTGTTTTAAATAAAAATGCAAATTAATAAAATATTGTTTATTGAAATTTAAGCTGTGAAAATTAGAACTATTGAACAAGACGATCAAAAGCATCAAAATGCGAAATTAGATATTCTCCATTTGAAATAAGATTAGACATTTAAATAAACCTTTTTTACAGTCGTGCGGATAACAGCCGCACGGGTTGATCGATCAAGTTAAGCTACTCTTGCCGCGGTTGGTCATTGGATGGGGCACCATCTTTAAATACCAAGCCCCTGCGTGCCTGGGAAAGCATGTTAAGCCGTTGGTCCAAAACTCTGACAATCAGTCTTATCAAGGAGTATCGTGTTACCTAGTAACTAAGTGGTGGAGGTCAGATAGGCGACTGCCTATCTGCTCCATGTAAAATACTGGTATTGCTGCATCCGGCTAGACAGGAAGCCGACCCCAACATAGTAGTGAAAAGGCTAGCCAGATAATGATAACATTTCAGATTCAAAACTTGTCATTCTATTCGCAAATTCTTTTAATTTGTGCAGTATATCTAGTGGTTTTATACCTATCGAGTTTAGTGGTCTTCACTATAATTTTCCCAACAGAGAGTGTTAGACGACTATCTTAATTTCTAGAGTTCTTTTAAAAAGTCTAAATCAACCCTTTACCAACAACATAAACATGTTTACGAAGCCCTATAGAGTTAAAGTGATGCGAGATATAGCCCTATTAGGGTTACAAAATATAACGCCCATTCTCTATAATGGTCCCGTAGGGAAATGCGCAATATTCGAACTGAAAACGAATTTCAGACACGTCGCCCGTTTAGACGTAATTCTTAGTTGTCTACGTGTTTTATCGGGAGTACTGAAGGTAAATAATATAAGGTGAAATATTAAGGTAAATTGTATATGTAATGTTTACCCTTCGTTAAATTATTTACTTTTTAGGGGGTTGTAGCGAAATGGGAAAACGGAACCCTTATAATTTCGTCATGTGTGTCCGTTTGACCGGATGATAAATAGCTATTTTACTCAGAGACAGTTAGCTCTGAGTCCTATATCCTGACCACGTTGTGCGGTAGGTGGGATTGTCCGATGCTGCGTCACTGGATCGGATGTCATACGTCTAATGGTAAGAACTACTTCTTACGTGGATAGTGTGAGGTCCGACTCCAGACTTAAGATTAGGATTAGGATACTAACGTTAGATTTAGATTTTCTTTATTTAGGTTTAATAATATTTCGGTGAAACTTTGCAAAAATGTATTTCTGTGGTGTGTGAATGGTTTAGTGAAATTACTAAAAAGGTTATTTGAAGTGGCACTTCCATGCATGTAAACGAGAAATAAAAAAAAAAACAATATAATTTTGGGATATATGGGATGATTTGGTTACTACCGCAGAAATGACTTTGTTTTTCACAATCACAGTATAATTGTGCATGCGTAAATGACTACGGAACCCTGTAGTGTGCGTGGTCAGACACGCACTTTGGCAGTTTTTATACTTTAATTTTGGTGGTCTTACATAAAGTACTTATCTTGTGATTTTTCTTGATAAATTTAACTTGGTTCTCTATAAATAATACGACGTTTTTATATTGAACTGTTTTCCGAAAGCGGAAGACACACACAGAAAATGTACAACTAAACAACGCCACACGCACAAAATAAATATGGACAGTATAGAAACTAGGCCTTGTTGAAATGATAACCCACCCTCCATTTTTAAAAAGATCGCGGCGACTTCTCTCGATACGGCACCCGCAACTGACATCACCGCGACAATCGCTTGGGGTCTCATCAACGAGCGCGTCTGTGTGAGTGTGCCGTTTCGAACGTTTACTATGTAGTTTTTGTACTGTCCATATTTATACGGTGTCACAAGGTTCTTAAGACGCGTGGCCAAACTAGAAAGTAACGCCGCCGTTTTTTTTTTAGGGTTCCGTACCTCAAAAGGAAAAAACGGAACCCTATAGCCCTATAACGCTATAACCCTATTATTATAGGATCACTCCTGTGTCTGTTTAGCTGGCTGGGTAAATAAAAAAATTAAAAAAAAAGTTTTGCGGACTGTACCGTGTGACATAATGAAATGAAAGGGCTTGTTGTGAGGATCTCAAATATTTTTATTTTGTTTTTAAAATAAATGCTTTTATAGATATTTAAGAAAATAGATGAAAATTGTCCATCCCCCCCCCCCCTTATCTCCGAAACTACTAAGCCTAAAATAAAAATAAAAGCAAAGAATGGTTCTTTACTCATAGATTACAGGAAAACCTATAAGTCTATGGTCTTAAAATAACATGGTGAATCTCTTAATATTGTGCGTACAAACTTACATTTGCAGTTGTATGGAGACCATTTTTTTCAACTACATTGATAAGTTTGTTCTTGGGATAAATTCATCCCAACTACGGAACCCTTCGTTGGGCGTGGTCCGGCACGTACTTGGGCGGTTTTTTCAATACAATTTCTGTGACATGTGCGTGGGTTGGTTCTTGTTTGCAAAATTGATGTTGTTGTCTTGTTTGCAATAATGGGTCCAATTTTGCCTGCACTTCTCGCTCGCTTAACTTTGGTAGGCGTTGGTTCATTTTGAAACACCCACACGTTTGACGCTTCGTTTCTGGATCATAATGATAAATCCATGATTCATCACCCTTAATGATATCGTGAACGCGCCGAGACGAGCCTGCTCCAAATTTTGCGAACATGTCTCGGCACCATTCTACCCGAAGCTCCTTCTGAGCCTGCGTTAGATTGTGCGGTACCCAGCGCGAAACTATCTTCCTTACCCGAAGATGTATGTGTAGAATTTCATGCACACTTCCCGATGCAATCTGCAATGTAATTCGTTTATTCTTTGAAATAAAATTTACCACAGCCATGTGATAGCCGTCATGGCCACTTTTTTCTTCATTCGCCAATATTGCTCGACCACGCTTAGATTCATTGAACCAGCGGAAAACAGTCGCTTTAGAAGGGCTTTTGTCTATGGAGGCCATCCGAAGTCTTTCAAACGATTCTTCAGTCGACATTTGAAATCGTACAAAATCATCGACTGAAAATGTTCTCGTTTCTCGTTGTAAATTAATTTCTCAGTGATACAGAATATTTTAATTTAACTCGTGAAAAAATGTGGAGGGAATTTTGAATTTGGAATATTGTGTTTTTATGTAATAAATAGTCATCGTTTTCGCAATTTCTGAGTAACCAAAAAAAGGTCAATTCTCGTAAAAAACGTTCACAGTGAAGTTGTAATCTGTCAAACTTGTGAAAAATATTGGTAAATGGATTGTATTTTTGACAGGTTGCGAATGAGATGCGAATGTGAACGTTCTTTAAAATTACTGGAATTGCCCCTCTGGTATTTCTAACCTTTTGGCTCGTCTTTTTACAGTTTTATTTGCGTTAATCTATAGAAAAATATGAACATAATACAATATTGCTCAACCCCCATAGTAAATAGCGTGATAATTTATAGCCTACAGACTGACCAGACTTATAGGGGATATTTTTGCAAAATTTGAAAAAAATCTATCCAGAAGTATTTACGTGATGCTGGAACATATATTCAGACAAAAAATCTAAAAACTATATTTTCGCCATTAGAATCGTTTCCAGACCATGAACATTCAATGTATGTTCAATGTACAGTTTTGACTTCGCTATGTTATTATATTTATTTTTGTATTACCCTGTCAACGTCATTCAGACGCCAAACCATACGAACCATAACGTCATGCTCTCCAGCAACCCCATCACCTGTTTTTCCCACAAGCTCTCTAGAGATAATTCCTATCATAGACCTAAAAAAAGCAAAACTGACGTAATGTAGGCAACCTTACGTCAGTTTTGTTTTTTGTTGTTTTTTTTTTAAAGCGACTGGATAATGTAGGTAAGGAATTCTAGTGCCTCCTGATAAGGCACGATCACTATTAAGTTTGCCATGTATGGTAATTATGGCAATATTTCTCACTAACGTTCTTTGTAGTCATTTTCTTAAAGACTGTTGTCAGTCTTGTTTTTAGTATGTTACTGGCTGTTTTGAGAGATTATACACATAAGCGTAATACGTCAAGAATTTGTGCTCAGAATTATGTTCATTCTAGATCAATTTTATAGCTTGTAAAGAGACATTTTAGAAGATTTAAGACTTTCAACTTTGCGAGACATTTTAGTAATTTAGAAATAGAATATGATACAGTAATGGCATGGAACCTTATCTTTACACACGTATGATTTTAGAACGAACTTTGGTTCTTTATCGCTGCGGTTCTGCGTGGTTCATCTTTTAGTATCCAACCTACTACTACCTAGCTACTAGATAGATGTAGTTTCTTAGGAATAAGTGGAGATTTAAATTACCCCTTTACATAAATGTAGAATTTTATTTAATGGGTTGTTAAAAACACAAAAGTCTGCTTACCAAGGGTATCGGGGTATCGTGTTACCCAGTAACTGGGTTGTAGAGGTCAGATAAGCAGTCACTCCATGTAAAATACCTACTGGTAATAATTAACCTAGTGGTAATTATTTTTGATGTGTAACATTTTTTCTCTCGCTTTCCTGCAAATATTTCCTTTCGCTTTCCTTCTATTTGTGAGAGTGATTTCGTGAAAAGGGACGGAAGTGTGTAACAGGAACCCGGGGAAGCACGCGCTATTGATTTAACCGATAAGCGCGCGAGGTGCTAGAGTTGGCCGTCAGATGGTACCAACCCATATATTAATATACGTCAGACAAGATGTCTGATGTTACACATCATATGCGACTACGGTAAGGCTCGGTCGTTTTTTGTATTGTGTGTCCTTTCCGAATCAAGCCACAACATAGTAAGGTCATCTTACAATATCCTCTAAATAACTGGATAAGAAGCTGAATCTTAATATAATTTTTACTTTTTAAGCGTAGAACGTAAGCCCTCGAGGCAATGTTATCACGGAGAATGACGAGCCAATGAACACGCTGTAAACAAACTTTAATATTGTAGGTACAACGTGACGAAAACCAATAAGGAAATTATAAATTAATAAACTGTCTGATGAAGCTTTACTTATAATAAAATATGCTGAAAATAAAATAAGCACATGCTGAATCTTGTTCACAATTATTTGAGAAATTGGTTCTGTCCTTATTCTGTTCTGTAAAATTTAATTCAAATCTCACTCAAATGACCACACAGTATTCGAAAGCCTTTCTTTTTTCAAAGAAGGTATCGAGGGCTCACACCTCGACCACACAAAAAAAAAAAGTGACACTTGCTACTGTCTGCTGTCACACACTTTAATGTTATATAAAATATATTTTTCCTTCTCCCACCGCACGTTTTCTCCACACATTGACATTGGCAGAATTGTCGACATCGGCACCATTGCCATAAGGAAAAATAGATAGATATTTTTCCTTCGACATATCGCTCACCGTACAGTTTAACGGTCCACCCACACACACAGTGAAGATAATATATATTCAATTCAATTTTATTCAGGAACAGCCGTTCGATTCTGTAAAAATATCACCGTGAAACTTAGGTGAAGTGAGCGTGAAGTGAGCTGTCAATAGTGTTACTCCCTAGCATCCTGCCGGTCGATTCTGTGGCAGTGACAGCTCACTTCACGCTCACTTCACCTAAGCTTCACGTTAATATTTTTACAGAATCGACCGACAGTTCACATTGTGTATGAAAACATATATAAAAAAAAATACCTTAAAGGATTTTTAAGCGCTATAATATACAATGTCGCCCATGGGCATGTGCCCGCCCGTATTTTTCTGAATAATCATGAAAATATTTATTAGAAAATTTACTTTAAAAGGGCTTCTATCTTACTGACAAAATTTCACCCGTGTTCCTTCAGTATTGCCTGTACGTTGCCAGGGGCCACGGTATCCCTTTCGGACTTTCCCGCGACCCCGGCAGGCATCGAACCTAGGGGACCCCGTCCCCAGTTAGTACCTACCTTACTTTGCTTTATGAGTACCGTCCATTAGTTACTTCCAAGTGATAATTAGAGGATAGAGACCCATTTAACGGATTTTATCTGCAAAAAAGCGTGGTCTTTGTTAACCAAATCTACCATGCCCAACTTTGTACCGAACCCATGTACTACAGGATATGATAGGAAAGGGATAGGATGATAGTGACGTAGATTGCACACACACACACACAAACACACACAGAGGCAATGAAGATAAGTTCCCACTAATGATGGGCCACACACCACGCCACTTAGTTGACAACTGTATCTCAGGGCAGGTGCCACCATGGTCTACATAGTTAAAACGGTGATTAAAATGGTGTGCGGCTTAAAAGTAGTTTAGATAGGTTTAGGGACTACGACTGTGACTACGTTGAATGGAAAAATTCTTGATTAAATCAAGGATTGTACAGACAACTGAACGTTAGTGTTACCAACGTCACTTGAACTACGAAAAGTGCAGTTAATACTACGATATAAAAGTGCTCGACCCACTTTGGATACAAGTAGCACAGGACAGAGATAAATGAAGATCTTAAGAGGAGGCCTTCACCCCTCCCGGGGTTTATGTAGATTTTGCAAAATTATTGTAATTACTATTTAACAATTACTTACAAAAACTACTACTAATACTTAAATACAATGTGCTTTTTTTATACCCCATAACTCTAGGGTATGATTGAGACCATATCAAAGAACCAACTGGTATATGAATTATTCTTCAATCATCTTTTTTTTTGTTTTAATTTTTCATACAAAATAATTCGACAAAGTCACGATTATTAATGTAAAACACCCTTACGTGAAATATGACAACGTCGCATTTTCTTAGTTTTAAATATGAATGATTGGTTTGAATAAAAATGAATTACTTTACTACACTAAATGAATTACTTTACTACTTTACTAGATAACTGCGAAATTAGGCAACGTCGCAAAAGTAAAGATTCGTCATACTGGTGTCAATTTTTGCCCTAATTTAATTATGATTGATTATATCTTCGAAACCATGCATTTTTGGACCACCTATTCTAGGAGATTTTGTGTTCTTTTTACTTAAATAATATAGTCCTAGAGTTATGGGGTATAAAAAAAACACATTGTATATGAACTGTAAAACTAACAAAACTAAAATAAGAATAGTAATACTAGAAATAAGAAACTATTTTATATATAAAGTTATTTGAAATAGATAAGTAAAGATACTGCTACTATTATATTCGATAAGATAGACAATAGAGATTTATATTAAGTAGAATAATATATGTATAATCCACCAGAAATAAAAGGGTTTTTTTTGAGAGCTGGTTCTTTCACATTGTTACCAGTGACGTATAGTTGACTTTTCTACGTTACAATTATGTATATTAACTATAGGCGGCAAGTGCTACTCCTGTAATAAAAAAGGTGCAATAAAACTCCTCTATACTATAATATATATCACCAAAGCTGGTCGTTTATATCTCTAAAACCAATTTCATTCACTTTGTCAGTTAAGCATTAACCTCCGTTCACTTCTAATCCCAACTAACGCCAGTTAACCAACAGTGCCACTTAGCTTTCTGTAACAATTCATCTCGGCGTACGTTTGAAACTGACAAGTGCCTCCGAAGGGCCCACAGCCATTTGTTATAGCTAACCAACGATATATTCACGACTTTTTACGAACGGAGCCGAGCAGCGCCGAATGACATAATTTATGAGAGCATTAAAATTCGTTGCGTCATTTTTATGTTTGTCTTTTGTGGTTTTAAGGTCGAGAGAATTCGGAAATAAAATTAGAGTTGTTAATAAAATGATAAGTGATCTTATGATTTATGGTTCATTCCGTCATTTCGTGCAAATAGAAACGTTCCGCAGAATAAAAATAAATGTTAGATTTTATGTTTTTTCTTTTATATAATCGAGTTTAAATTTTCAACAGATTCGTTAAAAGTGGAAGGCGCTTTATTATCTTGTTTAGTCACGGAGAAAATGACAATTGAAATTTAACAACTGGAAGGTAATGAAAAGTGAAAGGATTGTAATGAACTAGGGCGCGATGGTAATGACATAAGTCGGGATGGCAATTAAGTACCGTAAAACAGTTGTGAAATAGGTTAGGATGGTAATGAACCGTAAAAGAAGGTAATTTAAAATAGTTAATTAAAACAATATAATTTCAATAATCACTGTCTTTTATTTCAATTCAGACTTTAATTTCAATTCAGTCTCAAAAAATCAACTTCTTCGAAGGAAGCCAAATCACTGTTTTTACAAAATTAAAGGATAAAAACAGTAGTCAACCCCATCTTATTATATTTATTTGACTGACTACAACCTAACAACAATTAATATAATATTAATAGTAGGTAACTTTAGAGGTAGTTTTGTTGGTCTCGGACGCAAAATCACATATTAACTTAAAACAATTAAAGACTTTAAAAAATATAACAATCATACTAAGTAAGTGTTATGACTGACTTAACAATAAATAAAATATAATAGGTATCTAATATGTTACTAGTCTTCTTACTTTTGAGAGCAAAATCACAGTATACAAACAAAAAAACAGTTAAGGGGGAAGCGCCAGGTTGCCCACAATTTTTTTTTTTACCGTTTTGTAATTTGCAGATCAGGGTCAGGTTGTATGTTGAACAAAATCTGATTCGCGGCCTTAGCAAGTATGTAATTACTAATTAATTAATTTTAATTTCGCGGTTAACCTGGCGCTTCCCTCTTTTAAGGAATGCATGATATTATAAAGTTTTGAAAAATGTTCAAAAATTCTTAGTTGTCTAACTAGTCTACCGACAATCAACCCTACAATGTTACTCTAGTCAACCTTAATGTAGGTCGTAATACATAGATTTAGCAAAATCAATCATATACAATATAAAACTTAAAAAATATTAAATTCGTCACTATCATCTGATCCATCATGATTATTGCAGTCTTTGTTTTCTTTTTCTGAATTATTTGATTGCACGAAAGTCTCGAATTGCCGTTGGTGTTCAGAATTAAAAACTTCAATATTTTTTGGGATTAGTTTTTGATTTGGAATTTTATAAAATTTACGGTTTTGCCAACTTAAACGTACATCGGATAAAATCTTGATTTTAGGAGATCTTATCGCAGTCGAAGATGTAGCTGTAACATTTATCAACGGTGAGAGTTGTAAATCGATTGGACCCTGTAAAGGTTGTAAGTTTTTGAAAACATCTGATTCATCCAGATAATTTAAAAAAGTGGACGTATCTATGCTTAATAAGGACTGATCGTCATTGATATAAGTGCCTTCATTTTGAGTGCACTGATCAATCTCATCAACATCAACTTTCTCCTCTTCACTGTAGTCGTAGCTTTTAAAATGAAGGAAGCCTAAATGCTTATTATGTATGCACGAAATACCGCAATCTTGACATTCGAAACAACTTAGACTTCGTAAAGTAATAGTTCTAATATTATCAGCGGTCCAAATGACTTGATGTACTTTCATTGTTCCTTTAAATCCTGAAATATTAGCTGGAAATATTTTTTCATCAATATCGCTCTCTGTTACCATCTCGAAGTGTACGTTTGGTATATTTTTGGTCACTAAAGCCCAAAAATCTTCAAAAGAACCAACGTCTCCACCATATTTCACAAAATTATCAGCAGTTCGTTTTACGACTGCACCAATACCGTCCGGAGCTCCTTTACCATGGCCGGATTCTTGGTAGTTCCATGTCACTTTAGTTATATTTTTGTTGATATCTTTTAATTTAGTGATCATATAAAAAATGTTTTTATTTCTATATTGACTTGAGGGTGAATCTGAAATAAGAAAAAAAAGAAAGAAAGAAAATACATTTATTTAGCACAGACACGCACACAAAAGGCACACAACACAACATATTATACTATAAACAAAAATCAAATTAAAAAAGAATGAAAACAAATAAAGTGTAAATTTCGTTTTATGATACTAGCAGGAAAGTGTGCCTTGCGGCTGCGCCAAATAGGCCTAGTTCAGCAAAAATGCCAGACAACTAGTGCCTGACGCTGGTTTTCAACTAGACCTGAAGTGTGAGGTGACGGATGTAAATCAGTTACATACTGCAATGTGTATATGTATACTTAAATATAATAAATTTGTGTAAGATAATAATTGTTGTTTGCATGTATCGAACGAACATTTTGAGTGACCAAAATATTTATAACCTACCCTCGAAACATTTTAGATAATCGAGGTCTAAACTTTGTAATACCCCCAACCCTATGCAATTTTTAAGTGTTTAGTTTTAATATTCTCATGTAAGTGAATAGTGTTATTCTTATGAGAATAAATGATCTTAAACCAGAATAACAATGAAAGCCGCGGATTTGACAAAAGCAACATCAATCCCCGGGCCGAGGACACAGGGGACCGAGTGTGAGAATGAGAAAGAATCATTCCCACCAAAGCATCTGTACAACAGCAGATATTTACATTCTCGTGCAATATTACGGTTACTGTCAACAGAGACACGGCAAGGTACATAAACATCATATAATTGATACATTTAGTGTGACCATATCCAGCTTTCGTTGCGCATCTATGAGGTACTGCCGTAAGCGTCGTCTGAAAGCGCCTATCGTGTTAATAGCTCTAATCGGTGGTGGCAGGTTGTTCCATACTTTGGAGGCCGCATAACGAAAGGTGCCTCTAAAAGCGGCTGTACCCTGAGACTGAGTCGACAGTTGTTGCGAGCATTGCCTTCTTCCGCATTCCCGTCTACTCGTAACCCAACTTAGTTTGTTGTATAAGTAGTCCGGTTTCTGATATCTAACTACACCGAACAGAAGGCAAGCCAAGTGTAGTTTGCGTCTGGACTTCATTTTTAGTGTAAAATGCTTGTTTAAGAAAGGTGTTACATGGCTTCTGCGAGGAATATTATAACAAAACCGAGCGCAAGCGTTTTGTACCCTTTGGATGAGGCGGTCTGTACGAGCCAGTAAGCGCGGGCCGTACACTGTGTCAGCGTAGTTCAACCTAGACAGAACAAGGGTTTCCACAAGCTGTTCCCGTAATGTTTCTGACAAGTAAGGCCTAATCTTGTACAGAACCTTCAGGCGGTAAAAGCAATTTCTCACCGAGTCGGCTACGTGCTTTTCGAAACGAAGGTCTCTATCCAAAATAAGACCAAGATTTCGGGCTTCATAGACTCTGTCAATTGGCTCGCCCATTAACTCCAGGTGAAACGTTGCGGGTAGCTTAGCTAGTTGCTGTCTTGTGCCAAATACCATGTATTTAGTTTTGGTTGGGTTTAGCGATAGGCAATTCTCTTCGGACCAGGCGGCGATTCTACGAAGGTCATCGTTTAGACCTTTGATGGCACCATCGTACTCATCTGGTCTAAAGGATATGTAAAGTTGGACGTCGTCGGCGTATATGTGGTACTTGCACCTCTGGAGGCATTTAATTATATCTGCACAGTACAAAATAAACATAATTGGGCCTAATATAGATCCCTGTGGAACCCCTCTGTCAATGGAAGTAAGAGTAGATGTAAGGACAGTGCCGTCTCCCAAACGTAGATCCACAAGTTGTTTTCTATCACTAAGGTAGCTGCGGAACCATTGCGTTGCGCTGGGGTCAAATCCGTAATAAATTAATTTTGACAGTAATAACGGGATATGTATTGTGTCAAATGCCCGGGAAAAATCTAGCAAGACCAGCAATGAACACATTCCTTTATCTTGGGCTGATAATAGATTATCAGTCACATCTAGTAAGGCAGTCGCAGTACTTCGCTGTTTTCTAAAACCAGACTGTAAGTCCGGTAACAAGTTATATTGTTCTATAAATTGCGTTAATTGCTGGCTGACGATCTTCTCCAACACCTTAGACAGACACGGTAAAATGCTAATGGGGCGTAGGTCTTTTACTTCAGTTGGATTGGCATTTTTTGGTAAGGGCCTAACGGAAGCAATTTTCCATTGGTCAGGGAAAGTGGACGTCACTATTGAGCAGTTTATAATGTCAGGAACAGTACTTAGTGCATACGGCAGCGTCATATTTAGCATGTCAAGGGTAATGTTGTCGTAACCCTCGGCGTTACTTTTAAGGTTGGAGATAATACGAGAGATTTCATTCTGTTCCACAGGATGGATTGTGAAATTAGCTTCACCATGTCTATGGTTCTCAAAATACGTCATAAGTGTCATGCATGCTATGGGGTTTCCGGGAACTATCAAAAAAGTACTATTAATAAGATCTGGATCCGTAAAATGCGACGGAAGGTCTTGTCTAGGTTTATAGGGTGATAAAGTGGATTTAAGATTTTTCCATAGTAATTTAGGGTTTTTTATTTTATTGTTTACGTTATGCTTGAAGTACGCAACTTTTTCGTTGTACAAAGAACTTAACACTAAGGACTTTAACTGTTTGTAGTATTCCCTTTTAGAATCTGATTTCGATTTCCTGGAGCAAGTTAAAGCATTGTCCCGTAAGCGCATCATGAGTTTAATCGTATCGGTAATCCACGGATAAGACTTTTCCTTGACAGTAAATGTTTTGATTGGTGCGTGAACATCGAAAAGTAAAATTATTTGGGAGCTAAATACATGCACCATGTCATTTACATTGTCAAGCGCGGAAATACTTTCTAGACATAAAAGCAACAAGTCCATATTGAAACTATCCATGCATACATTTTTAAGTGGCCTAAATTTTACTACGTATGGTTTAAACTTATCGCGTTTAACGTGAAATTCCCCAACTATAATAGAATGACCGTTAAGTGAACCAAAACATTCCACTGACGTGTATCTTGCTCTTAGGTCGGTACACAGGAGATCGATGAGAGTTTCACTGGAGGCTGTGAAATGAGTAGGAGAAGTGACCAATTGAGCAAGACTTAGGCTATTTAGAAACTCGTTCGTTTTTTTCGTCTTTATGCAGTCGGTATCCAGCAAGTTAACATTAAAATCACCTAGTAATATGCAATGGTCACAATTTCCCAGTGAGCTAAGCGAATCAGTTATGGCGTCCAGGAAAAGAACAAGGTCAAGCCATGGTGGCCGGTACGCTGTACCTATAGCAACTGTTTTACCGTTAATTGAGAGCTTTAGCCACATTTGTTCGACCGATTCGAACCTGGGATCGACCGCGCTTGTCCAAGTTCGCGCGCTCAGCCCCCGCCGCAGATAAAAGCCGACGCCCCCACCACGACCCGAGCGCACACTCGCTGGCCGCGGCGTGTGACGCAGACGGTAGCCCGGCACCACCGGAGCACGCCCCTCCTCGCCCGGTCGCAACCAAGTTTCGTTAATAGCCATAACGTCAAAACAATGCCTGTCGAGTGCGCCAATCAGGTTGTCATGACCTGTACCCAATGAACCAGCATTAAGAAAACCAACTTTAAAAAACTTTTCTCCTTTAGACATCATTTTCATAAAGTAAAATAATTCCGTCAATTAGTAATATCAATTTTTTCAGTGCACATTCAATAGTTTTAATTCCCATTTCAGATAATATTATTAATTTTAGTCCAATTGTAAATAAGTAAATAATGAATACAATAAAATAACACAAAAGTTTTATACTATATGTAAATAATAGTTTTGTAAGTAATAGGTTTGTAAATAGTAGATTATTAAATAGTAGGTTTGTAAAATTAAATAGTAGTTTTGTAATAAATAGGTGTAGATAGAAATGTGTAGTGTTATAAAACTGGTTTACGTATAGTTGACTGAGGTGCGCCGCAAAACACACACCTACCAGTACCAAAGATAACAGATAGTAGCAATACAAACGCTGCGCCTTTGAGATGCTAACACTTACTATAAATAAACTTACTTTAAAAATCCGCGTGATAGTAGAAGAAAGTATGACCTTAACTAGACAGTAAATAATCTGAATAACAAAACAAAAAAAAACAAACAAAAAAGACGTAATATTAAGGTGTGCTATTGCCGCCGATTCCCGGTGCCGCCGCCGCCGCCGCGGGTCCAAAAGTGCGCTGCAGGTCAGCCTCACAGCGGATGTGGCAAGTGGCGTCTCCGGGTTTGTACCGGGCGAGAATGCGGCCTCGTTTTGCCCATACGAACTGCCAACTGAGGCGACTGCCGGCCTCACGAGCGCTCCGAAACAACTCTCTGTTCACTTTCGTAAGGCGCTCGTTCACGTAAAACCGCGTTACGGGGCCTTGCATGTCCAGGTCAGCAGTAGTCATGCCGCGTCGCACTCGCGCAGCTTCTAGCAGCTCGTCACGAAGGTCGCGGCGTGCGAGGCGCACGACGAGGAAGCGGGGGCGGGTCTCCACCGGCGCCGTTGCCTGCGTCGCGTTTATGCGTCTACCTCCCACACGCTCGGCACTCACTATATCGCGCGCTTTGATTTTGACGCCTATCTTTGACGCAACCAACATCGCCGTGTGAGTCGGATTTTCCCCATAGTTCTCGGGTATGTTCGAGATCTGGATATCATTTGACAGTAGCTCCTGATCTCGGTCGTTAATATCGCTCCGCAGTTGCGATATTAAATCATTTACCTCCGAAGGTACTTGGGGCTGAGTGTGTTTATGCTCTAACACAGCCACTCTCTCCTCCAGATGACTCATCCTGTCATTAGTCCCGTTAAGAGAGGATCTTAGCTCGGCCAGATCATCGCGGAGAAGCTGGAATTCATTCCGCACCGTCTTTAAAAAATCCTCCTTAAATATGCTTAGCTCTGCTCTGAGGATGACTAGGTTGAGCTCCTGTGAGGCATCTACGGCTGTGCTGCTGTCCATCAGGTTAGCGTGGCTTTCCTCGTGTGCAACTGGCACTGGTGTACGCGCCCTAACCGGCGTTTCAGCCCGGTTATCCCTGACCAGGTTTTTATTGCACTCAGGACAGTGCCATGGGGTCGCTAAAGGGCCGGTATTCTGTAGACCTACGCACGCACGGTGGTACCAAGACCTACACTTGTTGCAAGTTGCGGCATCTGTCGACGACAGAAACTTGCCACAGCCACCGCACTTAGCCATGATGAACTAGTTGATTAATGTGTAGGTAATCGATCTGCTCAAGTAGTTTATCGAGAAGGCAACAGATGGCGCTTTTTGAGAAAAACGTTTATGGCAGTTTCCACGGTGTGTATGGTACAGATAGACACCATAAGCTGAGCGCAGTATCAGTGTAAAGGTGCGCACACACTAAAGTTTGGTCACAGATTGTTTCCCGTTCACTAACAAAACACTGTTTATTTTCCTTCGGGTGTCAGGTACTTTAATATTTACCGGGATCGATAAAACGTTTTTAGAGTTAATTATTTTTAACACAGCACTTAATACACTGAAAATTGTTGTTACTTGTAAGATGCACATATACATGTAATTCCACAATAAAGTTTTGCAAAACAAATTTGTACTTTTATTTATTTCGCGAGAAGTAAACACAGAGCTTATGACTGATTGACATCCGTGACGTCTCCCGTGACGTATCTGATAAGAAATGTACTATTTCATATGGTGCTAATTCTTGTGCCATCTTTAAAATAGGACACAAGTGAGCCCATATGGCTCCAGCGTCATGTTTCAAACAATTACTAATCGTACAAAATGATTTAGTTCTAAATATACCTGTATCACTATCCTTAGAGTAAAGAACCCCAGTATGTAAGGATACTTGTTCTCTACTTCCGCCGAAGTGGAAGGATTGTATCTCCTGATTATATTTCAAGCAATAGTTCTCACTGAAATCCACGTGAACTAGTATCTCTTTGTATTTCAAATTTTGTTTCAGTTGCTTAATAACCTCATACTGCACAGTAATATTTAGGTTGTGCTTAAGGAATGTATCCAAAGTTGACTCTAATTTGTAAATAACGTTGCGCGGATAATCTTCAAATCTTTTTTTTAAACTGACTATTTTAATCTTTTGTATTCGATCTTTCACCGTATATGGCTTTTTCTCTACAACCCACTGATAGAACGTAATTTTTTTGTCATTTTGAAATTCATGATAGTTTAAAACTTTACTTGCGCAGAGTTCACATGTACGTTCGAGACATTTTTGCTTTGCATCACAACACAGACTATTAATAACATGTGTTCCTGTACTTTCAGTGATGATCTCCGCGTTTTTGAGTGCCTTAATCAACAAACCTACGTTGGAATGCAATTTACATTGACAAGTGTCTCGCTCTGTGTTAGGAAAAACCACCCAATAGGGTCTATATTTACAGAAAGTCGAATAACTTACACTGCATTGCTCCTTCAAAAATTTCACATGCAGATTTTTTAAATTATCATTCAGGTACCTCTTCTGCTTCTTCACATCTCTCTTCTTAATAAACTCTCTTTTCCCCGCTGCAACTCTACTGTTTGTGTCTTCTTCAAAAAATGACTGGATTTGATTTATCAATATTTGTTTTTTTTCTATTATGATATTTTTTTTTCTTCGGGAAAATGGTAATTTATGAAGCAGCTTATATTTTCTCAATCTTTTGTCATCTTCTATAACCGTAGCCACAAATTTCCTCTTGTCTTTTTTAGGCATAGTAGTATAGCTGTGTTGCAAATTTCGAGAGATAGTTTCGCTAAACAGTAGTTGTTTTTTTACTTCTTGCTTCTTTTCTGGTCTTATCTCTGTCAATACTTCGTCAACTTTTTTTTCGATAGAATCACATACTTTTTTAGTTATATTACTTCTTTTACGTAACACATCCTTTTCTCTTTCTAGTTTACTAATCTTATCTTTCAATTTCTTTACCGTCTTAATATGATTGTAACGCATACGCCTTAATATACTATTGGACTTCAGTAATCGTACAGACATATTTCGATTGATTGTACTGGGACCTGGTTCAGACAGCATCAACGGATCTGGTATCGGAGGCTCTGGATAATTTTCTGACTCACTCTGGGGAGGTGAATTTTCCACCAATATTCTCTGTAATTTTCTTTCCTTTTCCTTCCTTTCTAAGTAGTTTTGTGAATTTTTTCGCCAACGTCTTCTTTGTTCTCGTTGTGCTCTAGGAGTCATGTCTTTAATACTACAAATCTTATTCCTCTCTTTTCTCGCTAAATATCTACTTCTTTCTTTTTCTTTCTGTAGAGAATATAAATCAGGATCGTTTTTTATTTGTGCATATTTTTCTCGTTTACGTAGCCTATCTTTTGCCAGTTTTTCTTCTCTTGATAATTTTTTGCGAGTTTTCCCCATATTAGTACTGAAAATAATAAAATAGCCGCATAATAGAATAATAATAAACTACATAGAAAAACACGCGTCTCACGTTGATAATACATTTTTAACAGTACTTTATCAACCGTATTCGTAGTAAAAAAAAAAACATTTCCTTCCAAAACAGTTCATTACCTTCCCGCAAAAAATTGGATGGAACGGATGGTAATGAAGTGGAGATAAATGAAAAATTCAAACATTTTGATTAATAATTTCGTTACCGAATACATTAGAAACTCGAGAATAAAATAGGACCAAAATCGATTTGAGAGATAAACATATTAATTATATATAATCATTTTCTTACTACAGTACCTTGTGAAATAGAAGGAATGTGATGAAATGATTTCTGGACGAAGCACTATCAACAATACGAAGATCGTAAATAATTATGACAGCAATAGGCATAGGTCTGCCTCGCTCCGTTTGCCGCGGCTGACTGACCAGTAGAAACACGTTGTGACCCGAACTATATTAGGGACCGAATAGACCATACCAAATTATGAAGTTTCCGAGTACGGATGGCGATGAAGTTTCTTTTGTGACAATTAGAAAAAAATGCTTTTCTTTTACTATTACTGAGTTAATTGTATAATCAAAATACTTAAACAATAGGTCAGGGGTTTGGTTTTTATATACCGTATTAATTAAAGCCGTTAGTTCGAATGTAGACAAATAAACATTGAAACATCCGCCGAGGTCCCTAGTTGGAAACAGAGAGGAATGATTTTACACACAGTTTTATTAGCTTTTTTAATAAAATTAACGAATCAAATTGCAATATTAGCGATACTCCTTTTAAAGTAATTATGTTTTTACCCATTCTGCATAAAAAAACATAAAAAAAAAAAAGAACATGGGCAAATTAGTCTGGATATCTTTTTTGCACGAAAGTACGGAACGACCCTTATCAGAGTGTAGGTTTGCTTGATAATACACACATCAATACAATCTAGGGATATTTGAGTTATTCATGTAATGATAAGAAACTACTTATAAAATCTTATATATCACATACTTGTATCAAAATGCGCAGTATTTTAAACTCTACCATTAGGAAATTGAATACAAATTTTTTTTTTTTTTTTCGATCACATAAACTTGTTAAGTGATAACCTAGATGAATTTTCTGTATCTAAAATTTATCAGTGCACACCAGAAGACTGTTTATCAACCATTAAATCCCCAGATAGTTACCTGAAAGTTCTTTCACAAAATATCAGATCAATTAATCGAAACTTTCATGATTTTGAAACACTGCTTTCCCGTCTTTCTCTTGAGTGTGATGTAGCTGTTCTAACAGAATGTTGGCTTCCTTGTCTAAGTAATACCACCCTACCCCAGCTCCAATGTTACTCTTCGTTTCACACTACTAAACACCGTAATCAGAGTGACGGAGTAGTCGTATACATCAATTCAAATCTTGCATCCAAAGTACTCGAACCTGAATTTCATGACTCTGCTTCTGGTTTAATCATAGAACTTTCATCAAATGTTGCTATCCTCTGCGTTTATAGATCCCCCTCTAACGAGACTATTGAAGTCTTTCTCAAATCCTTAAACGAAATACTATCTTCCTTGACTACTTTTCAAACAGTAGTAATAACAGGTGACATAAATATAAATATAAACATAGATAGCACAACGTCGAATATGAACAATTGGTCGCACGAATATCTTAACTGTCTCTCTTATCACGGGTTTTTACCTTCCCACCACCTACCTACAAGAGGCAATAATTGTCTTGACCACACAATTCTTAAAACCAAATTACTCTCTTCTACCTTCATTTTCGATTCGACTATTACTGATCACTTCTCTACCCTCCTTTGTTTAAATTTGAAGCCACCCCGTAATTTTTCCAATACCTCAACCCTTAAGACAGACTTCGTCTCACTTGACAAGTCTATGCAAACTCTGGAATTCACGCATATCTTTTCCTTGACTGATCCAAACGTTGCTACAGACTGTCTCATCCAAACTCTATCTCATGAGATAAATAATCACTCAACATTGAAGCGCACAGCTAAACGCAAGAGAATCCTCAAACCATGGATTACTCCAGGACTACTGCAATGCATGAGGAACAGAGACATTTTACACAGGAGATACAAACAGTCTCCTGATAATGAAGTCCTTAAAACTACTTACACAAGATACAGGAACTTCTGCAATAAGATTCTTAGAAAAGTTAAAAGACAGTTCGATTCAAATGAAATTGCCAAAGCTGGTCGTAATACAAAGTTGTTGTGGGATACAGTCAAGCGTGTCACAAACACAACTAAAATTACTCACCCCCCCACGGAATTACTGTCCTCCTCAGAAACCCCTTCTCAATCTCTTAATGAAGTTAATTCATTCTTTGTAAATATAGGCAAGGATCTTGCTGATCGTATTCGGAGTGTCCAGGATAGCTGCTCTCCTCATTCCCAGTTCAATACCTCCAATAGTTTGAGTTCCTTCGTACTATTGGACACAAATCCTGATGAGATAGCCTCTGTTATTGGATCTCTGAAGGTCAATGCTGCAGTGGGCTTTGATGGCATTTCTACAACCATCATAAAAAGGTACTCTGCAGTCCTTACACCCGTACTATGCCATATATTCAACCTATGCCTTGCCTCTGGTACTTTTCCTTCTTCTTTCAAAAATGCCATTATTCATCCCATTTTTAAAGGGGGTGACCGCACCTCTGTCTCTAATTATCGCCCTATTGCGGTGCTACCTGCCCTGTCCAAGATCTTAGAACGACTCATTAATAATAGGCTTACCACATACCTTGAAAACAATAACTTATTGTCAACCAACCAATTTGGGTTCAGGAAGAAAAAATCAACTTCTGATGCAGCCATGAAACTGATAGATAGAATCGTTGATAAACTTAATCAACGCAAAAAATGCCTCACAGTGTTCATTGATCTTGCAAAGGCGTTTGATACCGTTCCTCTCCCCTGCCTTCTGTCTAAACTAGAATGCTTAGGCGTTCGTGGTATGCAACTCCAGCTTTTTAACTCATATCTTTCAGACCGTAGGCAGATAGTCAAAATCGACGGTTGCCTTAGCGACGAGCTGCCTATTTCATATGGCGTGCCTCAAGGCAGTGTCTTGGGCCCTACATTGTTTCTGGTGTTCATAAACGACCTGTGCAACATGCACCTGAGCTCTGGTAACATTGTCTCTTTTGCCGACGATACTGCAATTACCTTTTATGATGAATCATGGGCTAAACTGCAAGCAACTCCTCAAAATGGATTTGATTCAATATATAGATGGCTTATCTCTCACTCACTCACGCTAAACACTAATAAAACTAAACTCATTACATTTTCCCTAAACTCCACTACTCAACCCCTGGCACCCGTTACTCTAAAAGCTCACACCTGCCAACCCAATTCCGCCTCTTGCAACTGTCCTACAATTTTGTCTACTGACACGGTGAAATACCTCGGAATTATCTTAGATAAACACCTTAACTTTAAAGCACATATCACCCACCTTACTGCTCGTGTTCGTAAGCTCATATATCTTTTTAAAACACTCAGACACATTGCCAATACTTATGTAATACGTACCGTGTATCTCGCCATGTGTCAGTCAGTCATCTCGTACTGTATTAATAGTTGGGGTGGAGCTGCGAAAACTACACTCAAACCTCTGGAAGTAGCTCAAAGAGCCATTCTTAAGGTTGCTACTTTCCGGCCAATGCTCTACCCAACCTTTGATCTATATAAAAAATGCAAAGTCCTCACGGTCCGCCAAACTTTTATTCTCAACATTTTATTACATCAACACACAAAAACTCCTTTTACACAAACACAATCCTCACTTAGGCGCAAGAACGAAATTTGCAAAGTACCCTTCACACGCTTTGCTTTTACTAAACGTTTCTTTTACTACCTTGGGCCATTTTTATATAACAGAATAAACAAAACCATCCATGTACATCAATCCTCTTACGAAATGTGTAAAAGACAGATAACATGCTTTATAGCCAGTTTAAACTACGACGACACTGAACTTCTGCTTACCTCAAAATCGTAGTGACTTCTCTAACACTCCGTTTCTAAACTCTACCTCTTTCCCTTCCGTTTACACACATACAAACACACCACGCCTACATCACAAAACACACTCACACCACATCTACATCACAGAATACACATACTAACACTTTAGTAAGTATATTTAAGTAAACATACGTTTGCACCTTGTAGTTCTAAGCAGTCTATTATAAATTATTTGTGCTCCTTCTGTGGGAACCTGGGCTGGCGATCCTTAATACAGGTTACCATGTAACCTAGCTAGGACGCCAGATTCAATTCTATTTATTGTTACTCTTTTCTTATTATCCGAAAATTGTGAATTTATATTTATCGTAACAGACTGTACCACACTTTTTTGAAATAAATAAATTTTATTTAAATTTTAAATCTAAATCAAATAAAATAAAAGAAGAATTACAAAAAGTTAACAATGTACAAAAAAAAAACGAACTTCTGGTTTTGAAGATTAAATACAGAAATCAAATTAAATGGAACATTAAATTTATTACAAAATAAACATTAATAATCTGTAAAAACGACTCAGATGCTAATAATGCATCTGCAAATTCATACTCAAAATGAGGTTATCGATATCTCCTAGTGAGATAAGGGCCCACGTTCGACGAAGATGCAAGAAAAGTGCACTGTCTGTCACCAGAATTTCGGGAAAATTTTCTAAAGCTCTTCGCTGGAGCATATCCTACGCGTGCTTAATTCGATTTAAATCTGGGGACTGCACTGGCCAATATATCACTAGATAGTATTGATGTGTGTATAATAGATCACTCTCAATTCGGGCAATATGCCATGACAATTTTGATCTCCAGTTTTCACTGAGAGTCCACTCCAGTTATTTTTCGTAGCAGCTCAAACATCGTTATTAGTTTGATATCAAGGGCAAGGGCTTCCTTGCTTCTTCTCCTGGCAAAGTAATTACAGCCGCACGGGTCGATCTATCAGGTTAAGTTACGCTTGCCGCGGTCGGTCTGTGGATGGGTGACCATCTTTACATACCGAGACTCCTCCGTGCCTCGGAAAGCACGTTAAGCCGTTAAGCTGTCATTCGTGGATCTTTGACAGTCTTTACGGGTGGTCGGAAGCCTGAAAGTCTGACAACCAGTCTTACCAAAGGGTATCGTATTACCTAGTTGCTGGGTTGTGGAGGTCAGATAGGCTGGCGCTCCATGTAAAGTACTGGTATTAAACTGCATCCGGTTAGACTGGAAACCGACCCCAATATAGTTGGGATAAGGCTTGGCAGATTGACTTTGACTTCATCGAAATTCTGGTTACGACAGTAATTATATACGGAAGTAAAATTATTTAGTCTACATTTCTTGTATACGTTACAGTTGTAACGAATGTCAATTTGGTAACCCCAACAAAAAACTAGTTTGTAGAAATCCCAAAAAATCGAAAGACACTAGAACCTAACATCACTTTTCATGATTCAAAATCCAATTTCACCTATCGACAAAACTGACGATAGATCAAACATCCATCAAGCGTTCAGTCACACAACTTCAGGACGTCATGAGCCCAACACTTCTTCAAATTCAAACTGTAACGTCCAACACTTCAGTCACACCATCCATCCAAACTTTCTGTCAGAAATGCAGAATCTAAAGCAGGACGTTCCAGCATAGTTTGGAATCTAAAATTAAAAACAGCACATGCGATATATGGTCTTAATACAGGAACGTCAGTCAAAGACCACCTACCGTGGGACAGTTGGGCTCAGACATTCATCTTTATTCACTGAAAACCACTTTTACAATTGCGGTTTCCACCTCCTCTATGATAACAAGAACAGGGTTGGTTTTTGCGTGTGTTTGGTTACTGTAACTTTGTGTCAAGGAGACGAGTAATTTATAGAGGGAAACAGTGCTCCGTAGCGAGCTTGTGTTGTCTGCTCATCCACCTTTTGTAAAAGGGATGAAGGTTTGTATATTTAGTAAGGTGTCTCAAATACAGTGGGATCGTTTGATTTGCGGTTCGCTTGATTAATTTGCTTGAAGCGAAATGTATTTGAGTAATTATTTACTTTTGCTGTGTGAATTTCTGGCATAGTTTGAGGGGACTAAATATAATTAGTTTGTGTTTGTTGGAATGGGAAGGAAATGTGTAAAGGGCTGAGAATTATTGATTTGCACAGATGTACTCTATCTGTGATGAAAAGCATATTGAGTTTCCTTTTTAGATATGGATATTTATTACGTATATTTATCTATTAGTACCTGGGCGACCGAGCTTCTGGTGAAAATAGAGAATGCTCATTTAATAGTACAGGATAGTTCATACTAATTCAATGCTGCCATGATAATAGGTACTCACTAATTCCATGCTGCCATGTCATTATTCTAAGGTTGTTCTAAACTTTGGGCAACCAAGCTCTGCTCGCGTGAAAATACGGAGAAAACGATTTTTTCCAGATACTTAAAAGGGTTTTGCGTTATTTAAAGGGAACCATAATTCTCAATTTAAGTTTTACACGAAATCATTACAAAAATATTCTAAGTGGCTTTGTTGATTCTGACTGGAGTAATAATATAATAGATAGAAAAAGTACTATGGGTTATTTCTTTAAATTATTTGATCAATGCACAATATGCTAGCAAACAAAGAGGCAGCAAACCGTGGCAACTTCATCCACTGAAGCAGAGTACATGGCTCTATATGAAGCAGTAAAAGATACTCTGTGGTTAAAGTCATTAGTAACAAGTATTGGCATTGCAGTTCCAGATTGTATTTGTATTTATGAGGATAATAATGGATGCATAAGCATCGCGAACAATCTTACTAGTCAGAAAAGATCTAAACACATTGATATTAAATATAATTTTTCTAGAGAACAGGTTGAGAAAAATGTGATTAAAATGGTTTATGTTTCTACAGATAACCAGCTGGCTGATATCCTGACAAAATCATTACCCGCAGTGCGTTTCACGGAGATGAGAATGAAACTCAGGGTGACGTTGTAATTATAGACAACGTGGTCAAATAAATGATAAGGATATGATAATTATAAGAGCTTGGTTATAATAAGTAGATGAATAACATTAATAGTATCCAGTTATAATGGATGAATTGATGGTCTGATTGGGTTTTTCTGGGTTTCCCTAATCCTGTGCAACGAATGTTGGACCATGATGATTGTATTCCCAGAGAGAGGAAGGTGTGTGATTTTGTAATTGTATACAGTGTTTGATATATTATATCATTATTAAAAAGAAAGGGATTTATTTTTGAGGGGGCGTGTTGGAGTATAGCAAAAATAAAACGATCTTACTTCAACACAGTCTGTCTCTTTCTAAATCATAAATATTATTGAAAACGTTTCAAGTTCCTTCAGGACACACATAATAGATATCTGAGGTCATCGGAAAACTTGAGACTAGAGATGCCGATGCATTCCACCAGCTTTTATGACAAGTCTTTTACAGTTCAAGCAGTACGGTTATGGAATGCCTTACCCGTGTCGATAAGGCGTGCTCAATCTTTGTCCACTTTTAAAATTCTGGTAAAAAAACACTTCCTCTCTCCTTAAACATCATCATTCCATATAGTTCCTTGATGTTGTTTCATGTTTGTTAATGTATGTATATATATAGATAAGTGTATGGTTTTTGTATGTATGTATTTATTGTACATGTAAATGGTACACCACTGACTACCTGCAGTATTGCCTCTCCTTCTTCCTTTAATCCATCCAAAGGTTGTCTGTAAAAGATCGCTTTTAGCGATAAGACCGCATTGTGTCACCCTATGTAAAATGTCTACATTTATATCTGTATTTTTTATGGTGTACATAATAAAGAATATTCTATTCTATTCTATTTTTTCTATCCGAGCCCGCCCTTAACCACTTGATGAAATCCTTACTTTCTCATAGCGACTGTACTATACTTTTGGCCTTATGTGATCACACGTCTCACATAATACTAGTAGAACACACCTTCCAATATATAAAGAAAAGGATAATAAACGTATTATTGAAATCCTTAGAACGGTCTTTCCTTTAGTGTCCAACCTTTAACCCTACACAGCTGAATACCAGTATTTTACATGGAGCGACTGCCTATCTAACCTCCACAACCCAATTACTGGGTAACACGATACTCCTTGATAAGACTGGTTGTCAGACTTTTGACCTTCTGACTGCCCGTAACGACTGTCAAAGATCTACGAATGACAGCTGAGATCAACAGCTTAACGAGCTTTCCGAGGCATGGAAGGGTCTCTATGTTATGGATGGTTACCCATCCACAAACCGACCGCGGCAAGCGTAGCTTAACCTTTGATCGACCCGTGCAGCTATTATTATTTACCCACGAGCCTCCATTACAGTGTAGTATGAGAGAGATATCATAAAAAGCATCGATGACACTCTAATCGTCATAAATATGGCGAGCACTCGGGAACGCGTGTATTATTCACGAGGAGGCATTAACATAAATTGAGCTACGCTTAGGCGCGGCACACACTGCCGAAATATAGGACGGTAGTTAGGACATGGGTTTAGGAGGTTGGGTGAAAGTTAGGTTCTGTTCTTTGGCTCGGAATTAATAGAGTTAACTGAATACTGTATTGAGCAGTTTTGGTCGGCGACACTAAAAACTGGTTTTTATAGTCACATAAGTAATCCTTTAATAAAATGTTACGTTACTTTTTTTTGTTGTTTTCACTGTAATTTTACTGAGTTTTTCTGAATAATCTTCTGTTTTATACTGTTATTTTTTTAAATTTCTTTCGCATATTTCATTTTAAAATTGTTGCTGGTTTAGATCTGACAAATTATACATAGCACAACTAATTCAATCTTGACATTCGATGTAATAAGAGTTTATTAGTAGAGATCGTTTAGTATTAAATTGCAAGACCCTCCACTGCTTGTTTCACCGCCCCAACCCTTGCTCGAGCCACCCCGCGGCGCTGAATCTATAGCCTTAAAATCCCCAAATAATAATATTAATCCGATCTAGCCTGTCCCTTGCTGTACTCGCGACGCTCTAAGCCGAGGTCCGTACTCCACAGGGCGTACTCCTTGGCGTGAAGTCGCTCGGTGGCGTTAGTTTATAAGTTTTATGCTATGGCTGGAGGCCTTAATTTATTGAGGCACCCACAGTATAGTCCGATTAAGCAGCCGAAAACCTCCAAGGTAGGCCTGCGAGATGCCCAACAAAAAAAAAAAACTGCTTGTTGCATACACTTTTCAAATGTTTGTATAGATATTTTAGTAGAGGGACGTACAGTTTTATAGTAAACGATCTTTACCTAAAACCTTGAAGAAAACTATGTATTTAATAACCAACATTATTTTTTTTATTTTTTTTTAACTTTGCCCCACACTAAGAATTTCTTCCTGTATATTGGGTGCGTTTACAAACATAGAAACTCTCATACAGTAACACCCAGACTCGGAACAACTACCTGCAGATCATACAAATATTTGTTCCGTGCGGGGATCGAACCCGCGACACGTTGCGCAGCAGTCGATCGATCAGCCACTGCGCCAACCGTCGTCGTGCGCCGACATTGATCCTTAATCTAAACTAACGCCAACACTGTTGCTACCTCCAACTATGATGCACCAACATTCGCTGCCCAACAGCCCAGTAAAAGATAAAACCTCACCATCTTATCTCTTCGACCAACTCCCCGCACTAAAACACCGATATTCACTAAAAATAAAAAGTGCAGATAACCAGCAGAGAACACACTAAGTCCGGTCTGCACATATCCTTATGTAATATTCCGTTTCAAAATTTTACAGTTTGCAACGGTTTTGCGCTGTAAAATTTTACGGGCGGCCCGGGAGCCCGATGTTTTGCCCGATGTGGGAAACAACTTTTATATTTTCGGGATGTAGTAAATATCAGTGGAATTTAGCGTTCGACGCGCAAGTGTTATGGTTTATTAATTTTATGAAGAGTCTGTGAGGTGGAATGGAATTTGGATTGGTTCGATTTGGTTTATTTCTTAGAAATTATTTAAACATGGTGTAAAAATAAATGTAAACGGACGGTCTTTTTCTTCTTAGAAGCATTGTTTACAACTTTGCAAAATAAAGTGACGACAACTTTGGGGAGGCCTGCTCTTCAATAATTAACAGCAAAAGGCTTTTTAGAAAGAACGTAAATAAAACAAGAAAGAGTGAGAACTTTGTTACAAACAACGACATTTTGAGGACTACAAAAAATAAACAGAATTACACCATAGAAACTTAAGACAGCTGTGGTTTTGTTGGCATTATTTAGGTAGGTAAGTAATCGCTTCATTCCCGAAATTGTTAAATTTCAATTTGACTTACAAAGAAATACCTACAAATACCTGCTAACCATTTCAATTTCAATCATTACAAATTCACCTACAGCCGCCGAACATCAAATACCTCCAAGGTTAACCCCGTATATAATCCTCCATCGTCTCAATACCGGGCTAGTTTCGGCAGGTACTAAGTGTTCCCCTAAATTGCACACAACGTCACTACTTAGTGGCATTAGGTACCAGATGGTAGCATGTTAAGTAATTTCCGATATCTTAGTAACAGGTTCTCGGCTGACTTGACTAAGTAAGGGGATTTGGGGCTACTTGGCTTGTGGGTACTTCATGTGGGAAGGTCTAAAATCACTTAATATTTGTTATTTTTTACACTTTTCAGTTTGTTTGAACCAATTATTGAGGAGCTCGTGGCTAAGTAATAACAGCCACACGGGACGATCCATCAGGTTAAGCTACGCTTGCCGGGACTGGTCCGTGGATGGGTGACCATCTTTACATACCGAGACTCCTTCGTGCCTCGGAAAGCACGGTCATTCGTGGTTCTTTGATAGTCGTTACGGGTCGTCATAAGCCCGAAAGTCTGACAACCAGTCTTACCAAGGGGTATCGTATTATCCAGTTACCGGGTTGTGGAGGTCAGATAGGCAGTCGCTCCATGTCAAATAATGGTATTCAGCTGCATCCGGTTAGACTGGAAGCCGACCCCAACAAAGTTGGGAAAAGGCTAGGGATATTGATTGAGTTTGTTTGAACCAATAATTCAATGACAATAAAGGATTTTTTATTTACGCATGCACAGTAAAGTTTGTATTTCACAATATTTCTCGAAAAAAGTATCTTCTTCTTTCCATATCTCAAAACTATTGACTTAAATTAAAAAATCTTCTAAATAAAAAAAATATTTAAAAAATAAAAAATATTTTTGTTATTAATTAATTATTAATTTTAGGTTAATAACAAAAAGTGTTCAAACTTACAACTAAAAAGATTATGATGTTTTTAAGTGATTTAGGCGTGTGCGGTATCGTTGGATCCCGAGAAATCTAGTTTGTTAAAATACATCTTAAATTTCTTTAGCGGTGCACAGAATACACCTTTCCAATTTTCATCGATATAGTGCAAATATAGTCTCCGAGTAAAATGGCTGGTGGTAACATGTGGATGGACGGACGGGCAGACGGACGGATGTGACGAAGAAGGCTCGAGCAATGATCAGCACACTTGCTCAGGACGGGTTGGCAATTTCAGACGTATATTAAGAGGGCGTAAACCGGTACACTAGCGCCACACTCCTTTAAAAAATATTAAGGATCGACAGGAATGTGGCCGCTTTTCTTTAGATCGTATTTTGTTGCTTTGTGTGTCAATATGAAACTTTATAAAAGGTATTAGAAAATTCTAGACACACTTACCGAGGGTCCTTACTAGCCGTTATTCATAATTCCTTCCCAGTCACGAAATAATATTTTTTTAATGGAGGGGCGCTAGTGTACCGTTGTACGCCCTCATATCTATAAGTCCAGGTTTCCTCACGATATTTTTCCTTTACCAATGTCAGTAATGTCCAAGGTAAACTTAAAAAGTACATATGAATTGAAAAAGTCACCGGATTCGAACTCACAACCTCGTGCATGAGAGCCGAAACCTTAACCAATGGGTCATTACGACGTGTCTCACATGCAATAACTTGATTGTATCAAAATAGTGCTAAGAGAATTTAGTAGGCATTTTATTTACACCTACATTTCGCCAGTTTAAGCCTATTGCCATCAACCGGGCTCAAATCAGGAATCCGGGCTACTACCGAGAAATTCCAGATGAAAAAAACCCAGTAATTGCCCGGCCTGGGAAACGAACCCAGAACCTCATTCTCAGCAGTAGCGCTTGCGACCATAAATACTGGGTTCCTATAAACAAAAACGAATCGTTTTATTTACCAATGGTAGCGTTTTTATTGCCAAACTGAGCATATATTATGTAGGTACATAGATTCGTAAGCTAATTTTACCTGCGATAGTTATTTTCATATCTACTACATCTACTATACAGAGCTATGAGGTATTTGCATCATTATTGGTAAAGATGGGTACTCTAGATTATTAATGTTTTAACCAATAACTGTCCGTAAATTATAGGAATGGGCCTTAAGATAAGCCGTTCATTTGTAGCAAAATCAATTAAGTACTTAGGTCTATGTTATTAAAATAATGAGTACTTACCGGCTTTTGTTTGATAATTTTTAGTAAGTAATCAAGTAATAAGGCAGCAGGAAGCTAAAAATAATAATAACAATATCAACCAAACACAGTTATCTTTCTAGTTACTTTACAATACGGTGCGATAACCGTTTTACTTGTACCTGTCAACAGTGGTGATTAAATGGCATTGGAGAAAGAACGTTATGAACGGCGCATTAAAACTCGTTTTCGCACGCAAGAAACACGCGGCATGACGACACGGAGACGATTGTGAACGCCCGTGCATTGGAGAATGGACGTTATTTACCGCGCGATGAAATTTGTTTTAGCACGCTCGTCAGCGTGCGATGACGACAGCTGAGGGCGACGTGAAAACGCCCGTATACGCGCGAGCTGACAACAACGCCTCAGTGTATCGACCAGCCCCGCACTTGCCCCTCACTCCCCGCCGACGCCCGTTCCCGTCGTACGCCGTCAGTTTGTTATCACATCGCGAGCAAATACGCGCGTTTCAAAATGAACGATACAATGAATTATTGTGTTAGACGTTTAATTAATGAAATAGAATCACGACCAACAATATGGGACAGTAGGATTAAGGAATATAGCGATAGGGCGTTGAAACGAGAAGCTTGGGAAGAATTGTGTGCTTCATTCGTACCTAACTATTATGAATCATCCGATGCAGAAAGAAATGGCATAGGTAGGTACCTAAACGTTTTTATTCACTTACTAGCTGTACCAGCTTCGCGATGAATAGAGGGTCACTTTATTGTGGTGCTGGGTGTCATGGCGCGAGGTTGTGACGTCATAATCTATGCATTTACTGTTGGGTTATTCACACACTATTATCGTGTATCGTGTCAAGTCAAATGTATGATTTTTATTATTTTACGCAACACAAACGTGTGACTTAAGTCTTACATAAGTAAGTACCTATGTAAAGTATGTGTTCATAATGAAGGAAAAATATTATTAGTACCTACTTAATTATATTTTTACATTATTTTGTTATATATTTTTTCCTTTTTTTTGTGAAATCATCGTAAGAAAACATGCCTGAGACATATTTCTTTCTCTCAATTGTGTTCTGAAAAAATGGATCAAACATGTTAAAAATCTTATTGAATAAATGGGTTTAATACTATTAATTACTTTGAATTATTGAACAAATTGAATTGTCTTGTAATCAAAATAATACTTAATTCGCCCTCAACGTGAACCTCCGTGTTCCGTGATTTCGCGCGAGTCTCACAAAAACAACTTATCTTTTTTTACCGCCAATACGGCTATCAGTCGGCCGGCTGCGTTGGCGGTCCGTAGCGGAATGTGTTAGGCGCGTGCGCGCGTTTGACGGAATTCCAAATTCCAAATGTCTACATTCAACCTTATGTAGAAGTTTCACTTTTACAGTGCCTTTATTACCTGGCAGTAAGGACGGTTTTCGTAGATAAATAACGCGCGCATGCGGTTGACTGTGCATTCGATATGACTGGCTGTAGATAGTTGTGAATACATTGTTTTGATGAAAATCTTAATAGATTGATTGATTTCGTACGGTAATGGCTCATAACAATATGTACTTAGGTACGTGTAAATAAAAAAAATACAATTAGGTGAATATAACCTACATTCAACATCTAACATTCATTATTAACATGCCAGTTCGCTAGTTAGCCACATTTCTTATTTCTATACAGTAATATTGCTAAATTAATCAAAACAGGTAAATATATGACACTTATTTGCGACGTTGCCAACTTTTAGGTTAAACGCTCTTAATTTTTTTTGTGGATTCTGCCCAAACATATTGTCAGCCGCCGACTGTGAGCGAGTGTAAAGCTTTGGTTTCCTATTATAGCGGTGAACGGCCATGCAATAACGGCTGTTCAAATACGGAGCATTTTTTGACACGTTAATGATGTCAAATACTGGTAAACCGTCGTGCAGACCGACGCGACGCGAAAGCGCGACTCGACGCTAACAAAAGAATTTCTAAGAAAACTTCACGGTTGAAAAATTACCGGTGTCGGTTCGCGCTAGTCTGCACGAGCCTTAATAATGAGACTGATTTTCCTGACGGCCGTTATAATTATTACGGAACCGCTTTGCTACGAATCCACAGTTTACTGCTTTTCCAATACATCAACAGCGTTCACAACGGATGCCTGTTGGTGTCTAGGGCATCAACAGCGTTCAAAACGGATATTATTCAACTTTTCGTTCACACCAAACCGACAATGCGCTATAATGAGCTAACACGCTGTAAGGGCCGGTTTTTTGATCCCTAGTAATAGTCAAGCTAACCAATTGTTAAACTGACTATAGTTAAGGCTCTAACCAATTGTTAACTCAAGAATACGTTTTTTGATCCCCATTTGAACTATGGTTAGAATTTACTATTGTTAACTATGTTGCCATTGCAATCAGCACTAACTTACCCATAAAAAAACTTGGGAGACATTATTTTGTTATGGTAACACGTGCATTTTGACGTCAATCGCACATTTCTTATGTCAAAGTCGTCAAATTACGAGTTTATTGATAGTGATTTCGTACTTTTTAAATTAATTCTTGTTCATACATAAATAAAAAAGGCCTATTGAAGTATTGGAATTAAACAGGACGTTAAACATTTAATATGAACTATGTTTTAAAATAACATTTTAGATGTTAAAATGTGTACAAGTACACCTTTATGGTAAAGTAGCGAATGTGTAAATTGTAAATTTTACAGGAGAGCAAAAAAAAACTCCTTTTTTAAAATGGACCCATGTTTCGATTCTGGATTTATAATATTTTTAAATTTATGAAATGGGAATACAGTCTAGTTAATAACGTAATATCATAGCGCATTAGCCGAACAGAACACATTCGCAACTTTTATTCCCTTTAAAATATTTTTTTTTCCTTTTTAATTTTGTGTCTGTTAAACTACAGAACAGTGGATTTGTAATTTTGAAACCTATCACTCATGTATCCATAATACTTATATACATATACAGGTGGCAGGGATACCGACGCGAAGCCGGCTACCATGGATTCAGTATATGATTCTAAACCCCACTGCGTTGAAATTTTTCGTCGGTTATTAAAAAAGAAATCTGCGGTTCCATAGAAAAGTGCAATACCTACGCGGTCCAAATGTATGGAGCAGCTGTTTTTCGAGATGCATTTCGATACAATGTAATAATTGTTAATGAAATACCTAAATAAAATAAATATATTCTGTGACAATTTCATCATCCAATGAAGTCTCCGACATATCAAAGTGTCTTAATTTATTAAAATCCATAATAAAACCGTAAATAATCAAATACACATTTAATTTTATTAAAATAACACGAAACAGTCGATTGCGACCAAGAGTTAACTATCCGCCATCTTGCTAACCCATGATGGAGCTGTGGTTAAATATTTTGCCCAATGGTTACATATTTAACTACTTGTCGTGTTAACTAGTGATTAAAATACAGAATTTTCAGTAACTTAACCATTTGTTGCAATTTTTAACCATTGGTCGACTTAACTGGGGAACAAAAAACCGGCCCTAAGTCGACGAAGTAAGCCTGCTTGCTCACAATCAGCGGCTGTACGGCTATACGTTTTGTGTGAATTTGGCTTTAAATTCACAAGTTTCCCCGCACCATCTTAGAAGAAACAGAATAACGCACTACAGTGAAATTGTTTATTATTTTGCAGTGGCAACCATGCAGAGAAAGTGGAAGAGCGTTAGAGATGCGTTCTTACGAGAGCTGAAGAAGAGTGCAAGACCGTCGCCTGGAATCAAATTCACAAAACCTTACGCATACTACGACAATTTATTATTCTTGAAACCTGTTTGTGAGGTAAGGCCAAAAAAGGACGATGAAGATGCCATATCCAACAATGAAACCGCGACCGTTGAATATGATAACAAAGATGACAGTGATAATGATAATAATTCTAGAAGTTCAGCTACTTTTATCGAAAATAAAGCACTTTCACTTTCTGCTCAACCAACACTGAAAAGAAAACAATCAGAAGAAAGAGAAGATATAGAAGAAAGTGTGTTTAACATGCTAGCAGACCATATAAAAAATAAAAGAAAAAAAGATGGGCGTGAAGACGCGGACAGACAGTTTTTAATGTCATTGCTGCCAGACTTACAAAGTATGGATCCGAGCATAAAATTCGATTTGAAATATGAAATAATGACTGTTATAAAAAGATATAAAGATGAAAATTTGAAGTTTGTTACCGCATACCACGAATAATTTTGCTTCTTTTATCAATGCTAAACCCTCCAGCAGTGTGCCATTTGTTTTTTCTTTTCGTTTTATTAATCAATACTGCAATGAATATGATTGTTCCCAGGCGAATAAAGGCAAATTATTTGATTAACATAGAATTCATTTTATTAACTTTATCCAAGCTTGTGATCACGATAACATCACGGCTGTTAAATACCTGAACTTCTATTAAATAAATGTTACTACTCCGTATACGATTTTCTAGCTGATTTTAGTTGTGTTTGTATGTTTGTTAATGAACTGCAACAATGTTTGCATGTCAAAATGGTAGAATGTACAAGGATTCTCTAATATGATCACATCGCGAGGAAACCGGCATGCCTGAGAGATATTTCTCGATGGTATGTGTAGCCAAGTCAGAGGCCCATGGGCGGGTTTATAACTCTGATTCCAGGTTAGTCACTAACCACACGAAAAGAAGAAGAATATGATTGTAACCACCTTATTGTAAATACCTACATTCTGAGCAAATAATCTACTCTATTCTATTCTATTCTGTATTTCTCAAATGGGGAGACAGAAGTGTACCTACGGTACCGAGATACCAAATATTTCGTCAGTTCTTCTTACGTCCCAAGAAATAGTGCGAGCCTATTGCCCTCGACCAGGCACAATTTTAGACTTCGGACTGCTGGGCACACTCAAAATTATACAACATAACTAATTGACCTGAGGATCTAACCCAGAGGAAATAACATAGTATCATAACACCACGCCTTTTCCGTGGAGGGTTAAGCAGAGCTGTCGTATACAATATCACCCATGGGCAAGTGACCGCCTGTATTTTTCTGAATATTCAAGTTTTTTTTCAAAAATTAACTTTAATATTTCTCATGTTATTAAAAAAAAAAAAATGAGTAGCGTTACTGGCGTTGGCGTTATTGGCTCGATTTGGATTCTATTTATTATCTCTAAAAGGTTATGAGTAATTTAATCGGATTTACAAACTTTTTTTTATAAAATTTGTTGACTATGAAAAAAAAAACGGAGGAGCAGACATATTTTTCTAAAAATAAAACATTTTCATTAAAAAAAAAAAACATTTGTAAGTTCATACAATCGTAGAGTATATTGAAAAAAAAAAAATTTTTGCAGAGTATTTTATGAATATTCAGAAAAATACGGGAGGTCACATGCCCATGGGCGGCATTGTACAGTACACCCACATTTCATCAGTTATGTCTATAAGTCCCATGTAACAGCCTATTGCCACCAATTGGTACAACTCCAGGCTGATACTGAGTAATTTCAGACGGAAAAAACCCAATAACACTTTGCCCGACTTGAGATCTTACTTGGATCGAACACAGAAGCCCAAGCTGTCAGCAAATGCTAGTGGCATGGAATCTCTCTTCCAGCTACTCTTTCAAATAACAAAACCAACATAGTTCCCCATCAAAGGCCAACCATGTCCCAAGTCGATGTGTCTAAGAGAGTATCATAATAAGTAATAGGAAGCTTCATATGTGGGTGGCATAGCAACGACTTAGGAAAGTGCAGCGTCACAAAGGCACTCAGTCCTCCTAGTACGTCGAGTGGGAAATTATATTTTTGTGTGACGTCTTTAGGCTGCGGTGTGAAGGATGGGCTGGAGCGGGTGAGACCGTGGGTCGGGACTAATGTCGAGATGAAATCGTGTTGAGTTTGAATTAAGTTTATACTTAATGCATCTCTGTTAGTTCTCACTGTAAGTATAGGCAGAAAGATGGACAAATGACGACCGAAAATGGTGGCTGAGTCGGATTGGATGCTAACATGAAGAAGTGTCTGAAGTGTGCAACGTTGTGCAGTAGTGGACTGCTGATTGGTAGTTTAATATAGAAACCAATTTTTATTTTAAACTTTTTGATTCTTGTAGAGAAGGCCTTTGAAGTAGAAGATATATGGAATAAGTATCATTTATGCATATTTTAATATAAGCTAGGGAACCTGAGTACAAATTGCCTAACTCAAAAACAATCACACTGTACTTCATGTTGACTAAAAAATGATATCGATAAATTAGTTCCTTATTATGTTTGAAAAAAAAAATACAGCATAATGACAATGTAATGAATATTGTCAAATGAAAGGGATTTTGACTGTGCTGTGTAACGCAATTTGGCTGGAGGCCTAAAAAAGGGATTGTTATTGTATCACACATACTAAAACGGACAAGTCATCAGCATATAACTTGGACCAAACGAATAGCACGACTTTAATTTTATAGATCAAAAGACAGACGCGGTGTCTTGCTTTTAGACATACAACAATATGCGCCTCATGACGCATGCGCGACATAGACGAAACATTTTGTTAGAAATATAGACTGACATCAAAGCAGTGAGTCAAAGTACTAGGCAGGGTTATTAAACCATTTGTTTTCATTCCGTCCTAGTAAAAGACATTGTTCGGCGTCCATACATCGTTCGCCTAAGAGCTAACAGAGACGGGAATTTACTTTCCGTATTCTAAATAATGCATATATTCGACTGAAACTAAATTAAAATCACGGACACTTCTGAGAATTGTAAAAAATCTAAAACACTTTCGGATTTTGAGGTTATAATTAGGCAAATAGAAACATACTAACTTAGCGTTTATTAGTGAAAATACATTGGATTTTATCTTAAAACGTTTTATTAAATGCATAATGTACGATTAGGTAGTCAGAACCATTTTTTATTTATAAGTAGTTACCAATTTATTTGTAGTTATGACTAGTTTCGGGCTATGAAACCACAGCCAGAGGTCGATATTTCAAGAGAAAATCACAGTCCTTTGTTCACGCCAAGTTGTTAGTTAAAATCGAGAAAAAAACAGAAAATGCAATAACACAAACGAATACCCACAAGCAACGCAAGTTGCAAGCGCAGGAGATAAGATGTGAGTGACAAAATAACAATACTGTCATTACTATGAAATGTCAAACTGTCATCTGTCAATTCATCGACAGTCAGTGTCGCTGTTGCTCGTTTAACACAGCGCTTGTAATCACTTTATTATGTTTGTAACTAAATACCTTATTCATAGATCAAGCGCTGAGAGTGCTGAGCGTTGTAATTACGAGGCACACTATGCCGCTGCGCAAAAAGACTTGGCTGTATGAGCTATTGCCCTTTGCCTACACCAAAATGTGAAATTGGAACAAAAATAATGTCGCTGGGGAATAAGATCGAAGTGAATTACTTTTTAAAATGTTTTCGAAATTAAGAAGTGTCCGTTCTATTGTAATAATTGTAATGTAAATTATAAAAAAAACTAGTAATTACTGTAAAGGTTTCATACGTATTGATTCATAGACCATTTTTAACAATGTCCTTTGAAGGATATTTTATTTTTATAGATGCTGATGACAATTATTTTAATAAGTAGGTAATAATATAAAGAAGAAGTTTGTCGGTGAGGTTTGTAGGCTCTTGGCTGAGTAATAACAGCCGCACGGGTCGATCGATCAGGTTAAGCTACGCTTGCCGCGGTCGGTCCGTGGATGGGTGACCATCTTTACATACCGAGACCCCTCCGTGCCTCGGAAAGCACGTTAAGAGTGTTTATTCTGAAAATGGGCAACGTCGCAAGTAGATGTCAAATATTTCGCTGTTTTGATTAATTTGGCAATATTACTGTATGGAAATATGAAATGTGGCTAACTAGCGAACTAGAATATTAATAATGAATGAAAATGAAACACTGAATTTTAATGTTGTAACAGTTTTAGGTGTAAAAAAGGCATTTGGAAAGTTTCCAAATACTTATTTACATGTAAAACCAAATATTCGGTGTTACTATATTAGTTATTGCATTTCATAATCAATATTTTAGTACACTAGTTAGCCGTATTTGTTAATTCCTTATAGTAATATTGCCAAATTATTCAAAACAGGTAAATATTTGACAGCTACTTGCGATGTTGCCAGCTTTTAGGATAAACGCTCATATGCCGTTGGTTCCGGCTGTCTTTCGTGGCTCTTTGACAGTCGTTACGGGTCGTCAGAAGCCCGAAAGTCTGACAACCAGTCTTACAAAAGGGTATCGTATAATCCAGTAACTGGGTTGTGGAGGTCAGATAGGCAGTCGCTCCATGTAAAATACTGGTATTTAGCTGCATCTGGTTAGACTGAAAGGCGACCCCAACATTGTTGGGAAAAGGCTAGGCAGAATGTAGTTTGTAGGTGAGGTAAGTAGGTATTTTTTAAAGCAGAGGTGTTCAACCTTTGTGCGTTCAATTTCGCATCAACTGGCGTACTCTACGCTTCACTACAAATGACTAAATCCGTTTAGCACTTCACATTTGTAAGACATCGTTCTGTTTCTGTCATTTGTTTGAATATGACAGAGACAGAATGATGTTTTAAATTTTGTTTAGTGTTAAACACATTTAGTGATTTGTTGTGCAAGCGGGTCTAATTTTAATATCTTTTTCGTTCCCATATTATTTTGTGGCTGGGTCAGGATCATCACACAGTGTGTGCTTGATGACAGGGGTCGTGACCGGGGCAGGCTTAAGAAACGCTGGCGTGACGATTAAGACTCGTTCCTGACCGATTGGCTGGAGAAGGCACAAAACAAGGATAACTGGAAAAGTATGAGACCTTTGCCGAGCAGTGGGAAAAAAAAATGTAATCCTCCTGCTATAAAAAGTATGTGCAACACATAATCTTAATTTCTTTAAATATAATTCTAAGTAAACTATAGCTAATAAAAGAGACGATCGATACAGTACTGACTGTAATTCAAAGTCAAAGTCAAATAATTTATTTCAAATAGGCCCATAAAATATGTAGCACTTTTGAACGTCAAAATTTACTTTGAATCAAAGCACCTAGTAAGTTGGTACTTGGTATTGTAATTTAAACTTAAATAAACTCTGAGTTTGTCTCAGACTTATCAGATTATAAAGTTGTCTAATATATCACTTGAGCACGACGTAATAAATAGTCCTCGTGACAGACACCTACTATTTGTTATAAGTCTCATTTTAAGCTTAGGACTTGGTTCAGCGCTTTCTGATATAGTTTTAACTGGCAGACTCGTTACGTATTAGTGTGTGTGAAGGTGTATGTCAGAGGGTCTGTGTGTGAGTGAGGGTGTGTGTGTGAGTGAGGGTGTGTATGTGAGTGTGTGTGTGTGTGTGTATAATGGTTTGTTAATGAAGGTGGTTTAATAATACCAGACTATTATTTTCCCACTGCAAGGCAAAACCCAGTTGGTGGTCTTAGCCTACAAAGTATCCCACATGCATCAAACGTGTGTCTAGTCCCATTTGAGCTTGGCTGCTGTTTGGGTGACGTCAACGATTTGTGTTTTAGAGCGCAGTATCGTGTTCCGCATCCGGTCGGTCTCAAAACTTTCCTCACGACATTTTCTTAGAAAACAAAATAATACCTATATCATCTACGTGGGATTGTCAGTAACACCAAGGCGTTGCTCGCCTTCTTTGAGTAGCTGGTGTGGATCGAATAACCGATTTTCCCACCCGTACGCAAAATACGCGCTTTGTCGTGGAGTTGCGAATACCAGCCCGTATTACCTATTACCCTATTACCTACCTCATATAAATGTTAGGTAGATGGTCTTTCATGCTTTTAAATTCAAATAAACCCCTCTTATCGCCAAACGTCAAAACATAAATCTAGAAATGCAGATAAAAGTTGCAGCCAACTTTGAGGGCCGGTTCCACTATCATGCCAAGCGATTACGTTTCATAGTCCTCATAACACCATACGTGGTTAGAGACACGTGCGCGACCTAATTATTATTTAACCATCGTCAGATGTCTTTAATGGGAGACGAGTAAGGCATGACCGCCATTAGGTAGGGTGGCCATGCTGTGGATGTTTGGAAGGATTTTGCTGGATTTTTATACGAGTAATTGTCCTGGATGGGGCTGGTACAGGAGCGTAGGGATTGGCACAAGAAAAGCAAGGCCTATGCCCAATAGTGGGCAAAGTCAGACTGTGGATGATGATGATGGATTGGGGAGCTGAATTCGACAGGTATTATAAGGTAGGCAATAGTTAAAATATCTATTGGTATGAATTGAAATAGAACTTAGTTTGTTAATAGTTTTAGTTATGTTAGGATAATATATTTTTATTTAATATACAAAATAGATGCCAACTTAAACTAATTATGTATAAAGATGTTAGTGTACCTACAATAAGATTGATGAAAAAAAAAAAAACTCGTTCTAAAATTTAAGAAAATTGTTAAATTAACACATTAATTTGGTTATTTGGAGGATACACATGGTAAATACAAAATTAAATGGTAATCATTACTATTGTTGTGAATTGATATTTATGTTCATTAAAATAGTTTTTGGCATAACAATGCTTTTGGTATTTTTTTTTTTTTTTAAATCGTTTGCTGGATCTTTAAATACTTACATAAATACGAACCCACTCAGAAACTACCCTTATAAATCCCAAAAATTACCAAAACTATATCCCGTCTCACCAACCCCACATGGCAACACTACTATTAACCCGCTCCTTGCCTGTCGCATGCTTAAATACTAATGTTACTGTTATAACCCTACGTATTCGTAACCCCTGGAGCCGCCATGTTTGGTATAAATTACTTAGCTGGACCCACCCGATATGATCTGGGATGACCGCAGACGACAAATAGTTAAGTAAAATACCGTTTGGGGTTTAAATGGAGAAATAAAACTAATTTGCCAGTAAATGCAGCTGGATTATGGTCTAGATCTGGGCATAAAGAAAGGATGGTATGGCTGGAAGTGCTCGTTTTAGAGGAGGTAAGGATGATGCGCTGGAGTTTAATGTATACATAAAAGGTGACACTTAAAACCTTCAGAGCAGGGATTCCCAACCGATGCGGTGCGCCCTCGGGGGGTGTAGGGTGACCAATGGGGGAGCGCGGCGGCTCCAATAATAAAATATATATTTATTAAATGTTATGTTCTTGGTTTTAGAAAAGGTTGAGACAAATTCTCAAAACCCAAACGTTTCATAATAGTAACTTAGGTGCTGTTAAATGACTTAATGAATCTGCCTAGCCTTTTCCAACTATGTTGGGGTCGGCTTCCGGTCTAACCGGATGCAGCTGAATACCAGTATTTTACATGGAGCGACTGCCTATCTGACCTCCACAACCCAGAAACTGGGTAATACGATACCCCTTGGTAAGACTGGTGTCAGACTTTCGGGCTTCTGACGACTCGTAATGACTGTCAAAGATCCACGAATGACAGCCAGGACCAACGGCTTAACGAGCTTTCCGAGGACGGAGGAGTCTCGGTATGTAAAGATGGTCACCAATGGTGCTGTTAAATGAGTGATCAAAAGAAATCTTACCTATCCAAGGTGCAAACATTTCCGACCTCACTTTCGCTCGTTTTACAATCTAATTCTTTTCTGCTTATATCGACAAAGTAACTCAGGGGCGTAGTGATTTTAAAAGAAAGTTAGAGGGGCGCGTATGTTAAAAGGTTGGGAACCCCTGCTCCAGAGTAAATTTAGCATTATTAAATATGGTGCCTGAACTGTTGGCTATTGAATTGACTAAGGTGGCTAATAATGGTAGTACATAGTGGAAAATCTGACAGAATTGAGTAGAAGTATGGACAGGGTTTATATTAAATTGGCTAGCTAAACTCTGCAGATACGATGGAGATCGTTATCTAAACATGATAAAGTAAAATACAATAGACGTAGATATTTATTTAGTAACTTATTCCGCTTAATTATTCCTAAAGAGTCATAAAGAGCCGAGCGCCGGATGCAGGTCCGCCACCCGTTAGTCGGCCTGGCAACACGCCGTGTTCGGGTTCGCGACAAGTCAATCGTCATCCTGAGGATACCTCGTTGAGAGATGAAACACGTCTATTTCTTACAGGGTTTTTTATGACTCTTTAGGAATAGTTAAGCGGAATAGGTAACTAAATATATTTTCGTCTATTGTATTTTATAATGAATTTCCGCAAGGTCACGCCTGAGTCAATTAACTAACTAAAATAAAAAAGTTTTGTGGTTTTTTTTTGGGACGTCAACGGCCGCTGTTAGTGGTGTTACTAAGAGTATGATATTTACTATGAGTAAGATATTTTCTTATGTTTATCGTTTTAAGATATCGATACCAAACACGTCAGAGAAATTTACCAAAAAAAAAACTGACATTTCAAGTGCCCGCATTAATTGTGGTCGACGCTCCACAAAAAAATCATCAAATTATTTATTTTTTCTTTTATCATGTATAGATATTATATCGATGACAGCAGTGGTGGCCTAGTGGTAACGACCCCGACTTATGAGTTGTAGGTCATGCGTTCGAACCCAGGTAGGCGCTTTACTTTGTTTAAATAATTTCATCACCACTGCTCTCAAAACGGTGAAGGAAAACATCGTGAGGAAACCGGCATGTCCTAGAACCAAAAATAAGAAGACATGTGACATCTACCAACCCGCACTGAGTCCGCGTGGTAGATTATAGCCCACCCCCTCTCGAAGAGTATATCTAGTATATATGGCCGGTATCCAAACAGTGGGAAAATTACAGGCTGATTATGTATGTTGTGTAGACATCGATATCGAACGCGTCTGCGGAGTTTAGCTTGCCAATTTTATTTAATCCTGTATTCCAATAGTGTATCAAACCAAATAAATAATATCACAACATAACTTTATAATATTTTAATAATAATATTTATAAAAGTTTTATAAATTCTGAAATCATATTCGTAGAAGGTCGACACCTACAGATGTCAGTCGTAACTCCATTATGAATGATGATATACTAATGCGTCATATACAAATAATACAAATTACGCTCTAGTTTTATTTATTTAATAATCTTACATAAATAAAATCATTTTCGTAGAACGCCTCATGTCTGAAAACTTTTCCAAGTGTTTTAAGGTAGATCCGCGAAATTCAAATTATCTTTTATTTTTTGTATTCTGTGCAAAATATGATTCGCGACCGTAACTACGTAATATGTATTTACAGAATTATATTCATTCGAATCATTAATACATCTCCCTAAATTAGATTTGTTGCTTATGGATCAAATCTAACTAAAAATTTTGACTGACCAAAGTTAAAACAAAACGTGAGAATATTTGAATTTCGTGGGCTACCACTGCGGATCCTCCTTTATACGTCTCGTCTTTCAATACAGGGACCTTCTTTTTCACTTTTCTATGCACTAACTTAATAGGAATAGCTAGTACTGTAAGTACTTATACAAGTTCAAGTTCGCCATACGGCCGAAATAGGTCAAAATACGCTGTAGGCAAACTGTAGACAGTCGAGTTGGGAAAGGATGGTGATATGGATCATCTAAACCCCAAGCACCCCGATACTTCACTATGTGCTAAACGAACATCAGTACTAAAGTTGAATATCGCGTGCGCTCTATGATCGTGTTCGAGCACGAAACTAAATGGCGTAAGTCTCAATTCTTATTTAAATAATATTTTTAATAAAAAGACATAATTTTCGAATCAATCGAGTGAAAATGTTACAATTACGTAACTGTCTTGTACATGGAAATAAAAAGATCCCATAAATCATATTATAATAAAGTTCCATTTTGATTGTATGCGTGACTGTTTAAGAATATTAATGCAAATTAACATACAATTTAGAAAGAAAAAAAAGAAAAGAAAAATATTTAATTTGGGACACGCACAGGAAATACAAACAGTAAGTAATAATAAACATTTAAAATAAAATACAAAAAGGGACCACTTAAAAACTAACAGAATAATAACGACCTGTGCGAGGCCAAAAAGGCTCCTATCTCAGCATAAAGGCTTGTGCAGACCAGCACGACTTGTCGCGCCACGCGACACGAACTATACAATTTCTAAGAAAACTTCACAGTATAACAATAACCGGTGTCGCCGTCATTGTTATGCGGTCGAAGTCGCGCTGGTCTGCACAAGCCGCGATATTTTAAAAAAAAAATACCGCGGCGCTGGTATTCTGATAGTTTTAATTCCAATTTAGGGATTATCCTCTTATTGATCGCAGGTATTGTAGTTACTTGTTGAAATAATCTTTTTTTTTGTTTTATCGTGTTACCCATCACGTTTGTGGAGTTAGGTCGTTAGCTAATTAAGCTAATTTAATCTGACCCTGTAAATAGTTCAGTTATTAAGGTGGAAATCATAGTACGTATTACTAGCCAATCCATTGGCAATTTACTTTGCCAACACTATCTCTGCAGGTAATTTAGGTAAAGAGAAATAATCCCTAGATTCTACAGTCGTTTGGGTAATTACTCGTCCTAGGATTCCTAATGGATTTAAGGTTACAGCCAGATATACGATTATAACGTGATCACTGTAATTTCGAATTACCGAAATGTGGGAGAAATGAAGCTGTGAATTATATTAGAATGGTAGATTTTGAGACTTAAATAGATTTTGAAATATGGAGTCTACGTTTTAGTCATTAGGTATCCATGCGTCCCAGACTTGAGGTCTTGAATTTGTTTTGAGGCGACCCTGAAGAAAGGTCAAAGTATTTCTTCTGGTGACGCCACTTAATATTTTTAACGCATATGTATTTCTGTGATCGCTGACGATAACGTAAATTAATAGAAATTAATAAAATTATTTTGATTATGGGGGTCACCTTTGCGGGGCAGATAAGAAACTTTAATGATGATGATTAATGATAATGATATACTAAAAAATAGTTCAATCTGTACCGTGTGACATATCAAATGAAAGGGCTTATTGCGGGGATCTATTTTTTTTTTCATAATTTAAAAATTAATACTTTTATAAATATTTAAGAAAATTTATGAAAACTGACCATTCCCTCCCATAACTTCGAAACTACTGAGCCTAAAATTTTGAAAAAAATACAGAAAATAGTTCTATACTTATACATTACAAGAAAATCTATAAGAAGTCTAAATGTCTTAAAATAACATGGTGAACCTGCCAATATTGTGCGTACAAACTTACATTTGCATCTGGAATGTATTCATGTTTTTCAACCACAATGTTAAGTTTGTTATTGGGATAAGTTCATCTCAACTCCGGAACCCTTCATGGTGTGTGGACACGCTCTTGGCCGGTTTTATATTTTTTATTTTCTTATTTTTTCTGAGTGATATGCGAGTGCAGTACAACGACGCATGGCGAGCGATGTTTCGACTGCGTCGGTGGCGCAGCGTGAGCGCCATGTTCTGCGCGGGCCGCGCGCCTTGCTGGCAAGCGCTGCTGAGGAGCCGGTCGGCCGTCGCACGCACCGTCATACGAGTACATCGCTCTGCCAATTGTTTGGTGGCCGCGGTAAGAGAATGGAACCAAAGCCCCTTACATAAAAGGTGGCAGTCCTACCACACCGATTACATAAATCAATGTGCGTGTGTAATGTGAATGTTATATTTATGTTATTGTATATTTATTACGTTATCTATGTGTGTAATTATTAAAATTTGTAGTTATATGGAGGATAGGATTTTATATCTGGTAATAAAAAGAATTCCGTTCATTTTCATAATGGAACTTGGTGACCTATGGAAATATGTTTTACTAACTACATACCTATGGATAACACAGCCATTTTTAGTCCAAGACAAGCTTCACTTAAACCTACATCTAGATTAAGTTTAGTCAAATTACCTAGTTTCAAAGTAGAATGACCTAGTTTACTATTCAATTACACCATAAACAGGCGCCATGAATAAGGGTCACGTCTTTATTTAATGCTGGAATTAAGGCGTGAATCCTCAGTCGTAAATCTGACCTTAATCTATTAGATTAAGATGGCAACTATGTGGGTTTGTATGTACGGGTTTTGAAGCAACGCTACTGCGGTAAACTGGTTTTTGAGGAAGTCTCCGTTCTTCATCATCAGTTGATCCAGGACATAATGAAAAATGGAGCAGCAGGATTATTTAACTTTTGATAATCTTCACACTTTTAAATGCCAACAGACTATTATATTTATAAATGATAGCTGCGACCCGCGGTTTCACCCGCATAAGTCTCGATCCCCTGAGAATATCGGGATAACAAGTATCCTATGTTTAGAACATCCAGGTTATGCTCTACCCATGTGCCAAATTCCATCCAAATCTGTTATATCCGTTGAATCAAACACACTTTCGTATTTATAACATTAGTAAGGATAAATGATATTTACTCGTATATATGTAAATTGGTTCAGAAAAACACTTTTACGCGTCAAAATAAAATATAATACCATTCATATATGTCATGTAACGTCTACCAGACAGATTAAGTATAGCAACGCATTGTTGAAGACAAAGAACATTGGAGCCCTTGAGACAATCCTACACACAGCTTTTGAGATTCCCAGACTTAGCACACAATACCACGATACAGAACCGGAGTAACCGACATAGAATGCAAAGTAAGCAAACAGAAGTGGCAGTGAGCTGGCCATATTTGTCGAAGGACCGATGGCCGGTGGAGCAGACAAGACCTGGAGTGGAGACCAGGTATCGGCAAGCGTAGTGTGGGACGCCCCCGAGCTATATGGACCAAAGGTGGCTGGGACAGAAGGTGAAGGACAGGGTATTGTGGCGTAGCCTGGGAGAGGCCTATGGCCAGCAGTGGACTTCGATACGCTGAGTTAATTGATTGACACAATACACAACTAGAACAATTAAATAAAAAAGATGAGCCAGTCAGCAAGATTGGTAGAGGAGTTAACAATCTTGAACTGATACCGAAGAAGCTACCTACTCAATTTCCTCTCATATTACCCTTAAAACATGATTAGAATCTAAAAAATAAGCTCTTAAAAGTACATTTAATTTTAACTTCATACATGGAACAGTTGGGAGTGTGAAAGAGGCATGTGGCGCTCCTGCCAGTGTTACCAACTTTTCTAGACAAAAAGTTGGTGGAAAAAAGTGTGGCGCGGACAGCAACGTGAAACTCGCCCTGATGGTCAGTGGGGGAACAAATGGTAGGTGGTGCAGATGTGGCGTTAGGTACAATACTTTTGTTTTTTTTTCTATAATGTGAATTTTCGAAAGTGTTTAAAAAGAAATCATCATGATGATCATAACTGTTGAGATAAAACACATGCAGACTACCTAGTTTTAAAGACACATCCTCACTAGGACGTGTCTTTAAAACTAGACCCAGAATTCATAATAACGGAACTAAGGCATTCTAAAGTGATGCCAAAATGGGCATATTAACGTCACCAAATTGAACGTCATTCTGGGGATTCTTGCCCCCCATTGGAAGTAAATCCTCAGTGGAAATCTTTTGGCTGGAATGATAACGTGAGTTGAATTACTCACAGAGGCTTGCAGATGTATACCAGTTTCATGGATCTTCACAAATCTTCTAACAAGGTAGGCACAAAACATTCCCTGTCTCCACAACCCGAGACTAATCTTTGCCTCAAGCGTTCAGCTTATGCATGGCTGTAAAATTTAACGGTTCACAATAAAGTACTGGAACTAAGTCCGAGCGCGCACTGTGGGTAATAACTTGACGAGCATGTGCGCCCGCGCTTACAGTAAAGTTAACCGTCCACGCTGCTATGTACGATGTGTACGGAGAGGCTTGCCATGTTAGCTGTGCGGTTCATTTGTTTACCAGTCACGCATTCGTGCTTAGCATAGCCGTAGGTCGCTGTGGTTGATGCCACCTTCATATAAAGCAAAGCTAAGTACATGTGCGTAGCATAGCCGTGGGTCGCTGTGGAGCGGCGCCTTAAGGATATGACCAGCCATAGGATTTTAGTGGTGTCCGTTTTATTCCTACTTTTACGTTTAATACATTTAAGGGTCGGGGTTTCTTTCATGGGTCCTTGTTTGCGGTTTTTCTTGCTGAGTTTTAGTATAAGATGTGTGAAAGGCGGTGATTGGGTTTTTGTGATGAAAGATCAGGTTTTCCGCTGTTTGATGAGAGCAGTGACGGCCTAGTGGTGTGGCCGTCAGACTGCTAAGTCATAGGTCAGTACTTGCCCGTGGTCCCCCAATCTAGTTCCCCTTGGGGTACCACGAGCAAATATTATTGCCCGTGGAACCCCCAAGGAGGACAAAGGGGTACCATGGGCAAATTACTTGGCCCGTAGTACCCCCCCGCTAACCGTTAAATAAAATGCAAATACAATCTCTTTCCTTAATGCATTAAGTGTCAGAAGACGTACGAGTATGTTAATGAAAAATAAATTTGTCACAACGAGAGATGTCGTTTCCTGATAAGAAATGGTGATTGCATCCAGTCCTTGCCCCTTAATATATGTTTATTTTGAATTTCAATTCAACATGGATGAAAACAAAATATGAATAGGAAAAGTACAGCAACAAAGGAATAAACAAGGAAGTTATTGTTGAACATGCTTTGGAGAAATTTGCCAATATTTTATCTAATTATTATTAATATAACAATTCGCCATGTACTAAATTTGTTGTTTTTAAGACAAAAGATATTCGACTATAATTTCGAACTATAAATAAAGGCAACTTATAAGAGTAATAAAACCGTTTACTCAAAAACATCTTTTTATTCATGCATTCTATATTTCATTCTCGGAATTAATACAATAAATTAATATCAGACTCTTAACTTTTTGTAAATTCTTCTAGTGCCAACATTATGTTTTTTATTGAAAAATCTCATAAGAAGTGGGAAAACAATTTATTTGTCATTCAAAAAGAAAAAATATTTTTATGGCATATTGCAAGGTTTGAGATGGGGTAACACGGGCAATAAAAATATATTTCATAAGAAGATTGTTATTCAGGGGGTTCCACGGGCAAAAATATTTGCTCGTGATACCCCAAGGGGAACTAGACTGGGGCACCACGGGCAAGTACCGTCATAGGTCTCGAGTTCGAACCCAAGGCACGCACCTCGTGACTTTTTGGATTCATGTGCGTATTGTATAATTATCACTTATTCAAACACGCTGAAGGAAACCGGCATGCCTGAGAGATATTTCTCGACGGCATGTGAAGCTAAGTCAGAGGACCATGGGCGGCTTTAAAACTCTGGCACCAGGTTAGTCACTAACCACACGAAAAGAAGAAGACACGATTTTGAAATTGAGGATCTACATAAAAGGCATTTCATATCTGATCTTGAATAGGTTTGCTAACATCACTAGATGGTGTTGGTACTAACTCCAAGATATCGTATGATACAGGATGTTATAAGATGATTTAATTTGTTTAAAATAGTAATCTGTGGAAAATGTAGTAGGTATTATTATTTTGGTTAATTACATGATAAGACATTTCTGTTTTTTCTTCATGTAGGTACATACTACTGTTTGTCATCCCTAATGAAATAAAATAAAATACAATACCAAGCCGTGCTCAATGGCGTGCAGTTGGAATGCAGATTAGAAAGTTTTCCCTCTTTCTAATTTTATTTAACCTCAGTTCTGTAATAATCGACAATTAAGAGCATTTATCGTAAAAGTTGGCAACGTCGCAAATAGCTGTCAAATATTTACCTGTTTTGATTAATTTGGCAATATTACTGTACGGAAATATGAAATGTGGCTAACTAGTGAACTAAAATATTGATTATGAAATGCAATAATTAATATCGTAACACCGAATATTTCGTTTTAGATGTAAAAAAAGTATTTGGACTATCCAAATGCCTTTTTTACGCCTAAAACGGTTACAACATCAAATTAAGTATTATAATTGCAATTCATTATTAATATTCTAATACGCTAGTTAGCCACATTTCTTATTTACATATTTCACCTAAAGTGCCTGTAAATGGTTTAATTGAAATAAATACTTTGAGTTTCAGTTCATACAGGTAGTATTGCCAAATTAATCTAAACAGCGAAATGTTTGACATCTATTTGCGATGTTGCCCACTTTCAGAATAAGCGCTCTTAAGTAATCGACAAGATCAACATATCACATACCGTTCGTTTGATGATTGATGATGCTTCCTCAGTCATAAGCCCTTCGGTCTAGACAGACCAGTCTACCACTGCATCTGTATAGCTAGATAGATTAATGCACTCCCCTTTTTCAATTTAAATCGCATGGCAAATAGGGAGTAGCTATTCAATCAATATTGCAAACATAGAGGCTATATTGAGCCATAGCTACAGCTCTGATTTAGGGGGAAAGGGTTAGACATCAGACAAACAGATAAACATACAATATTTATAGGTAACAGGTAGGGGCGCAGCTAGCCCCGCGATTTCACTCGCATAAGTCTCGATCCCGCAAGAATATCGGGATATAAAGTATCCTATGTCTCAATCCAGGTCATGGTCTACTCATGTGCCAAATTTCATCCAAATCCGTGTAGCCGTTTTAGCGTGAAAGCGTAACAAACAAACTCACTTTCGCATTTATAATGTTAGTTAGGATACCGGACTATTTACCGGAAGGATTATTTTTGATCGTTGAACTACTATTATATTATGGTCTTTTCCAAAACTATTTGATAGAAATGAAAACAAATAATTCAGAAAAGAACCTTCTATATGTAGAAGTAGTCAGTATATTCCTTGAAAGTCAAACTGAATTACGAACAGCTATTTAATTACGCAACACATTTTCGTAAACGATTACGACTAATCGGTTTCATTTTGACAGTTCAACAACATTCATTGCGTTATTTACGTTGTTGAGCAGATTTTTTTTTCGAACTTATGAAGCAATGGATTAGCAATCTGTTTCTAAACGATTCAGATTCTGATTGATCGTGTATTACACTATTACGGCAGAGTCTCACCGGAATGGCAGCGGCCGGCAGCTGCCGGGGCAGCGCCGCCAGCGGCTGCCAGCAACCGTCAGCGGCCCTCGGCGTCGCCGCTGGCGGCCTTGCGCGACCTCCGCACCCTACGCGCCTAGTCTCCTCTTGACTAGCATAAATGGTGCGCTCAGGTGGTGGTGGGCGGGGGTGAGGAGCGCGCGGCCGCCCGCGGTGCCGCGAGCGGCCGCGGGCAGAACCACCGACAAGATGCGCGTGGCACGCAGCCGCTCGCGTCACCGCGGGCGGCATGCTTCAAGCTTTGCTCGCTTTCAAGCGATACTGATCTTTTAAATATTTAGATAAAGTTTAAAATTATTTCACACTGAAAGTGCTCGCCGCGTCGCTGCCGGCCGCTGCCATTCCGGTGTGACTCGACGCTAAGGGTTTCAGATTCTCTTCAAAAACTATATAGATCAAATATATCGATAGTCGACGATACCAGTCCTCTCTCCAATATTAATTAAGGTAGCTACGGATCAGATACTATAACAAAACAAATGGTAAGGCAATACTGTATTTTAGTTTGTTAATTAAGTAAGACAATATGAAAGCTTACTCCGGCTTTCAAGTTGTCTGTAATTTTTAGAGTTCCTTAATAAGAGAGAGGTGCCACGGAGTCCTCACCTGTCCTCACCTTCCGCCTGACGCAGGTCCTCATCGGACATGGTTGTTTCGGGAGGTTCCTTTTCAGGATAAAGCGGAAGGAAACGCCCGGGGGTCTCCACTGTGGAGCATACGGTGGAGGTCTGCCCGGCTTGGGCAGAGCACCGCCGTGTCCTCACGGAGGCTATCGGTGGTGGCGATCTCTCGCGTCCGGCCCTGATTCAGGCCATGGTTCGGAGCGAGAGTGCATGGGAGGCCGTCACTTCCTTCTGCGAAGCAGTAATGCTCGCGAAGGAGGAGGCGGAACGCGTGAGGGAGATGCAAGATTAGCGCCCTCGCGCTTTTAGTCGCCGCGGGCGTCGGAAGTCGCAAGCCGATTTCCGGCCACCGCAGGCGCGGGCTTGCGGACGGTGAGCGATGGGCGGAGCGGGAGAAGTTATTTGATAATTTCCCACCCAAAAAAAAAGGGTTCCTTAATCAAAAAGGAACCCTTATAGTTTCGCCATGTCCGTCTGTCTGTCCGCGACTTAGCTCAAAGACTCTAAGTACTAGAAAGAAGTAATTTGGCATGGGCATTCTACTATTTTGTCGACAAAAAAAATAATCACGCCGACAAAGTAGTAAAATAAAATATTTTTTTACTACTTTGGTTACCTCCCCTACACGTAAAGTGGGGATGTTTTTTTTCTTTCTTGTCTATTCCATGGCGTGGAGTGTCGTTGGAAAGGTCGTTAAAAAATATTGTGGAAACTATTTTTTGATTCAGGGATCCCTTTGTGAAATATTAAGCTTTATAGTGCAAATTTTTGTTAGAGTCAAGTGTCCCTCCCCCCCGTGCCAGCGAAATGGTTGTTTTTGGATATGTGAAAATATTCACGGCAGTTAAAAGGAATACTATCACAGCTAAGTATGCTTCATGTAAACGAGTAATAATCGACCAACTTACATATGCAGTTGGAATGTATGGGAGAACATGTTTTTCAACTACAATGTTACATTTTCAACTACGGAACCGTTCATCGGGCGTGGTTCGACACGTACTTGGCCGGTTTTGAGTACTATTTCGGTTTCATGGAAGCTGACTACCTACTTGATATTAGACCGCTCTTAGTTGTTTGTCGCAGAAATATTTGGTAACATTTGCTGAAGGTTAAGAACTCCAAATAAGTTATCTAAAATATTAGTTTTGTTTAACAATTTTGATTTTGGCTATGAAGAAAGATATTTTTATGGCTATGTTTTATTTTTATTTTAGCCTGCACTATTCCACAGCTGAGCGAATGCCTCCCCCAACTCCTTTGCCAGGGCCAGCTTTATCCAACCCTTACGGTACGCGTCTAGGTCACATTTTTCTGGGCTGGCTTCGGTGGCACCGTCCAACCTCAGGCACCCACAGTGTGGAGACTGTTGCCCAACGGTCATTATGCATGCGATTGACATGACCCACCCAATCCCATTTTATCTTGGCAGCCTTTTTGCCTACGTCTAAGACCCAAAAAAATATATTTGTTTGCTTATATTTCTGTTCTTCCTGCCAGTCGATAACGCGCACCAAATCACGTTATTTAATTTTTAAAAAAGCTACTGTGACGTTTGAAAATGAAAACTACTTTTTTGCTTATTTAGTCCCGATTTGATACCATGCTATCTCCATAGATTATGAAGATTATAGGTATGTGTATCATGAGAATGACACCGGGAATTCCAGCAAAGCTCACAGCATTATCAAACTACAACATCTCGGACACTAACCCCCTAATACTTATTAAATTTATTCCCAAAGTTGGCATTTGACACGCGAAGAATGCTCAAATATAGCAGCTGAAACACCGATATGAAGCATTTTCCACCGCGATCCTGCTTGATTAACCTTTGTTCATAGTTACAGAACTTCTAGTATGAATTTTCTGAATAGTTTCCGCTTTATGGCGAGGGTTAGGTGTCGGATGAAGATAGTATAGCTGTAGATCTGTAGAGATATGGTGAGGGAGGATTTAATAATCTAGTAGATTTTTGTAAATGGAATGGGTGGCTTGTGCGAAATAATGTCTTGAATCTTTTTTTTTTTACTTCTGGTTATCAAATGAAAGATGGTTTACGATAGTGTTGCATTAAATAATTGATTCAAATTGTGATTTAGTGAAATATGTTCATTTACAAGCATATTAAGCAAATACATCTGGTTGGACTGGGAACTGACCCCAACATAGTATTATTAGGTACTTATAATACATAATGACAAACAGGCTTGCCTCTTATTACACAACGTCTTACCCCCCATCACAAGGGATTCATAATGTTACTGGCAAAAAGTGTGAAGTGGGAGTAACATACGACTGTTTAGTCCTTCGGGGAATACAGGTCTGATGTTATACAGTTATAAAGGGAGGAATGCGTGTTTTCTGTTGATTACATCTGAACAGATAGCCTGGTGGCTATCTAAGAAGAAAAAAATTGCGATGCATCGAGTGGACCACCACTCGTTGCATCGCTAATCTTTTCTTGTTTTAAGTGAGGGATAACTTCCGTATTTTTAAAAATGTTCGAATTTTAATCTCAATCTGTCTAAAGCTGCAGCCCGTTTTCACGCAGGCCAGATCGCGCCAAGCCAGGCCAACAGGCCGAACCATCTCATCCGATAAAGCCTCCGTAGGCCTGTCGTCGCCACTGAATAAAACCACAGCGGCTGCATACGCAGTCATTCGGTATCACTTGACATATTGGAATAGCGGCCAATAGGCCTCATCAGGCTGACACACGTCATGGGAATACTCGGCCGTGTCAGGCCTCTGTAGGCGTGGTAATGTCTGACGCGGCCTGTCAGTTATCGGGCCGTCAGACCGCAGCTTTAGATACCTATTACATATTTTTTACAAGTTTTTGACATTGATTGGCGCTGAGATGAGATTGCGACTAGATTTTGAACGTTTTTAATTACGAGAATTGGCCTTCTGTTCTTATAACAGAACACATAATCGTCGCACCGCAGCGACTAGAGACACACAGTGTTAATTATATTCTTGCCCGCGCAATTAGCACTACGCGAAAATTCGGCTGTCACAGGCATTGTTAGAATCTCGGTGATTCAAATAAAAGTGCGTTTTGCGATTTTGAAGACAATTAAAAAACAAAAACCGTAACCAACCGAATAATAATCATGTAAATTAGAGACACAATGCAAGCAAAATAAAGCTGAAATCTACGTTCAGTGTAGCTCCGACCATCACGTCCCTATTTTGGAGACTACAATAAGGGTGTATTCACAGCACGGAGCGAGGCCGCGAGCTGCGAACGTTAATAAATATTCAGACCGGGTTAGTGTAGCACAGCCTTAATTTGGGGCCTGGAAGCAACAATGGTGTTAGATGAAAATCTGAATTTGGGTTGTTGATAAGCGTTTAAGATTTTGTTTTTTTTTTGTGATAACACGATGTTCTTAAACATACTGATCTTAAATGTTGACAAATATTAATTGTGGATATGAAAAATCTTCTTATTACTGATAAAACAACATTATAGCCGTTGTATCGCTCGCTGTAACATAACAGTTTAAGAGCGAATTTCACCAATTAAACTAAACAGGATCAGTAGGTACATCCAATCCGCGTTAAAGAGCTGTCAGTGTCAATATTACACAACAATAATATTGGCACTGACAGCTATTCAACGTGGTTTAGTTGTGCTGATCGTGTTCAGTTGTTCATTGGAGAAATTCGCGTTAAGACTCATACGCCTAGAACGCGATGTTCAGAGTAGTCAGATAGGAAACACCGAACTCTTTGGCTAATTTTTAATATTTTTTTAATATGACGTGTAAAGTGATTCTAATGTCCTATTTACAGAATAAATAAATAAATAAAATATTTTTAATTTAGACGTAATTTAGGTCTAAATTAAAGATATTTTATTTATTTATGTCCATAAGTTGTTAGTGGTTAGTAGTAGATTGCGCTTATATGCTATGTTAGTATTGTTAGAACTTGAATTAATTAGTATAATTTAGCACAAACCTATTGCTATTTTCACCCAGTGCCTTGGGATGGGGCAGTCCGGTCTGCCAGCAATAATTTTCAGGATACTGTTAAGAGAGTTACGCAAGGGTTGTAGTAAGGAAGCCGCCTTCTTACGAATGATGGCGTGAAAGCCATCCGTGCGAGCTGAAGCAAACATTCCAGACGCACAACAACGCCGCCCGCGGCAACTGCAACAGCATCCTGAAAGCGTTGTTGTATTGTACGCGCAGGAAGTTGTAGGCTCGGGTCGTATATGACACCCACAGGCCGCAGGTCCAGTAGAAGGACTGATATAACGGCTTAAATAAACTAACTTTGACGAATAAACAATTTCATTTAATTTAAATTCTGAAACTAAACTCCAGTATAAAGTTAGTTAGTTCCTAACTATTCAAAGAAATTCAAACTTCACATTTGACTATATGACTAGGAAAATAATTTAAACAAACCGGCATTTTTTCTCTCTGCCCCTCAGTCAGTATACGCATGACAAGAGTCAAAGAAAATTGAAATATTTTCAATATCAGCATCCCTCTCATTTGTAGGGACTGTGTAGACGAGGTCCTTTTACCTAAGGGGGGTGAAATTCAATTGTCTATCTGTTTCATTTCCTGCGTGTTGATTGCGTGAATCATAGTGCTAGGGAGCCTTTCATGTCATAATTGAAGGGTTTTGTATCGATGAGGAGCGTCATATATTCAAATTGGTGTATTTTTTTAATTTTTATTGTTGACTTTAAAATATTTTACAGTTTTTAACACAATTAACTATTTACTACTAGGTACTAAATACACCATACAAATACTAACTAACTATACAAATAAATATCCGTTTGTTTTTTGTCTATCCGTTGAAGTATTCGTCCGCATCGCTGTTATCCGGAAACGTGCCCAGAAGACTGGCAGCATTGCCACGTTGAATGGCAATGCTAATTCTTTGGCCAAAGAACAAGCCAGCCCTCTGGTCACGTGAAGTGTCGACCAGTCGGCGAGAAATTTCCTTAAAAAGGATACGCGCACTCGGGACCCGAGCGTTTTGACCCCAAACGGCTCAATATTGGTTAGTTTTTAGAGTTTATATTTATATTTTATTTATTATAATTGGGAAAGTAACTCTGTCGGTCTGCCACCTTTTAACGGCTGAACGGACTTGTATGAAATTTGGCACATGAGACCTGGGAAATGACATACTTTTATATCGTTGGTACCTGCATTCCTGTGGGATGGTTTCCGCCCTCCACGCGGATGACGCCGTGGGCAAAAGCTAGTCGTAAATATGCTATACACAGTCATTATATAAAATATAACAGACACTTGCATATATTTGGAACATAATTATAAACGTGCTGTTTTATAGCATTGTGAGCATTGTAATAAAATTAAAATAAAATTTTACAAAATCTGGACTCGTCCTAAGATGGCCATGATGGCCATGATAGCCATATGCTCATAAACCACATCATAACTCATACCCCTTAAAATGGACCTCGGTCCTAATTCAAATTGGTTACACCTCCATCTGCTTCAAGTCATAAAACACGCAAAATCATTATTTTATTTGCAGCGTTTTACGTAGGTGTTTGCACATGTTTTAAGCCACTAAACGTTGACCTTTTAATCAGTAATTCAGTATCAGTGTACCTATTCATTGGACCTAAAATCCCTTCATTGTGATTGAAGTCCAGTAAAAACTGAATGTTATTTTAGAAATCTAAATTAGATAGAGAAAAGATTTGATTTTTTGTATGTTTGTTTGTTTGTTTTTAATGAATACACTGAAAAACTGCTGGACCGATTTTAAACATTCTTTCTCCAGTAGAATGCTATATTATCACTTATTATTAGAGGCTATAATTTATAAATTTAACACGCGATGAAGCCGCTGGAATCTTTTTGTATGTTACGTTTTCACGCTAAAACGGCTGAACGGATTTGGATGAAATTTGGCACAGGGGTAGACCATAACCTAAAAAAGGACATAGAATACTTTTTTTTAAATTTATCCTTGTTCCTCTCATATAGAGCACCTGCCATCTAATCTCTTCACCACCCTTGGTTGACTGGTAGAGAATGCCTAAGGCATTAAGTCCACCTTTGTACTTTTTTGAGTGTGAAAAGTTTAAATAAATTAATAAATAATACTTTTTATCCCGATATTCCCACGGGATCGAGACTTATGCGGGTGAAACCGCGGGGCGTAGGTAGTTTCTAATAAACAGTAACTAGGTTTTGTTTTATTACATTCTAGAAATCTTTATCACGTCATTATTACCAAGTAGGAACAATGGGTTCCTTGCTCGCTGTGATTGTCCTTAAATTAAAGCCATACTTTCGGCAATCAAAAATAACTCTTTCCCACTACTCTTACGCACTGAAACAAAAGGACATAATTTTCTAACACCCATTAACGACACATGGCGGCATCATGTCAGAGATTCAATCGTTACTCATTCTAGGAACCGGTGCACTAAAAATTATATTAACCATAAACTTAGGGACGGTCTATACTAAACGTAAAGCTTGCTCAAAGTCAGCCGCCACAGTCAACAGTTACAGGTTGGCTGACTTTGGTTTTAAGGAGTTCTGTAGCCAAAGGGTGCCAAATATCGATCGAATAACGCAACACATTTTCGTAAACGATTACGACTAATCTGTTTCATTTTGACAGTTCAACAACATTCATTGCGTTATTTACGTTGTTGACCAGATATTTTTTTCGAAGTTATGAAGCAATGGATTAGCAATCTGTTTCAAAACGATTCAGATTCTGATTGATCGTGTATTACGCAATTAGGGTACAGGACCTTTTACTAAGAGAAACAATCAGATGATGCTGTTTTAAATTGTTTCTTATTGTTTCTCTGTATGCCACAAAGCGGTATCTTTTTAATCTTGATAGGTAGCCTAGCCAGTTGTATTTTTTACAGAATTCGTGTTGTTATGACCTCTATTATGACAAATACTGAAGAGAACTTTAAGTACGTTGGTATAATAGTTTGGCGGTGCGCAATTCTTAAGACGCCATCGCCAGTCCGCATTTTGTTATAATTTCATCTGTACCCTGACACTCGGTGGCTGACTAAAGGTTTAGTGTGAACTGTCCTTAACAGTTAACTTTCAGTTAAAAAGAAGACTTCTTTCCCACAATGTTTTGTTATGGACCAAATATTTTTATAGATGTGACGCATTCTGATTTGTTTAACGTGTCTGTCTTGCTCATGATTGCCGAAGCTTTTATGGATGATGGCTTGAGATTTGAGACTTATTAGGATTTACTTTGGTGAAGTGAAGTTAAATGGTCCTACGTTTTGTCATTTTGTTTGATTGACAAGATTTAAATGAACCTATTAATGGCATTTCTTACTTAAGAGCTTTTATACAGAAAGTGGGCAACGTCGCAAATAGCTGTCAAATATTTCGCTGTTTTGATTAATTTGGCAATATTACTGTATGGAAATAAGAAATATGGCTAACTAGTGAACTAAAATACTGATTATGAAATGCAATAATTAATATCGTAACACCAAATATTTCGTTTTAGATGTAAAAAAAGTATTTGGAAACTTTCCAAATGCCTTTTTAGGGTTCCGTAGTAAACAAGGAACCTTTATAGTTTCGCCATGTCCGTCTGTCTGTCTGTCTGTCTGTCGGTCTGTCTGTCTGTCTGTCTGTCCGTCTGTCTGTCCGCGGCTTAGCTCAGAGACGGTTAGTACTAGAAAACTGTAATTTGGGATATATACATATTAATCATGCCGACAAAGTGGTAAAATCGACGACACGGTTGGCACAGTGGCTGAGCGATCGACTGCTGCGCAACGTGTCGCGGGTTCGATCCCCGCACGGAACAAATATTTGTATGATCTGCAAGTAGTTGTTCCGGGTCTGGGTGTTAGTGTATGTGAGTTTCCATGTTTGTAAACGCACCCACGATACGAGAAGAAATTCTTAGTGTGGGGCAACGTTTTAAAATAAAAAATAAAAAATAAATAAAAAAATGGGGACGTTCCCTAAAAAATTTAGGGAACGTCCCCCATACGTAAAGAAGGGATGTTTTTTTTTTCCTCGTCTACCCCATGTTGTGGGGTATCGTTAGAAAGCTCTTTCAAAAATATTGGGAGTTTGTCCAAACCAACCAAAGTTTGCCTGAGCAACCGGCAGCAAGTTCGTCATGCTCCCTTAGATGTCACTGTTTGCGGTAGCGTCGGGGACGGGTTGCCTCCTTCCCTCAAATATGGCGAGGAGGTTAATGGCTGATCTTTGCGTTATGCTCGTGAACGGGTGCTGCTTGTGGTGACTAGTCGTCTTGCTGACCATGGTTTTGTTATTGTTATTAGTAATTAAAAGTTTATTTATTTTTACCACGATGGTCCTTTTTTTTTGAGGTTGTTAAATTATCAAATAACTTCTCCCGCTCTGGGTGGAGCGGGAGGGCCTGTCAGACTTTTACTGACTAAAACCCACCCGTGTTCCTTCCGTTGCCTGAGTACCGGGGCCGCGATATCCCTTTCGGACAAACTCGCAACCTTGGCAGGCATTGGCCCTTACGGGCCCCGTCAGTTGGTGCTGACATCTCTTTGAGGCGCGCGTGGAACACAACGCGCCGTCGACCCGGGCCTGGTCCTTATCGGACGGCGAGCTACCCATTGCTCACCGTCCGATGGTCCTAGTTTATCATTTGTGACTACGAGTTACAGCCTTAATAGCTATAAGTAAACTGGCACGCCCTTTATGCCTGGAGCCTTTCATTCGGGGATTAAGTTCTGTTTACTTTTTAGTTTTTATTTTCGCTTGAGTATAGATTTCGATGTTTTTGGTTGGTATATTGGCGTGTGCTAGCTGACATATAGCAAATAATTTAATTTAATGTTTTGTTTTGCGTAATGTACATTATTTTGCATAAGTACCTACTATTGTATAGAATCAAGTTTTTCTAACTAACAGACAGCTGTGCTGCTGGGGAGTTTGTTGCGCCACTTCTTCTTCCGAGCTAAAGCACTAGGAAGTGATGAAGGGTGGGCGTTTTTGGAGGACTGTCTTATATAATTTTGACGTTCGAAAACTACTGATTCGCAGCCTATTTTGAATAAATGACTTTTTATTTTTATTTTTTATATTCTAGGTCACCAGTTAGCCATATTTCTTATTTCCATACAGTAATATTGCCAAATTAATCAAAACAGGTAAATAATTGACAGCTATTTGCGACGTTGCCAACTTTTTAGTTGAACGCTCTTAAACCCAGGTTTGTGTGCAAGGTTCGTGCCTCGAGAGAAGACTCGACGAACAATAAGTAATAATATTGGAAGAGCACTGAATGCTGTGGTAAGAATATTAGTAGCAGAGCAGGATGGCAGTATTGCGTTAGTATGTAACTACCAGATAGTTGGATTCGGGAGGCCCAAGACCGGATAAAGCGTCGTGCAGTTGGGGAGACCTACACTCAGCATCGGGTAGATACACCATGCTCTTGTTTTCGAATTTTTTACTTCAAATTCATACTTCAGGACGCTTTGAACATTTATTTGACAATACTTTTATAAGTCAGCATTGAAAACAATAGCAACCCACCTGTCTTTACCTTTCAACTCAAACACCGCGAAGTACTTTAAATTCAATATTTCGTAGCTGACAACACAGCTATCATAAAATCACATAGCGTTGAATCATGTGGTGTTGAGCGTAGTACGGTAGTAGGGAGAGGCTCAATGGAAACCTATTCGCAGACAAGTGCATCGCAACACCTGGGGCGTGCGATTATAGGCCAGGAGCCCGGGTGCTAAAGATTTAGTGTTAGAGGCGTCTTTATCGTTAACGTTGAGGTTCTTAGGGGATGTTTCTGTTGTGGGGGAGATATTGAAATAAAATGTTTTGGTAAGGTATGAAATGGATTCTTTTCTTCTTCAAATTCTTTGTGGTGTTTTGAATAATTTTTATAATTCTTATTTGGATTAAAGATACACACATATTTTTGTACACCAACAACACACACTACAGCACTGTCTAAGGATATTTTGCATCTGGCATTAGAAGTCTTTATGTAGGCGCTACGCTAGGTGCAAGTGGTACAGCTGGCCTAGCATAGTAAGGAGTTTTAATAGATTTCAAATTCCAAATCGAACAGTTCCACCACATATTCCATCCGTAAACAAATCCACTGGACATAAACAAAACAAACTGAATGCTGCAACCACACACGCAGTTGAAGCAAGCTTTGCGAACTCCACATTTTAGTTGGACCAATGTTTTTCACGGTGGCACCGATCGCCGGTAATCCTCCTGTTGCCTTCACAGCTCTCACGTGTAATCTGATCGTGACTTGTATAAAACAATTTGTTTAGAACCGGTTTCCAATTTGCCTTGGCATGATAGGTTTTTTAAACGGATTTTGTAACCCCGGGTTAGGTTTATAGATTGAAATTTAATCTGTAATAGATATCTGTGTTGATGGGATTTGGTTATTGTGGTTCGTTTTGTTTTATTGTATTGGAGAATATTTTTTATGAAAAACTGCGTGATTGTTTGTGTCTTAGTGAAAGAAATATGAAAATGTCCCTGTTTTGTATACCTTAAGCGTACTTATCTAATCTGTAGTTTCTAAAATAATTATCAAATCTAGTGCTAGTGTATTTTACTTTAGTTATACTTTCTAAAATGTCAAACTATTAGGTTTTCAGGAAACTATGATAATAACAAAAGGTAAGAAGCAGTATGAAAAGAAAAAAGATAAGAGAAGTAGCATGTAAGGTTCGTAGCTGGTGACATTCTGTAGTTTCTGCTTACCCCCAGAGGGAGAAGGCGTGACTTTATGTATGTATGAATTTGCTAGACCTTTGCCAAATTGCAACTCAATACCTGATTATCTTCTGCATTTTATTATTTGCTTTTTTATCCTACCTACCTTTTTTAGACTACATAACACAGCACACAGCCAAAACATTATTTTCACAACACAAAAAACCGGTTTTATCTGCACCATGTCCACACCATGCTATAACAATAAAGCTCCCTAGCTCCCGCACATGTCACAGTACGTTTGACGTGTCATCGGGCGATTGTAGACGCGCCTCGCTCCGAGCCGTTTACCTTATATTTTTATATAATACAAATCTTATGGCGTATCTTGATGGTTTGGATTCGATATCGGGTTTATGGGAACTATTTTGCATGATAGTGAGATGGAGGTACCTACCTATATATTTTTTAACTAAGTACTTGTAATACACCTTCATAACAAGAGCATTTACTAACTTTACTTTTACTTTTATACTTTAACTAGTTTTTTGATATTGTGCCGTGCTTTTTATGAACTGAATAAAGTTTTTTTTAAATATTAATTTTGTTTTATATTCTAAACTTAGAACCGAACTGAAGCGTTTTTGGGTTTTCCGATTAAGCCGGGTAATGCAAAATAGGCCCTTTCTTAGATTAAAAGATAGCTGACAGAATGTATGTATAATATGCAGAAAATAAGAAACCCTTCTGCCCATTCTTTCAGTAAAAACGGGCGTGATATTATCTTTATGCGTAGCATTTATCAAACACCAATAAGATACAAAATTTTATTGATAAACGTTCCTTTATGAAATAACAGAACATTAATATCTTACCTCTAGGGTTTCCAACTTTTTCTAGAACAAGTAGAGTGTATCTGATTTCAGAGAGGGTAAAAAAAGGTTACAGATTAATAAAAAAGAGTACCATTTATTTAAAAAATAAAATCCATGGTCGAGAAGACTTTCTCGGTGAATGCTGAAGTGGCGGGAACTGAGAATAAATAGCATTTTTTTATAAACCAATTCTACGACATCTGACATCTATTTCCAACAGACAGCTTGTCACATTGACATTATATTTTGACGTGACTGATTGTGGATGCGTTCAGAAACGCCCCGAGTTTTATGACTTTGGGTATCAGTAAATTAAGTTCAGTAACATAAAGTCTTCTTTGTGTCGTGGATATGGCTGGCATCAGTGAACATTATGCCAAAAATGTCAGTTTATGTAAAAAGAGTGTTATAGCGTTCTCTATTAGTCTTATAGATTATAAAGTATACCTACAAGAAAAAGAGTACAGTACTCTATTTTAGCGTACGGTTAGCAACCTTATTTACCTCTGACATTTCCAAGCAATCAAAATCCTAACGTAGTCATTCATGATACTCAAACGAATCAAAATGTCATTCGACTCTCAAGTAATCTCAAAAATAACCTAAAAATTATATATTAACCAATTCAATTGAATTTCGCAACAAATGAGTTCTGATTGATTTATTTGAACGTCTATTAAGTACGGAGCCGAAGTCTTACAGTTTCGAGAAAATTAATATCGTCAGTTATTTTAGTAAGGGTAGGTACTTGTGAGTGTGTGGGTAGGTACTTCCATATGCGAGGGTAGCAATGTAGTAGGAACATTTTGCCTACACGTATCCTGTATGTACGAGTGTGGCAGTGTGAGTTTCAAACCGGGATTTTCTTAGAGAAACTATTATGGTTGAAAATGGAAAATTTGCTTTTATAGAGCGATGTTAAAATAGCTGTATGGTTTTGATTTAAATTTAGTCCCAAGACAGTGTTGCCTAGGTAATTAGTTAGGTTGTGTTGAGTAATTACTAGGCTAATTCGTAATTATTAGGTTAGTTATACTGAAACCTTATTAGCCACTTAGCTTTCAACGTGACAATCATAAAGACTTAAAATGCTCAGTTTTTCTAATTAGAAACACTGAGCATTTTATTCTAGGTTCTACGTAGGATTTTTGCTGTGTGTTCGTTGTATTTTTCTAGGTATTATAATTAGAACAAACAGCAGACAATATTAATCGTTTGCTCTTTTGTCAAAGAGAAACTTAAGGCGCAGTGTTACCTCAATATTCACAAAAAACTAGTTTCTTGGATAGTCGAGTATGACGTAACGCAATGAAAATATACGACGCAAAAAACAGTGGAAAAAAAGGGTTTAAAGAAAAATTTTAACCGAATAGAATAGTAGAAAACAGTTTGATATTCCCAATAAAAAATACTTCACAAAAATAAACTTTGGCGTGTAACATCTCTGTATTTTCAGCGATAACAACATTTTTTTTTAAGAGTTCAATAGAGTAGACATTATTTTATAACTTTAACCGGACAAAAAAAATATTTAATGTGTATAGCTGAATAATCTAAGTAAAACCCGTAAAATAAATGCCCATTCGCCGCTTACTCACATCGTCAACTCCAACCAACTCCCAAGTTGGTCCCATATAAATTTTATTAACTTTGCTTGGATAGTTTTTGAGTAAGCTTCAATAATATGTAGTTTTCCTACTTTTTATATGTGGATAATATGATGATAACTTCCTGTCACTGTAATTTACATAGCAGGTAGTGGTATTCGATTTTGTGTGGGGTAGGTATCAAAATTAAAAAGTGAAAAATAAATCTTTTTACAAAAAAAAAAAACAACCGACTTCCGCAAAAAAACTCTACCAAGTGAAAAATTACTTTAATTTCGGAAGTCGGTGGCAAAAAACGAAAATTCAAAACCAAAGACACCGACTTCCGAAATTAAAGTTATTTTTCACTTTGTAGTGTTTTTTTTCGGAAGTCGGTTGTTTTTTTTGTAAAAACTTTTTTTTAACTGTATTATAATTTATTATTTGTTGGTATAGCAGGCATAGTAGTAGGCACAGTCACGAGCACTAATATACACGTATACATTTAGCAACTTTTAAAAGTGTCAACTTGTAAAACTCCAACCAACTCCCAAGTTGGTCCCATATAAATTTTATTAACTTTGCTTGGATAGTTTTTGAGTAAGCTTCAATAATATGTAGTTTTCCCACTTTTTATATGTGGATAATATGATAACTTCCTGTCACTGTAATTTATATAGCAGGTAGTGGTATTCGAATTTGTGTGGGGTAGGTACCAAAACTAAAAAGTGAAAAATAAAAACTTTGTACAAAAAAAAAAAAAACAGAATTTAAAAAAAATACTTTAATTTCGGAAGTCGGTGGCAAAAAACAAAAATTCAAAACCAGACACAAATTTTTCACTTTGTAGTGTTTTTATTTCAAAGTCGGTTGTTTTTTTGTTCTACATACGTTATCATGTAAATAATATTTAGAAAATTAAGCAATTCCAGATAATTTCTCAAAATAGCTTATTTACAAAGTTCGCCCAATAAAAGACCGAAACGTATTCGAAAACTTTAGCCAAATACTTTAGCGTAAGCAAAATGCGCGCTTGGACGTGGATTTACGGTCACCAGCCCGTCCTACTCTATTCACTACTACCTGCCTACCTATATACCTGCTACAGTATTTTTAACTCACGGGGCGTGTGTGTGTGCGTGTGTGTGTTATGTGCTGGCGCTACTCGTCTTCACGCACATATTCACAGTGTGTTTGAATAGATGGTTAACACAAGTAATGGAGGCCACACACGCTTCAGTCAACCGGAGAGCTTTACCCATAGATAAACATGGGTACATCTTTGGGTAAACCTCTCCGGTACCCACTCTCTGGTATGGACCAGACACTTAGATATCGACATTGATATAATTAATAAATAAAGCAAGTGAAAATTATTTGTAACGTTCATTTATTTGAGAGATTACCACAGACTACAGAGTTTTTAATAGTGTTACTGGTGAAGTACGTTTAGTAATATTCTCTGGTAGTGATGTAACAATTGATAAAGAAGAAAGATCTTAAATTATAACTTCAACAGACATCCGTGGGTATGCAGATGGGCCTGCCCAGGTAGACCGGAGAGTATAGTGGAAAAGACATGTGCAGTTCTTGAAACATACGACATATCGGTCGACCTGCGCAGGCAAACCTGTGCAGATAGACAGTAGCGTGTATGGCGCGTCGCTTCATGAGATAAACCCCAGTCATTTCCCAACAATCCGTACATTAATCATCTCCCTACAGCGTGTTATACACACGTATTGTCTAACAGACTGCTGTGTTAAGGAAGTTAGCGAGAACATTGTGATTAAATTCCTTGCGGCTAGCAAGATAACCAGCTGTTTTACTTACTGTCTTGTCTAGTTAACTAGACATTGTAGGTCAAAGTAATTTTTAGTTTTGAAAGTTTTGGCCGAGTCGTTTGATTAGAAGGAAGTTTTTGTACAAGTGCCTACTTCGGTAAATCTTTTAAAATTATATGGTAGACGGATGATCAGTATACCTAATTTACTTAAGTGTTAGGGTGTGCATTCCCTAAACAGCTTGTAAACTACTTTGGACAATTAAAGAACAGCATACAGCCACGAGGAATGAAAATAACGGAGTCTTTGCCAAGTAGTGATCAGCTCTGAGTTTGTATCGGTTTTTCTTCTCAGAGTAGTCAGGCAGGAAACACTGAACTCATCTAGTTTTAAAAACATAATTAAATTTGAACATAAAATCATACAGAAATAAAATCCTAACTATCCTAACTAATTATACATTATAAATGCGAAAGGGAGTTTGTTTGTTACGCTTTCACGCTAAAACGGCTAAACAGATTTGGATGAAATTTGGTACATGGGTAAACCATGACCTGGATTAGGACATAGAATACTTTTTATCCTGATATTCCTACGAGATCGAGACTTATGCCGGTGAAACTGCGGGGCACAGCTACTCATTTATAATTTATTGAAACACTGGAATATGCCAAACAATAATAACACCCGTCAGGCTAATTTTAATCACATAGCTAAATAAACGCATAATAAACGCAAACGAATTGCATAAACCACCACAACACACTAGTAGTGGTTGGTTCACAAAATTAAAAGGTAAAGCGAGACCTCTTATTATTCACACATAGCAAACAAACTGAGTTTTCACACCACGAATTTCACAGAAAGACGAGCAGAGCAGAGTAATTAAATAACTACTGAAGTACTCGTATGTGTGTGTAATAACAGCGTAATACAAATGTATGTGAGATCAAAGGGCAAATTTTAATGAAGCCTAGAACCGCTTTATCGCAATATATAGGCGATACATTGTCCACTATCCATAGATATGTTTTACTTGCGTGATTTTTCAGGCATTTTTTTCTTTTTGTGATAAACTGTTTTATGGAATAAGAGACGACCTATTTATTGAGGTAGCTATATTCTGGTCACCGAGAGAATTTGTTGCTGACACCTGTGAGTAGGATAATTCGTAAAACACTTGTTCTTTTGTACTCAGCATTTGTAGTCACAGTTTTTTAACCTCTGATTTTGCATAACATTATTTATGATCGTTGCTATAAAACTTCTGTTAGATGTAAAATGACTATAAAAGGTCTGTTATACTATATAACTGACAGGTTTCAGGGACGCATTCATTGGAAGGCGTCTAATATTTATTTGGATCAAAATTCTTAAGTGTATTAGAGATTTCCAGTATTACAATGACAAACATTGAAACATGGCTAGAGTACGCTTGAAGGTTCAGTAAGAAATAAATTAGTAGCTTAACTTTCGGGAGAATTTATTAGAGAAGTGAATTTAGAAGAGTAATTTATTTCACCACAAAACCACCTAATTATTCCATCCATCGGATGCACATTATGATAGCACTACATGAAATTTGCCCCGCTCGAGCCATAGCTCAATATTCATGAACAGCGCGGTCGGCGATCAATTTTCATCTTCCGATTTACATGTATCGATGTAATTAAATTCGAATCGACGTTCAGATCATCGACTGGCAGTCGATTAATTGCCGGATTGTTAGGGTTAGTATCGATTTATGGGCAGTTTGTGGGGTAAAAGTTTTTGTTTTAGTTGATGTCTTCTGCTGGGGTAAATGTGAAAATCAGGACTGAATTTTCGAGATGTCTAAGCTCTATTTTCAGTGTTATACTTGCCAATAAACTGAGAATGAAACGGAACCGGTAAGTACACGGCAGAAAGGAAAGTAATATAACAAGAAGTGAAGTTTTCATTGAATTAATCACGATAGGTAATTCAACGTTACGTAGGACAATAAAAAATACATTCGTTATCTTTTGTCACTTCACGATCATGAAGTAAAACCACACAATTAGGGGCAATCAAAGTGTTATTAACTCTTAATTACTCTGGCTGAGAACTGTCACTATGATTGGTGGCACTTAACCCGTTACAAACTATAATTTTATTGTGATTGGGACTTTAACACGGAACGACATTGTTGAAAATGGAAATTATTTCTGTGTATGTATTACTTGAATAAATCCGAGTCAATAATAATGACGCGACAAACATCCTTTTCCCAACTATATTGTGGTCGGCTTCCAGTCTAACTGGATGCAGCTGAAGACCAAAATTTTTCATAGAATGACTACTTACCTACATATCTGACCTCCACAGGCCAGTTATTTGGTAATACTGATTGTTAGAATTTTCTGACTCCCCATTTTAGAAATTCCTTTGCATCGCTGTCGACTGGTAGAAAATACCTCATCACTATTCTCTTGTCATTATCTCAATCTACATATTTGTGGTCAGAGCAGCGTATCTCTTTCTTCCATACTTCTCTATTAGTTGTCATCTCAGTTCCCTCTTTAGCTATATTATCTTTTCTTCCATCGTTTGTTTGGTCTTCTCCTACTCTCACACCAATACTACATTAATTCTTTAATGTTCATATTAGACACACCTATTAAGTATCTATTTTGTCAAATATTTTGATCGTGTCGTGAGGTGTAAAGCTCCCTTTATTACATAGCAATTGCTATTTCCCACAGTTTTTGCCATCGTCAGTTTCTAAGTGGTTTTTGTGCAACCATTCTAACACTATCGCAAAATTGATTGTAAATATGATAGGTACCAGTTTCTATTGCTACGGCAGCTCTGAAGATATTGGATCCATTAATTTTATTTGAATATTTTAGATTTCTGATTACGCAATAAAACATTATAGCACTGGTTTCTACGGTAGATTAGCTTTTCAATTTATCATTCTTTAAGGAAACAGTAAATTTATAATATTTTGTTATATGGGTTTGCTTGTATTATTTCATCAGATTTTGTTTCATAAATTATGTAACAAAGATTTGTGATCTATTCTATTTGGTGGCCAAGGTCACTACGGGACTTAGGTACCTATCGTCATTTTGCATCTTGATTAATAAGTAGCACGCGTCATGTCCGTTTTAAACAAATAACATTAAGGGATTATTCATTGCTCTGCAATCTCTAGGTTAGTTGATTCTTTAAATTCCTCGCGACAGTACGCAAAAGTAAGCAGTCAAGGAATGAACTAAACATTTTTGGCAAAAGAATATCACTTGTCCAAACTTCCCTGAATTTATTGCCATACTCAACCCGAGTATTCTGTAAGATCAGCGCTGCAGCGCTTCCTACATTAAATGAGAGGTGCAAAGAAAAACTTAGACGTAGAAATGTCTCAGTTGCAAATAGAATTGAATAATTGAATTTATAGTAGTTCCAGAATTTCATATGGCAACTCTGGCCTGGCAAGATTCCAGGTATCGTGGGTCCAACTTTGTAATTGAAAGTTTTCCCGCCCTCATACGAAATGTGAACTGTTTCGGACATGATATATCATTGTTTTATTAAATTAGGATGATTCATTATTGTTATGATTCGACAGATTTAGTGGAGTTTTCTTGGCTTTTAGCTCTAAATTGGCAGAGTTGGGTAATAGATTGGAATTGTTGTAACTATGCGTTTCAATGTTACGGTTGTTTATCCAGATTGTTTCGTTCTTTTGGTAAATAGTCATTTAATTATGATAAAGTATTATCATAAGTCACTCTTTTGGAATTAAAGGTATTTATTTATAAAATTTCACACAGTTGACTGGGATGTTGTGCTCAATTCAATGTTTGGACCTCCGAACATCAGCAGTTTTCAAATATGTGATTATCCAGTATCTTTGGCAGTGATACCCAAAGTGATGTGTGAAATGTGAGTAGCACTATACCAGCTGTCAAAAGCACATTTGAAGTTGATGAATTTGCAGAAAATTAATTTTAGGTAAGCAGTTTTTCGGTTTTGGGTAAACCCCCCCGGTCTACCCAAAAACATGGCAAGTGGTCGACAGCATAAAGATGTTTGGGGACCTCTGTTTTAGGGAATAACAAAGGTCTCAACTCAACACAACACGAGATTGATTTAAGCCGCAAAAAATCATTTCTTTCGATAGGAGCTCCAAAACTAAAACAATCATTGCCAAGTCCTATACGACTATCAACACCAACCATCTTTTCAGTCCCTTCATACCACTCTCAGTCAGTCCCACGCCCTGCAGGTGGTGTCCGTCAACCCAGAGGACTTACACTAATAACTCCAAGCCAATGTTTGCCAAACATGCCAAATGCTACAATATAACAAACACTCCCACATGTCAGCGAATTGTCAATTAGTATAGATTTATCAACCGCCAGTGAGATTTTAAGGACTGGTTTGAATTATAATTTGCCTGTTATTGCAAATGGAGTGATAAATATTTCTTGTGTATACTTACCTTTATGTTTATGGGTAGATAAATAGCAGGGATTTATTTAAGGACACTGTATGGTTCTTGTTGCTATCGACGTGTTTGTTGCCTAGCGAATTAATGGTTACAATAACATTTTCTGTGTTAACAATAAAAATCAATCTGCTTAACATTTTCCCAACTATATTGGGTTCGGTTTCTAGTCTAACCGGATGCAGTATTTTACATGGAGTGACTACCTATCTGACCTCCACAACCCAGTAACTGGGAAATACGATACCCTTTGGTAAGACTGGCTGTCAAACTTTCGGGCTTTTGACGACGCGTCACGACAGTCGAAGTTCCATGAATGACAGCCGGGGTCAACGGCTTAACGTGCTCTCCGAAGCACGGAGGAGTCTCAGTATGTAAAGATGGTCGCCCATCCACAGACAAAGCCCGGCCAGCGTGGCTTAAACTGATGGATCGACCCGTGCGGCAGTTATTATTTGTTTAGGTTTAGGCGGACTTAATGCCATAGGCATTTTCTACCAGTAAACCTTTGGGTGATGCAGAGACAAGCAGTGGTAGGTACAATATCGAGAATTGAGGACTAAATATTTATTTAAATTTATGGATATACAGATACCTATTAACCTAAATGTATAATATCATATAACTAAATACAAATAAATACAAGAACAGATAAATACACATAAATATACTAAAACAAATAAGACAAACAATGGGAAAACATTACCGTTGTGATGATACCGCCAGCTTCTTACAAATGTGCCCGCGAACTTTAACTTTAAAGGATAATCGGCTGGTTGCCATCCTGATTTCTTGGGGGAGCGCACTCCACAGAGAGATATACTGAACGAAGAAGGAAGAGTGATGAGTGTGGTGTGTGTTACTTAGCCACGAGCTCCTCAGTATTAATAATAGTTGGAACTTTATTCTAGTTTTTGATGCGCTGCTTATGATTATGATTTATAATCACTTCTACTATACTAATACTAGGTTTTGCTCGCGACTTCATCCGCGTGAAATTAACCCCCGACCGCGCTATTACTTCGTTAGCTGCTTTCAGAGTATATTTCAGAGTTTTTCTTTATTTTACTCGGCTCCTAAAGGTCGTAACGTGATGTAAAAGCCTAGAACCTTCCTGAAGAATTGAGCTATAAAATGTTAAAATAATTTTTCTAATAAGATTTGTAGTTCCAGAGATTAGCGCGTTCAAAGAAACAAACTCTTCAACTTTATTATTAGTAGATAATAGATAATGTGTTAGAGATTCCTGTCAGCATGTTACGTATGGATCAATCTGAAGACCTTCGAAATCGAGAACGTGAATACCTTTCTTTCTGCTTGTTGCTGTTTCTGTTTTAGATGTAGGTACGTAGATTTCGGTATGGTGTTGGGTCTTTTTACATTACACCCTGTATTTGTCCCAATCCATTAATAGTATCATAAAGTTCTACTGAATTTCTCCAAAGCTAGTAACAGTTTACTGCAGGATCCTTATACAGTTTGATAATTATTAAAAATTCGTCATATTTATGTAGACGCTAGATTTAAATGGAAATACATATAACTTCGTAGAAATCAATTAAAATAATAATTTCAGTAAAGCCTCGTGCAGACTAGCGCGACGCGATGGCGAGACGCGATTCGAACAATACAATTTCTAAGAAAACTTCACGGTATAAAGGCCTGTTCAGACATAAGCAAAATCGCTGTCACGCTATGTAGCGATATTGGTCCGCATTCTCGTTAGTCGCTCTGGACCAGGGGTGGCAGTCCCGACATAGATAGCGATCGCTATACGACCGAATTCGGTCGCAAAGTCCTAATGGATTCACTAGGCGCGACACGCGCTTGACAAGCACGTGATTATTTCGTGTTAGTCAAGCAATTTTGACCGACGAGCGACGCCATTAGGACTTTGCGACCGAATTTGGTCATATAGCGATCGCTATCTAGTGTCGCCCCAGTACTGCTACCGAGCGCGACAGATCTCAATAGGCCTTAGCAAATAACCGCTGCCGCGTCGCGCTAGTCTGCACGTTTCATGGAAATACCTATGTCTTAATTGTTGAAATAGGCCATTCTGCTTGGTTTATTACTTTAGTAATAGATTGTATAACATGTAATAATATATCTATGAATATTGATGGAGGTCTAGAATAATAATATCGATACCATGTTAATATGTTTGTCCATATTAATTACATAATTATATGTTAATGATATCATCTAAAACCTGATTTACACGGTGCGATGCAATTGCCTGTGGCATGCCATAGTTGAAACAACAATAATCGTTGCACTGTCTAAACAGTGCTTAGACGATGCTAGTCATTTGTTGCTTCAATTTTATTGTATGCCATCGTGTAAATGGGGTTTTACTAATAGTAAGAGAAATTAATGATCATGATATGATTACTTTAAAGAGCTACTATACTCGTACATGGAGGGAATAGGCAGGGGTAGGCAGATTTTTTAAATAACCGACGAAATTTTTTAATCATGTTGTGTCAGGATCATGTACTGAGTCCATGGTAACAGTTTTCGCGTCGATGTCCCTGCCACACTGTATATATTTCTAATGACATCTTATTTTCTCATTTTATATTGGGTCTATATCTACAGCAGCTGAAACTTTGATGAAGTCCATCAAACTAAGCTTGCTATATTCGCAAACATGATACACATGGAATACCTACATAATTTAACTATATTTTCCGTAGATTAATCTCAGCTAACACTTGGTAATTTTTCTCTCTAAGTTCAAGACCAACCCACTAAACATTCCTGAAATCCAACATCAAAAGGCTTTCTAAACCCATCACCAAGTATCGGCACTCCCTAAGCCGGAATGCTAATCTGTCCTGACGTGCATCCATACTTTCTTATTTCCACATTCAATACCACAGTGTATCTGCTGCGTACAAAGGTCCATTGACATATATTTGACAGGGTTTTTGAAATGTCAGAAATGACAAATCTTAATGAAACTCTTTGACTTGAAAATCAGTGTCAGGCACTAGTTGTCTTGCATTTATGCTGTACTGGGCCTATTTGGCGTAGCCGTTTGGCACACAATACTGTTTTAAGTTTTGCTGTTGATTGTTGTTTTGTGAATTTTGTGTGCCTTATGAGCGTTTATACAGAAATTGGGCAACGTCGCAAGTGGCTGTCAAATAATTCGCTGTTTTAATTAATTTGGCAATATTACTGTATGGAAATAAGAAATATGGCTAACTAGTGAACTAAAATATTGATTTTGAAACGCAATAATTAATATCGTAACACCGAATATTTGGTTTTAGATGTAAATAAAGTATTTGGAAACTTTCCAAATGCATTTTTTACACCTAAAACGGTTACAACATCAAATTCAGTGTTATAATTGCAATTCATTAGAAATATTCTAATTCACTAGTTAGCCATATTTCTTATTTCCATACAGTAATATTGCTAAATAAATCAAAACAGGTAAGTTCAGTATGACACAACTTAGATGTAGCATCGGCAAAATTCGTAAATCCGATCACCATCCGAACTGAGTGCGCCTTCAAAATCACCAATCTTTATTACTGCTTTAAGTGACAATGATCTTTACGCAAACGCAATAACTTGTGAAGTGAAATGAATGAATGCAAATTTTCAAATTTATGCTACATCTAAGTAGTGTCGTACTGTAAATATTTGATAGCTATTGGCGACGTTGCCAACTTTTAGGATGAACGCTCTTAACCTAGGTCAAATAAAACTTTCTTTCTCATTTATTAGTCTTTTGGTTTGTATGTCCCAAGCTGCAATAGAGTTGTTTTGGATATAAGCTCCATTGCCTTTCCCGGTAGATTGCTTAGAGAAAAACACTTGAACAAATCAGCCTATTGCAACCCACTGCTGGACAAAAGCGTCTCCAACGGTCGGTTCTCCATCTTCAGCATCCACTCCGTCGTTCTAGCTGGGTTTGATTACTCTTCAATCATCATCCTCCTCCCAATTTATTTGTCACCACATCGATTCTTCTTTTTTTTTTTTTTGAGTAGCTCGTGGCTAAGTAATAACTGCTGCACGGATCGATCCGTCAGGTTAAGCTATGCTTGCTGGGGTTGGTCTTTGGATGGGTGACCATCTTTACATACTGAGACTCCTCCGTGCCTCGGAAAGCACGTTAAGCCGTTGGTCCCGGCTGTCATTCATGGATCTTTGACAGTCTTTACGGGCCGTCAGAAGTCCGATAGTCTGACAACCAGCTTACCAAGGCGTATCGTATTACCCAGTTACTGGGTTGTAGAGGTCAGACAGGCAGTTGCTCCTTGTAAAATACTGGTATTCAGCTGAATCCGGTTAGACTGGAAGCCGACCCCAATAAAGTTGGGAAAAGGCTAGGCAGATTGACATCGATTCTTCTTTTTCTTTACCTCTTTTTTCGCTGTCATCACTTCTGACATTGACTGACTGTAAGAAGATAATAGGTAGTCTGTGACAATACTTAGGCACAAAGACAGCAGATGCTCATCTAAGCACTAAGCATCCAAGGTCGCATGGTCGACCACGCGGGAATGCTAACAATAGAGTCGACTGTCGCACGTTTCCAACATTCCTGCTATAAATAGCGTAAGAATATTTTGACTAAGAGTAAATGTGTAGAGGGGATGTGTAGGCATTAATGTTGGGTGTAGTAGAAACAGTAAGGAATGCATTTTTAGAGCGTCTGTAATTAATGAAAGACTTTGTCAGATCATTTGGACTCAAAACAATGTCATAATTTATTAAAGCATTGTTGACATTGTTTAAAGATTAAGGGGTTTATTCATAAACGATGATTAAACGTCAAAAATGTATGGTTAAACAGTCGCTAATCATTACTTAACTTTATGCAACGTTTATGAATAAAGGGGTAAGATGTACTGTGAGTACTTGAGTATGGACTAATTTATTTTATTAAAATTTCCATACACCAGTTTAATTATTTGTCATGTGGTTGGATTTATATTTTAAAAATCCGTCCTAAGAGCCATTTTCATTGGGTTTCTTGATTTTGAAAACTGCGCTGCATATCGTTTATGGTATATGTTTGTATGGAAATATGAAATGTGACTAACTTATGGACTAAAATATTGATATTGACTAAAATATTGACATTTCAATTAAATATTCGGTGTTACGATATTAATTATTGCATTATATAAATGCAATAATTAATATCGTAACACCGAATATTTAATTTAAATGTAAAAAAAGTGTTTGGAAACTTTCCAAATGCCTTTTTAGGGTTCCATAGTAAACAAGGAACCCTTATAGTTTTGCCATGTCCGTCTGTCTGTCTGTCTATCCGTCTGTCTGTCCGCGGCTTAGCTCAGAGACGGTTAGTACTACAAAGCTGTAATTTGGCATATGTATACAAATTAATCATGCCGACAAAGTAGTAAAATAAAATCAAGTTTTTTTTTTTTTTTAGGGTACCTCCCCTACACGTAACGTGGGGTTTTTTTTTCCCTCATCTACCCCATGTTGTGGGGTATAGTTAGAAAAGTCTTTCAAAAATATTGAAAGTTTGTCCACCCATTTTTGGATTCAGGGATCCGTTTGCGAAATATTAAGCTTTTAATTGAATTTTTTTGTTAGACTCAATTGTCCCCCCCCCCCCCCCCTTCTAGCAAAATAGTTATACTTGGACTTGTGAAAAAATTCACAGCAGTAGTATATATAACGAAATTAAAAGGAATACTATCAGAGCTAAGTAGGCTGTACAGGTTAACGAGTAATAATCGACCAACTTAAATTTGCGGTTTGAAAAACATGATCTCCCATACATTCCGTGGGAGAACATGTTTTTCAACTACAATGTTAAGTTTGTTCTTGGGATAAATTCATCCCAACTACGGAACCCTTCATTGTGCGTGGTCCGAGACGCACTTGGCCGGTTTTTTACAACTAAAACGGTTACAACATCAAATTCAGTGTTATTATTGCAATTCTTATTAATATTATAATAGTTCGCTAGTAGCCACATTTCATGTTTCCATACAGTAATATTGCCAAATCAATGAAAACAGCAAAATATTTGACATCTATTTGCGACGTTGCCCACTTTCAGAACAAACGCTCTTATGCAGTATAACTTACATAAATTGCGTATATTCAGCTTTTTGGGCATACGAAGACTATGGCCGTTTGTCCACCGCACCATGAACGAGCGCACCATGAGGGGCGTCAACGAGAACAGAGACAGTACATTTAATAAAAAAAGGTGATGTGGTGGTTTTAAAGGTGATGGTGGGAGCGAGACGAAACACTGTATTGATAGTGGTGTTTAACGTGGGTACAGTGGTGATGCCTGCGGATAATTGATATATGTTATTTAGTAATTTTATTCATACTGTTGGTTGTTGCATAATATTCTATGTACTATTTGTTTTATTTTATATTTATGTATAATTCCGAATTTTAAACCTGACTTGGTTTCCGTACGTTTTTTTCGGGTGACCACTGAAAATCAGCGCTGTGCTGTGGGTCTAGCATAGCACAGCATCATGCTGAGTGGAAGCCCTCTTGTCACAGTCATGACGTGCCAGCAGCTGCCTATTATTTCTGTTTTGTACTCGTTATTGTATACGTATTGTTATTGTTTTGTTACCTACTCGAGTTTTTTTTTTTTTTTTATGCACGTGTTTCTGTGACGAATAAAATTATTTTTCTTTCTTTCTTTCTTAATATGGCCGCGTAACCTCGTTTCTCGTTGACGTCCCGTTCACTGTGCGGTGAACAAACAGTGTAAAGGTATCCAAATATTATTCATAACACTCCGTCACATCTACTTTATAATCTATGCCCCAACAACTCTAAACCGTTCACAAATCAGTCTCCATGTATCGACAAAGAAATGCCTTTTAACCGTTATTTATATCGTTATTTGTGTAGTTATTTATAACGTTATTTCTGTTTCAAATGTTCCTGTGTTTACAGTTCGTGAAACGATTAGATGTTTTATTTATACGAAATTATTGGGTTTCCTTGGAACTGTAATGGTGGTATAATGAGCTTCTGTGCTAGCTGGAATGTGTTGGATTGGATTGATTTATTTATTTATAGCTTTTATTCCTTTTGGTGTTGAGATGAAAGTATTCTCGTCGGCCATGAACTTGCTGCTACCGTTTAAGAAGAGGAAGTTAAACTTTGTATGGAATGTTCTTGATGATTTGGGCGACTGCATGAATACGAGTATTATAACCTTAAAAAAAAAACGACTTCCAAAAAAAAAAATAACACTACAGAGTGAACAATACTTTTATTTCGGAATTCAGTGTCTTTGGTTTTGAACCCAGCCGAACTGTAGTTTAGTAGTTTTGAACCCGAAAAAGACGTACGGAAACCAAGTCAGGTTTAATGAATTATACATAAAAAACTAAAATAAAATAAACATAGATAGCGTTTACTGAACTTAATGCCTAAGTACAAGTATGTACATAACCTTTATCTAGGGTCTCTTGTAAGGCACATGTTGGGTCCATATTCGAGATATCTTATTTATACCATAATCAAATAAGTTACCTACTGTAACGCACGTTTAATTATTTTAATCATAGAGTTCTTTTTTATCACTTTAAACGTCGACTTTGGATAAAGAACATCTTGTATGTTGCCAAATGTTTCATTCCCTTTAACAGTTCTTTTGAAACAGAACTTAGGTATGAGACTGATTTATTAAAATGGGTCTAAGTTTAGAACCCAAACGTTCAGCCACTGCGTCATTTATGCCCTTTTTCACTAACACTAGGAGCCAGCTAAATGAATGCCTAAATATAAACGCACTGATGGATTTTCAACTTTCGCCAGAAAGCCGAGCGTTGAAAATCCAACAGGGCGTTTGTTTCGCTCAGTGTTAGTGACGGGCATTAGGTTCCCAACTTTACTGTTAAATATATTTCGCTCAGTATCACACTTACTTTTTGCCAGTTTCTCTTAAAGCGTTAAAACTTATTTTAGTATTAATAACATTCGAAACTTTTCTCATAAAGGATTAAGTGTTATATTTTACCCAGAACTTTATAGTAACGTTAAAATTAATTTAATAGTCATATCAGACTTTAATGTTGTCATCTCCATGAAGCTGCGTGCGCGCTAATAAAAAGACCAGCCCTAATTATAAGAGACAGATAACATATTTATTATTTATACATGGCATATTTATTTATTTTTATTTATTTATTATATTTTAACTTACACGCAGTTCTTGTCCAAACAAGTACCAAAATAAAATAGTAACTAACAGAAGACTTTTGGCAGATTTAACAGCGGGTCCCAAACTAGGCACAGCCTGTATCTTGGTGACCCAAATTATACACTAAGTTAATAATTTACCGTGTTCTGCTAGCGTAATAGCAAAACTAAAATTTATATTAATATTAAAATTCATTCGTTACATAAATTAACAACAAATTTACAAAAATGTGAGTACAAAGAAACCAACAGATTACAAACAAAACAGTTAATGTGAGTGAGTGTGCAGGAGTGTAAGTGTGTGAGTGAGGGTATGTGTTTTTAAACAGAGAGTGTGCAGGTATTAGCTTGTGCTACAAAGTAAACTTTCAGTTTCCTCATAAGTTCGGCCCAGGAACCATTCTTTTATATACAAAGGGAGATATTATTTTTTACCCGACTAAGGCGAAGCAAAAAGGAGGGTTCTGATTTTGACCGGTATGTATGTTCAACATGAGGGAACACCTCATAACTTCTAAACTACTTATCATAATTTGACAAATGAGGTTTGTTTGGAAGCATCTTGGTCGTCCGCTGGCTTTGCCGTCACACTTAATTGCATGATGGCGTTTGCTAGAGGACATAAAGCACAACATCTTGTGTATATATATATATATTACCCCAAAATAATTTAAATAAAAATAAAAGTTATAAAACTAAAACCCGACTACGACACAAAGTCAATAAAATGTATAAACAAGACATCACAGACAGACAAATTAAAAAGCCGGTGTCCCACGTGTTATGGCATAAATCAAACAGATTACGTGTGAATCCAGATTTTAAATTTTAGTTTTAGTTTTTATCCGGCGATTCGCACGAAGTTTATTTATTTGTGGGCGAATCGACAACTTCCGAAATACGTATTAGGCAATTGGCACATTTATTCAAAATGTGTGCAATAAAGTTAAGAAAAAGTACACTCTAGCGCACAGAAGTGATAAGGGTGATGGTGATGATAAAGGAATATAAGAGACGGTCTGATTTATTTGCGTAGGTGACCAAATGTGGTTTACTATGATTAATAGATCCACTGCAATAGTGCTTTTGTTTGAAAGAAAAGCTGAAATAGTCTGACATGAGGCTTGCGAAGGCAAGGCAATAAAAAGTAATTGCTTCTTTTGAAATTTTAGTTGCATTTGTATAGTCGGGAAGAAGATATCAAGACTGTTGGAAAAACTAAAAATAGAAGGAGAAGAAGAAGCATAATAGAATGAAATAAAGAAAATACGTTTATTTGCAGTAAACATGACGCAAAGAAAGAACACAAAATAAAAAAACAACAAGTTGGGGGAAAATATGCGTCACATCCACGCAAAACGGCCATCGCTCAGCATAATGCTGCGACCCTATGCGAGTCAGAGCTCCAGCGCTGGTTTTCAACGACAGCCGGCGTTGTGGTGGTGCAGCATACAATGAGATATAAATAAGATATAAAAATAACTAAATAGACAATAATTAATCAAAGTATAATACTTAAAATGGCTACATTCCATTCAGTCGGAATCGACTCGCGAACCGCCGGCTTGGAGTAAACTGTGCGCATATTGATGGAAGCAACACAATAACTAGGTTTTATTATCCTTTTCTTAAAAAAAACAGCTTAATTTCTGAAGCACAGTTAAAATAATGGCGGTACCATCGCCATGGCTTCAATAAAGCGGATTGAATCAATTACGTTGCTAAGGCGGCGGGCAAACGAGCGGATCGCATGTCAACAAATGTGGACGTGGCCTAATCCTCGTGCGGGGTTTATTTCGAAACATAATTATTATGTGAATTACAGCAGTTACACAAGACTCGGGTGAAATTCATTAGAAAATTGTGTCTTCACCCTTTTAAAATTTGGGTCAGACCGCAGTAGGGTAATTGAATTTGTGGGTATTTCTTTTGGGTTTTGAGGTATTTTTCTAGCAGTATAAAATTTTGATAAATATTTACAGCCCAGTTAAACCCACTGCTATAGCCTAGTGTCTAGTTCCATTGGACTAACACACATTTCGTTGCCTTTAGAGTGTCATCACACTGATGATTTGCCAGCGTGTTTATCGCTTTAAACACGCTGGCGATTTGTAAACGTGCTCTCCACGGGTGCGAAACGAGCTAGCCGCGACTACACCACGCGACGTGTTGTTTGCGTTTTCATAATATTGTTCACTCCCTTGTCTCGCTCTCTCTTGTACACTCACGTTACGCAAACGCAGCGGACACTTTGCGTACACGTGGCGTGCTCGCTACGCTCACGCAGCGAGCGCGTTGGTCAATCGCCTCGCTGATAAACCGCTCGCAAATCGCCGGTGTGATAAGGCCCTTAGTATCAATCCACTAAATCACATTATTGAACCAAATTGACTCATTAATTTGGGATTTATAAGAAAGCTGATGTCATGTTTCAACATTTAACTACTTACATCAATTTTTTCTATAACTGTTCCAGATTATTTCAGCATTAGAAGTAACAGAGTGATTTCCGTCCTTCAAAACAAATATATCTAATACCTGCTTCAAAGTAGTAAGGTGTTTGACCTTATTCAAAGTTTTACTAGAAAAAAGCTTTCCGACCTTCCTCATCAAATAGCCCAAATCTGTAACGTAGACTCTACCTAGATACGTCCATGTTTCAGGGTCACCCAGAATCAGGAATGTTCTTATATGGGGTGATTTTATAACGACTGTCTTAGTTTTCATGAATTTTTGAACTCAGAATTAAAAATTATAAGAAGAGAAGATGAAAAAGGTAAAACAGAACCCTATTACTGAGCCTATATCAGTCTGTCCGTCTGTGTGTCGGTGCATCTGTGTTACATAGAACCGATATGGATGGCTGTAAGAGTAGGGAAAGACCAAAGAAACGATGGATGAACTTTGTGAAAGATGGCGCTTGTTGATAGGCCTACACTGTCCTCTCATACCTTTTAACACTGTAATTTGAAAACATTGTAAAAACCATTTACTTTTAAAAGAGTAACCGTGGAGTTTCTTGCCGGCTCTTTTCCTTAGGAAACGACCAATTGGAAGCGTGTACCTAGCTTCTGACGTTTCATAAGTGCCCATGTAGGTTTATGTGAAATAAAATATTTTAAATTTGAATTGACGATATGGATAGAAACGGGGTGACCTACCGAGATGACGACTAATAGAGCATTATAGAAGAAACAGTTATAAGATAATAATAATAATAAATAAATAATAATAATAGATAAGTTGTAAGATAAGTTATTTTTGACTTTGTAATTTTTTTGGAAGGCGGTTGTTTTTTTCGTAAAAAAGTTTCTATATCTTCAATCTGTAATTTATCTAAGTTACTATTAGCGTAGTGTCTACTGCTCATCAACTTTTACAAAATATTGCTTTTGCCGATGTAGGGGCGTTAATCGTTGAGGAGTTCTCCTGGTACTTCACCAATAGCTCCACTTCTCAATATGCATTGTGACGAGCATACATTGCCTGAGTAATCAAATCGCAACCCGTGAGATACTTATTATTGAGTAGTTCTAGTGGCCATCTGTGGTCTTCATCATCACTTCCTCTTCACTAAATGATGCTTTCCAAGACCGACTGCACGAGTAGACTATAAAAAATACCCAAATTACTATACGTGTGCCTATAATATTTGAAGAGTTCCCTCGATTTCTCCAGGATCCCATCATCAGATCCTGTCCTGATGACAATGCGACCACCTAAGAAGTATACCTTTTCAAACAAAAAAGTATTTTGCAAACGTGTCTATACATGACGGAGCTAAGTCCGAATACATATTATAAAAAACATCTGAATTGATTACCGCCTCCTTTTAGAAGATAGTTAAAAAGACATGATGCGCTGACTCCATATAAATTCTGTCCGTCCATCTGTCTGACATAGAACCGAAATCACAAGTTCATAAAGATTCTACGATGACTAACAACCAAGAAGTACTACATCAGGTGGAAAGAGAAACACTATATTTCCATAAGACATACAATATAATGATGTAGAAGTGGGCCGTGTAATTGCATTTAACCTTGTTCCTTTAGGGTAGTCTAGAAAAAGGTTTACCTTGACATTATAAAATCAAGCCCGTTTAATAAAGCTCTCTCAGTAAATGCTACCTTTTAAGTGTAGTCTTATCATCTAAGATTGCTTCATGTGAGGGTAAAATTAATTAAATTTCCTGCTCATCACCTGCTCATCACTACCCGAGAAAAAAGAATGAAAAAAAAGAAAACATTTTTTTTGGATATTACCAAAAATGCATTGAAATCCTGCGGAAATTGACGCCCCTTACGATATTTTTAACTACCAGGACCACAATTTTTCTAATATTTCTGTTTCTTTTTTTAAATCGGCCACCTAAGTAGCACTGCTATCCACCACAACCCTTAAAAATCCCAGAATGCCTGTAGGTTTACACAAAAATCGATCAAGATTATTATTTTCCTTAAAATTTTCAAAGTTTTTTACTTTCAGTCATCATGGTGTAAAAAACAAGTATGGACACTACGATGGCAAGTTTAAAACAAATTGGCGCAACTAATGAAGATTCCAAAATGGTATATTACTCTATGCAAATTGCCACAAAAAAAAAAATGCGTACTATAAACAAGCTTCCCTGCCTTGTATGTAGATTTTTGTGTAAAAACTACAGGCATTCTGGGATTTTTAAAGGTTTTGTAATTTCCAAAAAAAACATTTTTTTTTTCATTATTTTTGTCGGGTAGTGATGAGCAGGTCCACCGTCTGGTGCCCGCTTATCGTTGAATTTTGGGACACGTTGTATATATTTTACGCGTTCGTTATTATTGAACCTTTGAATGGTTTACCGGTGGTTACCGATGACCATTGCATTGAATCTGTAAACGTAACGCGTCACAGGATACCTTGAGGCTAGGTGGAGCGATAATCTTCGAAGGCTGGATGAGAGTTGCTAAAATTTTTGTTGAACGGGGTGCAATAGGCTCATGGACTGTTGTAGTTTGATGATGATCATGATGTTATATGTCATTGCTTCATTTTTAATTCTTGTTACCTATTGAGGTATAGATCTTATTCGAGGTGCATCGTGTTCACATAATTACAATTATATATAAAAAAATATAAAAAATAATGTTTTCATATTTTTATTTTGTATATTTTAATGTGTTATAATTGTCTCCATAATTTTTTTAATTTAAGTTACTGTAATTGGCTGTAGCACAGCCGTTGTACCTAAATAAATATAAATATTAATAAATATAATTAATGTATACAAAATACTGCAAAAAAAAAAAAGACTGACCGAAAACTACCTTTTGAAAGGAGCGTCTAGAATCAATTTTTTTTGTGTAAATTTTGACGTTCCGAAAGTGCCTTTTTTTTTTTTTTTTTTTTTTGGGATGGGAAATCATCAAATGACTTCTCCCGCTCTGGGCAGAGCGAGAGGGTGTGTCAGACTTTTACTGACTAAAACCCACCCGTGTTCCTTCCGTTGCCTGTGTGCCGGGGCCGCGTTATCCCTTTCGGACAAACCCGCAACCCCAGCAGGCATTGGTCTTTCGACCCCGTCGGTTGGTGCTGACATCTCTTTGAGGCGCGCGTGGAACACAACGCGCCGTCGACACGGGCCTGGTCCTTATCGGACGGCGAGCTGCCCATTGCTCACCGTCCGCAAGCCCGCGCCTACGGTGGCCGGAAGTCGGCTCTGGACTCCCGACGCCCGGGGCGTCTCCTGCGGCGACTAGGGCCGCGAGGGCGTGCAGCTTGCATCTCCCTCGCGCGCTCCGCCTCCTCCTTCACGAGCATAACTGCTTCGCAGAAGGAGGTGACGGCCTCCCATGCACTCTCGCTCCGAACCATGGCCTGAACCAGGGCCGGACGCGAGAGATCGTCGCCGCCGATCGCCTCCGTGAGGACACGGCGGTGCTCCGCCCAAGCCGGGCAGACCTCCACCGTTTGCTCCACCGTGTCCTCCGGATTCCGAAAGTGCCTTCTAAGTGCCTAATTGAAATAAATTATTTGACTTTGACTTTGAAGATGTAGGAGTTTAATACTTTTCGATATTTAACTCCGTTTTTAATTTCGGAAATTTTGTATCCACGAAAAAATCTTCAACATCTAAATCCCCCTGTACATCCGTATTGTCCGTCAATCTCGTAAACAGGCACCCTTTATTGACACGATAGTTTACAGCATCTACACATGATTCCAACAGTTTTATGCTGGCCATGTGTTATTTGATTAGCTATCCGTTTATTTGGGTATTACTCGCATCGATTCAGCAATGAATGTATGGTTTGTTTGATCCGAATATATTAGTTGCCTTCGATGTAAGCAATTTTGTTTGCTTATGATTTCAGATACAAATGTTGAGTTCATTGGGATTTGGGTCGGTAGTTGGGGCTAGGAAATCGTGAAGACCGTCCAATCATAATTGACATGGATTATGATGCAGGCTTAGGTATAGTCACTCGTTAAATTCTCATTCCTTTGGATTCTACTTGCAATTATCAGTGACTTCCGCGTTTATTTTGTATTTCATAATTTTGAAGCAGTAATTCCGTACCTCAAAGGAAAAAACTAAACTCTTATAGGATCAGTTCGTTGTCCGTCTGTCAAGAACCTTTTTCTCCGGAACGCGTGAAGGTATCTAGTTGAAATTAATATCAAATACGTGCGTCTATGGTCCCTTGGAGCTATAAAAAAATCAAGAATGTAAAACAAAGCAAAAAAAAAATACTGCCATTTATGCGATATATTTTGATACTTACTAATAAATCAAAACCTACAGGGTACTTCCCGTTGACCTAGAATCATGAAATATTGTTATAGATAATCTCGAATTTGAAAAAAGAGTGTGTGTGAGTGAGTGTGTGTAAATGAAAACATAAGACTGGTGGGGAGTATACGCGATTCAGCATCACCGACCGATTGGAGCCGAGTATTCCCGATTCAGCGTCATCGACCCGAGCGTGACGGTTCAGTTTCGTTTACTTTTTAGAAAGAGCGCAAAGTGCGACTCAGGAAGTTTTTACTATTAAAAAAAAATTACTAAAAATTGTAGGTACTTATTAGTGGTAAATATGCTATATAAACTAAACTTATGTTTTCCTTTACAGACCAATGACGCAGCAAATAATTCCTTAATCAACTACGTCACGAGCTCGGATTAGCCCTTCTTTAGCCCAGACAACTCGGCTGGTATGCAGACAGTCAAAACAAACAAAAGTACTCACTGAGTCACACAATGATTGCTGTTGTAAATGCATCAATCTAACATTAAACTTAAACTACTTCATTCATATTCATTTTCATAGGTTTCTAAGGGCATGTGCATACTACTCTTTTTTTCGACGCAACTATTTTCAAATGATATTAATATAACATTACCTGCGCCCCGCGGCTTCACCCCCATAAGTCTCGATCCCGAGGGAATATCGGGATAAAAAGTATCCTATTTCCTACCAGGTCATGGTCTACCCATGTGCCAAATTTCATCCAAATCTGTTCAGGCGTTTTAGCGTGTAAGCGTAACAAACAAAATAACTCATTTTCGCATTCTTAATATCGCACCCCCCCAGTGCGATAAAGGTGTAAGTAAGAATATGTCACTTTTTTTTATTGCAGTTTCGCATAGCGCAGATAAAGAAACACAATGCTCAAATTTGTCCGTTAAGATCTGACGAAAAATGAAGCCATTATACCAAAAAAGACATTTTACACCGCTAAAATATATTTTACTTGGAGACTTAACATTACTTACAATAATTAAGGATTTATTCGAAGATATTAAAAAAAATAGTATTCAGACTTAACATTTCGTTTTATTTTGTTTTTTTTACAAACAAGGCTGTAAAAACTTCTTACTAATTCATATATAAAACAAAAAAAAACCGGACAAGTGCGTGTCGGACCACGCACAATGAAGGGTTCCGTAGTTGGGATGAATTTATCCCCAGAACAAACTTAACATTGTAGTTGAAAAACATGTTCTCCCATACGAGATGTATGGGAGATCATGTTATTCAAACCGCAAATTTAAGTTGGTCGATTATTACTCGTTAACCTGTAGAGTCTACTTAGCTCTGATAGTTTTCCTTTTAATTTCGTTATATATACTACTGCTGTGAATTTTTTCACAAGTCCAAGTACAACCATTTAGCTAGAAGCGGGGGGACACTTGACTCTAACAGAAAAAATCACTTAAAAGCTTAATATTTCGCAAACAGATCCCTGAATCCAAAAATGGTTTCCACAAACACAATATTTTTGAAAGACCTTTCTAACGATACCCCACAACATGGGGTAGATGAGGAAAAAAAACATCCCCACTTTACGTGTAGAGGAGGTACCCTAAAAAAATTGTTTTTCTAGGTTTACCACTTTGTCGGCATGATTAATAATATATGTATACATATGCCAAATTACAGCTTTCTAGTACTAACCGTCTCTGAGCTAAGCCGCGGACAGACAGACGGACAGACAGACGGACATGGCGAAACTATAAGGGTTCCTTGTTCCTTGTTTACTACGGAACGCTAAAAAGTCGTGAGTAGTGTTTACCCTCTGCATTTTATCATGGTCTAAAAGTTCGTAAAAGACATAACCACGAGCAGTTACAGGGTACAAATAAATTTATAAAACGATGATTGGAGTAAACAACATTACATTTGAGAATTTCGAGGGTATAGTGTTAAAACCCAATAAGTGTCGAAAAATCAAAAATCGTTTTATTAGTACATCTTAATGCATTTTTGACGCTCGTTCCAGTGGTCTAATCCAATAAGTGGAATTCGCAGTAGAAAGAAAATTACTTGAGGTAATAACCCAATAAAGTGACCGCGTTTAGTCAAAACTTAAAAGCTGGTACCCTATAAAGTGTGTTGTCTTGTTACATAATAGTTTTATTTCACGCTTAAACCAGCTAAAGCTACTTATTGGTATTGAGTGTTAAATGATTTCAACTAAAATTACCCAACGGCTTAGAGGCAATAAACACTATTTGTATTTATCGGGTTTTAGCTTTACAAACGTAGATAAAAAAACAAACAAAACGAAAAGCTAAATCAAAACAAAAGTGTTTGTCGGGTTTTATTGTTCGATTATATTTCAAAAGTAACAAGTTATGTTTGGTTATATGGTATTCGCTCATTTCGTCAACTGACTTTCTTCAAACTTTGTTCGGAGAAGAACCCAATAAATCAATTTGACCAATCAACTTCTAGCGTTACTGTTGTCAGTTTGCGACGCGCATTTGCATCGCATTCGCGCACGCGTCGTCCGCGAGTATTGTTTTCGGAATTCTTCTATTTAGTGCTACTTAATTGTTTGTGTTTGCTACGATTGGTGATCGAGGAAAAATATTTGTGCAACTAGCTTGCATTAAGCCGCTGATATCAGGTAAATTCTCACTTTATGGATATTTTTTCTTAAGTAATGAAAAATGAAAGTAGTAAATTATAATAGCTAATTAGTTGTGTTATAATTAGGACATTATTTATTTGATAAGTCATACCAACCAAAGTAACGAAGGCGGCGGCGGCATGAGCAATTGCGCCACTGTTTCATTCCATGCGTTGTAAAGTGAGCGAGAGAGCAATAATCACTCGCGGTTCACCAATTTTAATAATAATTTCTATTATCAAATACGGTGCGCTGTCGGAGTATCGGCGGATTTCCGAATTAAGGCTTGTGCAGACCAGCGCGACTTGTCGCGCGACGCGACTCAAACAATGCAATTTCTAAGAAAACTGTACGGTATAACAATAACTGGCGTCGCGTCGCGCGACAAGTCGCGCTGGTCTGCTCAAGCCTTTATGCGGTTTTACCACTAACAACTTTTATCGATTTTAAAAAGGATTCTACAGTAATAATATTTTATTACTGTAGAATCCGTTTTAAAATCGATAAAAGTTGTTATGTTATTACTGTTTTTTTTCAGAAACTTATTTATCTCTTACAATTATTGAATATTATTATAACACTAAATGTTGGTTTTAGATATTTTCGATGATGGTATCATGGAAGTGGAACTGCCTTTGGAAAATCGAAAACCTACAAGTACCTAGTTTACAAGATGCTTATTCGTGCCTGCTTATAGTTATCCGTGAAGTTTCATACCATGTACCATTACCAATAAAATACACGTATACGGGTAGGTCTGGAAATATTCATACTTATTTGTTATTTTTATTAAATTAGGTATTAGTTTATGTAGGTTGTTATTTACTTACATATTTACAGAGTAAACAATTAATAATACGAGTATAACGTTTTATTTTGTTTTTAGATAGTACAAGTTCTAATTTGGAAAAAACCAGTGCTAGTTTGAAGAATCTAGATCCATCTAGAAATTTACACGATACTCATGGTAGGTAGTTACGTACCTCTCAAATGATGTTATTACTGTACCTATCTACTATAAGTGTTCGATATCGAGGGTATAGTGTTAAAACCCAATAAGTGTCGAAAAATCAAAAATCGTTTTATTAGTACATCTTAATGCATTTTTGACGCTCGTTCCAGTGGTCTAATCCAATAAGTGGAATTCGCAGTAGAAAGAAAATTACTTGAGGTAATAACCCAATAAAGTGACCGCGTTTAGTCAAAACTTAAAAGCTGGTACCCTATAAAGTGTGTTGTCTTGTTACATAATAGTTTTATTTCACGCTTAAACCAGCTAAAGCTACTTATTGGTATTGAGTGTTAAATGATTTCAACTAAAATTACCCAACGGCTTAGAGGCAATAAACACTATTTGTATTTATCGGGTTTTAGCTTTACAAACGTAGATAAAAAAACAAACAAAACGAAAAGCTAAATCAAAACAAAAGTGTTTGTCGGGTTTTATTGTTCGATTATATTTCAAAAGTAACAAGTTATGTTTGGTTATATGGTATTCGCTCATTTCGTCAACTGACTTTCTTCAAACTTTGTTCGGAGAAGAACCCAATAAATCAATTTGACCAATCAACTTCTAGCGTTACTGTTGTCAGTTTGCGACGCGCATTTGCATCGCATTCGCGCACGCGTCGTCCGCGAGTATTGTTTTCGGAATTCTTCTATTTAGTGCTACTTAATTGTTTGTGTTTGCTACGATTGGTGATCGAGGAAAAATATTTGTGCAACTAGCTTGCATTAAGCCGCTGATATCAGGTAAATTCTCACTTTATGGATATTTTTTCTTAAGTAATGAAAAATGAAAGTAGTAAATTATAATAGCTAATTAGTTGTGTTATAATTAGGACATTATTTATTTGATAAGTCATACCAACCAAAGTAACGAAGGCGGCGGCGGCATGAGCAATTGCGCCACTGTTTCATTCCATGCGTTGTAAAGTGAGCGAGAGAGCAATAATCACTCGCGGTTCACCAATTTTAATAATAATTTCTATTATCAAATACGGTGCGCTGTCGGAGTATCGGCGGATTTCCGAATTAAGGCTTGTGCAGACCAGCGCGACTTGTCGCGCGACGCGACTCAAACAATGCAATTTCTAAGAAAACTGTACGGTATAACAATAACTGGCGTCGCGTCGCGCGACAAGTCGCGCTGGTCTGCTCAAGCCTTTATGCGGTTTTACCACTAACAACTTTTATCGATTTTAAAAAGGATTCTACAGTAATAATATTTTATTACTGTAGAATCCGTTTTAAAATCGATAAAAGTTGTTATGTTATTACTGTTTTTTTTCAGAAACTTATTTATCTCTTACAATTATTGAATATTATTATAACACTAAATGTTGGTTTTAGATATTTTCGATGATGGTATCATGGAAGTGGAACTGCCTTTGGAAAATCGAAAACCTACAAGTACCTAGTTTACAAGATGCTTATTCGTGCCTGCTTATAGTTATCCGTGAAGTTTCATACCATGTACCATTACCAATAAAATACACGTATACGGGTAGGTCTGGAAATATTCATACTTATTTGTTATTTTTATTAAATTAGGTATTAGTTTATGTAGGTTGTTATTTACTTACATATTTACAGAGTAAACAATTAATAATACGAGTATAACGTTTTATTTTGTTTTTAGATAGTACAAGTTCTAATTTGGAAAAAACCAGTGCTAGTTTGAAGAATCTAGATCCATCTAGAAATTTACACGATACTCATGGTAGGTAGTTACGTACCTCTCAAATGATGTTATTACTGTACCTATCTACTATAAGTGTTCGATATGTTGTGTTGATTATACTTATTAATTTTAGGTATAGCTGTGCCTTTGATGTCACCAAACGCTGTTGATATAATTTCAAATAGTTCATCAGATCTGAACCTTACGCAAATGGATACTGTTTTAAAAATGAAGGATCTTCTCGAGGATAATTTCATGAATACAGGTACTTATGTTTTTTCCAATCTTACTATATCCGTGAATTACGTGGGAGGCGCAATACAGAGCATTGTGGCGATCCTTAGTAGTGGCCTATGTCCTGCAGTGGGCGTCGTTAAGGTGATACGATTATCTGTATTGATACAATAAAAAAATTGAGTTCTGTGTTATCATGAGTAGATAGAGATAGTATGTTTAAGATTTTTTATTATTTACGCAGGTCAATCTCCTGAGGTAATTGCGTCTACAAGTCAGATCATTTGTTGTTATGCGTCAAATGTATCATGTGAGAAAGAATACCTATTTGGCAGCGACTTTTCAGATAAAGATCCGACTTACGTGCCAGATTCAGATGAAAATATTCAAAACCATAGTGGTTCTGCCTGTAATGTGATAATTCATTAATAATTAATTGTAATGTGGTATGAAGACGTACACCAAACCTACAGCCTTCGAAAGTGACGAAGAATGATTTACCTTGTTTTTTATTGTGATTCTTAAAATAAACCATTTATTAAAGTACACTATATGTTTAATTTCCCTAGACCTAAAACCCAATAAGTCGGTGCCCTTTGTGACTTATTTTTTTTTAATGATAAAATGGACCACCAAAGAAACTTAAAAATACTGTTTTACACTAATTCAATGTATACACTTTTACTACAAATACTCATTATAACGATATTATTTGAATAACATAGGTATTTTTGTCCTTAAAACTTAAATATTGAATATCTCGAAAGTGACATTTTCGTACTTATTGGGTTTGAGCACTATACCCTCGATTTGTCCTAATCAAATAAGGAAAACGTTTGTAAAACTTAAAATATTATTTATTCTTTATACACGAGAATTTGAGGTATCTGAAATATTGTTGAAAAAAAAGCTTGTTTTTTTTACTGTTTAATGGTATATAACAAAAGATCATAATATCAAATGGTAGATAGATATACCAGACCAAACAGTTTTTTTGTTCTCCTGTAAAGTTAGTATATTCTTCTTACGTCATTACGATTTAGTTAATTTAATTATACCATCTGATGTTAAACAAAGTTACTGTAAAAGTAATCCGTGTGGAATATAAACAGTTTTCATTGATTCCATACCGTAAGGCCAGGACTCCACCGAAGCAGAGATGGGCGGAGATGTGCAAAGCGGAGATGCTTAACAACCAGGGTGCGAGGAAATGAAATTAAATGAAATTGTTTATTCTGTAAATAGGATATCGGAATCACTTTTACACGTCATATTAAAAGTAAAATAAAAATTGGCTAGATGAGTTCGGCATTTCTTATCCGACTACTCTGAGAAGAAAGGCCGAAACAAACTCAGAGAAGGAGAGGAGAGTCTCTTTTAAAGTCCAGACATAATATTGGTCAGGCCATATTTGGACCATGTAGATTAGTGTCTGAAATGGTCTTTTGAGGAAAGAACCACACAAATTTGAGTGGACCTGTCCAGTCAAATTTTCATTTGCATTTGTCAGTAATCGTGGAGCTCAACTCAGAACTTAGGAGCTCAACTCGACGAACAATACCAAAGTAAGGACATTTGGGTAGGCCGCATATACTACTCAAACTGCTAAACTAACCGAGAAAGAAAAATCACAATAATTAAAATAATATAATACTTTTTAAAGTAATCATGTCATTTTGTATATAATTTTCAACAATGACAATGTGGTTAAAAAACTGGTATATATTGATGATTTTACTTAATAATTAAAGGCACAGCTCACACCTCTCGTTTTGTTCGCGCTAAACATATATTAGACATCTCCTCTCCTCTTTGCTCAAGCGTATGCACTGAAGCTAAGAGTTATTATATCAATAATGAAGTCCTATTGGTTATTTCCAACACTGTGCTTTCCTTTCCTCTCCTCTCGTTTCATCTCCGCTTTGGTGGTGTCTGGGCCTAAGTTGTCCAATTTTTCCTGTTGACAGCGATCTGATTCCTTACATATGATTCTGTCCCCTCCTTTTTTATATTATGTATACTTGTACATATTATTATTATTATTTTAAGACTGTTAGCATATAATTATAATACGTAAATATTATCTTACTCGGTAAATGAAGCAATTTGAGTTGTATAAATAAATTATTCTGATATTTCATTACAACATTTTGAAAAACTAAAACGAATTATTTATAGTGAACAGCACAAAACCCTTTGTTCTACTGATCTTTTGGGAAAGCTTTGTACAACTTTTCATGGTACAATTCAATGTGAGTGTAATGATAAAATGCATGTAAAACATTGAACAGTTATAGTTTTCAGCAATGTCAAATGCCATAAAGGCTTCGTCTTGCTTGCATTCTCTGCGGTTATAATATCAGTGTGCCATATCAAATCAATCGAGTAATCCTATTCAGTCCACTGCTGGACATAGGCGCGCCACAGCACACTGTCCTCCGCCTTCTGCATCCAGTCTGTCCCAGTCACCTTTTAAGACCGTCGGTCCATCTAGATCGGGGGCGGCCGACACGTGTACGTGCGGGATATACTTATTTAGCCTCAAACTGAATTGCATTTTCTGTAGGCGGTGTGGCATCAACCTAAGTAATCATTAGAACAACCAGACGTAGCTTGCTTCAGAGGTCAGCCCTAGTTCTACCCGCACTTGCCTCGCATAGTTTCGTAAGTAACCCAACCAAAGACGCGTCTAAACACGCCTCAACTATCAACGTCATTAATATCGCTTGCACCACAATTAGCGACGGATATCATGTTTTACTGCACCCAGTTGATCCAGTTGCTCTAATAAACGTTACGACATTTTAATAAACGCGAATTAATCAAGTACTGCGGTGTAACAGATCTTAAAGTCTGTATGATACTGCATAGTTTATTTTATGAGTAGTTCGAGTCGGTAATCTGTGGATTAGCCAGTAGCTGTGGCCAGTGGAGTTCTATGCATTTTGATAGTGTTTTGTTGTTTTATACTTCGTCTAGCTAGCCAGTTTCAAGTTTATGATTTGCTTCAAGTGTACGTTAATTGCTTGTTTAGTGCATAGCAGAAAACTTAGTGCGTGGTTCTATATCATGCTTTCGATCCACTTACTCAAAGGCCTCCCGAGTTAAGCTTAAGGTAAACTTTTCAGAGAAAGTTATTTACCTGTCTGATTACCATTCTGATAATTACGACGTGCTTCTCACAAAATAGGTACTTGTGAAGGTATCATCATAATCATTAACCTAAAACTGCCGCGCTTGCGATAACTGCAGTAAGTACCATTTTTGTCCAAATTGAGTTTGTCCAGCGCAATGAACTGTACAATTTGATCTGACTGCCATTTTAATATATTCACGGGAAACTTTAATTTTCAATAAGGATAACGGCAGTAAGTTGGTTTTACGATATATTTTCCTTAGCATAACAGTGGACTGCTGCAGTCCACTGAAACGTACCTAACCTATCCACACCTCAACTAGAACACACTATTGTTGTTAAAACATTATTTTCGATTTTCAGTTTGTTATTTGTATTTTGTATTTCACGAACTGTGTCCAAAAAAATGTTATTGACTCTTTCTTTATTTCACTGCTGGATATATACGTCTCCTGCAGGTCATTTAACTAGATTCTCGGCAACTCTCATCCAGCTGCTACCAGTCACCCTGCGAAGATCGTCACTCCACCTAGCCTGAAGGTTTCCTACCTTACATTTGCCGACCTGAAGTCTGCCTTGTGAAGGTATGTCATTCGTTAATTCCCAACAAAAAGAAACCGTTAATTCAGGTAAAAAATGCTGCTGCCAGAATGTTTAACAATTTGTAATATTTCAACATTCAGTTAACTCCGTTGCTCGCTACAAACTATCCACGGACAAACACACGAAGCACAAAAGACTCCACTGACATATTCATACGAATATAATCGAAAAAACTCCGCTTCCTACATTTGTTTCGACTCCAACGAAACAACATGGGGACAAAATAAAAAACGGATTTCAAAAGACAATTTCGTGTCCATTCACGGAGCATGTTCCCTCGAATCACGGCTAACTAGTTGTCAAAGGCATCGCACGTGCCGGTCCGGCTTTTTCTGGACGTTTCTAGCCGTTTCCACGAACTTATTGGCCGGTTCCGGTGTTTTTCGGAAGGTCCGGAACGTTTTTGAGCGGCGCCGCGTGAAATTGGGGGTTGAATCGTTTTGATGATACATGCGTTCTGAATGAGCAATAATAGAAATTGTATGAGTATGGCACTTGTGTATAATAAGTACGCGTGTGAAGAAAGGATGGTTATGCTATCAACCTTCCTGTCTAGTTAATAATTATGACTATTACAATAATATAGGTAGTTTTTCTATAGCGAGTGACGATCAAATCATAGCTGGTGTAGTCAAGAGAAATTTATATGATGACTAGTAGCGCCCCACGGTTTCACCCGCATAAGTCTTGATCCCGGGGTAATATCGAGATAAAAGTATCCTATATGTTAATCCAGATTATAAACTATCTGTTTGCCAAATTTAATCCAAATCCGTTCAGTAGTTTTTGCGTGAAATAGTAACAAACGTCCATCCATCTATCATCACAAACTTTCGCGTTTATAATATAATATTATTTAAAAATATATAAAAAAAAAATATATATAATTATAGTATTATATTATATTATATATGCGTAGGATTTACTGGTTTTGGATTCAAACTAACGACCTATTCAACTATTATAAGTAAGTACTTAAATTGAAACAGATCTAGATAGAAAAGGACAGGCTAGCACTACATTTCTTGCTCCATAATATACTAAAAATTTATAGAAATTCTCTTTTTAACGATCAACGAAAACCTTAATCCAAGTTTTATTAAGGCTCTCTGAACTCTTATCTTAAATTCAAATGTTATAGAGATTGTTAATGAAAATTACTGTGACTTAACTGCTGGTTTTAACCGTTAAGACACACTTAAAAATAATATTCGTTATAGTGCTGCCTGGTTTTCGAATATTCATTTTAGTTTACTGGAATCGTCTAAATAATATTTCTAGTCTAGACTGCTCATGGTGATTATGTTATAATTAGTTGCCAGACCACCATTTTTGCTAGAATATACAGTTTGCGCACCCAAATGAAAAAGGAGACATAATGTTGACCATAATTTACGGAAGTTTCATCTTTAAGAGCTTTTATACAGAAAGTGGGCAACGTCGCAAATATATGTCAAATATTTCGCTGTTTTGATTAATTTGGCAATATTACTGTATGGAAATATGAAATGTGGCTAGCTGGCAAACTAGAATATTAATAATGAATTGCAATTATAACACTGAATTTGATGTTGTAACCGTCGTATTTGGAAACTTTCCAAATGTCTTTTTTACACCTAAAACGGTTACAACATCAAATTCAGTTTAGCTACTTAGCCACATTTCATATTCCCATACAATAATATTGCCAAATTAATCAAAAAAGGTTTTTTTTTAGATTCCCATGATTTGATTTTGTTACAGGTTCATAAACAGACAAACTCACTCTGAAGAAAAGCAATGCCGCTGGCGGCAGAAATGGAAATAGCTGCAGTATCAACAATATTATCGTGCTGATTTTTGTAAAGAAAAACTCAGTACCAGGTTGCTCAACCGAGCTGTGTTGCGTACTCCACATTTCTCATTAGACCATGATTTATGTGTTATGTTGGACACGGATGTTAGTTTGTTGGTGGTCCACTGGTCCATGAGGATGGCGTAAATTTAAATTATCTTTTTATGTCATAATAGTTTTGGCCGTCTAATTTAGTAGGATTCGGAATTTGGTTACGATTTACGATCTGGACTGTGGTCATTTAGGATGGTTTCCGCAATACTGAGCAGCCATTGTATTTGTGTAACAATTTCATCACCACTGATGTCAAAACGGTGAAGGAAAACATGGTGAAAAAACCAGCATGTCCTAGAACCAATAATTCGAAGACATATGACATCTACCAACCCGCACTGGACCGCGTGATGGATTACGGCCCACACCGTAGTGGGAATATTTATAAGCGAGTTGATAATTACTAACACGGGCCTAACAAAAGGTATTTTCTAGGCAGGTGTGAGTAGAAACGCCGGGAGGGAAAGCCCTAAAAGGACATTGAAGTTCTTCAGAGATGTCAGGTGTGTAGTACTCGCAAGTTAAGTTAGTAAGGAGCTGTAAGTTTGTGTAGGTGTTGATAATTATAATCTATTTACTGCCTGCGACTTTGTCCGCGTGCAGTTTCTTGTTCTAACATAAAAAATATCCTATGGCACTTGATAATAGGCTTTCTATCAGTGGTATATTTTTTGTAATCGGATCAGTACTTCCAGAGATGATAATCATTTTCGTTCTGCGGTACGAAAATGATTATTATGAAAGTGTGTTACGCTATTAGGAAGCACCCTAATAGCATAACACACTTTCAATCATGATCTGAATGATTTTGAAGAATATGACTAATTCATTGCTTCATAATGTTCGAAAAATTTGCCTGCTCAACAACGTTTATGATGCAATGAATGTTGTTGAACTGTCAAAATGAAAGCCATGCTACTGTTAGTGTGTTACGCAATTACCCCGCAGGTCCAGAAAAAAACAGGTTATAAGGTTACAATTTTCTACTTAGGCTTTTTTTTATGCAAGCTTTGTATAAATTAATCTTCAGACATCGGTACCTACACAACCACCTTACCGATTTATAGTCAAGTAACATTATTTAATTCCTGATTAAAGTCCATGTTATATGCTGGTGAAATGATAGCATTGCCACAGGAATAATATTTTCCTCGCTCCTGAATCGTCGATGTCGCTGTTGTGAGCTCAAATCCAGGCAAGTACTAATGTGATTTTTTAAATTAATGTGTGCTTTCGGAGTTTATATTGGATATTTGTGACATTGGTGAAGGAAAACATCGTGGGGAAACTGCACTTATAGTTAAAATAAGTCTGAAATTGCCAACCTGTCGCGTCGGGAACAAGCTTGATGGTCAATAATAGGCTGATATTATTATTATTTATTAATAGTTCGTGGCTAAGTAATAACGGCCGCACGAGTCGATCCAACTGGTTAAGCTGCGCTTGCCGGGGCTGGTCTGTGGATAGGTGACCATCTTCACATACGCGAGACTCCTCCGTGCCTCGGAAAGCACGTTAAGCCGTTGGTCCCAGCTGTCATTCGTAGATCTTTGACAGTCGTTACGGGTCGTCAGAAGCCCGAAAGTCTGACAATCAGTCTTACCAAGTATCGTATTACCCAGTTACTGGAGTTGTGGAGGCTCCATGTAAAATACTGGTATTCAGCTTGATCCGGTTAGACTAGAAGCTGACACCAATATAGTTGGGAAAAGGCTAGGCAGATTGATTAACACTCCTGAATCAATCCCAGTAGGTACCTCATACTTGGTAACCAAGCTTAGCAGCAACGAATGAGACAAGCAGGGTAAAAATTTAATATTTATTAAATAACTTTTAGTCGTTCAGAAGCCCTTTTGTTGGTGATCCTAAACAAACGAAAATTATGCAAACATGGCGGCCATCTTGGCTTACTGTCAGTCAAGATTGTGTCTACAAAGTTATAATAAAACTTTATATTTTTCATATTATAATTTATTTACATTCAAAGCTCAAAAGTCTGACAATCATACTTACAAAAGGGTATGGGTTACCCAGGTTGTGGAAATGTGCAGGTCAGATAGGCAGTTATAATCAGCCTATAATCTTCCCACTGTTGGGACACAGGCCTCCTCTCTGTGAGAGGGAGTGGGCCATAATCCACCACATCCTGTGCGGGTTGTTGGATTATACCACTGACGAGCAATATACAGAAGCCACTAACTTATCATGACGTAGACGTCGTGGTAAAAAATTCTGACACAAGTCCTGTATCGCGCAATTACAGTTTACCGCGCGAACACCATTAAATAACTTCCCCAACATAAATCGTTGGGCAGATGCTCGCCAGACACGACACCCGTCTAGTCGGAGGATCCTCCCTTTTCTAAAGAAAATGAGTGAACTTTACACCCTGTTCCTCATACCTGTAAAATAGCTTCTTGAATTAAAAAGCAACATTATTAATAGCGCATATACTGCGATAAAACTGTTTTCAAGATTTGCTTTACTTCATGTAGCTAACTTGTGGTTTAGGAGATATTTCGATTTTTTTGGCGCTTTGCAAGTGGCTTTTTTATGGCTCTTATGTACAGATAGCTAAGTATCAGGCAGGCAAGAAATCAACAAAGATAAAAAAAAAAGCATTGACTTGTAAAAGTGTTTCTTCAAACCTATTTACAGAAAATAAAATCAGTTAATTTCATTACAATGAGCATTGCGTGTTTCACTTTTGAAACAAACGAACCTTGTCAAACACTTGTCTGCACAGCACAAGCATAAAATGTAGCTGCAATATCCTACACACTCATCTCTTTTGTAAACTGTACTAATGTAAAATTTACCCCGAATTTTCACATACATACAGTTCTGAAATGCCCGTCATAATAAACAGAGCCATACCAGACATACCAGCCTTGATTCATAGAAACGCAGCATTTACGTTGCGTTCCCGCAACGCTGCCGTCTCGCTGATTTACGATGGCCGAATCGCAGGAAGTAACAGATCGGCACCTTTGATAACAAATGTTCTTTGTTTGATACAGGAAATCAAATTGATGTTACTATTTTGGGATAGGAATTTCTATTGAACCTTAGATGTAATAAAACAATTAAGACGTATCAAAGCGGGTGAGTCAAAGAGTAGATTTTTTTAATTACTTAGGGCTTTCTCAATTTAACTTAGCTCTTAAAAGGGGATGACTCTACTTACATATTTATTTGGACCAGCACTCTCAGGCACACATCACAATTAAGTACCTACAGAAAAAAAATCGTACAAAACTGTATTATTTTACTCCCTAATTAAAAACAAGGTGTAAAGATCCATTTTATTATTTTAAAAAACATACAATTCAATATCAAAAGCGTTCCGAAACAAACATTCTGCTCGGCTCCAAAGAAACTTCATAAAAACCACTAGTATTTAACAAAAACAATATGGCATTATATCATTAGAAAACTTCGCCACAAACCAATTAAAACTGAACCTTACTTCCCACAAAATAAAGCTCGTATACGTTCACCCAGGAAATGAATCATGATTAAAGAAAAACCAACCTAACTTTGCGGTCAAGTAATTTAATTTTCCGCAAGAAATGAAGCATGTGGCGATTTAACAGAGCGCAAAAATAAATTTGTTACGTCATGAAAAAGCTTCAGTGACGGAAAATAAAGAGATTTTGCTGGAAATTACAAAAGAAACCCGCAAAAATCGAAACAATAGGTATAAAACAAAAGGCCGTGTGACGAATTGTGTAGTTGAGTATGGCCGGCGAAATGAGAGTGGAATAAAAAATTAAAGGGACAGTTCCATCTTATTAGTGTAATGACGGTGAACTCGTGAAACTACCCTATACGAAGTTACGACGTAGTTTTAGTAATAACTTGGCGTTTGTGTCTGTGGTCGCGTTTATTTGACTAATAACTAAGACGTCAATTCACAAGGAAAATTAATAAACAGTCGAAATAACATAGAAGTAAAAGGAACCAAACATTTCAATATTGCCAAACTCAAATAAATAGTCTTGTATTTTACTCATTAGTTTTTATACTATTCATTCAAATCAATGGATGGCTTCATTTTTTTATAATTTTCTACAATTTCTCGCCACTTTACGTGACCAGAGGGCTGGCTCGTTCTTTGGCTAAATAATTAGCATTGCCATTCAACGTGGCAATGCTACCAGCCTTCTGGACGCATTTCCGGATGACAGCGATCCGGACGAGTACTTCAACGCCTAAGTTTCCTTTTGTTTTTGTATTTATTTGTATAGTTTTATGGCCAGGAATAAAACGCGTAACGTAACAATAAACTTATATTTTTCTATACTTTTACCACAGTACAGTTTACATTTGTTACATTTTATGTTAATTGCGCCTCATAACGACTACCAATGGCGGTCAGATGAAAAACGTCAAGATGTCAATTTAAGGCTCGTACAGACCAGCGCGATGCGACGGCGCGGCGCGACTCTAACAATGGAATTTCTAAGAAAACTGTACGGGATAACAATAACCGGGGGTCGCGTCGCGCGACAAATCGCGCTGGTCTGCACAAGCCTTTATCCCACCACTCAGAGTGCGGGATGTTTTAATGAAATTGCTTACCAACAAGAATAAATAAATCAACTAAAAAACTTTAACAAACAAATCAATTACTGATACAATTAATTATTACAAGATTATTTGAATTAATTAACGAATAGGTCAATAAATACATTGAAAACGAATAAATTCATGACTTCCTGACATATCAATCGACTAACACTTGTAATACAATTATATACTAAAATAATAATTATGACCTTATACTTACAAATTTGTTACTTAATTTAGTACCTAGTGTAAATAGTCAGTCGTGTTAGGTATTTTAAGAGATATATTACAAATAACTTACGCAAGTCAATTGGATGTTTTATTTAAAAAAATCAGGTAGTCGTGCAGAATTGTGGTTGAAGGAAATAATAAACAGTGTGTTCTTTATCTAGTTGAAAAGCATCTATGCGTAGACGTAGGTCATAATAAGTTACTTTTCACACTAGTCATTATGGAAAATAAAGTTTTTTTTTTTTTTTTTAAGAAAAGTGGTGTGGTTACCTGAAAATATTGCCTTGCCATTCAAAAGCTCTTATAACCTCGCCTCCAGTATTCTGCGAGACAATGCCTCACCCGTCTATTTTCTTAGAATTAATTACATCAGCGTACCTAGATGTAATGTGTGTGTATGATAATTAGTTGTTTGTTAGATTCACGACCGCAACACATATAGAGTGTAATGTGCGCTCGTTTTCTTAAGTATTTGAGGTTATACGGGATTCCTTTCGGATGTACTGAGCTGTAAGAAAGGATTTTTATTTTTATGGTTTGATGACTTAAGTTTATGTTTATTTTATTTACAGTAAAATTGAATTAATAAACAATATTTACTTATTTATAACAAATTAAGACTTATTTTAATTATCAAAGCAAAAATGTACGTTAATGCTTAGATAGAGATAAAAAAAATATTACTTGTTAAAAATTATATAGTTTTGAAAGTTTCTCAATGAGCTGTTAAATGTCACTACAATATTTTCTGTTGAATCGGTTATGCTATTAATAGATTTTACAGTGCTAAGGCCCATACTATAGTTGTTGACTACAATAGTTGAGGATACGTATATTCACAGCAGCTTACGACTGTTGTTACTCAGTAAATGTTCATCGCATAGTCACGATGTATTTCTACAAGTTGAACAGTATCGTTCCCCATCAGTGTTATCCGTAGAGCGATTTACACTCAACTAACTTCAACCAATTATAAAAAAATAACAAAAAAAATATAGACAAGATCTTTCCCCCAAACAATTTTGTTCAGCATTCACAACTACGCAGTCGTGTGTCCACACTGTATGATAATCTGAAACAAGGTCCTGAGATTAATGTCATACCACCTACGCGAGCGAGACAATTGTGTGCAGACTACCGAATTGATAAAGCTAAATAAACACTCTGTATATTTCATATTTTTTTTAGAGATCCGTACTATAATAAGAATATGAAAACTAAACAAACAATATTAAGAGCTTTTATCTTGAAAGTTGGCAACGTCGCAAATAGATGTCAAATATTTCGCTGTTTTGATTAATTTGGAAATATTACTTTATGGAAATATGAAATGTGACTAACTAGTGAACTAAAATATTGATGAATTGAAATAATTAATATCGTAACACCCAATATTTAGTTTTAGATGTAAAAAAGTTTTTGGAAACTTTCCAAATACATTTTTACACCTAAAACGGTTACAACATCAAATTCAATGTAATTATTGCAATTCATTATTAATATTCTGGTTCGCTTGTTAGCCACATTTCTTATTTCCATACAGTAATATTTCCAAATTAATCAAAACAGCGAAATATTTGACATCTATTAGCGACGTTGCCCACTTTCAGAATAACGCTCTTAATCTGAAAAAAGAAAATGCTTTATAATCGAAAAAATAAAATTGTTTTGGTATAAGATGGAAACGCAGAAAATTATATCGAAATAATCTGGCATGGTGCATGTTTTCAAAATTATTATGTATAGAACTGTGTTGCAAAAACGGATAATTTAAAATCATTATTCTGATTTTCAATGAAAATTTTCGGGGGTACTATAGGAACGCCTTCGCCCAACCCTTCGGGGAAACGAGGCGTGATGTTTAAGTTATGTGTGTGTATCCCGGAAAATTTCAAATGATTCCGAGTTTATTCTTCGATACTGCGTTTAAATGTCAGATTTTTATTCACAATATTATCAAAATTAAAAGCAAACATGATGGCTTTATATTTGCTGGTAAATAGTATGAAAGTGTTGGAAACGTTGCCGATGTATCGAGAGAGTTCGATATTTGACGGATTATCCCCGAACACACCAATTTAACTTTGGTCTTCATTCACATTCCGTTCATTCATCGATGTATGTAAAGCATTGGTATTGATTCTAGCAACACCTATTTGCATAAGCTGCAGTTTTGAAATTATTCGTTATTGAAAACTCGTGCCTAAATGAAAACAGCCTCAATTGAAGGTTAAGCTACGCTTGCCGCGGTCAGTTTGTGGATGGGTGACCATCCACTACATCGAGACCCCTCCGTACCTCGGAAAGCACATTAAACCGTTGATCCCGGCTGTCATTCGTACATCTTCGACAGTCGCTACGGATAGTCAGAAGCCCAAAAATCTGACAACCAGTATTATCGTGTAACTGGGTTATAGAGGCCAGGCAGTCGCTCCATCAAAAAAAAAAAATTAAGCTGCATCCGGTTAGACTGGAAGCAGACCCCAACATACATTCAAATTCAAATAATTTATTTTCTCTTCACCAACAATGACATATAAATTTTAAAACAAGCTTAAAAATTACGTGACAAAGTTTGTGAGGGACTGGTGTCTGCACTAAGAATACCTGTATAACAGATCACCAGAGTCCCACCACACAGAATGTAAACATAACTAGTTATACAGTAAATGTGAAGGACCTGAGCATAAAATATAAATCAATGATAAAAACCAAATCAAAGTGAAAAAACCATAAAAAATAATAATAAAGAAACGGAAAAATGCGTGAAATATGATTTGTGACGAACATAGAAGGCTAGGTAGATTGAGAACCAAGTTATGAAAGTGGACTCCTCAAACCAGTATTTTGGTAATCAAGAATCTAAAAGCTTTAAGCATCAGATATGATGAGTTTCCATAAAATAAATGCATTCTGGTTTTAAAACTTACAATGTCATGCAACTACGGAACCAAGTAACATTCTAGTTCATCTGACACGAGGCCATTGTTATCTTTTTAGTATGTAAAAATATTCGGGGAATTGTTTCAGTTGTATTTTTTTCGTGGAACAATCCCTAAACGTTATAAAGATTTTATGTTTTAAACGTTTTTGTGAATAAAAAAATAATTTATTTCCCTTTCATTTTCTATTTGTTTAGGCTCCCCGCTGGGTGATTTCTGTTTTCTATAACAGGGCCTTTAAAAACAATTGGAGTTCGATGACCGCGTTGAGGAAAAAAAATAGTGGTGAAAAAGTGAAAATTATTTCACTTTTTTCTTGACATTGTTTGTAATGGTCACATAATTTATTCCTGTTAAGAAATACGGGGTTTTGTGGGGTATAATGCATAGTAATAAAAATGTATCTGAGTATATTAAAAACCGGAAACCATAAAAGAACACAACACAAAAAAAAGGAAAAACAAGCTTCCTAATAAAAATCTACAGGATCAGCAAATAAATTACGACCTATTCCAAAAATATCGCCACTCAACCGTATCCACAAAATCTTACATTTATATAACATCGTGAATATTCCTCCTTATCCATCGTAAAGTGGGGACATCATTGTTTTATGAATCGTTGGCCATTAGAGGAATTGCGTAGATTTCGCGAACGAGTCCTGGTCCCGCTGACGCAGCATTTATAGTCATCCTAATAAAGAGTAAGTGTGCGACCCTATGTCTGAGACGGCCGTTTGATGGTTCCTTCTGGTCGATTTTATGTCTAAGGTTTTAAATTCTGTGCTTGCGTTTGTGAAAAGTTACATGCCCATGTTAATGTCATTTCTGATATATGTAACAGCCGCACGTTAAACTACGCTTACCGAGGTCAGTCCGTGGATGTGTGACGACCACACATTACAAAACGAAACCCTTCCGAGCCTCGGAAAGCACGTTAAACCTTTGGTCCCGGTTGTCATTTGTTGATCTTTGACAGTCGTTACCGGGAGTCAGAAGTCCGAAAGTCTGACAACCAGTCTTACCAAGAGGTATCGTATCGTATTACCAAGTAACTCGGTTGTGGGGCACAGATAGGCAGTCGCTTCAGAGCTTGTTATTCACCTGCATCTGCAAGGTTAGCATGACTACAATAGAAACGGGTTTTGAGGAATAGACAAAATGACAGATTGTGATTGTTTATCTGTCATTTTGTCTATTCTTCCATCGACAAAACCCGTAGAAAACCCGTTTCTATGGTTATCGTGCTACGCGTGCTGGGGCAGTCTCGACAGTGATCGATAGTGATCGCTATACGACCGAATTCGGTCCCAGTCCTAATGGCGTCCCTAGAAGTGCGCGACGTGCTTCACAAGCATGTGATTTTTTCATGCTTGTCAAGCAATTTTAACCGGCTTTTAACACTAATATTAGAAAAAAAACAGGTAAATATTTGACAGCTATTTGCGACGTAGCCAACTTTTAGAATCCACGCAATTTTCTTACTGTTTTGCAATTCGCAGGTCAGTATTAGGTTATATCTTGATCAAAATATGATTTGCAACCGTAACCACAATGTATTTACAAAGTTATAATCATTAGAATCATCAATTCAACTTTCTGATGATGATCTGAGAGTTGATGATTTTAATGGCCATAATTCTGTAAATACATATATATGTGTTACGGTCGCCAATCATATTTTTATCAATATAAAACCTGATACTGACCTACGAGTTGCAAAAAAAGTGAGAAAAGTAACAATTTGCGCTCGCCTTAACGGCTATGTACCACAACATGAACATTAAAGGCCAATTCAGATATAAGCGATATCGCTGTCGCGCTCGGTAGCGATAGTGGTCCGCCTGAAGGGACGGCAGTCTCGATATAGATAGCGATCGCTATACGACCGAATTCGGTCACAAAGTCCTAATGGCGCCCCTCCACGGTGAAAATTTATTTAACACGCACGAAATAATCACGTGCTTGTCAAGCACATCGCGCGCGTCTAGGGACGTCATTAGGACTTTGCGACCGAATTCAGTCGTATAGCGATCGCTATATATATCGAGACTGCCGCACCTGGTTAGTCACTTTAGACCAGCATCGCTACCGAGCACCACAGCGATATCGCCTATGTCTGAATAGGCCTTTAGTGATGAGGGTCATGTCAATCGCTAGTCAGGAATCAAGATGTTGACAATCGATTATCGAATTATATTGGGGTTTAGTTGATCAACTGCTAAGTCAAAAGCTATTGGAACCGTTTGAACAGACTTTCAAGAAATTTGAACTTCATATTTAAAGTATTTTTTTGTTGAACAGCAAACGTTGTTCAACTAAATCCGAACCGTGTGAACCCGGTGTTAGACTACTCATGATGTATCGGTGTATTTTATTTTATTATGTTGTATGAATTGTTGTGATTAAATTAAATGTATGCAAATGAATAATTATTACCTGGGCTACTGAGCTCTGCTCTGGTGAAAATAGAGAATGCTCATTTAATAGTATAGGAAAGTTCATACTCATTCCATCCTGCCATGATAGTCCACACTAATTCCATGCTGCCATGACAGAAGGTACTTACTAATTGTATGCTGCGATTAAAGAACTTACTAATTCCATGCTGCCATGTCATTATTCTGAGGTGTCATTATTCTTCTTCTAAACTTTAGGGGACCGAGCTCTGTTCGGGTGAAATACGGAGAAAATTAATTTGACCAGATATGAGACCTAGCTAGACCGATATTATTCGCCCCCGTAAACCCCAATATTGCAACTTTAATCGAAATCGTTAGAGTAGTTTTCGAGAACGTGATTACAAATATATATACATATATTTATGTATACAAATATTGCTCGTTTAATATTATTGGATTATGGGTGAACGTTATTTAAAATTGTTTATGAAAAAGTGTGTGTTTATTTAGTTAAAGATTATAATTATAGATATAAGACGTAAATGGATTACGTAGGTGTTGAATTTTAAACCAGTCTCACATTAAAAGATTTAACTTTACATTTTCAATGATATTCCATAAACAAAAACAACGCATTATACAGGGAGCTCTACATAAATTGGACAGACAAAACCTAAAGTTGAGGTTTTTTTTAATAAATATAAAATGAGACCTTTTTTTCTAAAGAAACACAAACGTAAGAATTATTTAGCGCAAAAAAACTTTTAAAAAGATTTTTCTCGCAAAATACTGCTTAATTATGTTAAAGAAGCGTCCCTGAAATTCAGAATGGCCTAGTTTAAGTGGCAGACATCCATTTATATTCAGTTTTAATGTTGTAACTGAAAAAATAATGCAAAAAGCTTTGACGGTCGCTTAGCTCTTTTTGAGTTACGACATTATTAAAATGTGTTTCTTCAAGTTTAAATCATTGTTTTCTTGTAAAACTTCGTGTCATACAGATTAGCTGACTTTGAAATTCAGTTTGTTGTTTGTTTCTATGTAAATGTCAACGGTAATTTGGTTTCTATTTTGTGTTGTTTTTTCAAATCTCTTTTTAAGTGTTTTATTTTTCTTCTCATAAAGTAAATAGTTAAACAGTTGATCGATCTCAAAACCAGTCTTACCTGATTTACCTTTGCTCAACTGCTTTTTGGCCGACTAATTAGCAAAAATCTCTTTTTACCAACTCAACCGATAACAACACCGACGTATTGTCCGGTCAGATGACAACAATATCGGAACGATATCGATATGTAACAAGATGTAACCAACTTCTTATTGTCATGCGGTACCACAGCAGCCTCGAACAGTCGCGTTGCGCTAGCAAAAGATTACATCGCCGCGCGATTTCAAAAGTGTAATAGTGTATTCGAGGTAATAGTGGCAGTAGCTTGTCGTGCACTGTATCGTATGCCGATATCGGCACGACAATCAATGTCGACGATACCGTGTTGACTACACCGATACAGTGTGAAAGTGTCTAGTAATCATTGTATGAAACTACCAGTTCGATGATATCGTGTCGTTATCGCTATCGTGCAACAAAAATAAGAGTAATGAATAAAACCAGAATAAAACACTAAGCCATTTCATACAACTCACAGAATGACAGTTGTGATTTGAATATACGGATAATTTAAGAGGGCTGTCAACAGCGTCAATAATGGGTAGGTTTCACCGAAGCTCAGCATCCTGACACATTGCTAGACAAAGTAGACAGTCCTTTTATAAGGGACTGGGTACGGAGGCTCGTACTAACGTGTGTTGGGCCACGTCATTTTTAATTGTTGTTAGTTTGTAAAAGTTTACTAATATATATATAGTTTTTTTTAAAGTCATTGTTCCTAATACTATATGGATTGTGTGTACTTGTATGTGTAGTCCGAACTAAAGAAATATTATTTTACTTAAAAAATAATTTCCCTGACTTTGCATAGAAAGATCTATACTAATCATCATGCATGTAACTGGTAAAAGAGTGAGCAGTGATACAGAGAATCTCATGTTGTAACATTAAATTAAGTTTGAATTTTGATTTTAATTTGAATATTTGTTATTTTTAATTCGTATGTGTTATTATTATAATTTTTTTAAATCGTGTTTTTATGGATCATGGGGGCAGACCACATGATCAATAAAGATTTTTATTTATTTATTAATTCCTACAAATTATTAGATGTTGTGTCCTAAAATCATAATGAAGCTATTTGTATATAAGTTCGATGTTGATAGCGTATGTACTGACAACCGGACATCAGTGAAAACAATTTGACATTGACAGCGTCTTTATGTATGTCCAAGCAGTAAGAACCATTATCGCAGTGCAAGATTTGTGGTTGAACCTATTTGAAAACACAATGGCTGTTTTTTAGTGTTAAAAATGTATATGCAGACCTAATGTAAATCTTTCCAAGTCAAATTGCGTGAAGAAACATTTTTTTTTTTTGAGGATCGGAAATCATCAAATGACTTCTCCCGCTCTAGGCGGAGCGAGAGGGCGTATCAGAATTTTACTGACTAAAACCCACCCGTGTTCCTTCCGTTGCCCGTGTGCCGGGGCCGCGATATCCCATTCGGACAAACCCGCAACTCCAGCAGGCATTGGTCCTTACGGACCCCGTCAGTTGGTGCTGACATCTCTTTGAGGCGCGCGTGGAACACAACGCGCCGTTGACCCGGGCCTGGTCCTAATCGGATGGCGAACTACCCATTGCTCACCGTCCGCAAGCCCGCGCCTATGGTGGCCGGAAGTCGGCTCGCGACTCCCGACGCCCGGGGCGTCTCCTGCGGCGACTAGGGGCGCGAGGGCGCGCATCTTGCATCTCCCTCGCGCGCTCCGCCTCCTCCTTCGCGAGAATAACTGCTTCGCAGAAGGAGGTGACGGCCTCCCATGACACTCTCGCTCCGAACCATGGCCTGAACCAGGGCCGGACGCGAGAGATCGTCGCTGCCGATCGCCTCCGTGAGGACACGGCGGTGCTCCGCCCAAGCCGGGCAGATCTCCACCGTATGCTCTACCGTGTCCTCCGGGCGATCCACACAGTGGTGACACCCGGGCGTTTCCTCCCGCCTTATGCGGCACAGGAACCTCCCGAAACAACCGTGTCCGGTGAGGACCTGCGTCAGGTGGAAGGTGAGGACGTCATGGCGCCTCTCAAGCCAGTCCTCAAAGAGGGGACTTATCGCCGCAATTGTGGCGTGCCCAGCGCTGGGTTGCGACAATTGCACTCTCCATGCCGCCATAAGATCCCGCCGGAGCTCTGTCCGCTGTGCCGTGATTTCTCGCGGCAGCGGAGTTACGCCCCGGCGTTTCGCCTCCTCGCGACACTCCCACATGTGCGCGAGGACGCGTGAAGAAACCTGGATTGGTGATTATCAATGCGCAGTAAATATACATATAAGAAATATAAAAGTAAGAAAATAAAGCAAATTTTTCAATGCTTGCGAAGAATTATTTGCCCTGTAGTAGCAATGGTTGTCAAAAATTACGAACTGATCTTATAATTCCATATTTATGTTAAGGACTAAGTTGAGGACACAATATTAAGAGCGTTCATTCTAAAAGTTGGCAACGTCGCAAATTGCTATCAAATATTTACCTGTTTTGATTAATTTGGCAATATGGAAATATGAAATATCTTTAACTAGTGACCTAAAATATTAAGAATGAATTGCAATTACGAGTATAACACTGAATTTGATGTTGTAACCATTTAAGGTTTAATTGTGCGATATTTCCATGCAAATGAATAATTAATTAATTATATTAATACTAATGAATATACAAATAATAATATTACCAAATTAATCAAAACAGCGAAATATTTGACAGCTATTTGCGACGTCGCCCACTTTCAGAACGGGTTTAAAGTTTCTTTATATTAAAGTTAACAAAATCTCTCTGCTCTGTTTACAAAATACTAAGCACTTTCATGTGACAAATATTAATTATATGCTTATTTATAGCATTAATAATGCTTCGTAGTATATTAATATTGCTCAAGTTAATATACATTCGTTAGCTTAAGTTTGTAATTAAACTTAGTCTGGATAAATAGGCTTATTTTTGTTATTTAAAGTGAGACTGAATTTTATGAAAATTAGAATTCATCTAAAGTTAACAAGGAGTAGAGAGACGGCTTTTCCCACGAGTGGGAGAGCGTAAAATAGCAAAAAAAAATAAAAATAAAGTTAACACTATTAAAGACACACACTAAAACGATATTAATACTAGCAGTTTATAGTGATCCCCCTTTAACAAATATTTTACAATGACAAAAAATATTAAATTCAAATATTAAATGTTACATTTTCCGCCTGCCTAAATGCCAACACAATGACACACTAGATCTACAAAATCAATTAAGTATTTGTGACTAATCGTTTGCGAAAGAGTAACGAATATGTAATTTCATATATTATACTATTATTATGAATGACATTAGTGACCTTATTGGTGATGTTCTTCAGAAAGGTCAAGTGCGTAGTAATCGCAAAACGCGTGCATGTATGACCAGATGTATGGACGTAAACGAAGCAAGAGCAGTATGTATGTAAGGGTCGTATCATGCCACGTTCTGTATTTTCTGTCTACCTCCATGAGGAAAAGGCTTAAGTTCATGTACGTATTTTCCATGAATGGTAAGTTTTTACTTTAACACACACGCAACATTACCCATTCACCTAGAATAATCGATTAATCCGCCTTTACGACACTAACTCGATTTGGATTACGTAAACGTCGATTATTATAATAATGTAATTATGTTGTTATGCCAACATGTTTACATATTTATTAGAAATTATGTCTAAGCCTAACAACTAGTTCGACGACTAGTTGTCATATTATAATACGAAAAACTTTTTTTTAGGTCTTTCAAAATGAATACTCACATACATAAATCAATACCTATATAATAATATCTTCAAGGTATCTATTGAAGAGGTTAAACACCAATATCCCTAAACGATAATCGGCATTGGACACAGCTGAAAATCGCCAGAGCGATTTATTAATAGCGTAAAGGCGACTCACGCGCCATCGTAAATTAGTATAACTCTGGAAGAGCGCGCGCGCGCGCGTCTCGCCTTTTTCAAAATAAGCATTCGAAATATGAATCGGATTCCGCTAATCGATGTTCGAAATGAGAATTGGATTTCGGTTGAATTCGATTGTCATTTGAATTGGGGTTCGAATTATAAACGTTCCGTTTTCGTGAGTTTTTGAATTTGTGCTCGTGCTGTGTTTTGTGAAGTGGATTGTGTTTTTATGAGGTAAATATTATCTTATTATTTTTTATTTTAATCTAATAAGATGTTAATTGATTTCATAGTAATATTTGCAAATGTTTTACATAGTCAAGTCATTACCTTGTCACGACTCGTTCCGATATTTTCTTATCGAAAACTAATTTTCAAACCAGGAAAAATAAAATTCTAGTGTAAAACTCAATAATACAGAAGAAAAACCAGTAATTTAATGTACCGATAAACCAACACTAAAATACATTGTTAACCGTAAGAACTTTACATTTTAACGCTAAATCACTGGTACACTTTACACATAATATGCCTTTAGTGGCTTTGAAGTCAAAATATTACAATAGACTGTTATTGTGTTTTAGTGGAACAATTTATAATAACTAGGAGTAATGAATAACTAACATTAGTGGTACAATGAATATCTAGTAGCGAAATCTATTGTGAACTAATGAAATGTGTGACATTTCTACAGATATTTACACTCAATACACCATTTCGATCGTAATCTTATTACTTAATATATTTAAATAATTGATGATATACGATCGTGTTAACGAAGGTTTAAAATGAAATTTTTAAAATAAAGTGTCGTGAAAGGCGGTTTGCGGTAAGTAGTGACAAATAATTGCATCATTATTGTTACTAATATATTCAAAAGTAATTTATTCCAACTAGGCTGAGAATCAGCACTTTTCGAATGTCAAAATTACATAAGACATTCTCCCAAAACGCCCACCCTTCACCACTTCCTAGAGCGTTAGCTGGGAAGAAGAAACTCCCCAGCAGTACAGCTGTCTGTTCAGTTAGAAAAAAAAACATTCTACGTAAAATAGAATGCAAAATAATTTACATTACGCAACACAAAAAATATTTTAAATTATCAGCTAGCACATGCCTATATACCAACCAAAATCATCGAGAACAATAATTCAGGTAGAAATAAAAACTAAACCTTAACAGAACTTAATATCTAAATAAAAGCCTCCAGGCATAAAGGGCGTACCCTCTTACATATAGCTATATATAGCTGTAACTAGAAGTTATGAATAATAAACTAGGACTTACTAATAACAATAACAAAACCATGATTAGCAAGAGATTATATTTACACTGATAGTTTTTTTACATATAGGGTTAAGGGTTATTCGAAATAAAAATTAACTTGCAACTCATCCAAGATATGCATGGCGACCACTCATCTAAACTAATAAAGAGAGGCTAAGTCTACTGATTGATCGGATCGCATTTTCTGTGCATGTGGAAATTTTTTATTTTTTTTCTCCAAAAGAACAAAAATTATATTACTTACATACTCAGAATCAGCAAATCTATCAAGTCCATGACACGTAGTTTTTATCCATTGAATATATTTGTGAGCTGTAAAATGCAAGTTTTTCACTGAAGACACCGTCTACACTCATTTATTATTTACGGTCCAAATGTTACTATATTTTTCTGTAGAAATAAAAGTAATTTCACGGATTATTTCGCTTTTTATTAATTTAATAAAATGTGGAAAGACATTCAGAAAAATATTTTTAACTTCGAGCGAATGAAGGTTTTTATTTTATAAAATGGTCGTATTTTTGTGAATAAATGCAAACTTTTCGTCGGTTTTAATTCTGCCTCATTCTTCTCTATCTATAGGAATCTAGTACTTTCACAAATATGTCACGATACTTACACGTTTTTTGCAGTAATTATGTACTTTAGCGCAGCAGTTTGTTCTGCCAAATTAAACTATTAAAATTATTACCATTACTTAACCTCGACCTTACATTAATTAACCTCATACATGGGACAGTTTAAGATAGAATTCTTCCGAGGAATAAAAGGACGACTTTTTGTACAATAGAAAATGCAAGAAAAATGCAAAATAAGTCAGTCAGTACTGTTGGTAAAAGGCTCGTAAGAATCGTCACTCTGATAAGTCACAAAAAACTACATTTCTCGAATACTACATTTCTCTTATATTTTGCAACAAACCCACATCCTAGATCTTCAAATGCTTTTTGGCACAGTTTTATGCCAAATATATATATATATCTATAGATAAATACTGTGCCGAATACAGAAGAGGATGTGTCAAATTGAACAGGTGAGTCCCCTCCGCCGGTCGTGCGACCCGAAGGCTCGTAGTGCTATTACTCTGTAAATCGCACACGCAAATTGATCCTGGCCTGAATCATGGGCTTCAATGGATGTATCTTCAAGCTGATTGGTAATGGGGGGTCGGTAGAAGTCGTAGAATTAAGAAGTGTAGGAGAAAATATTGTTTCGTGATGAAAAGGTTGAAGAGTCAGCATGGTTGCAAGGACCGCTCAGAAGATGTATAAATTAGTCGACTTTGTAATTGATTAACCACACTGTTCAAAAACACGTCAAATAAATAGAATCTTCACTAAGGATGAAACTATCTAACTGTCACATAGCAAAATATACCTTGACGTTTTATGACGTGTGCTCAAAGACGGTGAAGAAAAACATTGTGAAGAAACCGACATGTCCCAGAACCAAACAATTCTAAAGGTGTGTCAATCATTGAGTGCGAGCCAAACATTAAGCGGCAAGAGCGCGGCAACAACACGCGGCGTTTGCAGGACACATTTCTGCCGCGCTCTAGGTAGGACCAAACCGACGAATGTTTGCGCGGCAGTATTTCGCGGCACATCCGAGACACGCCGCGCACTTCAGTTGGCAATATCAATTTGCCTAGCCTTTAAAACGTCCGCAGAAATACGTCCAGACACAATTAGTGACGAATGTTTCCTAAAAATGGCAGGCCGCGCGCGGCAGCCGCGCACGTTTGCCGCTCAATGTTTGGACACACCTTAAGACATGTGACATCCACCAACCCGCACTCGGCCTGCGTGGTGGATTTTGGCCCACTCCCTCCTTATAACATTACAGGCTAATTATGCTTATGCTAAATTCTATGTAAATGCAAAACTTCAATAATCCCATCAACCATTTGTTAACCATAACATTTGATATAGACAAAATACTCAAAAATCCGTCCACTTTACAAAAGTCGAAGTTCTGTTCCTTAAACTTCCGGAATATCACACATACACAAGTCAGTAACAAGTACTAACACATTTCAGACCGATTTCTATAGGCGGTATCGTCGCTTAGGGCCACTAGACTAGCGTGGCGATACTTGAAACATGTTTCCGTATCGCGGTGTGAAGTGGCCTTGTATTAACGTACGCTTTCGGTTATTTGTCGCACGATTTTTTAAACGTTGCTGTGAAATGAGGCAAGGGAAAATGGTGAAGATTCGGTTTCAGTTGAGGTGTGACTTTAATGGGTTCTTTTGTTTTTAGTAATTACACAATCAGCTTAAAATGTTCCCACTTCTGGGAGTTACGTCTCCTCGTTGAATGAATGAATGAATGTAAAAGGCTGTGGACCCAAGAGTGGACCTTTATCCACCACATAGGCCTAGACGTCATCAACCGTTGACGTCAAATTTCTAAGATTTTTGGATTAGGCAGGAGACATACCATTGTTTTGGTTTTCTCACTGTCTTGTGTATGACTTGAAAGCATTGATATGTTTACGTTTCCTTGCACAAAATAAGAACTCTAGGTTAGTAATTAATTGGAATTAAAATATATAAATAAAAAACCCATCGCAAAAAGAATCTCATTCATTTTGAAGTCTGAAAAGTAAAACACACACACATTTCGCATTTTACTTTTAAAATATTTCTGCGAAATAAACTATAAAAAAAAACTTTTTATATGAATGGTGCATTCTGTTTTAAAATCCAGAGAATAATACGAAAAGTTAACGATAACACAAGAATTTTTTCAGTAACTTTTTCTTTTTCACATATTTTCAACTCTGTTACTTATTTAATCATCGTTGGTGGTCTGAAACAGTTGACTGACAATCTGTCACTAATTACGCACCAGTGTGAGACATAAACATTACATGTTATGTCTACCATACATCCACAATGTAATGATCCATGTTGAACATACTTTATTGCTTATTGATGAACTAATTTGATGGACATAACATCACGCTTGGTAACGTTACGCTTATCTCTGGGGAAGAGTTAAACGTAGGTCACAATAAAAATAGATAACATTAAAGGTTAAGTTTAGGACGCTAAGGGCCGGCTTCATAGGACATGGGATACTCGGGACAGGCGGGAGGCAGGATCAAGCAGACGGGCAGGCAGGCAGTCGGACATGTAGGCAGGCAGCAGGCAGCGTGGAGGAGCTGGGCTGCGGCGCCACACAGAGCAGATTTATCAATCCTGTCGAGCGGAGAGACGGGTGTGACAGAAGGGCAGAGGTAGCGGAGGTGCTTTGGGCCGCCTCACGCTAGCGGGAGGACTGCGTCAGCGTCACACGTGACGGCGGAGGCACAACACGCTCACACGCTAGCTAAATGGAAGTAAAGTTCGAGTAGTTAACTGTATTTAAAAAATAGACTCAAGGAGTAAAACGACAAAGACTTCACCAAAAGTCGAAACAAAACTTAAAAACTTGACGGCCGCTTTTATCGTTCATATGTTAAACATTTCAAACATACATCAAGTTATTTCTTAATTGAATGATGGCCAGAACGAATAAAAACGGCTTACAGATGGAAAATCCTACACCTGCCCTTATTGCGAAGGCTACAGTGTATTCACCAGCTTTATAAAAGGTCTAGAAGAAGATAAAGTGCACCTGTCCATGGTGTGTTATGTCTAAGGTTTAGAAAATTAAATTGGACAGGCAGCAGCTTATAATGAAAATGTCAGAATTTAAAATATTCTAAGATTTTTTGCAAAGAGGAAAAAGTTTAGTATAAAATAAGTTTTGGACGCTAAAATAATCAGAGATAATTAAAAGTATGCTTTTCAGAGGTAACAGTGTTAAAGAATATATAAAAAGTGAGTTACATGAGTGTTTCACAGGATTTCAATAGGTAAATAGTGGTTTGTTTAGTATTATAACATATAAATAGACTAAATGATGTGGTTCTGCACAGCAGAATACCACATTTTGTAGTCAGCGAAGGATTAGGCAGAGGTACCTTTCATACACCCACATTTCGCTAATTATGTTTAACTCCCATGGAATAGGGGGCGAGCCTATTGCCATCAATTGAGAAATTCCTGAAGGATTATCGAATAACCCGCCGGTTTGCCCGGCTTAGGAATCCAGGACCTCAAGCTCAACAGTAGGGCTTGCAACCATTAAACCGAGGACCACTAGAACGGTAACAAATTTATGTGCGGACTAAATGATTGGCATTATAATACTATGGTCAAACTGCAGCGCTAAATAATTTGAAGCTACGTTACCTACTTTTTCTTTATGGCAGAGCGTGAAAATGGAATATACAGTATGTTAAGAATGAAGAATGCACCATTCGTATAAAAAGTTTTTTTTTACAGTTTATTTCGCAGAAATATTTTAAAAGTAAAATGCGAAATGTGTGTGTGTTTTACTTTTCAGACTTCAAAATGAATGAGATTCTTTTTGCGATGGGTTTTTATTCATATATTTTAATTCCAATTAATTACTAACCTAGAGTTCTTATTTTGTGCAAGAAAACGTAAACATATCAATGCTTTCAAGTCATACACAAGACAGTGAGAAAACCAAAACAATGGTATGTCTTCTGCCTAATCCAAAAATCTTAGAATAAAATATTAAATAAAATATTCACAGAAAATATTAAATTGATACGTAAAAGAAACACTCTGTACAGGTACACGCGAACTTGTCGTTCAACGTGGAAAGACGAGTGCGACATGTGTGCGTGTACGTCGTATCAATAAAATATTTTTTGTGAACAATTCATTTAAAAAAAAATACGTTTTACAAAAAACATTTTCTAATTAAACTAACGAAAAACTAAACCTGACAATCAGCAAGTCAAGTACAGTAAGACACTTCATAGAAAACCTATTCAGTACTTTCCATAAAAATGAAAATCAAAAAAACTCTCACTAATGGAACAAAATACTCTAATATAAATCCCTCTTACATTTAAACCTAAACAGGGTTTTAAAACAGAACAATATTGTCCGCTCAAAGACGGATTTGTCACGTTTTAAGACAAATCTAAAAACACTGGGGCATGGAGTACGTATGTTCAGAAGGTCGGCTCCATTCAAGGAGCGAAAATGCATACAGACACGCGTCTACGTACAGTGATTACAAGCGCACTCGCGACTGACATTTGTTTTAGTTTTAGTCCAGCCGATGAGAGAATGCGTTCTTGACACCTGTCACTTTCATAGTAACGAATGTGTTTTGCGAATTTGATTCTTATTACGACTAGAAATTGTCCAAACGCATTTTCTCGACGGCCGGACTGTAGTTTGAGATATCTATACGTACACGTCTATGTGTGCGTGTCCCTGCTTTGGCTCGATGTATGAAGTCGGCCTTCTGCACCTACATCTATTCCGTCCTGTGCCTGTTTTTCTTGGCGTCAGCTAATGGAACGAATTTAGGCGAATTTTCAGAGAAACGTTTTATTATGTCACAATAAGTTTAAAAACGTTTTGACGGTCGAAAAATGGCTGGAATGAGGGTTTGTTTTTGTGGTGTTTGAGGGTTGAGAAAATTCACATAAAATCCCTAGGTAATTTTCTCGGAATCCGTAATTAAAAACCAATGATTATTATAATATCTTAATGATTTCGGTTTCTTTTTCAATCTTTGACATTTTGAAGTGGGTTCGTTCTGAATTATGAAGCAAAAGTACCAACAAAATATCGACCTTCTGATACAAAATGGTCCAATCGGGTGTACCTTTATCATAAATCAAAATTTTCAAAACGTAAAATTTTATATATTAGATTCATATTTTTTGCGACACCTTCATGTCAAAGGTAATTTCGATTTCTAGCAATCAACTAAGCCTATCGCAGTCCACTGTTGGACTTAAGTCTCTCCAGGCTGCGCCACTACACCCTGTCCTCCGGCCTTTCGCATCCAGTCTGTCCTCCGCCTTTCGCATCCAGTCTGTCCCACCCAACAGCTAAAATCTGAATTAATATTTTCCGTAGGCGTATCTATTTTAGACTTTTCAACACAAGTACCAAAATATATTATGCTAGCAAATGAAAACTTGTTATGGTTTCATCCCACCAAAACTGCTGGCGAGTGACGGCCAAAAATATAATTTAACGGAAACCATAATGTTCAATTAGAATAATTGATGTCGGTTTCCCGTAATAAAATAGTTTAATATTTTTCTACAACGGAATTTTGTGGTGTTCGGTGTATTTACCAACCTAACTAATAATACAAATGCGAAAGTGAGTATTTGGATGAAATTTGGCACATGGTTAGACCATGACCTGGGTTAGGACATTATGATACTTTTTAGACCGATATTCCCACGGATCGAGACTTATGCGGGTGGAACCGCGAGGCGCAGTTAGTATTGTATCATTTGAAGTCTGGTTTGTGGTCAAGTTTGGCCATACTGGACGAGATATGCCTTCATATTCTATTCGGTTTCAATTCAAACTTTGTGTTGGAACAAAACATTGAACATTGTTACCTAATTAACTTTTCTGAACTATTGCACAGGCGAACTGAAATGTACCTGTAGTCAGTTCTGTCAGTTTTAAGCCCCAGTAATTAGTAGTACACTATTGCCATTAAAGAATCCAAATCCAGACTTTAAGCTGCACTAAGAACTACCTAAGGATAAACCTAATTACACTTTCCTCCACCAGCGTGGTAATTGCGTGACCCACAAATAATTACAATTGATTGCAATGGGTTTCATTTCGACAATTCACCCACATTCATTGCATTATTTCGAAATTTTTTAAACCTATAAAATAATGTATTAGCAATATCCTTCAAAACTCTTAGATTGTTACTGAAACTGTGTTACGCAATTAAGGTGCTGTGCGTTCAATTCAAGATCCAGTCTCAGTTTCTGTTCAGCAGCCGTATTCTAGAGACCCACAAAGCGGTGAATTATATATATTTCTATCTTCAGAGCGTTTATTATGAAAGTGGGCAATGTCGCAAATAGATGTCAAATATTTCTGTATGAAATTACACCTAAAACGGTTACAACATCAAATTCAGTATTATAATTGCAATTCATTACTAATATTTTAGGCCACTATTTAGGGATATTTCATTCATATTGATCAATTAATCAAAACAGCTAAATATTTGACAGCTTTTTGCAATGTTGCCAACCTTTAGGATATACTCTTAATACTTACGTACTTTTGTTCGAATTGTTATTTCTTAAAACATGCACATTGCACAAGTACGGACGTCGATTACATTATCTGTTAACAAAATATAAGAAGTTATCCATGCGTTTATTGTTTGTTGTTGCTTAACGTGTGCGATGCTGATATAATATCTCCATTCTCCATGTTCTGTTGCACGAATACTTCCTATTGTTTAATTATGTGTGAATTTTAGTAGGTGGTATCCCTGGTAGATAGTGGGGTGGTTGTGTTAATGTCAAAGTCATGAAACCAATCAGCTGTGTAGTATAAACTAGTGAAAGACAGTGGGAGTTCTGTGCTGTAAAGTAGCTTTAATTATTATTGTGTTTCATTAGTCGAAGCTTGTTATGTTTAGCAATAAACCTCTTTTTTGCCAACCTATTCTCTTTATCGCCTCGCAAACGTTTCCTCAATGTTTTGACTTGAAAACGTCTTTTCGCTTGGAGTGCTGGTAGTAAGTTCAACATTTCTGACCGGCAAAAACATGTAAGATTTCAATTGCAAATAACTACGAGACTTTTACTGCTGCAGTAATGGTTGAGCACGCAAAAGATAGGCCATGTTTATAACAATTTTGACGCAGAATATAATTTGTCTATGACGTCACATTTCAAGGGCGGGCGCATGCGCACGATTTTCTATTTTTCACTATATGTCGAGAAACCGTTTAGTGCAAAAACGTGTTCAGCTAGAACGGTAATTCAGCTATCTAATTACGCAACACATTTTCGATTTGCAATTGAGTCAAATTGGTTTCGTTTGACTAGAATTGCTTTCAAAAGTTGTAAATTGAAAGCAATTCTAGTCAAACGAAACCAATTTGCCTCAATTGCAAATCGAAAATGTGTTGCGTAATTAGATAGCTGGTGTCGTTACCAAGAATGTACAAATAACTACCAGGACCTAAAAGGTTGCAATAAAAATATTTCGCAAAATAGGGTTAAAATGCATATGAAATTGACAATAGTAAAATAATTTCATATATCGTCTCATACCGGCCGTAATATGCTCAGAAATGAAAACAATCCCAATCGAAGAAAGCTTGCATCATAAGGAATCTAGTGACCCAAAAAAATCTAGTGAGGAGATACAATAGCAACGGCAGTATCAGAAACCGTAAGAAAGTCTTTTGCAAGAAGGATGGCGAGTTTGGACCCAGATTATTTATAAATTAACGAAGCGTCATTCACTTGCAAGTTCATATTTATTATAAATATGAGTTTTTAAGAGGATTATTTAAAAAAATATTGAGTCACTAGATGATGGGAATTAAAAGTTAGAAAATATTTTTATTTACTTGAAAATAAGTCATCATGCAGTTATTAAACGCACCGTGTTTCGTATTACATTCCAACCATAACATTACATGATTTACGTTCTTACATTTGTAGACGTTTACGCTTGTCAATTATTTTTTAATAAACAAAACTACTAAAATATAAGAAAAAAATACAAAAGTTAATAATTATTAAAAATGCATTCACATTTTTTATACAAAAAAGTACAATATTGTAATTATTACGATTATTTGGACTATCGTAGAATGAAACGTTATACTGTCAACAGGAGTTGGCTGTCAGTGTCAAAACCAATTATTGTAACTATTATTTTCTATGCGATTTTGTGGATTCTTGACGACTTGGCTTTATCTTTGGACTGACTATTCTACGTACCGACTTAGACAACCGATTTTACCTTTGTATTCCGATTTGCAAGTGGTTTGGACTTAGTTACCCGTTAAAATGCGTTGTGTGAATTGTCAATTGCGCATTGCCCGATTACAGAGACATCGTTTGTCCAACGAAAGTGCTCAGGTAGTTGAGAGAGTTCAGAGATGGGTTTATCCGCGTGATGTAAGTATTGTAAAATCTATACATAAATTGGTACTTAACTTAAGCGTGGTTTTGTTTCCGTTTGATTGCAAGACTCGCCCTCTATTACAAGTCTCTTAAAAGTATAAATAACCGTCACCCGCAGAATGATAAGAAGTGATCACATTCTTGATTTTGAACCACTGACATGATTATACTTAACATTAACTTGGTGTATTTGATAACTCTAAAACCATGGTAATAATTATTTTTAGATGACTGGAGATGACTTTATTTGTCATTCCTGTTGGGAGTTGATAAATCATAACCCAAATGAAGATCCTGAACGTAACACCCAACAGCAACTTGGACATCGTAATGTGTGTGCTGGGTGTGGAAGATCTATTTTGAGAATCAGGAGTAGACTGGTCCTCAGACCAGAGATGTCTGAAAGAGAAGTGCAAATAGGAAACGTTGTGTCTGAATGGATAAGACCCCGCCAGGTTAGTAATTAAAATAAAAAAAGACTGATAATGACGTGCATACTCAAGAGATCTGTATTTTTATTATTTTTGTGATTGTTTTTTTAAATCTTTTCACTTGTATTGTTTCAGTTAACCAACACTGATGAAATATGTGTGCCTTGCTATTTACGTGCACAGAGAGTGTTTGATAGCTCTCATAGAAGTTCTACCCCTGTTGCACCTTCCACATCTAGTGTAGGAGGTAGTGCCGAGCCTATATCTTCGCAACAGATGGAGCAAGTTGTAGAGGTCATTCCGTCGACATCTGGACAGCCACTGAATGAAACATCTGCTGACCAAATATTGCCCACAACACAAGCAGCTGACACAGCAGATATTGAAGAGGTTGGTCTGTCAATCACCAGACCTCCATTACAGGTAACATCTACTGAACAAATAACGTTGCCTACATTAAGAAGAACCGCTGATACAGCACGTCGTTGCTTGTTTTTGGAGTGTAATGACACCGAAAAACGACGTGTGCCTGATCGATTGAGAAAACAGATTATTAAAGATTTCAATTTCTATTTACCCAGAAATGACAGAATTTGCAATTTTCACTTAAGTGCCAACTTATTTCATGAATTGTATGCTAGTGAAAATGCTATATCAACATTTAGTGCTGCACATATAGAAGAAATTGTGTATTTACTAGCAGATGATTCAAAATTGGATTTTCTGAACCCTGAAAGTATTGATGACCATCTTTTGAAGTACTGGTTTGGACGGACAAAAGATGAATATCTTGAGATATTAATAGAAGTACCGCGATTAAATAACCATAAAATAAAAAGCGGTTTTAGTGCACTTCTGTGTAAAATGCGGACTGGAGATAGTGATGAGAGAATCTCAGCATTATTCCAAATACCTAGAAGAACTCTTGAAGACTATATGCAGCAGGCACGAGATTTTTTTTGCCAGGACTATGTGCTTAGACATTTGGGATGGGCACACAAGCCCAGGGAAGAATTTGTTGCCAGAAATTCTTTGCTTGCTGAGCATCTTTTTGGCAATCCTGAAGCGCCAACTGAAGAAAAACGTTTAATTGCCATTGCTGATGGCACATATTTAAGCACTCAAAAGAGTAGTAACTATTTATTTCAAAAATAAACTTATTCCCTTCACAAATATTATAATTTAGTTAAACCTTTTCTCATAGTTTGCTGAGATGGTTACATCATTGAGGCAGTGGGTCCGTATCCAGCCACCAAAAATGATGCTTCGATCATGAATGACCTTATGTCAGAGCGAGGTGCCTTTACGGATTTATTTAGGGAAGATGATGTTTTTATTTTAGACCGTGGGTTTAGAGACTGTGCAGACAACATGGCAACTAAAGGTTTCTTAGTACATATGCCCGAAACAATTTCGACAGGGGAAAGGCAACTTTCGACTCTCCAAGCCAATATCTCGAGATGTGTGACGATGAATAGATGGGTCGTTGAAGCTGTCAATGGAAGGTTCAATAGGGATTTTAAAATATTCCGTGCAGATTATTTAAATAAAAGGTGCCCTCATATTATGCAAGAGTTTTCAATTGCTGCTGCCTTATTGAACCATTTCGCAGTTCAATTCAGGGAACGAACAAATGTCCATGAAGTCATTCAAACAATTGAAGCAAAAATATTTGAAAATAACGAACTTGCTGAAATTGTTCAACATAATAATTTAAATATGAGACATACAATGTTCCAAAATGTTACACATTCAAATATAGAATTCCCTGAATTGACAACAGATGACCTAGAACTAATCGCTTTGGGTACATATCAAATAAAGCAAGCAAAATCATATGTCGGGGAGCACCTTAGAGCCCACGGAATTTATGCTTTAGAAGTTTGCCAGGACAACACACCTCTAGAAGGGATATATAATGACAGCCAACCATTTATTATATGTGGCAGAATTAAATCTAGGCATATAGGAAGTAAGTCCTATTTTACATATATTGCAGTTGAGAGAAGGCTGGAGGGGCGAAGTGCCATATTAGGATATTATTGCCACTGTCCCGTAGGGACACGGACAGTAGGCTGTTGCTCTCACATAATGAGCATATTGTGGTACATGGGTTATGCCAGACACCAAAACTATGTTGCTGCACCAGCTTCATTCTTAGATAACCTTTTAATTCGATAAATAATGTATTAAAGGTTATCTAGGAACGAACAGTAACAAGGTATAACAAAAATACAATTACTGTAAGTATCAGTAATTATTAAAATCATCATCTTCCTGCCCTTATCCTATTTTTTATCACAACCTGTATTTTATAATCACAAACGAAATAAAAGATTTGTTTTTATATCCTAAATATTTGTTTTATTCAACAAACCTCTTGTTTAAACATTCAAGTTCCTAATAGTCTGTAACATCGCATCTTTGCTTAATTCCTTTTCACGGAGGGAGTTCCAGGAGATAGATATTTATTCCTATTGGGTACCTATACTTCGTTTTCGACTGCTTCGTTGGTCTAGTGATCGTTAGCACGACTGCCGAACGTGGGGTCCTGGGTTCGATTCCCAAGTCAGGTAAGGTGGAATTCTTAGTAGGTATCAGCCTGAACTCTGAATAATTGCCCGGTCAGTGTCAGTAACTGTCACTGACCGGGCAATTATGTAACTGGCAAAATGTGAGTGTATAGCACGCGACTCCATACGCAGGTGCGACCCGACTTTAGAAAGAATCTCGGTCGCAACTAGACACGTCGCGCCAATAGAGTCTTAAAACTACATAGGTAGGTATTCTGCTAGATATTTACGCTTCTTTCAGCTTACTTTTTTACCAATAATGATTATAGTTTCATCCTATAACAATCTAGTCTATGTTTACAGTATTTCATATCTCGTTTTGACCAGATGACTGTAGTTCCTAGTTCCCAGACATAGTAGGTATGTATTTTTTATTTTGAGTAGGTAAGTACCTATATTTGGCCAGAGAGATGCAGATCCACGATGGTAGTGTTGGTAAATATCTTTATTCTAAATGAACAGCTTTTTGAAACTACATAATACATAAAAAAAGATATTGTGTTATTAAATAAGCACTATTAGATTCGTTTTAGGTTATAATCTTTTACCTTGCATATCTTTTTTCTCCCAGCCTCTACAACTTACTGCCCATTTGCTTTTTTGCTAGTTTTATATAGTTCTACAACTAGTTATAAGTTTCCATACTGTACGGTACTCCTAACAGTGGGTCCCATTGTACATGCAACCTCGCCATTCTCCTTTAAGATCTTGTCTCATATCGGCCGTAAATCCGCTCAGAACTAATAATATTACAATGGAAGAAAGCTTGTGTTATAAGAAATGCAATAAACATATTTTTTTGTTATTCGTTGTAAATATTAAACAACATTGTTAAAGAATTTGTTACTATTTGACTACACGTTTTCACGAAACTCTGCGGCGCTGGCGCGGGCTCGAACTGCGCCTAACTCATTTTTTTTTCGGTTTTCTTTCGCTGTTGGCTTTTCTGGCCAGTACTTTATAAGGACTCCTTAATGTCACGCCAAGGTTTCCTATACCTACCTCGATAATAATTCCAGTATTCAGAGGGGCAGTTACCGTATTAAAAAAAAAAGGGTGGTATTCTAGTTTCAGTCGCAATCTATCAAAAATACCTACAATTTTGGAAAGTTTTTTACATTAATTGTACTTTCAAAGTCGTGAATAAGCCTTCTGCAACCCACTGCATGACCACCCTGGCCCATCTGAAAGTAAATTAGTTTCTATGTGGTAATCAGCAGACCACCTAGGAATAACGTCATCGGAAAAATGTGGGTGTACATGTACAACTGTAGTAGCATTTACATGCCCACGGAACACAAACATAACGTGTTTTTTATTGGCCTTGACATAGGCACAGACTAAACTAGATAACCTATTGCAATATTTTGGTTGGAGATAAGATTCTTCTTCATCATAATGATGATTCCATTTATCTGTTTTGAATGAGTTTCGACCAGAATTCAGTCACTTCAACAGCGTTATCGTTGGCCTCACAAAGGTCTTCCATAGTGCAGGTGTTGTTGCACAGGGAGCATGAAAAGAGGTGAGGCATCGTTTGCGATATGGCCAAGAGAAAGAAATAACATAAGATAACATATCATCAAGCCTGCGTTCAACGAAGGGTTAGGCAGAGGTGTACCTCTAGTACACCCACATTTTGCTAGTTATGTTTAAGAAGAAAATAAGAGCAGTAAAAGTAGGTAAATCTGAAACTTTCATTCTAATTACACGACTGCCCAAAAAACAGTGTAATGTTTTCATAGTTCATGTGCATGTGGGTTATCTGTTCCACTATAACTTTTAAATGCCTGAACAGATTTGGATGTATGGGGTACCGTTAAAATCCTTATAACTCGAGTGACATAGGCTATAAATTATATTGAAAAAAAAACAATGTGGCGGCAGTATGGCTCCATTTACAAACGCGAAAAAAAAAGCATTATTACAATATACGTAGGTATCCAACTGAAGGCCCTGATGAGCCCATTCCAAAACTATATAATTTATTTGCATACAATTTACATAGGTTGGCTGTACATGCAAAATAAAGAGTGTAAATTCACCTTTAGTGCTTAAAAATTAAAGGCACCTGTTATAAAATAAAACCTGTCACTAAAATGTATAAAACAAAAACGAATTATTAAAAAAATTGAAAACATGACTGCCCTGCCAATAAACGAACTAAAAAATAAAAAAAACAAGTTGTATTAATTAATCTGTAAACAAAGCGAAAGGCCACTCATTTATTCGCTGACTAAACAGATAAATAACATTGCCATTGCAGTCGGATGACCTCTTAGATTAAAAAGTGTTCCACATAACAACACAACGGGGTATTCCAATTTGTGTGGGATATGTACCACAAGTAAAAAGTGTTATATAAAAACTTTTGATAAAAAAAAAAAACAACCAACTTCAAAGACACCGACTTCTGAAATTAAAGTGATTTTTCAAATTGTAGTGCTCTTTTTGGAAGTCGGTTTTTGTCTGTTTGTATATGAAATAAAGTTGTTATCTATCTGCGATCTCTGACTTATCGTATTATTCTATTAGACCCCCACCCTTACAATACAATACAGCATAACACCAATAAAACTCCAATCAGCAGGACACTAGGCGGGCGCACACTATTGACTGCACATTAATCATACGGTTACCGCGGCATCCGCTTGTGTGTACCGGCTTATTGTTATTAATCGTTCCGGATAACTCAATCGTTTTGTGTTGACTTTTATGTGGGGAGCTTATGTTTTGGAGCAATGTCGAACCATGTTTTTATCTAATTCTTTTGATTTTCTTTCTGTTGTGTTGTGGCATTGGGATGAATTCAAAATTCATTTTTGTGATTATTTCCTCTGTCTTCATCTTCTTTATCAATAACTAGCTTCTGCCACTTCTTTCGCCTATAACCTTCCTCAAGAATTAGACTATCTAATGCAAACATATTTTTTTCAAATCAGACTGGTAGTTTCGGAGATTACCCCTACATACAAACTTACAAACAAATAAATTTTATCTCTTTATAATACGAGTATTAAGTATTATTATTATTTCCTTTATTTAACATTTTAATACATGCTCGAGGGTTTCGAGGGCCGTTACGACAAACGGCACAATGATAGCCAAGCTCACATCCCACATGTCAACAACCTCGTGTGCTAAGTCGAGATATTTTATTTGTTTCTCTTTCTCAGCTTTCACGAGGTTCCCGTCATGTGGGATGGTAACATCGACTATCATTGCGCGGCGCGCTAATCGGTCTATCACCAGTATATCAGGCTTATTGGCAACTAATTATTATTATTATATATATATGTCTACATATCTCGGGACCATGGGGTCCCGGTCCGAAGTCAACTCACAGAGGCACCTTAGACAATTTTTAATGGAATGAGGCACCAACCGACGATTATCCCTGTATGCACTATGCAAGTGCACCCAAGGACAACCCCCGGTTGGTGCAGGACTATTGCAGAACATGGAAACAAAAAATATTGGGCTATGGGTTTGGGTGGCTATAGTGGATTGGTTACCTAAAACTATGGAAGGCCTATGGCCCCTGCCTGATCAATGTTAAGATATGCTCGGATAAAATGGCAGGGGGTGACTTGCACACTTAATAATGGGCCCCCGCAAACTGTCGCTAGCACATAGTGACGTAGCGACAAGGAGGCAACATGTCCTGAGGTTCTTAAGGAGTGGAGAGGTATTCCACGGCTTTCAGAACAATCTCAGAGCCCGGAAAATGGTCAAGATCCCTACGAGCGTGACGACACTGTTGGCGCAGTGGCTGAGCGATCGACTGCTGTGTAACGTGTCGCGGGTTCGATCCCCGCACGGAACAAATATTTGTATGAACTGCAAGTAGTTGTTCCGGGTCTGGGTGTTAGTGTATGTGAGTTTCTATGTTTGTAAACGCACCCACGATACAAGAAGAAATTCTTAGTGTGGGGCAACAGACAAAAAAAAAGCACTTACTGGAATACTTCCTTCCTCCGAGCACGTTTGCTCTTGCGAATCTCCACTCAAGCCGGCCAATTAAGGCAAGCCAGAGATAAGGAACAATATTTCTCCCGGGAGATAGGGTCCGTGGAGTCGCTACTGCCCAACAGCTCGCCACATGCTGCCCTGGGGTTTTCTGTATCTCTTTTGGTCTGGCTCCTCATCCTAGACCTGTTCCGGCAAAGTAAACGCTACCGGCACATACCTAGAGTTAGGAGCGCGCAAGCCCCACCACGACGTCAACGTAGAGATACGGCGTTATTATTATAGTATTAATATTAATAGTTAAAGGACAGAGCTTCCATTAAGTTCGTAAGGGGTACAATAAATGAACAAATTCAAAAAAAAAACAAAATTCAAAAGTCATTTATTCAAACTAGGCTGAGAATCAGCACTTTTCGAACGTCAAAATTACATAAGACAGTCCCCCAAAACGCCCACCCTTCACCACTTCCTAGTGCATTAGCTGGGAAGAAGAAGTGGCGCAACAAACTCCCCAGCAGCACAGCTGTCTGTTCAGTTAGAAGAACAAAAAAATAAGATTCTATATAATAGTATTCAAAATAATTTAGATAATTTAGATTACGCAACACAAAACATAATTTAAATTATTAGCCATATGTTCGCTAGCACACGCCAACCTCCCTCCATCCTCCTGGGTCCATATTTAAATGAAGTCTTTCATAACCTGGGCAGTCAGCACATTTATTATAAATGCGAAAGTGAGTTTCTTTGTTTGTTACGCTTTCACGCTAAAACACCCGAACGAATTCGCTAAAACAGCTGAACGAATTTGGATGAAATATGATACATGTTCAGACCACGTTCCGGAGGAGGATTCCTTGATAAGTACCTTTTATCCCGATATTCCCCCGGGATCGAGCCTTATGCGGGTGAAACCACGGGACTAGGTATCTAATATATATTTTTACGAAAATCTTTGCCAGATCTTGGAAACTCCTTAGAACATTATTTCCATCAGTTCCCTTGTTACCCAAAAAACCTGAACTGACATGAAATCCACAGACCATTCAAAAATAAGTTGGTATTAGCATGCAAGGTTTAGTTCAGTTTTCCATTTTGAACAATGTATGCTGCTGATTGGTACACACAAACAAACAGACAGATCTCATACCAACGTGATGAGGTGTAAGATAATCCTTTGATGGTGCAACGTCTATTAGAAGTAATTGATAGGAGTGCAGTCACATGAGCGAAGCAGTTAATTGAACAATGCGAAACGTTCATGAAAAATAAAAGAAAAATTGTTTATGGATGATTGCTTCATTTGTCATGTTTGATGGATGCTTGCATTCTGTAAAATTCTGAAAAATAAACTTTACACTGTTACAATGATCTTTTGGCTCCCGGATGACGTTACCAGGGGGCGCTGTTGGTAAACATTTGGGCAATTGTTTTGAGAAATGTATTGAACAGACCAGATGGCAGCGTTTGTTCCGATTTTAGCCACACGCCAAAATATCAAATTTGCCGTAAAACATTGTTCAATGGATTATTTTGGCTTAAAACGAAATTCTTTGGAAAAATATATGCTTTCAAAGACGTGAAGTAAATAAGCGCAAAAAATCTAACATAACTGTTGTATGTTTCATAAAATCTAGTCTGAGTCACTCTCAAGGTCTTAACTTAATTAAGTCTAAATGAAAACTATCTAGTTTCTTGCCCATTCTTCTCTACTGAGAAGAAACAACCTTTTGGAAGAGGCAACTAGATGAGATTTTACCTTTTTCTTGTATGACATTCAAAAATGCTTTCTAATGTTACATAGGCCTCCCTCCCCCAAGCCTCGCCACTTCACCCGGTGCTGTGCTTCCTGCTTTAATGGTTCAATAGAAATTAATTATTTGACTTTGAAATACATTCTGTACCCAATTATTATTGATAAAAACACAAAAATCTGTAAATGTTTTCCCTTCGCACCATCAAACATAACGTAAAGTTAACAAACCCATAAGAAAGTCTAGACAATCCTTTTATTTAACCCTATAATCTTATCCCCGATATCTCCAAGGGCTGCACAATCCTCTATCATGAAACCGTACTTAGTATTAGTGCAATTGACAGTGGCTCCAACTACAGTGCATCGCGTGCGAACCGCCGGTGCTAATTGAAGGCCAGATCAGTTTGTTTAGTATATGCACTCTAGAATGCAGACCTCGTTTTGTCACGAACATTTCTTAGTGAGATTGAGCTATTTGTAATCGGAGGTAAGGCGATATTATGTTTTACAAAGGGAGAAATAATAGGGATTAGTCGGTAGATGCAGAAAATGACAGTCAAATTAAATGAAGAATGTACACACGGCAACAACACATCAAGCAAAAACTGGAAATGTATAGATATTTGCAGTTTTTGCTTAACTCCCATCGTATAGGATTTCCGCAGAATGCGAGGTCAGCTTATGCTGAAAATGGGGCTTTATGTACACATAAAGCCCCATTTATGTGCTTGCAGCGTTTACAAACAAAAATTCGAAAACGCTACGCTGGAAATTTGTAAACGCTGTTCGGAAAATTCGAAAATTCGAAATAATGAAATTGTTTTTTGATCTTGAAATTAGGCAGGATACCGTCTGTCGAGTCAGTTAGTAAAAAAAAAACAATATGCTGCTTTAGGACGGCTACTGTTTAGTAAATATGACATTTATTATGATAGGTTTTACCTATTATATTGGTGTTATAAAAGGTAAACTCTATCATAATAAAAAAGCTGATGATGACTTTGAGGTTTCCAAAGAAACTGGAAAACTCACGAGCATTTCCGCCAGTGTAATTCATAATAATATTATAAATGCAAAAATAACTCTGTCTGTGTGCCTTTTCGGATTTGAATCAGGCACACAGATATACCATGACCTGCGTCAGGACATAGATTCATATATCCCAGTAGTACGTTCCCGTGAAATTCTATAGAAGAGAGACAGAGAGACACAGAGGAGGTGGCAATTATTATTGCCACCTCCTCTGGCGAAGCCGCGGGCAAAACCTAGTATTTTTTTAAATTTTATTTCAACGTTTTGAGTGGTATCTTTGTGATATTGCTACAAGAACATAAGTGACTCTCAAGAGTATAAAACAGATCTCATAATTCAGATCTCTCTCTTACTCTCTTTCTCGATTTCTGTTTCTCTCTTTTGTTCTCTCTATTTCTCCCTCTTACTCTCCCTCTTTCTCTCTTTCTCCACCTCTCTCTTTCTCTCTCTCTTTCTCTATCTCTCTCTTTCTATATCTCTCTCTTTCTCTCTCTTACTCTCTCCCTTTCTCTCTATCTAAGAAAAGCTACATCTCCTAATTTGGTTGTGTGGCCACTGTGGATTTTATCCACACCTCTCACTCGCCTCATCGCCTCTTATAAAAGTTAAGAAAAATAAAAGCATATTTAGCAACATATTATAACGATGTTGATAAACCTACAACGATACGATTGCTATCAGGAACACGTGACTTTAAAACTTCACAACACCAGTGATTCAGTCTTAAGAGGAAACAGGGTCTATTTAACAACAAATATTTGTGATAACGCCAAAAAACAAAACATAGGGTAGATATACATTATAACGTAAAAAAACATTTGGAAAGAAAACGGAGAAATACGTTAGTATGGAATGAACGTCGAAGACCACGTGACCGCATTTCCTCTTAATACACACATCTTTTACCAATAAGCATCACCAACTCAAAGATAACATTGTTATCTCTAACAACAAAACAAATGCACCGCTACTGCGTCATTCAGGTCGTCAAAACACAGTTACCACTGTTTTTTCAAAACACATATCTACTTTAAAACTCCGTACAGAACATTTTCTAAAGAATAACAACAATACGGACATACCTATGTTTAAAAGCGATTACCATCCCACAGCGGAGCGGTTCGTGCTTGACCTATTTCCAACTACAATCGTTAACTTGGTAACTATTTACATTATAAAAGAATTCTTTAGTATAACACTTACATTTTGAAGTAGGTGGAAAGCGGCGATGTGTCTATTCTGCCTCATATTTTGCTGCGAGTCTCTGTCAATCAATTTCAGGACAGTTTTGAAGGAAATGGGGCAACTTTTTGCTAAAATTTTTGCTGAACTTTTGGACGTAAGTCCTGTCACTGTCAAGTTGGACTGACAGGAGTATGAGTTATGTGTTTTCATCATGTTTTTCGTAATCGTTGGTTTGAAGAAGTCATCTGAACTTTCTTTGTAAATATGGGGCAATCAGTGCTAATTTGGAAACCAATTACTTAGAAGATAATTATCTATATAGCAGTGATAGCCTAGTGATGTGACCGTCGGTCTGCCAAGTCATAGGTCACGAGTTCGAACCCAAAGCCTCTGACTTTTCGGATTCATGTGCGTATTGTATAATTATCACTTGCTTCAAAAACGGTGAAGAAAAACATCGTGAGGAAACCGGTATGCCTGAGAGATATTTCTCGGCGGCATGTGAAGCCAAGTCAGAGGCCCATGGGTGGCTTTAAAACTCTGACACCAGGTTAGTCACTAACACACTATCACCGAGCTATTTACCAGCTAGGTGCCAGAGTTTCTCTGAGAGATTTTTTCAAAGATATTGGTATCCTCACGGTGGCGTCCCAATTCATCTTCGCCAACATCTTATATATTAGGCAAAATATACACTTATACACTAAAAACAGTGATTTTCACAATGTTAACACTAGAAATAAGGACAAACTACGAGCTCCCTTTCACCGGCTTCATAAGGTTCATAACTCATTTGTTGGGCTTGGTATAACCTTTTATAACAAGCTACCCTCTTCTTTGCTAGATTTGCCTTTTGATGCGTTTAAAACGAAAGTAAAATCCAAGCTTTGTTCAAAGGCATACTATTCTATAAACGACTACTTAAATGATAAGAATAGTTGGTCGCTGTGATTAACTCAAGACAATGTTTATGTTCTTTCTCCAGATTACCTACTGACAAGTTATATGAGTTTATATAATTGTATTTTTTTATTTGACTTTATAAGTCAAGCTATTTTTAATTTTATTTCAATTTATTGTTGACATAATCTACTCATTACAATGTTTTTTCTAATGAGTTGTATTGCAATATGTGGTTAGCTAGTGACCTCGACAATTGATCATATTAGTTATTGTTATTAGTAATTAACTGTTTGTTTTATTTATTTTATCTCGATGGTCCTAGTTTATCATTTATAACTTCCAGTTACAACTATATGTAAGCGGGCACGCCCTTTATGCCTGGAGGCTTTTATTTAGATAAGTTCTGTTTACGTTTAGTTTTTATTTCTGCCCGAGTATAGTTCTCGATGATGTTGTGTGGTATATTGGCGTGTGCTAGCTAACATTTGGCTAATAATTTAAATTATGTTTTGTGTTGCGTAATCTAAATTATTTTGAATACTATTATATAGAATCTTATTTTTTTGTTCTTCTAACTGAACAGACAGCTGTGCTGCTGGGGAGTTTGTTGCGCCACTTCTTCTTCCCAGCTAATGCACTAGGAAGTGGTGAAGGGTGGGCGTTTTGGGGGACTGTCTTATGTAATTTTGACGTTCGAAAAGTGCTGATTCTCAGCCTAGTTTGAATAAATGACTTTTGAATTTTGAATTTTGAATTTTGACACGAAAAGAAGAAGAACTTCGTCAGTTCCTAGGCATCCTGTAGCGAAATGGCAAAAACATCGTAAAATAATAGATCGCTGACGGCAGTGCTTGGCTCTCCTGGCCTTTCTCCTGTCTTATTTTCCGTGTATAAAGACGGTGTTATCAATAAATTCTTGTTTAAATTACATATTTGCCAATGATTTTTTTTTTTTTTTTTTTTTGGATGGGAAATCATCAAATGACTTCTCCCGCTCTGGGCAGAGCGAGAGGGTGTGTCAGACTTTTACTGACTAAAACCCACCCGTGTTCCTTCCGTTGCCTGTGTGCCGGGGCCGCGATATCCCTTTCAGACAAACCCGCAACCCCAGCAGGCATTGGTCTTTCGACCCCGTCGGTTGATGCTGACATCTCTTTGAGGCGCGCGTGGAACACAACGCGCCGTCGACACGGGCCTGGTCCTGATCGGACGGCGAGCTGCCCATTGCTCACCGTCCGCAGGCCCGCGCCTACGGTGGCCGGAAGTCGGCTCTTGACTCCCGACGCCCGGGGCGTCTCCTGCGGCGACTAGGGCCGCGAGGGCGTGCAGCATGCATCTCCCTCGCGCGCCCCGCCTCCTCCTTCGCGAGCATAACTGCTTCGCAGAAGGAGGTGACGGCCTCCCATGCACTCTCGCGCCGAACCATGGCCTGAACCAGGGCCGGACGCGAGAGATCGCCGCCGCCGATCGCCTCCGTGAGGACACGGCGGTGCTCCGCCCAAGCCGGGCAGACCTCCACCGTATGCTCCACCGTGTCCTCCGGCGATCCACACAGTGGTGACACCCGGGCGTTTCCTCCCGCCTAATTCGGAACAGGAACCTCCCGAAACAACCGTGTCCGGTGAGGACCTGCGTCAGGCGGAAGGTGAGGACGCCATGGCGCCTCTCAAGCCACTCCTCAAAGAGGGGACTTATCGCCGCAATTGTGGCGTGCCCAGTATTTGCCAATGATAAATTGGATTTCAGAGCACTAATGTAATTATTCTGCTCTGAAAAGCTCTGAAGTAAACCAGCAATTCTGAGCAAACGTATACATTTTTGGTACTTGTCTTTATGAACAGTACAATCACCCTCATACGGCTTCTCTTTAATAAAAACGAGATCTCTCAACAAAGACATAATTTTATTATAAGCCGCTCAAAAACGACCTTGAAAAGTTAACCCGATTAACGTTTTATTACTTTTTCATTCAATAAACCGTAAATTATGTTTACACATTATACTTTATGAGCCTCTATCGAGCAAAGTGGACTAATTAAATTATTTATAGGTTTCTGTGTAGGTAATTAAGTTTAGAAGTAATTATAAACAATTGAAGACAGTTTTGTAGCACGTGGCTTATTACGTTACAGGCTGTTTTCTAAACTCAATCTTACTTATAACAATCAAACTTTAGCCACATCAATTTTAGTTTAGTACTCCTTGTTAGTTTACAATTCTTAATTCCAATTCCATTCCATCCTCCTGCCCGTATCCTTATGTGTTTGGGGTCAGCGTAGTGTATCTTCTCCCTTCCATACATCTTTCTTTATTAACCGTAATCTCTAGTAATTTCTAAGAACTTACACGCTTTCCATTCTATATTATATATAGCCATAATTTTCACTCTTTTACAATCCGTAATTTGAGAGTATAAGCTGGTGAATGAATAGGCTCGGGGGGCTCTTGAGTTAATAATAACATCTGCACCGGTCGATCGATCAGATTAAGCTACGCTTGTGACGGTCAGTCCGTGGATGGGTGACCATCTTAACATAGCGTGACCCTCTATGTCTCGGAAAGCACGTTAAGGTGAATTCGTAATTTTAGCCGGCGAAGTTAGATTTGTTTTATAAGAAGTTTTCGATTAAAAAATTTGTTCTTATGGAACAAATCTAACTTAGAGAGATGTAATAATGATAATAATTCTGTAAATACATATCTGTTATTGTCGCGAATCATATTTTGATCAAGATACAACCTGACACTGACCTGCACATTGCAAAAAACGTAACAAAATTTGAATTTTGCGGGCTACATCTGCGGATCTACCTTAAGCCGTTGGTCCTTTCTGTCATTCTGGGATCTTTGTCAGTCGTCAAGGGCCATCAGAAACCCGCAAGTCTGACAACCAGTTTTACCAAAGAGTATCGTGTTACCCAGTAATTGGGTTGTGAAGGTCAGATATGCAGTCGCTCCGTGTAAAAAAACTGGTATTCAGTGCATCCGGTTAGACTTGAAGCTGATTCCAACATAGTTGGGAAAAGGCTAGGGAGATTCATTTTGAATATGGTGAATGAATAAAAAAGGAAGTATTTGCGG